>OZ034820.1:21771401-23021401 GCA_964030455.1 Linum trigynum
CTTTCTGCAACGTCATTTTGCTGGGGTGTATCTCTCACAGTCCGATGACGGGCAATCCCTTCATCCTTGCAGAATTCGTTGAACTTGGAATTACAGAACTCCAGACCATTGTCCTTTCGCAGCTTCTTGATCTTCTTACCGGTCTGATTCTCCACCAATGTCTTCCACTGCTTGAACTTCGTGAAAGCCTCACTTTTCTGCTTCATCATGAAAATCCAAGTAAATCTCGAATAATCATAAAAAATAGACAGAAAATAGATGCTGCCTCCAATGGATTCAACTCGTGAAGGACCCCAACAGTCGGAGTGGAGGTAATCCAGTATCCCCTTCGTCCGGTGGATACCCTTCTTGGGAAACTTGCTGCGATGTAGCTTACCAAACACACAATGCTCACAGAATTCCAAATTCCGCACCTTGTGCCCGCAAAGAAAATCTCTCTTCTATAGAACTTGCATCCCTCGTTCACTCATATGCCCCAGTCTCATGTGCTAGAGAGACGGTGCAACTGCAGCAGAACCAGACAACACAGACCCTTGTAATGCATACAAGGTCCCACGCTTCACGCCCTTCAGCACCTTCCTTGAACCTTTGCAGACATACACAACTCCACCTTTTCCTTTGAAACTGAAACCCTTGCTGTCGAGTAGACTCAAGGAGATCAGGTTCTTTGTCATTTGTGGAACATGCATGACATCATTCACGGTACAGAACGAACCATCATGTGTTGGAACCTTTATGGACCCGATTCCAACAACCTTGCAGACAGCTACATTAGCCATGACCACGTTACCACCATCTATCTGCTCGTAGGTTGTGAAGCAATCCCTGTTCGGAGACATATGGTATGAGGCTGCAGTATCCAGAAACCACAGATCCCCACGATGTGCCTTCTCATCTACAGCTAAGGCGAGATCGTCTTCAGAACTGTTGTCCACTTCTGCCACGACAAATGAACCTTGTTTCTTCTATTGCCCTCTTCTCTTGGGACAGTTGTACTTCCAATGCCCCACTTCCTTACAGTTGTGACAAGCATCACCTGGCTTTGGACCGGGACCCTTGGAATTCTTGTTCGAATTCCCTTTACCAAATTTCCTCTTTCCCTTTCCACCTGTAACAGCCAAACCCGATGCCTCACCACCTGTACCAGATCCGGACGCCTTATGTCTGATCTCTCTCGTATGAAGAGCAGACCTGACATCTTCCAAGGACATGCTTTCTTTACCGACAATAAAAGAGTCAACAAAATTCTCATATGAACTCGGCAAAGAAACCAGCAGGTTTAGATCAGCATCCTCGTCATCAACTTGAACATCTATATTACGCAGATCCAGCAAAATAGAGTTAAACTGTTCGAGATGTTCCCTCAAAGGCGTACCTTCTTGCATCCTCAAGTTGAACAACCGTTGCTTGAGATGCAGCTTGTTGTTTAGAGACTTAGTCATGTACAGACTCTCTAGTTTCAACCACTAGCCCGCGGCAATCTTCTCAGTAGCAACTTCAATGATGACGCCATCAGACAACGATAGCATGATGGTCGAGTGGGCCTTCTCCTCCAGGGTATTCCACTCATCGTCATCGACCGCTGCCTTCTTCTGTTTCGCAGACAGCGGCCCCCACAGCCCTTGCTATTTCAATAAAGCCTGCATCTTGATCTGCCATATAGCGAAGTTGTTCTTCTCCGTGAACTTTTCGATCTTCATGTTCAGCGACGTCATTCTTCTGAATCAAAAAACCCTAGCCTGATTTCCAGCCGCGGCTCTAATTTCGACAAAGCAAGAATACGAAAGCGAGAATCGAAAAACACAGACACACGATTTACATGGTTCACTAACACGATGTGTGTTAGCTACGTCCACGGGCGAGAGAGATCCAGTTTCACTATATCGAGGAGATTACAAATTACAGAGGAGTATGAGAAGTATTTATAGTACTTCTCCATGTGGGTCTAAACCTAATCCAATCTGGCAAAGGAAACGGTTACAGACCAGGCCCAGAATCCGAACCCAAATAACAACGAGACCCCCGATTATCAGTCGTAGCGGCTGATAGTCAGATTCAAGTCACATCAACATTGGACGTGGCTATAGTGATTTGGAGTTTGACACTAATCTCCAATCATGGGAATTTCCCCTGTCAGATGGCTCCTCTACGCATTGGAATGATATATGATCCATAATTATACCACTCATAATTTTAATATTTCGAGTTATTGGGACCAGCTAATTATTGATATGGTATCAGAGCATTTTGTGAGTTCGATGGCTTAATTGAGACCAACTAGTTATTGATATGGTATCAGATTCTTCTGTGACTTAGATATCTCATATTCGAATATCGACAATCCCACTTGTTAAGCACATGATATTCGATCTGTGCAAATTTTAAGATCATACATGGTAACTTTTGTTTGAGAGGTTTTTTAGTAAGCGATATCGGGTTATAACTGAATCTCTCTCAACCACACAATTATATATAAAATATAGAACCTCAGGCCGCCCTAGCACAAAAAAATTCACGTGGTCGATGGGCACCCTAAAAGAAGGGGGAAACAAGCTAGAGTAATCGTGAGTGTTTGTGTAAAGGCAGACAGCAAAAGCAAATCTCAAAGCACTCCACGAATACATTCACTAACGTTGGACTTTCAAAAAAGGTCGGCTGGCCCCACGCTTTCATGCATGCCTCCGTCTATATAAACCCCGTTTCAGTTCCCCCTTCAATCCAAACCAAACCTAAACCCTCACTTCTCCTAAGTAACCCAACACAGCAAATTAAATGGCATCCTCTTCCAAAACAGCAACTCTTGCGGCTCTCTTCCTCGCCCTTAACCTTGTCCTTCTCGCCTCGTCGGCCACCGCCATGTTTGCGGGGACATGCTCCGCCGATAAGGTGGGCGAGCTGAGCGTTTGCGTTGACCTGTTCCAGTATTTGAAACTCAGGGTTGGAACCAAGCCACCAAGCGATACGTGCTGTAGTCTGTTTGATGGGGTGGCGGCTGATGTTGACGCCGCCGCTTGTGCTTGTGCTGCCCTGAAAGCCAACCTTCTTGGAGCGATCTATGTCGACCTTGCCGCCTCCGTCAAGTTGCTTCTCGGCGAATGCAACAGGGTCGCTCCCGACGGCTTCCTCTGTGCTTAATACATCAAATGATCATATCATATATATGTAGTATGATGATCATGACTACCAGCGCTGATATTCTGGTAGTGCTTATATATGATGAAGTCAAAAAGAGCTTCATAACTACCAGCTGATATTCTGGTAGTGTAACTGGGGCAGCTTATCTTAAGTACTATATATACTGTGTTTTGCAATTTTTTAGGCAACAGTAATTGTTCTTCGGCTTTATATATATTAACGTAAAATTCTAAATTATCCTTTTGTTATACATTTATTTAATACTTTTAATAGTTGGTCATAATAATTCGAGTTGTGCGGAAAAGTATATGCATAGATCTTAATCACTTCTTTACACACCCTCTCCACAACAACCAAGTCATATGTTTGAAATTTCCACCGGTCCATCATACCATGTGGGTTTAGACAACAATTAATATTGGAGATCGTGAGTAATTCAATACGTGATCTCAAGGATAAACTACGCTTTGATGTCATTTCATAGACCAATTGGTATCAATAACTCGAGTTGTTGTGAGATGTCCATATATGGATCTTTACCACTTCTTTGCAATCAATCACCTACCAAAGCAAATTAATGAAATAGTACTTCAAGAGGAACTGATATAGGATTGCCTTAGTTATTTCTCTAAAAGGTCAAATGAGATCAAAAGGAATCAATAAACCAAATAATTACCCTAATTGTGGAATCTCTTCGATTTCAAATCCAATACAAAAAGCTCCATATGCAGAAGATCCATGAGATCCATAAAATATGACTGATACCTGAATGTGTTTCTCATCTTCACCAACCAGCATTGCAACATGATGATCATCATGGCCACAAGCATGCATTTTCCCGTCCACCTTATTCTTATGCTCCCACTATTTAACTAGAAAAGTGAATACATGCTAAATAGAGTTTGTAGCGTATCACTATTGAACTAGAGGCATGCATGTGTAGAATAGATGGCAGACGATAATATTATTCAGCAAAGAGAGCAACTGGGAGAGTAAGCAATATGATGTGGATACGTAAGTAACCAAGAGAGAAAGCTAGAAGAATATAAGCAATACTTACAGAAAGAGTATTCCCATAGATCTTGTCTATAATCGACTCTGGGGCAGGCTACCCAGTGTTGTAGTTAAACTACACAAAAGTAGAAGAACGCTCAAAGAACTTGTGAGAACTTGTGAAACATAGACCTTGCGCTCGCCGGAGCTGTTGTTCCTCCCAATGGAGCCACTTCACTGGCCCTGGTCCACGCGTGGAGTTCGACCTGCCCGGCAACACCGAGCTGGCAGGTCAAGGTGGCATCCATCATATACAGTGGTTGGCGAGCTTCTCGAACTCCCGTTGATATTCACGCAAAGACCCGGTTTGCCGGACACACCCTGTTTGCCGGACACGCGACAAAGCTTTGTCGCAACTCTCACCATTGGTAGGGCCGAATCTCGGCCACAACTCCTGCACAAATAGCTCCCACAAAATTGGCTCGCCTACGTCCTTTCAGGTCCTCTTCAGCCACTGGTAACTCGTGGTATTCGAAGAACTACTCAACGCGTGGCAATCAAGCTCCTCACCTGCAAACTTGGGAAACTCCAGCCTGGCTAGTTCGGTGAGGAAGGTGGCACTGCCGCTGCCCCTTCCTTTCATTCGCACCCACCGATTATCGCCCTCCGCCTTGGTCGCCGACGCACTGGACTCCCCTGTCGTCTTCGCCGCTGACTCATCATTCTCGGTAGCACCCGTCTCGCCGCCCTTCACGCTGCCAGCCTCCTTGCCCATGACCGACTTCCCCTCCCGCCGATCGAACCACTCCGTCAGCAATCGGACCACCTACAACACTTCCCCAAACTCAGTGCGAAGCGTACGGACGGTCGTACTCAGCTCTTCCTGACCAAGCTGCAGCTGCTCGACCGCCGCTCCAGCACCGAAAACCTCTTTGTTGTCATCTCGCTCATGGCTCTGACACCAATTGATGGGAACGTAACCCACGTTCCAAGGGTTTTCTTGTAACTCACAAGCGGGAGAACGTCATTGGTGTCGATGAAGTTTTGGTTTATTATTCGATAACCCGGACTAATGTCGAACTTACAATATATATAGACTGAAAATCGAAACCCTCAAGGAGGAGAAGAAGACGTTGCAAGATGCCTACAAGGAGAGTAAGAAATCCTTGAAGGAGGCGCGGAAAGAAATTTCCACCTTGCGCCACTCTTTGGATGCCTTCGAGGAATCCGAGGCTGGCAAAGATATGTGTGCCAACGCCTGCCTGACCGGGCTCGAGATTTTGAAGATCAAGCTGGAGAAGGATCACCCCGATCTCACTTGGGACTTGACCGAAATGGTTGAGTATGTGATAGGGGAGCTGGAGACTCCCCGCGAAACGGGAAGGGCACCCGCACCTCCTACAACCAATGCGCTTCCCAGCAGCTCCATTCCTCCGTCACCTGCCCAGAAGGCGCCCAGTGCTGGAGATGCCAACTCAGGGGCAGAGTAAAGAATGGGCGCCGGATGATGTGGCACCCTGTTGTATTATTTTTTTAAAAATATATATAAAGACGTTTCCGTTGGTGATCCTAACGTTTTTTTGGGCGCTTGGCTTTACTTTACTTCTCGCGATTTTAGCGCGCAAAGGTGAGGTCGCTTTGTAACCATTGGGCGCAAGGTTGGGCGCGTGATAACGATGTAATTGCACATATTTGCGCCCCTAGTTCTTATCCGTTTAAGGGGCATAGTCGTGTGTTTTGGCCTATTTTACGGAAGAAGAGTGGCGACCAGGTTCCACCTCCGGTACCACGACCACCCTGGCCGTCTGGGTACTCACTCGCCTGCATCTTGCCGGATGGCCAGGTCAAGCTGACCGATGATGGTGGTCGCATCCGTCGGGTGCATGGCCACAACCTCAAGCTGTACCTCAAGAGCGACGTGGATCCGCTCTTGATGGCACCTGTTCCTGCACCGCCCTGAGTATCCACCATGGGCGTCCAGCTAAAAGACGGTAAAGAAGCGCTTGTGGGGAGGCAACCCCACCACGGTTTGATTTTCTTTCTTGTGTTTTGAGTCAGATTGTAACCCGGTTTGGGTTTGGTTTGTTTTCTTTTGGTTTGGATGATGTTTTATTGGGCTGACATTGGACCTAACATACTGTGTTTGAGCTCTTTGGTTTCCTTTGGCTGTGCTTGTCTTGACTGGTACTCTCTCCAGTCCGCTTCCAGTCTCCTGCAGTCCGTGCATACTGGTAACATCGTTCCCCTTTTCCTTCCCTCTTCTCCATTGAGGGCAATGTCGATCTTAAGTGTGGGGGGATGTTTATCTTTTGACTGCATTAGATCAGTTTGTGTGCTTGGAGCCTAGTCCACTGTCCAAATTTTTAAATTGGAGGGCTCCAAGTACGTGTTTCCTTGCAATTGCCTGCTCAGTATGCTTTGAATTGACAGTCTTTATAGTAATATGCAACCTAGGGAGGTAGTGTAGCACTATGGAGGATGTTGATGCATTTAAGAAATCTCATTTCTTCTTCATATTGTGTTGGTTGATTGAGTGAATTAGTGTTCCTAACACCCTTGAATTGTGTGGTGTTGTGGATTCTCTACCTGTCATGGACTCTTGTGTCATGTTTTGAAAATAACAGGTGCTCGAAAATGTGCTTCAAAATAAATGTCTCCCGTGCGAATAGGGCGAAAGTGTGTAAGGGGAGACGGGAATTCGTTCCCAATTTCCACCTACTACCTCCAGCCCCCTTACATGTCTTTCCCCCGCACGAGGCTCGAGACATCCGCTCCTGGCATGGCCGGTAAGAGCAGGTTGGGACCCTTGAAAAAAAAAGAAGAAAAAAATAACAGAAAACAAGCAAAACAGAAAAAAAGGGGTTCCAACCATCTTCAAAGAAAATAGAGCACCTTGAAAAAAGTGAGTCCATGATCCTTTGTTTTTTAGAATCTCTTCATCCACAATTCATTTGTCCTCTGTTCACTGTTTGCCATGATGCCGACTTGATACTAGTGCTCTCGCAGAAGGAGCTATGAGATGACTTGTGCGTTGGTTGACCTCGTAAGTTGCTAAATGATCTAGGAAGTCCTCTACCTACGATCTGGGTTGTTTGTTGCTATAGAGGTCTGGAGAGTTGCATTGGTTTGAGTTAGGTTTGCTTGGGGACAAGCAAACGGTTAAGTGTGGGGGAGTTTGATAACGATGTAATTGCACATATTTGCGCCCCTAGTTCTTATCCGTTTAAGGGGCATAGTCGTGTGTTTTGGCCTATTTTACGCCGGGTTGTGCTATTTTGTCATGTTTTAGGTCCCAGGTGTCAAAGGGAAGGCTAAGCGCGAGTTTCGGGGCATTCGGAGGTCATTTCGTCAAGCTGGGGCCAAAACACGGGCACACCCAAGGCATTACACGGCCGTGTTTCTGTGGCCGTGCTTTTTATGCCGAGAGCAAATTCGGTTTGGCAAATTCAGCTGAAAACACGGGCACCAAAGCACGGCCGTGTTCCACCAAAGCACGGCCGTGTCCACCGCGAAGCATGGCCGTGTTTCTCCCAACTGCTGGCCGTGTAATTAACCTTGGCCGAGGCACGGGCGGGCTCAGGCAAAGCACGGCCGTGTCCTCGACCGTGCTTTGGCCTCTGATGCCTTTTTAAGCAGATTTTCAGCCAAAGAGAAGGGGGATTCGAGTTTTTGAGAGAAAGAACGATTCCTAGAGAGAGAAAGCGACGAAAAAGAGTCTCCAAGCGCCCTAGCTTGATCTTCAACACCATTGGAGGCCAGTTTGAGCTTGGAGAAGTGCCGATCAACGTCCAGGAGCAGGAATCCATCCTTCACAGTATGAATTCCGCGTCTGATTCTGCTTTTGCTTTCTTCTCCATGGAGTAGTTCTCCCATTCATCTGGGTATGGAGAACCCTAGATTTGTATGTTAGGCTTTGATTGTATGAACCCAAGTACTGATTCTATGATTGATTATATTCGATTGAGGTTTGAATGATTGAATGACTTGAATCCTGATCAAATTCCTGTTGTTTCTGCTTTAACCTAGAATGAGAATATCTGCCTAGGTTAATAGAGTATCCTTGATTGAAGATAGGGAGTTGGTGACTTTAGTCGAGGAACCAACTCACTATTCTGTACCGGATTCATTCCGGTAGTGGATGTTTTGTTCTTAGAGCCTCAATCTGTTTACTCCGGTGGAGGTTAGTCGCCCGCTAGAGATTTAGATTGAGAGGGTCTGAAGACCTTTAGTCGAGACTTCAGGCTGTTTAAGAACCTTCCGCAGTATAACTATCATAGAAACTGAACTTGGTAATTACAATCCGGCTTAACTGCAGTCTAGGGGGAACCATATCAGGGTGACCTCTCTTAACCTGAATACAACTGTTTACTTGCTTTGTTAGTTTGTTAGTTTAGACTTGCATTCCAGTTTCATTGCTAGATAACAAGAATTCACTGAGTAGTCATCAGATCTAGGACCCGGGTTGATAATTAAACCTAAACCCGCTATACTAAGCTTTAGGAAGTGGTTATACTTGGCCAATTCCTAGGGTGACAGTAGAGTCGAGTCAGCGCGTTTTTGTTTTAACTTTGCTTTTCGCGATCTTAGGACGCAAAGGTGAGGGCGCTTTGTAAACATCAGGCGCAAGGTTGGGCGCGTTACTGCCTTGTGATCGAGGGCGCGTTATAGCTTTAACCTTACTGTTCGTGAACTTAGGGCGCGGTGTTGAGGGCTCTTTCTAATCGAAGGGAGCGAAACAAGGAGCTTTTACTGACTTGCCTTAACCTCTTACACTTAAAAAACACAATCGGGTGCATAGTTGGGCGCTTTACTTGCATAACATAATATGACTACATGACTGAAACTATATAAAATGGGCGCTTTGAAAACAATACGGCGCTACTGCTATGACCGCTTTTGACACAATTCGAGCGCATTCCACTGGAACAGCAACTACGGCTAATCCTCAACATTGCCATGAATGCCCTCAAACGAACCGAGCCGCTAGGGGTTCACATCCATCTACCTTGTAAAGACGTAAATTCTGAGCGTTCCAAGTCCTTTTTACTGGCCTGCCATCAAGATGCTCGAGCTTTAACGTTCTGAGACCAACCGTCTCTTTCACGCGGTATGGGCCCTTCCATTTGGGCGCTAGCTTTCCCTCGCGGGCGTCAGGGCGAAAGTCCCTATTGAGAACTTGGGCGCCTGTTGTTATACCATGCGGGCACATCTTTTTGTTGTAATACCTCGCCACTTGCCACTTCATCTTTTCCAATCGGATCGACGCTATGTCCCTCGACTCGTCGGCCATGTCCATTCGCTTGCTCGTGCTTCTTCCTTGTTGTTGGGGTCATAGTGAATGACGCGATAGCTTCGGAGGTTGATCTCGACTGGGATGACAGCTTTGCTACCGTAGGTTAAAGCAAAGGGTGTTTCACCGGTGGCCGTTTTGTAAGTTGTTCGATGTGCCCATAGAATGTTTGGCAGTTCTTCCACCCACCGACCTTTGGCGCCCGATAACCGTGTGTGCAAACCATGAAGAATGCTTTTGTTGGCAGCCTCGGCCTGTCCATTTGCTTGGGGTTAAGCTACTGACGAAAACCTCAACACAACCCCATTGTTGTCATAAAACTCCACAAATTTCTTGCAATCAAATTGCTTTCCATGATCTGTGACAATGGACTCAGGTAATCCAAAACGGGTGAATATGTTCTTCTTGGTGAACTTTCGCACTTGGGCTTCGGTGATCGTGGTCACTATTAAGTACTTCAGCTAACTAGGCGCCTTGGGAAAAGAGCCCAAAAGATCCATGCCCCATTGAGCGAAAGGCCAAGCCCCCACATTACCTTGCACGGGCGCCGCGGGGATATGGATGTAATTGGCGTGCACCTGGCATTGATGGCAAGTGTCCACATGTGCCTTCGCATCTCTTCGCATTGTCGGCCAGTAATATCCTTGTCTTAGCAATGTTTTCTCCAGAAGTCGCGCCCCAGCGTGCATGCCGCACGTTCCGCTATGGAGTTCCTCAATTGCTCCCTTGCTCTCCTCTTCATCCAGGCACCTCATGTACGTTCTTGCGTGAGAACTCTTGTACCACTTTCCCTCAATAATGGAACACCGTGCTGCTTTTCGGCGGAGCCGCCAATCTTCTTTTGGGTCCTCGGGCACCACACCTTGGGTCAAAAATAATTCAATTAGCGCCATCCAACAGGCGGTGGCGCCTGCACCGCAGAGGGAAGCGATCTTATTCTCATGGGGCGCCTCGGCGGTGACAATGACTTTCCTTTCTTCCGCGAAATCCACTGCGGTTGCCAGCTTGGATAAGGCGTCTGCATGGGTGTTCTCTTCTCGAGGGACGTGGATGAAGGAGATTTCCCCGAACCAAGCTCCCACCTCTCTTACTCTTCGCACATACCCTTCGAGCGCTTCCACCTTCACTTCGAAGACTCTGTTGAGCTTATTAATGACGAGGGCCGAATCGGATCTGACTTGGATCATGTGGGTGCCCAGCTCCTTGGCCATACTCATGCCGTCGATAACTGCTTCATATTCCGCTGCATTGTTCGTCTTTACGGCCGCAAATCTTAATACGACTTCGTGCATGGCGCCTCCCGGGCTTATAATCACTATTCCTGCTCCGGCGTCAGTGAGACTGGCCGCCCCATCGACTTAACTTGCCAGCAAACGTCCACCCCCCGTTCTGCATCTGCTACTCCTTCCGCAACAAAATCCGCCAAGACCTGGGCCTTTATCGCGGGTCGGGGCGCGTACCGAATGTCAAATTCACTTACTTGGACTGCCAATTTGACGAGGCACCCGACCACGTCAATCAATCCCAATGTGGATTTTAACGGTAGGTTGGTGAGCACAATGATGGTGTGCGCCTGGAAGTAGGGCCTCAGCTTGGTCGCTACCATTACTACCGCCAATGCGGCCTTCTCAATGGGTGCATATCGCCTTTCGTGGGCGACCATGGTGCGACTAACATAGTATACCGGCTTGTCTTCTCCGGAGGGGGCCTCCCTTAACACAAGGACTGCACTTTCCGATAATTCCGATACAGCGATGTATAGGTACAACGCCTCTCCCACTTTGGTCACCGTCATGACGGTCGGGGCAGCTAGGAGTTGCTTCAATTCTTCGAACGCTGTATTGCACTTATCATTCCACTGAAAGCACACCGCCTTTTTGAGTGTTCGGAAAAAAGGAGCGGCCCTATCAGCGAACTGCGGGATGGAGCACCCCAGGGCCGCAAACCATCCTGCCAAGCCTTGCACTTCTTTTGGCGTCTTCGGGGGTGTAAGCTTGAGGATAGCGTGCACCTGGTTTGGGTTGTCTTCAATGCCTCGCTTGGTGATCATGAATCCCAAAAAATTTCCAGCTTCGGCCCCAAACACACATTTAAGGGGGTTGAGGTGAAGCCTGTGCGCCCTCATGGCCTGAAATGTTTCCCGCAAATCTTCATAGGTATCCTCACGCTTGCGACTTTTGACTATCAAGTCGTCCACATAGGCTTCCGCATTAAGAACAATTAGTTTGCGAAAGACGTGAACCATCCTTTGATAGGTGGCGCCCGCATTCTTGAGTCCGAACGCCATGACCCTGTAGCAAAAGTTCCCAAAGGGCGTCATGAACGCCATCTTTGGTCGGTCTTCCTCTGCCATGGGTATCTGATGGTATCATGAGAACATGTCCACGAAGTTTAGCATTTCATGATATGTCGTGGAATCCACCAATTGATCTATGTGGGGCATCGGGTAAGCATCCGTGAGGCATGCTCTGTTGAGGCTGGTATAGTCTACGCACATTCTCCAATCTCCCAATGGTTTTGGCACGAATACCACATTATACAACAAAGTGACGTAGGCAGTTTCTTTGACCAAATTAGCGCCCAGGAGCTTGTCCACTTCAACCCTAACTGTCGCCTCCTTCTCTGGCGAGAGGTTCCTTCGTTTTTGTTGCACTGGGCGCCTGCCTTCTTCGACTGCCAACTTATGCACGGCCGTTTTGGGTGAGACACCCGGCATCTCTAGAGCGCTCCATGCAAAGAGTTCCGCGAAATCTTTCAGAAGGGCAATCAGGAGCTCTTTCATTTCATTTGGCGCTCTTGTCGATATCCTCACTTGTCTTTCCGGGCGCCCTTCATCCAAAGTTACCAAAAGTTCTTCGTTGGCGGCTTCGGCTCGGGGTGCCTCCTCCGTCACGGTCTCCATCACATTGACCCTTGCTTCAGTGCATCAGCGCTTCCGCCCAGTTTCTTTCTCATAACGCGGGGCGCCCAGTCCGCGAGCTATCCCCACTCCTTGCGGAGCGATAAACTTCAAGGTTTGGTGACAAGTAGAGGCCACCCCATTGAACAAGGCCAGGAGGGGTCTTCCCAGAATTGCATTGTATGATGACGGGCAGTCCACTATTCCAAAGTCGATGGCGCGCGTCACCTTTTCTTCCCCGTCGCCCAAGGTGATAGGCAGGCGCACCCGCCCTATCACCCTAGCGGGCGCCCCAGAAAATCCGACCAGCACAGACTCCGACGGTCTGATCAACTCAGGTGCTAATTGCATGCGGGCCATCGTGTCTTTGAATAGCACGTCCATGGAACTCCCTGTGTCGACGAGCATCCTCCTTACTTTGCATGCAGCCACCACCCCTTGTATCTCCAAGGCGTCCATGGATGGGACCATGCACGCCTCCTCGGGCGCCCTGTTGAAACTGATATCGATGGCCTCCTGTACCTCGACCGAGGAGGCTCTTAGCCGGCAGTTTGCGTCCAACTTTTCTCTCAAATCCACCGTTGCTGAGATGGACTCGATGGTGAGTCGCACCCGCTCAGGGGCCTTCTCTTGGTCGAGGGCATAGGGCGGGGGTGGCAGCTCCCTCCCTCCTTGCTCTGTGTTGGCTACACACGCACGATGCACCCTCTCTTTAGATTTATTGACAAAATCACTGAGCATCCCCCTATCTGTCAGGCCTTGCAACTTGGTTTTCAACTGATAGCAGTCAGCCGTGTGGTGTCCCACCTCCTGGGGGAAGTCACAATATCGGTCCAAGTTCCTCTCGTTGGGCTGCCCCCTCATGGGGCCCGGCCATCGGATGTGAAATCTTTCTCCTTGACGTGCTGGAGTATGTTCTTTAGCGAGTCGTTGTATTCTGCGAAGGCACCCGCCCCCCTGGGCGTTGGGCGTCCGGCGTCCACTCTTCTTGGTTGGGTGTGGTTTACGGGCGCATAACCTAGACCATTTGGGAGATGGGGTCTCTTTATCGTTTCAACTTCTTCTCCCCTCGTCTTCCGCCTATCTGCCCTTCTGGCCGCCAAAGTTTCTTTGAGCATGATCACCTTCTGCACCCAGTGATCCAAGTCCTCCGTAGATACCACGTCCCTTTTGGCGAGCGCCCTGCACAACTCCTCGCTGGTGGTACATTCGTTCAAGCACACTCCCAACACTGACGGCTGGGCGTCTTTTACTGCCAAGGCTACCAAGAGCCACCTTTCGTAAAATTCTCTCACCGCCTCCCTATCTCTTTGTTTGACCTTGAATAGGGCGCCTATGGTCAGGGAGCAGCGCTTCCTGCTGGTGAACTTTGCCAAGAACATCGCCGCAAACTGATCAAAGTAGTCAATGCGTCCCTCTTTGATCTGGTGATACCAGTCGAGGACCACGCCTGCAAAGGTCGACGGGAACACTTTGCACAAGGTAGCGTCCGAGCTATTGTAAAGCTGCATCTTGGTGAAGTATCCATTCAAGTGATCATCTGGGTCCGCTGTCCCGTCGTAAGTTGGGAGTTGAGGAATGTTGGTCCTTGCGGGCTCCATGAGTATATTCCGCGCCAGGGGCTGCCTCATGAGGCAGTGGCATGATAGGCGCCCCAGAATTCCTCCGTTCCATCCACTAGTGTCCAGGTGACCGCGGTCATATGGGCGCCATAAGCTGGGGCGCCTCAAATGCCCTGACTCGCTTTTCGTCTCTGCCACTCTTTCCCTCTTCTTCAAAGTGGGGCTGGGCGGCATTCCTTCACCTCTCTTCAAGGCGTCAACGTCTCGCCGAAGCGCCTGATCTTCGATGATCCTAAACAACTCTTTTTTTGTGACCGAGGCGCCTTCTGACCCTCGAAACATGCCATCACTCTCCTCACCTTGGTCTCTCTCGGGCGTCAGCCCTCTCATCCGCCCAGACTGTTCTTCCGTAATTTCCTCTCTCTCTCCACTCATAGGCGCCTCCTCACTCATGATTCTTGGTTATATTCCCCTACATGGCGCGCCAATTGTTTGAGCCTCGACGCCTGGACGACTCGCCCGCGTTCCTTCTGTCTGGCGCCTACCTACACACACGAGAACAGGGGGGGGGGGCGCCTGGGCCCGTTAACCCTCTGACGATCAAGTCAGTGTCGTAGAGAGAGAAGTGCTCCTAGAGTAAGAGTTTAGTGAGAGAGTCCAACCTGTGTAAATGCTACCAACCGTCCCTATTTATACTCACTGAGTTCGAGGCTGATCTCCTCCACGTCATTGTCTCATTTAATGCCCTGTACCTTCTTTGTCAGATACCTCAACCACCTTGTTAGGCTTCTGACGCGTGTCAGGCACCCGCAAGGGAGGGGCCACTTGACGGTCTGGCCTCTGTTGGCTTTTAGTGTTTTGTACTCATGCGCCCCTCACCTTGCTTGGGCCTAGAGGGGGCTTCACAGACCCATTCGCAGGCCTTGCCCCCCAATGTTGTTGTTTGGAGGCCCAGGCCACTATTCGTTTGGCCTCAATTGTGGTACACCCAACAGGTGTGTTTCGATAGTTGTATTTCAAATATAAGGTATTTGAAATACATATTTTTTAAATGTATGCATTTGAAATACATGTAATTCAAATTTGTTGTTTGGATACTCATTTGTATTTTGTTTGTATTTAAATTTCATGATTTTTTATTTGAATTTTGAATTTTTTTTGTCACTTACTACAAATTATGTTAAATTACAGTTTGGTACTTAAAATCATTTTTCCTTACAATTTAGTACCTAAACTTTACAAAATTTACAACAAGGTCCAGAATTTTTTATGGTAAAATTATGTTTTGGTACCTTTATATGTTTTACCTCACACTATAGTGCATAAACTTTTAATATTTTACAAACAGGTCCATTTTTTTGTTAGGATGTATTTCAAATAACTAATTGTTGAAATGTATTTGAAGTTGACAAGTAATACACTAGATATGTATTTGGAAATCACCCATGAATTTGCAGAAGCAGCCCAATCTTTCTTCCGCAATAGATTTTCCCTTGTTTTAATGGATGAAGAATTAAGCTAACTGAAACTGAAAGTCTAGTCTTCCAAAATTAATGGGTTAAATACTTTATGATCATGACTGCTTTTTACCGTAACTTGGGTTAGTTAAGAAGTTTCAACTAGTTTCTATTATCTATTTAACTTGCCTGCTTGTTGTGAAAGGGAGTCTGAGGGGGGAATGGATCAGGTCAGTAACCTTATGGTGAGTAATCATGAGTAACCCGTCCACATCAGCATGACATCAGCATCCTCTCTCTCCTGGAAAGCCTTTAATTTTGCCCTCTTTAATCTTTGACGGACGATTTCTCTCTCATTTTAAGGCGAAATTTAAATTTTTTTGCACAGTTAGATCAGATTAATTGTGCTCTTCAAAATGATATCCACTTTAATATATTTTTCGAACAAAAATAATTGAGCTATTTTTTACCAGTCTATACCATATGGTATTGACTGGTATTGAAATAAAAGCATACCTATGGTTTGAAAAACGTACCATGGTGGTATGAACAAACCAAGACTGTAGGATGGTTGAATACATGATAGTAGAAGTATATTAATTGTCATTTACGACTTTTAACATTGTATACCACACAATACCACCCCGTACCAGGGTGGTATTGTATGGTATTGTGTGGTATTTTTTGGTCCTGTAATTTGTTCACCCAGAAATTTGTAGATCCAATAGATCATGATGAACTCGTCCCTTCTGTGCAAACGTTTTCGAAAATGAATTAAAAATGAAGAAGATACCATACAATACCACCCCGTACCAGGGTGGTATTGTATGGTATTGTGTGGTATTTTTTTGGTCCTGTAATTTGTTCACCCAGAAATTTGTAGATCCAATAGATCATAATGAACTCGTCCCTTCTGTGCAAAATTTTTCAAAAACGAATTAAAAACGAAGAAGATACCATATGTTATGCAGTTGGTACAGAGAGGCCATAATTGTTTTTTTCTCAAAAAATATTGAAAATTGATCTCATTTTGTAGAGCACGATGAACTCGTTCCATCTGTGCAAAAAAAAAATTCCGAGTTAAAACGAAAACGATATGGGTCAATTAAGAAAACTAGAAAAAATAAAAATAGACTTTAATTCTCCTTCCTTAAGTCTGAATTTTCTAAATAAAGGGTCCAGATTTTGTTATTGATGGGTGCATAACCCATGGTTATGCACCCTATCTTGAGCCGTCTGAGGGCTGTGTTATAAACTTGTAATGTTGATTGTTCGTATTTTTTTTTTTAAGACATGTTCTAGGAAATAGTCACTACTTCATTGTTATGATGGTATTGATGATTGTATATATTATAGTAGGAATTACCGAATTACTAACCATCATTTACCATCTTTCACCACCACTATCGCTATATAGCAGGATGGTATACGTTTATAAATTTGATCTTGAATTTTTTGTCTCCATAAATTTTAAATTCACAATAGATCACAGATGAACATGTTACTAGTCTAGAAAAATTTCAAATTTTTCCATTAAAAACGAACGTGGCATAGATGGGCGAAGGTATAGTGTAACCAGATGGGTGTCGCTGGCTTGGTAGAAAAATATGTGTATTAGGTAAAATAATTAATTGAGAATGAAAATTATGATGCATATAATTAGGTAAATTATTTATGTATGATATATAAATTTTATATTGACATATTAAAATATTTTGTAATGAGATATATACAAATGCCGATTGTGTATACGATCAACTAAAATCGAAAACAGAATCCTATAACCCGGACCATTTAAAACTGTGACCGAATTTAAAACAATCCAATCCCGTCTTTGGTCTCAAAAAACCCCGGACCAATCCAATCCCTGTTAAAACCGGAAACCCGAATAATTACAAAATAGACCTAGAGGGTCGATTGAAATAAGCCTAGGGACAACAAGTTGGTCAGCACTAAACCGACAATAAGAGGGCTTGTTTGCCACGAGATAGGCAGCCCTATTTTACCTACGAGGCGCGAAGTGAAACGAAGCATGATAGAGAAATGTTCGCAATACCTGAAACTCTATCAGAATGGCCCCTCCCGTAGCGTGAGTTGAATCGCTAGCATTGACCATCCTGATGATTACCTATGCACAACCACAAAAAAGAACATTAGTTATAGAGTTAGTCAGATACCAATTCATAGCATCCCGAAGGGCCATTAATATCATAAGAAAAGGGTCAGAAATATTAGAACCGCCCGAAGGCAAAGTTTATGGATTCATTGGGGGCGAAGCCTACAAAGCCCACCGCCTTAAATGTCCTCTTAATAATCTCCTATAGATGGTTTAACTTAATGAAATATGTCATACATGATCTGTAATAAAAATTCGTACGTTTTTGTGCATGCAAGGTCACGTGTACGTTCATTAAGGGTGTGTTTGGATAGTTGTATTTCAAATATAAGGTATTTGAAATACATATTTTTAAAATGTAAGCATTTGAAATACTAGCATTTGAAATACATGTAATTAAAATTCGTTGTTTGGATACTCATTTGTATTTTTTTTGTATTTAAATTTCATGGATATGTATTTGGAAATCACCTCATGGATTTGGCACAAATGCCAATACCAAATGTAATTAATATCCAAACACATCATTTGATATTTATAAATCTAAATCACAAATACCTAATACAAATCATTCTATCCAAACACACTCTAAAATATATTTATGCATGCAGCTAGCCAACAGATAAGTGGAATGAACCATTATTCTCCACTAGCCGAAACGGCGCCTGACTTATTTTATGTGGTGATCATCCTCTCTTCTGGTGATCATCCTTTCGTCAACAATAGAGCAAGTCGTAGCTAGACTTCTATGCTATCATTCTTGTCCTTTTGTTTTCGCAAACCGCGTGGGGCCTTAGAAAATAGTGTTTTTGTCGTATTTTTGGCATAGACAAGGTTCCAATACACTCCATATTTGTAGAACTACAAAATTTGATACGGACGGTGAGGTTTGTAGAGAGATAAGGAGGAAAATTAGAGCGTTTAGACTGAATGTCTAGGCGGTATCTAATGCAATTTTCAAATATTCTATGAGTTATCAATGGTAAGTATCTCGTACATTTTACATTCTATTTAAAAAAATTGTAGAAAATTCAAAGTTTTAATGCTCTACAATATGATATCTATTTTGATATTTTTGGAGCAAAATATTTTCACATGATATGACAACGGTATGATGTAATCGTCAATAGTGATCGGATCAAGGTATGATAACGATGAGATGATAACAATGCAATTAGCCCATTCACATTAGCCGTTCCCATTAGGTGGATGTAGCCCACGATTAGACTTTGATCGCTGACACTAATGGCTGATATTTATAACAAGATCTAAGGGCTATAAAGATAATAAACCACCCATACTATATAGCATACTAATACACCTAGTTGGAAGACAACACAAAATACTCAGTAATCACCATACTAAATAGGCTTTTGCATATGAGGCATTGTTCTGGATAATTAATGACTTAAGAGGTTCGTTCGATTAGTTCAAATCAACGATCAGCATCAGCAGATGGTCAAAGGATGAACTCCAGACGATTTGGTTGAAGTTGAAGGCCTCGTAAAATACTGTCCACTCATGGTTGTTTGTCGACATGATGCATACATGGTTGCTAGCTAAACCGCTGTTTTCATGAGACTCTAGTCTGAGATTTCAGAGGACTTTGTCCAAATTTATGCCTCGCCAATACTTCTGAAGATCATAGTTTACTTTCACGATGTAGAAGGTATTGTTTGGGAATAGAAGGGCTGATAGTCCAAATATATATACGGTGGCGTCTTCGGTGCACTTCCTTTTTGGGTGCATTCAATGCACTCACTTTATAACCGTCATTTTAAACATGTGATTTATGTCAAAATGATGTCAATCATCACTGATGTGATGAACAATAACGCACATGAATTTGCACAAAACTCATTGAAGATTTACTTTAATTTGAAGGATTTAGAGTTTAGAGATTTAAGGTTAGGGTTTACAAGTTGGGATTTAGGGATAGAACTCAAAATTGGATGTTTAGGGTAATCCGCTAATTAGTTGTTATGATATGTTATATCATCATATTACACTAATCCTACAAATTAAAATACAAAATCCGACACCTTAAAACTAGTTTTTAAGTTGGGTGCATTGAACGCACTCATTTTTGTGAGTGCACCGTTGATCTATTCTAACGTTCGTTATTAAATCTGATTTAATTTATTATTTATCAATAATTATATTACCCATTAATCATTAGACATACATTATGGTCCTCCAACAATTTTAACCATTAGTCTTACTATTAAAATACCCTGTTTTGTACCTATGTAGGTTTTAAGTACCCACATTTTGTTAAAAGTTTGTCCATTAAAACTATTTCGATGTTCCCAAAATGCTAAAAACATCACCACCTCCAAACCCATGAACTGTTGAAAAGAACTGAACTGTTGAAAAGAACTGGCTCTCCGATTCCATTCTGCAGAGTTTCTTTTTACGCCTCCTGGGCAATTTAGTCATTCTGAGCTTAAAACCACTTCTAGGAAGGACAATTTCGTTTTCTTATGTCTTGGTCTCGGCGGCGATAGGGAATGGGGAATTCCTGACAAATCTGCTTTAAAATTGGCGACAAGTTCCATGGTGTTGAAGGGATTTAACTGGATTCGTACAATCATTTAGTGCATACTGAGGGGCAAAATTGATTGCTATTGTTGGGAAGCATTACGAAATTGGAATGATGATGAATTCGATGCTCAGTTTTTCTCCTCAAGCAGCTTCTCCTCAGATTCGCCGATTCTCCCTGCATGCTGCCGCCGCAAACCTCGTCACCATGAAAGAATTGCGTCGCCAAAGCTATCGAAAAAGCTTTGGGTTGTAAAAAGGATGCTGCCATAGGAAATTAAGGAACGTGAAGGGGAGGTTTGCGGTGGTGAAACGCTCGAGCGATCCGGACCACGATTTCAAGTCTTCAATGGTGGAGATGATTATAGAGAAGCAGGTATTTGGGGCACTAGGCTCCTAATACTGTTGTTTTGAGTGCTTGAGAAGTAAAAGGAAGTGATATTTTATTGAATTTTTGTGCTTGGTTTGCTTTTGTGTTTATTTTCTGTTTTTGTTTGTTTTTCTTTCATTCGAGAGTTTGATTCATACCAACAATAAGACTACAGAACAGTGATTTTGTTTATGGCAAACGACTGTGTTTATATAAGATGGTTGTGTTTATACAACGAAACAATGTTGGGTGGCTATAATGTAAATATGATTATTTAATGGGTACAATAGGCAATTCTAATTTTCAATAATTAACCAATTTTATTATACTTAATTATGGACGTTAAATTAAATCAACGGTATAGAATATCTGGAGCATGCTATGCGTCTGGAGCATACGAGCCTGACCCATATATGGATATATGTTAGCTTCTATGCGTAGATTGAATAAAATCTAAGGTACGACATACCATGAGTAAGAAATGGTATTTAGACCTCGAATTAACCGAATATGTGGGCGTGATACTATATCACAACCCTTGATGAGTGAACCCTAGGTCTTAATTATCTAAATCATAAAGTCTAACCCCTAAGATTGTGCATGTAATTTGTTGCATATATTTCGACGAATCATAACCGTTGATTTTTGTTTCTAATTAAATTGATCTTAGTGTATGAGATTTCTAGAACTAAGAGATAGATTTTAATTCTTAAGGGTTTAGAAATAGTACAAGATACCAAACTCCGGTTGATTCAAGGTCGAGATATCATTTACTTACTCAAGGTATGTCAGACCTTTGATTTTACCCAAGGTATGATAGAAGCGCGAGCACACACACCCCCACACATATATACGGTGCACCCATTTTGGTTGCATTCAGTGCACTCGCCTCATAATCGTCATTCCGAGCATGAGATTCATGTCAAAACAATATCAATCGTCGCTTATGATGTTATGAAAAAGAAACACATGAATTTGAAAAAAAAAAAACTCATACAAGATTTACTTTAATTTAAAAGATTTAGAATTAGGATTTAGGTTTATCATTTAAGGTTTTGGGTTGGGATTGAAAATCGAAGGTTAAGGGGTTACGATAATAGTTTAATTAGTTTTTATTTTATATTATATCATCATACTAATACTATCAATTAAATTTCAAAATTTGATTTATTTTGACCACTTTTAATATTGGATGCAGTGAATGAAAAAAAAAGTGAGTGCACCGAACCGAAGTAGAATAGAATCCATTACAAACTTTACCTTTATACCATATATAAACAAATATCCAACACCAACGTCATAAAAGACAAAATCTAATTGTGAAAATCTCCAAGCAAGAGCAGGTGGGAACATGCATGACAAGTTGTTATTGATACTCAGTAGTCGACCAACAAGCTTCCAAAACTTGGCCCTGAATACAAGACAATAATCACAAGTCCACAAATACATGCATGATGACTTCATGCCCTTTCTAATTCTAGAATCTAGTCCTATAAAAACCCCACCCAGGGTTCATTCCCAAACCACCAAATCTCTTCTTCACTTAGCTTAAGCAAGCGTAGCAAACCTTTTGCTTGACAACATTATCAAAACATGGCTTCCCAAACCAGCTCGGCCATGGCTCTCTTCTTAGCTCTCAACCTTCTCTTCTTCTCCATGGCCTCTGCCTGCGGTGGTGGCTGCCCTAATCCGAAACCTACCCCTACAACTCCGCCTACGCCCAAACCAACTCCTCCTACCCCTACAACTCCACCTACGCCTAAACCAACTCCTCCTAGCCCTACAACTCCGTCCACCCCTAAACCAACTCCTCCTAGCCCTACAACTCCTTCCACCGGCGGCGGCGGGAAGTGCCCGATTGATGCACTCAAGCTGGGCGTTTGCGCCGATGTGCTTGCCAATCTGCTCAATCTGAAGCTCGGGAGCCCACCGGTTCAACCTTGCTGTAGCTTGATCAATGGGCTCGTTGATGTTGAAGCCGCCGTCTGCCTTTGCACCGCCATTAAAGCCAACATCCTCGGGATCAACCTCAACGTTCCAGTCTCTCTTAGCTTGCTTCTCAATGCCTGTAACCAGAAGGTTCCATCTGGCTTCCAATGCCCTTAATTAAGCATCTATTAGTTCGACGACCAAACGTGCTACGTGCATGCATGTATGGGTAGTTTCGGTTTTCCTTCCTTTTTCACGTGACGTTGGTGTCTAATAATAAGTTTCCAGTATTTTTCGTCTAATTTGTGATCTTGTTGTACCAATAAATGACTTCATATGTATACTCATACGAATGTTCTTATGGGGAAATTAATGAAGATAATATTTGGGTTTTAATTACTTGTCTGTATGCGCTTCTCTTGTTTATCATAATACATCAACAAATCGAATCGTACACATTTTTTTTTAAAATAAAATTTCATACGAGAGTTAAGTACTTAAACAAAAATACGTCGGATATAGACTTAATCAAGCCTCCATTAACTTAGCCGAGTTACTATAAAGTACACATAAAATTTAGCAAATTGGAATCCCGTTGTTGCAAATTGAAAGTTACGTTGTTAAATGTGATGGTCAGCATATTGTATCTAGGTAGATCCACAAAATAGTGGTATAACTTTGAATAGTATCACTGTTGTTTCGACTGTCCAATTCACAAAACTCCAATGCAATAATGACCAATTTTTCCGTATGGAACAGAATTATAATGACATGAGAAGACCGCGTAGTCTAGAGAATTAGCCATCAGACATCTCGAGTATATATGCCTGTCTTTCAGTGAGGAGGACCCAAGAGAGGATGAATGTTCCAGCATCAAGCTAGCTAGCTAGCTAGGCTGGTTAATTAGTTTATATGGGATATGTAAATCATAATAATTATCACTAGTGCTATACGTATATATAATATGGCTATATTTAGATATATGACTCCAATATTGTGGGTCGCGATGTCGTGGTTTTTAGATTTATATGATCACAAACCAAATAGTAGCTAAAAATCCACCGCAACAACTAGTGATATATAATTTATCATAACAATAAATTGGACCTGTTTGTAAAGTTCTAAAATTGTAGGTGTTATAGTGCAAGATTTAAAAACATAAAGGTACTAAAACATAATTTTATTACCAAAATTATATGGCATTTTTGTAAGAAAATAAAGTTTGGGTATTAAATTGCGAGAAAAAATAATCTTGGGTACTAAAAATCTAAAATATAACTTTAAAAAAATCAGTGTGTACATTTATTTAAGCATACCCACTAACTCTACCCAACCCTACCTAACTAGGGATGTCAATTTCAACCCATCCAGTCGGGCATTACCCAACCCGCAGTAGCGTGTGGCGGGGCATATGGGTATCAACTTTCGTTCCGCCCTGTCACGTCCCGCCCCATTCTTAGCTCATTCTAGGTTAATTTATTATTACGTCATCCATTCATATATCTCATATTTCCCCATGTCTTCAATTAGCTAGACTTGATTTTTCAACTAGATAGACTCCATTACCCATTATATTATCACTATTATTCATTAATGAAGTCTTTTCGCCTTAGTTTTATCCTAAAAAGTAAAATTTTGCGTATATTTTTTTCTAATATCATGTAAAAGTGAGTCAACCCACCCTCCCCGTACCCGCGAGTGTATTACCCGCCCCAACTCATAGTAGGTTGGGTTGGGACATTGGTATTGAGTTACCCGCTCCACCATGGCCCATTGCCATTACTATACCTGACCTTAGAAAGTCATTAATATATATAAAGGTGAAGGTTGGTTACTGTTGCCAAACAAATTATAAAATAGTCACTCCTAACAATTTACAAATTAGTCACTATAATGTACATTTTACATTTTGATGTTGTATCACTCAATTGTATGAGAAGATTCGACCATTTTATATTTTCTCATTACGTTAAATATTAAATAATGATAAAAAGTGACGACACTGAAATATTGCAGGAGCGAATTAACAAACTCATTTAGTACATTTACGAGATAATAAACAAACTTCTCCTAACTATAGGTAACACAATATGTCGGATAAACATAAGCAAGTGTCAATAAATTGCTACAGTGAAAACGATTGACTGTTGTATAGACGGCTAACTAAAGGAATTTGTCAAAATCTTTCCATTATCTACTTCTTCTTTGTTTCATTTTTCACTCGCCTTCCATAACCCTTTCTTTATTTCTTTCTTTGCCTTCTTCGTCTAATCCTAATTAGTATACTATTTTTATGTATTCTAATCACATGTATGAACGGGTCCATACACGACTCTCCAATAGTCTAGAAAATTAATAATTGAACCATGAACCACTAACTTTTTCAGTTCAATGTTGAGTCCAATTAAAAATAAATATATATGATTATTAATTATTAGAAAGTCTTCATTTTTCACAATAGAATTTGAAGGCGTGAAATTTTAATCGAGTTCCAGTTTGTATTCTTTTTGCTTCTCTCTAGAGTTTTTCTCTTTCACTCAGGAAAGAATTTTCAACAATTATACATGGAATAATTGGCAAGGTATCTACACATACCAAATCAATAGTTCCCATTTTTCTATAAAAAAAAAAGTAAATAATTATCATCTTAAATACATCTCCATAAAAGGAATTAAGTCTCAACTATGCAAATTACAGTTATGTACCTAAATTTGATAGATCATTAGATTTATAACTTAAATTTATTTTTTTAGCATATAAGTCCTCAAAATATTGATGGAACATTACATTTAGTACCTAAATTTTTTGTGTATATCATTTTGGTACCTTAACCTTTTAAGTTCTACAAATAGGTCTAATTTTTCTATGTGTAATTAAAACACCCTCGAATAAATGAGTATCCATAACCAACTCATACACATTTAGATTATGGAGGTAAATATCCATATGTTACCCTAACCCATTTACAAATTTTCAATCTCATATATACATCATCCATACCCTACCCCATAATTGATGAGTCTACTTGGGTTTAGGTAAATATCATTTATTAGCCAAAAATTTTATTTTTTGTTTAAATTAGATGTTGGTCATATATCTTTTCTCAGTCAATATCATATTGTCAAGTCAATGTTACTAATAAAACTGCTAACAAAAAATTAATTTTAGGCTAATAATACTAACAAAACACCATAACAGGCCACATAATACATGCCCATAGCCATAGGCCATCTCCGCTCCGCGACAAGGCGCAACATCGCTACCTAGTATATATATATATATATATATATATATATATATAGTGAATAAGGAAATATGTACGATGCGGTCATACAGGATTCTTATAGGATCAGGACGAGCATGGACCAATAGTCCAGTCGATTTGAATACCAAATAAAATAGGTTAGTATAAACTTGAAGGTATCAGTTGGCTTTGATTAAAGTACACAATAGAAAAGGACAATCGTAAATCTTATAATGAATCTCTTACAACTCAAATCATGTGTACGAAGAACTACTTTTATTTTTGTATTTAGCTGATTAGGCATATTTTCTTTTTATCAATCTGCAGACGACTTATATGCAAGTGTTGAAGTTCAAATGGGCCATTATTAATTAATTAAACTATTAACAGCGTAATCTGAACGGAGCTATAAATACCTAATGGAGTAGCACATTGGATCGCGCAATTTATTACGAGACGTGGATACACTAAAGGGAAGCACAAGAAATCATGTACTCCTGGGGATATATGTTTCCGTTGGAGAACTTGGACAACATTTTTTAGATAGGATTCACATATTTTCAAATAAAGTTTGAACAATAAAGATATTTGATGTGAATGAAATCTTAGTGGTTATTTGTAGGAGGAATTGCAACGAATTAATTTAATACACTTGTCTTGATTTGAGACTATTGTATCAAATTGACTCGTTTAATTTGCCAGCAAAATATTTGGATGGATGAATTTGTCTGAGATATTTTGAATTGAGTCGTTTTTAGTCAATTTCAATTGTTTTGAGTGGGACAAGTAATTCGAATTGACTCATTTTAATTGTCTCGTTTATAAAATGAGACAATTGGTAAAAAAAAAAACTGTCTCAGATCCATCAAAATAACCTCTAAATCAAATAGCTTTTACTTTTATGGGAATTTTCCCCGTAAACTACAATTATGGTTACTTTTATGGAGGTTCTGTAGAACTTCAAAACTACAAGCAAGTACTAAGATTACATTACGAAGGAAAGGAAAGATCGACATAGAGTGTCAGCTGTAAATTTGGTATTATTTGTTTCTGCTCGTTCTATTTACATCAATTCATATCCGAAGCAAGTGAGAAAGCAACTCTACTACTTTGGACGTGGCTATAGTGATTTGGAGTTTGACACTAATCTCCAATCATGGGAATTTCCCTGTACGCTTTGGACTATCAGTCGTAGCGGCTGATAGTCAGATTCAAGTCACATCAACATTGGACGTGGCTATAGTGATTTGGAGTTTGACACTAATCTCCAATCATGGGAATTTCCCCTGTCAGATGGCTCCTCTACGCTTTGGAATGATATATGATCCATAATTATACCACTAATTTTAATATTTCGAGTTATTGGGACCAGCTAATTATTGATATGGTATCAGAGCATTTTGTGAGTTCGATGGCTTAATTGAGACCAACTAGTTATTGATATGGTATCAGATTCTTCTGTGACTTAGATATCTCATATTCGAATATCGACAATCCCACTTGTTAAGCACATGATATTCGATCTGTGCAAATTTTAAGATCAGACATGGTAACTTTTGTTTGAGAGGTTTTTTAGTAAGCGATATCGGGTTATAACTGAATCTCTCTCAACCACACAATTATATATAAAATATAGAACCTCAGGCCGCCCTAGCACAAAAAAATTCACGTGGTCGATGGGCACCCTAAAAGAAGGGGGAAACAAGCTAGAGTAATCGTGAGTGTTTGTGTAAAGGCAGACAGCAAAAGCAAATCTCAAAGCACTCCACGAATACATTCACTAACGTTGGACTTTCAAAAAAGGTCGGCTGGCCCCACGCTTTCATGCATGCCTCCGTCTATATAAACCCCGTTTCAGTTCCCCCTTCAATCCAAACCAAACCTAAACCCTCACTTCTCCTAAGTAACCCAACACAGCAAATTAAATGGCATCCTCTTCCAAAACAGCAACTCTTGCGGCTCTCTTCCTCGCCCTTAACCTTGTCCTTCTCGCCTCGTCGGCCACCGCCATGTTTGCGGGGACATGCTCCGCCGATAAGGTGGGCGAGCTGAGCGTTTGCGTTGACCTGTTCCAGTATTTGAAACTCAGGGTTGGAACCAAGCCACCAAGCGATACGTGCTGTAGTCTGTTTGATGGGGTGGCGGCTGATGTTGACGCCGCCGCTTGTGCTTGTGCTGCCCTGAAAGCCAACCTTCTTGGAGCGATCTATGTCGACCTTGCCGCCTCCGTCAAGTTGCTTCTCGGCGAATGCAACAGGGTCGCTCCCGACGGCTTCCTCTGTGCTTAATACATCAAATGATCATATCATATATATGTAGTAAGTATGATGATCATGACTATCAGCGCTGATATTCTGGTAGTGCTTATATATCACTACACGAAAAAGATCCTTTAATCACGGTAAATCCCGTGTTCGAAAGTGTGTTTACCGTGTTTAATAGTTATAGTCACAGGAAACTTACCGTAATATATACCTCCGTGTTTAATTGTAAAGGTCACGGGAAAGTTGTACCCTGACTATTATAACTAGTCACAGTATAGTTACCCGTGATAGTTTGTATCTATTAATCACGGGAATCTCCATGACTGATACCAAATCTTGCCACACAAAACCGAAAAAAACCTTCTTTAAAGACGGGATGTAAGCCTTTTAACACTGTATTTACCGTGACAACATAGTTTTCCATGACTAGATATCAATCATTAGTCACTGTATTTGATTGACTCTTCCATGACTAGATAACAATAGGCCACAGTATTTTTCACTTGCTTCTTTTGTTATTTATAATAATCAATTACTGATTAGATTTGTAGCGGTAATGTACAACCATCAACACTGGAGAGAGACAAATATCCCTATTAATATATTATAATACTAATAGTAACAGAAACAATATTCTACATTGTAACATGATCTTGATGTCACTGTATAATAAATTGATCGATAGGCGACTAAAATAACTAAGAACAAATCAACTAATAGTATGTAAAATCTATACTTCAAACTAGTCTAGAGTTCAAGTTGAAAAATTCATCCCATCCCCTATAGCTTCTACACGATATTATTGAGTAGTTCTTGTCATAATTATCAACTCCCAGCTCGTTAAGTCTTCATGAACCTGAAAAACATAGTGAGTAGAGAATTAAAGTTGGCCCCTGTATGCCAGTCTCATCAAATATGACAATTCATAGCCTCCAAGTCGCAACTCAATAGCAACTACTTAAATGCCAACTCAATCAATTCCAAAATTATAAATGCTTCTTACAGGCAAGCCATTATTAAAAAACAAATAGCAGCCCACACATCAAGACAGCAATGCAAAACATGCAAGTAAAGATGATAGTCTGTATTATAAGATTAAGAAAGGGAAACTTTGTTGTCATAAAAAAACAGATAGAAAAATGCAGTTAAAAAAAATACATGAGCATCATCTAACAAACTGAAAAAGGACAATTAGCAAGCAAGAGTGACCTTACCTACAGACGAATGTCTTGATCAAGTGAGTTAGACCTGTGAAATCACTAACAACAAAGGCATATATAGTATCACAACCAAGGGATCCTGACAGCACAAAAGAAATCAAAACTTATCGTGAATATCAAGTATACGTCATATGAACACAATACTTAATTATTTTATTAGTGAACCTCTCGACTTCTTTACATTAATGAGCAAACAAGGACGCCTGCAAAACAGTTGAAGTATCAATCACTTCATCAAATTCCGCCTCTTGCCATCACAATCAAGAAAACCAGCAACAACCAAAAGGCAATAGTAAAACCCAGCATCCCAAGTTCTGCATTTTTTCGCTTGACAAAGCTTGGCACGTATAAGTTATATGTACACAATACTTGGCATCACCAAGAAAGGATTCTGCATTACTTGTACAACCACCTACTTCCCTGATATAAATCATCATATGGAAAGTAATAGACCTTAGGTTCCTTTCCATTCTAAGAAATACCCATTTGTCTCTACATTAAACCAATATAAAGAAATAAGCCACAAGTCAATACCACAACAAATGAAGATTAGCAGGAGGTCCACAATTACCCATTTGTCTCTTACATGGAGGTCCTGCAACAAGCTTTTTATTCACCATCAATTTCCTAGTCAAATAAACTTCTTCCTGTTACTAGCTTTAGTGTATATGGGAAGACACTGATATTTACCAATCACTACAACTGTCAACCAGAAGTCTGAAATGGGCTTGATGATATCATTTCTCGTACAGACTGTTATTGACAAGCATTCATTTTCTAAAACACAGCATAATTTTCATAAACTACGAAACTTGTTCATGAATTAAAGCCCTAAACTACCATGGGAGGAGCAATACAACATAGTTGGTTGTGAAACTAAACGAGGAGGCCAATTGAGTCCTGCTAATCTATTTGTATCCTGATAATCTCGATGAAAACAAATTGCCAATATGCTGCAAATCAATAAATGACCCAAATCAACAGGAGTGTGAAAGCAAAACCATGACAGATTCAATTGAAAGAGAAAGAGGGGATATTAAAACTAAATACATGGGCATCTAACCTCATACCTGCCTCTACTCCTTTGAAATGCATAACGGAAATATAACCAAATAGATTGTTGCATACCTCCCTAGTAGTAGTAGCACCAGCATCGGCTCCTCTTCGACACCAGCAGGCAGCAGCAGCAGCCCGCCCAACAGCATCAACACCAGCAGCTCCTCTATGATACCAGCAGCAGAACAAAAACCGACTGCTCCTTTTTGACACCAGTAACAGCTCGGCCCTCACTGTACAAGCACCAGCAGCAGAAGGTCGGCCCCGGTAGCAAAAGCACCAGCAGCTCCTCTCCGACGCCAGCAGCGGCAGCTACTCCTCGGCAGCAACAGCCTCGCTCTGGTCCGGCTATGAAGAACATTGGGTAAACAATCGAAAACACATATGGGATTTGCTTTTGATGAAAAAATATGAAGACTTCGAGTTTAGTGGAACGAGCCTTTATCGATTACACCTAATTTGAGAAGAAGAAATAGTTTTCAGATTAGGTTTTGGGTTCCATTTTCTTCCATGAACAAACAGAAGTGATAGAACAAAGAGAAGGGAGGCGTGAAAAGGGAAAGTGAAATCGGTTTTGCCCACATCGTACAAGAGAAGGAAAAAAGGACAAGTGACCTATGAGAGCCAAAATTTTAGTTTTTCTGTCTAAAACAAATTGTGGAATGGAGAGCCAAAATTTTAGATTGTGGAGCTAAAATTCTAGCGCCCAAATTTTCGGCAGCAAAAATGGAGGCGAGAAAAAATACTGGTAGCCAAAATGAACCCCAAATTTCCAAGAGCCAAAATTGGGTTTGCAATGTGTGGAAATTTTTGGGTTTGCAAAATTAAAGAAGTCCCAACTCCAAATAATTAACCAAGTTAAACTTTAAAAAATAAATATTGGAAGGCGTGTGATCGATAAAATGAGAGAGCCAATTTTGAATATAAAATTCCTTCTATATAAAATTAGTTTGTAAAATAATAATAAAAATTCATGTATCTACAATTAACCATGTTAAACTTTTAAAATATATTATCATACTAAATTGAAATCAATGAAATTTAAAATATCTTTCACATTACGACCTAAACTTTAAAATAATAAATTTCCATGTTGATCACGGTAAAAAAAAAATTTCAAGACAAGCCCAAAGGACATGAGACAATGATTCGACTCAAGACTCAATAACAAGACCGATTCAGAATAACCGCGTAGGCAAACAAACTGCCGAAGAAAGAGCCTGTTATGCTTATGCCACTACATGGGCAGCTCCGGGGGAGTTCTGAAGAGCAAAAGACGCGACCATGACTCAAATAATGAGAAAAAGACATTAAGAAGACACAAAGGACATAAAAAGGAAACGAACTCCTCGAAGATCGCTCCGGCCAGCGAATGCGTAGTTTTCTCGAGCAGAGCTTGTTAGATGACCATTTGCAAGTCGTCGTCACAAGTCACATAAAATAAATGCGTTAGACGTCATCTCTCTAACAGACGCATCTAGGCCCCTCAGCAAATTTAGTACAAACAGATAGAATCGAACCATCACCTGATAGATCGACGTAATTGATTGCACTCTCTCGATTGATCTTCATAACACTATAATACCCCGCAAAGTGGTAAGCCAGAATGACAACCACTGTAGTACTAAAAATCTCTATCTCAAGAGATTATAATATACCCTTAGAAATTAGTCAAAATAATCGAATATGCAACACCGAAAAGTGTGATTTATATCTTATTAATCACGTAATTAACCGTGACTAACAATTGATCACGGTAAATGAAGACTGAAAAACAGATAAATTAATTCCCGTGATTGAAACTACACAATTAATCACGGGAAAATATTTTGTGACTAATAGTATACTTCTTGGTACGGAAAAACTTACCGTGAATAAGATCCTATGACTAGAAACCAGTTTTCTTGTAGTGTATGATGAAGTCAAAAAGAGCTTCATAACTACCAGCTGATATTCTGGTAGTGTAATTGGGGCAGCTTATCTTAAGTACTATATATACTGTGTTTTGCAACTTTTTAGGCAACAGTAATTGCTCTTCGGCTTTATATATATTAAAGTAAAATTCTAACATATCCTTTTGTTATACATTTATTTAATACTTTTAATAGTTGGTCAAAATAATTCGAGTTTTGCGGAAAAGTATGTGCATAGATCTTAATCACTTCTTTACACACCCTCTCAACAACAACCAAGTCATATGTTTGAAATTTGCACCAGTCCATCATACCATGTGGGTTTAGACAACAATTAATATTGGAGATCGTGAGTAATTCAATACGTGATCTCAAGGATAAACTAAGCTTTGATGTCATTTCATAAACCAATTGGTATCAATAACTCAAGTTGTTGTGAGATGTCCATATATGGATCTTTACCACTTCTTTGCAATCAATCACCTACCAAAGCAAATTAATGAAATAGTACTTCAAGTCAAAGCATGCATATCAAACTTTTAGTAATGGAGATTTGTATATACGCAAAGCTAATTAATAACCAAAGATCCACTTACCGTTACCTCTATTCCTACGGAGATTCTTTGAGAGCTCCACAACTACTGACTACGACTACAGAGAAGCCTCATGGAGGGTCCCTGGTGCTACTGGTACGAATACGATTCCAGAGAGAGAAATATAAAATTTGATGAGACTTGTTGTGGTTTAATTTTGTCCGTTCCTCCATCAGAAGCATGTTGCCAGTTTTGTTGTGCCTCACCCTCTAACCACCTTCTCTCTTCCCAAAAGCTCCACGTAGCATCCACTAACTCCTCTCCGAGCATCCTTTGCAAGTCAGTTGTTGCTTCTGGTAACCACCTTTGACGCGTAATCATGTCACTGGACAATCACCCTACATACCATGGATGAACAATTAGATGGTCACCATACACACAAAAACTTGGATGGTATCCATGTTAACCAAGACAATAGTCCATGGAGGATAACCAAACTAAATGGTCACCATACCATAACATGGATGACACCGTCCATTTAATAGTTGGGATAGTGTCCATGATAAGGGATGATATCGTCCCTTTGGGGTTGGATGGTATCCATGTTATTGGATGGCACCATCCACTTTGAGTTTGGATGTTGTCCATGATGTTGGGCACTAACATACATTTATAGGTTGGATGACATCCGTGATGAACGAGATGGTACAATTCATTATAAGGTTGGGATGCTATTCAAGATATTTGGGACGGTATCATCCATAATATGGTTGGATGGTGTCCATAGTTGGTACATTAACCATCTTGGATGATTACCTCATACCGAACTACCATTCACCAAACCTACGACCCGATTTGATAAATTGGATGTACACATGAATCAACTATTTAAAGTGGGCAAGTTGTTCATACATGTAATAATGAATGAAAATTATATTGGTGTAAACAAAGAGACTACAATGTACTATTGTATACTAAGAAGGAGAAGAAATAGGGTGACAAATCATACAGTAAATCCACACTTAGCGAGGCAGTGACTGAAGTAGGAGGAACCGACCTAGTTGATCCGACTTTTTACAATAAACTGATATAGGATTGCCTTAGTTATTTCTCTAAAAGGTCAAATGAGATCAAAAGGAATCAATAAAACAAATAATTATCCTAATTATGGAATCTCTTCGATTTCAAATCCAATACAAAAAGCTCCATATGTAGAAGCTCCTTGAGATCCATAAAATATGACTGATACCTGAATGTGTTTCTCATCTTCACCAAGCAGCGTTGCAACATGATGATCGTCATGGCCACAAGCATGCATTTTACCGTCCACCTTATTCTTATGCTCCAACTATTGAACTAGAAAAGTGAATACATGCTTAGATAGAGTTTGAAATCCAAAAACAGGTTTGTAGCGTATCACTATTGAACTAGAGGCATGCATGTGTAGAGTAGATGGCAGACAATAATATTATTCAGCAAAGAGAGTAACTGGGAGAGTAAGCAATATGATGTGGATACGTAAGTAACCAAGAGAGAGAGCTAGAAGAATATAAGCAATACTTACAGAAAGAGTATTCCCATAGATCTTGTCTGTAATCGACTCTGGGGCAGGCTACCCAGTGTTGTAGTTAAACTACACAAAAGTAGAAGAATGCTCAAAGAACTTGTGAGACTCCAACATTGCTCACCTCAAGCAACTAAACAACATTAACTTTAAATAGACTAATTCCAGTATCCCTTTAGACCTCTCTTTTGAAAAACTTTGTGCAAGTGTAAGTTTAAATGAAAAAACGGAAAGGCAACAACTTCTAAAGAAAAATAATAATTGATGATAGATTCTTCGTCTTGATTAACTGAGAAAAGAAAATAAGTCCTTGCTACAGAATGATGGAAACGTATCCCACGTTCTAACGGTTTGCTTGTAACTCACAAGCGGGAGAACAACGTTGGTGTCGATGAACGTTTAGTTTATTATTCGATAGCCCATACTAATTCCGAACTTACAATATATATATAGACTGAAAATCGAAACCCTACCCCTAGACCTAGTCGACTCGGCCTCCTAAGAGACCTCTTCCTGTTCAACTACTAATTGAACTATTAATCTAATAATGAAAAGTATCTAATGACCCAAACCCCAAAAGATGACCCAAACCCCAAAAGCCCACCTTCCCTGCGTCGGCCACCCAACCCCAACGTGTACCCATCATTCATTCCCCCTTGAAATCAACCTTGTTCCCAAGGTTGACAGTCATCACCCTCCTCCCCGAACAAACGCATGACCTTGGCAGTCCCACAGTTGTGAGCGATTTTAAAGAGCATGTCACGATTGAAACATAGACCTTGAGCTCGCCGGAGCTGTTGTTCCTCCCAATTGAACCACTTCACTGGCCGTGGTCCACGCGTGGAGTTCCAGGCAACACCGAGCTGGCAGGTCAAGGTGGCATCCATCATATACAGTGGTTGGCGAGCTTCTCCAACTCCCGTTGATATTCACGCAAAGACCCTGTTTGCCGGACACGCGACAAAGCTTTGTCGCAACTCTCACCTGCGGTAGGGCCGAATCTCGGCCACAACTCCTGCACAAACATCTCCCACAAAATCAGCTCGCATGCGTCCTTTCAGGTCCTCTTCGACACTGTCACCACTGGTTAGCTTCGTGTTCCAGATGAAAGGAAGACAACGCCCCCCCCCCCCCCCCCCCCCCCCCCCCCCCTCCGGTAACTCGTGGTATTCGAAGAACTGCTCAATGCATGGGAATCAAACTCCTGGATCCTCACCTGCAAACTTGGGAAACTCCAGCCTGGCTAGTTGGGTGAGGAAGGTGGCACTACCGCTGCCCCTTCCTTTCATTTGATTTGAACCCACCGATCATCGCCTTCTGCCTTGGTCGCCGACGCACTGGACTTCCCTGTCGTCTTTGCCGCTGACTCATCATTCTCGGTAGCACCCGTCTCGCTGCCCTTCACGCTGCCAGCCTCCTTGCCCATGACCGACTTCCCCTCCCGCCGATCGAACCACTCCGTCAGCAATCGGACCACCTACAGCACTTCCCCAAACTCTGTGCGAAGCGTATGGACGGTCGTACTCAGCTCCTCCTGACCAAGCTGCAGTTGCTCGACCGCCGCATCCACCACCCAAAACCTCTTTGTTGTCGTCTCGCCCATGGCTCTGACACCAATTGATGGAAAAATAACCCACGTTCCAAGGTTTTGCTTGTAACTCACAAGCGAGAGAACGTCATTGATGTCGATGAAGTTTTGGTTTACTATTCGATAACCCGAACTAATGTCGAACTTACAATATATATAGACTGAAAACGGAAACCCTACCCCTAGCCCTAGCTGACTCGAGGAGACCTCTTTCTATTCAACTACTAACTGGAATACTAATCTAATACTGAAGTACCTAATGACCCAAACCCCACAAGCCCATTTTCCCTGCGTCGACCACCCAGCCTGACATGTACCCATCACAGGCACACAAGGCCGCTAGAAGAAAAGACCTCACTTATCGAAAAAATAAAGTGAAACTAATAGCATAAAACTGCAGCCCCTGACACCTTGTTGGTTTGCATAGAGCATTGTCTGGATAGGATAAACACAATTCAACTGCATTAGCAGCTTACCTTGATTCCCCAGTCATATTCAGGGCCCAAGGATTATGGCTTTCACTGATTATAAATCCACCGTTTGCCTGTGTTGAAGTTTTTGTTAATTAACCAGGAAGGAAGTTTTTTAAGATTTGTTACCTCATGGACAGCTGGTAAGAGCATATACAAGAAATGTTTACTTACCTTCCTCTTTCTGATAACAACAGAGATAGCTGGTGTAGATAGGATACCATCCCTGCAACAAAAGGCACATACTCACAAAGAAGGCCCTGGGAAGGAAAACCATAATACATTCACATGCATCACTAGGCACATTGTAGCATCTAATTCAACCCGAAATACAGATATAATCGGGCATCTTCTTCACGTTTCAAACTTCTATTTCATTAGAGCCCTTCTAGGTGCTTTATAGCACCCATGTTATATAAAAAAAGGTTATCTGTTGGGGAGGTACACCCACTAAGTGGCTGGTCACACATCATTAATGGAAATCTTGTAAATAATGAATCAATCTATAAATGTGTAGGTACAAATTACAGACGTACCATATCATATAGATACAAATTTGAGTTGTACCAATGAAGAATTTGTTTCAAAAAGTGTAGGTACAATTTTAGCTTATACCATAGAGAGATTTTTTTGAAAGTGTAGGTACAACTTTAACTTGTACCACAGCGTGCAGGTACGAGTTTGGATAGAACCATAGAGGAATTTTTAGGAAAGTGTATGTACAACTTTGCACCATTGCGTATAGGTAGAAGTTTGTATTGTATCATAGAGGGATGTGTTCAAAAGTGTAGGTACAACCTAAAGTTGTACCATAACGTATAGGTACAACTTAAACTTGTACCATAGAGGGATTTGTTCAAAAGTGTAGGTACAACATAAAGTTGTACCATAGTGTATAGGTACAAGTCTAGAAAGTGTAGGTACAACTTAAACTTGTACCATAACGTATAGGTACAGGTTTTGGTTCTACCATAGAAGGTTTTGTTAGAAAGTGAAGGTAGAACTTAAAGTTGTACCACAAAGTATAGGTACAATTTTAAGTTGTACCATAGAGGGATTTGCTAGAAAGTGTAGGTACAACATAAAGTTGTTCCACAAAGTATAGGTACTAGTTTGGTTTGTACCATAGAAGGATTTGTTAGAAAGTGTTGGTACGACGTAAAGTTGTATCATAAAGTATATGTACAGTTTTGAGTTGTACCATAGAGAGATTTGTTTGAAAGGGTAGGTACAACTTTAACTTGTACCATAGTGTATAGGTACAATTCTAGAAAGTGTAAGTACAAGTTAAACTTGTACCATAACATGTAAGTAAAATTTTGTGTTTATACCATAGAAGGATTTGTTGGAAAGTATAGGTACAATTTGAATTTTTGCCATAACGTATATGTACAAATTTTGGCTATACCATAGATGTATTTGTTTGCAATTGTATGTACAACTCAAAATTGTACCATAAAGTAAAGGTACAACTTTGACTTGTAATATAGAGGAATTTGTTAGAAAGTGTAGGTATAACTTTAACTTGTATATTCGTATAGATACAAGTTTAGGTTGTACCATAGAGGGATTTTCGGGAAAGTGTAGGTACAAGTTTAAGTTGTACCATAGTGTATAGGTACAACTTAAACTTGTACCGTAACGTATAGGTACAAGTTTTTGGTTATACCCTCAAAGGATTTTTTGGAAAGTTTAGGTACAATTAAAATTTGTACCATAACGTAAAGGTACAAGTTTTGGTTATACCATAGAAGGATTTGTTATTAAGTGTAGGTACAGCTAAATATTGTATCTTAAAGTAAAGGTACAAGTTTAGGTTGGACTATAGATGATTTTTGGAAAGTTTAGGTACATCTTCTAGTTGTACCATCGTATAGGTACAAATTTAGGTTGTACCATACAGGGATTTTTGGGGAAGTGTAGGTACAACTTTAAGATGAACCATAGTGTATAGGTAGAACTCTTGAAAGTGTAGGTACAACTTAAACTTGTACCATAACGTATAGGTACAATTTTTGGTTATATCATATAAAGATTTATTGGAAAGTATAGGTACAACTTAAAGTTGCATGTTTTGTAGCATATATGTACAACTCTTAGCTGTACCATAGAAGGATTTGTTAGAAAGTGTAGGTACAATTTAAAGTTGTACCATTATATAGGTACAAGTTTAGGTTGGACCATAGAGGAATTTTTTTGGAAAGTATAGGTACATCTTCTAGTTGTACCATATAGTATAGGTACAATTTTGAGTTGTACCAAAGAGTGATTTTTTGAAAGTGTAGGTACAACTTATCGTTGTTTCATAGCGTATTGGTACAAGTTTGGATTGTAGCACAGAGGGATTTTTTTGAAATTGTTGGTACAACTTATAGTTGTATCATAGCGTATAGGTACAGATTATGGTTGTACATTCGGACTTCTTGTACAACTTGGAGTAATAATGGTACAAGCCGAAGAAACATTTTTAATCTTTGTGTTTATGGATGAAACATCGTATTTAAGACAATGACATGTAAACAATCATAGGAATATGGCACATAAATAAGCCGCCCTAATATATAGAATATGAGATTTTGCCTACATGAAATTAAACTAGTTGTATAGTATTTAAATTGGTAATAATCCTAAAAAAAATCAAAAGAAATTGGAAACAAATATTGACCATCACATTAAATTTGTAAAAATTGAAATTAACTTGAAGCAAATTTTTTGTACATGTTGTTCACTAAATCTTAGTCAATCTAACGGGCTTGGAGTTGAAAATCTCACACCCATGTGGTTGTTTCATAGCATAGATTGTTTACAAATTGAAACAACATGTCATAACTTAAGTAGGAACAGAGCTAGCAGTATATCATTTCAGATACCTTGTAAACAAAAGTAAAAAGCAGCCACAACATTACATTTGTGTAATTCAATAACCATCCATTACACAATTAAATATGTCTAATTAATCTTTAAGTTTAGCTACCTGTTGTCCACACCGGTGCATCATCATATTCTGATTGAAAAATACACCAACATAAATGCAAACACACATAACTAAGTACTAAGTACTAAATAGTTCAACAAGATTTTTTGGTTGGCTCATCTTCACTGTCCCTCTTCCTCGTCAGTGTCATTGTCCTCTTCATTGCTTTTTTTGGTTGGCTTATCTTTATTGCTTTCGTCATCTTCAGTGTACTCATCATCCTCTCTACTTCCTTTTTCATTGTTGGCGCCCTTCTCCTCTTCATTGTTTTCCTCGGTTGACTCATCTTCATTGCCCTATTCTTCGTCAGTGCCATTGTCCACTTCATTTCTTTCCTTGTTTGGCTCGTCGTCATTGCGCTCGTCATCCTCTTCACTGCCCTCTTCCTCATTGTTGCCATTGTCCTCTTCATTGCTTTCCTCGGTTCGCTTAGGAGGGAGTTCCCAAGGTCGGGAGAAATTTTTGTAATCAATCCTCAAGGACCTCATGATGTGATGGTGTTATTTGATGATGTAGTGTCGAGCTTCCTTCTCTCGATCAAGGCGGGAGAGAATGAGTGCATTTTGCTCCAGAACTTGGGCATTTTGCCAACCCAATGCCTCCAAATGGGATAAGTATGTGTCGGTGGATGGTCTCGCTTGAGTCCTAGATTGGTGAGTTTGTGCAGGTTGTTCTGGAGTCTCCTCGACCATTTGCTAAACAACATGCTCCGATGTTATTTTCTCATTCATTGCAAGAGGAGGAGGAGGAGGAGGGAGGCTAACTATGCCTAGCACACCATTAACCTTAACCACCAAACACATACATTATCATATCAAAAGCATTAGTTACATTAGGCCAATGAACAAACAAAACTTGACTAGTAGGCAATCCAAATTTTCACAAAATCAATCCTAGATTGTTAGAATCCCAACTAGTTCTGTTATAGCGTTCACTGTGAAAAGGGAAGTGTTTGTTGGAACATTTACCTTTGCCACCAAATCTAGATCCTCAAGGGTTTTTTTGGAGAGTTGTTGAGTAGACTGGGCAATGGTGCAATGAGCACCCACCAAATCAATGCCAAAATGACGAGCTAGCCTTGTGATGTAGCCACCTCCAAGGTTTAAATTGTGTTTTCATATTCAAGGTAAGCGGTACCACGGATTTCTCCTGGGGTACCGTAGAAGGCACCGTAGACACCACATTTTGTTCGGGACAACCACTATATTTAAACTCAAAAGAAAGAAAATTGTAACGATAAATTAAATAGAATGCTTGAAAAGAATTGGTTGAGATTGCATTAGCAAGTCAATAAATAACAATGATTTTCAGACTTACATTTATTTAATTATAATTTTGATTTGATTATTAACCATAAAATATATCGATTTGATTAAGACTAGCAATGGCAAGTCTTGAACACCAAATAATTGACTGAAATCAAATTAGTTAAGATCATAGGATCGGACTAACTAAGATAGTAAGATTAGTAGTGGCAAATCTTAAACATCAATTCTGAAAAATAAATAGAGGTGCATAGTTTGTCATTGAAAGGTTTAGCATAGAGGTTCGAACGTGGGCATGGTAGATGAAATGGTGGCAAAAGCTTTATAATTAAATTTAACACATGGTACAAAGTATGTGTAATGACGTACCAAATCAAGAACTAAAACTAATTACAAAGATTGCCTGTTACTGCTGACAAAAAAAAAATTGAAGTTTGAGACACCATTTCAAACTGGGCCGACTCATCCATTGAAGTCATTGGGCTCTTTTTCTCCTCTCTTTGAGCCCAGACCAGATCACAAACCTGCAAAATGAAAAAGAAAATGATCAGAATACAACACAAAATAGTACTCCATGCTAAAAGCCCAAGAGTTCCACCCCAGTTCAGGCTAACCAAATCAACCCTCAGGGCAAACAGGTTCCGTCTCCATACCTCACACCAAGAGGCAACAGACTTTTATCACAGTACTCAAGAAGATAAGGAGCGGCCACCTCTCAAGAGCAGCCAACCAACCATCACCAACACACCAAAATGAACAGAAAAAATCCAGTTATATATAGGTTGGTCGGTTACAAGTAGGGGGAAGGGGGAAAAAGGGAGGGGAGAGTAGTGGACCTAAGGAAATAGGGGAGAGCTCAAGAAACAGATAGTAACAAGAATACCAAGTAGAAGCCAAAGGGAAAAGAGAGCAATAGCAGAGCAAGAAGATAATCACAGCAACCACAAAGAAACCATTTCCAAGGGTCCAGGTTGGTATTTCTCAAACACATCACATATTTCATACATATACGAATACATATATGAATGATCACTATATTCACTTGATAGGAATACTATAAAGTGAAAAAGAATAGATCTCTACCTCATGGTAGATCTGTACAAATATAATAGATCAGTATGTATATGGTTTGACTAGAGATCTACTTTTGCTTTCACTTGCTTCTTTTTTTTTTATAGAAAATCATGCTACGAGCTAACCTCTAAAAAACAGAACTAGCATGAGAATAATGATTTGACTTGCATACAACATACAAAAGCAAGAAGTGGTTAGTATTTGTGTTCTTTTGCTAGATATGTTTTCGTGATTGTTAATGTTTTTTATCCATGTATCTAGACATCTTATTCGGTTTACATTAGTTCAATCAACCCGCCTAAGTTTCAGATCTCCGTCTAAGATCGATTTAACAAAAATCATAACTTAACACTTATTTTAAGTTTAATAAACCACAAATATGATAATTTCCTAGTGTTTGTCATCATATAGAATATAGAAGAAAAGCTTCAACCTCACAATCGACACACAAAACAAAATCATAGCATAAGAAACCAGTTAATGGCAAAATCAATTAAGATCCAAATTTCTGATTTAGTCATAGCAGTGGCTGTGACTTAGGTTATTGTTCTTAATCATTCTTTCCAAACCATTACCGATACTATACCCCTAAATTCCAACCCTAAGCAAAGACAAAACTTTTTTCCTTCTCCCGAAATCACAAGCAGGGGCTGTGATTTTGGCTATCTTAAAATTATTTAGTTTCAAAACTTAGTAGCACAAAAGATCCTCTTAGTCACGATAAATACCAATTCAGCCAACAAATTGAGAAATTAAATCCTAGCTATTTGGGACTCGGAATCCGAATCTAAAGAAGAACCCAGAACAACAAATTTAAAGAGAAACGTACCGAAACCAACGCTCCCACCGTCGGTTCTGGTGTAGGTCGGGCCGCTGCCGGTTTCCGTTTCTCCTCCCTTCCCTCGGTCGAAACCACAATCCACATAAACAAAAACAAAAAAAAAACATATCAGAATGCTTCTAGAATCGGAATCGAAGAGTAGAAATGGATAAACCACAATCAAAATTCAAAAATCGTCTAACCTAGAAAATTAAAATAAAAGAGTAAAGGTTGCCGAAGTCTTCATCGTCAGTGTCGCCACGGAGCTGCCGCCAGCATGGATCGCCTATGGCTGTCTCCAGTCGTCCTCTATTTTTTCGGAAAAAATTCAAAACTACCACTCTTTAAAAAAAATTACAAAAATGCCACCCATTTCCAAAAATACCACCGTTTATTAAAAACCGCGCCTCTAATAGGCGGTTAATATATAAACCGCGCCTCCAGGCAGCGGTTTATATCATAACCACCTTGCCAACAGGCGGTTTTTAACTTCAGCTAAAACCGCTCCTCAGAGGCGCGGTTTATATACTAACCCTACCACAAAAAGCTTCATGAGGAGGCTTTTAATTGTCGGCATGATAAACCGCCCCACCAGGCGGCGGTTTACCATGTGCAGACATAAACCGCTGCCCCAAGGCGCGGTTTGTGCCTGGTCACCCGACATCAGACATGCAGGGGGTGGGGCTGCATGGCAGACCTAAACCCGCTCCCCCCCCCCCCCCCCAGTTTGTGCTGCAAAATTCACCTCCTATAAAAGGCTGTTTCAGAGAACTCAAATTCTTCACACTCCTTCTTCAAATTTCAGTTGTGCACCTTTAAATTAGTTTTTGCGATTAACGTTAATTCATAAGTTTGTTTTGTATTACTTTTCATTGTCCTTTGTGATTTTATGTTAGTAACTTACTTACTTTTCATTGTCATGTCCCCTTTTGTATTACTTTTCATTGTCCTTTGTGATTTTATTTTAGTAACTTAATTACAGTTTTATTGCAGATGGCATTCCAAAGGTTCACGCTTGGTTTGCGGTGGAATGGTTACACGGAAGAGACCGAAAAGGGTGTAAGTTACGTCGTTGGCAATTTTTATAAAATGAAGGTCCGTACGAGACCGATGCTTGAAGAGCTCCATCAAATGTGCACTCAGATTACCTGCATGGATGGCACTAGAAGAGTTTATCAAATGGTGTATCGATATCCAAACAGACATGACGGGTCGCTGTGGAATGAGGAATTCCTCCTTACCACTAAGGAGGATGTTGATGCCATGGTCCAATTTTTGACCACCAATAAAATTAAGCAAGCGGAGATGTTCGTTTACACCGAGGCCGTCGAAGGCGGTGTAGGTCATTCTGGAGATGGCCAAACATCTGGTATCCACGGTGGGAGTGTATTATACGAAGATCATCCCCACCAGGATTTCCAAGACTCGAGCTGGAGGCAGGAGTATCATGATGGAACTGGAGGTCATTATCAATCATTCCCTTCATATGAAGAAGAAGCTCAACATGCGGATCACAACCAACAAGCAGTCTACCAGTACCCACCCGAGTACAACTTCTACCAAAGCGGTGTTAGTTACCACAACTACCATTACGGAGCTGGTGAAGGTGAAGGTGCCTTTCATGATGATAATCAGATGGAAGAAGAGGTCAATCCAAGTCCAGTTAGTGAACCTGAGGTTGAAGAAGAGGAAGGCGAAGTTAGTGCAGATAGCTCTGATCCTCTGGAAGGTGTTGATGATTCCGGTCCAAATTCAGACGCAGACGGTGATGAGGTACCTCGCGAATGTGAAATGAAAATGAGGGATGCAAAGCTAGGGTCCGGGCTATCAAGAGCAAGAGAGACGCCATTGGGTCATATCCCGTGCGGTGAACACACACACATGTGTGTCATCAATAACATCCCAAGGCCATCGACAGTTGAAATAAAGGTGGTTGCCGCAGCTATCAAACATCTAATTGAGGAGCAGCCCAACCTGAAGGTGAAAACCATCATCGCAGACATTTCTAGTCGTTATGGTTATATCATTAACTACAAGAAAGCGTGGCATGGGAAACAAAAAGCAATGGCCGCCGTGTTTGGTGACTGGGAAGAATCATATGCATTCCTTCCCAAATTAATTTTGGCGTTGGAGGTGTCTAACCCTGGCACCATTTTCTCGCCTTGCTACCAAGATGAAGAAATTCAACCGCCAGTGCCTGGTAGCAAGCGCCATTTCAAGCGTCTTTTCTGGACATTCAAGCCATGTATTGATGGTTTTCCATACTGTGTTCCTGTGATTCAAGTTGATGGAACATTCCTTACCGGCAAGTACAAGGGTACTCTACTGTTCGCCAGCGGACCAGATGCAAATAGAGCAGTATATCCAGTAGCCTTTGCCATTGTGGAGGGAGAGAATACCGACGAGGATAGTTGACCTGGCGCACGGTTTGGCAGTCAGATCGCTCTCCCATCGTGCGGTTGCATGTACCGCCACATGGCAACGCGGTTTGACAGCCAGGATGGTCAAACCACGCGTCCCATAGGCGGTTTGACTTTTAACCGCGCCTTGGAGGCGCGTTTTGCTTTATAACTGCGCCTTCGAGGTGCGTTTTGTGTGGAAGGGTGGTATTTTTGGAAATTGTTGAGTATGGGTGATATTTTTGGATTTTTCCCCCTTTTTTTCGTTCCCCCACTAGAAACCTAGAACAACAAAGAATAGAAATTGGATTAAAAATCAAAATCCACAACATATAAACTTCAAAATTGACATGCATTATAAAGAAACCACCTCTTACCTTAGTCACCGTCGTCAAACGATATCGCCCCTCGTCGTCGTTCTCATCATCGGCGATATTCGCCTCTAATAGCTGTCGGGAAAGTATTCTCTTCTTCCCTTGTTCGTTTCCAGAAGTAATGAGATGAGAGGGAGAATGGTAAATCGAAAGGAAGAAGAAGCATATTGAACCAAAATGGAGGGAAGGGAGGTTCTTGTCGATTTTTTTCTTTGGTTTTGTTCGTGTTTTGGGTAAAGGAGAAGGATAGAGTGAAGAGAGAGGCGAGACTGTGAGAGGGAGGATTGAGAACGAGAGAGAGAGAGAGAGAGAGGCGGCCACTATGGCCTTCTAGAGTTTCCAAAGAAGAATATATACCTGGTTGTGCAAAAGAACTAGATTGTCCCTAGGGTTTCTTGCAAATTACCACCCCTCCCACGGTCCTTTTTAGAAAGTACGAAACTAACCGTCGTTTTGTCTACTTTAAAAAAATGAGAACCCAAAAAATTATAGCCCGCTGGCCCTTCATGCGTAAATAATATAACCATCCCATTTAGTTTTATTTGTTTAAAGTCCTTAATATGAAATGCTAAATGCGGATTAAGTTTCTCTTGTTTCTTTTCTAATACGTCAAAATACTTCTTAATAGCTAAAATTCTCGTGTTATCTTTTCATAACTTAAAAATAATCAATTTAAATTATATTAATAAAATATTTAATACAAGAACCACGATCGGTGGGACGTGGTTAAAATTACAATTAAATTATCAAAGTCATAACGAACTACGTGGAGTTTGATCCCGTATTATGGGTACGTAGGCAACCGATAAGTTTCGAGTCCAACTAACCAATAAACTTTATCTTTTAATTTTTACGTTAGTGGGCATATAATTAAATTATAATTAATACGATTTAAATTCTTTAGTGGTCTAGTAAGACCGTAAAAATATGTAAAATATCTAATCATGAACCAAACTTCCAATGACGTATTAGTTAAGTCATAAGCAATATATTAATAATCCATTGGGATTTTAAAATACACAATAATTACCAAAATTACACCCAACACACATAAAACTTATCCACTTAAGTAGTACCGATTTAGGGCGTTGTGAGGTGTGATTTCACTTCCCCACACGTAAACGTACTCCCGAACCCGAATCTCATAACCGCAGACCATATCTCGGTTCTGACCCTAAGGTTAGAGCCGATTCAAAGAGTGTTCAATCCACTCCAAGTAAGATCAATGGCGACTCCCAAAAAGCGAACGCGACGACCCTGAAGACCCCCAGTGGGACGGTTGCGACAGATGGCGACTCCGCTGGGGACATTCGAGAGTCGAGCTACATTTACTAAGTTCAATAAGTTTTCTAACTTTCTTTTATATGTTGGGTGTTTACTACTTATTTGCACAATTATATTTTTGCAATTTAAATTTTGCATTCATGCACAAAAGCTCTATGCCTGAGCTATCCCTTTAGAAAATTGAAAGGAGTACTGTGACATCCACAATGGTGGTAGTCACGCAAAACTTTCCAACTAAGATGAACTCGGATCCGAGGATGATCCCAAGGTATCCAGCCAGTTCGAAAGGACTATAGCAGAATACAACTTGTTAGCCAAATCGTAGGAATTCCTCTGCCAACATATAGTGAGCTTAGAGGCCTCCCAAAACTGTCCAAAATAATCCCAAAAGCCACCCTAAAACAATGTCGTTACGCCGCCCGTAATCCCTAGGCCTACCTAAATAGGGTAATGATGTAATAATATGTGTTTTCTTATCTAAATGTATAATGCTATGTGTTTGATCTTTTACTCGTAGAACAACGTGATCGTATGAATGAAAAAAAACGTTTTTAAAATTTATAAACATCGTTCTCTCACAAGATTTTCATTGTACTTATTCAAAATTTATCATAGAGAAGAATAAAAAACGCATGCATGAGATGAAAAATGAATTTGCATTCATACATCTTTAACATTTACATAAGCATCATGCATACCCGTCCATCATAAATGAAAAATAATTTTTCAATATTGAGACGGTCCAGGTTTCCTTAAAATTTCTCGTCCACAAGGAAAAAGTCAAGACTTTAGGTACTTAACTAGATCTAAGCTCGAGTTCGTCATGGAAACTTTCCAGAAGAAGTTAGGCAACATTAAAGGAAAGATAATCGGATTTGATGAAAAGCTAGCCGGATTCGATGAAATGAAGGATTAGTTGAACATGATAGTAAAGATCTTATCAGCTAAACAGAAAGTGGTAGTATCTAACGATGAAGAAATACACTCCGATGAAGAAGATCGCGATGGACACCTGAAGGGTGAAGCTTCTAGTGCCAAGATCCTCTAAATACCCTCAAAAGACGTACATGACAAGAAGAACGTGGGATCTCCAAAAACATGATCGAGATGAAGGAAAATTGGGAAGGATTCGTGGACGACGTGCAATTAAAAGAGAAATGGGAATACCTGGACGAAAGGGTGAGAGCCATTGAGGGGGTAAAATCCTATGGTTCTACTGATGCCACACAGTTGTGCCTAGTACCAGACATGATAATTCCCAATAAATTTAAATTTCCAGAGTTTGAAAAGTGTGACGGTACCACGTGCCCCAGAAACCATCTGATCATGAATTGCAACAAAATGGCTAACCACGTTAGAGATGACAAGCTCATGATACACTGCTTCCAGAATAGCCTAAGTGGTTCGACGCTAAGATGGTATATGCAACTCGAAATGTCAAAGGTGAAAAGGTGGCAAGATTTAGCTAATGTGTTCATAAGACACTACAGGCACAACCAAGATCTAGCTTCTGACCGAGAAGATTTACGTAATATGGAAACACACTAACTTTTTGAAATTTGTTGCACTAACTTAGGTAATTTGACAATTTAGCCCTAACAATATTTACAATCTCTAACCAAATCTCGTCCTAGGATATTATTCTCGTCGCCTCCGTTTTCCATGTGAGTCGCTGCTGTTTGCTGCCGCAAGTACCTTCTATTCCCCCTCTCAGCATATAGGCCTCTCAATCAAGCTTCAATTCCCATCACTTTCAGGCTTTCGATTCTTCTCGCTCTTCCTGTTTGGTTTCTGAGAAAATCCCTTATCTCCATCTGATTATTTGGAGGGAGACGACAGTGGGCGACCACGAGGTCTCGGCGGCGGCAGAGGATATGGGCGCATCGAATCACTTCTTCCTCCTCGAGTTCGCAGCGGCAGCAATAGGCGGGGCAGTGGTCCACGATGATTTTTCTTTATTTTCGTCTTCCACGGGTGGAGCAAATCAAGGGCTAGTATCCAAAATGTATGAACTAATATTCAAGTTTGCTAAGTATCTAGATAGCATAGACTAGTTTTCAAAACATCACAAACTAGTATCCATATAGCAGATACCAACTAATATCCACAATCAACCAACTAGTATTCAATATGAATACCCTTATGGGTTATCTGGATACTCTTATTCAATATGAATATTATTCTATATCTACATACTCTAACCCCTTCAGGAGATATTTTTTCTACAAAAATACTTAAAGAGTAAAGATATGTAAGAGCTCTATTTTTGACAGAATGAATGAAAGACCCGAAGCGGAAATATTGAAGCTCTATCTATAACAAAAGTCTAGAAGAGAGGATCGCTCGTCACTAGAAAATTGCGGCCACCGCCAGATACAAAATGTATTGGCTTGAGATAGGGTCAGTAACCAAGTGGTTACTAACATGTCAGTAATAAATAGGGACCGTAGATCTAGGAGGGGGACAATCGTGCCGTTGGGCCGAACGCGAGGCAGAGAAGGATACTTTTGTCCGTTTATACTTTAAACTTTTTATTTTATTTTATTTCGTATTTAATGACTATATTTTCAAAGAAGAAAAGAGAAATAATCACTTCTCTTCAACTCTCATTTATCTTTCTCTCTTTCTTTTCTCTCCCTATCTCTTTTCCAAATCCTTTCTCTTTCTCTCTTCCTTTTTCTCTCCCAATCTTCTTTCTAAATCTAGATTTCCTCCCTTCTCTTCTTCTTCATTTTTCCCCAGGTCGAATAAAAATTGCAGCCACTCTCTTTCATTGCATTTCTTCTCTTCATCAACTTGTTGACCTCAATTCCGATCTTTCTAATTTTTTCGGCATTTTGGTGTTCTTGATTGCGGAAGAGGAAATGAGAGGCGACATAAGATTATTTTTTTTTCTCTCCCTCCTTCTGTTTTTTTTTCCTTTTAGATAATATATATTGATATTATGACACTATACCATATGGTATTGGGTGGTAACAAAATATATGTTGATATTACCATATTATACCATATAGTAATGTATGGTATTGTGTAGTAACGAAATATATATTGATATTACCATACTATACTATATGGTATTGTGTGATATTACCACACTCTACCATATGGTATTGTGTGGTAAAATATATATTGATATTACCACACTATATCATATGATATTGTATGGTATTGTGTGATATTACTACACTATACCATATGGTAGTGGGTGGCAGTCGACACCAATTCCATGAAAGAAGAGTTAGAAGACAATGAAGGGGGAGAAAATATATATATATTGAGATTACCACACTATACCATATGATATTGTGTGGTAACGAAATATATTTTTATGGATATCATGTTTTACCAAGTAATACCACATGGTATTGATGATATTTAGATTTGAAATTTTACTTTTAGCACCGTATATGGTATGGTAATTAGATTTATAATTTTCAGTAGCATGTTTTACCAGGTAATACCAAGTGGTATTGTATGGTAAATTTATTTTTAGCAAGTGATAATCATATTCATATTTGTAATTGTTGTCCATAGCACTAAATTATTTAACGAAAAAATCATTATTCAATTTTTTGAGTTGGAATTAGAGCAGAGATAGTTGGGATGGTTAGATTCATTTTTGTTGTACAGATAGAGTTAGAGTGTAGACAGCAGATACATTTCTCTTGCTCTTTTAGTTGAAGATGGGAGAGAAAAGAATTAATATAATTTTCTTTTAATAATAAAACAGAGAGTGGGAGAGAGGGGAACACATGTGGGATGGGGAGTTGGGTCTGTGTCTTATCAATAATCAGCGTCAGCATTACATATGGTGTGGGCAATTTACCCTAATGCCCCTACGCATTTAATTTAAATAAAAAGAAAAACCTAACATGTGGGGGCCAAGGGAGGGGGTTACTGATGGTTACTGATGAGAGGGTTACTGAGGTGATCCGCTCCCCGCCGTTTCGGCTGTGGAGACTAATAGTTTTTGCTAGATTCCACTTTCGTTTATTTTGTCGCACCCTGTTGACCTCGTGCATAGGTATTCGCATGACCTTGCATGTACACAAAAAATATCCTTGTGGTAGTCATTCATATAGTTGGAATTGTTTCCGAGGATAAGTCATAAGCAATGTTGTCAAAACCGAACCGCAATATGATCAGGTAATGTGAATGACTCTCACTTTAATAAACAAAAATTGTTAGAGAACCAGTACATAATAAACAAAAATATTTTAAGTATTCCACAATTTTATACACCATTTGAAAAAGAATGAAAATTTTAAGAATTATAAAAAACTTGTATTTTATTCGGAGTACTATAAAGTTAATTAGCCTTCACGCATCTCCATTGGAATTGCAATTAGAATTGCATTATGACATGACATTCATTTGCAATTGCATTATGCAATTGCATTGATGTAGATGACAATTGCATCTTTGTAAGTTGCATATAATGCAATTATGGAATGCAGCCACATCATCTTTTTTATTTTTAAATTATTCATTAATTTTATTATTTGAGTGTTTATATTTTAATAAGTAAATAAAGAAATTAGTTGCAATTACAAGTTAATTGCATTGATGTGGTGCAATGCAAGTAAGATGAGTTGGATTGAAAAAAATGAAATAACAATGAAAAAAAACAAATGCAATTGCCTGCACCAATGGAAATGCTTAAAAAACTAACCCTACACTACATGCCATTGCCACCAACCCCCACCCTTCCTTCCCCCGCCGCTTTTCATCTTCTTTCCCTCCTCTTGCCGATTCCATCCCATTCGCCGGTGGTCCTCAAGCTACACGGACGAGTTAGATGGTCGACCCGTCCCCTATCTTTCTATTTTTAGTTGCCGAGAGATGTAGGTCTCTTCTGATCTCTTTCATCCGCGTAAATCCCCCGCTGTCAATCCGACCCTTTCTCTTCCGATATCCGCTGGCGAGAGTTGCAGTTCCCTCTCCAGGTTTCTTCCATCCACATAAACTCCACCGCTCATATCTGCTTCGGACTCGCACTCCCCCGACGCTGACACCACGTTCGCTCTTTCCTTCTATTTTTCTTTGGTTTAATTTTTTTTAACATCAAACGGTCAGAGACAATGAAATCGGTCGGGTTGTTAGAGTGTTTCGAACGGTTAATCGTTTCAACCGCTTGAAAACCGCCCTTCTCAGCCGCTGCAGTTATTTGAGTGTACCGAGCCGAGCTGGTGTCCGGGTGGAGGTTTTACTGGTCGGACTGGCCGGCTCGGCTCGATTTTGATAATGGTGGTCATAAGTCTGATAGTATTGTAGTTAAGTATTGCCTAGTCATTGCGTCGAAAGAGTGAATACAAATTATTGAAAGCTGAGGAGATTTACATATACTATTTGAAATACTGGCTTGCTAAATGTCATCTTTAAAATTACTAAAAGTCGCCCTAACTTAATGTCAAATTACCTATATACCCTTAATGAAAAAATTAAAATTGAAAGAAACAAACAAGCCCTAACTTAAACCCTTTTCCTGCGTGGCCTTCCCTCTGCAACTCCTTCTACACCAACTCACCGTCGACCACCCTCTGCACCTCCCATCACCGCCGGCCATGTCTGCAACTCGCCGCCGCCGCTCGATCCGTCGGCGCCCGTTGCTCGCGCAGCCGCCCACCCTCACGCCGCCGCCCGCGCTCGCGTCGCCGTCCTCCCTCACATCGCCAACCCGTTCATTTTTTTTAATATTCATTTTTTTAATTATTCGATAAATGTTAATAATAAAAAAAATGATAAATATACTTAATAATAATAATTTACTTATATATTTTGTCAATAATGATAAAAAAATAAAAAAAAGTATTCGATAAATGTTAATAATGATAAAAAATTTAAAGAACATTATAAAAAATGTATTTTTATCATTTTATTAATCAAAGTTTCAAAGTAGTTAGTTTATCTACTTAATTATTAATAATTTTACCTTGATTAATTATTGTCTTTTATTTAAATAGTGATTAATTGTACTGAAAATGATAAAACTACAACATTAGGTCCACTTTCTCTCTCTTTCTTCTCTCTAAAATTCTCTGCTCTGCTCTGACCTAGCTATGGCGGCCTCGCCGCCGGGCTAGTGATGGCAATGGGGCGGGGCGGGGCGGGTACATCAATACCCATGCCCCGTCCCACGCTACTACGGGTCGGGGCGGGTAAAACCCGCGCGGGTACGGGGCGAGGCGGGTCGACCCACTCTTACATGTTGAAAAAAATACAAGTAAATTTTATTTTTTACAATAAAACGTAGGGAAAAACACTTTAAGAATGAAAAATATTGATAATAGAATGGATAATTGAGCCTAACAAGTTGAAAGATTGACTCTAACTAGTTGAAGAAAAGTCAAAATAGGAGAAATATGTATAGATATTGTAAGAAATTGAGATAAAATGAGTCTAGAACGGAGCGGGGCGGGGCAGGGCGATTTGGAAGTAGATATCCATGCCCCGCCCCACGCTACTGCGAGTCGGGTAATACCCGCCCCATCGGGGTCAGGTCGGGCAATACCCGCAGGGCGGGTTGAAATTGCCATCACTACGCCGGGCGCAGCCACCTCGGCTGTGTCTTGGGCTTCCTTTTTCTCCGTCGATCCTGCCAATAAGATGAGGTTTCGGCCTCTAGAGCGGAAGGAGGATGGTTTTTGTCTCCCTCGCGAAGTGAAGAAGCGGGGTGAGGAGAGGTGGAAGGACAGTTTAATCGCTCAATTTGTCGGTTCAGTGCCTAGGTCGGCGGCTCTACAGCAATGGGCGACGAAACTCTGGGGGTGTGATGGTGTTGTTCGAGTATCTAAGTTCGGGCCTCATCTGATGGTGTTTCAGTTCCCTTCTGGGTCTACTAGTAAGTGGGTATTTCAATCCGGTCCATGGCATTTTCAGGGGAATATTGTATTTTTTTGCAAGTTGTCTCCGGGGATTCAACTAGTAGCTCATACGGTGGAAACTCTTCCGATTTGGGTGCGTATTTGGGGGATTCCACCTGAATACCATTCGTTTGAAGTTCATGAATGGATTGCTAGTACGCTAGGACCTCCTCTTTGGATGGATCAGTCAACAAGGGTTGGGAGTCAATTAGGTTTTGCAAAGGTCTGTTTAGACCTAGCAGCTGACTGTGGATTTCCTTCGTGGGTTCGTTTATACCCAGATGATGATCCCTCTTTTGAGGTGGAGGTCGAATACCTTAATCGTCCTATGATTTGTAATAGGTGGGAGGTGTATGGCCACGACTATGACTGGTTGGCTAAGCAAGGTAAGAAGTGGGTTCCTAGAAAGAAGACTATTGATTCAAAGGAAGATCAGGCTACTTAATTGGTTATGGATGATCAGGTTGTTGGTGCTCAGGTAGGTAATGTTAAAGGTCTACCTATTGCTACTATAGGCACTGAGGCTTTGATGTCAAGTGAAGCTAGTTCTTCAGGGGGTACAGAAGTGGAGTCTATCTAGATGGGGGCAGGCATAGAGGCCCAGGGCAATGCTAGTTCAATGGTTGTCTTGGGGGAGACAGTGGCATCTATATCATATACTTGTGTAGGTGTGGGTGATTCTCTTTCCAAGCTAGGGAATTCTTCGGAGAGTATTGAGGCTGGGGTAACTGGATCGTCAGCAGTTGCTGGAAGTCATGTTCCTCTCTCTCAGATTTCTGTCAGCTCTGGCTCATCAGGTGATCCTGGGAAGTCAGTGCAGCAGGAAACTTCTGAGGGGATCGGGGGGGGGGGGGAGATGAAGTTACTGGTCTGGAATACTAGGGGGTATAAGGATAGTGATAAGAATAAAGATGTTCAGCAGGTAGTAAATAGAAAGGATATAGATATATTAGCTATATTGGAGCCAAGAATAAGGGGTAAAGATAATGAGGATCTTATTGAGAAAAGGTTTGTCAACTAGGAGAATTCTGTTTCCAGGAATGATAAAGGGTTAGGGAAGCTCTGCCTTCTATGGAAGAAAGATATACAGCTTCAAGAGATTGGAAAGTCTGAACAATTCATTCATGTGATGGTGTCTTCTGGTGTTCCTTTCTTTGCATCTTTTGTCTATGCTTCTAATGAGGATTCAGGTAGAAGAGAGTTATATGCAGAACTGCTTAAGTATAAGGTTTCCCAGTTGCATTGGGTTGTTTTGGGAGACTTTAATGCTATTATTGATCCTAGTGAAGCATCTAATCATCCTGAGTATAATAGTAGTATGGATGATTTTAAGGGATGGCAGCAGAATGCTGAGCTGATTGATCACAAGCACTTTGGCTTTTGGTTCACTTGGACAAATAAACAGTCTGCAAATCCTATTGCTAAGAGGCTTGATAGGGCTTTGGTTAATCTTGCTTGGCTGGATATTCTTCCCAATAGCACTGTAGAGTTGTTAGATCCATCAGTGTCTGATCACTGCCCTATTATGTTGAATACTGATAGTTCTCTTAAATCCCTACCTAAGCCTTTTAAGTTCTTTAAATTTTGGATATCTCATCCAAAAAATTTTGAGCTTGTTAGGCTAGCTTGGGAGACAGAGGTTGAAGGGTCTCCTCTTTCTCGAGTCTGCAAGAAACTAAGAATCTTGAAGAAGTTACTGGAGTCACTTAATAGAGAGGAGTACTCTGGTCTTCGGGAGAGGGTGCAGTTGAATGCTATTGAAGCTAAGGATGCACAGGTTGAAGCTCTGTCTAATCCTAGCAGTGACACTTTTGAGAAGGTAAAGGAACTTTGTAAGGAATTAAGGCAGTTGAAGTTAGACGAGGAATCATTTTTTAGACAAAAATCTAGGGAAATTTGGTTGCGTGTGGGGGATTCCAATTCTGCTTACTTTCACAGATCTGTCAAGGTTCACCAGCAGAGAAATACTATTCGATCCTTACTAGACTCTGAAGGCCATAGAGTCAGAGATACAGAATCTATGAGCTCTATAGTTGTTAATTTCTATAAAAATTTGTTGGGCAAGAAGGATGGATTGGTCACTACTTAATCTGTTGAGTTCTATCAGAAGCTGCTTAAGAAGAAACTGGATGGGTTACATGTTGAGGATTTGTGTAGGCCTGTCACAGCAGAGGAGGTTAAGAGAATCATGTTTGGTTTTAAGGGTGATAAAAGTCCTGGGCCGGATGAGTATTCTGCTTGCTTCTTTAAAGTTACCTGGGACATTATAGGAGGGGAAGTTATCTAAGCTATACAGCAATGTTTTGCTCACTCTTCTTTCCCAACTGAGGTAAATTCTACACTTATTGCTCTTGTTCCAGAGATTAAGATTCCAGTGGAAATGAAATATTTTTGTCCTATCTCATGTTGCAATACCCTGTACAAGTGTATTGCCAAAATCATCTCTTCTCGTCTTAGTGAGTGTTTGCCTAGTGTAATAAGTGAGAATCAAACTGCTTTTGTCAAGGGTAGGGTGATTGGGGAGAACATTTTACTTGCTCATGAACTTATCCAAAAGTATACGTGGAAGAATATTTCTCCTAGAAGTGTAATAAAGGTAGATCTTATGAAGGCCTTCAATTCAGTTAATTGGACCTTTTTGTTGACTGTGCTTGAAGCTATGGGCTTTCCTAGTCAGTTTCTGAAATGGATTGAAATGGGTGTGACCACTCCTATGTTGAGTACAGGGTTTAATGTGGGAGTTGTGGGTTATTTCTCTGCTCTCAGAAAGGACTTCGTCAAGGAGATCCTTTGTCTCCATATCTTTTCACAATGGCTATGGAAGTTTAGTTGCCTTATGAGTGATGCAGTGGCTGAAAATCAAATGCCTTTTCACCCCATGTGCAAAAGGATTGGTTTGACTCTTATCATATTTGCTGATGATTTGTTGATATTCTCGGATGGGTCAAACTTTGGGATTAACAGCATTCAAACTGTGCTTGAGAAATTCGAGTCTTGTTTGGGCTAGTTTCTAATCCTGCAAAATGTGAACTGTACTGTGGTGGTTTACCTCTTGAATGGAAGATTCGTATGGCAGAGAGGGCAGGATACAAGCTTGGAAGTTTAGTGCAATTCTGGATGGCTGTCTTTATATTACCTAAACAAATTGTTAGGGAAATAGAGAAGCTCTGTAGTGATTTCCTTTGGGGTGTTCATGCTGAGGGTAGGAGCAAGGTTTCCATAGCATGGAGTGGTCTGAGCTTGCGAAAGAAGGAAGGAGGATTGGGGTTAAGAGACATGTTTAGCAGGAATCAAGCATGTGTAGTGAGACATATATGGGATCTGTTGCTAAAGGAGGGTTCCCTTTGGGTAGTCTGGATGAGAGCATATCGGTCGCACCACCATGATTTCTGGCTAGTGGAGAGTAACTCTGGAACATGTCTCTGGAGGAAAATCCTCAAGCTAAGAAGTAAGATCCACGTGATTCTTAAAGTTAGGGGCAATGAAGGATTCTGGGAGGGGCAGTGTCTAAGAAAGTTTTCTATACAACTGGTCTGGTAGTTGTTTAGGCATCGGGCTGCAGATGCTTACTGGTATAGGCTAATCTGGAAAGAGCCAGTAATTCGAAGTAATCAGTTCCTATGTTGGCAAATAGTGAGACGGATTGTCACTACATGGGATAAACTGTTGGCCTGGGGTTATCAGGGAGCTTTTGATTGTGTTTTCTGCAGATGTACATTTTCACCTACGGGTTGTTTTTTATGATATAGAAGCTCTACCATTCATAAAAAAATAATGATTAATAGTACGTAGAACGTAACATAATTGTTCAGACTATTAGTTTTATAATTTTAATTATGAAAATCTTAAATTAATTAGTTTATGTACTCCATTATTAATAATGCAAACTTTTTTTTAAAGATGTCTGGACATGGAATGGGTAAACCAGATATAATAAAGGCGAGAAATAAGGAGAGAATGGAAGGTCGTCATTGTAGACTTACGACGAATGGTATTAAGGAAAATGAAGAAAAAAATCCACATAAGGTTAGGAGGAAGAAGAAGAAGGAGGATGTAGTGCATCCTGACGGCCACCCTACTGTGTGGCAGTTGTCTCTTCATCGAGGTAGTACCAGTACTCCTACACCAGAGGGTGCACCGGCTTGGCAGACTAATTGGGGCGATTCCAGTGATGAGGATAACGATGATGACGGTGATGCTGGTGGTGCTAAGGTTGGGGATGCCCCAGATGCTGGTGATGCTGAGGTAGGGGATGCCCCACCTCAAGTTGATTTAGGCGTGCGGAAGACGGCGCCGGTCGGGATATCTTCTACTGCCTCCTCACACTTCCGTGGGCCTGATGGACGTTATGCGTCCAGACCTAGTAGCGAGGAAGGCGGAGATGGAAATAGGAAGAGGAAGACCACGAGGATAGATATGTCGTGGTTTCTTACATCTGAGTCTCATATGTGTTCAGGTGGACTAGTGATTCCCGATGTGATCCCTAGCTTTGGAGGTCACATTGGCTTTGTACTGTGGACTTCCCCTGAGCAGGACCGTGGAGTGTTGGACGGCTTCCATAGGCCAAAAGTTGGAGTCTTTGAGGCAATATAAGTGGAGTGCAGAGGGTTCCCCGGAGATGGTTGATGCCACAGGATTGTCTCACTTGACAGGGTGCATGATGCAGTATTTAGACATGGCTCTACTGTCGGCATTTGTGGAGAGGTGGCAGCCGGACACAAACACCTTCCACATGCCGTTTGGAGAGATTTTGATCCTTCTACACGATGTGCATCACATTCTTCGTATTCCGGTCGATGGAGAGCTGATAGGAGATGAAGTATCGCTGGAGATTCTTAAGTCAGACATGGGTGTTCTAGTTCGAATTTCGATGGATGCTCATGTTAGTGGTAAGTGGAAGTCTAAGTGGTACGATAATGGTGCTATGCATGCGGAGGGATTGTTAGTGCGTGGGGGAGAGCTGAAGACTAAGGAGATGGAGGTGTTGTGTTACCTATATGTGTTATTGGGATCCACACTTTTTGTGGATAAGAGTCGTGATCGCCTTCGTCCTGCGATCAACTTGTTTATGAAGGACCATCGACGATTGGCTGATTACGCTTGGGGAAATGGTGCACTCGCCTATCTCTACAGATGGTTGTTTGACCCTTCTTCAGGCTTGGATATATGAGTACTTTCCTTTATTCCGTCCGAGCCAGCTGCCGCAGTCTCCAGATGGACCTCGTGCTTCCTCGTGGATTTCTCCCCGTTTGCCAAGTGGGGATGATGCTAGACGGAGGTTAGTACGTTATCAAAAGTTGTTGGATGAACTTTCAGCTGAGGATGTGACATGGACTCCATCCGAACGAGATGGCTACACGGAGATACCCCGCTCCTTGTTTACTGGGATCATTCTCTTTTCTGACATTGCTGAGGGATACGATCCTACATGTTGTCTGCGCCAGTTTGGATACCGGCAGATTATCCTCCGTGCTATGAAGGTACCACATTACCAGTACCGTCCGGCTTTCGACAACAGTTACACAGCCTTTTGGGATCCGTTCGTGAATCAGTTGTGGGATAACGTGGCAGCCTTCATCTGGATTTGAATTTTGCTTCTAAGCCGTGCGAGCACCTATCGAAGATCGTGAGGAGTACGTTGACTGGTATCTGACTAGATCGCACCCACGTATCACCCACCCCAGCTCTGATGGGGTGCCTCAGCAGTGACCACTACTAGTTCATCAAGTTAGTTATGACTTTCTTTTGCTTTTCCAAATATAAAGGACATTTGTTATTTATCCTAACATTATTTTTTATTTACAGTTGAGAGAGCGGATTGTGGATCGTTTAGGTCCCTTATTACAGACGAGGGACCAGAATAAGTTTGAGGAGGACGGTGGTAAGTTCTGCGATAGGATAGTTGTGGTTCACGAGTTGTACGACTGGCCAGTTGGTAGGCCAGTCACCTCGTAGACGTTTATCACTTTCGTTTCTTTTTTTTATTTGTCATCGTTTGTAGTCGAATTGAGACGATTGTGTTTTTTATTTGTCATCGTTTGTATTTTAATTGAGACGAGGGTGTTTGTTATTGGTCATCGTTTGTAGTTTGAACTGAGACAATTTTGTTTTTTATTTGTCATCGTTTGTAGTTGAACTGAGACGATTGTGTTTTTTACTTTAGTTACATTCAATACATTGCTAAAATAGTTAATCAACGTGGTAGCTTACTAAATGTTTCAATAATAGAGATTTATACAATTCGTAAATATACTTCCAATCGCCATCCACGTGGGTTCAAACTATCATAAAGTGCACGCTCATGTAAGAAGAATTGATACCACCCATTGACACTAGGGTCATGAAAAAATAGGCCAAAGGCCATTAATTGGAGGCATGGGCACTTGACCATGTCGAAAGTCAAGTCACACCCAATGATCCCCCATAAAATGTAGTGATAAGATCTCACGGGGTCTTGTTACTCCTGGTGGGGTCGTCTTGATTGTATACGACGATAGCCCATGAATGCAAGGTTGCAAAGACGAAGAGTTCCACATTATCCATCCAGTTGGGAGGTCCACAGCCACTTGTTGATGCCCACCCACGACGTCGAAGGCCATTATGTATTCCATCATAGTACTCTCTATAAAGCTCAGGATGGGATTCAAGCTCCTCTACAACAGCGTGTCTCATCTATGGCCAATTCCTTTGGTCCCCAGTAACTGCTTGCGATATAGCTCGAAATCCACCAAGTCCATCTGGAATAGGTTTGTGCCAACCACGAACTAGTCGTTGCACATAGAATTCCAAACAATGTATCCATGGGTAATTCTTCCAAGTAGTATTGGGAATCCGAGAAACCCTCCACGGGGCACCATCTAGCCAAAGAGCATAACACAATAAATTAAGACAAAGAATTATACAATATGTTTACCTGAAATTGGTAATATAATTTCTAACCTTTATCATTATGGATCACCGGCTCCGTCCCATTCTCAAAGTTTGTTTGTGCATTCACATTCGGGCACCATCTACTCAAAGAACATAACACAATAAATTAATACAAAGAGTTATATAATATGTTTACCTGAAATTAGAATAATTATTTCTAACCTGTATCATTATGGATCACCGGCTTCGTCCCATTCTCGAAGTTGGTTTGTGCATTCACATTCGAGGCACCACCTATCTCATTTCAAAAAATAGATTAGTTGTACATCATATTGAGGACAATTGAACACAATTAATACAAAAATTTAGTCTACCTATGTTTTGGTCATTGTCCGGAGCTGCAGGTCGGAAGTCTTGAACTTCTCCTCCCTCGTCTCCTCTCCACATGCTCAAAGTGAGATAGGTTTCGAGTGGTGGACTTCCTTGGGCGACTGGGGCAGGGCTTTCCCCATGCGGTTCATCAATGCAGTGATTCTATTCTATTAGTAAAGCACTAGCGGGCCACTATCTCTAAAGGGGAAGGGGTGTAACCACCAACGTTTTCAGGATGAAGATGGCTCCGGAGTAGGCCGATTGCCCCTCGAATGGTCTCGTTTCCTCTACCAAGAACCTCATGCACTAGACCTTGGAAGACACCGCGATGGTAATCACTATGGTCATCCCACTCCGGCCGAATAGGAGGTTCACGTTAGTTGATAACGGACCAGAAAGGCAACACCTCATACAAGGCGAAATCCCAATTTTCACGTCGTGCTAACTGAATGGAACATCTACATGCGAGACCATAGGTAGGAGGAAACGTACATGTACAAGGTTTCCCTTCCACTGCTACCTCGAACAACATCAACCTCAGAGCTTCTAGAGTGACTTTCATATTCAACTCTCGAAATGGTTTTCCATCCGCTTGGAGCAGCTTCTTTTGTCGAGAATCCTCTAGAAGCTTCCTGATTTGAAGGTGTTGAGCCTCAATGTAATCATCGTTCTTCTTGAATATCTATAGACAATGAAGAACAATTAGGAGACCACTAAAACTTCTCTATGTATCAATGAAGATTTATTAGGAGACTAATCGTGTCAACTGCGCCACTAGATGATTGAAGCCACTTCTTGAAGGAGGAATGGGCAGCTTCAACCCTATTGGAGCTTGTGTTACCCAAATGATGCACTTGATTGGTATAACATTTAGCCCACATGTGTCTAACTGGTAACCACTCAGCTGCCAAATACCCCCAAAGTCGCTGGTACTGTACTCCCTAATTACGTCTGAAATTGTCTAAGGCTGTATCCATATCTTCCACTGTCAATGCATATACAACACTTTGCCAAGACGCCATGATAAGATCCACTATCGGTTTGGCTGCATCTATACCACAATGAGTCATCTTTCGCACCTCCGCTAGACACTTTGCTCTCAAATTCCTATCTATATGCCAAAGACATAATATATGAGTCGATGATGGAAACATCATTCCCACGGTCTCAACCAATCCTCCTGCCTTGTCACTGACAAACACATATTGAACAATGGGGCCAAGAAAATGTTGCAAATGCGTCAGAAGCCACTGGTACGACTCCTTCGTCTCGTCCTAACTATTGCAGATGCAATGACAAAGTTTAATCCCACTGGTGTCATGTCGACAATCTCAACCCAAGGCATATCATACTTATTGGTCTTGTATGTGGCATCTATCACGATCACATGGTACCAAGCTCGCAACATCACTACTAACTCGCGGTGGGCTAGGAACAAGTGTGTCGGCACGTTACGATCGTCCATATACTGCACATAGTAACCCTTCTCCTGAGACACTCGGAAATTATACTATAAGGCTGTCATCTGACCAAGCTCTTCTTTCCTTATCTTTTGCAACTCGTTATAAATCTGTTTTCTGTTGTGTGTTCCATTTGCACCTTTTCAATCATTCACTGCCTTGTGGATATTCCTTGGTGGGACACCGACTGATATTAGTTGTCTGATGTATTTCTTATCCTCTGTTGTCAAAACATTCCTTCCCTTTGATCCCTCCGGAAATAGCTCCAGCTGATGATTGTGGAAACCCAAATTAGCACCAGGATTCTTTGTATTTGCCACCTCTAGGATCAACCAATATCCATCACTGGACCGCTCAATCTTGATCTAAAACTTGCACCCTGACTTTTCAGTAGCTGTAATAGGCCTCCTTTCCTTACTCGGATCAGATTTCTTCAACTTCTTCTTCTTACCATGAGTGCAATGTAAGTAATGTCGTCAAGTACCTTCGTTTTTTTTTTGTTGCCCTCACCAAATAAAACCCAAAACCCTTGGCAGTCGTAGTGTATTTCACGCCATCAATGAAATCTGAGGTGTAATCATGGCCATCCGGATTGTAACTTCCAATATCCTGCAATGTTATCAGAATTTATAAGTGATACCCCACAAATTTTAAAAAAATTTAACATTCTCTATATCGTCAATTTAACGAGTATCATATGATAAATTTAAAATTTCATAAATTTATTAAATTTAGTAAGCATCATAACTTCACATACGAATCTATTATTTAGGCAATAAATCTAATCTTAATTTGTATTGCAAAATCTAATCTTAATTTTCTAGATTAAGACCAAATTAAATCTAATCTTAATTTAAGGCCAAATCGAATCTTAATTTCTAATCTTAAATCCTTCAATTCCAAAAATAATTATGCAAATAAATCTAGAAAATTATATAAATCAAAACCCAACAAATTATCTCATGGAGCAAACCATAAATCATATAAAAAATAGAAAAATAATGATTTGAACAAAAAAAAACCCATAAAACGCTCAAGCACAGGTCACTTGTGGTTCTACCATGGTCGAACCGCAAGTGACCAGCGGTTGAACCATGGTCGAACCACATCTGAGCCGTAGTTCCCATTTTCTGTGTTTATTTTTCCTTTTTCAGTGAACGTTTTTACCTCGTAGGAGTCGCTACTCATGATTCAGACGTCCTACCAACGATATCGGCTCTAGAATGATGATGATGGATTCTTCTCTCCTTGGATAGTGTTTTTTTAGTCTAAGCGGTGTTTGTTTGCTAAAGGGAAGGTAAAGAAGCTAAGGGAGTTAAAAGTGTAACTTTGATATTTTTAGGGCGACCTTTAGCAACTCCCAAATACATATACAATTAGATATAAAATTTGTAACAAATTTAGAAAATGAAGTAGTCGGCAAGGACACCAGATCTGGTGTCTAACCTAGTAGGTAACAACCATGCATAACCCAATCAGCATCCCTCTCTCTCATAGAAAGTATATAATTTTTTTCCTTTTTAATCTACAATTAGACCTTCCTCTTCTTCCTATACATCTGATATCATCGGGAACTGTGTGATCAATCAAGAAGAAATTAATTTTGAAATTGTTAGTAAAGAAATTGATAATTGACAAATATCTAGGATTGCCCAAAAATAAATTTATGATCAAAGAAAATTTAACTTCTTCAATCAAATGGATTATACCATCAAAAGCGTAGAAAGAGATATTTATCTTTTCAATGATTATGAAATGATAAAACTTTATCTTAAAATTATATTCAACAACACAAAAAGAAGTATAACTATATCCATATTGGGTTATTTTAGGTAGGGATTAACCCTCTATCCAAAGAATGTCTTAATACTGTTATTTTAATGGTTTTACGAGACTGTCAGTTTCTAGAGTTTAACGACTCTTTACTTGGATGTAACACCCCAGTATTTTGATTTTAGGTTCGACCTTAATTTGAAATCGGTTGGATTGACAGTTGCGTACTAAGAGTTATATATATAAAAGGAAAAGGTGGCCGAGAGGGCCGCCCGGCCCTCATAATAATTCCCCAGCAAAACCATTCCCCTCCCCCTCATTTTTTTTTTTTCCACGTCCCCAGCAGAGTAACAAATCCCAAACCCCCCCTGCAGTATTTCCCTAGGAGCCGCCGCCCTCTCATGGAATTCCCCAAAACCACCGCTAGCAATGGAACATGAGAAAGGAATTAAGAGGAAGAGTGAAATAGATAGAGAGAAAGAGAGAGACAGGCAGAGAGGGGAAAGAAAGTCGTAGGAGTTGGCTAGTGATTCGGCAGGGTTAATCGGTGGGACAATCCAGCAGAGGCGAAGCGATTTGATGAATAAAGAAAATAAGGTCACGAACCCGCCTCCCTGTGCACGATCCCGATCTCGAATCCATCCCTTTCGTTCTAGCTAAGGATCACGAATCCCTTCGCGATTTCTAAACTCGATTTATCGATAGTCTAATCCGAAGCTCGTATTTTATTAGCGGTGACGTTGAGGGTTCAATCAACAAGGAGATCAACGTCCCGGGTCATCCAACCTAGGCCTAGGCACGTTCTAGAGTTAAGGGAACTCGATCCCTTTGAGTTAGGGCGATTGATTTGGTGATTTTTCGTGAGGGTGCAATTCTGAGGTTTTAGCAACTGACGTTCAGGCCTTTAGTGACAAAATTTGGGTGGTCACTAAAGCTGCTGGGAATTTCCAGAAACATATTTTTTGGACGTTTTAATTGTTTCAAGTCTCGGTTGGTGTTTGATCCTAGGTTTAATAATTTTATAAATTGAGAAAGGTCTAAGAGATGACTGTAATTTAATTTGGGGATTTTGGAAGATGTATTTCTATTTTTAGAAATTGTTCTAACATTCATTTTAATTAAATAAAATTATTTCCGAGGAGTTTATAAGATTTTGATAAATTTTCAGGGTATAGGTACTCTTGATTGATGTAGGAAAATTATTATCCAAATTTATAAGATGGTTATAGTTAGGTGGAAAATTCGTCCAAGATAAAAATAAGTAAGAAAAATGGTGGTTTTTGAAGGGATTAATTCTAGAAAATTTAAATAGGGGATAAAGGACCCTTGGAATGAGGTTCAAGGACTGGAGTATGAGGAGAGGATGTTCTAGTGTTTTAAAAGGGGTTTTAAATCGAGAAATGTCGTCTAAGAAAATGGATTCTTATTAATAGGTTTTCCCAAGATAATCCGGCTAAGGAGGGGTTTCTTATAGGAAGGAATTGAGGAGTCATATTTTCTAGGTGAGTGTAAAGGGGTAAAAATCTGAGTCGTACGTCTTTTAGTTTATGCTTTTCGTTCAAGTTATTAATTAGTTAATTTTTTAGTAATGTGTGATATGTGTGTGAGGCATCCCACCGCCTATAAGGGTGGAGGCACGCGTTGTGCTATGTATGAATGTATGTATGTTTGTATGGTTGATGGTATGAGGAACTCCCGGGCGGTTGGGCCACTACTGAACGCGGTAGATGGTCGGATCACTGCTGGACGGCGAGACGTAACACAGCAATTGATCGAGTATGTTGGGTCACTACTGGACAACGAGACGTAACGCAGTGCCATTGCCGAGTTTGGGTATGCAACCGGACGGCGAGACGTAACACGGTTGGCATACTAGGGTATGGACACCGGACAGCGAGACGTAACGCGGTGGTCCCTAGTGTTGGTTTCTATGGCTTCAGAATATAAGTAACGAAATTCTAAAGATAAGATAAGAGTAGAGATCTCTTGTAGACTGTTTGATAGTAAAGTTTAAGGGATGAAAGTGAGAACGACTTTCGTCTAAGGAAGGCATTCCCCTAATAATGTGTTTAGTAAGGAGTTTGCCTAGGGCAAAGACCTTAGGAAGTAACGACGAGACTGACCCCTTCTCACTCACCAGGTCGAGGAAGGGTTAGCAGAGGCGGACTGCAAGAAGAGGCAAGGCGATGCGAGCAGCTGCACCAGCATTGATGAGAAGTAAAGGAACTCGTGAAGAGTCAGAGCTAGAATAGTTTATTTTCCTTGTTACATGGTTAGGAGTGTAAACTGGAGATCCTGAGTTCTTTCATTTTAAGTATTGGGATTGTCATTTGCCCAAGTGTTCAGTCTTTTTATTTGAAATTCTTAAACATTGTCGGTTTATTTATTTTAAAAAGTTGTTTGGGTTGCTCCGGAGTAACCAGGTTTTGGTTTGAGTTATGGTTTTGTTTTTGAAAAGAGACGGGACGTGTCATTGGAACTGCAGAATCGAGTCTTTGTTATGGCCGAATTTATTTTAATTGTTTCCAAATTTTACCGTCTCTCTTTAAGATAAAAATATTTTAGATGTTTTAACCTTACAAATAAAAACTTTCAACTATAAAATCCAACAAGGATCTTTACCTATCTCTTTGGTTTACCGCCTACACTATCAAGCTATGAAATCTGCTTTCTCTTCTAAATCTCTTCAATATGGTACAAAAGGAGAAACATTACTTTGGCAAACTGATTTAACTCATACTTGCACCGTCACTCCCAAAACTATTAAATGGGGAGAAGTTATTCTTCCTTCAAAATGGACCCTTGAAGGAGCTACCATTCCCAGAAGCATCGACCATCGCTAGGTTAATCGAATTACTCAACGCCTTGATGGTATTGTTAACATCTCTTTTGATAGGAACACCATCTCTAGCATTTCTGACATAGACCCTGAAATGACAGAACATGCTCGACAACGGTTCAACACTTTTCTTAGCTGCATTTGCTGAAGAAGAAATACCTTCTGCTCTTGATGTTATTCAACAAGAGTTCAAAATCAACAAAGAATTTCTTCACCACGATTTCTATTCCCAACGTAACCGTTTTAAACGTGAACAATTTTTAACTGATTACTCTAAAAATGAGTGTGTTCTTATACAAAACTCCTTCTTTGCAATCTCAATAATACACAAGAACACTATTTTTTTCTTTAATTGGTTTGAACAAGTCTTTTCTCAGGCTTTGATAAATATTCAAACCAAGCCTATGACTTGGTTGACTGCTAATAATTCTAAGATCCAATCTATTCACCCTTCTTATGCTCCCGTTAATTTTTCTTATTGTGGAACAGCAGTTCAAGCCTCTCCTTTTTAATTGAAATGAGAAAATAGTGACCATGTCAAAGGAGAAGGTATTCTTCGTCTGATTGAGCAAAACAATTATACAAACCGATTCCTTCAATTTTAGGAGATCAACTCACTAATGTTGAAATCATTCTACCTCTGTCTTTGGCGTCTACTTCTAATACTCCTTCCAATAAACTTAATTCATCTATTTTCAAACCTTTTGAACTTTCTAAAGAACCAAGTCTCGAATTTAAGCTTGAAATTGAAAAATGTCTTAGACAACTTTTCGCACAACTATCCATTTCTAAGACTCCTTATATTTCTGTAACACCCTAACCCGGCCGGGTACTACTTTTACTAAAATGCCCTTTATAAATAAAATAATCAAATCTTAAATTGCAACTGGGAAAAATTTTAATAAATAAAATACCGAAAACACACACTTGTAGTTCAAAGCAAAGCCCTAACATGTGGGCTAATTAAACTCAACCTTTAAAAACTCAACTTGATCTCCAGTCTATACTCATAATCATAAAACATAATAACTAACTAGTCTCAGGTGTTGCTGCTTGTGTGAAAATCTCTGACTAGACATCCTCTGTGATGCTTATACTGCCCTCATCTAGCTGCCTGTCCTCGAATTCGCTGCTCACTAAATGCTCCTCTAGCTCTTCCTCTAGCTCTTCAAACTGGTGAGTGAGATGGGGTCAGTCTACGCCCTTACGTTTTAATTACTTCTACTACTTGAGTACTTTACTTAAACACTTAACTTTAACTTGTGGAAGTTGGTTGTACTTCCAATCTTAAAATCTTAACTCTTAAACTTTGAGAGGGTTGGAGTTACTCTCCTCTTTTAAAACTCAAATCTTGACTTAAATACTTGGCTGACACGGGGATCCCTCACTAGCTAGTCCGGTTGCCTACTCATACGTATGAGAAGCCATTCAGGCTTTCCTTAAACTTAAACTTAGTTAGGGAAGTCGTAACGATTCATCACTTTAACATCTTAAACTTATCGTGGTGGCTCTTCACCACGATTCTCAAGGGCATAACTGCTGCTCATCTTAAAAGTCTCAAGAGCATAACTGCTGCCCATCTTAAAAGTCTCAAGAGCATAACTGCTGCTCTATCTCAAAGATCTCAAGAGCGAGCATAACTGCTGCTCTATCTGAAAACCTCAAATGGCAAAGGATTGGCGCTAGTGACTAAAAACACTTAAAACGACTTCACCTTCTTGACGGTGAGTTACTTCTTAAAAAGTACTTGCTCTTAAACTTTAACACTAACTCATAGACGTCAAGCTTCTAGTAAGAAATAAACTCATCCACGACTCACTTCAAATCAGAGCTCAACCATCGCACAAATCATCAAACACAATCATGTAATATCAAACATGAATCAAATACGGCATGCACATCACGTAAATCAATACTTAAAAAATACTCAAAGCAAATACTTGAAAAACCGTAAGGCGTAGAATTTACCCTCTTTACACTCACCTTTCCTCTGTTCGTAACTGGCTCTGATTTTGTTCCACTCGCTTCCAACTCATTACACTCGTACTTGGCACAATTGGAAGGAGCAGCTTGCTTGGCACAATAATGGAGCTGATTGCTTCTTTATTTTGGACCAGCTTGATTAAGCAAGCTGCTCTTTCCACCTGTTGGTATGGGTTTATTTTGATGACCAGCTTGCTTAAGAGGTTTGTATGGGTTTATTTTTTTGACCAGCTTGCTATGCGAGATTACTTCCCAATAATGGAGCTGCTTGCTTCTTTATAATGGACCAGCTTGCTATGAGAGCTTCAATCTCTCATCAGCCTCCTACTTGCTTGGTAGATTTGCCGACAGCGAGTAACCCAACCTCATGTCTGCTTCCCCAAGCCGCCTCCACGAAGATTCCCTCCCTATCACTGACGAAAAACTTTGTTCCCATGGTGTCCCGATACCCTTTCCAACAGCGCCGCCAGGGCTGATTGCTCTGCTGCTGACCGCGGAGATTAAGTTGCAAAAGGGAAACCAAGGCTTTGATCAAGGGTTCTCCGGATCCGCCCCATCTTCCGTGAACCCTCGTCTTGTGTTCGCGGTGCAAAAGGAAAAATGGCCGGCTAAAAGGTCTCCCCCGGGTTTAGTTTTAGGTTTAATAAATATAGGTTCTAGGTGAGTCCGATTGAGAAGTAGGGTTAGGTTAGGTTAGGTTAGGTTTAATTTCTTCGGGGTTATTTTGGGAATTTCACACTTGCGGGTGAGTTTAATCCGAAACTTGATTAATGTTCGTAACTTTCTCATTTTATGTCGAAATTCGACACCGCTTGAACCGATAGTTCACATTTTTAATCCTCATCGGTAATTCGGTGGAACTTGACCCAAGGATATGTTAGTCATTTTGACTTTTGGAAAGAGCGGGGTGTAACAATTTCTGACTCGAAATCCGCTAGCAACGACGATCATATCGTCGCTGACTCAGCTGAAGTCATTTAATACATAGAAGGTCATATTGGAACAGAAATCAATCGTCTCAAATGGAACCAACCCTCTGCTTCTAAAATGTAGGGCTAATACCACTGGGAAACCCGAACTATTAAACTTTGTGTCATTTGTGTCTAAAGTATTCGATATGACATTTTTGTCCTAAACTATTTTTCCGTTAGAGTTGACTAGCGTTGACAGTTAGTTTTTAACAGAAAGTCTAGTAAGCGCTTATGTGGCATCTGACGTGGAACTTTTATTATTAATTTATAATTTTTTTTCATATAAAAAAGAAAATTACAAAAATAAAAAACAAAAACAAATATGATTTGTGGATTATTTTTTGGGACACAATTAATCCTTCTCTTCCTCGATTAATCATTATCTTCTTCAATCCCAAGCTGGATTAACCCACCTCTTCCTCCAGCGACAAGAAGCTCGATATCGTCGGCGTGCTGCTCCTTGATATGGACGAGCTCGTCACGGTGGAACTGTGAGGAAGTGAATTCGCGGCTGAGGAATGGCCGTCGCTTCCCCTCTCGGTTGGCTTCCCAGGCCCCAGCAATGGCCGCCGCTTCCCCTCTCCAAAACAGATCTGTCGCCCAAATCCTCAAGGGCCTCTCAAACACTCCCTCGGTTTCGCCATAGACCATTCTTCCCATCTCTGTCACCGCAAATCTAGTAAGAGAGAGAGATAGAAATATGGGTGGCGAGCTAGGCCAGTCGGATTGCGGTGGAGCTAGGCCCGTTGGTTGTGGGGGAGCGGAACTAGGGATTTCAATCATCTCCGCTGCGATTTCAATCATCTCCGGCATCTCTGGGATGACAAATATGGGCATTGTGGCCTCATCCAAATCATTACCGAATCAGACCTCTTTGCTTTTCTCAAGGTAGGACTTTGATTGGAGGTAGGCCTCGCCACGTTGTTGAAATCGATGTGAGAACAGTGAAGGGTTTTTCTCAATGGGGTGGGACTTTGATTGGAAGTGGAGGTCGAGCGATTTGGCTGGAGAGAATCGGCGGCCAAAAATTGTGCGGTGAAAGGCGGTGGTGGGCAATTGCGATTTCGATTTGGATGCAGTGGTTATGGCGGCGGCCCCTGTTCCCGGAGTGATTATTCTGGGGAGGGTTTTGGTCGGCTTGCGCGTCGGTATGGCTTCCATGACGGCGCCGCTTTATATATCGGAAGCTTCTCCGGCGAGGATCAGAGGGGCAATGGTTAGAACTAATGGGCTGCTGATCACCGGCGGCCAGTTTGTTTCTTACCTCATCAATCTCGCCTTCACTCAGGTAAATTAAATACCACATTTGGCTTCCTTTTACTTTCTTATTTTGTGTTTGGAAATTTAATTTTCCTGTTTTTGTTCGGTCAGGCTCCAGGAACTTGGCGATGGATGCTTGGAATCGCCGGAGTTCCTCTCTGGTTCAGTTTGTGCTAATGTGGTCGCTTCCCGAGTCTCCAAGATGGCTTTACAGAGAGGTAAAGAGATCGTTAAATTTCAATCACGTAGTTGGATGCGGTGGGCAATTGCGATTTGGATTTGGATTTGGATTTGGGCGATTTGCGCGGAGACGACAAAGTCATAAGAGAGAAAGGCTAATCGGTAGAGATGATAGTGAGAAGTTTTTTCATTTTTCATTTTTTAATTTCTCCATTTTATTTTTATTTAACATTTAATTAAAAATATGAGGTGTCAATGATGTGGCATCTATGTGGCTGCCACGTGTTTGCCACGTCAGCAAAAGTCAACATCAAGTTGACCACCGTCTGGTCAACCGTTATATATAACGGTCAACAAAATCGTCAGGACATAAATGACACAAAACTATAATAGGTTGGGACACAAATTTCATATCGAATACTTTAGGACACAAATGACACAAAGTTAATAGTTCGGGTTTCCTAGTGGTATTAGCCCTAAAATGTATTACCCACGTCCCACTGCACATGATTTAGCTCTCGAAGAGAAACCCACAATTATCCAAAATAAATACAATTCCAATTCTATTTATGAATGGAATCTTGATGGATTTTCAGAATATCAAATTTTGAACCTTCTTCAACAAATGACCATGGTAGCTAATGCTTGCAAACCTCAAAATTATACTTCTGATTACGCTATAGGTGAACTACGTATAGCCTGTTTCGCTGGTCAATTAAAAGGTTGGTGGAATAATATCCTAACCGCGGAAGATAAGAAAACTATTTTTTTCCTCTGTCAAATGTGATTGAATTGGATATCGGTCGTTAGGGCTAATTAGTTAATTTGATGAGCGACGGTAGAAGGATTCGATTTAACTAATTAGTAAGTAGTAATTCCCGAAAGGGATAGCTAGCGCATTAGTGATATCCTATCCATAGAGAATTAGATTAAACTTATTAGACTATGTGAATTAATCTGAATATGATAGGTAGTGAGTCCCCGTGTTTCTCTCGGAGTTTTCGCCATTGAATTTCTCCCGACAAGTTTACTTTGTTTAATTAGTTTATTTTGTTGTGCTTTTGGATAATAGTTTATCTCTATAAACCATTTTCACTTGTATTTCGCTCTATAATATCATCCGAATATAAGATTGTACCAGTCCTTGAGATAGGATACCCGGGCTTTCGATTTACTACGAGATAGGAATTGCAACATTATGCTCTTGCCCTATCATTTTACCTCAAAAAACTTGGTTGAATGAAATTCACAACGTTCCGCTTATAAGTATCAACAACCTTGTTTGACTTCATTGCTTCCAAAATTGAAAGAGTATCTTATAAATAGCAAGGTTCAAAAAGGCGCTAGGCGTAAGGTGGGAGTTGAGGCTTTGCCTAGCGCCTAGCTCGCCTAGGCGTAGACTAAGCGTGCCTAGGCGTTAGAAGAAAAAAAGATATTTGCACTGCATGATGAATGAAAAAATAATTTACAATACTTCCTCACTTGAGTTAAAATGATTAATAAGTCACTCAACACTTAATGACAAGAACATAGTTCACAAATTCTAGAATCATAGCTTAATAGCTCACAAAGTTGTTCAGCTATTGAAAATATTGATATAGAAATAATAATTTACAATACTTCCTCACTTTCGTAGTTGATGTTAATTTTCTCCTTTAATATTGACGTCCTAGCTCCATCTATCAATGTTTAGGAGAGACTTATATGTCGCCTTACTCCATTGACGTGTTCCAGTATTTAATTAAGCGCGAAACCCCAAGGCGAGGCGTTTTGCCCCTGCCTTGCGCCTAGACATGCCTAAGCGTAAGATTAAGTGTGCCTTTTTGAACCATGATAAATAGTAAGTAGAATTATAGAGGCAAAGTAAAATCTGGGGAAAACCATATATGGAACCAGCCAACCACTATAATGCGAACGACAAGTACAATTACAAATTGAGACAATGAAAGGGAAATCTTTACTCAATCCCATCAAATTCACCCCTAACACTTTTGTATAATGCAAAAATCTATATCTATCTATCTATCTATACATACATAATATTATGATAATTCAAAAGTAATTTGTTACCATATAAGCATTTGGAGAATTTATAAGGTGCCATGATGGACACTTTTTTTACAAACAAATAAGTTAGTTAATGATCAATTAATCTAGCTATATCTATATTCTTTTAATATTTTCTTTTTATTTTAATGAACATTTATGTAGCTATCTCTATCTTCTTTTAACGTTTTTTATTCACTAATTGTTTTTGCAATATATATGTGTAGCAACAGTACACTTGGAGAGTGACATATATTGTAATGCTTTAAAAAATATATTTAATTAAATCTTATCAATTAATTTTTCTTTTTTTTTTATTAGAACTTAATATAGGTTATATTGCGATACAAAATAAATTAAACACACATATAAGTAAAAATATTTTTTTGAAAACAAAATATAATGAAGGAAGTTTAGATAATCAACATTTAATAATCAATTGAATTTGAAAAATCAACTATATAATTTTATGTTTTGGTTATCAAACACTATCTTTTTCTAATGTTTGTATCTATCAACGAAAACAAGTATTAAATAGCAAAGTGTTTCAAAAGTTTTTTTTTTTCATTTTGATAGAAACTTGGCGAAACCATAATATATTAACTGATTGTACAAATGAAGACGATAAAGAAAGATAACTTTTCTTTTCTCTTATAATGCATGCTTCCATACCTTATTTTCTCATACATTTGTTCATATTTCCCCCTATTTTTCTTAACAATTTACATATTTTGGTCAAACAAAGGTGTTAATTACACTTAAAATACATTAAACTCTTTATATATATATATATATATATATATGGTGCCTTCTACGGTACCCCGGGTGAAATCCGGGGTACCGCATACCTTGACTATGGAAACGGTATCTAGACCTCGAATTAGCAGGATTTTTGGGTCTGATACTATACCCTAACCCTTAATGAGTGAACCCTAGGTCCTAATTATCTAAATCATAATCTATAAACCCTAAGATGATGCTTTCCTCTTTGTGCCTATATTTGGACGAATCATAACCGTCGATTATTGTTTCTAATCAAATTGATCTTGGATTATAAAATTGGGAGAATTATGACCTAGATTTTGATCTTTAAGGGTTAGAGTATAGTATCATGTCCGAAAGAACGGTCAATTCAAGGTCTAGATAGTGCTTTCATACTCAAGGTAAGCGGTACCCCGGATTTTACCCAGGGTACTGTAGAACTCGCCATATATATATATATATATATAATTACATATCTTGAGTAAGAAAATGATATCTAGACCTTGAATTGACTGGAGTTTGGCATATGGTATTATCCTCAAACCCTTAAAGATTAAAATCTAGGTCTTAAATTTATAAATCTCATAGCCTAAGATCAATTTAACTATAAATAAAAATCAACGGTCATGATTCCTCAAAATATATGCAACAAATTACATGCACAATCTAAGGGGTTGAGCTCTATGATTTAGATAACTAATACCTAGGGTTCACTCATCAAGGGTTAGGGTATAGCATCATGCCCACAAATCCGGTTAAATTGTGGTACAGATAGCGTTTTGTTACGTAGAGTATAGTATCATGCTTAGATATTGACAATAGATGTGGCATTACACCAACAAAATGAAGATATTAGTATAATTAATGGAATTTTTATCCCAAAACAAACACCCAAGATAAATAAATTTTAGCAAATGCATATTTGATAAGTTAGAAAATTATATATCAATGGACCATGTTAAGATTAGAACCCTCGACAGTGTGTGAGTATCTTGGACCGAGATTTAAACCAACATCTAAACAACGACCATGAGTTGAGGGTGGTCTAAATTATACTTCAGTAATTAACAATTGGTACATATTGTATAGGATATTAAATTGAGTGTCTTGATCGACAAATATGATCTTACACTAAGACAGTAACCTTTCAATTGGAATGACAAATATGATCTTCATAAAAAAATTCTAACTAAGTTGTCGTCATCAGAGCAACATCATTGGTTGAGAGTTCGTCCAAACTCGAGATTCATTGAATGACATATATTGTATAAGATAAAAAAATTTGAGTATCGTTGTTGACAAATCTCGACATAAGGTTCTATATGGGACGTGATATATCTTTGTGACATGATTTATGATGATCAGAGAATCGAAGCATCATAAGTGAATTTACTAAGTATTGAGAATTTTTAATTTATAGATGCACCACATACTCACGTATGAATGCAAATGTAAAAAATTTAGAAGATCCAAAATAGTTTAAACATATAGATAAATTGATTAATATAAATGATAAAAAGAAACTCACTGGCCAACAGGTCGGGTAAAAAGTTAGTTGTATACAATAGGAGAAAACATGGTATCACAAAAGAAACAACAGAAGCTCGGGGCTTCACAAGGATTGCCAGCCAAGCAAGAGAAAGCCAAAGGACAGAACCGACAACAATAAGGGAGATGACATATCAAACTGCTAAAACAGTTGTGGGAGGATACATCAGCCACATAGACAAAGGTCTGAATACCTACCACCACCCTATCAAAGCCTAAAATGTCATTTTGATTACACCTAACTTCCACTGACAGCAAGGGTACAAACATTTTCCTCACAAACACCTCAATGCTCCATTCCACCAAACACAACAATTTCCCAAATATTCAATACGAATGCCCTTCTAACAAAAAAACTATTACACTCTGTTCATTTGCAAAAGAAAAGGAGGGGAGGGTAGGAAATGGGGGAAAGCATCAATTCCCAAGATACTTTCCAACGTTTTTTAGATTTAGACTAGTGACAAAGGGAAGGAAAAGGGGGATAGGGGTACTGTTCCACCCAACCCCCCAATTTGGGGAGAAAAGAGACAGAACCATTAATTCCCCACTTTTTTTTTTATTTGCCTATCTCCTCTCTCATCTGTCTTCTTCCTTCTCCCCTAGCAAAGAGACGAACCAGTGGAAGAAAAACAGAGGCTTTTGTTCTTTCTCCATCTTTATCAGCCATTTTGCTCCCACTGCACAAATAATGGCAGCAAATATATATTTCAACCATCTCCCATAATATATATCCTACCTTCCATTCCATTAATCGAAAATCTGCCATCTCTCCATCAATGAAGCTTTTTTTTTTGTGCGAGAAGCTCCCTCTTCATCGTTCTTCCTTTTGAAAAATCAAACTCCTTTCTCTTGTTTCTGTCGCTAATCTCGATCTATCATCTATTTTCCCTTTGTTGATTTTCTTCAACGAATCAGAACTTCTTTTCTTTTCCTTTTTCCCCAAATCAGAAAACTAGGGTTCACAGGGGAAGGGGATGATGTTACAGTGAGCAGTGAGGCTGCTCAAGTCTAGGGATCCATATATTCCCTCCTATGGCAAAACCCACTAATTCCTTCCTACCCTAATATCAGTATATTCATCGCCAACAAAGTCCAGCATCTAACTCAAAACAGATCCCCTTGGCTGCTGCTGAACTTTCGCTCTTCTTCCCAAATCAGAGCCGTCCCAGTCTGCTTCATTCTTCTATGGCCAACCGCTGAAAAACATAGCATTCTCCGATGTCCACGGTAAGAAACTCTAGCCCAAATTTCATCATCTTCCATTTTCCCCCAAATCAGAAAAGCTAGGGTATATAAAATTATTGTTTCTATTTTACAGGTTGCTACTGTTGCTTTGGGGCACTCTGTTTTTTTCCCTCTCTCGGTCGTTCTGGGCTTCTAGGAGACTTACGCTGGCTTGAGGTTGGGGGAAAATATTGTCCGTTGTTGACGCCACAAGGTATTTGCTCTACTGATTGCCGATTGCATTATACCGGTTTGACTTAGGCTGCTGCTTCTGATTTTTCTCAGTTTATGATATAAACTGAACGGTTAGTTGTTTTCATTGTCGCCTCCTTTATGTAGCTCTAGTTACCCTTTGTTGAATCTATTTCTTTGTTAGGACTAGATGGTTTTGATTCTTTGATCTTTGGTTGTTGTGACTTGTGATTGTGCTTTTACAGGTTGCTCTTTTCTTTTGTTTAAGATGTTTCATGGTGCTTATTTGTTAGAACTAGAACCTGACTTTAAAAAGAGAACATCGTGATTTAGCCACTAGAGTCATTCATATGCGGATGAATGTATATATAATATGTGTGTTGAATAAATTTTACAGCATTAGCGTAGCAACTTAATTATCCTTGGTGATTTGATTAGATGGATAGAGAAGCTCAAGATTCAAATGAGATTGAAGATCATATTACTGATGGGTTGGAAGAGATTTTAGATTTGCATGGAACAGAACAAGATAGTTGGAGAATTGTCATGGAAAATTGGCAGAGACAAAGAGATATGTGTGTCATACAACTTATTTGCTACATTGTCTATGCATTGCATCTATTAAATAGACAAGCCTCCAGTGGATCTTCGGGGTTGAGTTTTCAAGTAAAAGAGGATAAAAGAAGAGATTTTCTGAAAGAATTGCGTAACCATGAAGTTTCATGTCGTGCAACATTACGCATGGGGGTAGATGCTTTTGCTATTTTTTGTGAAAAATTATGGGGTACGGGAGTGTTGCAAGATTATAATCGTGCCACAGTGGAAGAACAAGTATCAAGATTTTTGTCTATTCTTGCCCAAACTGGTGGCAAGTATCGCAATCTGGCTTTCTATTATCTTCGAAGTATTGGGACTGTCAGTAGGCATTTTCATAATGTCTTGCGAGCTGTTATAAGTTTAGCACCACAATTCCTGAAGCAACCTAGTGCAACAACGCCAGTGTCCTCCATAATAGGCAGTAACTCTAGATTTTTTCCATACTTCAAGGTAATTATTCATTACTTCCATTGTGTACATAGTTCCATATCTTAAAGTGTCTTTCAAAATCATGTATACTTAGATGTCTACATTTATATCTCCTCAGGATTGCATTGGGGCTATTGATGGTACCCACTTTCGAGTTAAAGTAAATCGCGCTAGTCAAACTCGTTTTAGAGGTCGGAAAGAGTGGCCTACTCAAAATGTTTTAGCTTCATGCAACTTTGACTTACAATTCCTGTACGTTTTAGCTGGGTGGGAAGGGACAGCATCTGATTCAAGAATTTTAAAAGATGCATTGGCTAGGCCACATGGGCTTGTAATACCGGAAGGTATGTCATGCAGCATAATCATCCTAGTATGTGTTTCACCATTACTTGCATCATTCTTCTTTTTATTAATGTTTTTTATAAACTATAGGGAAATTCTATCTCGGAGATGGTGGGCTAATGTTACGTGCTTCGTTGTTAACACCATACAGACGTGTTCGGTATCACTTAAAGGAGTATTCCCGTAACGGTCCTAAGAATGCTAAAGAATTGTTCAATCATCGTCATGCTAGTCTACATAACTCGATTGAAAGATGTTTTGGGGTGGTGAAAAAGAGATTTCCTATTATTGGCACCGGTATGGAGCCACAATATTCTTTCGGCACAACTACCGACATTATCCTAGCTTGTTGTATCATACATAACTTTCTTATGGGAGTCGACCCCGATGAGCAAATAATTGCAGAAGTTGATCGAGAACTCGAGCGGGTGCAAAGGCAAAATGAGCTACAATGTGAAGAGGCAACAAGAGCTGGATTAGAATTACGTGATAGTATAGCAGAACACATGTGGCATGATTATAATATGCAACAAGGTTGACATGTGTTTGTAGCTATGTTATTACTTATATTTACTTGAATGGATGTTATGTACAATTTGTACTACTTATATTTACGTTTGATGTGTTCTAGTACATTATTCCATGTGAGAGGCTTTTGTGCCTTTATTTATGTCTACTTTATTTTTCCCAAGTACTGAAGTACTTGCAATTATGCCTATATCCACTTTCTAGTTGTTTTGACTAATATTCAACTTTTTTTAAAGGAAGCACAATGAGCAAAAGAACAAAAGGGAAGCAGACAATTGTGGGGGAGATATCCACTAAGGAGAACCTACAATGGACAGAGGAGATGGACACTGCTTTGCTGGAAAGTCTACTAGCCGAGCAACGTAAAGGGAACAGGCAAGAGGGCATGTTCACAACTCATGCTTATAACAATGTTGTTATTGCTTTGCGTGGGCTGTTTTCACATAATTTCGACAAGGAGAAAATAAAAAATAGGCAGAAGACATTGAAAAAGCACTTTGCAACTGTGAAAGACTTATTCCATAACATGAGTGGCTTTGCATGGAATCCGGTAACCAAACTTTTTGAAGTTGAACCAGAAGTATGGAAGCAACTAATTCAGGTATATGGTCTATTCTTTTCCGGATTTGCCTTGACTTTTCAATCACATACATATTATTATAATATTCATTATTGTAATGTAGGAGAAGCCGAATGCTAGCAGATGGATTAGGACCCCCATCAACAACTATGACAAACTCTTTGAGTTGTATGGGGAGTTTAGAGCCACCGGAGAAGGAGCTGCAAGTGCATTTGAGAGGATCGAACGTTGGAACATGAGGTCTCCTGCATTCGACATTGATTTGAATAACATGTCAGGAGATGATGAAGGTATGAATGCCTATATTCCATCACCTTTTACACCTCGTGAAGGCACAAATGCATATAGCTCCGATGGTAGATCTTCATTTACTCCTGATCCTCCACCATCAGTCGACTCTCATGGTACTACCTCTTCAAAGGGAACCAAAAGAAAAGCTCCTATGGGAGATGTATCTACCAATCAATTTGAGGTCATGGCTGTCAACATGAGTAGGATGGCATCAGGTATAGAGAAAGGTAATGTGATTGCTGAACGATCTGCCAAGGCTATGGAGAAAGGAAATGAGATTAAAGAGAGGTCTTTGGTGATTCTCGACCATCATAAGACTCACATCTACAAAGAGGGAGAAATTTTCCAAGAATTGCAACGCTATGATGTTCCTGGAGAAATGAGGTTGAATGGCTATAAGTATCTAGCAAAAAATCCGGATACCACAAGTGCTTTATTTGGCTTGCCAGAAGAGTATCGACAACAATTCATTGTTGATTTGGCAAAAAAACAAACCTTCTGGCAAGTTGACTTTTGATGTGGTATAGTAGCATGTTACCTAGTACTAACAGGTTGTCATCTTTAGGACGAACTTATGTAAGTATAGTATTATCAGGTGACCTTATTTTTGGACGGATTATACTATGTATCTCTATTATTAGCAGATGCATTTAGACGGATTTATGCACTTCTAGTATTAGCATGTTACTTAGTACTAACAGGTTGCCTTCTTTTGGACGATTTGATGTAAGTCTAATATTATTATGTGACATTATTTTGGACGTGTTGTATTATGTATGTCTAGTATTAGCGGATACCTTTATTTTGGATGAATGTATGTACTTCTAGCATGTGACCTTATGTTTGAAAAATTACTATTATCCTGTTGCTTTTTGGACAATTTATGTATCTGTAATTTGTTGTATGTTTATATATTTAGTTGCTATGTTATTACTCAATAAAATAATTAACAAAATTTTAGTAATAGATTGACAAATTTCATTCAAATAACCAACTTTTGATTTGTTGTAGTTAACAAAATTAACAAAGAAGAACAAATTTGATCCACATTACATAATTAATGTAAATAGTATAAACACATAATTAAATTATTTAACTATTCTATCATCAATAAAATATAATACATATCACAATTCCCAATCTACTTTTTCCCTCCCACTTTCCCCTCCACTTTCCTCCATTAAACAACATTTTCTTTCCAATTCTCTCTACTTTCCCTCCCTTCCAAACTTAACCTCCCCTCCAAATTTTCCTATCCTCCCCTCCTTTTCCTCCCTTCCTTCGGAAACATAGTGTTAGAGTAGCCAGAGAATAACAAGAAGATGGGCAGCCCAGTAGTTGATTAATTGGATGAATGAAGTCAACAAGTAGAAAGAGGTCATTTTCAGGGCAAATTCAAATTAAAGGGGGCATCCCCACTATCAGCCTCTGAATCCAGGGCTGCTGCATATGAACCATTAGCACTCTGTTGACCTCCTCTAGCAGATCTGGGAAGGAGTCGTAAAAAACCCATACCCAGCAAACGAGAAGGAAAAAAACATCAACCTCCTGACAGAACGCAACTAAAAACTCGACATGCAAAAGATTTTCCATGTTCATATACACTTCTAGTTGGGAGCTAAGGCATACTAGGTTAAAAGAAAGAGAAAGATAGGGGAATCGGTTGAAGATACAATGAAAGGGGGAGCAGTTGACGATTAAAATACGAAAACACACCATAAACTATGGCTCGGTGTTTGATAGATTCATACTAATTAATCTAGAGAGAAGACAAGACGACGCGCGAGGTTTACGTGGTATACTCGATCAATTGATGATCGAGATTAATTCATGGGAGAGTTTAGCCTCTCCGGCTTTCATAATATTGATTGATCGAATTAGGTTACAGTGCCCAGCAGGCTACACTTTTCTTTATATACCTCTTTTTCCTGTTTACCTAGAGCTATACAAGGAATAGTGGCCGAGCAGCTTGGCCTGCGAGGAGATCGAGTTCCAAATGGAAACCAGGACATGGGCCTTAACAAATGTGCAACAATGGGCCTTGGCTTCACTTCACCACCAGCTCGTGAAGCCTCTCCAACACTGTCTAATATACCCCGCAAGTTGAACGGTGGAGGTCATGCACATTCAGCTTGGCAAGCAAAAGCCGAAACCTGTCCGCTCTCAAGCCTTTGGTGAAGATGTCAGTAGAGATAACACGTTCACGGATAAATTATTAGTCCATCTCAACATGCTTAGTCCTCTCGTGGAGGAGTGGGTTGGCAGCAATATGTAGTGCAGCCTGATTATCACAATATAAAGGAGTAGACCGAGTCTAGGGAACACCCAACTCACTGAGTAACCAACGTAACCACAAATTCTCACTCACTGTACTGGCTATGGCACGATATTCTACTTCAGCTGAAGATCGAGCAACAACTTTCTATTGCTTGGTACGCTAGGAGATGGGGACCGAACCCAGATAGATGAAAAACCCACTAGTAGAGCGTCGTGTAGACTGATAACCTCCACAATCTGCATCACAGTGAGTCGTTAGTTCAAGAGAATTATCAACAAGAAAGTACAACCTTGACCAGGAGAGGTCTTCAAATAACGCAGTATACGCATGGCGGCATCCATGGAAGCTTGAGTAGGGGCATGAATAAACCGACTCAGAATATTAACGCCATAAGTAATATCAGGGCGGGAAAATGTGAGATAGAGTAACTGGGTGTCGATAAGATGACCCATCAGCAAGAGGACTGGAAGGCGGCTGGGTCAACTGGTAGTTGTGCTCAACTGGAAACGCACTCGGGCAAGCACCTAATACATCTGCCTCGGCAGGAATATCTAACACATATTTATGCTGACTAACTACGATAACCCGAGGTGAGCGCGCAACCTTTAGCCCCAAGAAATAATGAAAGACCCCAAGATCCTTAATATCGAACTTCTGGTCGAGGAACTGTTTAACATGTTTGATAAATTCCATGTTATTACCGGCCAGAATAACATCATCCACATAGATGAGCGCAACAACAACTATATCCCCTTTCTTGTAGACAAAGAGCAAATGATCTGCAGGTGAAGCGCGGAAACCGAGGTCACCAAAGGACGAGGTAAATTTGCGGTAACAGTTGCGCGAAGCCTGATGGAAACCATGAATGGACTTGTGAAGACGACAAACACAAGTATCACCTTCCCCGACAAACCCGGGAGGTACTTTCATGTAAACTTCCTCTACAAGATCAATATGTAAAGAGGCATTATTGACGTCCAACTGATGTAAAAACCATCCCTGACTGTGAACAAAGTACGAACGGTGACAAGTTTGGCCACCGGAGCAAAGATATCATGATAATCAAGGACTTCAATTTGAGTATAACCCCTCGTTACGAAACGCCTTATACCGTTCAACAGAACTATCGGGTCGATACTTGACCTTGAACACCCAGTTACAATCGATGCAGTGTTTGCCAGGGGGCAGTTGCATAAGACTCCAAGTCTCGTTGGCCACAAGAGCTACTATCTCCTTGGTCATGGCCTCTCTCCAGCATGCGTGACGAATGGCTTGGCGAAAAGAAGTTGGCTCAGGTCTGCAATCAAAGTTGGCCAGAAATGCTTGATACGGAGGTGTCATACGTGCATAGGAGACATGATGCTACAAGAGGTAGCGAACATGAGAAGCAGATTGGAGATCTGTCTCGTAAAAGTCGACGAGATGCTGGGCGGTCGACGTACCCATTCACCTCCACGAGGAACAGGAACAAGGACAGGTGAAGATGAGCCCGCTGAAGCAGGATTAGATGACATCTCTGTTGGGGATGTCTTGACTGCAGCCGAGGAGCTGCTACAAGGAGAAGCCGGTGACGATGGGTTTCCAGCCAAGGAAGGTGGCTGAATCGCATCTAGATTAGGCGTGGCAAGATCGGTTTCATCGTTTTGAAGAGGAACAGGTTGACTGGAGGATCACAATTAATCTCTACATCATCAAGGAATTTCGAGGAGGGAACCCATTGAAAATCACATGGGTCTTGCGCCTGGTAAGGAAAATACTCTTCATGAAATATCACATCCCGCGATACGATAATTTTGCGGTAAACTAGATAAAAAACTTCGTAACCTTTTTTTAATAATGGCGACATTTTTAATAGAACAAAAAACTGCAAAGTGTACAAGGATCAAGAGACATAATTTGGAGAAGCAAATAGAAAGGTAAAAAAAAAAAAACAGGGACAACAACAAGTGTCAGTCGAAACATTCACACTAAATGGACTATAACCACCCCTATGTGTTGTGTGACAAAAGAAAAGCCAACCAAAGCAAATCAGGGGAAACACCCTGAGTGGAGACACAAAATACAAGCGGAACAAGAAGGAAAAAGGACAAGCAAAACCACGCCCACAAACCACTTCGGTTCACCCCAACTGACACAGACAACAGACCAAGGAACCAAACCCAAAAAACAGATCCCAAATCTCTTAAAACCTGGCCACTAAGTCTCTTAACCAACGAAATCCAGCATCTGTATGTATTAACCCATTGACACTCATACATTCCAACGCTTGTCTTGCTGCTTTCTTCGCCACAATTGAAGATGTAAGATTCTTCTCCTCGAAAACTCTCGGATTTCTTTCGAGACACAACTACGACTAGATAGCATGGAGCCTGCAACGATTAAACCAGTCTTCAACTCCATCCCCATCCGTATCGGGCCAGCTAGAGATGATATTAGAAATACCACCAATATGACACACGAAAAACGTCCCTCTGTTGTACACTTTCCTCCAAACCTCTCTAACAAGGCAACAATCCACGAGCAAATGCTTAGGAGATTCTTCATTCACAAGACAAAGGCAGCATCTGTTAGCCAACGCCAAACCTTGCCTCTTCATATTGTCTGGTGTCAAAATCCTTTTATGAAAGACAAGTCATACAAAGAAATAGATTTTGCTCGGAATCCACGACTTCCAAATTTTCTCAGAAGGGAAATCATGGACACCACTGAATTCCCCATCAACCAATCTTCTATACAAAGAATTAACTGAAAACTTTGCATTTTCTTCCAGATTCTACTTTAACCTCTGCAAGGACTATAAACATTTTCCGAGATATCAATAGATCCCAATAAGTTGTATAACTCTCTCCATTCTCTCTCTGCCTCACCCCTTAAGTTAAATTTGAAATTCACATTCCAGCTTACTACCTCACCATTAAAAGATGCAACATCGGACACCAAAGCTTTATGGTCAACGGCAGCCACAACAGCACGGGGGAATGAGGCAACAAGCACCTTATCTGAGATCCAACAATCATGCCAGAACGAAACCAAAGCTCCATTAACAGGCTCCAAACACACAAACTTCCATAACAAGTCATACCCTTGCTGATATTCGCCCATACAGATTTAGCGAAACCATTTTGTGCACGCTTCGTCTGCCAAACGGACAATGTATTTGGATATTTGCAACTGATTAACTCCCGCCACCAACTAGCCCATTCAACTGTAAATCTCCACACCCACTTAGTAAATAAGGCATTGTTAAAACTTTTCAAATCATGAATACCAAGTCCTCCATCCTTTTTCGCCGCTTTACACAACCTCTAATCAACAAGAGCCAATTTGTTACTTTCCGCCTTTCCACTATACAAGAAGTTTCTTTGATACTTTTCGAGCTCTTTGACAATTGAAACAGGAGGTTTGAACAAAAACAACAGATAAGTCGGGCTGCTCTCGAGAACATACTTGATGAGCACCATTCTTGCCCCATAAGACAGGTTTTCACTTCCCCACCCACTTAGTCTCTTCTGGTATTTCTCAATCACGCCATCCCAAATCGCTTTCTCATTTGGTTTAGCCACAAGAGGAAATCCGAGATACTTATGGGGATCTGAACTCCACTAACATCCAAAGATATCCACAAAAAACTTGGTTCTGCAACGTCACCCACCGTATGCATCACGGACTTATCCAAATTAATTCTCAGCCCAGTCACAGGTTGAAAACAAAAAGAGTAGAAGGAAGGTTCAAACCTTATCGTGTTTTGCATCGCAGAAGATAAGAGTATTATCTGCAAAGAGCAGATGTGTAACTTCCCCCTGTTTGCTCTCCTCGTTCATGAAGAACCCTTCAGACCCCCCCCCCCCCCCCCCCCCCCCCCCCCAATCCTCTCCAACACGTCCCAACATCCTTGACAGAACTTCTATAACCATAACAAAAAGTCCCATGGATAGACGATCCCCTTGCCGCAGACCTTTCGAGACCTCGAAAAACCCTTTTGCCTCTTCATTAACCTAAATCGAAATGATCAAAGAGCACATTGATCCCTTAACCCACCTTCTCTAACTATCCGGAAAACTCACAGCTTATATACTTTTCAAAAGGCATCCCCAATTCACATTATCGAATGCTTTATCTATATCTAGTTTAAACATAAGCCTTGCCCTCCTACTCTTATGTCTGCTATCAACAAGTTCATTAGCCAATAAACCTCCCTCCGAAATCTGCGTACCATGAACCGAAGAGTGTTGCTGCCGCGAGATGAGTTTTGGAAGCACCAAGCCCAATCTTCTGGATAGCACCTTGTTAACCAGTTTATTAAAACTCCCAATCATATTGATTAGACGAAGATCGTTAAATTCTTCCACAACATCATTCTTGGGCACCAAACACACAAAACTCCCTGCCTCATAGAATTCTTTGAATGCCTTCAATATCTCTCCCTTCAGCAAACTTTACCCTTTCTTGAAAAAAATCCAACGTGAACCCGTTTGGACCGGGCGCTGTGCTACCATCACTCTTTAATACTTTCCCAGATTTCCTCCTCCGAAAACGGCCCTTCCATCCACTCACGCCTTAACACAGACAATTGCAGCTCCCAATTCCAACTAGGGAAAGGCCAGATGACAATACTCTCCTTAAAGGCTTCCTGAAAAGCCCGAACAATCCCCACAACAATCTCTTCCTCTCCTTCCACCATCCTGCCATCCCATCTGATTCAGTCAATTCTATTCACCATCCTCCTATAGTTAGCTATCCTATGGAAGTAACCCAAATTTCTGTCACCAAATTTAACACAAATTTCTCTCGACTTCTGTCTCCAACATATCTCTTATAAGATCATAGTCCTGTTTAGTTCAAAATCCATCTTCGCCCATTCTTCCTTTTCCGATTCTGTCAGTTGCCGAACTTCCTCAACTTCATCTAGCAACTTAATCTTTCTTAACAGCTCTCCTACCTTATTATCAATATTTCCAAAAACATCTTTATTCAAGATCTTCAATTTTGCTTTGATTAGGAGAAGTCTTCTTGCAAGTAAAAACACAGCTCCTTTTCCCTGTAATCTCTCGGACATCCACGAACCCAATTCCTAATAAAATCGATCATCTTCCATCCACGTGTTCAGAAATTGCCAATGCCTTTTAAGACTCTTATTCTCTCCCCACTTTAAAACCAAGAGATTATGATCTGAGACCACTCTCTCCATAGCCGTCAACGAACAATCAGGAAAAAGAACGTCGAAATTATGCAAAACATGAAACCTATCAATCCTTGAGAGAGAAGAACTATTCGAACCATGATTCCAAGTGGCTGCATATCCAAGATAAACTCCCGCTCGCCCCCATTCGGCAAACTTGTGTAGCTCATTATGGTTGTCCTTCGCATTTACTAGACAACCAAATACACGCAAGTGCGAATACGATGTCGGATGACCAAACAAGACTTCGAAGGGCGTTTTGCCCGTTCTTGTTGTGGGTAACCTGTTGTTGAGATTAGTAGAGTGAGGACGCACTCAACATAGAAATGAAGCGCTAAACCGGAGTGCACACGCAGTTTCTAGAATGTGCCTATGGTTGCGTTCTTCAACCCCATTCTGTTGCATAGTATCAATGCAGCTGGTTTTTAAGATAATCTCGGACTTCTCATAGTACTCTCGCAAAGCATTAGTGGCAAATTCTGGACAATTGTCAGCCTGAATCCTGATAACCTGCTTACCAAACTGAGTTTGCGCCATTTCACAAACATGACAATATGCCTAGCAACTTCAGACTTAAAACTTTATCAAATAAACCCACACATTGCGACTAAAATCATCAACGACTGTCAAGAATAATGTGCTCCACTAGTCGAAGCAATCTGATATCCACCCCATATATCCATATGCATCAACTAAAAACAATCTGAAATTTTGATATGACTAGAAGGACCCTGAGACTACTCATCTGAAAATGAAAGAAATTGACTGAGCTGCAAGACCTTGGCTGGTGCCGGATGGCCGAGCCTACTATGCCATACTCCCTCCGAAACTAGTCACCCACCATGTGTCGCAAACGCCAAACTATCGTTGCTCCCAAATAACTTCAAATAATATAATCCTTCACAGAGAATCCCTTTCCCAATCACGTTCTTGGAGCGTAAGTACTTAAGTTTACACAAATCCCGCATAAAAATGAGAGCTACAATATTGTCCTTGGTTAGACAACTGACAGACAATAGGTTGCATCGAAATTCTGGTACATGCAGAACTCGATCCAGCTATAAACCTGTAGACAAAGGGACTGATCCAACATTCTTGCCTGGAATGCTGTCACCATTATGTATTTTAATGGGTTTACTAGTTTGCCCAAGACTATCATGATTTAACCAATGCGCATCTTTCGTGATTGAAACATCCCACCTCTTTGAATTTGGAAAAAGACATTTCTACCCCGGGGTATAATTAAAAATCTCAAATACACAACTTTAAATAAAATACCGAACTAAAATATCTCAATATCTCAAATCGAAGCCCTAAACACGTGGGCAAAACTCAAATTGTCCAAAAAAAATGAATCTCTAATCTTTAACTCTTAACCATAAAGTCTGAATAACTTAAAAGAAAGTTCTCTGATGCTTACTCTGACGCCTGGCTCGACATCTCTCAGCGACGATGGTGTTGAGCTCCTCTAGCTTGCTGATCACGGATTGGCTGGTTAGGATTTCCTCCCCTACGATCTGGTGAGTGAGTTGGGGTCAGTCTACCCCCTTACGATTGAAAACTCTAATACTTTAGTATTCTTCTCTAAGCACTTAACTTCTACTAGTGGAAGTCGTTTTGTACTTCCATTCTTAACAATTTTAACTCATAAAAATCTTCGGGAGTTAAAGTTACTCTCCCTTCTTAAAGCTCAAAACTTGACTTAAATCTTTTGACTGACACGGGGATCCCTCATTAGCTAGTCCGGTTGCCAACTCATACGTATGAGAAGCCAACCAAGCTTTCCTTAAACTTAAACTTAGTTAGGGAAGTTGTAACGATTCATCCCCCTAACATCTTAAACTTATCGTGGTGGCTCTTCACCACGATTCTCAAGAGCATAACTGCTGCCCATCTTAAAAGTCTCAAGAGCATAACTGCTGCTCTATCTCAAAATATCTCAAAAGGCAACGGACTGGCGCTAGTGACTAAAAACACTTAAAACGATTTCACCTTCTTGAAGGTAAGTTACTTCGAAAAAAAACTTGTTTCTTAACTTGAACAATAACTTATAAACGTAAAGCTTTAATTTAAATAAGAACTCATGCACATTCACATCAACCATAGCTCAAACAAAATCACATATCATCAACCATAAGCACAATCAAACAACGACAATCACTTCATCAAAATACTTAAGGCTTGTAATTTTTGAAAGAACACGTAAGGCGTAGAATTTACCCCCTTTACACTCACCTTGCAAAGATGACTCCTCGATTCCTTACTCGAAGAAATCCCTCCTAGCCGAATTATCTCGGTGAACCTATTAATAAGAATGTCATCTCCTTAGTTGACCTTTCTCGATTTAGAAATCCCTTTTGGGTCACTAGACAATCCCCTCCTCGACATCCAGCACTCGAGACTCACTCCCAAGGTCACTTAACCCCCTTTAAAAATTTTCTAGAAACAATCCCTTCAAAACCGACCACTTTTCCTAATTATTTTAGTCTTGGACAAATTTTCTACCTGATTGAACCTTCATGAAATTTTGGATAATAATTTTTCTTCATCAATCATGAGAACTTATACCCTGGAAAATTATCAAACCCTTATAATCTTATCGGAAATATTTTTTTTAATTAAAACAAGTGTTCAAACAATTTCTAAAATTAAAAATACATCTTCAAAAAACTCCAAATTAAATTACAGCCATCTCCTAGACCTCCCTCAATTTATACAAATTTTAAACACAAGAACAAACCCCCATAAAGAGTCGAAACAATTTAAACCATCAAAAACAAATTTCTGGAAATTCCCAGCAGCTTTAGTGACTACCCAAATCCTGTCACTAAAAGCCTGAACGTCTGTTGCTAAAACCTCAGAATTGCACCCTCACGAAAAATCCCCAAATTAAACGACCTAACTCAAAGGGATCGAGTTCCCTTACCTCTAGAACATGCCTAGGCCTAGGTTGAATGACCCGGGATGTTGATCTCCTCGTTGATCGAACCCTCAACGTCACCGCTAATAAAAATCCGAGTTTCGAATTAGTCTAACGATGAATCGAGTTTAGAAACCACGAAGGGGTTCGTGATCCTTACCTAGAAATGCAAAAGGGGTGAGATTCGGATTGGGGTCGGGATCAGCGCTCCCTTTCTTCTTTTTCTTCCCCTCGCCGCGCTGGGGAATTGATTCTCGCGCCGCTGGGAATTGAAACGGGGAGGGGGTTTAATGCTGGTGGCTGCTGGAAAAGCAAAGGCTGGGGTTTGGGGAATTCTTCTTTGGCCGAGGGTTCTGGGGGAATAATTGGGAAGCGTTTCGGGGGGTTAGTGGTGGGGTTGGGATTTTAATTGGGAGGGGGCTGGGGAATAATTGGAGGCGGCGGGGTTCTGGGAAAAATAAAAAGAGGGGGCCGCTCGGCCCCATGCTGCTTGAACATATTCCTTTATTTTTTGTTAATAATAAAAATAACTTTATTATTATTATTACTACTAATTCGCGATTGTAACTTTTAGTACGCAACTGTCAACCCAACCGATCACGTATTATGGTCGAACCATAACCCAAAATTCGAGGTGTTACAGTGATGTGATCATTGCAACTACTATCTATTAACCATTCAGAATCGTGAAGAAACATACCTGCCATGTTTGCCGAAGGATCGAGGACGGGTGTTGATGGTCCAAAGTGTTGAGCAGTATGTATGGGCTTCGGCCCACTACCCTAGTCACGGTTGATTAGTGTAAGTGACTTAGGGTTAGCCGAGTAAGTGATCTAGGGTTTCAACCCTAGTTTGTATAAATATGTATGTAAGTGAACCTGTAAGGTTAAGCTGAATAAGAGAAAACCTAGCTTCGGCCGTGGACTAGTCTCGTTCATACAGAACGAGGAAACCACGTAAATCTGTGTGTTGATTTCAATTCCTGTTTCGATTAACATGGTATCAGAGCCTATGACCTCTGATCAGATTACTGCTTTAACTACTCGAATTGTTCCACCAGAATCCTGGAACTAGACTAACGTCGACCTCAAGTTGAGCTGCCCATGGAACCCCTTCAGGCTGATTGCGACGTCGCCTCTCTCTGCGATCACCCTTCTTGTTTCTCTCATTCAACCTAGATTTATTGCGTGGTGGCCATCCAATTTGATCATAGCACATATCCTTAAAATGACAAATCTTTCTGCAATGCAGGCATTTCGCACGACCGTCGGGAGTACGTGACCCATTCGCTTGATCTCCATCATTCTTGACTGCAAAAGCTACTGTATCGGGCGTCGGCCTCTTCCTTTGTATCAACAACCGCTACTGTTCATCGTTCGACACGATGTTAAACGCCTCTGCCAAAGTAGGAGTTTGCTTCATTGCCAATATTTGACTGTGAACAGTAGTGAAACTCTCGTCTAGGACCATTAGGAAATCAAAGAGCCTCAATTACTCTTCGTTTGCTCGTGTTCGTTCCTCCAAACCACATGTACATTGCCCGCAGACCACAGAGTTGTGTATAGAAGGAAGAAACGACAAGATTTTCTTGCCAAAGACCGCTAACGAGTCGACACAGTTCATAACCTCTCGTCAAGCTTCCATGACCAAATCACTCTTTGAGGTCAGCCCAAATCTCTCGCACCATTTTGGCAAACCGAACACTGCTCCTTATTTCATTGTCCATCGTGATCTGGAGCCAACTCTTGACTACGACATCACAGCAATTCAACGTGCGCAGTTCGGGTTCCTTCTTAGGTTGAGGTATCGTTCCATCAACAAAACAAAACATGTTCTATACTATGAGCGCGTCGCTCATGTCGACGCCCATTCACCATAGTTGCTCGAGGTAAGAGGATCTCCAACACTAAGCCGTCCTCCACAGTCAGAAGGATGCAAATAATAGACATACATATGATCAACTTGTCTTGATGAATTGGAGTTGACTGTTCCGAACATAGTACCTTTACCCAGTGTAGAATCCGAGCTTCCCGACATGGCTTCGTAGGTATCACCCATGACTCAGCGAACAAAGCAAACGCAGCGCAACTAATTGGACCGATGCTCTGATACCATTATAAATCTAGAGAAAACACAAAACGACACGCGAGTTTTACGTGGCATCTTCGATCAATTGATGATCGAGACTAATCCACGGGAGAGTTCAGCCTCTCCTACTTTCATAATATTGATTGATCAAATTAGGTTAAAGTGGCTGACAGGCTACACATTTCTTTATATACCTCTTTCTCCTGTTTACCTAGAGCTATACAAGGAATAGTGGCTGATAGGGCTGTCAAATCGGTTTCCGGTTAGCGGCTAACCGGCCGGTCTAACCGTTAACCGCCGGTTAGCGGCTAACCAAAAATCAAAGGAAACCATTCACGGTCGGTTGGCGGAAATTGGGTGTGGGGAGGCGGTTAGCCGAGTAACCAAAGCCGGTTAACCGGCTAACCGGCTCTATCCTTTTGGCGAAATCGTCCCTCTCGTTTTACTTCCTCGACCCCATCCCCAACCCTAGACACTCTCGTCGACAGCCGCCAGCCCTATCCTTTTGGCGAAATCGTCCCTCTCGTTTTACTTCCTCTTCATCCTTTCGTTACTGGCCAAATCGTCACCCTCAGACCCTATCGTCAGCCGTCGCACAGCCGCCAGCCCGCCATCGCCGCGCAAGTCAAGAATCCGCCATCGCCGGCCGCGCCTCCGGTCGCCGGGCCAGTCTGCCGCCACCCACCAATCGCCGCCAGTCACCAATCACCACCCTCCAATCGCCTCGCCAGTCTGCCGCCACCCTCCAATCGCCGCCACCCTCCGTACGCCGCCATCCCCCCCCCCCCCCCCCCCCCCCCCCCCCGCGGCCGCACCTCCATTCCTCCATCTCTCTCCGATAACAAGAAGTCAAGAAAGAGAGATAATGTAAGAACAACATTTCCCCCCCAGGTTTCCAAGACCAAAACAGCGGGGTTGAATCGGTTGATTAGTGGTTTTAGATTGAATAATTGAATGAGTAGAGTTGTGTGAATTGAAAAGAAGTTTGGATTGCCGGGGTTTTTAATTGAGAAGTAGGGTTTCTCTCTTTTGTTTGTTAATGATGAATTGAGAAGTAGTCTTTCGGTTTGTGCCGGTCGGTTTGTGTTGGTTACCGGTCGGTTTGTTAGCGGTTACCGGTCGGTTAGGGAGGCAAACTGAACCGGCCTACTCTGTTTCGGTGTCCCGGTTTAAACGCAGTTTAACCGAAAACCGCCCGGTCGGTTCGCGGATAACCGAGGATCTAGGGTCGGTCGGTGGCCGGCTACCATTGGTCAGGTCTCTGTTTAACCAAAAACCGAGAATTCGGTTTTCGGTTAAACCGAAACCGACCGGGTGACAGCCCTAGTGGCCGAGTAGCTTGGCCTGCGAGGAGATTGAGTTTCAAACGGAACTAGGACATGGGCCTTAACACATGTGCAACAATTTTCCTGGGCTTCACTTCAGCACCAGCTCGTGAAGTCTCTTCAACACTGTCTAATAGATACTTGAAACATGAAATACGAAGCGGCTACGAATCGGCGAGCAAGAGAGATGCTATGATCTTGTAGGTGAAAGAAGACAAAATGCCACATTTATTTAGAAAATCCAGATTAAAGAATAGAAAATTAAAGATCATTTTTATTTTTCTCAGTTTTTTTAATTGGCTCATGTCTTCTTCGTTTTAACTCGGAATTTAATTTTTTTTGCACAGATAGAATGAGTTCGTTGTGCTCTACAAAATGAGATCCATTTTCAATATTTTTTGAGAAAAAAAGTTTCTTGCCTCTCGGTACCAATTGCATACCATATGGTATTTTCTTTGTTTTTAATTAGTTTTTGAAAACATTTGCACAGAAGGAACGAGTTCATCATGATCTATCGGATCTATAAATTTTTTGGTGAACAAATTACAGGAACAAAAAATACCACAAAATACCACCCTGGTACGGGCTGGTATCTTGTGGTATACAAAAAAAGTCGTAAATAACAGTTAATATACTTCTAGAAATTTTGCAATGCTATATAGTATTGGTGCTATAGGTTTTTGCTTTTATGGTACAACTTAAAATTGTACATTTACGTTATGGTACAACTTTAGATTTTACCTATACTTTTCGTGCAACCCTTCAAACTCATTAAAATTTAATGGCTCCAATTAATTCAATTTAATGAAGGACAATGTAGTAATTGCATAACTTTTTTATTTTTAATTATTAAATAATTCTAAAAACTCTCCGACAGGTCCCATTCTCACCCCTCCGTCTCCAGCGTTGTTCTCCGTCGACCATAATTTCCCGGCACCGGCATTGCCCCCCGCCGACCATGATTTTCTGGTGCAGTGTTCCTTTTGTGCGCAATTTTCTTTTTGGCGCCTCCAGGGATCCATTCCCAGAGAGAGATGATTTTTGTCATCGGCAAATTTTCCGGAGACAACTTTTGTTTAGTTATATTTTTTTGGTCGATTTTGTAATGTTTGTAGTATATTTTGTGATTTGGTATCAATCCAACATGTATCGTTTATCATTCTAGTTAGAGGTGGCAAATGGATTGGATTGGTGGATTGGTGGATTGGATTGGTGGATCCATGGATCAAATGGATTGGATCTAATGGATTGATGGATTCATGGATTGGATCAAGTGGATTGGTGGATTATCCATGAATCCAAATCACATGATCAACCAAGGACCAATATGTAAAATGTAAAAAGTTTGGGTACTAAAATGTCATAATGAAAAATTTTAGGTACCAAAATGTAATTTTCCAATGATATTTTTCGTATAAAAAAATAAATTTTGGGTACCAAAATGTAAAAAGTTAAAATTATAGGTACTAAACCGTAATTTGCCAATGATCCATGAATCCACCAATCCAATTAGATTTGGATAAAATGGATTGGATTTAAATGGATTGGATTAGGTGGATATTTTTAATGGATTGATGGATTGGATTGGTGGATTGGATTGAAATTGCCACCTCTAATTCTAGTTTGTCATTTTTATTTATTATGTTTGTATTGTTTATATGACTAATTTGTATACTTTGTATTAATTGATTTGTAATACAGGTTTACTATTTTGTATTGTAAGTAGTGGCATTTTCTACTGTTAGTATATGTTTGTAATGTTTGTCAATCTAGTTTGTATTGTTTGTGTAGTTGATACGTTTCGTATTGTTTGTAAATCAGTTTGTATGTTTTGTCCCTCTAATTTGTATTGTTCGTTTGTTTGTATGGGTTGTACTGTTTGTAAGTCTGGTTTGTATACTTCGTAATTTTCCATAATACCCAAACTACCCCTGCATTGTTTAAAAGCCATTCCCACTTTTTAACCATTAGATTGATGTGTCCAAATCTAAATGCTGGGAGGGGCTTATCCAAGTGACTAAGCACGTCCCCCCTGTTCACTAGATCCGGCCTCTGTATTTCATCCCCTCGGCTCATTTCCCCCTCGTGAAAGCCCTGTTATTGTAGTGGTTCTTTAGCTCTTGGAATAAACCGCTACTAAGGAAGTTTCGGAAAACGCTAGCAAGGGTTTGTCAAAACCCTGCTAATAAAACATCTCCATGGCGCCGATCGACAAGGAGAGAGGGCTGAAGACGGTCCTAAGGTAGCGAAATTCCTTGTCGGGTAAGTTCCGACCCGCACGAAAGGCGTAACGATCTGGAGGCAGGTTTTACCAAAAAAAAAAAAAAGACGACGGCGGGTTCGGGTTGGCGGCTGGCTCATTGGCTGAAGTGGTCGCCGCTGGAGGAAGAAATGAGGGAGAAGAGGCGCCGCCGAGCAAAGCAAACGAGGGTGGAGGCCGAAGCTATGAGTCTCCAAACCCTGGGTCACCACTCTTGCTTCTATTGGGCCAGGGTGTCACCGGCCTATTGGAGTGTGCGTGCACGAACGGGCTTCGGTCATGGATGGATCAACAAGAAAGAGATTTATGGGCTCTCTTTGCAGTGAGAAGATTAGAAGAGTGGGCCAGAGTTGAAATTGAAATGGATCGTGCAAGGGCTGTGCTACGGGCGGATGAATACAGGTTCCAACCAGTTTCAAAGATCTAATGGTTGCTTCCTCATAAAAGGTTTAGGCTTCACATGGGCTATTTAGTTGAATCTCTTTTGTATGGAGTGGGCTTGAAAGAACAAGAAGAAGAATTCATGCCCTTAGATGGTCGGTTCTCAAGGAATTGTGTGCCAAGATAAATTGAATAGACAACTAAAGAAGTTGATGGGCTATCTCTAAGAAAGCTAAACTCTAGTAGAGAGTTTCGAATGCATAACAGGTATGGATCCGCATGGCACACTAACATGGAGTTCGAGGTTCTTGATGGACTCATACCAATGATAGAAGAGTTATTGAGGTTTGAATTTGTCAAGGAAGCGAATAGAATAGTGGGCCCATGGAAGTGAAGTTCGAAGAGTTGGAACAACTTAAGAAGGTCAACACAAGAAGCCCAAGCCGAGTAGTGGAACATGATTGGAAGAAAAGGAAGCGCAAGAAACGGGTGAGTCAATGCACGGATGGCACTAGAAACGTGAAGAAAGGGGTCGAGTCGATTAACCTTGAGGGCAAGGTTGATCTCAAGGGGGAGGGAATGATAGAAACACGATTCATGTGGGTTTCTATTATTAATTATGGTAGGACAATTATTGTTAGGGTTAGTAGTATTCGAGTCGCAGTAGATTATTTATCCGATTTATTGCAGTCTTTAGCTATATATATGTAGTTTGAGCTCAATTCATAATCAATAAGAAGAATATTAAAGAAAACCTCCAAACCATAATCTCTCCATAGATCTCTATCCCTCAAGGCCTCAGCCAATTCTCTATCTTTCTCTTCTTCTTTACCAAATCCCAATCTCAATCACTAATTCTGATCGTATAACCCTAATCCCGAATTATTAATCCCGATAGAAACTTTGTTTCTATCAATTGTCGTAGAGGAGAGGAGATTGTTTGTTTGAAGTTCAGGTATTTGTTTGGGAGGGATGTGTTTTTATGGGGAGAGAAATATAGATATTTATACTCGATTAGTTGGTTAACCGTTAACTAGTTAAACAATTGTTGGTTACACTATAAGTCATTTCAATCTACCAATAAACGCACCGCTAATTTATAATCGGTTAACGATAACAGTTAATGGTTACGTTAAAAAGTTTAACCGATAATCGACTAACGGAATATCATCCATAGCAAAAAGAGTGAAATAAACAAAGGAGGAAAATGTGGTCTAGGTAGATATATATTGAAGAAATCGAACTCTCATATTCATGCCCCAATGTTTACGTCGGTGGCCCTCGTACTTTGATCCTAGCTGAATAACTGTAGCTAAAATATACCTTTGTATGATACTCCGTACAATTGATCTCCAATCTCCACTAGCCCTTTCAAATGAGAATCATACATCTGTCCATCCTGTATTCCTATGGGAGTACGGGCTACGTATACATATAATATGATCAAAGGGTATTTGCAAGTTCCCGGAAGAAGGTAGCTGGAAGTCGACAATGCATGTTAACGTTATATATCTTAAATAAATGGAAATTAAGCTCGTGAAGCGCAAGCCCTCATGAAAGAGATTATAAATATTATCTCGCCAGAGGAAGACGACAAGGAAAGACAGTTTAGGGTTTCTGATCCGGGCAAAGCTTGAGGGTAACATGGCATTAATAAATTAAAAAATGTATATTAATTACGTCCATATCCAAAGTACTCTACACATCTTTGATACACATCCCTTCTTTTGCGCATCAAAACTAGAGGATTACCATGATAACCATTTTAAATAACCATTTTAAATGATAGCATTAAAGTAATAGTATTTGGTTAATTTGATAATTGGTTTGATTATGTTAAATTTTTTTAATTTGTTTGGTTTAGATAGTTTGTTTTTATATATACACTCCAAATCAATTAACTAACTAGCCATAAATATATGTACTTTGATATATTTCGGTAAATCAGAATCATCGGTTTTTATGTAATGCTGATTGTGGTGATGAACCATGTACTTACAAATATTTTGTTTAAATGCAACTTATAAGCTAATAATCTAACGAATATGATTAATAGAAAATAATGCATATGATTATTAATACAATCTTTATTTTTTTATAAATTATTTTATACTACTTAACAAATGTATTTCAACAATTTCAATAAAATAAATTCGATTCGAAATTTGGGAAAACAAATATAGCTTCATGAGCTAATTAAACAAGTAAATTGAATATATGAAGTATTCCCTTTTCTATCATCTTAAATATAACCATCTTATACTCTATCAAGATCCATACTTGGATGACAGTCCATTGGATTTGAAGATAGATAACATGTCTATCATCTCTCTATCCATCAATCACTACAACAGAAAGATGTTTTAGCGACGGTCATAGGGACTTTTAGCGACGGTCACAACCGTCGCTAAAACATTTAATGACGGACAGCAAACCATCGCTGATCCTGCTGTCCTTAAATTTTTTAGGTCGCTTTGACCGTCGATAAAATTTAGCGACGGCACCACCGAAGCTATCCTCCAGGAAAATGTCGTAAGATAAATATTTCAAAGAATAATTAAATTTTATAGTGACGGGCTTTGACCGTCGCTAATAGCGACCGACTGTCGCCAAAAACGCTATTATTTTAAAGAGCCGCCTGCTCTAGAAATCACAGCCTGCTGTGATTTTCTGAAACAACAAATCAACAATATACATTTGATGATCAAAATCCAACTTGAATGACCATATCAGAAATATAACTACTTTGTATTATACAATATCAGAATATAAACCATCAATCCTTTAATTTTAGAACAACCAAATCCAGCCAAACCACTTACAAAAGCTCAAAACATACAATCTAAAGTTTCGAAACTCCCACTTACAGTCTCTCTTAGCTGCTTATACCACCAAATGCATGTTGATCCGACTCCAGATGAAGCTAAACGACGTGGGTAATTCCACCAGTTATCCATAAAGCCTTGTATGTCTGCATAAAAAAGAAGAAACAGATTGATCCCATGATTAGTAATGGATCCTGCAAGACGACTGGGAAATGATTTTTTGATCAATTAATCTGATGCAATGAGGAAATTAAAGTAACAGTTTGCCAACAAAAGAGCTTTAAGAAACCTCACTAGTGTATGATGAGAATTTTCATAGTACCATCCATTGATAAAGCCAGCAAATAAGCCATCAGCTGACATTACAAAAACAAACATCACCTGCTTCCCAATCAATCCCAATGGCAGAAAACGTAGCTTCATGTTCATTACATCAAACTGTGAAAAAGATGGGGAAATAATAGCATGCTACGATAGTGTAGTATTAATTCTAGGCATGGACCAGATGGTAGCAACGAGATAACTTAACCACAAAAGACATTCTGCAAAGTGCATCAAGTAGTACCTTTTAACGAGTGCTACATCTATTGTCTCGAATTGCTAGTTGAAATTTCAAAAGAGGGCAGAATGTTGAGCAGTGGAGTCAAGAGGACACTGCAAGTTAAAAAAACACAGGTTAAAAGTCATAAACTTCAAATCCCCTCTTAAGGTTCTTACATTCAAAATAACAACTTACTTGTTCTACTAGCATACAAAAAGCTAACATATACATCCCAAATATGGAAACTAAGATAGCCTCTTAATATTAATATCTCCCTCTTATCCAGATGACAAAAAGCTGCACTATCTGAGAAGAGAACCGCTCCCTTATTCGATCCAGTTTTGGATCTATAGAATGAAGGACTACGATCGACGCCATTGGAATTGATTGATTCTCCAACGAACATTCGACAAGTTCGAATGGATAGACAGAGTAAGGAAAGTAAGAGAGATATACTTAAAGAAATTAGAGTTCAGAGAAAGAAGGCTTCGGTAATTGAGATAAAAGTGACAAATAATTAATTTTGAAAGAAATTAAATTATTAATATATAAAATAGAGAACCAAGAAAAAGGGATGCTTTCCGTAAAAAACCATAATAGCTAGAAAGAGAAAGGATTGGCAAATTATTTGAGAACGCCCGAAGTCCAAGTCCCCTTCGTGACGGTCATGTCGACGGCCTTTTTCTCCGTCAAAGTTCAACACTTAATGACGGCCGCAACCGACCGGTGTTAGGTAACCGTTATTATTATTACTTTTTCTTGTAGTGAATTGAGATTTAATATTAGAAGACAGAAGTTACCAAGATTCTAACATATGATTTTCAATTAGAACTAGTAATTGATCTCAATATCTCAAATTGATTAAAGAGATCCATGATTGAATCTTATATTATCAAGTAATCATCGATCTCAACAATTCAAATTACGAAATGAATTAATTCTCATATTCTCGACATTGAACCAGAGGTTTTGCATTCAAACCCTGCAATATTAATTTTATTCAAGCACAAACAGTACTTGTGGGGTTATGCAAACTTGCAAAAACATAAAACTTGTGGATTTTCGTGTGATTCACCCTTTGACGCTCAAGTTAGTACAAAATTTTGAAAAAAAGTTGGTGTAAAGTGGCAATAATGTGTAAATGTCTGATATGACTGGCTTACTTGTATAGTTACTAGTTAGGGCTTGTGAGTTTAAGTGCAAACATAGAAAAGACATTCATATTTACGAAACTCATACAACTCAAATCGTCTGTATAGAAAGACCTACTTGTTGTATTGTTGTCTATACTGAAACTATTAGATCAGTAGCCCTCATTCTATGAAAGTAGTCTATGAAAAAAAGCATCGAAGTTAGGAGGATGTGCAATACATAGAGAGAAAGAGTTGTATATACCTCTCAACATAAGTAGAGAGGGGGGAAAATGTAAAACTCATCACTTACCGTATATGAAAAAAATGCACGAAAGTTAGGAGAGAACTAGGGCTGTCAATTCGGTTTCCGGTTAGTGGTTAACCGGTCGGTTTAACTGTTAACCGCCGGTTTTCGGCTAACCGGAAACCAAAATTAATATGCAGCGGTCGGTTAGCGGATGCATAATAGGGTTTGGCGGTTAGCCGATTAACCGAGGCCGGTTAACCGGCTAACCGGCGCTAACCGATCGACGATACGACGTCGTTTTGGGCTAAGCGGAAACGACCCTTCCCCCAACCCTAGACCCTCTTCGCTTCGCAGTCCATCTGCTGATTCCTCCCTAACCCTGTTCGCTTTGTCACAGCCGCCACTCTCCCCCCACAGCAGTCACAGCCGGCGACCCCCTCCTTCTCCCTCACGACCGCCGGTCGCCTTTTCCCTCCGACCCCCTCCTTCTCCCTCACGAGTCACGACCGCCGAATCCGATTGCCTTTTCCCTCCGACCCCCACTCTTATTCGGTCGACCCTCGACTCGACAGTCCCAGGCTCCCGCCTCCCAGCCCTCCGACCCCCTCCTTCTCCCTCACGGCCGCCGCCTTCCTTCTCCCTCACGAGTCACGACCGCCGCCTCCACCTCGACGTCGCCCCACCTCCCTCCTTCTCGTCGCCTCGCCGCCCTCCAGAAGGAAGCAGCAGCTCGTCGTCAATTTTGAAGCAGCTCGTCGCCCTTTCCCCATTTAAAAAGGGCCTGCAAATTATGTATGTCGAATTGGTGATGATTTTGGTGGATTGGTGATGATTGTCGAACGATTTTGGAGGATTGGAATGGTGGTTTTGGTGGATTTATGTCGATTGTTGAATGATTTGGTGGATTGGTTTTCGGTCTTGGCGGCCGGTTTTCAGTCTTGGCGGCCGTCCATCTCTTTTTCGGTGGCGCCGGTTTAACCGCGCCATAACCGAAACCGCCAGGTAGGTTTTACAGATAACCGAGGCGCCAGGGTCGGTGGGTGGGTGGTGGGCACTGGTCAGGTCTCGGTTTAACCGAAAACCGAAAATTCAATTTTCGGTTAAATTGAAACCGACCGGTTGACAGCCCTAGAGAGAACTGTCCTATCTATCATATAATATCATCAAAGCGTGTTTGCAAGTTGCCAGGGGAAGGTAGCTAGAAGTCGACAAATGTATGCTATATATCTTAAATAAATAGAAATTAAACTCGTGAAGCACAAGCCCTCGCGAAAGGGATTATAAATATCATCTCACCAGAGGAAGACGACAAGAAAAATACAGTTTAATTAGGGTTTTCTGATCCGGGCAAAGCGTGTGGGCAACATCACTAACATGGCATTAATCACTAAACCCTAATTTCTATGCATGGATGGGTCTACTGTGAAGAAGAAGAGACAGCTGAACCAAATCCCAAAGTACTCAACACATGCATGATAAACATACACATCCCTAGCTTCCAGGCAAGTTCGCCCTTCAAAACAATCACCCAGCTCTCTATAAATACCCTCCATGGGCGTCTCCCAAATCCACACCAATATCCCTATCTTAATACCTCGATCTCAAAACCCTAGCTACTTCCATTTCCCCCGTTCGTCTCAACAAGTGATCGATCATGGCTTCTTCTTCTTCTTCTTCCAAAGCAGCCCTTGCTCTCTTCCTGACCCTCAACCTCCTCATGCTCTCCTACTCAGCCACGGCGGTGACGACATGTGGTGAGCTTCCGGCCAGTGTAGGCGTTTGCGCTGACCTGTTGAAATACCTTGTGAACTTAAGGGTTGGAACCCAGCCAATCACTCAGCCCTGCTGCAGCCTTATCGATGGCTTGGTTGGTCTCAACGCCGATGTTAAGGTTTGTCTCTGTGATGCCCTCAAGATTACAGATGTTCTTGGGCTCGGACCACTTGTCAACGTCAACTTCGCTCTCACCCTGCTTCTCAACGAATGTCACTACCCAGTTACTCCCGGCTACGTTTGCTATTAATTAAGCGATCGATGAACCAGCAGAAAGATGGTGAAGTCAAATGTCCTTATAGCGATAGCTACCTCATCAGCTAGCTAGTTGTGCTTGGGTCATTTAGTTAAGTTAAAAGTTGTTGTTGTTCTACTTTTTCATTTCAGTTATCCGTTTGCTTTCTTGGCTGGCGCCGCAAAAAGTTGTGAAATGTTAGTTTCATGACACTTGGATGCCTAAGTACTCAAGATAAATAATGATTGTACTATGAATAAATTGACTTCATTATCATTGTGCTTGATTATGTATCAATAAAAAATATGTAGCTTATAATTTTGTTACTAGCTAGAGAGAGAAAACGATTATAATTCTATTCCAACGTAACAAAAGCAAATTTACTGTTTACAATATTTATATAAGTTCTATAAAACTAAATTATAATACGGTACATGAATTAATTAAACAAATATTACAATTTGTATCCTACAACTACTCTATATATTAACACTCTCCCACGAGCTGGAGCATGTGTATCCAAAGGGCCCAGCCTGGAAACAAGTCCTGCAAACACAGCAGTAGGCAACGATTTTGTGAACAAATCAACAACCTGATTATAAGTAGAAACATGTAGTAATTTAATCAAACCAGAAGCAATCTTATCCCGTGTGAAATGACAATCCAACTCAATGTGCTTAGTACGCTAATGAGAAACTAGATTCTCGGCTATTCTAATTGCATATTAACTATCGAAAACATGCCAGTAGGCTTAGTAAACTAAAGTCCTAAATGTGCAAAAATATAGTTAAGCCACTGAATTTCGCATGTAAGATCAGCCATGGCTCGATACTCAGCCTCGGTTGATGAGCGAGAAATGGTCTGCTTTTTTTTGGAACACCATGATATCAAAGAAGCCCCCAAGAATATGCAAAACCCAGTTGTAGATCTCCCAGATCGAGCAACCTGCCCAGTCAATGTCACAAAATGCTCTAAGAGACACATTAGTGTGTGAAGGAAAAAATAAACCAAGTCCAGGAGACCCTTTCAGTTAATGTAAAACACGATGAGCAGGCGCCGTATGAATATCAGTTGGGGCACTCCTAAATTGTGTCAACTGATAGATGGCAAAAGCAATATCAGGACGAGTGTTGCACAAGTACAATAAACACCCAACTAATCTTCTATATACAGAGGAATCAAATAGAAGAGTACCTTATTTAATCGAAAGCCTTATTCCTGGATTGCAAGGAGTTGCCACATGTTTGACTCCAAGCAAACCAGACTCATTTAACAAATCTAGGACATACTTACGTTGGCAAATAGAAATTCCAATTTTATTTCTAGCTATTTCGAGACCTAAAAAGTATTTAAGATTGTCTAGATCTTTGATCTTAAAACAAACGGGCTTAACATTTGGTGACTTCGGTACAGCTGTGAATGTGTGTTGGTTCGAAGAAGAGAATCTATTTCCAAATCAATAGTTGCATTCCACTTATCATCTTGAGAAGCTTCCTTGTATGTTTTAGGTTCTACAACAGCAGACACATCTAAAGCAAACTTGGAGTGATGGTTAGCAAGTCTGTTGGTAGATAAAACAGATGATAATGGATAAGAAATAGCCAAATCAAACACATAATTACAAACATAATCTAGAGGTGGTTGCCTCTTTCGAGGAGGTAGAAACTCTGGTTCATCATCCAATAATGGAGGATGTTCGAGAGGAGGAACTCCATCATCATTATGATTTGAAACAGAGGAAGAAGAAGTAGATAAAGAATGTAGGTCGGTTGCTGAAACGGTAGAGGAATCTGGATTGGCACTATCATCATGAGATGTAATACCATCCATTGATGAAACATAAATTATTGTAAAAACAAAATCAGAAGACTCAAGAGAAAAATCTTTGGAAAAGAAGGGAAAATATTTTCATAAAATACTACATCACGAGACTCACACAAAGCCTCAGTAACTAGATTGTACAGTTTACGACCTTTAGTGGAAAATGGAAATCCAAGAAATATCCAAGGTTGAACTCTAGGTTCAAACGTTGGTCTATTGTATGCCAAAGTAGACATGTAAACCAAACAACCAAATACACGTAAACTTGAATAATCAGGAACTAACTGATGTAATAACTCATATCATATGACAACTTATTGTCTAAAACAGGACTTGGTAAACGATTTATTAAGAATGTAGCATGTAAAACAACATGACTCCAGAATTTTGAAGGAAGAAAATGCTGAAATAACAGGGCACGAGCAACAGCAATAATGTGTTGCTGCTTGCGCTCCACCTAACCATTTTGCTGGAAAGATGCAACACATGAGGTTTGTGTACTATTCCTAAAAACTGTAAAAGGAAGGCATGTGAAATTCAAGTCCATTGTTAGATCGAACAACCTTAGGTTTGAGATTATATTGAGTTTGCACATAGTTATTAAAAAAACCAACAAATTACGTGCTTCAGACTTATTATGTATCAAATAAAGTCAAGTATTTAGTGAGAAATCATCAACGATAGTTAGAAACTATAGATAACTATTTAAAGAAGTAACACGGTATGGACCCCATATGTCAATGTAAACCAAATCAAACAATACAGTAGCATGAGAATCACTTACCATGAATGGCAAGCACTTCTACTTGGCCATGGGACAAACAAAACAATGCTTATGTTTGACAGAAGTAACACTACTATTCTTAGACATAATACTTTGCAACGGATAACACGAAACATGTCCAAGCTTGTAATAGCAAATATCAATGTCATGGATAGTAGAATAAAAAACAACAGAAAACAATCTGGATTCTAGTGTAGGGGTAATGATTGGGTCGGGAAGATAAGTTGGTCTGTTCGATTAGTTGTGAAGTAGTAAAGCCCACCAGACTCTCTAGTTTTACCAAGCATCTTGCGGGAGACCAGATCCTGAATAACACAATGATTATAAAAAATCGTCAAGAAACAAGTTGTATCCTTGGTAATTAATTTGCTTACAGAAATTAAATTGAAACCAAACAAAGGAATCAAAGAACATTCCGAAGCTCTAATGAATCAAACAAGACAACAGTACCAATATGTGTGACTTGTACCTTTACACCATTAGGAAGTGAAACGTTTATACCACTAACAGCACAATAGGCACTAAAATATTCTAGCCAAGATATGACATGATCAGAAGCCCCTCTGTCTATGACCAAGAAACCAATCTACTTGAACACTACTGTTAGCAAGAACATACTTACTTCCAGAAGAGGAAGGTGCTGAAACCTCAGAAGGCACTAAAATTTTCGTCATAATAACTTTATTATGACTAAATTTTTTGTCATGACGTTCGTAAAAACTACCTCGTACAAATAACTTTATTATGACAAAATTTTAACGTCTTGTCATAATAGGTTTCAATGGTATGACGGTCAAACATTGTCACTATAAGACCCTTGTTTTGAGAAAATGTTGTCTAAAAAATAAGATATTCTGTCATAATAGAATCAATTTTTTCATGATAGTTACAAATTTTGATATGTTGTTGTGACAAATTGTAAAGTTTGTGACAAATAATTTTGTTATAACATTTTTTTCATAATATATTACAAGGGGTCCTCGTGTTGAATTTATTTTTGTTGAAATTATTTTTGTCATGGCAGACTGTTATTGTCATACTTATATTTGGAATAGTCTGTATATTTTATGGCAAAACCTTGTCACAATATGACAGGCTAGTTTTGTCACTCGTATGACATTATTATAAACAACACGATATCACGAATATTGAAGGCAACACATGATATCTAATAATCTCGGTCATAATTCTTAAATGAAAATTCTGAAGAGTAACATGACATTCAAGTCTTCACATTGCCTCCATCTATTCTCACTTTAAATGACAACCATACAACAAGTTCATCTTAAAAGGGACGTTCTACAAACAACCAAAAGTTTTGACAGACCATGACACATGCCACCATCGTCCTTCCTCTGGCAAAAAATCGTGGAGTCATCCAGGCCAATCAGCACTTCCATATATTTCTTAAACAAAAACAATATATGACAAGAATCATCTAGTAAGAAAAGGAATTTGTTTGTAAACCAGCAAAACAAAATATTAACAAACAAAAAACAATTGATTATGACAAAGGAGAATGTATATGTAGGCTACATTACTAAATCTCTATTCTTCTCTGATCATCCGCTACTCATCATCATCCTCCTGCCAACCACCACAAATTAATGAATTTCAATGAGATAATCAAGAACTATATAAATGACCAACGCAAAGGGACTTGAATAAACTTATTAAAATCAGCGATACGTCAATAACCCATAATCGACACAATGCATCCTGTTGGAGATGATTTCTGTGAATGAATATTTGAGAAAAACTAACTTGATTTGATTTGATTGAGTACAGGATTAATATACACATACAATGAGTGTTTGTACCAACAGAAAAGTAGTGGAGGAATTAGTTATCTCCACAAAGAGAGGAACAAAAGATAAGTGGAGTAACGGGAAAAAGAAAAAAAGGAAAATCCTTTTAATTTAGTTATCTCTAATACGCCCCCGCAAGACGGTGGACGTATCAACGACGCCGATCTTGGACCGAAGAAGAAGAAACCGAGTGGATGGTAGCGGTTTGGTGAGACAAACGGCAAGCTAGTGAGCCGTGGGTGTATAGGAAACGCGCAGACCACCATCTTGTACCAGTTGGCGGACAAAATGATAATCAAGAGCGAGATGCTTCATTCTGGAGTGGAAGACAGGATTGGAGCTGAATGAGGTAGCACCAAGATTATAAGAATAGAGCGTCAGAGAGGACTGGAGAGGTTGCTTGAGCTCGAGAAGAAGATTCTGGATCCACTCCAACTCAGCCGTCGCATGAGCGATGGCACGATACTCGACCTCAGTGCTAGAGCGGGCCACGGTGCGCTGTTTCTGCGAGCGCCAGGAGATGAGGGTGGAGCCAAAGTAGACCAGATACCCCGAGGTGGAGGAACGATCATCACGATCGCCAGCCCAGTCGGAATCAGCAAAGGCAGTCAAGGCCAAGGGACTGGCAGAGCGACGAATGGAGAGACCATAAGAGAGGGTACCGGAAACATAGCGAAGTAGGCGTTTGACACATTGCCAATGATGAGCCGTAGGTGCATGCATATATTGAGATAACTTGATGACAGAGTAGGCGATGTCCGGGCGAGTGTAGACCAGATACTGAAGAGCACCAATAACCTGCCGGAAGCGTGTAGAATCAGTAGGTGAACTACCGTCGTTAAGAGTGAGGGAGGTGGAGGCAACCATGGGGGTGTCAACAGGCTTCGCATCAAGCATCATAAAACGATGGAGAAGATCAACCATGTATTGACGCCGAGACAAAATGTAACCAGTAGAAGTAGGAATAACCTCAATGCCCAAGAAATAGTTGACTTCCCCGAGGGCCTTGAGCGAAAAACGAGCTGACAGAGCCTGCTGAAAAGTGGAGAGCAGGGCAGGGTCGTTACCGGTGAGCAGCAAATCATCAACATAGACCAGGAAGTAGAGAAGAGCCGAACCATGGGAATACACAAACAGAGAAGCATCAGAATGTGTCTTGGTGAAGCCGAACTCGAGAAGAAAAGAGCTCAAAGCAGTATACCAAGCCCGAGGTGCTTGGCGAAGACCATAAATAGCTCGGCGAAGATGACAAACATGATGAGGACGATCAGGACCAACGAAGCCAGGGGGTTGTACCATATAAACTTCCTCTTGCAGAGGACCCTGAAGAAAAGCGTTGTTGACGTCAAACTGAGCAATAGGCCAATTGTGAGAAAGAGCCAAGGAAAAAACCGTCCGAACAGTGACTGGTTTAATAACCGGACTGAAAGTATCAGTGAAGTCAACCCCAGGACGCTGATGAAACCCTTTGGCCACTAAGCGGGTTTTGAAGCGGGAAATGGAGCCATCCGAATGGTGTTTAATGCGAAACACCCAACGATTACCAAGAACATTGTAATGCGGAAGCCTGGGTACCAAATCCCATGTGTGATTGGCCAAGAGGGCCGAATTCTCAACAGATAGGGCGTCAGACCACTCCTTATATTGAAGTGCCTCCTGCACACTAACAGGCTCAAGGGGAGGTGGCCCGGTGACACGCTGGGAATGGAAGAGAAGCTTCTTGGGCCGGTAGATGCCAAGCTGGGCCATAGTCCGGATGGAGTGAGTTCGGACAGGGGGAGGTGGTGGGCCGGGGGCCACGTGGGATGGGCCGGAGGTAACCTGTGGCCCGGACGGAGGAGTGAGGAGCTGGCGGCTGGGGCCGCAGTGGTGGGCCGAGAGGAGGATGATGGCCCAGGCGGTGAAGGCGGCCCAGGTGTGGAGGGCCTAGGATCAGCACGGGCCGGAGCTGCTGCTGGCGGGAGGGAAACCGGGTGATGTGTACCTGCAGGAAAAGGGTGAACATGAATGGAAGTTATAGTGGGGGACGTGTCAAGAAGCGAAGAGGCGGAGGAAGACTATTGGGAAGGAGGAGTATCACAAAATCCTGGGAATTGAGTTTCCACAAAGGTGACATGTCGGGAGAGAAAAATACAGTGAGTAATGGGGTCGAAACATCGATATGCACTGCGTTGAGGACAATACCCAAGAAAAATACACGGGCGAGAGCGGGGATCAAGTTTATGAGCTGAATAAGGACAAAGCCAGGGATAACAAAGACACCCAAAAATCCTCAATTTATGATAATTAGGTGCCATATTGAAAAGGAGATCATAAGGGATTTTACCACGTAAGGCAGAGGACGGGAGACGATTAATAAGTCAAATAGCGGTGGATAATGCAAAGGACCAGAAAAAGGTGGGGAGGTGGGCATGATGAAGAAGGGTAATACCAGTTTCAACCAGGTGTCGATGTTTACGTACAGCGAGGCCATTATGCTCCGGGGTATGAGGTGGGGTGAGAAGATGAGTTATCCCATTATCAGCAAGGGCAGAACTTAATTTTTGGAATTCACCACCACCATCTGTGTAGAGACGGCGAATAGTGGTACTAAAATAATTTTCAACCATTTTGCGAAAGGAAAGAAAAACCTGGAAAACATCAGATTTATTTCGCAGAGGATAATACCAGGTATATCGAGTAAAGTGATCAATAATAACCAGATAATATCGATAAACATCAATGGAAGAAACCAGAGCTGGGCCCCAAACATCCGTGTACAAGAGATCAAATGGCCGAGAACTAGACAAAGAGGAAACAGAAAATGGAAGTTTATGGCTTTTATTAGAAAGACACGCATCACAAGGGGAATCAGTCATAGGAGACGAAACTGGTAGAGAGAAGGACCGAATAAGAGTGGAAAGAGACTGATGAGCCGCGTGACCAAGGCGAGCGTGCCACGTTGGTGCAGAAGTCCGAGTAGTGGCAAGAGCCATTCGAACGGGCCCCACCTCACGAGGTAATTCATACACATCACCGTTGTTTTCCCCCTTCAGCAGCTGCGCCCCCGTGCGGAGATCCTTCACAATAAAATGTGTGGCAAAAAATTCCACAGAAACCGGATTAGTTTGACACAATTTGGCAACAGAGATAAGATGCTTCTTGATGGCAGGAACACATAAAACATCACGTAAAGAAAAAATGGTCGGTCCAATAGAGAGATCAGAAGAGCCAATATGCAAGATAGTCAAACCTGTGCCATCACCAAATAATATTTCATCTGGGCCTGTATAATCAGAATAAAGAGAGAGCTGGCCCAAGTCAGAGGTCACATGATGAGTAGCAGCAGTATCCATTAACCAGGGCCTAGAGGATGGGCCAGGCTGAGTGACAGTGTTATGGGCCTGAGGCTGTCGAGATTGAGCAAAAGCCTGCCGGGCTTGTGGAAAAAGACGGAAGCACTTCCTGACATGGTGCCCAGGGCAGTCACAATATTGGTAGACAACCTGGGCCCGGCGTTGGCGTGTGGGCTCGGCAGTAGCTAATGGGCCTAGAAGTGAGGCGGCCTGCTGATGGGGTGGAGAGGGTTTCGCCAATAAACCCTTGATGCTGGGGACGCATATTTCCGCCGCCGCTGCGTGGAGAAAAATGGCCAGAGGAGTTGCTGCCTCCACCGCCACGGCGAGACTGCCCTGAAAGGAATGTCGTGGGAACGGAGGAATGACGGGCCTGCTCCTGCAAATCTGCTTCATGCTCGATAAGAGAGTCAAGCAGGTCCTCGATGGTGATGGCAGTGCCTCTAGCACGCACAACAGCTATAAACTGCTTGTAATCATCGCCTAGACCACGCAGGCAATGAACCACTAAATCCATATCAGAGACAGGCTTATCAACAAGGGCTAGCTCAGCAGCAACAAGCTTCAGATCATTCACATATGTACGGACATCGCTATTGCCTTTTGTCATGCTGGCCAATTTTCCTTTTAGATTTATGATGTGAGATTGAGAGCGTCCAGCATACAGCTTCTCAAGAATCAACCAAGCCTCACGAGCAGTAGTGGCAGCAGAGACAAAGGAATACAAAGATTCATCAATTGAGCAACGGAGAGCATGAAGAATAAGCTTATCTTGACGAAACCAACGCCGATAAGCCGGATTGGGTGTTGACAGACTGTTCTCTGTAATCGAGGAGTGAGGAACAACACTAGTTCCATCGATATAGTCAATAAGATCGAGTCCCATCAGAAGGGTCTCCAGCTGCGAACGCCAAGAATTGAAGTTGGTGGGAGTGAGCTTTAACGGCAATTGTGCGGCGGGAATGAAGGTGATGATTGGATCTTCATTCGCCGATGGGGAGATTATGGCAGAGGTGGCAGTCCCTGACATTGCTGAGATTTGGAATGAAATAGGCTCTGGATGATAAAGCTTTTGAGAGAGAAAGAAAACAGAGATGAAAAGTGGATCAAGCCTAGCTGAACGTCGCTTGTGCTTTGATACCATGTTGGAGATGATTTCTGTGAATGAATATTTGAGAAAAACTAACTTGATTTGATTTAATTGAGTACAGGATTAATATACACATACAATGAGTGTTTGTAGCAACAGAAAAGTAGTGGAGTAATACACGTTCCACAAAGAGAGGAACAGAAGAGAAGTGGAGTAACGGGAAAAAGAAAAAAAGGAAAATCCTTTTAATTTAGTTATCTCTATTCTCTAATACATCCAACCAACACAAGCAAACCAGAATCGCCACTAAACTAACGCACAACATCGATCAAAGCCATCAATTTTTTTTTCCTTTCCATAAGAGTGATATAAGTACTACTTTTTGCTATCTCCAACAACTTTTCCAATTTGAGATTATAATCATATCAAGCAATATAAACTCATCAACAAAACTAGCAATTTAAGCTCAAGCAAAGAGCAATAAATAGCATCCACTTACAATTGCGACTAATTCATTTTTTGGTCCTCCTTCGTAAAGGTCTCCCTGAAATCCTCCCTATGTTCGTTAAAGCAAATCATTACAGGGAAACCCTAACACACAAAATAGTCAACCATCCAAAACGAAAATAAATCAAAACGTACACAAGAAAAATGAAATACTCGGTAATTAATTTTCCAATTCAAAAGATTAACACATAAACCCTAAAACCCAATCAACAACCTGAACCAGCACAATCAAAAAAACAAACACAATCTTCAGCTCAACAAACTCGATCTACGATCGATGACCCGCGCGGCCAGCGACTAGCGAGTCAGAGACTCGCCTCCGAATTCAATCAAAATCGAGCGAAAGAAAAGGGCAGGGAAAACTCACTTGGTGTTCTTGGTACCAAACTTGGATTTACCTCCCTTGATCGCAATTTTTACAAATACAAGATAGATAAGCTCAACCCACAGCGACAACGAGGAAACAGAGCAAAATAAATGCAAAATAAACGATGAGTTCTCACCTGAATCGACGACTTAGCGAGAGAGGAGAGGAGCGAGGGAAGAGGCTGAAGGGGGGAATTAAATGGACGCTTATAATGCCGAAAGCCAGAATGGAGATGAGAGGAGAAGAGAGAAGAGAAAGTGGATGCATAACTTGAATTTCAATTGCGCACGAAATGAAAGTGGAGAGGTTTAGGCAGGATTTTACAAAAAATTAGTGCCACCTCAGCAATCCGGGCTCATAGCTTTGATTGGCTGGGTGGAGGTGAGGATGTAAGTCTTAGTTCACTTTGTGTTTTTCCCTTCTACTTGTTCACTCTCTCACATCGTGACTTTGGATTAGGAAAAGGTCTAAAGATATATTTTGAGAGCACTTCTACTATGCTATATAGCATTGGTGCTTTAATGTACAACTCAAAGTTGTACCATAACATTAAATGTATAAGTTTAGGTTGTACCATAAAGCAATTTGTACCATTATGTTATGGTACAACTTTACAACTTGAAGTTGTACCATCACATAAAGGTACAAGTTCAAGTTGTACCGTAAAAGAATTTGCACAAAAAGTATAGGTACAATCTGAAGTTGTACCATAACGTAAATGTACAATTTTAAGTTGTACCATAAAAGCAAAAACCTATAGCACCAATACTATATAGCATTGTAAAATTTCTCATATTTTGAGGGATAACTAATTGTGTGTTTTTAAGAAAATTAAACTGGGTTCACTAACACTATGTGTGTTTACTATTTTATCGGGCAGGAGAGACCCACTTAACTATACTTGATGAGGATACAACGTATGAAAGGATTTTGTCATGGTTTTGGGGTTTTGTCATATTAAATTTGTAGGTCTTGAGCAACCGGTCCGGTAGAACAACTCTAAAGATAAAGAAGTATCGTTAATTTCTTCATGCTCGTTCCAAGTTCGATGTAACATTTGTACAAATAAGAATCCCCTTCGTTACATAATTTCTTCTTCATATAGATCGATATAGGATCTATGGGGCAATTCTTATCAATTAATACGACAAGTTCGTTTGTCGGCATAAAAATCAACTATAATATATTGTGACAAACCATTTAGTTTGTCACATGATACATTTTATGTTTCTCACCACTAGTTCATGACAAACCATAATTTGCTCAAAACTCTTGAAAAAAATAAACTTTATCATATTACATTAATATTTACAAGTTTATTTGACCGAATTATTTTGTCATAATAGGTATACAAATTTAAATATTATGACAATTCCATTGTTTGTCAAATCAAACTTCTCGTCTTTCGCTCCACAAGTCCCACCAATCCATAATCGAACACATTTCGTCTTTCGCTCCATAGATTCCTAATATTATGACAAATCACATTTGTCATTATATATTTGATATGGTGTATAATGTGACAAAGGTTATTGTGACGAATATGTTGCCATTTTATACTCTCCGTCTTCATTCCATCCAACAATATTTTGATAAAATGGTAGCGACATAATTATTTTGTCATAATATATACTTAATGTGACAAAGGTTTATGTGAAAATCGATGTTTGTCAAAATAGACATTGAATTTAGTTTTAGAAGGGTGACAATTATATTAATGGAGAAAAGAACAAAAAAAAGTTCTAAGTGTTCACAAAAAATGAACCCAAACGAGACATCACAGGGGAACAGGAACAAAAAGGAAAGAAAAGAGAACAAGACACCAGCTTGTTGGAACAGGCCACTCCTGCTGGTGACAGGAAAAAACATCCCTAACACTATGTGTGTTTACTTTTTTATCGGGCAGGAGAGACCCGCTTTACTATACTTGATGAGGATACAACGTATGAAAGGATTGAAAGGTATACAATTAGTTAATTAATGCTTGTTAAGTCGTCGTTCGAGATGTGTTTTTTAGGTTTGTTTGATTTTTAGTCATGAGTGGTTCTGTTGGCACTCGAATAGGTCAGTTGTAATCTGGATTTGCAGTTGGTTGTATAATTCAATTTAACTACTTAATTAGGATCACAATTTATCTTACTTGACTTTATTTTTCATCAGCTGTAATCTGGATGTTAATCTAGTTAATTACTCCGTAGTGGATTACCAAACATTGCATGGATTAATTAGAGTCGAAGATAAATAATCTTGTTTTTTATTCATTTCCATTTCCATAAAAGAATAAACAGATACTAGAATATATACAAGACATTTGCAGATTAAATCATAAAATGGAAAGAAGAAAAGTACGACTTGTTGGTGAACCATTGATAAGAGAATATTCGGCTGCTCAATTTGGTGTTTGTGATCGTCGATTCGAAATAAACCTAACCATAAAATTGAACTTCAAATTAAAAACCGAACACAATTCTTCCATAGCCCAACTCTCCATTAAGCCCTAACCAAGGTTGTCAACCAGGTCTCCCCTTCCAGCGTGTTCCTGCTCAGTATTATTATCCCCAATCCCCTACTCCCCAGCAGCTTCGCCGGGATCTGACTGTCGATCGCGTTGCTGTTCAGATTCAGCGTCGACAGCACCAGTAGGTCTCCCAACCAGCCGGGCAACGCACCCGAGATCTGGTTCATGGATATATTCAGGTATACCAGCCTGCACAGACGGATTTAATTGATATATACATTATTATATTGTGTCATCAAATTTCTTTCTAATCAATCAATGCTTCAGTTGAAGGTAGTTAATAGGTGGTGGTCAATTTCCGTGACTACATTATATATATATATATATATGGGTGGTTCTATCGTACCTTGGATAAAATCAAGGGTACGGTATACCTTGAGCAATAAAACACTATATGGACCTCGAATTTACCGGAGTTTGACATCTGGTATTAATCCCAAACCTTACAGATGAAACTCTAGGTCTTAATTCTATAAATCTTATACACTAAGATCAATTTAATTAGAAACAAAAATCGATGGTCATGATTTGTCGAAATATATGCAAAAAATTACATGGACAATTTTAGGGGTTAAGCTTTATAATTATGAAAACTAAGACCTAGGATTTACTCATTATGGGTTAGGGCATCGTATCATGCCAAAAAATCCGGTTAATTCGAGGTCTAGATAACGTTTTCTTACTCAGGGTATATCGTACCCTAGATTTTACCCAAGGTACGATAGAAGCCACCATATATATATAGCGAGTTCTACGGTGCCCCGGGTGAGATCCCGGGTACCGCATATCTTGAGTATGAAAACGCTATCCAGACATTGAATCGACTGATCTTTCTGACATGATACTATACTCTAACCCTTGAAGATCAAAATCTAGATCTTATTTCTCTAAATCTTATACACTAAGATCAATTTAATTAGAAACAATAATCGACGGTTATGATTCGTCCAAATATAGGCAAAAAAATGAATGCACCATCTTAGGGTTTATAGTTAATGATTTAGATAATTAGGACCTAGGGTTCACGCAATACGGGTTAGGATATAGTATCATGCCCAAAAATCCTGCTAATTTGAGGTCTAGATAGCGTTTTCATACTCAATGTATGCGATACCGCAGATTCAAGTTGCCGAGATCGGAGGGAATCTTGCCGGAGATCTGGTTGTTGATGAGGTCGAAATTAAGGCTAGGAAACGGTGCGATCTGGTCTAGACCATACCATATATACGGTCTATGGTCCAGACCGAGAGGCTGAAGTATAGACCACAGACCAGACTAGAAACTATACGGTCCGGTCCAGACCGCGCCTATGTGGTCTGGTTCGATATGGTCTGGTCCAGATAGACCATACTCAACGAAAAATGAATAATTTGTTTAGTCAACCACACAAAAAATTGAACCAATAACCAAGAAAAATAATTGTCATTTGCCTTAACACATTAATTCTAACATGCATGAATAATTTTGATACCCTAAATCTTAGTACATAACAAATATACAAAATAAAAGCATCCCAACTTGCACCATAACATCATAAACATTAACATAATGTCATATGGAGACACAATTATCTCTACTCTCTGGTTAAATGTGGTTGTGAATGAAGGAGGGTCGAGATTCACAAAACTAAGGTTGAGACTTGAGTGTCATTGTGGGAGTTGGGAGAATGGTCGAATGGGCTTTAACACGTATTGACAAGTGAGTTGGCTCCACAGTTTGGTCCGGTGAACCGCGATCTAGACCAGACCAGATCAAGAAATCAAAACATAAAATAATGCACGAGACATAAAATAATGCACGAGACCATGAACCAGACCATACTTAATGGTCTACGGTCCGTACCGAACTGTGCGGTACGGTTTGGACCACGGTTTTTCTAACTTGGCTAGTGGAGTTGGGCCAAGTTAATTGAGGAAGTTTTGCCTAGCCTTAATCGATTGGCTTTCTCTTTCTCTAATTGTAAAAAACAGAAAAGGAACAAGGAATAAAAAGATATTGTAAAAAACAGAAAAGGAAAATGAAATAAAAGGAGACCCTCCAATCTCCAATTCTCCGTCCATCCATCCCTCCCTTTCTCTTCTCCCGCTCGAGATCAAGCACCTTGTTCGACGAACCTGGATAGAGATCAGCCCTAGTCTTTGACTCGCTTGGCAATTGGCGTCGTTTGCGAGAGCATCTCTTTTGTCCACATACGTACTCTGACGGTAAGTCTCCCGCCCGCCTTATTCAGTTTCGCACCATGTCGAGTTTGTGCCGACTTATCTCGAGTCGGATTGTGTTCGCAAATCCTAGCCTCGCATTCCATCCGTCTATTTATATCTATCTATCTATCTATCGCCACCAGTAGTCTTTTTCTTTTCTAACTCCCTGAATTCGCTTTCTGGGTTTCTCTTTTTTGTTGTATGGCGGAATTCAATCGTCTGCGCAGATGGGGTACGGGCATTTAGGGCATAATAAGACAACGGAGCAGCTGAAGATGCTGATGCTCCTGGTGACGACGGTGATGGCGTTGGTCATCAGCTGCATCACGCGATCGGTGGTGGCTGGGATATTGATCTACACTGGCGGAATGGGTCTGACTATATTCATCTTGGACCGCCAATTGGACCTGGAAGAGGAACCCCTCCTCGAGGAAGAGGAGGAGCTGGTGCTAATTGACTGGAAAGGGCTTAAATTGGAGGATCCGCAGATGCAGATAATGGTTGTGACACCCCCGGTGATGGCATTGGTCATGTTCTGCTTGACAGGGTCGTTACTGATGATGATATTGATCTTCGCCTACACAGTAGTTATCATTAGTATCGGCCTCATTCCTTACTGGCCTTGCTTCAATCGCCACCATCTCCCTCTCGCTGAGAAGCATCCTCCTCTGGTTGTTGCTTGCTAAGAAGAAATAGGATGAGTGGATAGGTTTTAATTATTTTTCAATGTTTCTGTTTGTATTGCTCAGTCTGTCTAAGTCTGACTTGGAATTATATTAACTTATGAGTTGCAAGGGTCAAGAATTTGCTATTAGTCCTCAACTTGTATGGTTTTCATGCCTGCCTGTACATAATTAGGATAGATTTTTATTTCGAACATAACATTTTAAACTTGCGAAGAAACCTACATAAAACAAACACAATAATCAATCAAAACTCAAACATAGAAAATAATTAAAAGTAATATAGCATAATCTTTTTATAGCATTTCTCTCGTCTACTGCAGAGTCCGTGGCGGAGGCAGGGCCTTTTGGCCTTGTCCCAGGACAGAGGTAAATTTCGGTGTGACAAAAATACGCCATATATATTTATATTGGTGACGGATCACAACACGTATAGGTAATATTAGAGTACTTTGTCACAACTAGGGGTGGCTATACGGTCCAGTCCGGTTAAATTGGACCAAATTGATCCGGTCCCAGTCCGGTCTTTTCGGAAATATAAGAACCAAAGATTGGATTGGATACACTTCGATCTTGATCCAGTCCGGTCCCAATTTGATTTTGATTTTAGATTGAGCTTGTGGGGATTTGAGTGTTGGGGTCTCTTATCCGGTCTTTATCCAGGTTTTTTACCTCAAATCTAAGCCCGAATATAAGATTGGATTGTTTGCTATCCGGTCCCAGTCCGGTCCCGGTCCGGGTTATACGGTCCGGTTTCGGATAAAATCAAACAGTCCTGACCAAATTGCCACCCTAGTCACTACAACACGACTCATTACTTGTCCAAAATTGACATAAAATTAATTTATTATATAATAATCGACTAGTTTTGATCTACCAATTACAACTGCAAGTGTAAAAAGAGCATTTTTAGCTTTGAGTTATATTAAGAACAAGTTTCCAAGTCGATTTGACGACCAGTTTGCTAATACTTGTATAGTAAGATACATTAAAAGAGACTTATATAATAGTATAGACAACAAATGTTTTTGCGCTTCTTTCAATATATGAAAGTCCTTCATATTTGCTATCTCCAACAACTTTTTCAATTTGAGATTATAATCATATCAAAAGCAATATAAACTCATCAACGCAATTTAGGCTCAAGCAAAGAGCAATAAATAGCATCCACTTACAACTGCGACTAATTCATTTTTTGGTCCTCCTTCGTAAAGGTCTCCCTGAAATCCTCCCTATGTTCGTTAAAGCAAATCATTACAGGGAAACCCTAACACACAAAATAGTCAACCATCCAAAACGAAAATAAATCAAAACGTACACAAGAAAATGAAATACTCGGTAATTAATTTTCCAATTCAAAAGATTAACACATAAACCCTAAAACCCAACCAACAACCTGAACCAGCACAACCAAAAAACAAACACAACCTTCAGCTCAACAAACTCGATCTACGATCCATGACCCGGCCAGCGACAGCGAGTCAGAGACTCGCCTCCGAATTCAATCAAAATCGAGCGAAAGAAAAGGGCAGGGAAAACTCACTTGGTGTTCTTGATACCAAACTTGATTTATCTCCCTTGATCGCAATTTCTACAAATACAACGACATATAAGCTCAACCCACAACGAAAACGAGGAAACAGAGCAAAATAAAGAATGAGTTCCCACCTGAATCGACGACTTAGCGAGAGAGGAGAGGAGCGAGGGAAGAGGCTGAAGGGGGGAACTAAATGGACGCTTTTAATGCCGAAAGGCAGAATGGAGATGAGAGGAGAAGAGAGAAGAGATGGATGTATAACTTGAATTTCAATTGTGCACGAAATGAAATTGGAGAGGTTTAGGCAGGATTTTACAAAAATTAGTGCCACCTCAGTGCAATCCGGGCTCGTAGCTTTGATTGGCTGGGTGGAGGTGAGGATGCAATTCTTATAGTTCCCTTTGTGTTTTTCCTTTCTACTTATTCACTCTCTCACATTGTGACTTAGGATTAGGAAGAGGTTTACAGATATATTTTGAGGGGATAATTAATTGTGTGTTTTTGTAAGAAAATTAAACTAACACATGAATTTATATGGTTCACTAATACTGTGTGTTTACTATTTCATCGGGCAGGAGAGACCAGCTTCACTATACTTGATGAGGATATAACGTATGAAAGGATTGAAAGGTATACAATACCTTCTCTAATAGAACTAGAATATAAATTACATCTAAATGATCACATCGAGACCCCTATGATTTCCACTTGACGACAGAAAATCATGATTCAAGTCACAGGAGCAAGGATTTTGTCATTGTTTAGGGTTTTTGTCATATTAAATTTGTAGGTCTTGAGCAACCGGTCCGGCAGAACAACTCAAAAAATAAAGAAGTATCGTTAATATCTTCATGCTCGTTCCAAGTTCGAAGTAGCATTTGTACAAATAAGAATCCCCTTCGTTACGTGATTTCTTCTTCATATAGATCGATATAGGATCTACGGGGCAATTCTTATCAATTAATACGACAAGTTCGTTTGTCGCCATAAATATCAACTAGAATATATTGTGACAACCATTTATTTTGTCACATGATACATTTTATGTTTCTCACCACTGGTTCCCGCCAAACCAAAATTTGCTCAAAACTCTAGAAAAAATAAACTTTATCATATTACATTAATATTTACAAGTTTGTTTGACCGAATTATTTTTTCATAATAGATATACAAATTTAAATATTATGACAACTCCATTTTTTGTCAAATTAAACCTTTCGTCTTTCGCTCCACAAATCCCGCCAATCCATAATCGAGCACATTTCATCTTTCGCTCCATAGATTTCTAATATTATGACAAATCACATTTGTCATTATACATTTGATATGGTGTATAATGTGACAAAGGTTATTGTGACCAATATGTTGTCATTTTATACTCTCCATCTTCATTCCATCCAACGATATTTTGACAAAATGGTAGCGACATAATAATTTTGTCATAATATATACTTAATGTGACAAACGTTTATGTCAAAATCGATATTTGTCAAAATAGACATTGAAATTATAACAAACTTGAAATGTGTCAAGTTAGATACTTCATTATGGAAAAATTAAAATGATAAAAATCTATTTGGTCAGGAAATCCAAATATTGTTGTAGTGTGGACTTGCCCCCCTGTCCACCCTTGTCCATGATCTCACGCTTATAAAATCCATATGCGGATTTGACTTGTTGTGTCTTCTTGGAGATGCCCCTACTCCATTCTTCATGGTGGGTGACATGCTCACTTGTCTAGACTTAGCCAAATTCGCAAGACCTCGACAACTCTTTATGTTTTTCCCGCGTCTTTCCTAATTGGACTTGCCCCCATGCATGTCCACTGTTTGAGATTGGTGGCATGCCCCCTTGTCCATACTTAGCCATATTATCATGTTTGTTATAACATGTGTGGCTTTGGGTTGATGTGACATCTTGGACATCACCTGCTCCCTAGATAGACATATCAACTTCTCTTCTTCAAGCTTAAGACTCTTCTTGCATCGAGCACAAAACTTCTCACCCTCATTTGTCATCATTGTGATCGGGTTGGCCTGAATGGAAGTTAATGAGTTTTCTTGCTCAAAAACCACATTGGGCTTCCTTTGAGGTGGTGTTGTATCCAACACCCGCTTGAAACGTGGCAACTCGACTTTGGAGAAGTCTGGGTTGACCATGTTGAGGCAAAGCACCTTGGGAAATGGATCAGTGTCTACCAACATGGCATCCTTATTTGCAATAGGTAATTTAATGTGTTCCATTATAATGGCGTCCTGCAAGACATTATGGAAAACAACACAAACATCAGTGGCAAGTGCCATACTATTATGCCACTTATAATACTTCTTCCCTTTTAACTTCTTGGATGGGGGAAAGATATGTCCCCCTATAAACTTGACTTGACCATCATTGTAAAGTTGGTCAAAAATCAAGTCTGCCTAAGAGATATCAAAGGAGAACTTCCTCGACTGAATGGACGCACGATTGGGTATTCTCCCTTGCGGCCCATCTTCAACTTTAGAATAAGGAAGCACACACGTATGGCTTTCCTAGAGTTATCTCAGGCAAGTCCACCTTAAACTCATTAGCCTCGTGGCCAACATAATTGATAGTATAACCTATGTTTGGGAAGTAGATCTCCTTGAGGCACTCCTACGATTCTCTTCCCCGTGTAAAAGATCCTCATACCTCATGACACAAGACATGAGTTGAAACAAGTCAGAGAACTCCCTGACTTTGAACTTCTTCCTTAGTTCAAAACTCAAAGCCCCTTGTGCTAGTTTGATGAACTCTCTCTCCGTCAAATTGACAAAACAACGGTTATGGACATTCTGGAAGTTAGTCAAGAAATGCTCAACCGATTCCCTTGGTTATTGGCGCATACGTGGCAAGTCAACCATGGACAGCTCGGGGTAAAATCGTAAGCGTAGAATTAAAGCATAAAAGCCTATGTTTTGGCGCATACTGTAAAATAACTAAAAATCTGTTAAGTATAACACACTATGTACAATATGAGTGCATAGAATTTAGATAAGTTAATAAATATCTGCAATTCGTGTCTAAAGTAGAGCAACTCATAGCATCATAAAAATTAGTTCATAAACATACATCTTAACAATAAGCCACCTTCCCCTTTATGCTAATGAATTTGGGAAGGACCTACCAGGTGAATTATGTTACTCTATTGAAGTTGAGTATGCATCCAACTACCTTGTATATATTTTTTCATCTCAAATGTATCATATTGTTGGTGATTTACCTTAAAAATATCATTCTTATAATTAATTTCATGAAAATAATACGCATTTAGTGAACTAAAAGCGTAAAGAGTTTTGGTAAACTAGAAGCATAAAAGCGTAAGTTTTTAAGTTCTAAAACGCAATTTAGCCCGATTTTATACACTAAAGATTTCATATGGAAACGGAAGCGTTCAGGCGACCTAAAAGTGTAAAACCGTAAGTTTTTAAGTTTTAAAACGCGATTTTTACTGCATTTGGTCAGATCTATAAAATTGAGCGTACAAGATTTGCTCCATCTGTTGCCAAGTCTGGATGGAGTTAGATGGCAAGTTGACATACCAAGCAAATGTTGGCCTAGTCAACAAGTTGTCGAACAATCTTAACAAAATCTCCAACATCATCACATGGAACAGTGAAGCGTCCAAGGTGCTCTACAGAGAACTGGTCTCCAGTCTCTGTGAATGTGGCAAACTCGGGAATCCTGAATCCCCTTGGGAATGGGTGTAGCCTATCTACTCACTCCCATGCCAAACTACTCCGCATGGAGTTGAGCCACTTAGTCCTTAAGGGTGTTGGCATCATGCCCCCCTTGTTGGTCCCCATACGGTACGAACCTAGTGGGATCCATGCCATGACCATTGAAATGTGGTGGCGTTGGAATTGGGTAGTCTCGTGATGGGACTTGATCTATGTTACCACCTAGTCCTCCTCCCTTCCCCAAATTAATGGGAGCCACATAGGGTCTTGCCTCCGGGATAGAGAGTCGAGCACCCACTTATCCCGATGGTTTCTCAACTTGAGTGCTGAACATGGTGGCGAGATTCTCACCACGTGGGGGTATCACTTCAACTCCAACATGTCCATTTGAGGACTTCCTCAATTGAGCTTTAGCGGGAATCTCAACATGATCTACTCGACGTGGAGGTAGTTGGCTTGCCATCTGAGGGGGCAAGTCCTCTTGCCGTAGTTGGCCATTTCGACCACCAGCTGGAGAAAGAACACTATTAGTAGGCATTGGGCTTGTGGCATATGATGACAACGCTCTTGACTCCACTACTGGTCTAATTAGAATTTGTCGAAATTGATCTATCACATTTGTGTTTTTGTTAACTGCCTCAAGTAATTGACTCAAACGTCTATCTACGTGAGAATTGGGACAATCAATTTGAGAATTTGCCTGATGAGTACCGCCCGAGTCTCCTCCATCATGCGACAATTCTCCATTAGCATTTGGCGGTTCTCCTCTGTGGCTTGATGGTTCTCTGCCACCATCTTGCGGTTCTCCTCCATCATCTGACACAAGGCCCCCACTGCTTCACAAAGATCTCCATTTGGCGTGGTCGCACTCAAGATCTCTGCTCCAACATTTCCTCCGGTCACCTCCTCTTATGCTTGACCATGCTCGATGTTGGCAACCTGCTGCCTATTCCAAAAAACCAGCCAGAACGTTACCGTCTTGATTCCTCCACCGCAGAGCCATTGAATGGACCACAAGTGTCCCACCATGTGTGTCAATTTGTTTCCGGCGAGAAAAATTGTGTTGAATTCAGATTGATTGCACCTTTGAATTCTTTGGACAACGATTGCTAAGACACGGCTCACACCTTTTCAAACAAAGTTTGAACAAGGGTGCTTGATTGATGGTGACAGGAAAATATAAATTCTAAGTTAAGTTAATCCTACTCATATGGAGGTTTAGCGATAGCTACGACTACAACTAAGTCTACATTGCAGAGAAAAGGATAAAGTTTGACATTGGATGTCAAATGGTTGATTCTGGAACCCTTGTCTTTGTGGACCTCATCTCCTATTTATAGGCATGTGTTGGTGACCGCCTTAGAGAAAACCGCTTTTTGGATAACTACAACAAACAAGAGCTCCCACTTCTTTGGAGTGGTGGTTACTCCTTCAACCGCCTAGGTGCCTCTCTTGGAACTGTCGTCTTGGTGCTTGTCTACTCTCTACCATGGTCATTCCAGATCTCACGACGAGAGCCTTCTGAATCTCACGACTGACATGGTCTACCGAACTCTTGGTGAATGTGGTCTAGATCTCGCCACCAATGAGCCCTACCAAACTTGACGCAACAATACCCACTCGTGACCATCGTGGTCTACTAGTATTGATGCGACGATGCCCACTCGTCACCATCGTGGACTACTAGACTTGACGCGACGATGCCCACTCATGACCGTCGTGGTTTACTAGACTCGAGGCCAACGTGGTCTATCTCTCTGACTTAGTATATTTCTTGGCTTTCCTCTCCCACGTAGCCTGCCTTCTTACTTCCAACTTATTAGTTTACATCTTGGACATTGTCTAGATCTCACGGCTAAGGTCTTCTAGATCTCGTGACCAACGTGGTCTAGCGGACTTGTGACGTGGTCTATATCTTGTGACCATCGAGGTTTACCAAACTCGCGACTAACATGAAATAGTAGACTCGCGACGAGCGTGGTTCAGTAGACTCGCGACCACCGAGGTCTGCCAAACTCGCGAGGAACATGAACTAGTAGACTCGCGACGAGCGCAGTCTAGCGGACTCGTGACCACCGAGGACTACCAAACTCGCGACGAGCATGATCTAGTAGACTCACGACGAGTGTGGTCCACGCCACAAGATTAGTTCCTTCTCGAATACTTAGTGGTTGGTTTGGGCTTAAAAATCTAGTACCATAAGGCCTAGTTTAAATAACATTAATTGTTATTATTGATATGACCTTATAAAGATAGTTAATGTCTTATAAATAATCAATGTGGTACAAGATTATTTTTTGGGTGTAAACATTACTTTAGCTAATATATTATAGTAATGACTTTAAGTTATAGGTTTCTATCATTCTTTTAGATAGTTTTTTCTATATAAGTTTGAACGAATTCAAGTTGAGATACACGTCTCATGCATCTGAGATAGACAGAATGATGGTCGTGACTCGTGAGTACTGACTAGCAGTAGATGGATATCGCGAGGTTTGGATGCTGGCCATGACATGTTCGTTAATTTCAGAAACTCAACCTACAACTTTGTTAAAAAAATTCAACATTAAATCTTATATAATTTAATAATGTGCTCTCAAATTTAAAAGACACAAAAGAAAACCCTAGAATTGTGGCAGTTTGATAGAAGCATTGTACTACAGTCGAGCTAGTCATAAAACTTTTCAAACATTTATACTATTTGAGTAAAATCAACACACTTACAAGCTAGGAAGTCACCGAAACTCGAATTTAAAATATTTGAGTAAAATCAATGCAAACAGAGACGATTTAGTTTCAAAATCGCTGAAAAATATTTTTTTATAACATCAAAGAAGCTCAAATTTGGAGCTTCTGAGAAAAACTGTTATAAAATACAAGATTGTCACTGCAATAGTTTACAGAAAAATATTTATTTTTCTATAAAATATAAAAATATTATTTATAAAGAAGAAATGTAACATGATCCATTTTGTTTATTTTATTTTATATTAAAATATATTTTACTCATTTTACATAACTTTTCATATTAAAAATTACTTACCGTTTGATATAAATGATTCCATCATTTTTAGTAATAAATTTTTAAATAAAATCTTTTTTTATTGAAATACAAAGAAATTTTATTTCAATTCTAAATTCTGAATTTTGTGGAATTAAGGCTAGTTGTAGGAATTTCAAAGAATTGAGGTGAAAATTTTAAATTAATTCTATACATATTGTACTAATTATAATACAATGACATAACCATCCTCAATTATGTAGTAATATACCCCATATATATAATTTTGCGCCAAATATCCATATTTGCTTGTCTACCTTCCTTGTTCAACCGCTACTTAACATAATATAATATATATTCATGAGGAGAACAATATGTATTGGTTAGGAGAAAAATGAGTTACGATTAATGTTTTTAGAAGATGGATCTTAAAGTTATTTACAAATTTTTACAAACTTCATTTTTTTTTGGTCGGATTGGTTGGAAAATAACTTTAACACTTGCATTTTTTTAAATGATGGATTCTCAATGAGTAATAGCAATTTTGTTTTTTACCAAGAATTAATAAGGATATACTTGTAAATTTTTTATTTAATTCTGAACATATTCCACACATGATTCGGAAATCAATTTAGTTTATTTCTAATGATTTCAATATGATTTCCAACATAGAAAATCATTTAACAATGAATTGTACATATGAATTTATTCTAAAATGAAATAAATTCTCAATTGATTTTATTCTAAACAGTTTGTTAGTTGTTCATCAACCAAAAACTCAACTAGACCAAAGGTGAGATAACTTAATGGTAAAGCTGCCGCGACAGTAACGGTTTGGGAGTTGCATATACCATACTTGGGTGTACCCGGAATTACAAGACTGCTGGGGCGAAACCCCGTTGGCTCGAATTTGATTGCAGGTGGCCCCCATCTTTAGTAGGACTCGCTATCACAAATGGCACGTGGGACTGAGGTTTTGGGTAGTAAAAAAACCCAAAAACTCAACTAGTACTAGTTCACTAAAATCCCCAACTTTTGCAGAAGTTAGTGTAAGGCTAAACTGGTCTTTTGTATGAAAGCTCTCTAGGGTCCGCGAGATCTCCTAATATCAAGGTAGTATGTTGGTCATGTGCAATTATCACATGCATGGATTTTGAGGGTACGTAATACTCGCCAGTTGTTAGAAACAAGGTTTCTAACGGGATTCGTATTGGGTGATATTTGGGAATTTAGGGATTGAGAAGATAGAATTAGGGATTTGGAAGAAGAATTGGGGGTTAGGAACAGAATTGGGGAAGAACAGAAAGAACGGCCGAAGCCTTTAGAGAGAAGGATAGACGAGATTTGAGAGGATAGGGATTAGGGTTTTGGGGAAGAAGACTTTTCTATTAATTTCTGCTTAATCGTACAAATGACCCAAAGTGCATATTTATAGCTAGAAACTGGAATAAACCTAATAGATAACCTAATACGACTTGAATACTACTAACCCTAATTATAATTATCCTACCATAATTAATAATGATAAATGCAAAAAATCGTGTTTCTAACACCAGTCTCCTCCCAACAAATTATAAACTAGTGTTTTATTTTAGTTCAAACCTTTGAATTTAAGATTACTAACCAGTATAATTATTTGCACAGACAGTTGGCTGGCAAAGCACGACTTCTTCTAATTAAAATGAAACCCTAAATTATTATTATAGTCCTAATTAATCATGTCATAAATTTGGCAATCGAAACAAGAAAACTTGTTTACTTTTCATTCTGTTTTCTATTCGTTTCGAACTATGAAAACAGAAAGTGGTAACTTCCTAATATTTTCGAAAACGATAAAATGTTGTTTTCACCTGTTTTCAACATCTTTTTTCTCAAAATCAGGAAACATAAATGAAAGAAAACAGACTATTAACTCAGATAATCATGCCGTATCGCATCTTAACTTTATTTATCATTGAAGTAACACTCACTCCCACTCCCACATACGAGGTCAATGCGTGGTCTATTCAGTATGCTTATAATATGTTGCCAAAGTTCGAGTTAATGCTCAACATATTTTTGTCCTTAATTTCGTTAAAATTAATAAATACACTCACGTTCGGCATGATTTTAATAATTAATTCACTCATAAATTAATTCTAATGGGGATCTCAATACACTTTTTTTTTTGTCAAAAGATAATATATATTAACCCATCAAAAAGATAGTTACATCCTGGAAAGCAGCCAGGCCCTGAAATCAAAACAACGGTTCTCAGTTGGGTACAAAGAAAGGGCTTTTCTAGCAACTAAATGTGCTACCCTATTGTTCTCCCGACCTATAAACCGCACAGAAAACCCTGGATAAGCAGCAAAATATTGACAAATCTCGTCCAGGACTGCCCCCAAGCGATTGTCCCGCGAATCGGCCTGATTAATCTTGTCAATAATGACCTTCGCATCATCCTCGAACCGAACAGCGGACAAACCCCCCTCTAAACACCAAGTGATCGCCTCACGCAACACAAGTAATTCCACCACCATTGGATCATCAATTTGAGCAAATTGCACACCTTTAGCCCGAAGGACCGTCCTTCCTGGACCACAAAGAACCATCCCGCCAGCCGAGTGAGAACCCCTCCTAGTTGCCCCATCCCACATGCAAACCAACCAAGCATCATCCATTTGGATCACTAGCTGGACTACCTGGCACGACACCCGTGACTGCTGGTCCACCGGCAGCCCCATCTACTCCTCAATTTGCTGATGAAATTGGCGCATTAAAGCCGGAAGTCTAAACTGTTTGCCCTCAAAGACAACCCAGTTCCGCGAACGCCAGACCCGCCAAAGAACGGCGACCACCGCCATAAACAGCGATTGATCATGGACTAGGGCAAGCATCCGCTTCAGAAATAGCGGAAAAGTGTGCCGAGGCCAAGCCTCACCTAAATACTCCAAACCCGATAAATCCCAGAGAGCCCTCGCAACCGGGCAGTAAAGAAATAAATGTTCCATAGTCTCGGGACCATCCCAGCAAACCGGACATCGTGGAGCACATGAACATTCTTCTCATTGAGCGCCTCTATGGTTGGCAAGGCTCGGTTTAAAATTTGCCAGAGAAAGACTTTAAACTTGGGGGGAATTTTAGCTTCCCACAACCGGATCCAGCTTTGTCTATCCATCCAACTCACCGAGTCTCGCCACCCACCCCTCCTCCTGTCAAGCTCAACAGCCAGATGGTAAGCTGTCTTAACCGAGAAAACCCCATCCGCAGTGCTATTCCATATAAGTTTATCATCCACACTCCGCCTCGGAAGTGGGATAGCTTTAATGGCCCGACAGACAGAAGGGTCAAACCATTGACTAAGGTTATTCTCATCCCAGCGCCCTTCCCCTTGACAAATAACCTCCGCCACCAGAGGATCCCCCCCATTTGGCAGGACATGAGGATTATAGCAAGGAGGATCCAGCTGAAACCCAGGAATCCAATTAGAATGCACCAGGGAGGCCGAAAGACCATTTCCGATCTGCCATCTTAACCCTGCCTCCAAAAGCTGGCGCCCAAACAGGATACTCTGCCAACCCCAAGACGGCCTAGACCGGGCAGTAGCAGATAGAAAAGATCCTTGAGGAAAGTATTTCCCTTTATATACCTGTGCCAGGAGGGAGTGCGGCTCTTGGAGAATACGCCAGCCAATCTTTGCTAAGAGGGCCTGATTAAAATGTTCAAACCTTCGAAATCCAAGACCCCCCTCATGCTTACTCTGACAAAGGTTCCGCCAGGACACCCACCGAATCTTGGAGTGTCCCTCCTCAGCTCCCCACCAGAAGCGGGCCACATGACTATCCAATAAACGACAAAGAGAGAGGGGCAACCGGAAACAAGACATAACATATAGGGGCAAAGCCAAAGCAATTGACTTAATTAAGGTCTCCTTAGCCGCCCAGGATAAAATTTTCTGCTTCCAGCCCTGCAGACGCGCCAGTAACTTCTCCTCCAGATATCGGAATGTCTCCATTTTGGATCGAGCAATCAACGTGGGCAATCCCAAATACTTATCATGTACCCCTACTGCTCAGACTCCAAGAATCGCAGCCAAAAAATCCTGATCCTCCAAGGCAACATTTTTGCTAAAGCAGACTGCCGATTTTTCCAGATTAACCCGCTGCCCACTCATCTCCTTATACTCATTTAGCACCACAATTAGATTCTCGCACTCCTGACGAGAACCTCGCAGGAATAGATAGGAATCATCGGCAAAAAACAAGTTCGAGATCCGAGGAGCACGCGGCGCCACCTTCACCCCCTCCAACTTCTGTTCAGAGATTGCCTTCCGAAGAAGGGCCGCAAACCCCTCCGTGCAAAGCACAAACAAGAGAGGAGACAACGGATCTCCCTGTCTGAGTCCCCGAGTGGACCCGAAAAGCCCGAAGGCGTACCATTCATCAGAACCGAAAAAGTAGCAGAGCTCAGACACTCGTGTATCAATCCTCGCGAGACAGAGTTAAAACCCATCTTATCCAAAACAGCCAGAAGGAAAGGCCATTCAACTCTATCATAGGCCTTTTCCATGTCAACCTTTAGAGCCATGTACCCCTTCTTCCCCTGCCGTTTTATTTTAAGATAATGCATTAACTCATGCCCAAGAAGGACATTATCAATAATCTGCCTGTCCTTGATAAACCCATTCTGCCCCTCAGAAACAAGTTGAGGAAGTAAGCCAGCAAGCCGCTCTGCCATGATCTTGGTTATTACTTTATAAACGAACTGGCACAGACTGATCGGACGCAGCTGGCGGACATTTTCCACAGAATCCACTTTAGGGATCAACGTAAGCCACGTATGATTGAAGCTCCGTAACATTCGACTAGTCGAAAAGAAAGAACAAACCGCCTCAATCACCGAGACACCCACCACGTCCCAAAAATCTTTGAAGAATTTTCTGGTAAAACCATCAAATCCCGGAGCCTGCTTCGATCCCATGGAAAAAACAGTTTTTCGAACTTCTTCTGGTAAAACCACTGCCGTTAAAATCTCATTCATTTGCGGTGTAACCATTTGAGGAATGGGGAGATTTGCCACCCTCTCCGCCATATTTGGCACCTGGGACTCCGAAGTGAAGAGAGTTTGGTAAAAGCTGGTAGCAATCCTAGCCTTCCCACTCTCGTCTGTAACCCATTCACCCTCCTCATCCCGCAGACCATCGACAAAATTTCTTTTCCGACGCGTACGCGTAACCGTGTGGAAATACGCTGAATTTTGGTCCCCTTTCTTTAGCCAATGGACCCTGGATTTTTGCTGCCAGTATAACTCCTCTGCATCCCACTGACGAGATAGTTCCATTTCCAGGGATCGAAAATTCACATTTACTCAATACACATTTACACAATACTATATCTAGATGGAAAATTCAACATCTATAATGGAGAGTTTAGCTATCTAAATGTAATTGCATTTTCGGCAAGGTTGTCAACTCAATTTAGCTCGTTGTCCTGACCAAGCAAGTAGTTTGAAATTATCGGTTCGATTGCTTTGGTCCTGATATATGGAAATTACATTATATTGTTCATACATACATAAATTATCTCAACTCTCATCCAACATATAGTGAAAATTCAAACTTTCTTAAATCCACCATAAAACATCTAAGTTTCAAATAATTAAGTTCTCGATCTTTAAAGATAAATGCGTTCATCTGCATCTTCATTGCATCAACGATATGAAAATATCAAAATCAATTTCATCGGTCACATGAAATTCAATTATTCAAAATTATTATTTATTGCAAGAATGTTATTATAAGAATGTATAGTCTTTTTCATAGATGTTATACTAAACAAACCTTGAATACAAGAACACTTTCTATATCTATAGAATGAGGATGATTCGCCCTTCTAATAAATAGTCTTTTCAATCTCCTCGTAGTCTATATCTACATTGGATCTTATTCTACAATCTAAAAATTTATGTTATCTAATTGCTCATAATCAATTGGATCTTTAGCTCTCTCCTTATTCAAGCACCTACAAGTCAAAGAATATAACAATTAAGTAGATGAAGATGTTAGGGATCTCATTAAACATAAACAAGAGTACTCCATCTTTAATACTCCAATCGATTCCTCCGCTTGTTATGGATCTCGTCAAACACACTCCAATTCTGCTGAAACCCATAAGAAAATGTTAGGGACAATAGTCGCACATCACTTGCCTCAAAATGGAAGCATCCTCTCCAAGTAGTGTCCACCATTCAGCCAGTGACAAACCCAGGATTCTCGTACATGTGTGTCGGTTAATAAAATTAAATAAAAATAATAAATAAATTTTAATTATATATTATTGTAAAACACAACGAGAAGTGGGATCGAAAGAGGTAAAGGGAATATTAGGGTTTTTTATAAGATATACAATAATTAAAAGTGATAGTCCATATGCAACCAGACTTCTGATGAAAAAGCATTTTTTGTCACCAGGTGGACAACTATGTAAAAGCTACAAGGATCAAGAAGAAATGAAACTAATTCAGGTAGAGAGAAAAAGGAGAAAACTTCCTTACGATTACCCTTGCCTAAGACCTAAGAGCAGTAAACCATTGAGTCTAAATGCTTAAGCAATGGAAAGAACCCCAATTTTTTCATAAGTTAACTAAAATTTAAAATAAATAATATATATTTAGGTATTTTGGAAACTTTATGACACCAATATTATTCTAGTGTATTGAAGGTGTGTCGATTACAATTATTGAATGTGTGTCGGAAGTCCTAAATTCCAAAAAATTATACCGACAAAACATGAGTCTCTCACAAAATATTCGGGCGGAGGTATGCCTCTTGACAAACCTCCCTAACACATGGGTCCTCCACTACATTAAGCTATTCATTCAAGCAAATATTGTAAATTACTACATAGAATTTGGAAACTTTACAATATAAAAAGCAATAAGTAATAAAAATTGGTTACCTTGAGGTAAAGTGGAAGTACACGAGATTGTTGTTTTCTTCCTAAAGCTCCCAAGTCTCTCCCTATAAAGTATAATCTCCTAAATTGCTTCCTCGACATTGTCACATAAGTCTCCAGTCTCGAGGATATCAAGAAGACAATTTTGTATGTATACAACGCGTAGCTCGAACTTTAATTAATTTCATATTGATGGGTTCAGAAAATATGTGGCTCCCTAGATGCTATGTCAAATATGTTTATCCCATCTAGCATCAATTAACTACATATTTATTGCAGCAAAATATGTTCTTGATGGGCTTCGTTATCCTCACTATTCCACCATGCACATTACCCCAAAAATGATTGCTCATCAGAATCAACAACCTTCAAAAACTTCACAATTGACAATGTTACCATCACTAAAAACTCCTGGCAGAAATTGTTGTCCAGCATAATAGACTTTCACTCAGTTTAGGATGAGTAAATGTTGAGGGTGCAACAAAAGGAGGGGTTCAAATGAAGTTCCCGAGACAATTGCACTTGTTTGGATATTTTTGAACAGTTGGAGGGGGAGCAAACATGCTGCAAATTTACTGTTCAGAGTTCCTCCCCAATTTGGGGTGCAAACGGAAAGAGAAAGAGGAAAAGGAAAAAAGAAAAAGAGGTTGGGCCGAGCTGGAAGGAAGAGAAGGGAAGGAGAAGAAAGTAGTACCAATTGCTATTAAAGAGGAAAGAAGCGAAAGAGAAGAGGTGGGGCCAGAGGGATGAGTTGGAGTATATTTTTTTATCTTTTATAAGAATAATTATTATATCAGAATTTGCACACTCTCCTATTTTTTCTTTCAATCTGCAACAAGCCTTCATCCCAAAAAAAAATTTGTTTGCTACCACGAAAGGGAAATTTATCGATTTTGACAAACTTTGGAAGACCATAACTTTGTGCTCCGCAATCCGAATGTCATTAAACTTTTTCTGATTTCGCATTACTTTTGATGGACTACAATTTTGATTATAACCATAATTTTGGATTGTATGTGGATTTGTGAAAAGTATAGGAAAAGTTATTCCCAAAATCCCGTATACTCATAAATATTTCTTTTTTTAAAAACTCTTTCGTAGTAAAATTTGTATTTCTTAAAATGTTATGCACAATAAAAAAAACTTTATGATATTAGGATTGAGGAGCTAAAAGTTATGGACTTCCAAAGTTTGGCAAAATCGAAAAATTGCTCATTCAGGGTAACAAACGACATTTTTTATAGATGAAAGCTTGTTGCAGTTTGAAAGATCTTGGAAATTTTTGTGGAATAAACAAAAATCGCTACAATCGGATAATCTAGCGCAAAATTATGTTCATTTGAAGTTTCGGTGTTACGTCAGCCATTCACCGCGACCGTCAAACGCAGTGATGCATTCACCACTTTCGTCTGCCGCGGTGAATGCATTCACTGCTGCCAAACAGATTGTTTATGTGTTCCTATCTAAAATATCTTTAGATATTTTAGAAATACAATTTTACTAGGAAAGAGTTTTAAAAAAATAAATATTTTTGAGTATACGAGATTTAGGAAAAAATATTTTTGGGAATAAATTTATTTAAATTTATTAGATATTATAAAATTAAGTTTAAGAAATATTTTTCTCCTCCCTTATTAATAATTTTTACGACAGAAAAATTCCTACTACCTTACTTATTAGTGATTTAACAAAATGTTGTATTGATTTTATGATTGTCAGTAGTGATTTTATTTTCATTAAAATAACATTTTAATTAATTTTATTTTTTAATTAGTATTAATTTATGATTTTTTATCGAGAAAAAAGAAAATACTACGAATGAATAACTATTAATAAAACACTACTAATAATTAACATATATAACTATCATTACAATAAAAAATACTAATACATTTATAAACACACAACAAAATCAATATTAATAAAAAATAAGGGTAATGTCTATATTTTACCAAAATCTTTTTCAGATTCTTTTATATTATTCAAACCTATCAAAATGCTTTTATTTAGCCAAATCTTTCGTAATGCATCAAAATATTAGCAATTTTTACGTTATTGTTAATTATTTTGTAAGTCTTTTCTTAGTTAAAATACTAAAATTTTGGAATGTTGACCTTCATGTGTGTCTTCAAAGTCAGTATCATGTTGCCAAGTCAATATTACTGACCAAATTGCTAACTGAAAGTTAACATTTGTCTAATTATTAGTATTTCGATAGGTTTGACTAATAAAAAAGAATCCGAAAAAGGTTTGGCTATTAAATAGTTATTACCCAATATTCATCAACCTGCATTTCTTGGACAACACTTAATAATGCTTGTCTACAAGCAGAAAGGTGTCCTTTCATATTGCTAAATAAACGCAAAATACAGTTGTGTAGCCAAAACTTTCACGTTTGTGTCACTTATAGCCACTTTTGGCGAAACACCACTTATAGCCACTTTTTAAAGATGTTGTGTGCCAAATATAGCCATTTCCCTTAGATACTTTAACGGTGTTATTAACACCGTCAACTTATTTGATGGTTTGGTGACTAGGCGCCAAACAGCGGACACGTCAGTGCCAAATCAGCGGACATTGACACGTCAGATATTATAATTATTTAATATTTAATTACAACATTAAATTATAAAAAACCAAAAAAAAAGAGATGAAAATCTCGTTTCTCTTAATTGCCTTCCATTACTCTCTGTACACAACCGATTTATCCCAACTCCCCCAAAAAAATTGGCTTTAGAATCCCAAATTCCAAAAACTAATTAACGAATCCCCCGCACCATGTAGGTCTCTTCGTTTTCTCACCTGAGACGGAGATGGTGAACTCGACGGCGGTGGCGATACTCTCGCAGGGCAAAAAGAGAAATACTCCATCGTGCATCTCTCTCCCCCGATTGAATCAAATCTGATGTCCGCGAATCTAGAAAGTTTCAAATTCCTTTTGACGGAGCAGAGGGGGAAGGCAACAGCTCCAGATCTCGCACAAATAGAGAGAAAAGGGTGCTTCAGATCCCGACGAACCACCTTCCTCTTCTGCCTTCCGCTGCCGCTGCTAGTCGCTTCCCCACCATCGCCTCTTCGTCCGTGTCGCCCTCCGACGAATCGCCTTCCTCAACTTCATCGGCCAGCGGAGATCCAGATCTGCAGACTCCATTTTCTTTGATGATGAATCAAAATCGGGGCTCGGAGGAGCGTATTCATGATCAGTCGACGACATCAGCAGTGAAGAGCGTGAAGAATGATTCGAATAAGGAAAGAAGTCATGGCCACCAGCTCTAGGATCTACTTCGTTCGATGATGGAGCAGCAGAGGAGCGGTGGAGGTCCTACGGAGGAGGAAGGAGGAAGTTTGACAGTGGTGGAGAAGAAAAGGAGGATGAAGGAGGAAGTGGGATGGTCGTGAAAAAGAAAAGGAGGAGGAAGGAGGAAGTTGGGTCGTGGAAAAGAGGAAGAGGAGGAAGGAGGAAGTTGGACGGTGGTGGAGAAGAGAGAGGGAGATGTTGACTTGTCCAATCTTTTTTGTTTTTTTATTTATTTTTTGTTTTCTTCATTAAAGGTAATACATTTTTATTTGACATATTTTTTATATAAAATTGCCACATCAGCAAATTTGGCCAGAAATGCTCACCACGTCAGCATCTCTGTTTGTCCAGTCGGACTCTAACACTAACACCGTTAAAGATTTGGACGGAAGTGGCTATAAGTGGTATTTCGTCAAAAGTGGCTATAAGTGACACAAACGTGAAAGTTTTGACTATACAAGTGTATTTTTCCCTAAATAAACTAGCAACCTTTTGTTTTCCTATAAAGTTCATAACATGTGAAACACTGTTAGACAAATTATTATATATGAAAAAAAGCAGCAGTAATGCAGTTTCATAATGATCCAAATATACCACATGCAACCATCACTAGTTTCATATGGAAAAGGTTTATTTAAACTTAAATAAGTAACTAGTGTCACTAGATCAGTTTGATTTACCTTGTTAAGAAGATAGTATTGGGGAATCTGATATTGTTTTACGTTTCATAACGGCTGAAACTGCCAATGGACCTGGTTTTTTAGCTTTACTCAAGCCACTCTTTTTAGCTTGTGAATCACCCGGCGCCATCTCAACAACCTGTAGATCAAATAAACCATCGTCTTTGTAAGAGTAGCTCAACAATTTGTTAATATAGATAACCGCAAATAAAGGAAAAATATTCTTTGAGATAGAAATTCAATCAAACTATAGAATAATAAAATAAAATGCATCAATAAATATATAAAGTTTCAAGCTTTCCAATAAAATAAGGTTTGAAACTCAACACACAATCAAACGTCATTATCATAATGAGCAGAAAAATCCTCTTCTCCATCCATGTTGCAGTCTTCCTCTTCATCACTAATACAATGTAGAGATGCATCAAGCTCATCTTCAGAGCTAGTAAAGTCTTGATAATTTTCTCCATCAACACTTTCTTGACGAGATACTTCTACTTGTTCAGCTCGGTGCACCTTTGTTTCACGTGATGTTTGACTACCATCAACTTTGTTACTCTCAATCACCATGGGAGCATCACCATCTCTTTATAACAATAAGTCAGCATCATTTTCATTCACTAAACTACTTGGAACGTTGGTCAACTCTTCCTCCTGATATGCACCATTGCCATTGTCATCACCACCATTTATGACGTTGTCATCCTAGAGCATTGCGCTGAAAATACGACGATGATAAATTTGTGCACAACTCTCCAATGCAAGCCCATTTTAGGATCAGAGGTGTAGAATATTTGTTTCACTTGAGTGGCAAGCACAAATGGATCACTGGAGTATCAAAATCGATCAACTTTAATACTAGTAATCGCACCATCCCTTATAATTCTTGACTTGTGACTATCGACATCAAACCACTCACATTGAAAGAGATAGACATGGTTATCTCTCACATAATCCAATTGGATTATGTCAATTAATACACAGTAAAACTCAATTTCTTCGCCACAATGATCACCTTCCACAAGAACACCACAAATTCTGACTCTTACGTCGGCGTTCTACGTCCTTGGTATGAAATCTAACACCATTAACAATGCAAATATCATACTTCTTAACAGCAGGCCGAGGACTACAAGATAATGCATGTAAAGCCAATGTGTACTCATCATCTTTCTTTGATTTCAATAAAGCTGTCATCTACAGTAGGCAAAGCACGTAGATGTCGATTTCATAAAAGACAATTAATGGTTTTACAGAAATGGAACTTTTAATTAACATGTTGTTTAAACCATAATGCGAATTGCTTTTTATGAATTTGTTTCTTTTTTATAAGATCAACTTCATCAATTGTTTGTAAATGCTCACTGGAAAGATTTAGCATATATGTGAGATTTTAATGACGACCCTTGATAATGATGTTCATAATTATCAATTAACTTACTCGATGTATGGTTGGACTTCCTCGCAGTTACTCGACACATACCAATGGACCATGCTTAACTTATTAAGCTCCATTGTAACATGGTTCAAGGAAACGATTGGTCGCACCTTAGACGAAAAAATAGATAGATTTCCATTCTCATCTTGATCGCAATTCCTCTCAGATGCATTGAATCGAGTCTCAATTCGATCGAGATACATAGAACAAAATGTTAAGCACTCATCAACAACATATGCCTCAGCGATGGACCCTTCAGGATGAGCTTTATTGCGAACTAATCCTTTCAAAGTTACCAAAAACCTAGCACCAAATTTTCCGAAAGGCTAGATTTAGATGATAACTTAGATATCTATAAAGTAACCATTCAATTCTTGGTAAAATCAGTTTTACCTTTCAATGGGATACATCCATCGGTATTGCACGGGACCACCAAGGATAGCCTCATAAGGCAGATGAACGGTTAAATGCACCATAACATCAAAGAAAGCAGGAGGATAGATAGTCTCTAGCTTGCATAAGATAGTGACAATGTCATCTTGTAGCTTACCCAATGCCTCCATACTTAAGGTTTTACAAAACAACCGATGAAAGAACACTCCCAATTCAGCTAAGACACTCACAACAACTCCACTCATACTCCCTCGAATCCCCACGGGCAATAACCTTTGAAGCAAGACATGACAATCATGAATTTTAAACCTGAAACTTTGCCATTAACAATATTGGCACAACGGGATATGTTAGAAGCATAACCATCAGGAAACTTCACATCTTTTAGAAACTGACAAAATTTCTTCCTCTCCTCCTTTGTCATGACATAACATGCATGAGGCATATCATAGTTTCCATCACTTCTCTTAACAAGATGCAATTCCTCCCTAATTCCCATCATCTGAAGATCTTGTCTAGCTTTAATAGTATCTTTTGTTTTTCCCGTTATGTCTAGCATTGTGGACACTACATTGTTACGTATGTTTTTCTCAATGTGCATGACATCAAGGTTACGTCTCAACTTCAATTTCCTCCAATACAGAAGTGTGAAAAATATGCTCCTCTTTGTCCAATTCAAGTAATTTAAAGAGCGCTTCCTCTTGTTGAAGGTTCTTGGATGTTTCCGAGGAAATCTTTCTGTTACATGTCCCAATTGTTCATGAACTTCACCACCAGATAAAATCTTTGGAGGACGTCGAGTCTCGGATTTGCCGTTGAATTTCTTATCCCTTCTCCACCTATGAGGTATGGGTAAAAAACGACGATGACCCAAATAACCTATCTTGCTTTTGAGCTTTAGCGATGATGTATCCTCGTTTCAAACAGGACATGCCAAATACCCTTTTGTACTCCATCCCGATAAATTTCCATAAGCTGGAAAATCATTGATCATCCACAAAACTGTTGCATGTAGTTGAAAGGTTCCTTTAGATTGGAATCATATGTTTGCATGCCCACCGACCACAACTCTTGCAGCTCATCTATCAAAGGTCTCAAATGTACATCCATATCCTTGTCGGGTGCTGAAGGGCTTGGTATTAGTAAAGTCATTAACAAGTATGGTTCTTTCATCCACATCCAAGGTGGAAGATTATACGGTGTGAGAACAACTGTCCACATGTTATATGAAGAACTCATGTTACCAAAAGGATTGAACCCATCACTAGCTAGACCAAGTCTAACATTACGAGAATCTTCAGCGAACCATGGAAACTCAAGATCAAAATCTTTCCATACTTTTGAATCAGCAGGGTGTCTTAAGTCGTCGTCATCATCATTTCATTTCTCTTTATGCCACCGCATTTCTGCTGCAGTCTTGCTCGACATGAATAACCTTTGGAGTCTAGGTTTTAATGGAAAGTAACGTAATATTTTCGATGGTAGTTTCTCCCTCTTACCATCATTGGACAAGCTTCTAATTCTTGATTCTCCTTCCCATACAATATGCAGTCATAGAGACATGTGTGAATAGGAATGTTTGCTAATCCTAGAATTCGCAATAGACTTTTTCCTTATAATAGGAATCAGGAACTAAATTACCCTCTGGGAGAGTATCCTTCAACAATTTTAGCAACATGTTAAATAACTTATTGCTCCACTTATTGTACACTTTTAAGTGAAGTAACTTCACAATAAATGACAATTTTGTGTATTTGTCACAATTTGGATATAACTCCTTTTCTGCCTCTCCTAACAATTGAATAAAGTCTTCATATCCATGGTTAGTGAAGCCACCTTCATTATTGATTATCGTGTTGATAAAATCAGCACAATCACCAAATAATTCAAAAAAAGAATCTTCCTCTTCATCATCAAAAGAAGAATCAGTGCCAATGACATCATTGTCACTACCCATGCGAGATCACTTGATTCTCCATTATATATCCAAGTTGTATATGAAGAGTTGATCCCCTTCATCGTCAAATGTGCGGAAACAGCCTCTTTAGATAACTTGAAAACATTCAGATAATGGTTGCATGGGCAACGATAATCACTATTGTGATCAATGTGATCTTCGAAAAAACACATGAAAGATTTAACTCCTTCTATATAGCCGGGACTAAATTTTCTAAGTGTCATCCACGATCTATCCATCCTATCATAAGTGTAGCAGTCAAGATGGTACTATGAATAAGTCACATAAGTAAAGCATAAACCAACACTTATAATTATGTGAAATCCAAATCCAACGCTAAACCAAACAAGAATGTTAGAATTAGAAGTCATACCTTAAATCGAAAATTATATCTTCTGCAAGATAAACTTCCAAAAAGGCTCGAAGTTGCTCCAAGACTACTTCAATAACAGCCCAAGACGACTTCAGTAACAACTTAAATAGCAGCTCACGACAACTTGAATAATCAAAATTCAAAGATGATTCATTGATGTTGGTCAAGGAATAAAGATTTTCCTACTTTGAAAAACCAAGCAACTACATACACTAGGAGAAGAAGACGAGCTAGAAATTACAAGAAAGTAATATAAAAGGAACGATGTTGAGAAGAAGTTATGCTATTCTTGTTGAAAAATCTTCATTTTGTAAGATAATTGCCCATTGAGGAAGAGAAAAAACTTTTAACCGCCTTCAATGATGCATCAGTACAACAATTACCCCTGACCATCAAATTTTAAGAGATTGATTCTCTTAAGAAAATTCTAATCGTCCTTTTGTGGTCAACATCTATTATTTATGCATACGCTAGTTGTTCCGGAAATGTAATAAGAAATTATAATACAGACCTGATTCTAGATGCATGACAGCAACGTTCAATGGCATGTACATTTCTAAAATCACCAAACACTTGAATGTTGATATGTATGAGAAATACATGAAAAATGAAAACTTTTCCAACATTCAATTTCAAGTTAGACAGTTGGGAAAGTGTAACCACAATCAATCACTTTTCTCATTACCTTTTTTTAAGAACAAAACAGCAAATAGAATGATAGTAAAGCTTCCTTAAACGTGGTTGTTATCCACCATCCCAGCTAGCTAAGGCTTCACAAAAATGATGTCACAGAAGATATGCTGCTTAATCTAATTTATCGACAATAATCCTAAAGCCTAAGAAAAAAATGATCTCAAACAATCCCTAGATGAGACACCTATTTGTTTTCCCACCTGAGTCAAGATAGAGTTCTCTGTACTGAACTAAATAGGTAAAGCTCACTTTCCAATGGGATTTCAATTTGTAAGACACCCAACCATTATTCAAATAGTTAACCCTCAAATTTAGTTCTCTTCTAAACCAAACACAACTCACTGTGAAACACATTTTCATTATAGATCTTGAATGACGAGTTTATTAACCCACTCTACTGTATGGATTGATTAAGCAAAACTAGGGTTAGAATCGTGGGGAAAGAGTTCGGGAAGACGAGGAAGGGATGGAATGAAAAGCATAGAATATGAAGGCAATTTTTACCTAAGTTGTTGAGCCGGAATTAAGCCCACCAATCACCAACGATGATACGACTCAAAGAAGAGTAACGACAAGCGATGAAGGATATCACAGCAACCGTAGCTTGTCTTCCATTTTGATCAACAAAATAGAGAGAGAATGGTTTTGTCTCTTGGCGGAGAGATAAGGATAAGGTGGGTGAGTTTTGTAAGGTTGAGATTTTTCCTATTTTCCTGGAGGCAACAGTGTAAGATGGCGGAGAGGGTTGGATTATCGAGTGTAAGCTGGCAATGTTTTTTCAAGTAAGACAGTTTATTTTATTATACTTTCATTCCGTGGAAAACCAAAACAATTGGATAGTGTTGATGTGACTTGAATCAGACTATCGTTTCCTTTGCCAGATTGGATTAGGTTTAGACCCACATGGAGAAGTACTATAAATACTTCTCATACTCCTCTGTAATCTATAATCTCCTTGATATAGTGAAACTGGCTCTCTCTTGCCCGTGGACATAGCTAACACACATCGTGTTAGTGAACCACGTAAATCGTGTGTCGTGTTTTCGATTCTCGCTTTCGTATTCTTGCTTTGTCAATTCCTGCAATTTCCCGATCTGTAGCAGCGTGTTTATAACAAGTGGTATCAGAGCCGCGGTTGGAAATCAGGCTAGGGTTTTTCGATTCAGAAGAATGACGTCGGTGAACATGAAGATCGAAAAGTTCACGGGGAAGAACAGCTTCGCTATATGGCAGATCAAGATGCAGGCTTTATTAAAACAGCAAGGGCTGTGGGGCCCGCTGTTTGCGAAACAGAAGAAGGCAGCGGTCGATGACGATGAGTGGAACACCCTGGAGGAGAAGGCCCACTCGACCATCATGCTATCGTTGTCTGATGACGTCATCATTGAAGTCGCTGCTGAGAAGACTGCCGCGGGCTTGTGGTTGAAACTAGAGAGTCTGTACATGACTAAGTCTCTAACCAACAAGCTGCATCTCAAGCAACGATTGTTCAGCTTGAGGATGCAAGAAGGTACGCCTTTGAGGGAACATCTCGAACAGCTTAACTCTATTTTGCTGGATCTGCGTAACATAGATGTTCAAGTTGACGACGAGGATGCTGCCCTAATCCTACTGGTTTCTTTGCCGAGTTCATATGAGAATTTCGTTGATTCTTTTATTGCTGGTAAAGAGAGCGTGTCGTTGGAAGATGTCAGGTCTGCTCTTCATACGAGAGAGATCAGACATAAGGCGTCCGGATCTGGTACAGGTGGCGAGGCATCGGGTTTGGCTGTTACAGGTGGAAAGGGAAAGAAGAAATCTGGTAAAGGGAATTCGAACAAGAATTCCAACGGTCCCGGTCCACAGCCAGGTGATGCTTGTCACAACTGTAAGGAAGTGGGGCATTGGAAGTACAACTGTCCCAAGAGAAGAGGGCAACAGAAGAAACAAGGTTCAGTTGCCGTGGCAGAAGTGGACAACAATTCTGAAGACGATCTCGCCTTGGCTATAGATGAGAAGGCACATCGTGGGGATGTGTGGTTTCTGGATACTGCAGCCTCATACCATATGTCTCCGAACAGGGATTGCTTCACAACCTACGAGCAGATAGATGGTGGTAACGTGGTCATGGCAAATGGAGCTGTCTGCAAGGTTGTTGGAATCGGGTCCATAAAGGTTCGGACACATGATGGTTCGTTCTGTACCGTGAATGATGTCAGGCATGTTCCACGAATGACAAAGAACCTGATCTCCTTGAGTCTACTCGACAGCAAGGGTTTCAGTTTCAAAGGAAAAGGTGGAGTTGTGTATGTCTGCAAAGGTTCAAGGATGGTCCTGAAGGGCGTGCAGCGTGGGACCTTGTATGCATTACAAGGGTCTGTGTTGTCTGGTTCTGCTGCAGTTGCATCGTCTCAGGTTCATCAAGAACATATGACCACTCTCTGGCACATGAGACTGGGGCATATGAGTGAACGGGGGATGCAAGTTCTGTCAAAGAGGGATCTTCTTTGCGGGCACAAGATGCAGAATTTGGAATTCTGCGAGCATTGTGTGTTTGGGAAGCTACATCGCAGCAAGTTTCCCAAGAAGGGTATCCACCGGACGAAGGGGATACTAGATTACCTCCACTCCGACTGTTGGGGTCCTTCACGAGTTGAATCCATTGGAGGCAGCAGGTATTTTCTGTCTATTATTGATGATTATTCGAGATTTACTTGGATTTTCATGATGAAGCAGAAAAGTGAGGCTTTCACGAAGTTCAAGCACTGGAAGACATTGGTGGAGAATCAGACCGGGAAGAAGATCAAGAAGCTGCGAACGGACAATGGTCTGGAGTTCTGTAATTCTGAGTTCAACGAATTCTGCAAGGATGAAGGGATTGCCCGTCATCGGACTGTGAGAGATACACCCCAGCAGAATGGCGTTGCAGAAAGGATGAACCAGACGTTGTTGGAGAGAGCACGGTGCATGCTCTCTAATGCTAGACTAGAGAGAAGATTCTGGGCAGAAGCAGTGAACATGGCGTGCTTCCTGATCAACCGTGGACCTCACACAGGTATTGAGTTGAAGACTCCTTATGAAGTGTGGTATGGTAAGCCTGTTGATTACTCTTCACTGAAAGTTTTTGGGTGTCCTGTTTATTATCATGTGGATGAGGGTAAACTGAACCCAAGGGCAAAGAAGGGTGTATTTGTGGGTTATGGAGATGGAGTTAAGGGATTTCGAGTCTGGTCACCTTCTGAGCATCGAGTTATACTCAGTAGAAATGTGATATTTGATGAGAAGTCTATGTTAAACCCCATGTTGAAGGTTACTATTGTTGAAGGTAGCAGGAATGTTGATAAGCAGGTGGAGCTGCAAACTCTCAATGAGAGTGAGTTTGAGCACCAAGGTGGAGAAGATCAACATGATGAGGATGTCTCTGCAGAGCCAGAAATTTCAGAGTCCAGTGCATGAGCTCAACAGTCTATTGCTTCCGGTAGACCGAAGAGAGCGACTGCAGGAGTACCTCCACAGAGGTATGGCTTCGAGGACATGTTGGCGTATTCATTTCAGGTTGCTGAAGAAGTGGATGCAGGAGAGCCACAGTCCTATAAAGAAGCAGTTTCAGGTGGTGAAGCTGATCAGTGGATTGCCGCAATGGGAGATGAGATGGAATCCCATGACAGGAATCAGACTTGGGAGCTAGTCAAACGACCACAGGGAAGGAAGATTGTTACAAACAAGTGGATCTACAAGAATAAGGAAGGAATCACTTCTAAAGAGGGCATGAAATTTAAAGCTCGGGTGGTTGCACAAGGCTTCTCGCAGAGGGAAGGAGTTGACTACAATGAGATTTTCTCACCAGTGGTCAGACACACTTCGATCAGAGTGCTACTAGCAATAGTCGCACATTATGACTTGGAGCTCGAGCAGCTAGACGTGAAGACAGCTTTCCTGCATGAAGAGTTGGAGGAAGAAATTTACATGACTCAGCTAGAAGGATTCGAGGTTCCGGGAAAAGAAGACTATGTTTGTAAGTTAAAGAAGTCCTTGTATGGACTTAAGCAGTCTCCGAGGCAGTGGTACAAGAGATTTGACAGTTACATGCTTGAGCTGGGCTACAACAGAAGTCCATATGATTGTTGTGTATATCACAGCAAGGCAGAGGATGGTTCGATGATATATCTAGTTCTGTATGTGGATGATATGCTCATAGCTGCGAGGTCAAAGTCTGATATCCAGAAGTTAAAGGGGCTTCTCAGTGCTGAGTTTGAGATGAAGGATTTGGGAGCTGCTCAGAAGATCTTGGGTATGGAGATTTACAGGGACAGGTCAAAGAAGAAGCTTTTCTTGTCACAGAAGAGCTACATCCAGAAGATACTGTCGAGGTTTGGCATGTCTTCAGAGCCCTTAAATACTCCCAGTGCTTCAAATGTTCATCTATCCTCATCTTATGCACCGCAGTCAGAGGCTGAGAAGGAGTACATGTCGAGAGTCTCATATGCTAGTGCAGTAGGTAGCTTGATGTACGCTATGGTATGCACTAGACCTGATCTTGCACATGCTGTTAGTGTTGTCAGCAGGTTTATGATACAACCTGGGAAGGAGCATTGGCAGGCTGTGAAGAGGATCTTCCGGTACCTTAAGGGTACACCTGATGTGGGGATTAGCTTCAGAAGTGATACAGAGTGCTTGGTGTCTGGGTATTCTGACTCGGACTATGCTGGAGATGTTGACACGAGGAGGTCGATGACCGGTTATGTATTCACTCTTGGGAGTTCTGTAGTGAGCTGGAAGGCTACTTTACAGTCGGCGGTGACATTGTCTACTACTGAGGCAGAGTATATGGCGTTGACAGAAGCTGCTAAGGAGGGAATATGGTTGAAGGGACTGGCTGGTGATCTGGGTCTACATCATGATCAGGCATTGGTGTATTGCGACAGTTTGAGTGCAATATGCTTGGCCAAGGATCAAGTCCACCATAAGAGGACTAAGCACTTCGACGTGAGGTATCATTTCTTGAGGACAGAGAAGAGGATTAAGGTGAAGAAGGTTGGCACCGCGGATAATCCTGCTGACATGTTCACGAAGCCGGTTCCACATGGCAAGTTCCAACACTGCTTGGACTTGCTGAATGTCTTGAGTGGGTGACTCCGCCCTGCGGGGCATTGATGGGGAGAGAGAGAGAAGGAGCAGAGTACATTAGAGATTTCAGAGGAAGAGGATTCAAGTCAAGGTGGAGATTTGTTGATGTGACTTGAATCAGACTATCAGCCGCTCCGACTGGTAATCGAGGGTCTATAAATACTTCTCATACTCCTCTGTAATCTGTAATCTCTTTGATATAGTGAAACTGGCTCTCTCTCGTCCGTGGACGTAGCTAACACACATCGTGTTAGTGAACCACGTAAATCGTGTGTCGTGTTTTCGATTCTCGCTTTCGTATTCTTGCTTTGTCGATTCATGCGATTTCCCGATTCATAGCAGCGCGTTTATAACAGATAGATTATACATGCACTGCACCCATGGTTTCAAATGGTAAAATATAAATATAATATTAAGTTTAGTTATCCATGGAATTTAACTATTTTTGAAAAAAAAAAACAAAACTCATCCCCATTTATTTTTTATTAAAGAATAAAAAGAATTTACAATAAATAATTTTATGTCACCATTGTTTTTCGTCACGCAAGCTCAATTTCATTACATAAAAGTATAGTTTTGTCATGTATGGTGCTGGTTAGAAGCCAATCAAAATTGATATCTTTCGGTGACGAGCAAAAAAATTCGTCACATAATGTATATCTTTTGTGATGAAATTGACATCATCACAGAAAATACTTGTCACAGAAGATGCAGTTTGTTGTAGTGGTTGTTATTATTATTATTATCATAAATCATTTTCTCATCATTATCATCATGCTTCGTTCAACAAAAGAGCGGAAGAAAGAAAATATATAATAAACAGTAAAAAACCCCATCAACGTAATCCCACTCTTGCTCTCCCGAACGTACAATCCATCTTAAACCCCATCAACGTAAAAAAAAACCCCACTCTTCCCCATAAACGTATAACCCATCTTAACCTGCCCTCTCGCTTTCTTTTAATTGAGACCAGCACCATTTCTTTCTGAAACCTTAACGTATAATCCATCTCTCCCTCTTTTGCTATCAACCTACCTCTCCGTAGCAACAGTATCGAGAAGCACAGCGGCGGTGCCCAGGAAGCGGTCTCCACTCGCCCCGTCGCAAGCCTTGTGTCAATGCCACCATCGACGATAGCGTTGTTCATATGAAACTGTAGCGGTAAGGTTCTCGATTTCCTCTGTCCCCAAGATGCATCATTAAGCCTCGACTAACCAGACGAACGTCGTAACAGTTGTAGCTTCGATGGCGGTCCCGGCATAGTCGATTTCAACCAAGCTTCAAAACTTTGGTACCATCGCGCAGTGAATGATCTCAGGAACATCCCGGTTTTGACGGATTTGAATTTCGACGTCGGACGAGGGACATACAAGCCTCGAAAGTTAATGACGCAAATCGCATAGTTCAGGTATCGTTGATGGCAATTTGAAATATTTTTGGACCATAATTGTAATATTCCATAGAGGTCAGCGTCCATGGTGTTGACTGAAAAAGTTACGAAATTGGTACATGGTATTTTGAGAACTGACAGAAGGTTTATTTTGGCCATAACTCGATGATTTGGTGTCCAAATGAGGAATTGTCATCGCCTATGGAATCGTGAGAACAAGGAGAATTTAAGGGGAGTGAGTCATGGAATTTTTAGAGCAGAATCAGAGTCGGCTTTGATTTGATGGATTCGAGGTGAGTGTAAAGGGGGTAAAATCTCCGTCGAGATCTTTTAGTTTATGTCTTTTAATTCAGTTATGTTGGTTATTTGTAAGTAAGCGATTATGTGTGGAGACACCCCACCGCCTAATTAAGGCAGAGGCACGCGTTGTGCTATGTATGTGAATGTATATGAATTATGGTAACTGAACCCTCGGGCGGTTGTACCACTACTAGACGCGGTAGATGGTCGGATCACTGCTGGACGGCGAGACGTAACGCAGCAGTTTATCGAGTATGTTAGGGTCACTACTGGACGGCGAGACGTAACGCCATAGTTGACCGGGCATGGACTGGATGGCGAGACGTAACTCAGTGTCATTGCCAAGTTTGTGTGTGCAACCGGACGACGAGACGTAACACAGTTGGCATACTAAGGTAGGGACACCGGACAGCGAGACATAACGCGGTGGTCCTAGTATTTTTGGTTTGAGTTAAGGATAGAAGTCGAGAACATCTATGAGTTAATGTTGAAATGAGTTATTAAGGACGAAAGCGAGAGCGACTTTCATCTAAGGAAAGGAAACGCTAATAACGTGTTTTAGTGATCCTTAGTGGGGTACTCCTACAAGGTGAAGCTAAGCTGTCTCTAGTACAAGTAAAACTTCCACCCGTTGAACGGTTTGCCTACTTGAGGATGTGTTTTTAAGGGCACGGATAGAGCTTCCGACCCCCCTTAATTTCATTGACCCTCCACGCGAGTTGAGGAAAAGGAGTTAAAAGAAGTACTCTGGCGAGCGCCAGATGTACAGAAATTGCTTTTGCTTGACTAATAAGGGTCAACCGTGAAAAAGACTGCAGTTGGAACCCCCGCTAAGTGAATGAGAAAGAAAAAAAAAAGAAGTAAAATGAAAGTGAAAAAAGGGATTCCAACGGTGAAATGAAGTGAAAGAGCACCCCGGTACCACGAGTCCTTAGTTGTGAATGATATGAGTCCCTTTATCCATGAACTGACTGTCTTACTTCTACTTTTTCTCATGATCCTGGCTTGAGTCTAGTACTCGCATTGAGAGAGATAGGGGACGTCTTAGAAGACCAGTTGACCTCGTAAGCTGTTTTATGATCTAGAAAGTCCTCTACCGACGATCAGGGTTGTTTGTTGCTATAGAGGTCTGGAGAGTTGCATTGGTTTGAGTCAGGTTTGCTTGGGGACAAGCAAATAGTTAAGTGTGGGGGGATTTGATGACTCGATATTTGCACATGTTTTCCCCTTTGTTTTTGACAGTTTGAGCTTTAATTATCGCGTCTTTAGCCTATTTTACGCTAGGTTGTGTTCCTTTGTCACATTTCAGGTCGTAGCACATAAAGTGAAGCATAGGCGCAAGTTTCAAGTCAATCAGAGATCAATTGGCGATTAGGGAGAAGAAACTCGGGCATGACCTGAAGAAGAATGGATTTATACCTCACTTTATGGACAAATAATCATGAAATCTTGTCATGAAAAGAAAGAGGACGAGACTACGAGCGTCTGGGATCAAACGGAGACATATTCGGAGTCTGGACGAGGGAGAAACGAAGCATTGAATATAGGGGAACAGGTTCGGCAGTAAAAACAAGGGATGGCCTAAATAAAAACACGGTCGTGTCCATATTTAGGCACGACCGTGTTTTGGCCGACGAGGGCTGCTGGGGGCAAAACACGGGCGGGCAAAAGTAAAACACGACCGTGTCCTCGACCGTGTTTTGCCCAGAATCGGGTTTTTTAGGGAGATTGAAGCAAAAGGAAAGGTAGAGCTGGGTTTTGGATCCCAAACACCCAAGTGACGAACCAAAGAGAGAGGGGGCGATTTGAGAGCATTCTTGGAGTGGAACTGGAGGATTTCTTTGCATAGGAAGCTCGAGGAACAAGCCCGGACTTGAAGACTGATCATCTGAAGATTCTTACTACAGTCTCTCTCCTCTCTATGGAGTAACTTCCCTTCACTTAGGTTTTGAGGAACCCTAGCTATGTTTGTTTGAATGGATGATTGTATGAGTACTCTTACTTGATAATCTTGAGTTCATACTCAATCTATGCATGTTTTCATGATTCAATTATGCTTTAGTCGAGATTATTGATTATGCGTTGATCCTATGAGAGCGAATACCTGATTAGGTCAATAGAGCACCATAGATTGATAGTAGTGGATCGATTGCTTTAGTTGAGGGTTGATTCACTGCTTTGTATCAATTGAGAACCTCATTCGATAGAGGGAATCTAGTTCAAAACACCTTGATTGGTTGTTCTAGAGAAGGATACGTCCCTCTAGTCAATTGACTCAAGAGGGCCTTGTTCCTTTAGTCGAGACTCAAGGTCTAGTCAAGGATTCTCCGCATTGTGAATGAAAGTGAAACAAGTTAGAAATCATCAATCGTTAATCTGGCTAGTGGCTAGGGGGGATCATACCTAAGTGAGTTCCCAACCTATAATTAGATTAACTTTAACTGTAGTTTGCTAGAGTAGTTTTAGTTCTTCCTTATTAATCTGGTTTGCTAAATAATGAAATGAAGCTGAGTAATAGCAACTCTAGAGACCCGTGGATTCGATATTTATTACTTGAGCCACTATACTGCAGTCCCTTCCATTGGTTATACTTGGCCATTGTTAGGAGTTGTGTCATAGCGAGTTAGGAGTGCTTCGGCGACTCGAGGTCGTGGTGGTGCGATTGCTCCTGTTCAGAACCGGGGTAGTGGTGGTCGTACAGGAAGTCGACATGTTCAACCTACTGAAGCTGAACCGTCTTCATCAACTTCATTGATTCCCGCCCCTGTCAATAGTGGAAGTACACCTGCTGGTACACCTGCCGAGACTCCTTCTGTTAACATGGGCGCTTCTGATTCAGAGACAGCTACAGGAGACATATTTGACTGCGAGAAATGGTTGAAGACGGTGGGTAAAGATTCTTGTTGGAAGGTGTTTAAGAAGTTGATAGTTGACAGCTACCCGATGGGAGAGTGCATACACTATCATACTCTAATCAAAGCTCATCCTCACAAAAATGGGACCACTGGAATGAATAACCACCTGCACTCATGTTTCGCTAAGTTGGCAGCATATAAAAATCAGACAGTATTGCAGACACCAGAAGGTGGTCAAGTAAGTCGTTTATGGAAGTTTGATCACAGAAAAGCTAGATATGCATTAGCCAGTATGATCATTATCGATGAATTGTCATTTCACTTTGTGGAGAGGGAAGGATTTAAGCAATTCATGTCTGTTGTTCAACCACTGTTTAGGATACCTGGGAGGAAAGCTATAAGAGATGACTGCTTTCATATCTTCTTGGATACAAAGATGGATTTAATTGATTTTTTTTAATCAAGGAGCCAAGGAAGAGTTTCAATCACTACAAATACATGGACTTCTGATAACAACAAGAATTACATGTGTGTTACTGCTCACTTTGTTGGAGGTGATTGGAAGTTTCAGAAGAAGGTGATAGCCTCTGTTCCCATCACAAGTCATACTAGAGTTGATATTGCAGAGAAGCTTGCAGGAGTTCTAAAAGAGTGGAAGGTGAAGAATCTGTTCTGCATGACCATGGACAATTCAACTTCAAATGATGTTGTCAGTGAGTGCATGATAACGAAGCTAAAGGAGTGGGGGTGTGATTTGATGGATGGGAAGTTTCTGCAGTTTCGATGTGTTGCACACATCATTAATCTGATGGTACAAGATGGACTGAAAGTGGTTGGTGGTGCTATGTACGGAGTTCGGGATTGTGTGAAGTGGGTGAGGTCTTCACCAGCTAGGTTGTTATGGTTCAAGAATGGCATGGAATTTCTGCATGTGGAGTCAACCAAACTGGTGTCTTTGGATGTATCGACCAGGTGGACCTCCACCTATACCATGTTAGAGTCAGCTGAAAGTTTTGAGGCAATGTTTACAACTTTGTATTCAAGTTCACAAGATCATTTTCTTAGAGATTATCTGGACTCAAGAGGTGGGCTTCCAACTAATCAAGATTGGCAGATGATTAGGAAGTTGAAAGACTATCTGAAAGTCTTCAATGACTTGACCCATCTAGTCTCTGGTAAGTGAAATTCCTCAACAACATTGTTTTATTTAAAAAATTTAACCATTTGCCCATTTCTATTTGTGTTATTCTAATCTTCTGGTGGTACCTTCTCATTGTACAGGAATTAAATATGTGACTATGCATATCTTCTTCAAGAAGCTTGTTAAGACATATGACATCATTGAGAAATTGATGAATGATCTACATGAAGAGATCCAAAAGATGGCTGAAAAGGTTGAGGAAATGGTACAAAAGTGTTTGTTTGAATCATGTGTTGTGAACGAGAAGAACATGAAGTTGAACCACTTAATTTATATAGCATGTGTGCTTGATCCAAGAAGTAAACCTGATTTGGTGTCCGAGGTTTTGGCAATGATGTATGGGAATGTGAAGGGAAGAGAAATGGTTAACTGCATTAGGTGGAAATGCGACAGCTGTTTGAGATCTACAAAGGAAAGTATGGATCAAAAGCACCCTCCTCTGCATCTGAGCCTACCACTGGTGAGAGCACGACTGGTGGTGATAGGATTAAGCAGCTAGAGGAGAGGATTAGGAAGAGGAAAATGAAGCACTTTTGCAGGATACAGGACGTAGCTCTGCTGAGCTTGACATCTATTTAAGATGTCAAACTGATGGAATCAATGAGGAGAGTGATGATGCCAAGTTTGACATCTTGAGTTGGTGGTCTCGACACTCTAGAACATATCCGATTCTTGCTGAGATGGCTAAGGATATCCTAGCTGTTCCCATCTCTTCTGTTGCCTCAGAGGCAACCTTCAGCTGTGGCGGTCGGATTCTCAATCCATTAAGGTCTTCTTTGAGTGATATCATGTTGGAGGCATTGATTTGTGCGGAGGATTGGATAAAGTATCAAACTATCGGTGCCGGAGATAATGACGATAGGGAAGATGATGAAGAAATCGTGGATTTGAAAAGCGGTAAGTTCTAAAACTATTTTAATTATTGTTTGTTCAAGTAAACAAATACTATTTCTTTCTACCTAATTCAATGTATGAATATTCTAACAATTTGTTTTCCTTTTTCTTACTCAATTAATACCACTTTCTAGTCTAGAATGGAAAGTGCAAGTGATGTTGGCAATGTTGCCAATGCAGATGCAAGTCAGACGTTCCAGATGGGAATGAGCAGGAGGGTGAAAAAAATGTGTCGGAGGAAGAGTATGAGAAAGATGGATATGACGATGTTGGTCATGACCTCTTGCCGCAACTAAAAGAAAAGGGTTATGTAGATGTTGGTTCTTCTTCGCTTGATAAGTGATGATTTGGTGGTGACTTGTAATTTGTGACTTTATGAAGTTTATAACTTTATGTTCAAGTATTTGAGACATTAATTTGGTGATTTAAATCTATTTTCTATGCAAAAATGATTGAAACTTGACTTGTGGAGTGATTTAGATGTAGAAATGTAGGGTTGAACGTTTAATTTTAGGCAATTTTTAGCGATCATGTTTGTATAGGGGCGCTGTCTGGTTCGGTTACTCGGTTAAAACTGGTTTGCAATATGTGTTGCGGTTACCTCGGTTAACCAAGCAACTAACTGGTAACCGACACGTCGGTTACCTCGGTTGCTGTCGTCGCGGTTAAACAGTAATCGATATTTCGTTATCGGTTATAACCGATCTAACCGAAAATCCAGCCCTATTTTGTATTATTAAAATGCTTTGGAGAAAAGAATTATTTCATGAGCAGAAGGCAGGCCCAAAACTTAAAGGCCAAGAAATCAGCCTAATAGCAACGTTCTATCACAAAAACGCCCATGAAATGAAGTGGAAGCGTTGTTCATTTCAGGGCCCACTAGCAAGATCAGGGGCCCAATCAAACACGTAAGATCTTACCACAGCTTGGAGTAAAGACTTGAGACGAGAGTGAAAAACGATTTATAAAAGAATTAATTTTAATTATTATTTTCATTTTTATGTGAATTATGAATTTTAATCTTAATTAAAAATAATTTAATTTATAAATAAAAAATTAAGAATAATATTTATGAATCGCTGTTTCGATATAAAAAATTGTCTGTTAATTTTCAAAACAAATAGCAAAATCATACTATGCGCCCACTTTTTAAAAATAAAAATGTAGGACATCTTTTGTGAAATCATGAATTTCAACCTGAGACCTCATTCAAGAAAGTGCAACATTTTAACCTCTTTAACCTATTTATGTTTCTTAAAAGCCTTGGTGATATTGAATAAAATTACTTAGAATAATATAAAAAAATACATAAATATTAAAATTTAACTTCACTTGCAACAATTTCAGTTCTCAGTTACCGATCGAAATTCTTTTTTTGCTCGACAAAACAAAACAGGGCAGAGATGAGACTTCCATTTGTTAAATTGGAAATTAATTAAGTCGTCCAAACATATCCATAAATATTTATAGTAATCGGCTGCTCAATTAGTGTCCGGATTTACTTTTGGGTGTCCTTCTCTTTTTATTTATGGTGTGATACTTGTCCCATAACAATCCCAAGAATTTTTCTTAAACGCAGAACTCGATCTCTTTGATCTGCTTCTTAGGCGCGGACCTTCCTTTATCCGTCAAACCCAAATGTGGATCTCTCCTTGATCCACCAAACAGACGTGGATCTCAAATCTCGAGGTCACCGAATGAGGGTCCACCAGACTGACATCCACCGCTCCAAATCGAACCAGATTCTGATACCACTTGTCGTAATTAGGCTGCTCAATTAGTATGATATTGTCTACTTTGGACCAAACCCGCACGAATTTACTTTTGGGTTTTGGTTGTCCTCCCAAAAAGACTTCGTTAGGTCAACACTGTAATTTGCATAACAATATTATTGAATTATCAGAGCAAAACCATCCAAAACAAGTACGAGCCCCAGTTCCAGAGCACTGAACATGACAATTTGGCAAATTGCTGTACTAACCCACAAACTTCCAAGGGTTTGCCGATCACTTCACATGCCTCTTTCTTCAGATCGCAGCTCGAACAAATCTCACGTCTACACGACTACACATGGGCTTCATGGTTCCCTTTGCTGTCATCAATCAATTATTTCTCACTAGTCACTACCACTATTTCTGAAAACCTATACGTTGAATATGTATGATTATCTATTGTCGATTAGAAGTTATGTAGTTCGGTCTGTATTTGTTTTTCTTTCCAAGTTGCTTTATTGTTTTGGGGGTGGTTTATAACAATTTTTTTTTATATTGAATTAGGTTAGGCTATTTGGAAAAAAATGTTGTTTATATATTCTCAATTTTTTTAATTTATATCTCTTTAAATATAGTGAGATTGATCTCTCCTACTGATAAATTAATTAACACATCATATTAATCAACCACATTTTCCATAGGCCATTTCTCAATTAATTCTAACGGGAGCAGATCATGTGAGTAACTGATGGGTCAGTAACCCATCAGTAACTCCTTCTCTGATCTCCACGTGTCAGACCCCTTTTTTGTTTAAATTAAATGCGGAAGGGCAGGAAGGTAAAATTGCACTTACTCATATTTATTGCTGACGCTGACTTTTGACCGGACCACATCAGCGCCTCCTTCTCTCTCCTCGAAAAATCTTTAATTTTTCTTCTCTTAATCTTTAACGGAAGATTTCTCAATCGTTTTAAGTCGGAATTTAATTTTATTTGCACAGTTAGATCAGATTAATTGTGCTCTTCAAAATGATATCCACTTTGATATTTTTTGGACATAAAATTTTTTTCCAGTTATTACAAGTCTATACCATATGGTATTTACTGGTATTAAATAAGACCATACCACATGGTATGGTAATATCAATATATATTTCGTTACCACCCAATACCATATGGTATAGTGTGGTAATATCAATATATATTTCGTTACCACCCAATACCATATGGTATAGTGTGGTAATATTACACAATACCATATGGTATAGATTGGTAATATCAATATATATATCATTACCACGCAATACCATACATTACCATAGGGTATAGTGTGGTAATATCAATATATATTTCGTTACCACCCAATACCATATGGTATAGTGTGGTAATATCAATATATATTTCGTTACCACCCAATACCATATGGTATAGTGTGGTGTATCAATATATATTCGTTATCACACAATACCATATGGTATAGTGTGGTAATATCACACAATACCATATGGTATAGAATGGTAATATCAATATATATTTCGTTACCATGCAAAGTACTTCACTAACTGTACTTGCCATGGCTCGATATTCGGCCTCAGCAGATGAACGAGCCACCACGCGTTGCTTCTTTGTGCGCCAAGAAACGGGAGCACCTCCAAGGCTGACAAAGTACCTTGTAGTAGAATGTCGAGTATTCTGGCAGCCACCCCAATCGGCATCGCAGTAAGCAACCAGCTGGAGAGAATTGTCCTTTGGGAAAAACAACCCTTGACCTGGCGTAGTATTCAGATAACGAAGAACCCGGAATGCTGCATCCATGTGAAGCTGACTAGGGGCGTGAACAAACTGGCTCAAGATATTTACGGCATAAGTAATATCGGGCCGCGTCACAGTCAGATAAAGAAGACGCCCAACCAGTCGGCGATACGGTGAAGGATCAGACATGCGGTCATCAACAGGGCGTGTAAGCTGGTGATTTTGCTCGATGCGAAAATCACTCGGTCGCGAACCCTCAACCCCGGCATCTTCAAGGATGTCAAGAGCGTATTTACGTTGACTAAGAATGACCCCATCAGCGGTACGGGTGAGTTCAATGCCAAGAAAATAACGAATGGGACCAAGATCCTTGATGGTGAATCGTTGATGCAGAAAGTCCTTGACACGCGTGATGAACGACAAGTTCGTCCCAGCCAAGAGAACATCATCCACATAGATCAGTGCCACAACAAAAACACTCCCCCGCTGGTAGATAGAAAGAGCCGCATCAGCGGGAGATGACTGAAAACCCAGCTCACACAATGCAGTGGTGAACTTCTGGTACCACTGACGCGAAGCCTGTCGCAGGCCGTAGAGTGACTTATGCAAACGACAGACCCGGGTATCACCAGGTGCGCGAAACCCTTCAGGAATTTCCATGTAAATTTCTTCATCGAGATCGCCATGAATGAAGGCATTATTAACGTCGAGTTGATGGAGATGCCACCCCCGACTAACCGCAACAGCAATGAGGCAACGAATGGTGACCAATTTCGCGACAGGTGCAAAGGTGTCGTGAAAATCCAAACCTTCAATTTGCGTATAACCCTTGGCAACAATACGCGACTTATGGCGTTCGATGGTCCCATCCGGTAAGAACTTGATCTTGTAAACCCATTTGGGAATGATAACACGCTTGCCAGGGGGCAAGGGAACGAGGCTCCAAGTGCCATTCTCCTCTTGCGCGCGAATTTCTCGAGTCATGGCATCACGCCAAACCTTTTCACCTACTGCCTGGCGAAAAGTGCGCGGTTCATCATGACGAGTCTGTGCTGCAAGAAAAGCACGAAAAGAGGGTTTAAAATTTGTGTAATCAACATAAGCTGCAAGTGGGTAACGAGCATGATGAGTGGTACTTCCCTCGACAGTCGTTGAATATCGAGTGTCATAATCCGCCAAATGTTTTGGGCGAAATCGCACTCTGTAACTTCGACGAGGGGCCTAGGGAGGAGATGACCCAGGCGTGGATGCTGGAGCTTCTGAGTCCACGGAAGGAGAAGGCTGTGCCACAGGAGACGAAGTCGATGATGGTGAAGACCCCGACTCCATTAAGTGATCGGGAGACGAAGGGGAAGTTAACTCGATCAAGGACATCGGCGTTGGCTCTGTCCGTCGGGCAGGGGACGAGGATGAACCGTGCTCGATCGAGGAGGCTGGATTAACACCAGCCGAGGGCGTCGCACCACCAGACGTGGCCACCGAGGCTGGATCAATATCTTCGGTAGAAAATGGTACAACCAGAGGTGTGTCCTCATTATTTTCAACTGCTGGGGAAGTAGGAAGTGGACGTGGTATCCAATGCAATGTCCGCCGAGTTTCTTCTTGCATGGGAAAGAAGGTCTCGTGAAAACTGACATCGCGAGACGTGACCAAGCAATGGGTGGCGAGGTCATAAATGCGGTAGCCCTTTTGGCTAATCGCATAGCCCAGGAAAAGACCAGCCCTCCCCCGTTCAGCAAATTTGTCGAGGTGAGCTCAGGTATCCTTGTAGTAAACCAAACAGCCAAAAACCCGTAAGTGATCGTAGGTAGCTTTCTTCTCAAAAAGCATTTCAAATGGTGCCTTGCCTGTTGCACGAGTTGGGAGTCGATTTATGAGGTAGACTGCCGTGAGTATGCACTCGCCCCAAAATCGAATGGGCAAACTAGCTTGAAAGCGAAGTGCTCGTGCCGTTGATAACGATGTAATTGCACATGTTTGCGGCCCTAGTTCTTATCCGTTTGAGGGGCATAGTCGTGTGTTTTGGCCTATTTTACGCCGGGTTGTGCTATTTTGTCATGTTTCAGGTCCCAGGCGTCAAAGGGAAGGCTAACCACGAGTTTCGGGGCATTCGGAAGTCATTTCGGTGAGCTGGAGCCAAAACACGGGCAGCCTAAGGCATTACACGGCCGTGTACTGCTGGCCGTGCTTTTTATGCCGAGAGCAAATTCAGTTTGGCCAATTCAGCTGCAAACACGGGCACCAAAGCACGGCCGTGTTCAGTCAAAACACGGCCGTGTACATTGCGAAGCACGGCCGTGTTTAACCCACTTGCTGGCCGTGTAATTAAGCCCTGGCCGAGGCACGGGCGGAGTCAGGCAAAGCACGGCCGTGCCCTTGACCGTGCTTTGGCCACTGATGCTTTTAAGCAGAGTTTCAGCCACAATTCAAGGGGATTCGAGTTTTTGAGAGAGAGATCAGTTCCTAGAGAGAGAAAGTGACGAGCAAGAGTTCCCAAGTGCCCTAGATTGATCTTCAACACCATTGGAGGCCAGTTTGAGCTTGGCGAAGTGCCGATCAACGTCCAGGAGCCAGAATCCGTCCTTCGCAGTATGAATTCCGTGTCTGTTTCTGCTTTTGCTTTCTTCTCCATGGAGTAGTTCTCCCATTCATCTGGGTATGGAGAACCCTAGATTTGTATGTTAGGCTTTGATTGTATGAACCCAAGTACTGATTCTATGATTGATTATATTCGATTGAGGTTTTAATGATTGAATGACTTGAATCCTGATCTAATTCCTGTTGTTTCTGCTTTAACCTAGAATGAGAATATCTGCCTAGGTTAATAGAGTATCCTTGATTGAAGGTAGGGAGTTGGTGACTTTAGTCGAGGAGCCAACTCACTATTCTGTACCAGATTGGCTCCGGTAGTGGAGGTTTTGTTCTTAGGGCCTCAATCTGTCGACTCCGGTGGAGGTTAGTCGCCCGCTAGAGAGTCAGATTGAGAGGGTCTGAAGACCTTTAGTCGAGACTTCAGGCTGTTTAAGAACCTTCCGCAGTATAATCTTCATAGAAACTGAACTTGGTAATTACAATCCGGCTTAACTGCAGTCTAGGGGGAACCATATCCGGGTGACCTCTCTTAACTTGAATACAACCAGTTTACTTGCTTTGTTAGTTTGTTAGTTAGACTTGCATTCCAGTTTCGTTGCTAGATAACAAGAATTCACTGAGTAGTCATCAGATCTAGGACCCGGGTTGATAATTAAACCTAAACCCGCTATACTACGCTTTAGGAAGTGGTTTCACTTGGCCAATTCCTAGGGTGACAGTAGAGTCGAGTCAAGTTTTTGGCGCCGTTGCCGGGGACGGCTAGGTTGTTGAAGAAAAGTGATTTCTGTTAATTTAGCTTTTCTTTTTGTTTTGTTTGCTTTGTCCCACTTGTGCCTTCACGGGTTTGCTTGCTTGAGTGTGTGTAGGTAGTGCATGACCCGTAGCCAGTCAGGAGGTTTACTGCCGTTGAATCCAGAGATTGACCGCACCTGTCGCCAGCTTAGGAGACAACAGCGAGCTAGACTGGCTACGGAAGAGCGCATAGACGGCCACTTTAGTAGCGATTCTGAAGAAGAGCACGGGATGGACGGAGACTACAATCCGCACCAGGGGAATCCGCAGCAGGTTCCCCCGGTGAATCAGGTCCTGGGGAACAACCCCATACCCCGGGATCATGGAGTTCATCATCCACCGCAGCCGGGTCCCACCTTGGAGTACTACTACACTCCGCGGATTGCTGACATCCGCCCGGTCATCCTCTACCCGCCTATTCCAGCAAATAACTTCGAGATCAAGCCATGCTGGATTCAGCTCATCACATCCTCTATCCAGTTTCATGGCTTGAAAGATGAGGAGGCCAGGGTACATCTTTCCCGTTTTCTGCAGCTGACGAACGGGTTCAAGCTGAATGGTGTCCCGGATGATGCAATCCGCCTTCATCTTTTTCCCCATTCTCTGGCGGGGAATGCTAAGAGGTGGTTGGAGACCCAGCCCCCATTGTCCATCACCTCTTGGGACGATCTGGCGGACAAGTTCGTGCACAGGTATTATCCGGCATCGAAGACTACAGAGATCCAGCGGGAGATCACTCACTTCCGCCAAGAGCCAGATGAGTCACTTCGTGATGCGTGGGAGCGGTACATGGGCTATTTCTGGCAATGCCCCCATCATGGCTTCAGCGATGCATTCACAGTGGGGAACTTCTACAGTGCCCTCTCTCCAGATAGCCAGAGGGTGATTGAGTCTCTATGCCCAGGAGGGGATATCCTCACTAAGACTCCACCCGAGCTGAACCAGATGATTAATACAATGGCTGCCAGAGATCATTCCTGGGGGCAGAGCAGCAGAGGCAGACAGTCCCGGGACCGTGGTGTGCACGCCATGGAGACCAGATCCGGGCTCGAGCAGCAGGTAGCTGAGCTAGTGCAGACATTGAAGCAGCCCAACAGTCTTATTCCGGGCAGAGGTTTGGCTACACCTCCAGTTGCTTAGTGTCAGTGGTGTGAGAGCTCCAATCACCTAGTGGAGGACTGCCAGGCTATGAGGGAGTCTACCACACCCCAGGAGCAGTTGGCCTTCATCGCCAATGCGAGGCGCCTCGATCCATACAGTAGCACATATAATGAGGGGTGGCGCCAGCATCCCAACTTCGCCTGGAGCAGCAACACCACTAAACCACCTGGTTTCCCAGCACCAGCAGGTGGTTTTCAGCAGTGGGCCAGACCCAGGGGCCAGGCTCGCCAGGGGCCAGACCCACAGCAGCAGCCCTACCAGCCTAGGCAGGGGCAGCCATTCCAGCAGCCCCAGCGCAAGTTTGCCGAGCCAGCAGCAGCTCCAGCCCCAGATGACAGGATGACGAAGCTGGAAAACATTCTAGCTTCATTCATGACGAGCACTCAGGCGACTATCACGAGGTTGGACCAGAGTGTAGCCTCACTGGAGGCAGGTCAGAGGAACCAGGGTGCCATTTTGCAGGATCTGCAAACCCAGGTGTGCATCTTGGCCCGCCAGACCACCACCAGGGCACCGGGGACTTTGCCTGCCACCACTGTCCCGAATCCTCGAGATCCTCACCAGCATCAGCAGCTGGATGCCATTTTTACCAGGAGCGGTAAAACCATATCTGCTGATTCTGTCCCGGCCAGACAGGAGGTACCACTGACTGCTTCAGCACTTCCAGCCGACGATGCAGAAGTGCGGGTGGAGAAGGAAGCCCCTGCTCCCAAGCCACAACCAGTGGTTAAGGAGCATGTGCCCCAGCTTCCCTTTCCCACTCGCCTACACAAAGACAAGCTGGAGACTGAGTTTGCCAAGTTCATGGCAATGTTGAAGCAGCTCAACATCTGCATACCATTCATGGAGGCACTGTCGAAGATGCCCAAGTATGCCAAGTTCATGAAAGATATCTGCACCAACAAGAAGAAACTTGGGGATCTCTCGACAGTGATGCTGAGCGAGGAGTGTTCTGCTATCCTGCAGAACAAGCTGCCCGAGAAGCGCAAGGATCCAGGGAGTTTTACTATCCCTCTTACTATTGGCAGCATGCATGTAGGAAAGTCCTTGGCGGACCTAGGTGCTAGCATTAACGTCATGCCATATAAGTTGTATAAAATGCTAGACCTAGGTGAACTTAGCCCTACTAGGATGAGCATTCAATTAGCTGATCGTTCTATTGTGCATCCTAGGGGAATCATAGAGGATCTGCTTGTTGGTGTTGGTGCATTCACATATCCTGTTGATTTTGTTATTCTTGATATACATGAGGATGTGGATGTGCCGTTGATTCTAGGTAGGCCATTTCTTGCCACCGCCAAGGCACTAATTGATGTGCATGATGGTAAGTTGATCTTGCATGCTGGGAATGAACAGACTACTTTTTCTGTGACTGAGTTTGATCACTGTGCTATGATTGCTGTCACGCCTGTGAATGCCATTTCTGATCAGGTACACGAGTCTGTCGTGTACCCTTCTGCACCTCCTATTTTGCAGGACCCTCCTATCACTCCTTCGCCGCCACTCCATCCAGCCTCGCCTCCGAACAAAAAGCTCAAGGAGGAGTGGCGGCCGAAGCCGCAGGTTGCTAAGCCTGCACGGAAGAAGAGTGGAGACCACTATGAGCTGGTCCCACCCCCTGCACCACGACCACCCTGGCCGTCTGGGTACTCGCTCGCCTGCATGGCCACAACCTCAAGAGCGAAGTGGATCCGCTCTTGGAGGCACCTGTTACTGCACCGCCCTAAGAATCCACCATGGGCGTCCAGCTAAAAGACGGTAAAGAAGCGCTTGTGGGGAGGCAACCCCACCACGGTTTGATTTTCTTTCTTGTGTTTTGAGTCGGATTGTAACCCGGTTTGGGTTTGGTTTGTTTCCTTTTGGTTTGGATGATATTTTATTGGGCTGACCATTGAACCTAACATATTGTGTTTGAGCTCTTCTGTTTCACTTTGGCTGTGCGTGCCCCGACTGGCCCGTTTCCAGTCTCCTGCAGTCCGTGCATACCGGTAACATCGTTCCCTTATCCAGTCTCCATAGTGCTACACTACCTCCCTAGGTTGCATATTACTGTAAAGACTGTCAATTCAAAGCATACTGAGCAGGCAATTGCATGGAACACGTACTTGGAGCCCTCAAATTTAAAAATTTGGACAGTGGACTAGGCTCCAAGCACACAAACAACCAAACATTCACCCGCATAAATAATCGAACACCCCCCCACACTTAAGCACGACATTGTCCTCAATGGAGGAAAGATAAGGAGGGTAGAACGAAGTTACCAGATCAAGGGTGAATGATGATGAACGGGTCAGGCGGTGCATCCCAGAAAGAGAGAGTAATCAGAACACAAACACCACACAAAATCTCACAGAGGTTGAGTTATTGACTCTAAAATCAAATAACAAAACTGACTCAACCGAGGATAAATAGAGAAAGAAATGCAAACCGACTGGTTGGGTTGCCTCCCAACAAGCGCTTCTTTCACGTCGTGAGCCGGACGATGGCTCCTAAGTTTCGGTCCATGCTAGAACCTCCTTGAAGTTGAGGTTCTCGTCGATGAGGTGGAGTCTCAAGTCATGAGCATGTGGTGTGGCAGGTGATGAAGGCTCATGTACTTGATGCAGATGAAGTCTCCACCCTCGAGACCTCTTCTTCTCTTCTCTCGTCTCATTGCCCCAAACCAGATATGACAACATCGATTGGCCACCATCGCGTCCACCAAGAGGGACCGATGTCGAGGTGGCCTCGGTCTGGCAAAGAGACACTGCAAATGGGTCCTTGCTAAGCAGTTCCTCGAAGTTTGGTGGAGATATCACATGTAACTCATGGCCGGTGCAGGCCTCTTCCACCTTAACTCCGTCCTCAGCCTGGACGCCAATTGCTTCTTCAACCTCCCTTACTTGTTCGTGTGGTATCACCCCTGGGAAATGATCAAGAACTCCTCCTGCTTCACTTTCGTCATCCTCCACAACTTCTTTCTGCACCCTTTCTTGCTCTTCTTCTTCTAGCACGGATTGGAGAGCAAGTTGCCAAGCAATTTCTTTCATGAGATCTTCTTGCATCTCCTCACTCATGCCCGCCTCTTCAAAGCTCAGTTTGGGGTGTGGGAAGGTTTGGTCGGCTACGACAGGACACTCCTGATCATGATCATCACGGGAGCTCTCCGTGACAACTTCAGTGTGCTCCACAATGTCCTTGTAGCCTTCTTCTTCCTCCTCATCTTCTTGTATGGTAGCAGAAGGGTGATCTGGAGCAGGTTGCGCCCAAGATCGCTCAAGATCATCGACGCTCTTCTTAAGGCTCAGGAGGATCCCCTCTGTTTCACGATAGGCCTGGACACAATGATCCATACTAGAGCATGATCTCTCCATGAGAAGCCTCAAATCATAGTGTGGATCCGGCTGTGGAGTGTAGCATGGCTCTGCAGAATGGCCCGTGAAGGCCGCCATGGGTAATTCCAGCTCCAATGGCCCTTCTGGTTGTGGGAGAAATTCTTCTTGGTAATGAGGTTGTTCTTGATATGCCCAGGGGTCCGGTTGTTCTCCGTAGTAAGGGGGTTGGTACTGGAACCCGAATCCATAGTCTTCTCCGCCTTGATTGCTCCAGGGAGTCTCGGGGTAATACCACCCAGATGGTGGTGGATACCCCCAATGATTGGAGAAGCCATGAGGATCCATGATTCAGATCTGCACCAACAAAAACAAAAACACCCAAGTGAAAAGCAAGGGTGGAAAAGAAAAGAAACGAAAAACGCTAAAGTAACAAACTTCTGCCTTTCCTAATACTCTAGAAAGTCCCCGGCAACGGCGCCAAAAACTTGATGCTCTAAAACACAACACCTAACAATGGCCAAGTGTAACCAATGGAAGGGACTGCAGTATAGTGGCTCAAGTGATAAATATCGAATCCACGGGTCTCTAGAGTTACTATTACTCAGCTTCAGTTTATTATTTAGCAAACCAGATTAAGATGAAAGAACTAAAACTACTCTAGCAAACTACAGTTAAAGTTAATCTAATTACAGGTTGGGAACTCACTTAGGTATGATTCCCCCTAGCCACTAGCCAGATTAATGATTGATGATCTCTAACCTGTTTCACTTTCATTCACAATGCGGAGAATCCTTGACTAGACCTTGAGTCTCGACTAAAGGAACAAGGCCCTCTTGAGTCAATTGCCTAGAGGGACGTATCCTTCTCTAGAACAACTGATCAAGGCGTTCTGAACTAGAATCCCTCTATCGAAAGAGGTTCTCAATCAATACAAAGCAGTGAATCAACCCTCGACTAAAGCAATCGATCCACTACTATCAATCTATGGTGCTCTATTGACCTAATCAGGTATTCCCTCTCATAGAATCAAAGCAGAATCAATAATCTCGACTAAAGCAGAATTGAATCATGAAAACATGCATAGATTGAATATGAACTCAAGATTATCCAGTCAGAGTACTCATACAATCATCCAATCAAACAAACATAGCTAGGGTTCCTCAAAACCTAAGTGAAGGGAAGTTACTCCATAGAGAAGAGAGAGACTGCAGTAAGAATCTTCAGATGATCAGTCTTCAAGTCCGGGCTTGTTCCTCGAGCTTTCAAGGCGAAGAAATCCTCCTTCTCTACTCCAAGAATGCCCTCAAATCGCCCTCTCTCTCTAGGGTTCGTCCCTTGGGTGTTTGGGATCCAAAACCCAGCTCTCCCCCCTCTTTGGTTCGGAATTTGGCTTAAAACCAGGAAATCCCGACTCGCACGGCCAGGGTGCACGGCCGTGCATATCACCATTCTGGCCGTGCGACTCAAAACGCAGCGTGTCATTTAGTCGAACTTCAGCCCTCTCGCACGGCCAGGGTGCACGGCCGTGCGAGCTTTAGGGGTTGCCCGTGCGTGTCCTCGGCATAAGGCGCACGACCATATTGCTCACGTGCACGGCCGTGCAGCCTCCCTGGTCTGCCCGTGCAGCTTGCTCAGCCTCTGTTTAATGCTTCGTTTCTCCCTCGTCCGGACTCTGAATCAGTCGCCGTTTGATCCCAGACGCTCGTAGTCTCGTCCTCTTTCGTTTCATAACAAGCTTGCATGCTTCTTTGTCCATAAAGTGAGGTAGAAATCCATTCTTCTTCAGGTCATGCCCGAGTTTCCTCTCTCGAATCGTCAATTGATCTCTGATTGACTTGAAACTTGCGCCTATGCTTCACTTTATGTGCTAGGACCTGAAATGGGAAAAAGGAACACAACCTAGCATAAAATAGGCCACAACACACGAATATGCCCCTCAAACGGATAAGAATTAGGGGCGCAAACATGTGCAATTACATCGTTATCAATATGCAACCTAGGGAGGTAGTGTAGCACTATGGAGGATGTTGATGCATTTAAGAAGTCTCATGTCTTCTTCATATTGAGTTTGTTGATTGAGTGAATTAGTGATCTTAGGACCCTTGAATTGTGTAGTGTTGTGGATTCTCTACCTGTCATGGACTCTTGTATCATGTTTTGAGTTTAACAGGTGCTCGAAAATGTGCTTGAAAATAAACGTCTCCCGTGCGAATAGGGCGAAAGTGTGTAAGGGGAGACGGGAATTCGTTCCCAATTTCCACCTACTACCTCCAGCCCCCTTACATGTCTTTCCCCCGCACGAGGCTCGAGACATCCGCTCCTGGCATGGCCGCTAAGAGCAGGTTGGGACCCTTGAAAAGAAAAAAAGAAAAGAAAAATAACAGAAAACAAGCAAAACAGAAAAAAGGGGTTCCAACCATCTTCAAAGAAAATCGAGCACCTTGAAAAATGTGAGTCCATGATCCTTTGGTTTTGAGAATCTCTCCATCCACGATTCATTTGTCCTCTATTCACTTTTTGCCATGATGCCGACTCGATAAGAAGCTTTGAGATGACTTGTGCGTCGGTTGACCTCGTAAGCTACTAAATGACCTAGGAAGTCCTCTACTTACGATCTGGGTTGTTTGTTGCTATGAAGGTCTGGAGAGTTGCATTGGTTTGAGTTAGGTTTGCTTGGGGACAAGCAAACGGTTAAGTGTGGGGGAGTTTGATAACGATGTAATTGCACATGTTTGCGGCCCTAGTTCTTATCCGTTTGAGGGGCATAGTCGTGTGTTTTGGCCTATTTTACGCCGGGTTGTGCTATTTTGTCATGTTTCAGGTCCCAGGCGTCTAAGGGTAGGCTAACCACGAGTTTCGGGGCATTCAGAAGTCATGTCGGTGAGCTGGAGCCAAAACACGGGCAGCCTAAGGCATTACACGGCCGTGTACTGCTGGCCGTGCTTTTTATGCCGAGAGCAAATTCAGTTTGGCCAATTCAGCTGCAAACACGGGCACCGAAGCACGGCCGTGTTCAGTCAAAACACGGCCGTGTACATTGCGAAGCACGGCCGTGTTTAACCCACTTGCTGGCCGTGTAATTAAGCCCTGGCCGAGGCACGGGCGGAGTCAGGCAAAGCACGGCCGTGCCCTCGACCGTGCTTTGGCCACTGATGCTTTTAAGCTGAGTTTTAGCCACAATTCAAGGGGATTCGAGTTTTTGAGAGAGAGATCAGTTCCTAGAGAGAGAAAGTGACGAGCAAGAGTTCCCAAGTGCCCTAGATTGATCTTCAACACCATTGGAGGCCAGTTTGAGCTTGGAGAAGTGCCGATCAACGTCCAGGAGCCGGAATCCGTCCTTCGCAGTATGAATTCTGTGTCTGTTTCTGCTTTTGCTTTCTTCTCCATGGAGTAGTTCTCCCATTCATCTGGGTATGGAGAACCATAGATTTGTATGTTAGGCTTTGATTGTATGAACCCAAGTACTGATTCTATGATTGATTATATTCGATTGAGGTTTTAATGATTGAATGACTTGAATCCTGATCTAATTCCTGTTGTTTCTGCTTTAACCTAGAATGAGAATATCTGCCTAGGTTAATAGAGTATCCTTGATTGAAGGTAGGGAGTTGGTGACTTTAGTCGAGGAGCCAACTCACTATTCTGTACCGGATTGGCTCCGGTAGTGGAGGTTTTGTTCTTAGGGCCTCAATCTGTCGACTCCGGTGGAGGTTAGTCGCCCGCTAGAGAGTCAGATTGAGAGGGTCTGAAGACCTTTAGTCGAGACTTCAGGCTGTTTAAGAACCTTCCGCAATATAATCTTCATAGAAACTGAACTTGGTAATTACAATCCGACTTAACTGCAGTCTAGGGGGAACCATATCCGGGTGACCTCTCTTAACTTGAATACAACCAGTTTACTTGCTTTGTTAGTTTGTTAGTTAGACTTGCATTCCAGTTTCGTTGCTAGATAACAAGAATTCACTGAGTAGTCATCAGATCTAGGACCCGGGTTGATAATTAAACCTAAACCCGCTATACTACGCTTTAGGAAGTGGTTTCACTTGGCCAATTCCTAGGGTGACAGTAGAGTCGAGTCAGCCATCTCAAGAATATGTCTGTGTTTGCGTTCAACCACTCCATTTTGCTGAGGGGTATTTACGCATGAAGTTTATAACAGGATGCCCTCTTGATCATAATAGTCCCGCAGCATCGGAGTATTAAACTCGGGTCCATTATCCGCTTGAATACGCTTGACCAATCGTCCAAATTGTGCTCGCACCATTTGACAGAATTGCAAAAGAAAACGACCAACGTCAGATTTGTAACGCATAAGATAAACCCAAACACCACGTGTAAAATCATCGACAATGGTCAGAAAATAATGTGCTCCAGAAACTGATGCAATTTTGTATCCACCCCATATATCAACGTGGATCAATTCAAAACTACCCTTAGTTTTAATGTCACTCAAACGAAAAACATCACGAGTTTGTTTGGCTCTTAAACAAGAATGACAAGGGTGCTTATTTGCCGACAATGGTAATGATAAAAACCGACTAAGGTAAGCCATCTTGTCCGGGGATGGATGCCCCAGCCGGGCACGCCAAACCACCTCCGAAACCGAATTCCGACTCTGCGCTGCACAAGCCTGCGAATGCCCACGTCCAAACAATCGCAGATAATAAAGACCATCACGTAACTCACCCTTCCCAATCAATCTCTTGGAGCGTAAGTCCTGAATTACGCAGAAGTCATCAAGAAAAATCATAGCGACATGATTATCCTTAGTCAGTCTACTAACCGAAATCAAATTGCAACGAAACTCAGGAACATGCAAGACTCGATCCAAAGTAAATCCAGGTTGTAGGTGAACTGATCCTACATGCTTTACCGGTATACTATCACCATTAGGTATGCGTACAGGTTGACCATTAACTAGAACCTGCTTATTTGACAAAACTGATTCCTCCATAGTTATATGTTCATTGCAACCCGAATCAAGTAACCATTCTGAGTCGAACGAAAGCATACCTACCATATGTGCTGCGGGCTCATCTGCTACCTTTGGAGTGGAGTTGAAAAAGGTTCTCAATTGTTCAGAATCAACTTGAGAAGCTTTTGGTTCTCGGTTGGAGCTTTCACCCAATCCTCGATTGGGATGCCGCCACGATCCCTTATCTCCTTGCTCGTCCCGCGGCGGATACCCTATCAGTTTATAGCATGTTTCGCGAACATGACCTAAGCGCTGGCAGTGTGTGCATCGCTGCTTCTCACGCTGCTCCCCTGTGTTGCGAGACCCTCGTTCCGAGTTTCCTCGTTCCGACTCTCCTTTGGCAATAAAGGCTGCTGCTTCCGGTTGGAGCTTGCGGTTTTGGGCAACAGATTTCTCCTTTGGCAATAGAGGCGTGATCGCCGAGGCTTCTTCCCACAAGGATCGAAGCTTCATATAGAACGCGGAGACAGTGTTTTTCTCCTGCTGGAGCAAGCTAACCATTCGCCTAAGTTCATAAGCACGCGAGGCACTCCCATGCCCAAAACGCTGACGAAGATCATCCCATATAGCAACAGCACTATCCGCAAAGCGTATACTGCTACGTATTTCTTTATCCATGGAGGTTTTTAACCAACCTTTCACCATGGCGTCACATCGTATCCATGCTCCCCTTTCAACCGAATTTGCGGGCTTGGGAAGGCTTCCATCAACGAAACTGAACTTGTTCTTGGCGATGAGTGCGTCTTTCATATCCAGCACCCATTCACCATAGTTGGATGCCGTCAACACGTCTCCAACTAGCATGTTGCCGGGACCATCCGAATTGGACAACAGATAAACTGAAGGAAGACCATCTTCAGTTTTGACAACAGCGCCGTCGGACGAAACAGTGGCCTCATCCGTGAGACTCATGGCGAACGACGGCTGAGAATGCTATAGCTGGACCTACAGCTCTGATACCATGATAAATCGTAAAAGAAGGATTGCGAAGAGACGATTTTAACGTGGTTCTTCCTCACAGTGTGTGAGGCTTACGTCCACAAAGTTTATGCTCTCATTGATTGATTTCGGCAGCAGCCGTACATACATTTATATACCCTAAGGCAACCGACTCAACTAGGGTACAGCTTGTGTCAATACAAGAAGGACTAGGACTAGAAGTCCTACACGTCGTGGAGACATGATGTGCATGGGCTGCACAGCGGACAGGCGCGGCCGAGGCTGGATCAACATCTTCTCGGCCCAATAAAGGCCAACGTCCTCGGGATCAACCTCAACGTTCCCCCCTCTCTCTCAGCTTGCTTCTCAATGTTTGTAGCGTCAAGGCTCCATCCGGCTTCCAGTGCCCTTGATCGATGCAAGCGCCGTCGTCGTTTAATTGGTTCGGAGAGATATTAATTCCTGCTAATTTGCTATATTTATCGATCTATTAATATTATCCCTTGTATTGTTTTTCTTGTGCTGAATTGGTTGATTGATCAATTACCTTTTTTGTGCGTTTCCTCCAGCTTCTGTTGAGGCAATGTTGAATAAATGGTTTCTTTGACGTGTGTACGTACGTACTTGTATATATAATTATTAGGGTAATGTCTATTTTTTATCCAAACCTTTTTTAGATTCTTTTATTTTATCCAAACCTATTAAAATGCTATTAATTATCCAAATCTTTCGTAATGAATCAAAATATTAGCCATTTTTACGTTATCGTTAATAATTTTGTAACTCTTTTCTTAGTTAAAATACTAAAAAATTGTAATGTTGACCTTCATGTGTCTTTTTCAAATCAGTATCATGTTGCCAAGTCAATATTAGTAACAAAATTGCTAACTGAAAGTTTACATTTGGTTAATTCTTAGTATTTTGATAGGTTTGGCTAATAAAAAACAATCCGAAAATGATTTGGATAAAAAATAGACATTGCCCTAATTATTATATATGGGGGAATTATATTGATTTCCTACAAAGTGTTACTGAATGATTACACTGTTTTCCACCAAGTTACAATGATCAGATGCATATCAAAATAAAGTTCCAAACAGTTGATTCCAGTGGCGGATCCAGTAATTTTTTATAGGGGTGTCCTATTTAAAAAAAATAATTAAATTAAATAATTCATAAATAAAATAATACATGACTAGTACAAATTTTAACAAAAGGGCACAATGTGTTTTCATATTCTTACAAAGAATATAAAATATACCCGACGTCTTCACTGCTCAACAAATCTATATATCATACTAGATGGTGTTTAAATAGAACAAGAAATGAGTTGCAACCTAGGGAATATGTTTAATAATAGTAGTGTCCTATGTTTGAATAACACAAACTACCATTTATACTTTTTTAATCTTACACAAACTACTATCGAGAGTAGAATAATCATTTTTTTCAAAATTTAAGGGTGTCCCGGATTAACAATTATAATTTTTTTACATACGAAACTACAACCGGGGGTTGTATAATCGTTCTTCCAAATTTTAGGGGTGTCCCGGGAGACCTCTAAATGTCCATGTATCCGCCACTGGTTGATTCCTTGTAATACTGGATAAAAAATATGTTGCATTTTGAATATGTGTATTTCAAATGCTTGTATTTGAAATACTAGCATTTGAAATACATGTAATTATTTAAATTCGTTGTTTGGATACTCATTAGTAATTTGTTTTTATTTCAGATTTTATAATTTTTTATTTTAATTTTGAACTTTTTAGTCACTTACTAAAAATTTTGGTTCCCAAATTTATTTTTGGTTACAATTTAGTATGTAAAATTTTAAAAATTTACAAAAAGGTCTCGAAAGTTTGGTGGTAAAATTATCTTTTGGTACCTTAAAATATTCTGCCTCACACTGTAGCACCTAAACTTTTAAAATTTTACAAATAGATCCAATCTTTTGTTAGGAGGAATTTCAAATCACAAGTTGGTGAAATGTATTTGAAGTTGACAAGTAATACACTAGACATGGATTTGGAAATCACCCCATAATTTAGCACAAATTCAAATACCAAATGTAATTGATATCAAATTAATTGATTTTGAAATTCAAATCACAAATACTAAATCCAAATCCTTCCATCCAAACACATCTAAATGGATTTCTGAGAATTACAAAACATGAAAGGTACAGATACTAACAAATATTTTGTAAAAAGTTATTCATAATTATGATTCATATCATATCTTAGCATAGTGGCCCTATGTTGATACAAAAAACTCGCACATAATTAATTGGTCTAGCAGGTTCGTATTTTTTCCTTTGAATTAATTTCTTAAAAACTTTTTGGGCATTTATTTGCATCGAAATTAAAGTTGTCTACATGCAAACTGACATCTCCCAATACGAGAATGAAATTTGACCAATAAATTCGCAACTTAGAACACACAAATAATTTGTAAGTCACTTTGTCCTAAATAAACCAGTTGCTCGTATCCACAAATCAACCGACCGAATGATAAACTTTTTTTTTATAATAGCGATTGAATTAATAATGAAGAAAAATAAAAAGAGTACAAAGAGTACTCGTTCAGGGAAACTGAACCACGATAACAACAAACAACACGAGAACACAAAGAAGAAAGAAGGAACAAACTAAAAGGAAAACTAAGATAGGAAGAACAAGAGGAAGAAGAGAAGTACAAGAAACCGCCAAGCGAGCGACACCGCTCCCGCAGCAAAAACAAGATTACATACGAGAAAGACAGTCAATCATCCAATCAGCAACAGTGTTCTTGTCAATTTTGCCGTGGGCAGAGATCCAAGAAATGACAATTTTGACGGCTTGCTGAGCGATGATGAAGGCTTCAGTCTTAGAGTCCCTGAAGATGCGTTGGTTTCGTTGATTCCAAATAAGCCAGAAGGTAGAATGAGGATGCCAGATGCAAACCAACCATCAAAATTGTTGGGGGTCTCGATGGGTCTGTTGTTGATAATTGTGGTGAGGTCACCATCGAGAGCTCTAATGCCTGGTGCGCCTCTCCTGATAATATTCCACACCTCTTTAATGTACCTGCACTTGACAAACAGATGAGTAGCGTCTTCCTCCTCCTTACAGCACATAGCGCAACGATTCGGAAGGGCCAACCCTCTTCTTTTAAGTATATCCACAATGAGGATCTTCTTGTGCCAAAGAGACCAAAGAAAGAAGCAGATTTTGGTAGGGATTAATGATTTCCACGCTGCTGAAGACTTGAAATTAAGAAGACCAGGGCATTTCTCTTGAGACCTGACTTTATAGCATGAACTAACGGTAAAGCCATTCTCAGGGTTAGGAGTCCATATTAACCTGCAGGGGTTGTTAGCAGACAAGCCACAGTTTCCATCGTGCCATTCAGTAGATTCACTCTTTCCCTCTTTGCTCCCCCTCTCAATCTAGTATTTTAATTAAGATTCCAAGTTAAATTAAGATTCAACTAATACAAATGAAAAGAATGGTCGATCCTTATATGTTGCGGTCTACCTGACGACTAAATGTTTGATATTGCGAAATAAATGATCGACCTCACCATGGAGACATACATCTACCGATTTGGGATAAATATATCTTCGTACCTAAATCCAACGTCGTAGAGAGTGTTCGAAAGACAATTATGAACCTTGTGATTGCACCTGAAAGGTATTGGACACCTAAAATGGTCAAACTGTTGATCTACACGTATTGCACCAAAAATTATCTTTGATGTTATGAATTCTTATTCATCAATCCATCAAAAGCCACAAACTTTCTTTACACGATTTCCAAAGTGATTTATGTTGCTACTAACTCGCGTCAGATGGTAGCGAAGTCTTTGGTCAGTACTGGAATTTTCTAGTGGTGGAATCCTGTTGCAACATTGATAAGATAATAGTCAATCGCTCGACATCTTTATAATCTAGATCTACTAATATTTCCTTTGTAATGGTGCAATTGTGTCATCTGGTTGACCGTTTTTCGGGAGCGATCGATCTTTTTTTTGAGCGGTAAAACTTTTTGTCCAAATCACAAGTTACTATAGCAAAGTCCTAAAAATTTGAATAGAGGATAAAAAAAATCGAATATATATAGAAACCAAAATATATCAACTTGTTGATAAAATAACAAATGAAGAAAAGAAGAATAAACGCCAGCCACTTAGCTTATCAAGTACTGAACATGGCAATTTGCAAGACTAACCCACAAACATCCAAACCTCTGCCGATACTTTCATGTGTCTCTTTGCAGAGTTTACAGACTACCACCTAAACAATTTCACGTTCACACATGGTAATGTTATCTCTATAGCTACCTAGCTTAGCTCCCTAACCCCCAAACTCTCCCTATAAAAACCTCCCATCACCACTCCTAATCTCTTCACCAATCCCACATTACACCACCAACTCTATTTAGACCAAGCCCTAAAACCCACAAATGGCCTCCAAAACCACCTCGACCATGGCACTATTCCTCGTCTTCAACCTCCTCTTTTTCACCATGGCCACCGCCACCAAAAAGGGCTGCCCACCTCCCCCACCGCCGCCGTCCGCCTGCCCACCTCCGCCGTCCCATCCCAAACCAACTCCGACCCCATCACCCAAGAAATGCCCGATGGATGCACTCAAACTCGGCGTCTGCGCCAACGTCCTTGGCTCGTTACTCAACGTCACCCTCGGGAAGCCGCCAGTGAAGCCGTGCTGCAGCTTGATCGGCGGGCTCGTCGACCTTGAGGCGGCTCTTTGCCTATGCACCGCCATCAAGGCCAACGTTCTCGGGATCCACCTCAACATTCCGGTCTCTCTGAGCTTGCTGCTCAATGTTTGTAGCAAGAAGGTCCCGTCCGGCTTCCAATGCCCTTGATGATGGATTTGTGGAGACACTATAGTGCTGTTGTGGTGCCATGAAAGAAAATATTTGCTTGAGTGAGTTCTTGGACAAGTTTGAGTTGCTTGTTTATTTCTGTGGGTGTTTTTGTTTATGAGGGTGTCAAAGGTGAAGGGTTGGTTTGTTTAGTATTTTATGTCACGTCATAGATGACAAATGCGTTGTTGTTGTCTATAGTTAAATTTGATCGATGTTGTTTACTACGAGTACTTTTGGGTTGAATGAAAGGTTGGATTTTTCTGTATGAAATGAGTGCAAATGCATTGAATTAAAATGGAACAAGGGTTTGGTTAAACAATATTACCACTGATTTTAAATTCGGAGGTTTAGGTTCAAATTTTTTTGGGTAAATTGCAAGTTTGGTCACTGAGATTAATAAAAACGTTCACGTTTGGTTACTCTAAATATTTAATTTCATTTGTGTTCACAAAAATTAGTTAAACATTTCAAGTTCGGTCACTCTCCGTCCAACTTCGTTAACTTTTGCTTACGTGGCAATCAACTTTTTTTGTTGACCGTTAAATATGTAACATGACAATTAAAAAATAATAAAATAAATAAAATTGAATTTTTAAATATTCCACCTCATTTCCAACTATTTACAAATAAAAATAATTTTTTATAATCCATTAAACCCTAACCGTCCTCCTCTGCAATTCCCCACCGCAGCCTCACAATTTCTCTTCTCATACACGAAAGAGGGTTGAGCTTGCCAAGGCGGGAGTACATCAAAACGCATGCGAAGAAGAACATTGCGGAAGAACTCATTTGAGAGGAAGAAGAATAAGGGGTACCGCTCGACTAAGGAAGCTTACTCGGAGATACCGGATTGGTCACTGTAAAATAATCTCATAGAACGCTGTACAATGTCAGAGAAGAAGAAAAAACAGAGGCCGAGTTCCAACAAAAAAACAGAGACCTAGTTTCCATCTCGATCGGAATCGCAAAACCCACCTCCCACAATTCGGCGAACCATGGACCGGGTTGAGAAACCGTGAGGCCAAAGCGAGGACTAAGAGGAAGAAGGAGCAACAATGGCGTCCAGTTGAGGAGAGAGAGATAGAGGGAGGGAGATGAGGGAGAATCGAAAAGGAGAAAAGGGAATTTTTATGGGCAGGGGCGAATCGGCCGATGCCGCGTTGGAGAGTGGAGGAAGGAGACGATTGACTAATTTCCAAATCCAGAAGTTACACTCCTTCCTTCCTTTGCCTACTGCTGTTTCTCCGTCATGGTACAGAGAAACTTGCAACCCACAAGTCTACAAACAGACTAAGAATTACATTGTAGTGCTGAGCAAGCGCCGAGATGAGTAGGGTGATTGGATGAGTGGAAAAACATCAAGTAGTTGGAAACCTAGGATGATGTCACAGCGGGTTCGTCTGAAAGTAACGTTGAGAAAATGACTTTGTTGCACTAGAAGGTAGCAGCCGCTACTCTTCTTAAACCGACGGGCTTGGGATTGCAGCAGGAGGAAAGAAAATCGGGAGAAGTGGAAACAACGAGAGTGGCTGAAGCGGCGACGGAGGAAACAGATGGTGGCGAGGAGGAATCGGGAGGAGGATTTCCTGTTTGTTCATTCTTTTAATAGTTTATAATTTTATTTTCATAAGAAATGAGGTGGAAAGTTAAAAAGATTAAATTTTGTTTATTTTATTATTTTTTAATTTCCATGTCAGACATTTAACGGTCAACTATAAAAGTTGACTGCCACGTGAGCAAAACTTAACGAAGTTGGACGGAGAGTGACCAAACTTGAATTGTTTTACTAATTTTAGTGACCACGAATGAAATTAAATATTTGTAGTGACTAAACGTGGACATTTTTAGTAATCACAGTGACCAACCTTACAATTTATCCAATTTTTTTATATAAAAATTTACTTGTATTACCCTTATATAACAAATGCATTCCATTGGAACGAGTAAAAGCAAAACAAATTGAGAGTTTACCTACAATGCACAAGCTAAACTTGTACAGCGGGAAATAAGAAAAATGTTGGATAAGGCAGTGATGTTATTTAATTACTTCATTTTTACAGAATTTGAGAATGTAATTCCCTCACACACATTTATGTTAAGAACAAATAGTTAGCCAATACAAATTTGATCAAGTGGTTGTTTTATCAAATTTTGGATTGAGAAATTTTAATCTTCTCTCTTGCTTGGTGAAGCACTCATGCAAAATCATATGTTATATCTTTATTACAAAATACTTGTTTTTTTTTTTATTTTGCTTCTTATTATTAACATGTGATGTTTTAACTCCTATAGCTTGACGTCAAGATGTGGTGGTGGGTGCACCTATGGTGATATGCATGTCAGCGTATGTAACATGTAATTTTAGGTCGACCTATTCCTAACCGTGGTCGACCGAATACACTAATGTGTGCAATATGATGATTTATCACGGTCGACCTTTAAAATTTAGTGGTCGACCGTTTTGAGTTAAGTTGTGATATTACCTGTCGACCACAATAAAAATGGGTGGTCCTTTTCATTGTATTCTGAAGCAAACTGGTCGACCGTAATTCCGTAAAGGTAATGAGGTCAACCACTTGATTGTAGTCATTACCAAAATGGTCGACCATTTACAAAAAGAGGTATACCAGACAGAAGAGTAAAGTGTTTTATCCATTTATTTATCCCTTTTTGACATGAAATGAAGATCGAGTGATGTTGGTCTCGAGGTCGACCGAATACAGTAAGAGGTCGACCAAATTAAGGAAATTTAGCTTATGACCTTCGACTTTATTGCGTATGTATGTCGATGTGGGTGGTTCGTTTGATCGCTCAAATTACGTTTGATAGTCATTGCAATCAGTCTTATATCATGATAGCAAGTACCCATAACTTCTTAACATAACAACGTAACACACTAACAAGAAATATAATAAAACACACTTCATAATTGTTCACATAAAACACACTTCATGAAATCGAAAACCACATAACAACAAAATACACAAGCTAAACTCATTGAGTTCCAATACATCTCCACTCTCTATAACAAAAAACTAGGTTAACCTAATCCTATATTAGGTTGACCGAAAAGTGCATGTTCCAGTAACATGCATGTCACCGTAGAAAAGTTCTAAACTTTTAATTCTATTAACTTATTAAGCCATTTTAAGAATAAATAATTGATTGAAATCACAGATATTTACTTTTCAGAAAATGGGATTGCTGAAATTGAAATGTATAGACTCTTAAATAAATCTCTCCATTAATTCATAAAGTATTATCCACTCGTGACCGCATTTATTTAGAATGATTCCCATGATTTATAAATTTAGGGGAAAGGTCTGGAATTATTCCTTAGGGGGCCACGAACATTAGCACAATAATCAGTAGTATATATAATACATGATTATAATAAAATTGATACAATAATCATTATTCGGTGGGTGGGAGCGTCCATCGATCACCGGACAAACAGTAGCCAGATCTTGGATCCACGTATACGTCTGTATTAGTCACGGATGAAAATAATATGCGCGTTGCTTCCTCCACAACTAACAAAGCCATCTATTTGTCTGTCTTAAACATATATATGTGGAACCATCCTTTGATTTAATATAACCACTAATCATCACACGGAGACAAGTTAATTACAATTAATCAAGTCCGCTATGAGGGCGGGACGGAAAGACAGCTTAAAGCCTCAAACCTAGAAATAAAGGAAAACTGTTGGATATAAAAAAAATATATATTTACTGTGTCTCCGTCAGCTGAGAACATGAAGGGAATGATAATATTCGTTTCATTTGTTGGACTTAACCAAATATGTTCGTGATATAGGTGAGCGACCACTGTCTGCTTTTTCGTACGCCGGCAGACCGGATTGCATCCCAGCTTAATAAAATAAGCGATCGTTGATCGTCGAGTTTGCTGGCAAACATAGAGTAGTAAAACGAACAACTGTGGGTGGGACGTAAAGACAGCTCAAAGCCTCAAACATAGAAACAAAGGAAAACTGTTGGATATAAACAAATATATATATTTACTACGTCTCCGTCAGCTGAGAACATGAAGGGAATGATAATATTCGTTTCATTTGTTGGACTTAACCAAATCTGATCTTGATATAGGTGAGCAACCACTGTCTGCTTTTTCGTACGCCGGCAGACCGGATTGCATCCCAGCTTAATAAAATAAGCGGTCGTTCATCGTCGAGTTTGCTGGCAAACATAGTATGGTAAAACGAACAACTGTGGGCGGGACAGAAAGACAGCTCAAAGCCTCAAACATAGAAACAAAGGAAACTGTTGGATATTAACAATTATATATTTATTGCGTCTCCGTCAGCTGAGAACATGAAGGGAATGATAATATTCGTTTCATTTGTTGGACTTAACCAAATCTGATCTTGATATAGGTGAGCAACTACTGTCTGCTTTTTCGTACGCCGGCAGACCGGATTGCATCCCCGCTTAATAAAATAAGCATCGTCGAGTTTGCTGGCAAACATAGACTGGTAAAACGAACAACTGTTGGCGGGACGGAAAGACAACTCAAAGCCTCAAACATAGAAACAAAGGAAAACTGTTGGATATAAACAAATAAATATTTACTGCGTCTCCGTCAGCTGAGAACATGAAGGGAATGATAATATTCATTTCATTTGTTGGACTTAACCAAATCTGATCTTGATATAGGTGAGCAACCACTGTCTGCTTTTTCGTACGCCGGCAGACCAGATTGCATCCCAGCTTAATAAAATAAGCGGTCATTGATCGTCGAGTTTGCTGGCAAACATAGACTGGTAAAACGAACAACTGTGGGCTGGACGGAAAGACAGCTCAAAGCCTCAAACATAGAAACAAAGGAAAACTGTTGGATATAAACAAATATATATAAATATATTGCGTCTCCGTCAGATGAGAACATGAAGGGAATGATAATATTCGTTTCATTTGTTGGACTTAACCAAATATGATCTTGATATAGGTGAGCAACCACTGTCTGCTTTTTCGTACGCCAGAAGACCGGATTGCATCCCAGCTTAATAAAATAAGCGGTCGTTGATCGTCGAGTTTGCTAGCAAACATAGATTGGTAAAACGAACAACTGTGGGCGGGACGGAAAGACAACTCAAAGCCTCAAACATAGAAACAAAGGAAAACTGTTGGATATAAACAAATATATATTTACTGCGTCTCCGGTAGCTGAGAACATGAAGGGAATGATAATATTCGTTTCATTTGTTGGACTTAACCAAATCTGATCTTGATATAGGTGAGCAACCACTGTCTACTTTTTCGTACGCCGGCAAACCGGATTGCATCCCAGCTTAATAAAATAAGCGGTCGTTGATCGTCGAGTTTGCTGGCAACCACCCCAATCTGCATAAAAAAATGCTGTAAGAGCAAGCAAACCGTCAGAAGGGAAAAACAAACCTCGGTCGGGGGAACCTTTCAGATAGCGAAAAACATGATGCGCGACATCAACATGAGCCTGCCGAGGTTCGTGGACTGCTTCACTAAGAACATTGACGACATACACGATTTCAGGACGAGTAACCGTCAGGTATAACAGACGACCAATGAGGCGTCGGTATGACAAAGGGTCGGAAGCCGGCGGACCATCAAGCCTACTAAGGTGATGGTTCTGCCCAATCGGGAATAGAGAAGGCCGAGCTACTTGAACACCTGAATCATCCAAAATATCGAGAGAATACTTTCTTTGTGTGACCACGATTCCCTGCTTGGAGCGAGAAACTTCAACACCAAGAAAATATATACTTCAAGGTACCCAGATTCTTAATATTGAACTTTTGATGGAGAAAGTCCTTAACTTGCTGAATAGCAGGAAGAGAAGTCCCACCAAGAATGATGTCGTCGACGTAAATAAGAGCTACCAGAAAAACATCATCTTGGCAAAAGGTGAACAAAGAGGGGTCGACTTTGGACATAGTGAAGCTGAACCTGACGAGTGCAGTTGTAAACTTCATGTACCAAATACGCGAAGCCTTCTTGAGACCATAGAGTGATTTCATTCTAAAAGCTGAAGCACCGTCATCTATGAGCCAATCCATACCAATAAGTTTATGCAATGTTGGATACAAAGGCAAAATGCTTGGCAAAATAGGACCAAAAACTTAATGCCCCACCTAGTCCATCCAAACAAATCAATTTTATCCCACAATATCACATTACTGATAACATACTTACTTTGCAATAAACACTGCACGCAATGACCAGGAATAATGGAAGAATGGAACCATGTGGCTCAAACGTAACATTGCTAAGGCTTATGATTGCATGAAATAGATTTTTAGAAGATAACACCCGATAGGGAAATCTGAAAGAAATCATCATAATCATGAAATGTATCTCCATAATAGATATGCAAGACTTATGGGAAGAATGGAACCATGTGGCTCAAACGTGACATTGCTAAGGCTTATTGACTCGCACGAAACTACACCACAAATTAATCTCGACTAGAGCCCAAGTTTTAAAACTCTATCCGGGTGCAGTATAGAGCAAGTATTTAAATTGTCAACTCGGGCCGGTCCATGTACCCCTACTTCAATCGCTTAGATTGTTGTCTAGCAAGCAACTTTAGGGTTTAGGTTTATTGGAACTACAAACTAAGCAAGCAAAGAAAAGTAAATAAAGAAAAATTATAACTAGGGGAGCTTCGCCCAAGAATTGCTCTCCCCTAACTAGCTACCAAGACTCGTTGGATTGGAACGATTGCCTTGGGCACGTTAATCGTGAACCGCAGAGGAAAGCATATGTGGTCGGAGACCACACACTCAATTGCTAAACCGAGGTGAGGATGAAAGGCCGTGTCACTCGACCCTCTCGGTTTACACGATCGGTAATCGACTTACTTCCTCACTCAACTCTAAGGTCGGACGGTTTAACCACGATTAATCGACTTGTTCGATTCAATATTGAGGGTTGCCCTAACTCAACCTAGTTTAGGTGGCTTGGAAAGCGGATGGAAAACCAACTCGATTGAGTCTCCCTTGAAAAGGGAATTTTCCTCTCTAAACTAGGTTAAGGTGACAAATTAGATTACTAGCACCTAAATGCACAAACTTAGGGGTGCTAAGCACAATTATGCACAATCCCTAGGATGCTAAGCACAAAATATGCACAACCCCTAAGTTGCTAAGCACAAGCATGCACAATCATGGTGAATGATGCCTTAAACATTGAATTGAACAATACCCAATATCAATCATTGGATCTAAACAATTAATTACAAAGTATTGGTTAGGGATCTACAACACCCAAGAGAAAAGAGTGAGTTTCTAGAGACAGAGAGAGAGAGAGGGGTTACAAATTTGAGCTCAAGATCTTCTTCTTCTTCTTCTTCTTCTTCTTCTTCTTTTAGGCTTGAACATTCCACCCAAGCCTCCAATGATGCTCCAAGATCACTCGAGCACTCACTCTCTCTCTCTCTCTCACTAGAAATCCCCTTTGGTGTTTAGGTTGAAACCCTAAAGAAGAAAGTGTTTCTTCTCCCAAAAACCAGCTCTCCTTTCTCTCTCCACGTTGTTGTCTTCATATTTGCCCAAAAGCGATAAGTTCACGGACAAGTTGGCCAGTTCACGGCCGTGAACACCTAAACGCGTCTATGAACTCAGTGTCGTCCCAAAATGATTCGTTTCACTCTGCTGGGTTCACGATCAATGGCCCCAGTTCACGGTCTTAGAGACCCTGAACTGCCTTGTCGTCAGTAACTGCAAGAATCTCGCTGGATTGCTCGATGTTCACGGTTTGTTATCCATGTTCACGTCTTAGGAGACCGTGAACTGCCTTACCTTTTTCGTGCATGAACTGCGGCTGTTTCCTAGGACGCCTTCACTTCACTAATACGAGTCAATTGTCACGGTCACTTAGGACTTTTCTACGGTTTTTGCGCTTTTTGACCTCCAAATATCCCAAAACTCGTCCTCGACACTTCCACACGTGCTAGGACCTGAAATGTATCAAAACAAGCATAAACTAGCGAGAAATATGTCGAGTAATGATGAAATACTAAGCTAAACGAATAAGAAATGAGGGGTAAAATGTGTGCATTTGAGCACGAATCACGTCCCCACACTCAGACGTTTGCTTGTCCCCAAGCAAACCAATTACAAAACAAGGTAAGCTTACAACTTCTTTTTCAACATAATTTTTGAGGCATGTCATAGGGCACAAAATGAATGAATCACAATGATTATTTGACACCAACCTATAGACAAAAACAAAGTAATCTTTGCAACCACTAGAAACGACATTCAACTGTATTAAGATTGTGCCAAAGAAGAGTTCTCACATTATTCATCAACCAACTCACAACCTGTCTCGACGACTCACCAATCACAGTTACTCATGCATGAAGATCACATTATAGGAACGAACAATCGAGCAACCTAGGTCCTCACCGGGGTAAAAGAAATGAAGAAAACATGATGAAACTCGCTCACTCTGGACCAGAGGGGTCAGGACCATTTGATGCAAAATATGTGCATATTCACGCTCAATCCTAACGTCCCTTTACCAAGATGATAGCCTCTAAATGTTAGAGCTCACAAGATGGGTGTCGTTGCTGGCTTGTCCGAAGGTCTTGGACACAGGTTCAAATGACTGGCTAGGGATTAGGACATGGGGAAAAGTCTTTTCGAGTGGTGGAAAACATAGCTCAAGGTTCCACATTTCCATCCTAAAACAACAAAAGGTTCTAAGGTTTCTATTAGAACCGTCTCCTATACTCAATGGCCACTAGCATCGGCCAAAAACACACTTCCCTCGATTCCAAACCACAACCAATCACCAAACCATTCGCAACAATCTTTCTTGCTACCCTTGCTATTCAATTTCAAGCACAAGAGTGTGGTAGGCAAACAACATGTAAGTGTTCCTAAAGCTTGCATGCTAAGAAACACTTCTAAGAGCATGTTCAACATTTATTATATTTTTGGTGGCCACTCTCTTTTCTTCTTTGCCCTCTTATTGATCTCTTTTTTTTTTCTCTTTTCTTTGGGTGCTATAGATAGCTATGAACATGCCACACTTTGAAAAACTACCTCCACACTCACTTTCCTTTTTAGCAAGACCATACACAAATCACTCATGTGGAACGTCGATTAAGCTCAAATGGTATGAATGGAGCTTCCAAACACAAGGGTGACTCGATATTAGTGTAGACACGAAGAAAGTAGGGTCGCTCTATCTAAATCAATCAAGCTCAAGTAGCATGAGCTACCTAACACGAGAATGACCCATAGATACACTGCTCAAAGGGGTTAACTAAGGGATGATATGATCGGGTCGGTCAACATTTGGATCGTGGACTAAACCTATGCCTCTATCTTCCTCACTAGCAACAACGTGAATGCTACGCATCATGTATAGGGTGAACTATGGCACAAGAACGAAATGAATGGCACAAGTCTCACATGGATACCTAGGTGCTCAATCATTCGGTCTCACTCCCTAAACTCGATGCATAGGCAACTATGAAAAGTGAGTAATCGATTCAAAACATCTATCACTTCACAAATACATGAGAAATGAACCTATGCACAAACCTAATACATGTCTCAGTCATCATCATAGGTTGCACATAATCTCAGGAAAATCATCCATAGACAATGCTAATAACCACAAGATTCAAAACAAATCACCACAAGGTGCCACTATGATCAATGAAATGTAGAAGTTGTTATGCTTGGAGCCCTCAAATTTTGAAGATTTGGGCATACATCTAGGCTCCAAGCATTAAAAATCACACCAAACATTCACACACACACACATGCATAATGGACTCCCCCCCCCCCCCCCCCCCCACACACACACACTTGAGCTCGACATTGCCCTCAATGGCGTAAAAGAAGGGGATATAACGATGTTACCGGTCAAGTTGTGAATGTTTGTGCTTGGGAGCGGAGGGTGGGTGAGATCCGGAAGAACAAGGGGACGGTAAAACACCACGAGAATCTCTTCATTGATCATCTTATTGAAAGGAAAAGAGATGCAAACCGTTGATGGTTGGGTTGCCTCCCACCAAGCGCTTCTTTAACGTCGTGAGCAGGATGGTTGCTCTTCAAGTTTCGGTCCACCTAAGAACCTCCTTGAAGTTAAGGTTCTCGTCGGTGAGGTGACGTCTCAAGTCACGAGCATTGGACGAGTCCATGATTGAGGGCTCGTGAACTTGAGTGGCTTTGAGGCTACACTCACGAGAACTCTTCTTCTTTCCTTCTTCTTTATTCTCTTTGCCCCATACCATGTAGTGCAAACTCGATTGGTTTCCATCGCATCCACCAAGAGGGATCGCCGATGGTTTGGCCTTGGATTGGAAAAGAGCCGCAAATGGGTCCTTCTCCAAAAGCGCATCCAGGTCGGGTGGAAAGCTTTGGTGGCACTTGTAACTTGTGGATGCTTAATCCACCACGACCTCGTCGTCATCTTGGACGTCACTTGCTCCTTCTACTTCTTCCTCGACCTCCCTTCCTTCTTCTTCAATTTCCTCCGCTTGGGAACACTCGAGATCTTCCCCCTCTTCAATGCTTTCTTCCTCCTCTTCAACCTCTTCTTCCTCCTTCCAATTCATGTCTTCAAGCACGCTTTGGAGGGAAAGACGCCATACAAGCTCATAGAAGGAATTCTCTTGCTCCTCTACACTCGTGTCTTGGTCTTCAAGGTTGTTCTCGAGAAGGGGAAGATAATGAGAATCGTCAATGCAACCTTCGTGTTGATCCTCACCACGGGAGCTCTCTGGGGTGAGTTCGTCTTGCTCCACACAATTGTCATTGCTTGCCCTTTCAACCTCCTCGTTGGCGATATAGCTTGCATAAGCCTGTTCCACCTTCTCCTCCAATAATGAGAGGCGATATAGCTTGCATAAGCCTGTTCCACCTTCTCCTCCAATAATGAGAGGCGATAGCTTGCACAAGCCCGTTCCACCTTCTCCAAAAGTGTCAAGCCGGGAGGAGGGAGGGGTTGGAAATCCGTGTTGGAGAATGTTCTTGTAAAATTCTCCGCGGCAAGCTCAAACTTGGACTTCGATTCTGGTTGTGGGAGATCCAAGTTCGATCACCCATCATCGGCGCCTCAAACAAACCGCTCCACCATGAGCTCCAATTTTCTCTTGGGCACCGGTTGTGGAGTGGCATATGGTTTTGATGATTTTCCCATGAAGTCTTCCATGGCCAGCTCCAACTTGGATTTCTCCTCAGGCTGTGGAGGGAAATCTTTATGATATGGGGAAGCCTCTTCATACCCCCAATGGTATGATTGTTCTTCTTGGAAGGGAGGTTGGTAATAGAACACGGATCCTTGGCTTCCCCCTTCTTGTTCACTCCATGAAGCTCCGGGTACCCCCATTCGGGTGGTTGTGGATACCCCCACCTATTGTAGAAACCATTGGGATCCATGATTCATAACCTACACAAACAAAAACACAAAAAGAAAATCAAACAAACACAAACCACCCTTCCAAACGAAGAGTGGGTAAACAAAACATAACACAAAACATAAACAAAAAGGCAAGATAGAAAATGCTAGATTAACACTAATCGACCTTTTCAAAATAATGGACCACGGTTCCCCGGCAACGGCGCCAAAAACTTGACACGCACGAAACAACACCACAAATTAATCCCGACTAGAGCCCAAGTTATTAAACACTAATCGGGTGTAGTATAGAGCTAGTATTTAAATTGTTGACCCGGGCTAGTCCATGTACCCCTACTTCAATCGCTTAGATTGTTATCTAGCAAGCAACTTTAGGGTTTAGATTTATTGGAACTACAAACTAACCAAGCAAAGAAAAGTAAATGAAGGAAAATTCTAACTAGTGGAGCTTCGCCCAGGAATTGCTTCCCCCTAACTAGCTACCAAGATTAGTTGGATTGGAACGATTTCCTTGGGCACGTTAATCGTGAACCGCAGAGGAAAGCGTATGTGGTCGGAGACCACAGTCTCAATTGTTAAACCGAGGTGAGGATGAAAAGCCGTGTCACTCGATCTTCTCAGTTTAGAAAATCGGTAATCAACTTACTCCCTCACTCAACTCTAAGGTCGGAAGGTTTAACCACGATTAATCGACTTGTTCATTCAATATTGAGGATTGCCCTAACTCAACCTAGTTTAGATGGCTTAGAAAGCGGAAGGAAAACCATCTCGATTGAGTCTCCCTTGAAAGGGGGATTTTCCTCTCTAAACTAGGCTAAGGTGGCAAATTAGATTACTAGCACCTAAATGTACAAACTTAGGGGTGATAATCTCAATTATGCACAATTCCTAGGATGCTAAGAACAAATATGCATGACCCCTAAGTTGCTAAGCACAAGCATGCACAATCATGGCGAATAATGCCTCAAACATTGAATTGAACAATACCCAATATCAATCATTCAATCTAAACAAGTAATTACAAAGTATTGGTAAGGGATCTACAACACCCAAGAGAAAAGAGTGAGTTTCTAGAGAGAGAGAGGGGTTACAAATTTGAGCTCAAGATCTTCTTCTTCTTCTTCTTCTTCTTCTAGGTTTGAATCTTCCAACCAAGCCTCCAATGATGCTCCAAGATCACACTAGCGCTATCTCTCTCTCTCTCTCACTAGAAGTCTCCTTTGGTGTTTAGGTTGAAACCCTAGAGAAAGAAAGTGTTTCTTCTCCCAAAAACCAGCTCCCCAATCTCTCTCCCCACAGTTGTCTTCATATTTGCTCGAAAGCAATCAGTTCATGGATGCGTTGGCCAGTTCACGACCATGAACACCTAAACGCGTTCGTGAACTCAGTGTCATCCCAAAACGCGTCGTTTCACTCTGCTTGGTTCACGGTCAATGGCCCCAATACTCGGTCTTAGGGACCGTGAACTGCCTTGTCGTTAGTAACTGCTAGAATCTCGCTGGATTGCTCGATGTTCACGGTTTTTTACGGTTTTTGACCTCCAAATATCCAAAAACTCGTCCTCGACCCTACCACACGTGCTAGGACCTGAAATGTATTAAAACAAGCAGAACCTAGCGTGAAATATGTCGAGGAATGATGAAATACTAAACTAAACGAATAAGAAATGAGGGGTAAAATGTATGCATTTGTGCCCGAATCACATGAAACAGATTTTTAGAAGAGAATACCCGATATGGAAATCTGGAAGAAAGCAACATCATCATAATCATGAAATAATGCACCTCCATAATAGATATGCTAGACTTATGGAATGAAGGAGAAACAAGAGCTTCACCCCGAGTTGAGGATTGTGACTTTGACATCCGTAATTTTTTCTTATCTCTTTAGCCATCAAAATAACTATGGGTGTCTATGCTTTATAACTTTGTGTTACCACTTCTCTACATCATCGTTGAGTCTATTTACATATATTATGTGTCTCTAGAAAACAACCTCATATCATTCATAAAAATACGATGTAACCTAGGGCTAGGAAAATAGACCAGACCGTTAGAAAAACCGTGGTCCAAACCGTACCGCACAGTTTGGTCCGGACCGTAGACCGTTAAGTATGGTCTGGTCTGATCCATGGTCTGTATTATCTTATGTTTTGATCTCTTGGTCTGGTCTGGTCTAGACCGCGGTTTACCGGACCAAACCGTGGACCCAACTAACTTGTCAATACGTGTTAACAGCCCATTCGACCACTCTCCCAACTCCTACAACGACACCCAAGTCTGAACCTTAGTTTTGTGAATCTCGTCCCTCCTTCATTCACAACCACATTTAACCAAAGAGTAGAGATAATCGTGTCTCCATATGACATTATGTTAATGTTAATGACGTTATGGTGCAAGTTGGGATGCTTTTACTTTGTATCTTTGTTAGGTACTAAGATTTAGAGTATCAAAATTATTCATGCATGTTAGGATTAATGATTTAAGGAAAATAACAATTATTTTTCCTGGTTATTGGTTCAATTTTTTGTGTGGTTGACTAAACAAATTATTCATTTTTCGTTGAATGTGGTCTATGTGGACCAGACCAGACCGAACAAGACCGCACAGGCATGCTCTGGACCAGACCATATAGTCTGTGGTCTGGTCTGTGGTCTATACTTTAGCCTCTCGGTCTGAACCATAAACCGTATATATGGTCTGGTTTGGACCAGACCGCACCGTTTCCCAACTAGTGTAACCTACTAACTTTCTTCAAATGTAGCAAAATTTTATCCCCTAAACATTTCATCCATCGTCTCCGATCCATATTGGACCCAGGTTTATTATACTGGACTTCAATCCAATTAATCATGTTCTACGGTACCCCGGGTGAAATCCGGGGTACCGCATACCTTAAGTAAGAAAACTCTATCTAGAACTTGAATTGACTGATCTTTCGGACATTATACTATACTCTAACCCATAAAGATCAAAATCTAGGTCTTAATTCTCTAAATCTTATATCCCAAGAACAATTTAATTAGAAACAATAATCAACGGTTATAATTCGTCCAAATATAGACAAAAAAAGTAATACACCATCTTAGGGTTTTTAGTTTATGATTTAGATGATTAGGACCTAGGGTTCACTCATTAAGGGTTAGAGTATAGTATCATGCCCAAAAATCCTGCTAATTCAAGGTCTAGATAGCGTTTTCATACTCAAGGTATACGATACCCCGGATTTCACCCGGGGTACCGTAGAAGGCACCATATATATATATATATATGGCAAAGGCTAGCGTACGCACGGACGTACCCTAGCTTACCGTACGCCTGTTGAGTTTTGGTATTTAGACAATGAATTAACCGGAGTTTGGGGCATGATATTATACGCTAACCCCTAATGGGTAAACCCTAGTCCGCAATTCACTAACCCAAAGCATAATATTCATTTAATCTCGAGATGAAAATCAACGGTTCTGATTTGTCGAAATTATTGTTGATTTTCATTTCAAGATTAAACGAATCTCATGATTTGGGTTAGAAAACTAGGGACTGGGGTTTATCCATTATTGTTTAGGGTATAGTATCCTGCCTAAAACTCCGGTTAATTCATGATCTAAATAGCAAAACTCAAACGGGCGTACGGTAGTCTAACGTACGCCCAGGCGTACGCTAGCCTAAACCATATATATATATATATATATGAAATTTGGTTACTGTTCCCTAACTATTTGTATTTTGATACCACACAAATTTTATTAAATTACAACTTAGTTAAAGTACAGTTTATATTTTGATACCCAATTTAATTTTAATATAAAATCAGTGCACAATTATGTTTTGGTATCTAAATTTTATGATATTTTCATACCTACAATTTTATAAATTTACATATCGGTCCAATGTTTAGATTTCACTTGAATCCATGAATTCAATCCACCAATCCTTTTGAACCAATCCATGAATCCAATCCACCATAACATAAAAGTATAAATTTAGTTTGTACAATACAAGATGTTGTATCACTCAACTGTAGGAGAAGATTCGACCATTTTATATTTGCTCATTACGTGAATCATTAAATAAATGATAAAAGAGAGATGACTCTAAAATATTAAAAGAGCGATTTTATAAACTCATTTAGTACATTTACGGGTACTAAACAAACTTTTACTAACTTCGTGTAACAAGATATGCGACATCTACATAAGAAAGTGTCAATAAATTGCTACGGTGAAAAGGGTTGATTGTTGTATTGACATTCAACTAAAAGAATTGGTCAAAACATTTCCATCATCTACTACTTAGTCAATATCATATGGTCAAGTTAATATTACTAACAAAACTGCTAACAAAAAATTAATTTTAAACTAATAATACTAACAAATCATTATAACGAGCCACATAATACATGCACATAGGCCATCTCCACTCCGTGACAAAGCGCGCCATCCATACCCAGTACTAACACAGAACTAATTAAAGCAAGAGACCTTGTCTACATAATTGATACAAATTGGACAATTATTCGTTTTACACGCTGCTCTGGAGGGGCACAGATTCGATGCATTTAATCCTTTTTTGCATGATTTTTTACATTATTTTTTGTGGAACTTGGAAGCATTCGTCTATTGTGCTGGTTTTTTCATTGTTCTTTTCCATCTATCTTTTCTCTGTATTATCCTCCTCTTCCTCGGGACAAAATTTTCCAAAAAAAACTTCATCCAATGGACTCAGGAGAATTATTAAATAGATGTTTCGTGTCACAACTTATGATCTATTCACACTGCTATTTTTCCCCACACATTTCACCAATTATTTTTAGTATCAATCTCATCAATACCATCATCCAATTACATAATTTCATCATCCGCTTCTTATTACGTGAGTGATGCATAATCAAATATATTTCAATGGGATCAAAACAATTGTCTATAATACTAATCGAAACTGTATTAATTTTAGCATACTTTTCCTTAATGTAATTAGTTCACTCAAGAACTGAAGTAAATACTAGTTTTTAATGTAATTCGTTTGAGGGGGCGTGTTAGTGTTCTTGACATGTTATCAGAGCTAGACACGTTCACCTAGCTTCGATCCAGTCTCACCCTTCTGATTTCATCATATCCTTTCATCACAATGTCCACATCCTCTGTTACTGATGGCTCGACACCCTCTGCTGGTGACGCAATCATCACATTTTGTTGAGAAACCGGGCAGCAACCATAAGCAAGAATAGAATGCACAAGACACACGATTTTTACGTGGAAAACCCAAATCGGGAAAAACCACGGGACCTTTGTCCAAGCCACAACTCCACTAAACTTTGGTGGGATTACAAGTCCTCTCTAGACTAGCTAGAGGATTACAAACACCTCAAGAACACCCTTCTTGGATCAACAATCAACCACAATAGCTCTCACCAACATGGTGGATAACAAGAACAAGAGCAAGGCAAAGAGAGGTTTAGAGATACCAAAAAACATATTCGAACACCTTCTGTCTAGCAGCTATTACCGACAAACTAGAGCTCCAAACGACGATCCCTCCGGTCAGATTGAAACCCAGATAATTGCGAACCCACTGTCCAAATTTCAGAACGCTCCAACGGTTCAATCTTCCAGAACGCTCACTTGAACAGGCTGCCCTGCTGTAGAAACGAAAAACAACATCTCTTTCTCTCCTCTCTTTTTCCTTATCTCTTCTCTTTTCTGATTCTCTCTCTAAAAATATGAAAGGCTGTCACCTCTTTTTATTTTTGAGTAGACAATAACTCTCTATTTTGAAAATAGAGGATTTTCTAGAAACCAACCAAAACTCAAACTCAAACCGGTTAATCCAACCACCATATGAGTTGGACCAACCCAACACATTCAATCCCGCAGTGCAATTGCCCATGAAGCTCACATCATCCAACTTCCATTCCTGGAGGTCACAATTGGAGACGCTGCTAATGGGCTTAAATCTCATCTCTTTCATCGACGGAACTGGTGTCGCTCCTGCTCAAATGCTTACGGCGGACAACATCACGACACCCAATCCTGCATATCGGCGTTGGTATCACCAAGACAAGCTCATCCTCCACGCTCTTTGCTGCTCCATCTCCAAATCCCTATATTCCTATGTCTCGGCTACCACGACATCCCGCGAAGCATGGTTAGTTCTTGAAAAATTATACGACTGCAAATCTCAATCCCGTATTATCTATTTGAAAGGAAAATTAGCTGGCGCTAATAAGGGCACACAAGATGTTAACACCTATATCAATGATCTGAAGCTCATTGCTGCCGAGCTTGCTTTGATTGATGATCTTGTTAAAGATTTGGACATGGCTGTATATTGTCTCCGCGGGCTCGATGCGGAATATAACCAGTTTTCTGTTGTTGTTCGTGCCCGAGGCTCCACGATCGTGATTGAAGAATTGCTAGACTCCTTGATTGAATTCGAATCTGATTTGAAGGCGCAATCGAGGGCTCCTGCTGTTCCGACGGTCTTCTTCTCGCAGGGGGCAGCTCGCCGTGGTGGCGGAGGAAGTCGTAGCAACTTCTCCCCTCGGCCATCTCGTCCGCAGCCTGCACAAGGGTTTGGTGGTGAGCCTGGTTAGGGGTGGGCAACGGGAAACGGGTATTTGGGCATACCCGTACCCGTCCCGTTTTTTTAAGGGTTACAGGTACCCATATTACCCATAATATTATAAACGGATGGGACTTGGGATTGTACATTCCTAATATGGGTACCCGCGGGTTACCCGCGAATACCCGTTTGGGTAATATGGGTACCCGTTATACCCATTCAATACAAAAACATAAATTTAATTCAGCCCAACCCAATTCAAAACCCATTGGCCATTTCGGCCCTTACCCTTTCAATTTCAATTCCATTTGGGCCCTTACCCTTTCACTCTTTCACTGACATGTTTGGTGAATTAGTAGAGAGCGTTGCTATGTGTTTGAAATGAGGCAACGAGTGTCCATTTACATCTTGGGATCATTGTACTTAATTAAGGAACTTGGATCATCCCAATATGGCTCCTAATTATTCTTCTTTATAGGACACCAGTAGGTGAAGGACACTTGCAGCCGAAGAAGGGAGAATGGCAGCAGCAGCCTGCAGAAGGGAGAACGGCATCAACAGTAGCAGCCCGGAGAAGGCAGAACTACAGCAGCAGCTTGCAGAAAGTAGCAGCATGCCTCCCATTTGGTTGTGTTGAATGAAACTTCTTTTTTGACAATTTTGTGCTTGGAATGATTTATTTCTATGTGTTATGATTGTTCATGAATGTGTAATTTGCAAACCAAGTATTTGTGATTGGGATGTATTTTGTGTCTTGTGATTGTTAAGCAAATACAAGTTAAGTTTAAACTTTTGTTAAAATTTTAGTGGTTTAAACTTTGGGTATTTATGGGTAGTATGGGTACCCGTTATCCGTCCCGTACAGGTAATGGGTACCCGTTTCCCATATGGGTTTGGGATATGGGATAGACTTTGGTCTCCAAATGGGACTGGGTACCCGTTTAAAACGGGACGGGTATCCCGTCCCGTCCGGTTGCCCACCCCTAAGCCTGGTGGCCATCAGTCACATGGCCCAAGTACACACAGCCCACAGTCCTTTTCCACTTACCCTGCCGAGCTTCATTCTCCACAACAGAGACGTGGGCCTGTCATTTCCAATATTGTGACAGGCCGGGCCACTCAGTGAAGCAATGCTTCCGGATTTTCCCACAGGCCCGTCAACAATTTCAGCAGTCTAACCAGGGGCAAGTTCACAACTATAGGTGTCAAAACATAGCCCGACCCGATTAACCCGTCCGATCAACCTGATCCGTAACCCGACCGCAACCTGAATTGACTAAAAGTCAACAACCCGTAATCTGCAACACGATTGACCCGCAACCCGACTAACCCGAACCCGACTGACCCGCAACCCGATTAACCCAAACCCGATTGACCCGCAACCCGACTGACCCGCAACCCGATTAACCCGAACCCGATTGATCCGAACCCGACTAACCCGTAACCCGACCGACTCAACCCGAACCTCACTTAGTCCACTTAAATAATTATTATAATATACAATACATAGTTTTTCAAAATAAAGTTTTTCATTCTAAACTTAGGTAAAATTATTTTTTCATTTCGTATAGGGAATTTAAAAAATATGAAACTCACTTGATATTATGTATTTTAAGAAAATTAAAAAAATTTAAACATGAAGGTCACTTGAACACTTAGTTCTTTAACAAAATTAAAAAACGTAAATATAAAATCAACATAATGTCAATATTAATAATGAAGAATTAATAATTGAGATCATGGACAATATTAATATAATATATAAATTAAAATTTTGGTTAATTCAACTATTCAATAAAATTATCCATTAAATATAAATAAAATAAAGTAATGTATTTGGTAATTTGATGTTTTTAAAAGAAGAGGAAAATTTTGGTGTATTCAACTTTTTGGGAAGAGAAAGAAGAAGGAAATTTGGTTATGTGAATTTTTTAGAAAAGAAACAAGTGGAAATTTTGGTGGTTTTGATTTGTGGGAATAGAAAGAAGTGGGAAAGTTTGGTTCTTTTGATTATGAAAGAGAAATAAGGAGGAAAATTTTGAGTTTTCAACTCTTTCTGGAAGGAAAGAAGAGGGAAATTTGGTTCTTTCAATTTTATGGAAGAGAAATAGGAGGAAAATTGAGTGTTTCTAATTTATGGAAAGAGAAATGAGGGAAATTTCAGTATTTTTTTTTTTGTGAAAAGAAAGAATGAAACAAATTTGGTGTTTTCAACTTTTTGGTTTTTCAAAATTTTAGCCTTTGAAATATGAATCTTTAATTTTTATATGGAGGGCATTACTAGTTAAATTTATTCTTATATGCTTTGAAGGCTAATATATATATATATATGGTGACTACTTCGGTGCACTCAGAAAAATGAGTGTGTTCAATGCACCCAACTCAAAAACTAGACTTAAGGTGTCGGATTTTGAATTTTAATTTGTATAATTAGTGTAATATGATGATATAACATATGACAACAACTAATTAGCCGATTACCCTAAGCTCTAGACCTTCAATTTTGATTTCTATCCCTAAACCCCAAATTGTAAACCCTAACCCTAAATCTCTAAACTACAAATCATTCAAATTAAAGTAAATCTTTAATGGTTTTTATGCAAAATCATGTGCGTTATTGTTCATCACATCATAAGTGTGATTGACATCATTTTGACATAAGTTGCATGTTCAAAATGACGGTTATGAAGTGAGTGCACTGAATGCACCCAAAAAAGTGAGTGCACCGAAGACGCCACCATATATATATATATGTGTGTGTGTGTGTGTGTAATTGTTTATGGGATAATAAATAAATTAACCATTAGTTACAACAATTATACTAAACTTGATAAGTAATCTTTGACGGTTCGTTGTTTAGGGTATAAAATATATTGGTTAGGGTAAATGGTATAAAGTACAGATGGTTTAGGGGATATATGGTTAGAGTATAAGATATTGATGGTTTTGACGGTTCTAAGTTTTTTATTAACATATGTTCACTTGAAGTCATTTGATGTCTTTAACGACAGGAGATCCCTTTTTAATTTATGTTTGTGGTACGTGGTTAGGGTACAATGTATATGATGTATAGTATAAGATATATGGTTAGGGTATGCAATTAGCAAATATCACTTTTTATCTATGTTTTGAAAATCAAAGTATGAATTTCAGTTTTAAATTAACTATACTAGCAAAATCACAACTCATAAGGACATATGGTTAGGGTATAGGGTATGTGGTTAGTGTATAATGTATTGACAGTTTAGGGTATACAATCAAAAACATATACTAACTTAATATTGTCGATTGAGGGTAAAGCTAAGTGTATAGGATATGTGTTAGGACTTTGCTACGGTGACATGCATGTCACAGTGACATGCATGTCACAGTGACATGCACTTTTTGGTCGACCTCATATAGGATTAGGTCGACCTAATATGTTGTTTCAGTGTAAAAACATTTTCATGTGTCTACTTTGGAGATTCATATCTTACAATTAGCTAGATGAAAATTGGAGATTAAAGGCTTGTTTTGAAGCTGAAGTGTCCCTCTACACATTAAAGTACTTGGGAGCTCAATAGAAAGTCCAGAAGACCATTTTTGAACCTCACCAAAAGGCTATGCCAAAACTGGGAAACTGCCTGAAAATGGCTAAGTCTGGCAACGTGTTTGTCAAGCCTACTTTGGAGCTCAATTTGAGAAGCATGGATGCATGTCAAGTCCAAAGGCCTCTACCACATTAAATTATGTATTTTTTTTATACAAAGGCAAGGCATTGGATGAAAGATTGAATATCTTTAAGGCTTCAAACAAAAGGCTCGAAGTTGCTACGAAGGCTGTTTTCTGGCAGCTTGCTTGTGCTCGAAGTCTGACTGAAAAACAGCCTTCGTAGCAACTTCGACCATTTTATTTAAAGGTTTACAGATATCCAATCTTTCATCCAATGCCTTGAATTTGTATAAAAACATACCTAATTTAACGTGGTAGAGGCTCCTGGACTTGACTCGCATTCATGCTTCTCGAATTGAGCTCCAAAATAGGCTTCACAAACACGTTTCCAGACTCGAGCCATTTCCAGGCAGTTTCCAGTTTTGGCATAGCCTTTTGATGAGGTTCAAAAATGGTCTTCTGGACTTCCTATCGAGCTCTCAATCACTTCAATATGTAGAGGGACGCTCCAGCTTCAAAACAAGTCATTAGTCTTCAATTTCCATCTAGCCAATTGTATGATATGAATATCCAAAGTATGCACCATGAACTGTTTTTACACTGAAACAACAGATTAGGTCGACCTGATCCTATATGAGGTCGACCGAATTCTAGATGAGGTCGACCGGAAAGTGCAAGTCACCGTGACATGCATGTCACCGTAGGCACACCCTATATGTTATTGAGTAAGTTATGATTGAAGTCCCAATAATTTTACTAGATTTGATAGTTAATCTTTAATGGTTCAATTTTCAGGATAATTCTAACAATTTTACAAATAACTCGTTTGGCAACAGTTTACTGAAGTTATTTGTGCAATAAGTTATTTCGAAATAACTCCTTTTATCACTCTGCTTTTGCCTAATACCACACACCAAATACCACATTTGCATGGTTATACTAAATGAGATACTTTAATCCAATTACACTACTGAAATAATACTAAAATATCAAATAAATAAGTAATGGTATCTTTTGGTTGTAAATATTGATATCACCATTACTATTAGCTAGTGTACTTTACCAATTACGATTAATTACATAACAAGTTTGCAAGTCATACAAATTGATTTAACATTTTGACTCGTTCTTTTCAAAAAATTAAGTATATATATATACGAGGTAGAAATAAATTGGTTAAAATAAATATATTGTTTTCAAATAAAGTTTTTCATTCTCAACCTAAGTAAAATCATTCACATTTAGTTAAGAAAGTTCAAAATCTGAAATTCACTTAAAATTATGGTTTTTAATTACGAAATTTATGACATGAATTTCTTTAACCAAATTACAAAAAAAGTAAATATAAAATCAGCACAATCCTAATATTTATAATAAATAATAACTAAGACCTTTTTGTCTATAATAATAAACTTTATTATTGGAGAAGATGATAGGGTAAGAACTAAGAAGTAATTTTGGGCGGGTGTGATGAAATTTTGGTTTTGGGCGGGTGTGATGAAATTTTGGGCGCCCAATTTTTTGCAAGCAGAGGGAAGGGTTTTGTGTTTTTGGTGTAATTGTAGTGGACGGGTGATGATGAAATTTTGGGCGGCCCAATTTTAGTTGTGGTGGGAAGGCGAGATTTTAAATTTCGATTGTGGTGATTTTGACTAGTTTTTCTTAATTAAGTATATATACAAGGTAGAAAGAAATTGATTAAAAACTGTGATAAATATTTTAAATTAGTGTAATAAAATGTGTAAGTTGGTAACGAGTAAGTAACTCGATGCGTTGACCTGAACAATTCGCAACCCAATCCGCCCGCAACCCGCCCGGTCCAAAACCCGATGAACCCGAACCCGATTTGCCCGTAACCCGATTGAACCCGAACCCTATCAACCCGCAACCCGACTAACCCGCAACCCGATTAAACCTGAACCCAATTGAACCCGAACCGACGAACCCGCAACCCGACTAACCCGCAACCCGATTGAACCCAGCCCGAACCCGCCCGATTGACACCTATATTCACAACACCATTTCCGCGAGCCCATCTTTAGCTTCTGGGCCTTGGCTAATGGACTTCGCGGCTTCTCATCATGTCACTCATGATATGGACCAACTCTCACTTTATTCTGATTATTCAGGCCCTAGATGAGATCCTTGTTGGTGATGGATCATGTTTGGCAATATTGCATATTGGATCCTCCACTCTTTCTGCTGGTTCTAATTCCTTACACTTGAACGAAATACTGTGTCTTCCAAGTATTAAACGTCATCTCATATCGGTTGCTAAATTATGTCAAACTAATCTGGTTTCTGTGGAATTCTTTGCCACTCATTTTCTGGTGAAGGATCTTCGCACGGGGGGTGCATCTGCTGAGGGGGGAAAACAACGGTGATGTGTATGAGCATCCTTGTGAGCTCGAAAATGTGAGCATGGCCCTGGTGACAACTCATACTTCTGCATCATCCTGGCACACTCGCCTCGGTCATCCATCACACCAATCACTTACCAGTCTCATTCGGTCAAATTCTATTCTAGTCTCTACCTCCATAGCTAGTTCTCACCATTGTGATGCTTGTCTTTTGAATAAAAGCCATAAACTCCCATTCTCTGTGTCCTCTTTATCTAGTGAACGACCATTTCACCTATTATATACTGATGTTTGGGGCTCTGCCCCTGTTTCTTCCATTGATAATTATCGTTATTACCTGGTTATTATTGATCATTTTACTCGATATACCTGGTATTATCCTCTTCGCCTGAAATCTGATGTTCTTCATGTTTTTCTTGATTTTAGGAAAATGGTAGAAAATTATTTTTCCACCACTATCCGTCGCTTATACACGGGTGGTGGCGACGAATTCCAAAAACTGCGTTCTGACCTTCTTAATCATGGCATCACCCACCTTCTCAGTCAACCACATACACCCGAACATAATGGTCTGGCAGAACGCAAACACCGCCATTTTGTTGAAACAGGTCTTGCACTCTTACATCATGCTAAACTTCCCACGTCTTTTTGGTCGTTTGCTTTCTCCACCGCTATCTATTTGATTAATCGTCTTCCATCCTCAGCTCTTCGTGGTAATGTTCCCTATACACTCTTGTTTAATATGTCACCCAACTACCATAACCTTCGCATTTTTGGCTGCATATGCTATCCTTGGCTCCGTCCCTACTCTGCCCACAAACATGACCCTCGCTCCCGCCCATGTATTTTTCACGGGTACTATCTGTAACGTAGTGCCTATCATTGCTTTGACCCTTCCACTCAACGCCTCTTCCTCTCCCGCCATGTTGTTTTTGTTGAGACCACTTTTCCAGGTCAAACACATTCACCTGCTCCGGAGTCTGTCTCGGTTTCCACCTGGATGCTTGACAATTCTCCCATCATCAGTCGTCTTCTAACTCCCACCTCGCCATCATCTTCCGGCATCCCTCCAGCGCCTCCCCCCTCCGTGCGAAGCCCACAAGGCGCCCTTCCAGGGCCCTCTCCGCTTACTCAGCCCACAGTGGCCACCCCTGTGTGCAGCCCGTCTCGCGTTGTGCCAACCCAACCCGAGCCCACTTCCGGTGTTGTCTGCCCCATCACCCCACCTTCCGGGCCCCCATCAGTTGCGACTCTGCCCCCTCTGGTCCACTCTCACACTATGCGGACTCGGGCCCAGGACGGGATCTTCAGGCCCAAGAAGCGCCTCTTCCATGCTGCCCGTGCACCAGGCCCACTTCCACTTGCTCCCCGCACGGTCCATGAAGCGCTCTAGTATGTAGAATGGGACACCGCCCTTCGGGCCGAACACACTGCTCTCCTTGCCAAACACACTTGGGATTTGGTACGTGGTCTTCCCCACTATAATGTTCTTGGCAATCTATGGCTTTTTCGGGTTAAATATCTTTTTGATGGTTCTATTGAGCGGTTCAAAAATCGCCTCGTGGCCAAAGGGTTACATCAGCGGCCTGGGGTGGACTTCACCGACACATTTAGTCCGGTTGTCAAACCGGTCACTGTTCGCACGGTATTCACCATTTCTCTTTCTCATGGTTGACCTATTGCTCAGTTTGATGTCAATAATGCCTTTTTACAGCGCCTGCTACAAGAGGAAGTCTATATGGTACAACCTCCCAGCTTCGTCAATCCCTCCCGACCACACCATGTACGTCGTCTCCGTCAAGCCATATATGGTCTTCGTCAGGCCCCTCGTGCTTGGTACAATGCCTTAAGTGCATTTCTCCTCGAGTTTGGCTTCACCAAAACACATTCTGATACCTCCCTATTTTTTGGTCTATGTCGACGATCTCCTCCTCACTGGCAACGACCTGGCTACACTGCACGCTTTTCAGCATGCACTCTCTACTCGATTTTCTCTCAAGGACCTTGGTGCGGTGAATTATTTCTTGGGGATCGAAGTCATTCCTACTGCTACAGGTTACATTCTCTCTCAATATAGGTATATGGTGGACATTCTCGACCGCTTTCTCATGACTGTTGCCAAGGCTGTTGACACTCCTATGACCGCATCCACCACTCTTACTCTCTCTAATGGCAGCCCCACTGCCTATGCCACTCGCTTTCGCCAGGTCTTGGGTGCTCTTCAATATCTTTTATATACACAACCAGACAAGTCCTACACCGTCAATAAACTGTCTCAATATATATATGAATGCCCCCACCACCACTCATTGGCAGTGCGTCAAGCGGCTCCTCCGATAAATCTCTGGTACTCTCACCTTCGGCCTCTCCATTCGTCGCCATATAGGCCCTTTGACGCTATCTGCCTTTGATGACTCTGACTGGGCTGGCAATCATGATGACCGCTCATCTAGTTCTGGCTATCTTCTCTACCTCGACTCTATACTTATCTCCTGGCGCTCTCAAAAGCAGCGCACGGTTGCTCGGTCGAGTACCGAGGCCGAATATAGAGCCATTGCCCATGCCACCGCTGAATTGGAATGGCTACAGAATCTTCTATAAGAGCTCCACCAACAGGTCCGCTCCGCTCCCCACCGCATCTCTACTCGGACAATCTAGGTCCCACATACTTCAGCACCAACCTGGTCTTCCACTCACGCATGAAGCACCTCGCATTGGACTATCATTTTGTCAGGCAACTCGTTCAGGATGGCCGGCTACGGGTCTCTTATATCCCCATTTCGCATCAACTCGCAGATGCCCTCACAAAGCCATTGCCGTCTGCTCGTTATCTGCTCCTGTGCTCCAAGATCAGCGTCGTTGATACCTCCTCCGTCTTGCGGGAGCTGTAATAGAGGAACTAATTAAAAGACTTTTAGTTTATTTTATTAATTCCTTGATTCAGCTCCTATTGTCATGGAACGTGTGAGAGTGGGCATCATTCTGTTGCTAGAAACACTCCACTCCTCTGTATAACTCTGTATATTAACATTGATACACAATCAATGAGAATCAAGTCAATTCTCCACAATCCTCACCATATCCCTAGTAGCCGGATGGACAATCCATTTGTTGCAATGGGCTCACCCATTTTAGGGCCTAAGAAAATAATGAGACACAAGAAAATAGTTCAGAATACACAACCCAACTATATATGAGCTGATCCCATTGAAACAATCGGACCTGGCAGTCCGAGAAACTTGAGGTCGCAGGCTACAAACAACAGTTGCTGCCATCGAGCCCGGGTCACCCTCACTCGGGCTCAGCCTTTTTGCTCTTTTTTCCTGCTGTCATTGAAAATGGGCTTGGGTTTAGGGCTCAGATCTCCACATTGCCATGCCATGCATGTAACTAGGGCATCCTAACACTCGCTTTTCCTTCCCTCTCGGCTCATTTCATACTCTCCAGAGCCTGTCATGTGTATGTACCTAGCTTCTCAAACTCAGAATAACAATGTTCAAAAAAACTGAACCATCCGCAATCGCGATACATCCCTGTTCGATAACAACTTCTGAAATCGGTGGCGGAGCTACTTGTACTAGATAAACCCTTCAATGTTCGGTTTTCAGATTATGACATGTATAGGCATATATTAAACAGTTAATAATATTGGAAAGTAACACGGTCCTATCATAATCAGCATCTTCTAATCTTATAGGTACTGAGAACAATAACACATGCCAAAACATGCACCAACACAACCATTAATCAACCGCTGAGAGCAATACAAGACAACATTTGACCCAGAAAAACAACACGAACAGTTCTGCGCTAAAAGGGAAAACACAACAACTAACTAGCTACTTAATTCAAGTAACCTTAAAATTTTTTGTTAGGAAACCTTTATTCAACACGGTACCAAACAGTAGTAGTTCTCTTTGTTTTTTTTTTTTTTTTATTTCAGAGCGGAGGGCAAACGAAGCCTGGTGGGGGAGTAATCCCGCAAGTGGCGAGAACCTGAAGCGCCAGAGGAATGAAGATGTTCAAGTTGAGAAGCTTGAGCCTGATGGTGGTGCACAAACAAACCGCTGCTTCCAGCTCCAGCAGCCCTTTCAGGATCGGGCAGCAAGTGTTCACCACCGGATCCCCTAACCCTATATGCACCAGTCCTCCCAGCACGTCCACGCACGCGCCTAGCTTCAGCGCGTCGATCGGGCACCTCGGCTGCGTGGCTGGCGGACTAGGCACACCACCACCACCACCTCCACCGCCGCCTCCACCTCCACCTCCTCCGGGGTAGCAACTCGAGCAAGGTGGCGAAGGAGTGACCGATGGAGGTGGTAGGACCACCGGAGGGTTTGTGATGGGTGGAGGTCGGATCACCGGAGGGTTGACTATCGGGGGCAGGACGATCGGTGGCATCTGTGGTCCCCTCGGTGGTGGGTTATGGCCTTTCCCGCCGCCACCTTTGCCTCCTCCACCGCTACCACCACCTCCACCCTGATGGCCGCCGCCTCCGCCACCACCTCCTCCTCCACCTCCACCATGGTGTGGTGGGCCTCCTCCACCACCACCGCCTCCACCGTGGTGTGGAGGACCGTAAGAAGGTGGATTCGGGTGAGTGCAAGGGGCGCAAGCGTAGATCGGAGGCAAGGAGATCACCATGAAAAGCATGGAGATGAAGAACATGGCTACAAAAGCCTTCGAGGTAGCCACCATTGTGATCATGATCTCAGTTTAGGGTTCTTGGAAAAGGGTGGCCCTAGATTATATGTTTAGGGTTTTGGAGGGCTGGGTGTCCTATACAAGGGACAGATGTCATCAGTATATATAACAATGGAAGGGTAAACCCGTGACTTCCTCGCAATATTTTTTCCTATCTATGACACGCGAAGGTGCTCCAATGTACAGGTGTATCGATATGCTATAGTTTAATTCACCAAGTGGGTGAAGATATACAGAAAAGGATGAAGTGAAAAAAGAAAAAAGATTGGTTCTGTCGTCTGTGGGGGAAACGAAAGGAAATGGAGAGGTTTGGATTGTAGTTGGGCAATCGATGGATCCCAAACTTCAATGCACCATCCGTGACCCAAGGGGCTCAGTTTTTTACACTCCATGAAATTTTGTTGCGATGCTTGTTGTTGTAAATCAATTAGACAACCCAATTCAGTCGTCTATTCCCAAGCTTATCTCTTTGTTTGCTTTCTGATTTTCTCTTCACCATTATATTGTAAAAAACATTTCACCATACGTTCTTCTTTTATGCTGGGTTTCAATCAGGGAGCTAAGTTAGGCAAAACTTCCATCTCCCCACATGTCACTGTGCTACAGTACTAGTGTCTGCTAGCTTGGAGTCAGCAGTGGGATGGGGAGGATTGCTGTTTTCGCTCCATCATAGCATGTGCATCATTGTCTACGTTATGGAGGCGGGTCAGAATATCGTATTCGTACACTGTAGAGAGAGAGAGCGAGAGAGACAGAGAGGGTTTATGAATTGTGATTCAGTATTTGGAAAGAAAGTAGTAGAGAGAGATGACATTATTGACGAGGGAGTTTCGTTCTTCGATGTCAACATGTGAACTCCTATACCGCTGTACATTTTTGTGGTAAGTAGTACATTTGGCTCATATTGCCAGCTAGGATTGTCATTTCGGTTTCTGGTTAGCGGCTAATCGGCCGGTCTAACCGTTAACAGCCAGTTAGCGGCTAACCGAAAACCGAAGGAAATCAGTCACGGTCGGTTGGCGGAAGCTGGGTGTGGGCAGGCGGTTAGATGAGTAACCGAAGTCGGTTAACCGGCTCTAACCGACCGAATGATACGACGTCGTTTTGGACTCTGCGAAAACGACCCCATCCCCAACCCTAGACACTATCGTCGACAGCCGCCAGCCCCCAGCCCCTCTCCTTTTGGCGAAATCTTCCTTCTCGTTTTACTTCCTCTTTATCCTCTCGGCGAAATTGTGACCCTCATGCCTCAGACCCTATCGTCGGGCGTCGCACAGCCGCCAGCCCGCCATCGCCGCGCCAGTCAAGAGTCTGCCATCGCCGGCCGCGCCTCCAGTCGCCGCGCCAGTCTGCCGCCACCCTCCAATCGCTGCCAGTCACCAATCGCCTCGCCAGTCTGCCGCCACCCTCCAATCGCTGCCAGTCACCAATCGCCTCGCCAGTCTGCCGCCGCCAGTCACCAATCGCCAGTCCGCCATCCCCGCGCGGCCGCGCCACCATTCCTCCATCTCTCTCCGATAACAAGTCAAGAAAGAGAGACAAACTGAACCGACCTTCTCTGTTTCGGTGTCCCGGTTTAACCGCAGCCTAACCGAAAACCGCCCGATCGGTTTGCGGATAACCGAGAGTATATGGTCGGTCGGTGGCCGGCTGCCATTGGTCAGGTCTCGGTTTAACCGAAAACCGAAAATTCGGTTTTCGGTTTAACCGAAAACGACCGTGTGACAGCCCTATTGCCAGCCATCTAAATTCGGTTTTCGGTTTAACCGAAACCGACCGGGTGACAGCCCTATTGCCATCCATCTTCATTTAAAAAAAAAAAAGACAACCTATACGAATACATTGCTAACGGGTGTCAGGATTTACTATAGGTGTAGCAGCTTCGTAAGTCTTATTCAATTGATTAAGTACTACTTGTTGATTGGATAGTAATTTGTCTTCAATAGGAGTGAGTTACTACTAACTAAAACATAAACAAGGTAGCTATATTAGGATGAACATGATTCATTGAGGTTTGGATTATAGGAAAGCATTATCCTAAACAGATCTGACCATTCTCCTCTTCATGCAAGTCCAAACTTTATGATCGTCAACGTCTCTAGTCTATTTATTCTTGGATTCTAATGCCTGTACTCATGTTATTCAATTCACTATAGTTTTAGTAACTCAATTTTTTTATCGGCCATCATTCAAGGTGTCACATACTCACATTGTCGTCTTCATGCATGAATGAGAAATTTTCGTCCTCCTCCACCAGGTTTTACGGAGGCATTTTAGTGTGCTTTATAGTATTGGTACTATAAAACATTTACAGCCATTAGATCATGTTCAAACTATATCAACCATTAGATTTTATTTAAATTATTAATTTATTATTTTATTTGTGTGTGATAACCGGTACAACCGGTTGTCTGAAACCAATTAAGACAAACACTATCTTCCTTCGAAACCATTCTTCTCACCGCCGAAACCCTTCTTCCTTCGATCCTCTTCCTTCCTTCGATCCTCTCCACGCAGCTAGCGAGCAGTGAAGACGGTGACAGTGAAGACGGCTAGCAGTGGGTGACGACGAGTAGAAGAAGCTGTCGATTGCAGCGATTCGGATTCCGGATTCCGACGACGATAGTGAAGGCGGCGAGCCGGATTCCGACTACGACAGTGAATGCGGCGAGCCGGATTCTGACGACGACAATGAAGGCGGCGAGCAAGGGACGACGAGAGCGAGCATCTCTTCGTCGATTGCAAACGAAGACCCTTTTCCCATCGATAGCAAACGAAGACCCTGCACAGAACCCCCTCTTCCCATCGATAGCAAACGAAGACCGCTGACCTACCTCCTCCACCGCAACTTTTTTCGGTTAGTACTATCTTCTTTGTGTTTAGCTTGATAATTACCTGCAATGGCGATTCCTGTTGTTCCTTCACTTGTTTTGAAGGAAAATTTGCAGCATTTACCTTCTCTTCGCCTTGTTTTTGCTGTTGAGGTTGTGCTTGATTTGTCTCCGTTTCAGCAACATCCTTAGCAGGCTGTTGTTGTTGTTGTTGTTGTTGTTGTTCCTCAATCTTCTTCTGTTGAGGAGGAGCATTGGGTTCTTCTGTTGTTAGGGTAGAAGAATTCGAGTCTGAAGAATTCACAGCAGTTGTGGTTGTTGTTGTTGTGGTTGCGGTTGTTGATGATGCTTCCTTTGGTGAGGAAGTTTTGGATGGATGTTGTTGTTGTAGTTCTTCCATCTTCTTCGTGGGAGGATTCGAATCGGACAAATTCACAGCATTCATTGTTTTTGGGGTTAATGATTCTCCTTTTTGTGGGGAAGCTTTGGTGGTAATGGTGGTGGAGGAAGTCTGTTGTTCTTCATTCTTCTAGGGGACATTTGTATCGACCGAATTTGTTGCATTCGTTGTTGGGATGTTCTAGATTTACACATTTCGGTAGGGGGATTGAAATTCCATGCTCGTTTTAGGTTTATGAGTTTAATTGGTCATGTCCTTTGACCAGGTTGATGTCCTTGTACTATCTTCTTTGTGTTTAGCTTGATAATTAGCTATATATTGACTGATTTAGTGTCAAATCTGACCTAGCTAGCGATTGTGTTCCGTCCTTTATGCATGCCAGTTTTAACTTTTTGATTGGAGAGACTTGATTTGTGTTTTATGGAGGCAAATCGAATAGGAAAGTTCATACTCAAAGTTTGATTCTTTTCAGTTTGGCTTGAGACAAGTTGGATTGTTGTTTGCCTTCAAACTGAGTCTGCAGAGAAAATTTTGGAAGAGTTGATTTGGTCTTGTTGGTATTGTAGTGTCATTACCGTTGCTTATTGATTACATTTTGGACTGTTAATTGAAGGGTCTTGCTTGGCTGCATGAAAGGTGCAATTGAGTGTGTTAGTCAAGAATTAGTTCATGAAATCAGGGTGACTTGAGGAGGAAACGCAAGAGAAATGAAGCATTCTCAATTCTGTGAGGTCTCTAGTCATTAAGCTATTGCTCAAAGTTTGTCCTTCTGTTGCTTCTCATATTGTTAAATTTTTTGGAGGGGGTTGCTAATTTGAATATATTGCAATGGTTAGTTGTGTGGGATATATTTTGTCAACTGATCTGCTTGCTTGCTGATCTCCAAATCATTATGAAGTACATCGATAAAGATTGACCGATTAGCATAGATGTAGGAGACCTGAAATAGTCAAGAGATGATGCCCTTTCTTCTCTCTGTACAATGATCTTGTGTCTGAATATTCTGGATCTTGCTGTCCTCTCTTCTATAAAACAAAAGTATGTACTTGATCACCTTTTGTTTAAGCATGCAAGAAGCTGTTTGGTTTCCTATTTACTGCATTCGAATTAGACAAGGCTACTGCAACAGCTACGTTTGCCATATCACTCGAAACATCCATTTGAGCGAAAATGGGACTAGGATTGGTAGCTACTGGTGTGGTATTTCAGATGCTGAAAAATGCAGATGCATCATTTTATAGGTGGATCGAGCTTTGGGAGGTTAGAATAGTAGCTTTGATGTACTGATAAGTGACTCCTCTAGTAGCTTTGAAGTACTGAAAAATCAGGGTGTTTTTAGTTTCACGACTTATTTTAACGGCCGTGATTTTTGAAGCCAAAGCCGTGAGATTGTCTGGGATATGAAAACTACTCTTTGCTTCTCACGGGTCATGTCACGGCCGTGAGAATTTGCATTTCGGGTGAAATTTAATGGAAGCTGGGTGTTTTGGGTGAAATTTATATATGCCAATGGCGGATTTCATGGTTAATTAGTGTACTCAGGTGTTGATGTAGGGGGTTTTCAGTTCTTTTGGTAGTTAGAACTTGATATCGAGGCAAGTGTGCTTGTGAGCTCTGGTATAGTCTTGCATTTGTTCAATATTGATAAAAGCCATATATTGAAAACCAGGATTGAACTCATTACCTGGAGAATGTGTTTACCGAATGATTAAATGATCCTTTTCTCGAATGAAACTTTGTCATAACCACGTTTTCTCGAATGTGTTTAAGTGTGAAAACTGAAAGTTGCTTCTTTAGATCAGTGGTGGACGACTCTGGCTTTGTGTATTTTGTTAGTACTCTTCGGCATGCTTATAATTCGTGTTTCAAGGCATGCTTATAATTTTTTTGTTGTTTTAATTTTGCAGTTTGCTAAAATTGTTCTATAATGAAGACGAAGAGTCATGAAATTTTTAGCACCCGCTGTTCTCCTATGAAAGTATTCTCAGTAGTCTCAGATTTAGAGGCTTGTCAATCAGAGGCCATTAAGAGATGTGGCTTTGGTCGTATTCTTGAAGTCAAAGGAAGAATGCTCCAACGTGAGTTGTTGGAGATCCTTTTGAAGAGCTTTAATCTGGAAGAAAGCTCAATTCAGGCTTATGGGTTGAAAGTCCATATTTCGGCCAAAGATTTCGAGCGAATTATGGGCGTGCCTGAGGGAGGTACTGATATCATCTTGAATGGTGAAGAAGTGGGACAAAGATCCGAGGAATTGAATCCATTTAGAGTGTATTCGACAGCTGATTGTGCCCGACAGGCGATTTCCACAAGCTTAATGCGGAAGGCTTTGTCGGAGATGAAAGATAGCGGCGATCTATTTCTTCAAACGTTTATTTTGTACATAATGGGGGTGTTATTAGTACCAACTAGAAGAGATGACTTTTTGTTATCTTCGGTATACGCTATCCTCGATGTTGCCGATATTCCGAAGAAGAATTGGGCATCGTTTTGCTTCAATGAATTGGTCAAATGCATCTGCGACCATAATGCTGAGGGGAGAAAGTATATACCGGGTTGCTTGCTGTTCTTGGAGGTAAATAATTGCTAATCCCTACTTTCTACATATTTGTAAAGATTAATCATCATGTTGATAATAGTATTTTTTTTTGTAGATAATATTCTTGGAGCATGCAAATGGTATTTTCGAAACCATTGATGGGAGTTTGGATTTGATGAGCTGGGGGAGCGGAGACGTGGAGTTATTGTTAACAAAAGTGGTAAGACTGATAGTATATTTGATTCTTTTGATGAGTTGGAGCATGCTAATGGTACATTTGGTTCCCTTTTTAATTAATTTATAGGTTTCCAGCAGTTCGGGTAAAAGATCACCTGAGGATGCAGGTTTGAAATCATCTGCAAGGAAACGGGAAAAAAGAGATGGGAAACGGCAAAAACCCGACGGTGATGAGCTGCTTCTCTGTGAGCGTATTGACGCTCAGTTTAGTACCATGGAGGGTAGAATTGACAACTTTAGGCAAGAATTTAGAGTTGCAATGGGTGATGCTGCTTCCAGAGATAATGAGCTAATGAGTCGGGTTGTGAATATGGAGAACGAATTTCGGGCTTTTAGAGACGAAATTGGTAGTCAAGTGAAGTCCATTATAGAGGCAGTGAAAGCAACTATAGGTGATCCGTTGTCAAGGGAGCAGCCTACTGAGTTGAAAAAGAACGATCAGAAGGATGAGGCTGATAATGTGAAAGCTTCTGCAGCTGTTTTGTTGTCAACGGAGCAGCTTATCAGAGGGGAAAAGGGCAATCAGAAGGCTGCGGTTGAAAAACCAAGTGAACACATTTCTCCTACCTCCGAATCTGTCAAGACTCAAGGGTTAGGTGTTAAGAATTGGGGAGAAGCTGAGGGGGAAATTGGAGATGACAGCGGTTCTGAATCTCCTTCTGTCAAAGTTGTGAAAAAGTCTCCTTGCAAGCAGGCGAAAGCGTCTAAAGTTGAGAAATTTGTATTGTTGAGTGATGAAAGTGTTGCTGCTAATGATGGTTGTGCCAAGACTGTGAAGGTATTACACTTTATTAAGTTTTCTAATTATTTGTACTTATGGTGTGGTTACTAATGAACTTGTTTTGTTTTTATGTTTTTGAACAATAAAGGGGCGAAAGGGAGGTGGACTACGTAGTGTATCTAAATTGAAGCCTAGTTTGTATGTGGTCTCTCATTCGAACGTGCAAATCCCAGAGCTAAGAAAGCACAACCTTTGTACCTTGCTCCTCCCTTTATTGTTCAGACACCATTGACTCTGGAGGCAGTAAAGATGATTCAATTTGCTTTTAGTAGTTTGCTTCCCGGAAGGTACCTCCCGAAATCATTACAAGTAAGATTGGATCATATCTGTAGGATGTTTTTGGTATTTTCCTTATTCTAATGTTGTGGTGTTTGAACTTGGTCTTGTATAACAATGACATATTGGTTCGTCTTGCTGGCGGGGCTCTTGGGTTTTTACGTGAAGATTTGGTCGAGTTTTTGCCCAGGACCAGAATTTCAACAAGGGTGAGTTCCTTTATGTGTGTAATTTAGTAGATTAAACTTGTATTGCTGACTTTGGTATATGTGATGATGATGCATTAGATTATAGAAATGGCATGTCTGTGCAAGACACTAGAAGAACGAAGTTGTGGTCGCAGTGGTGGCGTGTCTTGGTTCTTTCCACCTTCAGTTTCGGTACAGTTGTCTGCTTTGTCTATTCTTGTCATGAAATTAATCTATTTGTTTGTTACATGTAGCTTGTGTGGGTAACTGTGTTTTATTTTTCTAGGATCGTGCGTATCATTGCAAAAACGAGGAGCAATTTATGGAAAACGAGGAACATATAAGATACTTGAGCGATACCGTATAAATGAGCTACTTTACTGCAGTAAGGTATGTTGTAATGTTGTTTTCTAAAAGGAAATGGCTTCACACTCCTATGTTAAATTGATAATTATTGTTTGTTTGTGCATTATTTCAGATTCATGTCCCAATTTTCAACCTCACGTTGTCCCACTTCTATCTGGCGGTCTTTAACATGGAAGCCAAAGAAATTGAAATCTGGGACTCAATACCAGGAACTCATAACCAAGAATATGATGCAAGGATTCATAAACTGGTTTGCTTCTTGTTATTCAAGTTTTTAAACTTGACTTATTGCTTAGTTGTTAGTCGTTTTTCATTTGTCGTCTTTGTCGTTAAATATCGATGAGGGGGATGTTTTCATTTGCAGAAATTGGGTCTAGACTGGTTGCTTAAGGATGATATCTGCGGGGCGTTTTCATTTGTGGACTTTGTGGTTAGATATCGCCGGGATGTTGCTTGCCAACCAAATGGGTACCCTTTGTTGTTGTTCAATCGTGCACTGTTCTAATTAAGTTCGATAATTATTTGTTCGCATCATGACCATGGTAATTATTTGTTATATTACAGATTTGATTGTGGACTATTTGTCTCCAATTACTTGCTGGATCCAGATCGATATTCCAAGAAGCTTGACCAGTTCGACAGTGACTATGAACGGGCACAACTTACAATGTACTTGCTCACGACGCATTTGAATGAGGTGAAAGCTACAATTACGACACAATCAGAAGAATATTTTGACAGTAATGTGAGACCTGCCCAAATTGAGACTGAGAAGGTGAATTTCAAGACGAACTTACTCAATCGAGGAAGAAAGCCGTTGCACGCGCATGGGAAGAAAAAGGGTAGAAAGTCTAAGAAGCATTGAGAGTTGTGATGTTAATGTAGAGTTTAGTTAATGTGGATGTTTTTTGAAGTTTAGGAAAATGTAGATGTTGAATGAATTTTAGTGAATGTAGATGCTGATTGAAGTTTAGGAAACTGTTGAAATTACAATGAAGTTATGAATGAAGCATTATTCAGTGATGTTATCTTTTCTCTATATTATGTTTAATGTGTCGACAAGGAAGAAGTTATGCATGATCATATAACGAAAAATGGTTGAAAATGGACCTTATTCACCCTGCCAGCAGGCTTTTTCACGGCCTCAATAATTCATTTTCACGGCCGTGAGATGGTAATTTTTCAATGTCTCTGCTGCAGGATGAATCTTTCACGCCCGTGAGACTGGGACGTGAGATGGGATTTTTATAACACCTTAATGATGGGAATCTCACGCTCGTGAGACTGGGCCGTGACAATCAATAAATCATTCCCTATGTCCAGAGAACCTCACGGTCTTGAAAGAACAATCTCACACCCGTGAGATTGTGGGCTGCTGTGAGTTAGTGAAAAAAAACGTCATTTGGAAGGTTCGAACACGAGCACTTGGCATAATAATTCAGCTCATTAACCAGTCAGACTACTTAACATATTTTGTAAAATTGATTGTCTGTTTGCTTTTTAGTACATATGGTTGAATGAGCGTTTGATTATCGGTTTTTGGTTCAACCCATGTAATTGTAAACCGATGTGAGATTGAGGTTAGGTATATGGTTGAATGAGCGTTTGATTATCGGTTTTGGGTTCAACCCATGTAATTGTAAACCGATGTGAGATTGATGTTAGGTATATGGTTGAATGAGCGTTTGGTTCGGTTTTGGGTTGAACCCATGTAATTGTGAACCGATGTGAGTTTGAGGTTATGTATATGGTTGAATGAGTGTTTGATTATCGGTTTTGGGTTCAACCCATGTAATTGTAAACCGATGTGAGATTGAGGTTAGGTATATGGTTGATTGAGCGTTTGGTTATCGGTTTTGGGTTGAACCCATGTAATTGTGACCCGATGTGAGATTGAGGTTAGGTATATGGTTGAATGAATGTTTGATTATCGGTTTTGGGTTGACCCATGTAATTGTGAACCGATGTGAGATTGGTTGATGATATATGGTTTAGTGAGTGTTTGATTACGGTTTTTGGGTTGAACCCCATGTAATTGTGAACCGATGTGAGATTGGTTGATGATATATGATATAGTGAGTGTTTGATTACGGTTATTGGGTTGAACCCCATGTATTTGTGAACCGATGTGAGATTGAGGTTAGGTATATGGTTGAATGAGCGTTTGATTATCGGTTTTGGGTTCAACCCATGTAATTGTAAACCGATGTGAGATTGATGTTAGGTATATGGTTGAATGAGCGTTTGGTTATCGGTTTTGGGTTGAACCCATGTAATTGTTAACCGATGTGAGTTTGAGGTTATGTATATGGTTGAATGAGTGTTTGATTATCGGTTTTGGGTTCAACCCATGTAATTGTAAACCGATGTGAGATTGAGGTTAGGTATATGGTTGATTGAGCGTTTGGTTATCGGTTTTTGGTTGAACCCATGTAATTGTGACCCGATGTGAGATTGAGGTTAGGTATATGGTTGAATGAATGTTTGATTATCGGTTTTGGGTTGAACCCATGTAATTGTGAACCGATGTGAGATTGGTTGATGATATATGGTTTAGTGAGTGTTTGATTACGGTTTTTGGGTTGAACCCCATGTAATTGTGAACCGATGTGAGATTGGTTGATGATATATGATTTAGTGAGTGTTTGATTACGGTTATTGGGTTGAACCGCATGTAATTGTGAACCGATGTGAGATTGAGGTTAGGTATATGGTTGAATGAGCGTTTGATTATCGGTTTTGGGTTCAACCCATGTAATTGTAAACCGATGTGAGATTGAGGTTAGGTATATTGTTGAATGAGTGTTTGATTATCGGTTTTGGGTTCAACCCCTGTAATTGTAAACCGATGTGAGATTGAGGTTAGGTATATGGTTGAATGAGCGTTTGGTTATTGGTTTTGGGTTGAATCCATGTAATTGTGAACCGATGTGAGATTGAGGTTAGGTATATGGTTGAATGAGTGTTTGATTATTGGTTTTGGGTTGAACCCATGTAATTGTGAACCGATGTGAGATTGGTTGATGATATATGGTTTAGTGAGTGTTTGATTACGGTTTTTAGGTTGAACCTATAGGTGTCTAAACATAGCCCGATCCGATTAACCCGCTCGATCAACCCGACCCGCAACCTGACCGCAACCCGAATTGACTAAAAGTCAACAACCCGTAACCCGCCCGACTCGCAACCCGATTGACCCGCAACCCAACTAACCCGCAACCCGAATAACCCGCAACCCGATTGACCCGAACCCGATTGACCCACAACCCGACTGACCCGCAACCCGATTAACCCGAACCCAATTGACCCGAACCCGACTAACCCGTAACCCGACCGACTCAACCCGAATTTCATCTAATCCACTTGAATAATAATAAAAATATACAATACATAGTTTTTCAAAACAAAGTTTGCCATTCTAAACTTAAGTAAAATTATTTTTTCATTTCGTATAAGAAATTTTCAAAATATGAAACTCACTTGATATTACGTATTTTAAGAAAATTACAAAAATTGAAACATGAAGGTCACTTGAGATCATGACAATATTAATATAATATATAAATTAAAACTTTGGTTAATTTAACTATTCAATAAAATTATCAATTAAATATAAATAAAGTAATGTAATGTATTTGGTAATTTGATGTTTTTAAAAGAAGAGGGAAATTTTGGCGTATTTAAGTTTTTGGGAAGAGAAAGAAGAGGGAAATTTGCTTCTTTGAATTTTTTAGAAAAGAAACAAGTGGGAATTTTGGTGGTTTTGATATGTGGGAAGAGAAAGAAGTGGGAAAGTTTGATTCTTTTGATTATGAAAGAGAAATAAGGAGGGAAACTTTTGACTTTTCAACTTTTGATTTAGTGAGTGTTTGATTACGGTTATTGGGTTGCACCCCATGTAATTGTGAACCGATGTGAGATTGAGGTTAGGTATATGGTTGAATGAGCGTTTGATTATCGGTTTTGGGTTCAACCCATGTAATTGTAAACCGATGTGAGATTGGTTGATGATATATGGTTTAGTGAGTGTTTGATTATGGTTTTTGGGTTGAACCCCATGTAATTGTGAACCGATGTGAGATTGAGGTTAGGTATATGGTTGAATGAGCGTTTGATTATCGGTTATGGGTTCAACCCATGTAATTGTAAATCGATGATTTTTTGGGTCGGTCATAATGAAGAAATTCCTAGATCCTAAACCCTTACCGTCGTAAGTCGTAACAGTGATGCCGTTTCTTCCTTCTCCTCCTTCGTCGGCGCCAGAGGACTGATCCTCGGTTCCTCCCTGTCGACTTCTTCCTTCCTGCTTCCCTCCCAGCCTCAGTTCTTAATTCTCCACCAATATTACGAAACCAGATTCTTCCTATCTCCCTTCCTTCGTCTTCCCTTCTCTACGCATCCATCGATTTTCCATTCTCCCTTATTCGCCCATCCTTCGTCAGCCGCCGAAGACCCGCAGACCGCTCTCCATCACGCTCCGTCAAGTACGATTACCTCTTCTCCTGCTTTACCTGTGTGTTTTGCGCTTCTAGTAGCCTCAGATTTCGATTTTGAGTCTTGCGAATTTAGGGTTCCACGGGTTTTTTTTGGGAAATTGTTGGTTTTCGTCCAGATTTGTGCGGTTCTAGTTGCTTCATTTTCGATTTCTATTTGCACTCACGGGTTCTCTTGGGAAACTTATGGGTTTCGCCGGACTTTGTGTTCTTTTGAGAAATCAGGGACTTATGGGTTCTTCTTGGTATGGAGTACGGTTTAGGCTATTGTTTCTTTCATTTGTGAATGGTTGGTTTGTCGCAGAAGTGAAGGGAAAACTATAGAACTGATATGGCACCTATCGAGCTGAGTTTGCTTAACTCGGTCTTGCCTCGTGTTTGTTTCAATTGATTCGGTCGGTTGTGGGTGGTGAATATGTGGATTTCAATTGTCTCTAAACTTCATTTTGTTGCTTGTTTTCAGTTGATCAACTATGGAAGGGTTGATGGATGATATGAGCACCGGCAAGGACACGGGAATTGACTTGAATGTTGGTTTAGATTGGGGAATGGATTATGGAGATGATACCGGTGGTGTTAGAGATAGTGACGATATGGAGGACAATGTCGACACCAGCGATAGTGATTCTGAGGATGATAATAACACTAACTTTGGTGATGATGATAAAGAGAACATCTCAGATGAGCATTTGCACAGCTTCGAAACACAGCCACACAGCTCAGATGCACCTCTACACAAAGATGCTGCAAATCCAGCCATGGCTCCACCGTACTCGAGTATGTATGACTGGACCTTGCTTGATAAAGTCGGGAATGGTAAGCCATATTCTAAATGGGAGTCGGATGATGTTGTGGGTTATGAGTTTGAAACCCTTGTGGAGGCTGCCAAGTTCTATTCAACTTATGGTTGTGCCATGGGATTCAGCGTACGAAAGAACACTCACACATATTCAAAATATGGAGTTAAAAATATGCAGCGATGGGTTTGCTCACGCGAGGGGGAGCGTCAACCAGTGCACAATGACAAGGAGAACAGAAAGCGTGAACCTAGGCCTGTAACAAGGCTCCATTGTCCGGCAGCTTTCAAAGTCAGTTTTGTTGAGGCAACTAACCGATTCAAGGTGAAGCAGTTTGTACCAACACATTTTCATCACTTAGCTGGAGCACATGAAGTGCAGTTTTTTAGTTCTCATCGCAAGGTAGATGACGCAAGTAAGGCTCAGATTCGATCACTTAGGGCTGCTAGTATTCGCACCAATCAAATAATGGATTATCTAGTGAATTGTGCGAGAAGCTTTCAGAACTTGGGTTACACTATGACCGATGTCTACAATTTTGTTAGTGCGGATCGGAGGTCGGAGATCTTGGATAGTGATAGTGAAGCTGCACTTGCTTACTTACAAGCACGGGCAACTACCGATCCTCGTTTTTATTGTAGATATACAGTAAGTGATGGTGGTGAACTAGGCAATATGTTATGGGCTGACTCTACTTCACAATTGCATTATAGTCTCTTTGGAGATGTTCTTGTTTTTGACTCGACGTACAAGACTAATGCATATAATCTTCCATTTCTTCTATTCATTGGTGTGAATAATCACAATGCACGCACTGTTTTTGCATGTGCTTTACTTGCGGATGAAACGGCGGAGAACTACGTATGGATTCTAAATGCTTTTTTACATTGCATGGGTGGTAAGAAGCCAACCGCAGTTATAACAGATGGTTGTTCTTCAATGAGGAAAGCTATCAAGTCGGTTCTCCCTGGATTCCGACATCGGTTATGTTCTTGGCACTTGGGCAATAACGCAGAAGCGCGTGGCCATGCGGAAGGCTTCCGGGAGGATTTCAAACGATGTATGCTAAACTGCAGTTCTATTCCACAATTTGAAGCTACGTGGAAGCAAAATTTTGTCCAAGTATGACCTGGAGCACAATGCGTGGATGAAGAAGATGTATAGGCGACGAGCTCTATGGGCCACAACTTACTTGAAAGGTATTTTCTTTGCTGGGATGACTACGTCACAACGTTGTGAGAGCATGAACTCTTATCTAGACAAATTCTTGCAAAGTAAGATGAAGTTGTTTGAGTTTGTCAAGCAGTTTGACATGGCACTTTTGTATAGGAGACAAACTGAGTTACATGACCAGTTTAAGACAATACATACTGATGTTGTTTTGATGACACATTTACATGAAATTGAAAGACATGCCTCTATAGTATATACAAGAAATGTGTTCAGGAGCGTTCGAGCAGAAATAGCGAGAGAAGTTCATTACTAAATTACAGACAAGTGTGTGTTGACCAATAAAACAATTTACACATTGTCACGATTCAAATACCCTGACTCAAAGTGCACTGTGGTCTTTTACACGAGTGGACATGATGTGCATTGTTCTTGTGGCATTTTTGAGTTCTGCGGAATTCCATGTCGGCATATATTCTGTATATTGAAAGCAGAAAATCAAATACAAATTCCAAAGTCACTCATTTTGAAGCGTTGGACTAAAGATGCAAAAGAGTTCGATCCCTCGATTATGGAAAGCTGTCGTACCCAGCAAAATATTAGCAGGTATTATAAATTTAAGGTGTTGATTTAGTTCTTTGTTTACTTCTATTGTGCTAGGAACCAACTACAAAGTTGCTTGTTTATTTGGACAGGTTTGGATTCTTGGTTGGTCAATGTAGTAGAATGTGCCATTATGCTGTGAGTTCGGATGAAGCATTTCATACTGCCAAAGGGTTGATTGAAGACTTGACCTTGCGAGTGAAGACAATAAGTGAAGAAACAACCAACAAAACAAATAATGCTACTACGGATGCTGGAGTGAACTCCTCTCAGTTTATTAAGGACCCCCATCCAGTTCGAAGTAAAGGGAATTTGAAGCAACCTCAAGTGAAAACACGGTTGTGCAAGTATTGTAGGCGTCCTAAACATACAATTAGAAATTGTCCGCTGAAAAGAATGGCTGAAGCAGGTGCAGGTGATAGTCATTTCACGCAACAAGAATACAACTTCGAGTCCATAGGAGCAGGTGAAAGCAGCTTTCATGTGGAGACTCAAGAATCTGTTCTACTTCCCAAACGATCCAAGCACAACCTGTAATGCTGGTGTTCGGCTTCAAACAACATTATGTTTCATCTTGTCATGTTTGTTTTGTGCAAGTTAGTATCTAGTGACATTGAATGGATCTATGTAATGCTTGTGTCTAGTTTCAAAGAACATTATGACTCATCTTTTCATAAGCTTGTAGTTTTCAAAAACAGTATATTATGTTTCTTACACCATTATAATAAGAACAGGGGTTAGTTCTACATGTGAATGTCTGTGCAGGCCAATTCCGGAAATCTCACGGCCGTGAAAGCATGCGTGTTTTTGGATTTGAAATTCTGGAAATATCACGGCCGTGAGAGAAACCGTGAGAGAGGCCGTGAGATGATCACAGATGAAACCCAAAAACACGCCTCATAACTGAAACCTCACGGCCGGGATATGTACCGTTAGAATTTTTTTTAAAAAAATTGTAAGCTCCAGAGGGTTTCACGGGTTATATCCCGCCCGGGACAAAAAGCCGTGAGATTAACCCTAAAATTGGAAACACCCTATTTAAAACTTCCTCTTTTCTACTTGAACCCGACCCCCAACCCTCTGTTCTACTTCGACCCCCAACCCTCGCCATCGCACTTCGACCCCCAACCACAGTTCGAACAAGCTCCCACCACCACAGGCGAAGCTCTCTCCCAGTTCTCGCATTATAGGGTTTTTCATAAACCCTTGCCCCCAAATCCTCCCCGCTCCGACTCCATTTCGCCGGCCGCCATGAGCAAGGGACCAGGTCTCTTCTCCGAATTCGGCGAGAAGGACAAAGGTAAACGAAGATAGATCTCCCATTTCCACCTTCCTCTCTCTCTCTCTCTCTCTCTTGCTCTCGCGGTTTCTTGCGGCGCCGATGTTTCGTTTGATTCCCTCTTTGTTTCCATATTTGCTCACCAGGGATTACCTATCCGACCAGAAGATTTCCATCTCTAGTTTCACCGATTCTGGAGTGGTCAGTTCCTTATCATCCCTTCCCCACTCATTCTGCTCTTTTCAACACTTTATGTTTTGCTTAAGCCCTGCGATTGGATCTGAGATTTTTCGCTGGTACGCTGGTAGTCTGTTGATTATGTTTAGGTAATGAGGAGCTGAAGCTGGTATAAGCTGGTATAAGCTGTAGCCTATACTGTCTTTGGTACCGCTAGGGTTGTAATTGGTAATGCGAGGCTGTTGCTGCTTTCTATTATCTCCAGCAATTGGTTTGTGTAGAGCATTGACATGGTTCTGACTGATCATGATGGTGTAGACGTGATTAAAATGCTCATGGGATCTTCTAGCTTGACGTCACATTGAGTATTCCACCTCATCGATCTCTAAGGATGGAAGCAAGGAGAACAAACTTTCCAAGCTCGATACAATCCTTGGACAAGGAATGCAGCAAAGAGATGGAGATCGAAATACAGAGAGTGATTGAAATACAGAGAGATCGAAATACATAGAGAGAAGTTTTGAGTGGGAGGGATGCAAAACCCCTGACCAAGGTTGCATCTAGCTTGGAAAGTTTGATCTGTCCGGTATCACCCCAACTCCAAGGGGAGTTACAAAAGTGGAGATCGAAGAGGATGGAATACTCAAAGACACGTCAAGGGAGAAGTATGATATTGTTTGGTTGAAACGATTTGTTTATTGCTTGTTTTTGTAGGAATTAGACATGGGAAAGAGGAAGTCAAAGGCAAAGCCACCACCTAAGAAGAGAATGGACAAGCTGGACACTGTGTTCAGTTGTCCCTTCTGCAATCATGGAACAAGTGTCGAGTGCCCGCATGTAAGTATTCTTTCAGTTCTTGGGGTTTGGGAGGAATAATCTCAGTGGTATGATAATTCATTGCTTTGGTTGTCATATTAACTTGTCTTAATCGATATTGTTCAGTGATATGAAGAACATGATCGGTGAAGCTTCGTGTGGTATCTGTCAAGAGAGTTTCAGCACCACTATCACAGGTATTTGTCAATCTCCTGTATAATGTAGTGTCTGATTTTGGCTCAAATAAATACCTTTGTTTTTACTTCTCATAACCTTATGAATGAAGAGCTTACTATAACATCATCAAAAGGGTTCAATTTGTAACCTAAGTGAGCATTGACATGGTTCTGACTGATCATGATGGTGTAGATGTGATTAAAATGCTCCAGGGATCATCTACCTTGACGTCACATTGAGTATTCCACCTCATCGATCTCTAAGGAAGGAAGCAAGGAGAACAAACTTTCCTAGCTCGATACAATCCTTGGACAAGGAATGCAGCAAAGAGATGGAGATCGAAATACAGAGAGTGATTGAAATACAGAGAGATCGAAATACATAGAGAGAAGTTTTGAGTTGGAGGGATGCAAAACCCCTGACCAAGGTTGCATCTAGCTAGGAAAGTTTGATCTGTCCGGTATCACCCCAGCTCCAAGGGGAGTTACAAAAGTGGAGATCGAAGAGGATGGAATACTCAAAGAGACGTCAAGGGAGAAGTCTGCAAGTCTATATCTTCCAGTATCTTTTCATAAGCTTGTAGTTTTCACAAACAGTATATTATGTTATTGTTCTGTTTATAGGTACTAATTATTATCATGGTATAGGCACATCATCGAAAGCACTATTAAAGGGTGTTGAAACCTGGAAAAAGGAAACAGTAATGAAGAAGGTAATCTCTCTCTGTATCAGTCTATCAATTCACAACTTAGTTCTTGGTGAAGAGTAGTTGCCATTGTGTAACAAGAAGCTGCTAGGCGGCTTGAGTCAACCAGTGAGTGTTGCTTATTTAGTCGTTCTTAATTTTTCTACTGGATCTTTGGATTATCTTGGTTTGGTGATAGCCTAGAATTTGACTGATTGTTGCGTTTGTGTGATTTGTATAAGCCTTGGTGGTGCTTAATGGTAGTGATTTGATCTTTGTGTTGTATATATGTGTTTTTTTTTCTGGACCTGCAGGATTTCTTAGGTGTGGAAAATATGAATGCAGTTGTGGATTCATGGGAGGGGGATGGGCATGGATGTTCGACAAAAGTTTGCTACACAAATTCTTGAGATGGGGTGAATTAATAAGGACATAAATTGTGTTATATATGTATGTTCAATTTCTTTTCTACAAATCAATTGCAATGTACTCCATAACTCTAATGATCAAATATTGATCTTCTCTTCGATTGTGGGTGGCTAGATGGATATATCTAGTTATTGTTGTTTTTTGTTCTTAGATGGAAACCTCACGGCTTGTAATTAAATTGTCACGGCCGAGAGAATAAGCCGTGATATGGAAACCACTCCCAATTTCTCACGCCCCATAACACAAACCACTCTCAATTTCTAACGCCCCATAACCCAAATCTCACGGACGGTAGATGAACCGTTAAATTTAAAAAAATGTCCCTGGGAGTTTCACGGTTTTGAGTTGGTAATATCCCGCCCGGGATAAGGAGCCGTGAGATGGAAATATCACGGCCGTGAGAGAGACCGTGAGAGAGACCTTGCATGTAAAAATGCACTTCTCACGGCTCATCTTTAAATATCACGGGCGTGAGATTAACCCGTGATATGGTCACAGCTAAAACTCAAAAACACGCCTCACATCTGAAAATCTCACTCACGGCCGGGAGATGAACCGTTATTTTTTAAAAAAAGGGGGAGTTCCATGGGGTTTTACGGGTTGGGTTCGACAGTATCACGGCCGTGAGATGAGCCGTGTTTGTGTAATTGAAATGCTGGACTTCTCACGGCTCATATGTTAATCTCACGGGCGTGAGATTAACCCGTGAGATGGTCACAGCTGAAACCCAAAAACACGCCTCACAACTTCAAATCTCACGGCCGAGAGATGGACCGTTAGAATGTTTGTTAAAAAATTGTAAGTTCCAGTCGGTTTCACGGGTTATATCACGCCCGGGACAAAAACCGTGAGATGGAACCCTCAAATTGGAAACACCCTATTTAAAACTTCCTCTTTTCTACTTGAACCCGACCCCCAACCCTCTGTTCTACTTTGACCCCGAACCCTCTCCATCGCACTTCGACCCCCCAAGCCTCGCCATCGCACCCTCGCCATCGCCCGGGACAAAAACCCTCTTCTCCCCCGACCCCCAACCCTCTACACCCTCTGTTCTACTTCGACCCCCCAAGCCTCGCCCTCACTCGCTCGCCATCGCCCTCGATCGCTCGCACTCGCTCGCTCGCCCTCGAAGATTCTTCCGCCGCCGACCACTTCCCCACGACTCCTCTGGTAACTGCTCCAAGGTTCAGCGGCGACGGCGACCATTTCCCCACGAGTCTCTGCCCTCTGTTCCACTTCGATCCCCACAGCGCCTCTCGTGAGTTCTTCTTAACCACAGCGGCAATCTTCTCTGGTTTCTTGCATTTTTTAGGGTTTAGTTGCCCAAGGTTGGTCTGAATTAGGGTTTTGAATTCCTAATTGTGATTAGAATGCTCCTGGGATTAGAATGCTCCTGGTTGGTCTGAATTAGGGTTTTGAATTCCTAATTGTGATTAGAATGCTCCTGGGATTAGAATGCTCCTGGTTGGTCTGAATTAGGGTTTTGAATTCCTAATTGTGATTAGAATCCTCCTGGGATTAGAATGCTCCTGGTTTGTTGCATTTTTCTAGGGTGTAGACGTCTCTTTGTGAATTGCATATGCTTATGCATAATTCTTTTCCCTCTCATTCACTAAAGACTTAATGTGCTTAGTTGGTTTTTGTAGGAATGGGGAGAGCTAAACAAAAAACCACGCAACCATCAGCCTCACCTGCTAAAGTGAAGACTCCTTCTCGTCGTCGCCGCCAAACCCAAGAACGAGACACTCCCCCAAAACGACAACACAAAAACAACCAAGGGCGGGCACGTCAACCATCTCCACCACCACAAACGGAGGCTCAACTTGGAGGAGGGGGACTTCACGGCTTCCTCCAATTACCCGACAAACATAGGAGGGCTTTAGAGCGCTTCCTTCCTCCAATTACCCGACAAACATAGGTAAGTTATTTGCAGAAGTTCCCATCCATTATCCAACACTAATCAGGCGTCCAAATAAGGTGGCTGACGCGTTGAGCAGGCGAGCTTCCCTACTGGTCACTTTGGCACAGGAGGTTGTAGGTTTTGAACACCGAAAAGAGTTATATGCATCTAACCCGGAGGACAAGGAGTTATGGTTCACTTGTACATATCAACATCCACGAGCTGACTATCATGTTCGTGAAGGATACTTGTTCAAAGAGGATCGGCTTTGCATCATCCCCAGCTCGTCGTTGCGCGAGAAGCTCATCAGGGATTTGCATGGCGGGGGTTTCGGTGGTCATTTAGGTCGTGACAAGATAATCGCCAGCCTGGAGGAGCATTTCTTTTGGCCGCATTTACGCCGTGATGTTAGCACCATTGTCCGACGTTGCTATGTGTGTCAGGTCTCCAAAGGTCAGTCGCAAAATACTGGTCTGTATCTGCCTCTACCGGTTCCTGATGATATATGGTTGGATATGTCAATGGATTTTGTCTTGGTTTACCCCGTCCCAGCGTGGCATTGATTCGGTCTTCGTTGTGGACGATCGATTCTCTAAAATGACACACTTTATCGCTTGTAAGAAGATGGCGGATGCTTCTAACATTGCCAAGTTATTTTTCAAAGAAATAGTTCGCCTGCATGGCGTTCCCGAATCCATTACTTCCGAACGTGATACTAAGTTTCTCAGCCATTTTTGGCTCACGTTGTGGCGTATGTTTGGCACCACCTTAAACCGCAGCTCTACAGCTGATCCGCAGACTGATCGCCAAACCGAAGTCACTAACCGGACGCTGGGTAACATGATTCGCATCATTTGTCTAGATTGAGTTTGCCTATAATAGCGCGGTGCATTCCGCAACAGGAAAGTCTCCTTTTGCTCTTGGCTCTTCCCCAATTCCCTGGTGTAAGTACAGCTAATGAACATATGGCGCAAGATGGTATGGCTGTCAAGGATGCGGTTAAAGCAAAGCTCGAGGCCTAGGTCAAAAGAACAAGGTTGCCGCTGATGCGCATCGTCGTTCCAAGGTATTTGCGGCAGGGGATGAAATGATGGTTTTCTTGCGGAAAGAGCAGTACCCTGTTGGCTCTTATTCCAAGTTGCAGCCTTGCAAGTATGATCCTTTCAAAGTGCTTAAGAAGATCAACGATAGTGCCTATGCGTTGATTTACGCCTACTATGAATATCTCCACCACTTTTAATGTCACTGGCATTTATGAGATTCATGATGATGGTATGCTTTATCCCTATGTGAACTCGTGGTCGAGTTCTTCACAAGTGGAGGAGACTGATGTAGCACAGCTGGACGACTTGATCGAAGAAGCTAACCGTGTGGAAGGAGGATTTGTTTAATTGTTATTCGTTAATGTTTTGTGTTCTTTTCCAATAGGTTTAATACTTAGTTGTCTATTTAAATACCTATTGTTTTTTAGTAAAGAACAACTTTCACTTTTGATTAATTAATTAAACCCAAGGGTTGTTATTCTCGTTGGATTCCGAAACTTTTCTTCCAAGTTTGCGCTAGCAAGCTTGCTTGTTAACCGGAGACGAGTGTTTTCGAGTCTTGAGGGTTTCTGACTGCGTCATCGGGTGACAAACTCAGACATTGGGAATGATTATGACCACGATGAATCTACTATGTTGAAAATTGAGTCGAGATTCACGTGGCAAGAACTCCATGACATTTCTGCAGACAGGATTTGTATGGATGAACAGACGAGAGTTGGTAAAATTACGTACTGGTATCCAGACATGAGTGCTAGCGGGGTTTCCGTACAAAGACTTTGTCATAAATGATGATGACATGGTTACCATGATGTTATAGTTCCTAGGCGACAACGAGATGAGGCTTGCAGAGGTGTATCTTGAGAGCGAGGCGGTCAGTGAAACTCATTCACACTAGTATACATATGATGATGGTTTTGCAGGAGGGTACAGATGGGGTGGTAGTTCAAGAAGTGAAGAAACTATGGAGGAGGTAGTTCTGCAGGAGGGTGCCATGGGAAGAATACCCGCAACATGCTGAACCTGCCCCATTTGTTGAGGCCGACGGCGTTCAATGGCCTACTTGGGGCCAGAGTGGGCTAACATTGAGAACACCATTCGAAGTTGGTGATGGTGGTCACTGTAATCCTCCTGACCCCAACTCTTTGTCTTGATCGCGTCCCGGTCACCGAGTAGCCATGACAACTACATGCCTTGAATCCACCTGTTTGCCTTGTCGGGGAACAGAAATTCACCAACCAAGTCAATGAGGTAGATGCGTGCATACCGCTCCACTTTATCTTCCGAAGGGTTTGGGGTGATTTCAACCTCATCATGGATGTGAGCAACGAGCCACATGATCTATACTTGTCTCGCATTTAACGGATCGCCAAATCCATCACGTGGCCTCTCTGATAATGTCGAGACTGTAACACCCTACCCTATACGTTTTGCCTAATCATATTGTTCATACAATTGCAGCGGAATTAATCTCGGGTGTTACATTAATTATCAAAATTTACCCAAATAAAATTTTGACATGAATTACTCGCGTAATGGGCTAACAGTTCTTGCAACTAAAACCTGCAAAATAATTCATCACAAACATATATACTCACAACCATATACATGGGCTTTCATAGCCATAGTCACAGTTTCATACTACACAACTGCATACTATACTGATACAAGCCACAATCGTCACAACTTACACAATTACGAAAATATACACATATCATCAACTTTCCACCCCTGTGGATATCTCACACTACATCAGAAGCTAGTATGCACATGAAAAGCGTTTTCAAAACATTTTTACAAAAGGTGTGGATCACTGGCCAAAATCCCGAGTAGTAGTCCAAGCACAGAATAGTTGAAGACCATACCTCATCTTGCATTCAACTCTTGCTCAGCTCCCACCTATACACCTATCTACTGCTGCTGATGATGATGATTTGCTTACACATGGCATAAGCAGAGAAAATGGATAAAGAGGGTCAGCTCATAGCTGAGTGAGATAATCATAGCATCGTGAGTTCATAACAGTGCATACCCCTACCATACATCTAGCAAACAAGCCAAAGCACTAGGATCATATCTCAGCCCTCCGACATCTCAATAGGCAAAAGACTCAACCACCTTGACTTATGCATATGCATCTTATCATGTTTTACTCATAGGCGCCTGGCTACTCCCATGCTAATAACTCTCCCGGGAAACATACCCCACATCCCGTCGGATTTAGTCATACATACCCCAACATCCCGTCGGATGTGGTCATACACACCCCACACCACTATGGGTGTAGTCATGCCCCGACACCGCTCTGGGTGTGGTCATATCTCATAAGAATTCTTCAGTCACCACCACATGAGAGGTGTGACTATCATACATATCATAATAGAGTAATAGCATAGGGAGCCCTAATTACTATGTAGTTGACCGTGAGACCACAACACTCATATTTGGTATCCTTATACATGATTCATAATTTCATATCTCATCTTGCTTAATCATAATTCATTACTTTCACATGTACTTGACCTGGCCATAATTGGCTCAACATAGGTAAATCAGGAGTCGTATAATTGCACTTCCTCAGGATAAACCCTCGTGCAAGTCATCCTCCTTAAACATCATAATATCACTAGGGAATATATATTTTCCCACTTGTGCATCCAAATACAATAATCATGAAAAATCATACCTAATCACCTTCTCGAACCATCGTAAAGCATATTAATAGTCAAGCCCACAATTTGCAACATATACACAATCATCAGCATAAGCAAGGTTCGTATCGATAAGGGCAAGTCAATAATATCATACAACAATCCATGGTTCAACATATAGCACAAAAGTTCATACACCCCAAATCATGCCATTCTAGTTCACCTAGATCAATTCTAAGCATCAATATAATTATCGTGATACGACAAACCCAGTATGCCGTGCTAATCCCTCACAATTCTGGTCGTTCAAACACCGGTTTAACCTTCCCGTACTAAAACGTCAATTTCACGAACGAACCCCGAATAAAAATCCGAGACCGTCCTAATATCCCCTGCAGTATCCCCGTCAATATTAGTTCTAGGGTTCGGGTCAAATTCTTGATAAAAACACATCACACCCTGGCCGGAGCTAAATTCAGCGATGTGGACCCCGACCTAAATAATTGCCGAAATTCAGGGATTAGGACTAGAGGATTGATTACCTCGCTTCAGGAAGCTCGTATATGAAATTTGGGCTCAATCCGGCTTCCGGATACTCCGAAACCCTCATTTGGCTTATCGGGAATTCAAGAAATTCCTAAACCAAAAACTCGTTTTAAAGCTCTAAATCGATAAATCACGATGTATGAATGGATTAGGCATTACTTACGGGATTTTTGGATCACTTTATCTCAAGAATCGAGCTCGGAGAATTTCTTGCTCTCTCTCCCGTGCGCGCCCTCGGTTTCTCTCGGTCCAATTTAATGGAACAAAAAGAAGATGGAATAATGGACGGGGAAAGGGGAAAGTTTATATACATGCGGCCCGGCCATATATATATATAATACATATACTTATTCAATTGATCGATAATTCGATTTTCGTCGAAATACTGTCAAAATGCTCGATTTTAAATCGTGAAATTTTCTAGTGACAGTAATACGATTTTAGTCGAAACAGGGTGTTACAGAGACATTCAGCGACGAAAATTGAAATTCCCTCGCGAAAAGTTCAGCGACGAAATTTAATTTTTTGTCGCTAAAGGTTGGTTTTTTTGTAGTACTAAAAATTGTGAAGTAGTGTTAGTGTTCCCTATCAATTTTGCTAATTGATAACCCAAATTTAATTAAATCACAACTTAGTAATTATAATGTATATTTTACCTTTTGATACATAAAATTAAATTTTAATACGAGTTGGTCAAAATCTTTCCAACATCTATTTCCTTTTCGTTTCATTTTTCACTCGCCTTCTATAACCCTTTCTTTATTTCTTTCTTTGCCTTCTTCGTCTAACTCTAATTAGTATACTTTTTTATGTATTCTAATCACAAGTATGAACGGGTCCATACACGACTCACCAAAAGTCTAGAGAACTAATAATTGAACCACGAACCACTAACTTTTTCAGCTTAATGTCGAGACCAATTAAAAATAAATATACATGGTTATTACTTATTAGAAATTCATCATTTTCCACTATGGGATTTGAAGGCGTGGAATTTTAAACGAGTTTTAGTTTGTATTCCTTTTACTTCTCTCTAGAGTTTTTCTTTTTTACCTGGGCTAGAATTTTCGACAATTATACATGGAATGTTTAGCTAGATAGGTATCTACACATATCAAATAATTAGGTTTCATTTTTCTATAAAAAGCTAAATAATTATCATCTTAAATACATCACCACAAAAGGAATTAAGCCTCAACTATGCAAATTACAGATCTATACCTAAAGTTAATAGATCTTTAGACTTATAACCTTCATTATTTTTTTGGCATATAAGTCCTCAAAATATTGATGTAAAATTACATTTTAGTACCTAAAATTTATGTGTATTTACATTTTGGTACCTAAACTTTTGAGGCTATACAAATCGCTCTAATTTTTGTATGTGTAATTAAAATATCATCAAGTAAATGGGTATCCATACCCAACTCATACACATTTAGATTATGTAAGTAAATATTCATACTCTATCCAAACCCATCTACAAACTTCCAGACTCATATATACGTCACTCATACCCAACTTACAATCAATGAGTCTACTTGGATTGACCGCCATATATCTCTTCTCAGTCAATATCATATTGTAAAGTCAATATTACTAACAAAACTACTAACAAAACATTAATTTTAGACTAATAATACTAACAAAATGTCATGACGGACTACATAATACATGTCCATAGGCCATCTCCGCTCGCGACAAGGCGCGACATCGCAACCTAGTGATATATATAAAATTCATTTATCCAGCAGTCATCAATTGCTGCATCATAATCTCCACTTGGTTTTTAGATTTTGGTTTGCCACTTGAAGATGTCTTACTCATGTTGCTTGTATTTAACAGGTTGCTCTCAGATTGAAGTAAAGTGGTCATGTATATGGTTGCTCGGCCCATGACACTACAATTCCAAACATAATTTGTAAGTGATGCTCTTATATCTCATATATGTAAAATGTTGTTTCTTACCCCCAATATTGTAGGGTTCTAGTTCAGGAGGAGGCTCCACAACGATTGCTCAGCATGCTAGACATCCTGATGAGTTGAAAAAAGATAGAGGCAAATGGATGGTTGGTGTGATACTATTTGTATCAGCAAATTCAGGGTACAAGTCCATAAAGGTTGGCTGATTGCTTAGGGGTTTACTCATCGTAGATAAATAAAAATGTGCTAAGGTGATAGTTATACGTCCATGGATATATGTATGCATAGGAATATATGTATGCATTGATACTATGTTGTTAATGGCTTTCAGTGTCCAGAATATTTGGATTTATCTATAGTGACCAGAATATTTGCAACAGTAATAGACACCAATTGATTCTATTTAGCGATGATTTTGACTTGGTTGCAAATTGTTTTAGTGACGAATTAAGAGAGGGTTTTAACCCTTGCTAGTCAGATAGCCAGAGCAGAAAATTTAGTAAGGGTTTTAACCCCTAATACAAACGTCTTATTATTAGATTTTATAGTTAAGTGTAGTAGGGGTTTGAAACCCCTGCTATATAACCTTTGGAGGGGACTTCTATCGTAGATTGCTAAAAATCCTTGCTACATGTAGCAGGGGCAACATTGGTGACTGCTGTGTAAGGGTTCATGCAGGGGGTTGGTAAAACCCTTGCTATAACTCGTAGCAGGGGTCAAAACCCTTGCTATAGGTAGAAAAAACTCCTGCTATAGATTTTTTTTGGAGTGTTTTTTTTTTGTTCTTTTGGCTAAACTCAAGTGTACTATACTTATGATGGTAAAGGTTAGTAATACGTAAGATTATATGATAATGTATGGAAATGTATCATAATGGTATGAAAATAACATAATATTTAATGATTGCATACATGATAATAAGAATATACTAACTACTATCTATCTCCTCTCATCACTGTCTACCAACCCTAACCGGTATATGATGGTACATTTTGTCCCAAATATTTTTCCATAAATATAGTAAACTCTACATATCATGATGGACTTGTTTCTTATGTGAAAATATTTTAAACTTTGAGTTAAAAATGAAAGAGATACAAGATGGTACAAATTTTCTTCGAAATATAACAATTTTTTTATTATGTAGTATATCACACTAAACTTGTTCCATCTGCGAAAATAATTCAAAATTTGAGTCATAACAGATAAAATACAAACCGATAAAGAATAGGGAAAATAAAAAGGTTTTCAATCTCGCATCTTAAGTCTGACCTAATTTAAAACCAAGTTGTCAGATCCTGTTACAAATCGATACAAATACGTAACCTCGGGTTGTGAACCCCTCTCATAGTTATGATATAAGTTACTAAATAAAATGTTCTTAATACATAAATTTGGAGATCTTAATTTCTAATCGGTGTTCTAAAAGACTAAAACGTTTTTTGTTTATCTATACATATGGAATTCAACCGTTCCCTGCAATTGATCTCAAAAGACATTTTGACTCAGCTGACTACCCCACTCGAAAAATCTTTGTGGCTAGCAATTGATAGCTTAGACAAATGAATCAACCTAAAAAAGACAAAACATAAAAGCCTTGTCTGCAACACAGTTGTTCTAGTGTCCATGTGAGTCATGGCGACATTTCAACTTCCAAATTCGATATGATTGACCCCGGCCGGCCGGGCACCTTTCAATAAGACAAAAATCAAGTAGATAGCCCAAAAGCTCAAGATATCAATAGATAATTAATATGTCATCAGACAGCTCATTCGGTTGTATTGTATTAATATATATTAGTTAATTAGCCCGCGCTCTGCTGCGGCGAAACAATCTCCGATTTGCGATTTGTGCTTCACAACATTAACAATTTAACATTATATATGTGTTTATATGTACATGATCCTAAGTGGAAACTCTAAATGAAAAAATAACTACAACTTTATAATTGCAGAATAGTGGGAGAGAACAAAGACAATTAGTTCTTCATTCGAAGTACTTTTGAATTAGTAAGTTCATGATCGCATCCTTAGTCTCTTCAAAAATGGCATCTTGACCTCTTCTGTATCCAATTTAAACATAATCTAATGTACATGCTCAGCTCACCATCACTCCATTCCAAGAAATTCAGGAGCAACTTAAATATATTTACCACTTTTGCAATTCCCTCCAAGTCCATTATTATGCGTCCGTTATGCGCCTTTGCAAGGTTGATCATTCTGCTGCAGTTTTCGGATCAGATTTGGTTAGCTAGCATATCTAAGAACCCGTCCTTTATCTAGCTCTTATATGGAAACTGGATAACCAAATAAATGCAGGACCAAGCCAAACTTCCTAACTCAAGCATGTATAGAGCTCATAGAAGAATCACAATTATAGATAAACATAACGAAGAAATACCAATCCGCCAGACCTGAATCCAAAGATTCTAAGGAATAATATGAATGCAACAACCACCTGGCCTGAGTTCCTCATTCAAGCACCTATAAAGCTCATAGACTAAACACAACAAAGGAATACCAACTTACCGGAACTGAATCGAGAGAGTGTGGTTATTAGAAGATAAAATATTCCTTCAAAAAAAAAAAAAAAGAAAGATAAAATATGAGAAATGGCAACCACCAAGCCTCAGTTTCCTCTAAGATGCAGATTACTAAATATACATCATGCCAACTTATACTAAGATCATGATCAAGGTCAATGCTTTCAAATATAGATGTTAGAACTGAACCATCGATCAATGCTTATTTTCCTTACAAAGAATAATGAAAATCTACAAAAAGATAGGAGTTAAAACGATTAAATTTGTTCAGTTTCTTATTTTCCATATTGTAGCCTGTTTGGTTATGGCTACTGAGACCAGTTTTAGTCTTGCATGGCTAAATTTTGCTAAAAAACAATCATATTGCTCCCATTGCCTGACAATGTAAAGGGTTATTATCTGGTTTACGATATCGGAGGGCAATGAATCATTTACCTAGTTGAGAGTATCTCTCTGCGCGTCTGTTGCCTTTCTTCCCTGGTGAAACCTCACAGATCCCTCAACATGCTGAAATATTATAATATATTTGAAATGGTTAAGGATATCTACCAAGTGGACAAACTTAATACTGAATTCAACACAAAGCATACATATATATATCACTTTCCTAGGAGAAGACAAACCACCATAAAAATCTAAATGAAGCTTTTCTAGTTGAAAACTGGAAACAAAGATGATCAACCAACACCTTGCCATCCCACAGCTGGTAAGACTAAGAGTCCACATTTTCAATGGTACCAATGACGGATTATGTGAGTATGATTATCAAGTTCCAACTTACATAGAAAATCCCCATTTGCAGCATACACATCTAGTGCATTTAGCAGATTGGGGTCTCTCCAAGATAAATAACAGACTCCTGAAACATCAAAGGAAAAATAACAAACCATGCATAAAAGGCTCACACTATCTATTCCTGATGCTTAAATAAACAGGAAGGTGATTCACCTGAGTAAGGATTAAAATGACTCATTCCTCCATATGCTCCACCCATATATAAGACGAACCTGATCCAATAGCCATGTATTAGCTAGAAATGTGATATGAGATAACATATGCATAACCATGAAGAGAATAACGTGGCTATTGCTGATTAAGTAGCTAAATATTCTTAATTGATTATTTAGAAGAGTTACCTTATGTTAGATCACTAACTTAGGAAGGTCTCTAGTAGACCTCTGTGTATATATTGGCAGCCCAAGTTAGGCTAAATAATAAGAAGAAATAAAACCGAGGAAACAACCTCAGGATTCTCCAAAAACTTTCATGGTATCAGAGCCTACTCTGACCTAATTCCGCTGCCGATCTGATCGTATTCTCCTATCCCTCTTTCCCTTCTTCATTTTTCTGGAAAAACCGCCATCTTCGTCATGACGAAAGACGATTCCAGTCACTCCTCAACGAATACAGAAGGCAGTGCTCCTCCGACAAACAACTTCAGCACCGTAACACCAACCTCCACCGATTTTTCCAGCATCCTGACGAGTTACAAGCTCGACGGGAAGAACTATCTCAAATGGTCAAAAACCGTTGAGATGAATATTGCAGCCAGGAGCAGAGGAGGATATCTGACCAGAGCCACCAAGCGCCCCGAAGCTACAGACCCCCTGTATCAAAACTGGTATGACAATGATGCCTTGGTCCGAACATGGTTGATCCATTCCATGAAGCCAAGTATCGGGGAAAACTACCTTCTCCATCCCTCTGCAAAAGCAATCTGGGATGCAGCCAGAAACACCTACTCAACGGTTGATAACACATCTGCATTGTTTCGGATTGAAACACAATTGTTTCAACTCAAACAAGGGGAGATGGATGTCACAGACTACTTCAACTTTCTGGGACATCACTGGCTGCACCTAGATATGTACGAGGCAATCGATTGGGAGACCCCTGGAGATCAAGAGAAATTCAAGCAGTACATTGAGAAGAAACGAACCCTGTATTTCTTACTTGGTTTAAATCAAGACCTAGATGAGATCAAGGGTCGGATGATGGGATTGAAGCCTTTCCCCGGTATCGAGACTGTCTTTGCTGAGATATTAAGGGAGGAGAGCAGACGTCAGCTGATGCTCAATCCTAAGCCAAGCCAAGGGGAAAGTTCAGCGTTAGCTGTTCGTAATTCTCAGAAGAATAAGCCACAAGACCACCCAAGTCAAAAGCGGGATGACGATGAGTCCGAGCTCTATTGTGACAACTGCCACAAGCATGGTCACGTTAGAGCTGATTGCTGGTACATCATCGGATTCCCAGCCAACTGGAAACCAAAAGGAGAAAAGAAAAACAACAATAATGGTGCTGGAAGACGTCGAGCTCATGTGGCAGCTTTGGCATCTGAGAAGAAACCAGAACCTGAATCAACCCCTACTCCTTTTACCAAAGAGCAAGCTGGTGCATTAGAGAAGTTCTTCAAAGCAATGACTATAGGGCAGCCATCCCAACAGAACCAAGCAGGCATGTTCACAAGCCTGTTTGCTAACCAAGGTAAACAGTTTACTGCTCTTTCAGTCCAATCTACATCAGGTGTTAAGTGGATAGTTGATTCAGGGTGTTCCGATCACATGACTGGAAATAAAGAATTATTAAGTGACTATCAGAGATATCCGACCAAGGCTGGGGTAAGAATAGCTGATGGCAGCCCTTCTCCTGTAGAAAGAATTGGAAGGATCCGACTAAATCAGTACATAGAGTTATTCCCTATCCTACATGTCCCCAAGTTAAACTGCAATCTCGTGTCAATCAGGTAGATAACTAGGGATTTGTCTTGCAATGCCATATTCAGTTCTAATCGTTGTTCCCTGCAGGAGGAAGGCTCCGGGAGGACGATTGGAACTGCTGAAAGGCATGAGGACCTCTTCATCATTGAAGGACGTGGTGATGAAGAAACAAGAGGAACAAGGAGGGCTCTAGCTACTAGTAGTACTGATAGGATAGATGGCCAAATCATGTTATGGCATACACGATTAGGTCATCCCAGTTTTGGATATCTCGAACGGTTGTTACCAAATTTGTTTCGGAATAAAAGCTCCAAGTTGTTGCAATGTGAAACATGTCAGTTGGCTAAACACACTCGAAGTGTTTATTCGGGTATGAGTTATAGACCAACCCAACCGTTTGCAATTATCCATAGTGACATATGGGGACCCACACGAGTCAAGAACATCAATGGAGCTAAGTGGTTTGTCACTTTCATCGATGACCACACTAGACTTACGTGGACATTCTTGATGAAAGAAAAATCTGAAACAACCAGTGTGTTTAAGGAGTTCTACCATATGATTCTCACTCAGTTCAAGACAAGAATACAAGTCCTCAAGACGGACAATGCTCATGACTACTTTAATTCTGTCTTAGGGACGTTTCTTGCACAAAATGGGGTTGTACATTGCAGCTCTTGTGTAGATACTCCCCAACAAAGCGGAATTGCATAACGGAAGAATCGCCACTTATTGGAAACGGCTAGGGCACTACTATTTGGAAATCAAGTTCCCAAACACCTATGGGGAGAGGCTGTATTGACTGCTACATACCTCATCAACAGGCTTCCTAGTCGAATCCTTAAGTACCAGACTCCGAAAGATATCTTGGTTCAAGCATACCCTCACACAGAGGCATATCTCTCGGATCTGGAACCAAGGGTGTTTGGCTGTCTAGCTTTTGTTTATGTGCAACAACATCACCGAACGAAGCTAGACCCCAAGGCTCAGAAATGTGTGTTCATCGGGTATTCCTCTCGACAAAAGGGATACAAGTGTTATTCCCCCATCACACGGAAGGTATTCAATTCCATGGATGTCACCTTTTTTGAGAATCACTCATATTACTCCCACACTGATGTCCAGAAGGAGACATTGGAACAAGAACATCAAGAGTGGGAAAATCTGATCGCTTTGGATGGTTTTACTATGCCAAATGTCACAGTAACTCTTCCACCAGATGTCACTATAACTCCTCCAACAGCAAATGAAATACCAGTTGGGGATCAGGAAAGGAGACCCGAACAAGTGATTCGAAAGATGTATCAACGACGAAGGAAAAACCACACTCGCAATAGGGTTGAACCAGCTGAAGCAGATTCAGTACAGCCAGAAATGACAATTAGAACAGAAGATGAGGCTTCGGACAATGAAGAACAGCCATCTCATAACATTGTTAATGAAGCAGAAGTCGAAGTGGATAATCAGGAGGAGAATACCGAAGCTAGTGAGTATCAACCGATTGCTCTACGAAAGGAAGTGAGGTCATGTACTAAACACCCCATTCAAAGGTACGTCAGTTATGGACAGCTAAGTAAGGAGTTCAAGGCATTCACTAGCCATTTGGACTCAACTCCTAGAACCATTGCAGAAGCAATGCAGCATCCTCAATGGAGACAAGCTGTTCTGGAAGAAATAAGAGCATTAGAAGAGAATGGAACTTGGAGGATTGTGCCTCTACCAACGGGGAAAAAGACAGTTGATTGCAAGTGGATATTCACCATCAAATACAATTCGGATGGAAGTGTTGCAAGGTACAAGGCAAGGCTGGTAGCTAGAGGATTCACACAGTCATACGGCATAGACTACCAAGAAACCTTTGCTCCCGTGGCAAAACTGAAGACTGTCCGAATACTAATGTCAATTGCAGTTAATGAAGACTGGCCACTGTTTCAAATGGATATCAAGAATGCCTTCCTAAATGGCAACTTGAGTGAGGAAGTATACATGGAGATACCCGAAGGAGTGGAAAATAAGCATGGTAAAGGCTCGGTGTGTAAACTGGAGAAGTCACTATATGGACTAAAGCAATCACCACGAGCGTGGTTTCAGAAGTTCTCTAAAACTGTGATGGCAGATGGGTATTCCCAAAGTCAAGCTGATGACACTATGTTTATCAAACATGGACAAGATGGAAAGCTCACTATCCTGATTGTCTATGTTGATGACATAATTGTCACTGGAAGTGATACTAAAGAAATCGAGAAACTGAAGGCTAGACTGAAAGAAGAGTTTGAGCTAAAGGATCTCGGCGAAATGAAATATTTTTTGGGAATGGAGGTGGCCAGGTCACATAAGGACTGCTTATATCACAAAGGAAGTATGTCCTTGATCTATTGGAAGAAACAGGAATGACTGGTTGTAAACCAGCAGATACACCGATGCAACCAAACATCCAGTTCAACACCAAATCAGATGTGAAACGGGCTGATAAAGGGCGATATCAGCAGCTGGTTGGGAAGCTAATATACCTATCCCACACACGGCCAGACATTGCATTCGTCGTAGGAGTGGTAAGTCAATTCATGAATGATCCATCAGAAGAACACCTGGCAGCAGTAACACATATCCTAAGATACTTGAAAACAACTCCAGGACTGGGATTGTTTCTCACAAAGAATAGCAGCCGAACAGTTGAGCTATATACCGATGCAAGTTGGGCTAGTGCAATAACATCAAGGAGATCTACTACTGGTTATTGCTCATATGTTTGGGGTAATCTTGTGACTTGGAGGAGTAAAAAGCAATCGGTGGTTGCTAGGAGTAGTGCCGAAGCAGAGTACCGGGCATTAGCTCTTGGCATCCAAGAAGCTATGTGGATTCAAAGAGTCCTAAAGGAACTAAATCTGCCTGGTCAAGAGAAAGTGCAGATGTACACTGACAGTCAGGCAGCCTTGAGCATTGTAAAGAATCCAGTCCATCACGACAGGACTAAACATGTCGAGATAGACAGGCATTTTATCTCAGAGAAGGTTGAATATGGGGTCGTGGATGTCAACTACGTGCCTTCAAGACAACAAACAGCTGACATACTCACAAAGGCCCTAGCTCGTGACTTACTGGAGCATTTCAAGAACAAGCTCGGTCTTCATAACATCTACACCAAGCTTGAGGAGGAGTGAAGAGAATAACGTGGCTATTGCTGATTAAGAAGAAATAGAACCGAGGAAACAACCTCAGGATTCTCCAAAAACTTTCAGAAAACAATAAATGAAATTACCTGGCCACCCATTATTCGTTTCTAAAAGCCGATGTTGTCATCAAGCCTGAATCAATCCATGTTACACAATCAGAACGCTGAGTAATAGTTCAATAACCTCTTGGTAGGTAATATGAAATCAAAGAATGGAAAAGGGCACTGTCAGTCTTACTCCCGGAGTTTGCTGCATAACCGCAGGTTAAAGGCTAGAGAACTACTAATTTAATCCGGCCTAACCATCACGATTAACTAATAGATGAGACTAAAGTGTAATTCAATGATGAATTCATAACCCAATCTATCTCTACATTATCCAAATAACTGTACTGACATGAGTTAGTAAGCAGGAGAATGTACCCCTTCTTCCCTCAATGATGAATTCATCAAGTATTGGCGCTTTCATGGTGTGCTTTATGGCTTCCCTTGAAGTCTCCAACAGCAACCTGAAATAGCCACCACAATCACAATCACTAACCATTTTGAGCTGAATCGAGATACATTAAGGGGAGTAAAGAGATTGGTTGCAACTGATTCCCTGGATTTTGGTCAAAATTTCAAGTTAGGGTATGCGAAACGACGGGGAAACCAAAGAGGAATAAGGGTAGAAACAAAGCATTTGATTAAAGGGTTGAAATCTAGCTAAAGAGAGGTACATCCTATCCGAATCTCCCATTGCAGCTTCGTGGAGGTGATTGAGGAAGCAAATTGGCCCGGCAGGAAGATTTATCGGTGGTTGAGCAGGCTTTTGTCCATCAAGCAGTTTCCCCTTCCGGTTTCGATCCCATGGAAAATAAAGGAAAAGCAAGGAAAATCAAGTATAGATCTTATCCGTCTCTCCATGGCGGCTTTAATTTCGCGCGAGAGTTGAGGAAGCAAACTGGTCCGACACTCCTATGACGGCTTCAATTTCGAGGAGTCCCATTTTGAAGAGAGCAAAAGCAAGGAAAATCAGCTAATCAAGTGTAGATCTGATCTATCTCTCCCATGGCGGCTTCAAGTTTGCTTAGTCGAGGAAGCAAACTGGCCCTGCTCTCCCAAGGCTGCTTCGATTTCGTGGAGTTGGGGGAGCAAACTGGTCCTCAAAGAGATATCGACGGTAGACCAGGCTCCTCTCCAACCGTTTCCCCTTACAGATCAATCTTAAGAAAAAAACAATAGAAGAAAAAAAAAAGAGTTCAATAGGAGAGAGGAGAGAAGTGACAGGGCGATTTGAGTTGACGGGAAAGAATGAGTGAAGAGGCACAAGAATTTATGGGATACACGCATAGGTATTCAACGGCTGAGATTAGTTGATCAATGGTTATGCTTGATCTAATTAAAGGGTTAGTCTTGGGTTTACCGTGTAATCGTTCACATCTGATTCTAAAATTTTGTGAACAATAACTCCCGATTTTTTCTTGATGAACAGTGGCCGAAATTTTTGCTAACTTGTGTATAACCCGTGAGTTCCTAAGAAATCGGGTCACTGTTCATTAAGAAAAATTCGACGTCTACTGTTCACAGGGTGGTTGTGGTTAAGTGCTTGCGGTTTCAGCGTAAACTTCTGTATACCCCTTCGGGCTGGCCAAGCAGGATCATTGATCACGGGGTGGGCTGGCCATTCATGGCCGTTAGATCGTTATCTATTATCAAGTCGCGTTTCTTCTCCCCTGCATCGCTCCTAGGTCAATTTCGTTTCATCTAAGACAAAAAGAAAAAAAAATTGTTTTGAGGGCAAATCGAAGCCCTCGCCGCCGCCTCCATCCATCTCCTCCATCCTCCCGACCGAGCATAAATCAACGCTACCACTCAACCCATCTCCCTCTTCCTCAACTTACCATTCATCTCTCTATTTCTCTCGACAATCAAAATCGGCCTAGATCAAAGCCGCCTTCTTGTCCCTTTTCATCTCCCTCACCATCCTAACCCTAACTCCTAGATTTCAGCTCTTCCCTACCTCTTCGTCTTTCACCTTGAAGTCCAATCTATGTTTCCACATCTGCATCATCCAAATAAAGTGGACTCTGCAACAATAACGAAGAGGATGCTCATCAAGTTCCGTTGCTTCTATTCTGTTCGGATCCGCCTCATCTACCTTTTCTGATCAATGGTCACTGTAAGGTCCTTCTCCTCCTCCTTTTTTTTGGGTTTTCATTGTGGCGATTATGAGCTTTTGAAAGCATACAGTTGGTCACTGTACGGAATCTTCTGCAATATGTTGCTGGATCTACATCCTACTTTCCCTCCCAGACTTCTTCTCACTCAATCTTCAGCAACACTAAGAAATTGCTTCGGACAGAGTAGTGTCGATGGCGTTTGATATATTGAGTTTTAGTGTTTGATTTATATCAATTGGGTATTTTTTACTTTAATTGTAAGATCAGAACATGAATATAACATAGAAAACTCTACTCTGTGTCCTCACAGTATAAAGATTGTTGGAAATGATAGAGAAAACATTGGAGACTAATAACAACACCGCAGGTTAAAAATAGAAGAGATTGACAGAAATGAGGTTATAACCAGAAACATAGTTTGTCATCTTCATTTCTGCAGTCATTGTGAACTCAAGGGTTAGTGAAGAAGCTGTAATGAGGTTGTGTACACCTTGGAGCTTCAGTCAATAGTTGGATTTAAAAAGTTTTTGAAAGGTTAGTTTGGTCCCTGATTGGTCTTTTTGGGTTAGTCAGAACCTTCGCAAATTAGTTGTATCGATGTTGCATTTGTTCCTGCCTATTAACATCTTTAAAAATACTATCTTATGGTTTCTTTCTAACAGAGCAAGACCATAATTGATTTTTCCATAATCTTTCTAGCACTTCACCTCTTAGATTACAAATGTCAATGATTATCAATTGGGTTTCCTCTCAAATAATGGTTTTTTTTTCTCTCAAACAACATTGTTGTATTCTACCGTATCAATCATTTGACTTGCTCTATTAAAACTGTCTTTCTTTTGGATAAATGGCTGAAATTATGTCTTTCACTAATGCACTTTCACTCAATCATGCCGGAGGTGTAGTGTTAAGGTGAGCTTTTGAAAGGATTCAAGGATACAACATCCCTTCTGGTTCGACAACTCTACTTCTGTGTGAAATCTATCTATCATTGCACTAATTTGTTTAGTATGACACTTCACTATTCAGGTTATGGGAAAAGCGTAATTAGCATAAGTAACCAAGGGTTGAAGCTCCTTCCTGTGAAGGTTTGGCTTGAAGATAACGAGTTTAGCAAATATATTCAAATATGTATGATGCTACCTTTTTCTTCACCATCTACCATTCTGTATGTTTTCATGCAAGTATTTTTAGGTGTTTGATTTGCTAGCCACTGGGATATCTCACTTAAGCTTTGTTATGTTGTATACTTGAGTTTGGTTACTCCTTGGCAAAGGTGAAACTGGAGAAGTTGGATGATGCCACACAAAGGTCCCCATCCATATGCTAATCAGAGAATCACCATGGTGATCATCAGCCAAGTGTCGGCTCTATAAACATGAGATTTGTTATTCTAAGGCCATTTCCCTATTTCGGCAGATATATATATACATACATAGTTGGGATCCACTACTAATGTTTTTGTTCTGATTCTTAGGCGTGATCAAAAATATCTTCCCTGCCTGATTTAGTTAATGGTTTGTTCTCTTCTCTACAGATAGCTATGGAAATCTCACAGTGTGGTTGGTAGCTAGAGGATGTTTCTTTGTAGCTAGAAGATGTTTCTTTGGTAGTGTCTTATAGATATCAATTATATATGTCACCCAAAATGCATTTCTTCCTTGCCTTTATAGGTTTGGGGAAACTCTTTTGCTAAGGTTTAGCTGGGGTGCACTACCATGTTGGCTCTCTTTCTCTCTAGATAGCAGTCGAAATCTCAGCCTGTAGTTTATAGCTCAAGGATGCATCCTTTGTAAAGTTGGTAGATAATAAGCTACGTCACCCAAAAATGCTTTTTTTTCTTGCTTTTATAGGTTTGAGGAACTCTTTTGTAAACAATTTGCTTTTAGTTTGTGATGTGATACAAAATTATGTAATGGGCCTATAGATATCGCTGTTGTTTTTTTGGACAACTGCTATTTACAACATTTGTAAATTTTTTCCTTTCCTATGATTCAACCATGCATATTTCTTCCTAAGTTGGCTGAAAGGGAAACAATGGTCATCTCTCTAAAAAATGGTAGAAATGTATTGTATAACAAAAATTGAGCCACTGCAAAGCGCGGGCCATGGATTTTGGTCAAAATTTCCAGTTAGGGTATGCGAAACGACGGGGAAACCAAAGAGGAATAAGGGTAGAAACAAAGCATTTGATTAAAGGGTTGAAATCTAGCTAAAGAGAGGTACATCCTATCCGAATCTCCCATTGCAGCTTCGTGGAGGTGATTGAGGAAGCAAATTGGCCCGGCAGGAAGATTTATCGGTGGTTGAGCAGGCTTCTGTCCATCAAGCAGTTTCCCCTTCCGGTTTTGATCCCATGGAAAATAAAGGTAAAGCAAGGAAAATCAAGTATAGATCTTATCCGTCTCTCCATGGCGGCTTTAATTTCGCGCGAGAGTTGAGGAAGCAAACTGGTCCGACACTCCTATGACGGCTTCAATTTCGAGGAGTCCCATTTTGAAGAGAGCAAAAGCAAGGAAAATCAGCTAATCAAGTGTAGATCTGATCTATCTCTCCCATGGCGGCTTCAAGTTTGCTTAGTCGAGGAAGCAAACTGGCCCTGCTCTCCCAAGGCTGCTTCGATTTCGTGGAGTTGGGGGAGCAAACTGGTCCTCAAAGAGATATCGACGGTAGACCAGGCTCCTCTCCAGCCGTTTCCCCTTACAGATCAATCTTAAGAAAAAAACAATAGAAGAAAAAAAAAGAGTTCAATAGGAGAGAGGAGAGAAGTGACAGGGCGATTTGAGTTGACGGGAAAGAATGAGTGAAGAGGCACAAGAATTTATGGGATACACGCATAGGTATTCAACGGCTGAGATTAGTTGATCAATGGTTATGCTTGATCTAATTAAAGGGTTAGTCTTGGGTTTACCGTGTAATCGTTCACATCTGATTCTAAAATTTTGTGAACAGTAACTCCCGATTTTTTCTTGATGAACAGTGCCCGAAAATTTTGCTAACTTGTGTCTTAATAATTCTAATCTAATATGGGTGTCTATACAAAGTCGTCAAAGAATGTAATCAAGGGTCACCAGCAAGTCACTTTAATTCTCACCCTCATTAGCCTGCCGTTTACCCTACAAGGGTCACTCTCTTGACCCTGAGACTCACTTGATGAGTCGTTCCGATCTTTACATTCATCGTTGGCTTTGATATATGATTCTATGAGCATGTTTGTTATCCGTTTTGTTTAATCTGCAAAGGTAGTGGTGCATTGCACCCATTTTATAAAAAGAAAAACAAGTAATCAACACGAGTTAGCATAAGACACTTACTATACAGTAATCAAGCTGAAATGTTTAACAAAGGTCCTCAAATTTTCCATGTACATACTTGGTTGCGATCGGTCCATCGACCATTACTTTTTAATTAATGCCAATCAGTAAATTAAAATCATAGCATCATCAAAAGCGCGCAATTAGTTAATTTCATACACAAGAACCCAATTTTATTCCATGCCCATGTCCAATCTTTCACCAGAATACATCAATATATATGGAACAATATTACAAGAATAATTAAACCAACCCCCTAAGGAAATAGAAGAAGGGTAGGAGCCTTCACAAAACTTCCACACAGAGTCAACCCATCAAACAAACCAAATGGTAACCAAACATTCATGATTCTTACACAGATACTTCATCAAAATTATAAATAAATAAAAAAGAACACCCAAAATCCCAAACACAAAACTCAATTATAATCAAGCACACTGAAACCCTTCGGGAGCAGACTTCCCGCATACGTTGAGGAGCAAGCTCAAGGCAATAGGGACATTAAGGTTAAGCCCCAAAACATTGGCCTTAAGCGCAGTGCAAAGGCACACAGCCGCCTCAAGGTCCACCAAGTCCCCTAGAAGAGAGCAGCAAGGAGTGGTGGCTGGAGTGCCCACAACCAAGTGCACCAAATCATTCAACAGATTGGCACAAACACCCAACTTCAAGGTGTCCTTAGGGCACTTCCCGCCTTTCGATGGGTGCTTATGGTGATGCTTGTGCCCCTTTGGCGCGGCCGGCGGAGGGCAGTAAGTGGAGCTCACTAGAGTGAAGAAGAGGAGGTTTAGGGCCAGGAGAAGCGCAGTAGAGGCTGCAGCTCTTGAAGCCATGATATTGGATTGTTTTACTAGTACTCTCTTTTTTCTTCTTCTAGGGTTCTAGTATAGTAAAGTGCTGGATGCTTGAATTTTTGGAGTAGTGGTGGGAAATGGGAATAGTTGGAATAGGGTTAGGGTTTTTATAGATGGGGGGAGAACAATGTAGAATATTGGAGTTTATGCGAAGGAAAATGCTTGGCATAAAGAGATACAACACCTAGTTCATGCATATTTGTATTTATTCACGTTACTTGATGTTTATTAATTGGGTATTTATTCACGTAAGAGTTATGTTTATTCACACTAAGAGAATTTCAAACTTTTTCTCTTTTTCAACCCAATAATGTGTATTGGTCATGTTTTATAGAATTAAATTTGGATTTTCAATCTATAAAAATAAGTTGTGTTATCGTAATATACACAATGACATTCGTTTTGATATATTTTAAAATATAAAAATTAATTTTACAATAATGTGAATAACCACCACAAAAATTGTATTGCGTGAATGTATATGTATGAATAAACACAAATTACGTGAATAAACTGAAAAAAATACGTGAATTCTTTATTGTGGCTCCGACTCTTTAGATGCCACCGAACCTTTTCCCTATGCAAATGATGGGATCTAAACAGCACTCACTCTTGGCCCTTGAGGCCATGTGGGCTCGATTCTGAGGAGTGGTGGCATGGAAGAACATAAAGCTGGCAGTGCAGAGAGACGATCGATAATGGAGGGAGAGGATAAGGGTTGCTTGTGACTATCGATTTTGGAGGTTTCCTGGAGGTGTTTAGCTGTCATTTTTTAAACCTAGCTTCCACATGCAATAAGATAACGTTTTCATTTCATGATGCCATATGTGTAGCGTGGTGATTGGTATATGCGTTAGAGCAAAAGACAATTTTAATTAATTCGATTGATCCAGCTCTTTGCTTCATATGTATGATTGTCCAGAACCAACTCATCGATCTTAAGACATTATTGCATGGTGGGGGTTGCCAAACATGGAGGAAAGATGCATCAGGGCCACTGTTTGGAAAATGCAGGATCAGTAGGAATTCTATAGTATTTATCTTTCCGCAACTCGACTTATTCTGGCAAATCTATTATTTCAGTTTGGCTCATAATTCAACGACCTTATGCACTTCGACTGGGAGTTCAAGATTGGCCAGACCTATAGAGAATGTAACAGAACGGCAGACTACTTAGCGAACAAAAGCAACTCTCTTTGATATCGGTACTCATTATATTAATTAGGGTTGGCTATTTGGTTCCGGATATTTGGTTTTACCCGAAACCGGACCGTATAACCCGGACCCTGGTAGCAAATAATCAAATCCAATATTGGGGATTAGATTTGAGTTAAAAAACCACAAACTCAATCTAAAATCCCCACAAACTCAATCTAAAACCCTTTGAGTCCTTAGGGGACTCAAATCCCCACAAACTCAATCTAAAATCAAGACCGAATACGGACCGTACCGGGTCAAGACCGGACTGTATCCAATCCAATCTTTGATCCTTGTATTCCTGAAAAGACCAGACTGATACCAGATCAATTCGGGCCAATTTAACCGGGCCGGACCGTAAAGCCACCCCTAATATTAATGCTTCACATTCAGGTCTCGAACATTAATTACGTATCATATTATGAGTTTTTCCCGATGTCATTTAATTTAACTAAATCAGGTCGTTACGTTCTTTTTGCGTCCTTCTTTCCCGAAATTTTTTTTCTCTCATAACAACTTGAGTTGGAAACTTTTAAGAAATTTTATAGATTACAATCGTTTGTATTTATATATAATCGTCAAACCCAATCGAAGACCGAAAGTTTCTATACTTACCTCGGCTGTGTGAAAAAATATAATTTGTTTTGCCAAGTTTGAGGGTAGATGGGGGAAATAGGCTCTCAGTCAGATCTTGTTATGTTGCGGTGAAAATGACTGTAGACGATGGCTGTCTCTGTTTTCACGTTCTCCATGTCGGGAACTCAACGAGGCCAGCAATTCCGTGGCAGCTGAAGCCAGTAGTACTAGTACTACTCGCCTTGCACTAACTAGTGCTAATCATGCTACGATTCTTCAATCTTTGCACCAATGTATGTATATACCAGTTTGGTTTGGAGGTTATTATCTCTCTGCAGTCGCTTCTAATCATTGAAAATACATACGTTTTGTTACTCACTTACTGTACAATATTAATACAGCTTTCTGTACATATATGAAAAGGTGAGGAGCCAGATAGTGAGAGCTTGATTAACATGTCTGTGGCGTTCGTAGTGATAGCAAAAGTACAGTCGCTAAAATGGGTTATGCATGTGATGTGAGGGAGATATAGATTTGAGCTAGCTAGCTAGCTAGTGTCTGTGTGGTACCATATCTAATCATGTTGTCTGACGTTATACTTAGGAGGGGTGAAGCGCTAGAAGTGGAATCCAGCTATGCCCAGTAGTGAAGTTATGTGTAGTTCGAGAGGAGCTATAGGTTTTTATTAAAGTTTATAATTAATGTGCGTTTTCATATGTTGAGAAAGCATTATTAATTAGTAAGTGGTAGAATAGGAGGATATTAGCTCGCGTTCTCAATTTGTGACAAAATATTGTATTGCATGTATACCTATTGATCGTACTTTGATTGCCATAATTTCCATCAAAATCGATCTTGCACCCAAATGATAAATAAGAAGAAAAAAAAAAAAACCATCAGAAACAGGAGCTCAGTCAATTGGTGAGAGCTTCTGCCATGAGCACGTACCGGACCACCGAGATTAGAATGAACCCAATCTGTCTCTTATGTTTATATATGTAGATGTTGTAATAACTAAGAAGATTGAGAATTCAGATTGTGCTTGGGAGTTGCAGATCAGAAACCAATTGTACTCAAATTATTTCACCGACGTACGACTCGATACTAATCTGAAAGAAGTTAGGGGTGGTTTGGATGAAAGTGATGAGTCAATGTTCTCCAATTGACTCAGAATGAGACAATTGGGCCAAATTATCCCATTTGGCTACAAAAAGTAGGAATGAGGCAATTGGACATGAGATAATTGAAAGTGTTTCATTATGGGTCAATCACAATTATTTGGGTGGGAGGAAGGTAATCTACATTACTCCATTTTGTGGGTCACTTTTCCCAATCTAACCCCTTTATTTACTATTTTTTCTTTCTTTCTTCCTTTTCCCAAGATGGAGAAGGGCAAAAGTATGAGGGCAAATATGTATTTTCATTAAATGCATCATCACAATTGTCTCATGCCAAATCACAAGCCAAACAAGACAATTATGTAAACATTTCCTCACACAATTAACTCATTTTCTAAAATGATACTTTTGTCCCAAATTGCCTCAATTTGAGAATGTTCCATCCAAACGACCCCTAAGAATAGTTGACAGAATACTTCGAGCAGAAAGACTTAACCAGCATTAGTTATGGATGGAGCCATGAAAATCCGTTGAAGGCAGTCATCAAATCAACGATATCATATTCACGTTGGCTGTTAATCCTCAACGAAAACATCAGATCAAGATCAAGCACAACCGGCTTCTAAGACAGCAGTAGAAGTATTGATAGAGAATTGTCAAACAAATATATTTAACGGGGGATTGATGCTCTAACCTTCCCAACCATTATCACAATCGATTTGCAATATTAATTAATTCACTAGATAATTGGCTCGCGCTTTGCCGCGGGTCCATATAGTTATTTTCGTATCTTAAAAATGAAATGATCAAATCATGTAAAAATTAATTAGTTTTAAAATTTGAATTTCAGATGAACTTAACCTATCATTAGATATCGATCACAGTCTCCCTAATTTTACACAACAGTTAAAATTATTTTGTGAGCTATAAATATCTTACATATAGGTTAAGAGAAAAAATTATTCTCATGTGATAATGTAACATGTACGTGTAAGACAGACTCAGATAATGACTTTGTCAGAACAGAAGCGTGCAATCGATAATCCAAACCAGCAGGAACGAACACAAATTTAACGTGGTTCACTAACACAATGTGTGCTAGCTAATCCACGGGCAAGGGGGACAAATTTCACTAATTTGAGGAGAGTACAGGTTCAAACCAAATTCCAAACGGACAAACCAAACAAACTAACCTGACTGACCTTACTACAGACTAGGGTGATGAAGAGTATTTATAGAATCTTCTCCTAATCCCAAACAGAAAACCAAACACCTTTTTCCCAAACATACAAGGAAAAGGCCAAAACAAAGCCCAAACATAAACCCAAACAAATATGCCCAAAACACAAAACAAATCAAAATCAAAATCAAGTCATATTCTAACAATCTCCACCTTGACTTGAATTCTCTCTTAAATACCAAATGTACCAGATGCAACCAAAGTTGCCAGATGTACCCAACTCCTCCAAATCAGTTGTACCAGAATCTCCCCTGCCTCCAAATGCCCCTAAGGGCGGTCAACAACTCAAACCATTCGGCAAGTCCAATCCATATTGAGACTTGCCATTCAGAACCGACTTGCTGCACTTATCAGCAACCAAACATGTCAAAACAGAACCTTGTAGACTATACAAGGCACCCCGCTTGACCCCTTTCAAAATCACCTTAGAACCCTTGTAGACAAACAACACTCCACCTTCACCTTTGAAGCTTAAACCCTTGCTGTCGAGTAGACTCAAAGATATCAGATTCTTAGTCATTTCTGGAATATGCCTAACATTGTTCAACGTGCGAACAAAACCATCATGTGTCCTTATCCTGACAGAGCCTCTTCCAACAGTCTTACAGATAGCACCATTGGCCATAGAAACATGTCATCCATCTATCTACTCATAAGTTGAAAAACACTCCCTGCTTGGACACATATGATAATCAGCTGCAGTATCTAAATACCACACATCCTGATGATGTACCTGTTCATTCACTGCTTAGGCTAAACCATCTTTAGAATCAGAGTTAGTTTCTTCCGCCACAACAGCAGATGATCCCTTCTTCTCCTGATATTTCTTTAGCTTAGGACAATCAAATTTCCAATGTCCTTTCTCCTTGAAGTAATGACAGATATCATCCTTCAAACCAGCAGAATTCGAATTTGTATTCGCCTTCCTATTACCAGATTGTTGTCTCCTACTACTAGTAGCAGCCAACCCAAATGCCTGATTTTCCGAACCTGAATCAGATGCCTTATGTCGAACCTCTCTAGTATGTAGAGCAGATCTGACATCTTCCAAAGACAAACTATCTTTCCCAACAATAAAAGAATCCACAAAATTCTCATATGACTGTGGCAAAGATACTAACATAATTAAGGCAGCATCCTCATCTATTTTAACATCAATATTCCGCAGATCTAGCAAGATAGTATTGAGTTGATCTAGATGATTCCTGAGATATGTACCTTCCTCCATACGCAAACTGAACAAACGTTGCTTCATATGCAACTTGTTGGTTAAAGACTTTGTCATGTATAGACTTTCAAACTTCAACCACAAACCTGCAGCTGTCTTCTCAGCAGCAACCTCAGTGATGATATCATCAGCCAAACAAAGCAAGATTGTAGAGTGAGCTTTGTCCTCCAAAGTAATCCACTCCTCTTCATCTATGCTTTTCTTCTTTGATTTTTCAGACAACGGAGCCCACAACCCCTATTGTTTCAACAGTGCTTGCATCTTGATCTGCCACAAACTGAAATTGTTTCTTCCGGTGAACTTATCAATCTTCATACTAATAGCAACCATCCTTACTATCAAACAAACTCCAACCAAATTATTCCAACACAAACTGCTGACCAAACAGTGGAATTTCGAACCCAATTTCCAAACTATAATCCGAAAGCGAAAAACAAACAGGCGAACACCAATTTTCAAACTCCAAAAAATACCAAAAGCACCAACCTTGTTTCCAAACTTGTTCTGATTCGTCAAATTCCAAAATACCAGCTGCTTCTAACACTAGGCAAACTTTTAACACCAATTTTGCGGAAGCAACCGAGCGGGGACAAATAGCAGTGCAAATCCCAATCACCAAGGAGCACAATTCCTCCAGCACAATTACTTTTGACTTCTTGTTAATTGATTTGCGGCACCACAATATAAACGACCCTCCAAAAGTAAAGAGCCACAAATCAACCCCGGAGAGAAGCAAGGAAAAATCCGACAACCAGTAGCACGATCCCAACAGCGAAGGAGACCGTTTCAAATAATCCTAGATTAACCAGGCTCTGATACCACTTGTCAGAACAGAAGCGTGCAATCGATAATCCAAACCAGCACGAATGAACACAAATTTAACGTGGTTCACTAACACAATGTGTGCTAGCTAATCCAAGGGCAGGGGGGACAAATTTCACTAATTTGAGGAGAATACAGGTTACAAACCAAATTCCAAACGGACAAACCAAACAAACTAACCTTACTAACCTTACTACAGACTAGGGTGATGAAGAGTATTTATAGAACTCTTCTCCTAATCCCAAACAGAAAACCAAACACCTTTTCCCAAACATACAAGTAAAAGGCCAAAACAAAGCCCAAACATAAACCCAAACAAATAGGCCCAAAACACAAAACAAGTCAAAATCAAATTCAAGTCATATTCTAACATACTTGGTGTTGCATAATTTTGGTGTTAATAACATTCATTATGTAGAAAGGTCTGCATAAGTCATTTATCATGTAAAAATTTTACTCAACAATCTTACATAACTATTACATAAAACAAGTTTCGAAAAGTGCATTTTAGAGGTTATGCGATCGAATTGCAAAACATATCAAAGCATGAGGAAAAAATATTGGAATAATCATCCTTTTTGATAATGTTGGAATAATCATCCTATATGCTAGGTTTGTCCTGTTGTAGATTTTTTAGTAGTTTTTGAATGTTTGTCTGAGAAACTATTAGAAATGTTTTTTTATTATAAGATGTCATATAAAATTGCTAAAAAATATTTTCAGTATAAAATATAATAATTCATAGGAACGGACATTTGTTAGATTGATTTTATATTAAATAATTTTAATTTCTAATTTATGTTATTTTTAAAAATGATATAAATTATAGAAAATAGTATTTTTCTTAAATAAAATTAAAATATGGTTAGAAAAATCTTGTATTTTCAAAATATTTTTTCGCTGAAACTCCAAGCTAAGTCTGAACTTTTGCTTCAGCTTTTGAATGAGCATTTCAAAAGGGGAGATTTCAGAGATATTTGGCCCTATTTTTCAATTTTTGAAGTTGGAAACACCTTTAATGACTGGGCTAAACATAATCTAAAATAATTTTAGCACGAAGAAATAACATTTAAAAATGATTTTGTTTGTCTCCTTACCTATAACTAATGAGAAATGTTACAATGCTTTTTAGTATTGGTGCTATAGGGTTTTGCCTTTATAGTACAACTTAAAATTGTACATTTACGTTATGGTACAACTTCAGATTGTACTTATATTTTTTATACAAATTTTTTATTGTACAACTTGAACTTGTACCTTTATGTGATGGTACAACTTCAAGTTGTAAAGTTGTACCATAAGATACGGGTACAAATTGCTTTATGGTACAACCTAAACTTATACATTTAATGTTATGGTACAACTTTAAATTGTACATTAAAGTACTAATACTATATAGCATAGTAGAAGTGCTCATAATTAATTTTCAAATATATTGTTTGCTACTTAATTAATCGACATTGCAGCCCCATGAGTTCCCTTCAACTAATCTACAAAGACCCATGTTTTCCTTTTCTTTGATCTTTACACGTGGAGAAGATGGGGCAGCAAATTTCTCTCATTAGTCATCCCCCTAACTATCTCTGCATAACTGAACCTCTCTTGCTGTTTTATTTTACTTTTACCTATAATTCCAAATTTTAACTCCAACATGCATTTCTCTGAGCATGTGTAGCTTCCCCATTTCTCTGAGCTGTTTTATTTTACTTTTACCTATAATTCCAAAATTTTGCCTCCTTTTCTTCTACAGGGGTCCTGTATTTGTTTCTTTGACCCCCTTCAATTCGTTGGTCTCTGTTTTCTTTACCCAACACTTCTTCTTATACCGCTGGTTTTTATTTCAATAAAGCTCACACTTTCATGAAAAAAGAATCAGTTCCCAAGTGCATGTGGGAGTGATGGAAGAATCAGTTGTGGCAAGCTGACTCAATCAAAACCAAAAACATGTCATGTGTTTTATTTGGAACAACTTGCCTGCCCTGCAATTACCCTCTTCTCTGTTCTTATATGAGAGTGTTCTTTAACTTCTCCTATGATGGAAATTAGAGGACCGCTACCGGCAATGTGGACTTTATGTGCGGTTGGGATTTTGAATTAATATGTTAGAGAGGTTTCATGCAATTGGAATTCTCATCTCAAAACCTGTCTCTCCTCAATTGGAGAAAGCTTGGCAAGTACCATCTTCTGGTCCGACCGAGGTGCGGATGTCATGGAAGGGCCGGAAATTCATCGGGAAGAAAACGCCAAGAGGAAGATGGGAGGCGGCCAGAACTTGACCAGCCGCCAGGAATATCGTCGGCCAACCAGTATTCAGGTCATCATAGGAAGCTGGGGGACAGAGTTCCACCACTTGAGATTATGGGAAAATCAACGGTTGGACGGGCGATTAGCAACCTGCCGCCCACCACCTATTAAACAACTATGTTTCCAATTTCATTCCTTTAAAGAAAGTAAACAGAGGATTGACACAGTTATTCAATTCAATTGAGATTGATCTCAATTAAGACAAAGGGGAAACACTGGGAAGACCAAAACTGATTCCAATCAAGAGTTCAAGAACTAATTCACACCAAAACGAAAAGGGATAAAATGGAAAGAGGACAAGAACAGAAGTTATGCTCGGATAAGCTTGAGTTCCTGGCAGCGAGCCCCAACTCAAACTTTCCAGACACTAACACTGAACCCTAACCTTGATCTCCCAAAGAACTCCCCAGCTCTTACTGAGATAAAGAAACTGTTGTCCTTCTCAATTGATAGGAGCATGAGCTGCCTTTATAAAGAATCAGCAGCTCCTTTCTTCCTTCTCTTCCCATTTCAATGCAGTTTACCGTTTGTGTGCAGTAATGAAGGGAGAGAGCAATGCCGAGGCAATTTTGCAGAACACTTCGCCAGTTTGATATTGATGATGAAATATGGAGGCGAAGACGCGATCCGGGCATTTGACGAGGGTGATGAAACGCTGCACATCAGGTGGGCTTTTGTGAGCGTGTGGACTTCAAGGTTTCATGGACGAAGCAATGCCCAACAATCTCGCCCTGCGTTCAAGCCTCAATTCATGCAACCATTTATGGATTGAAGACAGAAGTCTAATGGATTCCAGACGAGCAACAGGTGCAAAAGTTTCATCATAGTCTATCCCTTCCTCCTTATTGTAACCTTGAGCTACAAGACGAGCTTTATTTTTGATAATGCACCGTAATTCGTCTGATTTATTTCAAGAAATCCACTTAGTGCCTATAATGGTGATGTCAACAGGTCGAGGGAAAAGTTCCCAGACTTTTAACCTAATGAAGTGAGACAGTTCTTCTTGCATAGCAAGTAACCACTCTTCATCAAGTATTGCTTCTTTATAATTTTTAGGTTCAAATAGAGAAACAAAAGCATACTGACCTGGGATGTGCTTACCTCTGGTTTGAACAGGGTCAGATAGATTACCTATGATTTGAGAGGGTGGATGTCTTTTTCTGATGTGAGCTGGAGCTTCTACATTGTCCTGATTTTCAGTTGACTCAAACACAGGTGGTACTGAGTTGTTGGACTCAGCATCAAGAGGTTCCTCACTATTGGAAGTATTATTTGTCTCAAAATAGGTGCTAAGAGGCAGAAAATCATAGTTATTTATATCGGAGTGTAAGGGCAAGGATGGATGGGAAGAGTCAAAGCGAACATGCACTGACTCTTCAACTTTTATAGATCTTTTATTGAAAATTCTATAGGCTTGACCTTTACTGGAGTATCCAAGAAAGATCCCTACATCTGACTTTGCATCAAATTTTCCAATTGAGTCTTTAGTGTTTAAAATGAAGCATTTGGTTCCAAAATGATGAAAATAGGACAGTTTAGGTGTTTTTCCTTTCAAAATTTCATAAGGAGTTTTGTTAAATACTTTGCGAATAGTAGTCCGATTTAAGACATAACAAGCAGTATTGACTGCTTCTCCCCAGAGAAACTTAGGGCAGTCAAATTCTAAAAGCATGGTTCGAGCTGTTTCAATGAGAGATCTGTTTTTCCTCTCCACAACTCCGTTTTGTTGTGGAGTTCTAGTAGCTGAGAAAGTATGCAAAATACCTAGTTGTTCACAGAAGCAGTTAAAGTTATCATTTATGAATTCACCACCATTACCACTCCTGATGCTCTTGACTAAACAGTCATATTGTTTTTGGACTAGAACAACAAAGGACTTAATCTTGGAGAAGGCTTCATCTTTGGATGACTTTTAAAATACCCATGTGAACCTGGAGTAGTCATCAACTATGACAAGCACATAAGACTTTCCACCAAGACTTTGGACATTGGTGGGACCAAATAGATCCATATGCAAAAGTTCAGAAGATACTGTAGAAGTAACATCCTGTTTGTTTTTGAAGGATTTTTTACAGTGTTTTCCTAGAATACATGCTTCACAGGTGAATTTGTCTGATGCTTTAATTAAAGGCAGACCTCTAACAATGTTAAGTTTAGAGAGTTTAGCAAGTCGAGACATACTCATGTGTCCTAGTTTCCTATGCCAGTTGATCACAGAGTCAGATATGGAGCTCAAACATATGTCCTCAGAGAGGTCTAGAGTGGATAGATCTACTGTATACACATTGTTAATTTTCTTTCCTCTGAAAATAACAGCATTGTCAGAAATACGTTCAATGATGCAACAAAAGGGATCAAAGGTAACACGATAGGTAGACCCACAAATTTGACTAATAGAAAGCAGATTATGCTTTAGACCATCAACATAGAGAACATCTTCAATTATGAGGGAAGAATTGCTGCTAACAGTTCCTTTCCCAACAACTGAAGCACAATTATTATTGCCATAGAAAACTTTACCTCCTCTTTTTGGGTTTAAAAAAGAAAACAGGTCTTTGTTACCTGTCATGTGGTGAGAGCATCCAGAATCTAAGTACCAGATGTTACCACCTTTATTACTCTGAAAGGAAAAGAATTTAATTAGAGGTTTTAACAACCCAAACAAGTTTGGGTTTTGGTTTCCTGTAAAGGCAGTGAGTATGATGATGGCCAGACATACTACATTTAGAGCAGAAAAGTGGGTATATCCTAGAGTCAGAATAGTTCCTTGAGTTCAGATGTTTATATGGTTCAGCAAAGTTGTGATTTCTATCATCTGGATAAGACCTTCTAGTGTTTTTATTTAACACTTTGTGATAGTAGTTAATTTGTCTCTTAAGTTCTTTGTTTTCAACTATGAGATTAGCTACTTGTGTGTCTTGTGTGGTTTGAGCAACTTGTTGATTATCAACCAGCTTCTTAAGTCGACAGATTTCTGTTTCCTTCTCATGCAGTTGAGTCACAGTGAGACAAAACTTGCTTTTTAGTAAGTTGCAGTCATTTAGAAGATTAGACAGGGCGTGAAGAAAGAAATCTTCATCACAAGATTCAGAGAGATTCTGAGACGGAATCAGACTATACCTTTTCAGTGGTTGTGTCCTCTCCTAGGTTGGAGTTGAGTCCCATGTAAGCAACCACTTCAGGTTCATCTTCAGAGCTGTAGTCACTCCAAGAAGCAGTCATTGCTTGTTCTTTCCTTTTGTTTAGTGGGAAATTTGCTCTTATATGTCCTATTTTCCCACATTTGAAACAAATAGTTGAGTCAGATTTGTCATTTGAGTTCTTAAAATCTTTAGGACCAGAGTCTGCTCTGTTGGACCCAAATGAATTTCCACCAGAATGATGTCCAGATGATCTAGGGGCATTATGAAACATGCTTCCAGAGGATCTGGAAGAATATGTATTACTTCCCCTTTTTGCATTAAGATCATGTTTAAATTTCATCATTCATTGAAGTTTCTTGCTGGTCAGAGCAAGTTCATTTTCAATTCCTCATCTAAATTTTCTTCTTCTACTGCACATACAGATTGAAAGGCAATTGTTTTGTTTTTCTTATCATGAAGAGAGTTCATCTGTTTGAGAACTTCTTCGTGGCTAAGAAGAGAGCCAATGAGATTCTCAAGGGAAAGGACATTGAGGTCTTTGGCTTCCTCAATGGTTGTTCTTTTAGCCATCCATTCAAGGGGAAGAGACCTAAGTACTTTTCTAACAAGCTCTTTGCTTGTGAATGATTTTCCTAATCCCTTGAGTCTATTGACCAGGGTGGAAAATCTCTTATCCATTTCTGAAATGGATTCACCAGAAATAATGTCAAAGGTTTCATATTCTTTTAGCAATAAATCAATCCTGGTTTCCTTAACTTCTGATGTTCCTTCATGAGTAGTTTCTAGAATTGACCATATTTCTTTAGCAGATTCACATTTGTTTACTCTTTCACCCTCATCTTCAGATATAGCAGAGAGTAATATGAGCATAGCCCTAGAGCCTAGTTGATCGCTTTTCTTTTGTTCATCAGACCATTCCTCCTCGTCGTCTTCTTTCATGTCAATTGGTCCATTTCGGACAATTGCCCATAAATCACAGTCGATTCCTCTGAGGAAAAGGCGCATTCTTTTTTTTCATACAGAGTAATTAGAACCAGAAAACCAGGGAGGGTTTCAACTTGTTGGAAATGAGTTTGAAGACATAGTAAGGCAGAGGATCTCCTTCTCGGCAATACTTAGTTCTTACGAAAAGGAGGCTCTGATACCAATTGTTAAACAGCTATGTTTCCAATTTCATTCCTTTTAAAGAAAGTAAATAGAGGATTGACACAGTTATTCAATTCAATTGAGATTGATCTCGATTAAGACAAAGGGGAAACACTGGGAAGACCAAACCTGATTCCAATCGAGATTTCAAGAACCAATTCATACCAAAACGAAAAGGGATAAAATGGAAAGAGGAAAAGAACAGAAGCTATGCCCGGATAAGCTTGAGTTCCTGGCAGCGAGCCCCAACTCAAGCTTTCTAGACACTAACACTGAACCCTAACCTTGATCTCCCAAAGAACTCCCCAGCTCTTACTAAGATAAGGAAACCGTTGTCCTTCTCAATTGACAGGAGCGGCCTTTAAAAAGAATCAACAGCTCCTTTCTTCCTTCTCTTCCCACTTCAATGCAGTTTACCGTTTGTGTGCAGTAATGAAGGGAGAGAGCAATGCCGAGGCAATTTTGCAGAACACTTCGCCAGTTTGATATTGATGATGAAGAATGGAGGCGAAGACGCGATCTGGGCATTTGACGAGGGTGATGAAATGCTGTGCATCAGGTGGGCTTTTGTGAGCGTGTGGGCTTCAAGGTTTCATGGACGAGGCAAGGCCCAACACCACCCACACGGAGAAATCCAGCTCCGACCACTTCTTTGCCTACCCACCACCGTCTATGATTCCAATGATATGCTCGGCAAGGGAAACCACTTGCGTAGCCGCCAGTCAATTTACGCCGGTAGACCAAGGGAGATTGAAGAGAAGAATCGGGCGAAAAAAGTCGGTGGGCCACAGGAGGCTTATGCTACACCCGTGCATAGCCTACTGGACCCCTTAAGAAAGATAGATGTTTTTTATATTCTAATGATATGCTCGGCAAGGGAAACCACTTGCGTAGCCGCCAGTCAATTTACGCCGGTAGACCAAGGGAGATTGAAGAGAAGAATCGGGCGGAAAAAGTCGGTGGGCCACAGGAGGCTGATGCTACACCCGTGCATAGCCTACTGGACCCCTTAAGCAAGATAGACGCTTTAAAAAGTCTAATTTTGGAGTTACTATTCATTAGTGGATCCCAAACTCCACCAAGTGCAAGTGGGGAAGTTGCAAGTCCTCATTTTACCCCACTCTCTCATTCTATAACCTTTGTGTTCATCTATTATCCGTCGAGTCTACATCTATTAACCATTAAATTCCCATAGTAGTTATTGTCTACTTCAATTTTCATCTATTCCATTAAATTTCCCATAGTATTTATTGTATACTTAAATTTTCATCTATTGTTCATTGTTTTCCCTTTTGGTTAAGCATGACAATTGAACTCAAACTCATTTGGACCAAACCTAATTCGACCAGATCTAAGCGACTCGAATCTGACATTAGTTCTTCTAAATTTTTATTTTTTTCTTTCATTAAGAATGACCATTGAACTCAAACTCATGGTACTGACAAGTTTTGTTGTTGTCGGGTTGGGTCGAGTGTGATATTTCTTAAGAACTTGATTCTACCGGGTCAAAGTGAGCTGAACGAGTTTTGGATCGAGATGAGTTTTGTCCGCTTTAATGGTTTATATTTCTCCTTTTTCTTTTGGCTAAGAATGACAATTGAACCCATATCCAGTGCTAACAAGTTTTGTATCGAGAGTGCATATTATCTGCTTTTAGAATTGGCATGTTGTGTCGAGGGTGAATTGTTAAAAACTCGGTTCGAACCAGTCAAGGTGAGTTGAGTTTGTTGTGTAAAGTTTTCTATATGGAGCGAGTTTTATCCGCTTTAGTGTTTCTTATATATCTTTTTTATTTTGGTTGAGCACTCAAACCTTTTGTATCCAACCTATTCAATATGATTAAAACAAGTTGAACTCGGTGTTTACAACTTAAACTTAGAAATAATTTACTCGATGACTTTTCTTCCTTATTAAAATTCATCGTTGCATCGACTACATGGAGTTGTACATGACAACCCCTTTGCTTTTGGGTCAAAATTAAAAATGTTACTTTTAAAATATCACATACTCGCTCACACGCCAAGGGATAGTGAGCGGGCTTATGCTAGTTTAATTAACAAGAAACAAGGAAAGTTTGAACTGAATGGTATCAGAGCCTGGTTTGGTCCGGTGGACATAAATACTCCGGTTCTTTTGGTGGCAAATTCTCAGTCGTATCCTTCCCACTACGGAGGCCATGTGTGAAAAGGAGGTTGAGGTATTGGAACGATGTCCGGTATGTTGGGATGAGTTGGAATCCCTTGAATATTTTTTTCTCTTGCCCGGTGGCACTTGAATTGTGGGAAGCTTCTGGCTTGATGCCTACCCGGTTGGGTTTACCGGAGATTAATATGGGAATTTTTCTCCGTCGATGGCTGGAGAAAGAGGCGATGGACGATATGCTGATGCAGTTCACTTCTCTTTTATGGCGAATTTGGAAGTCTCGTAATTGGATCGTGTTTGAGGGAGTCCAGTACAAGGTTGAGCTACTGTGTCGTCAGTTTGAGGCTTAGGTACAGGAATGGAATGTGGTTGCTACCCAAATAGTCCGAAGGGGTGATGGTGTGGCTCATGGGCCGCCGCCTCTCCCACAAGATATCACTTGGATTTGCTCCTTTGATAGGGCAGTCCATAGTGGGTCACATGCGTCTATTGGTGTGGTGTTGCGTGGTACTGATGGAGTGGTCGTGGATGCTATGGGGAAGGCATTTGTGGCGGTTTCGGATCCTATGCTAGTAGAGTTGGTAGCACTTCGAGAAGCTATACTGTGATGTCGTGGAAAGGGGTTACACGACTTTTGCTTTCAAGAAGATGCCTTGACAGTCATCCACACAATCTATTCGTGGTTTTGATCAAGATTACCGAAACACAAAGCGATGGAAAACTTCACACAATATGAAAATTGATGTTGAAGGTTCAAACTCACCGCTACTAGATGCCACACCCTACTCTATACAGATTATACTCTATTTTACCTAAGTTCGGAACAATTCAATTCTAGTGGGTGAATTTTAATAAGAAAGTACAACATGTGAAACAGGCAATCCTACTTGCAAAGACAAGTTATGCATTTCAAGGTTAACATGGGATAACCAGAAGGCAGATTCATACACCAAATCATAATAAATTCACAAACCATGCACACAATCATTTCAAGCAACAACACTATACCCTATCAAGTTCAAGACACAACACATCAAACAAAGTAGAAACGACTCACATTCACGAAGCGTTATAACAAATACACACTTAAAAAAAACTAAAATTCTCCACCCCACACTTAGGATGGAACATTGTGCGTAATGTTCAAAACTAGTTTGTATACATGCAAGCACATAAAAGAAAAAGTAAGCAAAGGGAAAAATGAAAAACCACGGACAAGATGAAAAACCTTCTTCTTTTTTATATTTTTTCCAATTTTTTCTTCCTAATTGCTTTTTCAACCTTTCAAGTCCATCAGTGTTGCATTCCACCCCACACTGCATTTCTCCGCTGCCCATTTTCACCAAAGCATTCTGCCAATATAATGCACCTATAAAATTGGAAAAATACCTTCCTCAACAAATTTTGAGCTCAAATTTTATGGAGATCCTTCAAACGTCCTAAAAAGTGAAATTATGAAAAAAAATTTGCAAGAAAAACAAACCTCGGGTTTCCTCCAAAGAAGTGCTCGTTTAACGTTTCGAGCTTGACATTTATGACACTTTCAACCCATTGGAACTGAGAGATATCCATAATACCCACCAGAAGAAAGCATAACCCCCATCTAACATTTGAGTTTCCTCGGTTGAGCCAGGGGGGTGAAAATGGGGCTAACCTTTCTAGCATGCTTGTTTGGTCCACCGGTGAGGCGTATCTGATATTGAAGTGCCTCAAGCAAGTACTCTTCATGCCCTTGCTTCGATCTGTCCACCCGAGATGATAGTTTTTGTGATGACTCTTTCACTTGTCCATTGTCATTCTCCTTCAAGTATAGTACCTCTCCCAATTCTTCAATATGCAACTTAGGAAATTCTTGCATAACCTTGTGAGAGGAAGATGTACATTTCTTTTCTTGGATATTACTTTCGGAGGTATCATAACACTCATGATTATGATTAAATGGAAAGACATTGAAAATTACCTCCTCCTTACCTACTCTCAAGGTCAATTTGCCTCTCCTTACATCGATGAGTGCATCGCCAGTGGCTAAGAATGGTCTTCCAAAAATGAGAGGAACATCTTGGTCTTCTTCCATCTCCAAGACAACAAAGTCTACCGTAAATATGAATTTCCCCACCTTGACCAATACATTCTCCACTATTCCATTTGGTACCTTCGTAGAACGAACAGTCAACCGAATAGTGATATGAGTGGGCTTTAAAGAACTCTTCAGTCCCAACTTCTGGTAGACTGAAAAGGGCATCACGTTAAACGCCGCTCCAAGATCACATAGCGAATGATCAAACTCTTTGCCACCAAGAATACAAGGGATGGTGAAGCTTCCTGGATCGTCCCTTTTATTTGAAATTTTATTTTGAATCACAATATTACATTCAGATGTAAGGGTTATCTTCTCCATGTCAGCCCACTTACGCTTATTAATATGCAACTCCTTCAAGATCTTTGCATAAGTAGGCATTTGTTCCAATGCCTCGGCCAATGGTATGTTGATATGGTGTTGTCTGAAGAGGTTGAGGAATTTCTTGTAGCTTGTATCATCTTGGGGCTTCACCAACCTTTGAGGGAAAGGGGCAGGGTTCGTAAGGCTGGACTCCTTCATTTTTGAATTTTCCACGTTTTGGAGGTGCAATTGACGATTGCTCATGAAGTGGCAAAGTTCCTGCATTTTGACCCTGCACATCAGTCTCTAGATTATCTGCAGCAAATTTTCAGAATCTTCCTTGGCTTGTGAGGAATTTTGGATCTTGGGGAATGTCTCCTTTAGCTCTTTTCCACTCTTCAACGTTATGGAACATACATCCTTAGGTTTCCTCTCGATATTAATTTGGGGAGTTCCCGATATGCGATCTTGAATATTTTCTAGAATTTGAGTCATTTGACTCATTTGCTTCCCCATTCTAAGTATGGATGTCTACATAGTGTTGCTGATCACCTTTTGTTCTTCAAATTGATTGGTGGTGTGAGAAACAAATTCATCTAGCCCCTTCATGTTGCTCTCCATCTTCTTCATGTGCGAAAATGTGAGCTCTTCAAACACGGGCTTCTTCTCTTCTAGAGGTTGAAATCTAGGAGGTGCATTGTTGCTTCAAGCTACGCCATCCAGGATTGTAGGTGTTGGAGTATGCACCACCTTGATTTCTTTGGTTGTTTATATAGTTGACATCACTTGATTGAGTAGCTCCCAACATACACTTCTTTTCAAAAAGGTCAAACATTGAATCTAACTTGGCTTCTAGTCGAGCTTCTACGCTAGTAAACTTGTCTTTTTCATGGATACCTCCTCTCCTTCGAGAACTCTTCTCTCCACCCCACTCATCTTCATTAAAGCATATTCTTTCAACAAGGTCGTAGGCAGCTACGAGCTCCATGGCTGTAAATCCTCCACCAGATGCATGGTTCAATGCTTCTCTAAATACTCTCTTTATCCCGTCAAAGAAAATGGAGATAACGGTCCATTCTTCTAGACCATGGCTTGGGCATTTGAGAAGTAGCTCTTTGTAATGCTCCCAAGCTTTACTTAGACTCTCACCATTAATATGCTCGAAATCTACAATGTCCTTCTGCTTCTTCATCGCCTACGATGATGGAAAGTACTTGTCTAGGAAGGTTTTCTCTAGTTGTGCCAATGTGGTGATAGAACGCGGAGTAAGATTCTCATACCAATGGCTCGCTCGTCCTAATAGAGAGAATGAAAATATCCGCAACATGATTGCATCATCTGAAACCCCAGGATTATTCATGATGTCACATATGTTGCAGAACCTCCTGAGATGATCATGTGGATGATCAGTAGTCACCCCAGAGAAAGTGTCTCCACTACTAATCATGTGGATGAATGATGGTGTAATTCCCAAATTTTCTTCAGGACCAGGATGGACAACACCAGAAGCTTGGGCTCCAGCTCTTCGGTTCAGCTTGCCCCGTATCGTACGATCTTCAGGTGGATCATCTCTCCTCTCGTGGTGGTGGTGGTGGCGGTGGTTGATGTTTTGGTTGGTGTTGTGGCCATTGATTGCTCCCTCCTCCATGTTGTCTATTGGTGAAGAGGTGGAACTCTCAATTTGGTAACCTTTTGGTGAGGTAGGTGACGATTTGGTTGTTTTGGATCTCCCTAACCTTCCCTGTTTTTGGTTGTCCTTACAGGCCCTCTCGATTTCGTGATTTGGTGGCAGCAACTCCTTAGTCTCCCTTCTTTGCATATACAAAGAAGAAATTTCCTGAAACCTTTTCTGCACACTAAAATACAAATCAAAATAGTTCACTCAAACAAAATTAATTAAAATTGAATTTTGGCAATCCCCGGCAACGGCGCCAAAAACTTGGTGGCGACAAAACTGCAAGTGCACAGTGTCGTACAAGCAGGGTTCAAGAAGGCGTGTCTAGGCGCACGCCTAGGCTCAATTAGGCGCTAGGCGGTGGAGGATCGCCTTGACTTGGCCATAGGCGTTGTAAAATGCGCTGGTAGCGCTTAGTAGGTAGGAATAGCGCTTAGTTTGCGCCTAGTGGAGAGAAGGTGTTCCTGGGCGAGCTTAGGCGGTTAAACCCAATACTCTTCGTTTTGTCCTAGAAAATCATAAAATTTCCTCTTGCCCTAGAAAATCAGAAACACGGGAAGGGGATGACCATGTTATGTATGTATTCGTAGATGAGGATGAGGAATCATATTGTGCACCCTCGAGTACTGTTACAGATGCAATGGCGGGTGAACAGAGTGAGCTTCGTAGGAGTGCACGAGTGAGAGAGCTCCATGATGAAGAATGAGTCCGAAGAGGATGAAGAATGAACATTGCTTGTTATTTGTTATGTTAAGTGTTTACTGTTAAGAACTAGGCATTGCTAATTTTATATACACTTGGATTATATGAATTATTCCAGAAAACAGGAAATATTTGAGAACTTTTTTCATTTATGCTCTGAACGCCTAGGCACGCCTAGGCTACGCCAAATCAGGCAAGGCGCAAGTCAGGAGCCAAGCGCCTTCCTTACGCCTAGCGCCTTTTAGAACCTTGCGTACAAGTAATAAAGTGTAAGTAAAATTATCGTTCTCTAGAGGATTGGTGAAATTTAATAATTAACAAATTTAGTTCAAGAAACTATAGAAATTGAAAAAGTTGTAATCAAGTGATGAGTTGCAAAATTACTGAAATTAACAAACTCGGAAAATGAAATATTTTTGGAGAAATTAACTTTTGAGATTTCAGGGGGATTAATTCATAATGAAAAGAAAGTACATAAACATGTTCAAACTGATAACTAATTACCTAAATAAAGGAGTAGAGAAAGTACTAAGTGTTGAAGTTAATCCCCAACTTACAAGAGTCTTCCTTTCTTCAAAAATGCTCAACTCCAAAGTGTGTCAAAGTGAGCTCTCTCCTTTATTTTTCTCTCCAAAATATATTTCCAAAAGTGTCTAACCAGCCCCCTTAATTGCTGCCCATTTTAAATCCATTTTCTGCAGATTTAATCCCACAAAACAAGGCACTTGTAGATCCCATTTCAAAGAGAGGGTTGTTGTCAGCTTAAGGTCTTTCTTTGCAATAAATTCTTGCATCATTTTCTCTATTGGTGAGCCACCAAATCCATTTGCTCACTTCAAGAAATCTGATCCAATCCCAATAATTTCTGAGGTCTGCTGATTGTTGAGTGAAGATTCCAACCCCCAACTATTCGATTTGGGTCTTCATCGGTTTGGCCTCCTGCTGGACGTTTGACTCTGCACGTCTTCATCGGTTTGTTCACAATCTTAGATTCAATCTGTGTTAAATTGCTACATATCTTGATAAGGAACTATGACCATTCCATGGTCAATATGAATTAATATAGAGCAATTTAAACACATACATACATAAAGATTAATCATTTATGCACGAAATACGCGTATGTTTACGAAGCTTATCAATTGGGGTGGTAAATTCGAGCACAAGTCAAGTCTTCCAAAATTTAACATAATCCGAGTCTTAAGAGGTAATCAGCATTCCAAATAATTCTGAAGTAGTAACTCGCGAATGAAACTTGCCACTGAGCCCTAATGCAACCAAGGGTTCTGCGTTCACACCAATCTAGCATCCTCCCGAACAATAAACAAGGATGATTTCTTCAAGTCGGTCATTTATCTTGAAGAAACCATTATAGAAGATGAGCATTAAATCTCTATGCCATAAAACAAACCATCAGGCCTAGCGTTATTTAATCGTATACCATACGTAAATAAGATGTGAGAGGAAAATTTTTGCTTCTTGGTTTATATTAATCAACGTTAAAACAACACACCCAACTTTTTACAGAATCGAACGGAACCCATTGTTGAGTTCAGCCAGTCTCTGAACACCGCTAGGACCTTCAACGTCATATCTCAGCTATGATTCCCTCTTGAAATCAGAGTTTAGGGATCACTACTACCTCGAACAAACCCACCCCCGTAAAGGACAAAATGGAGAGAAAACGAAACCAACTCTCTGAACAGCATTAGGACCTTCAACCTTTTGCTATTTATTGACACTACTTCTCTGCAATGTACCAGGTAAACAAGATAGAAAAGTGTATGACTGCTGGTTTTGAAAGCACTAAGGTGCCTAACTACAATGGAATACTAGCTAGTAAGCCATTATTTACTAGCCCCATTGATGTTCCATAACGACGGTGAAAGGGCTAATTAAGAAAGATGACACCTCATGCAAATGCAACCACCTGTCATCCGTGTAAACCGACAAAAGAGAACCTTGCTAATCTAAATTGCTGACTCTTTTGTATGCAACGCCCCATACTGAAATAAATAGAATCTTCTTCAGAGTCAAGACCTTCTTGTCTCCCCACCCTTTAAACACGTTTGCAGTTAACAAAGAGCTACAGAAGCTCACACAGAATAACCGAGATTTGCAAGTACTACAACTATCATCTTTTCTCAAGTTGCTTGGTCCTCAAGTGACAAAGATTCTAGAGACTTTAGAAGGGCAAAGTAATATACAGGAAAGATTCATGGCATCATATAGAGGCAATAACAACATGCATATGTAACTCCACCCAGTTTGATTTTGAGCCCATTAGGCCCTTGTTCCAACTCTTGCTTTCCAAACCATTCAATTTATCGTCTAAGAACTAAGACGATAACATAATGGAATGCCACAACACTTCTTAATGGACCACCAATGCATACTGTTAGAGTTTCCTCATTGTTTTCCTTGTAAAACTGAAGAATTTTCACCTTGTACATACGTTAACCACAAGAAATCACCGAATGAGGTAAAAGAAGAAAAAAAAAGGCAAAAGGCAAGAGAACTCTATGTCCGTCCATATTCAACAGAAGGGTCCCAAAATCTGAAACCCACCCATATACAGACCTAAATATTCTATTGATTACTCCAAAGCGTTCTATAAGATATATCATTCATAGAATTATAGCACTTCCCCATTTAGAACTTTGAAAGGAGAGTTCCATAAAAACAATTGAACTTCCGATAGAGAAATTTCCAAAACAGGCATTGTCAACGGAGGTCATGATAGTGGAGTTCTCTATATAGCGCGCAGAAACCAGATGGACACTAGATGTACTACCCTTTTCTCCAAATTGTCATCAGAGGCAAGGGAATTGAGGTTCTATGTAGTGCATGAACTAGACTGGTACCGGAACGGTGGAGCAGAAGATAACTGGTAGTTCCCAAAAGTTCCATTCTATGATCCCATGAGTATATACAACAGAGTAGCCACCAAAAATTAACAACAGAGCATAAAGGAAACTAGACTATTCTTAGTTCTCTGCTCGAACTCTCTTTCAATATACCACGAAATTTCAACCAAAATTAACTAATAGAGCACAAGGGCAACTCGAATAGTCTTAGTTCCCTTATAGGACCCCATTGGCCTATAGCGCCGAGTAGTCACCAAAATAAAAAATAGAGCAAAAGGGCAACTAGACTAGTCATAGTTCCCTCATAAGACCCCATTATCATCCACCAAAATTAACTAATAGGGCAGAAGGGTAACTAGAATAGTCATAGTTCCCTTCTAGGACCCCATTAGCATATATCACGGAACAACGGGATAATTCCCTAAATACACATAAAACTAAAACAAATTTCTAAACTACCACACTTATAAAAAAATTTCCCAAAATACCTAAGTTTGGAGTGGTTCGAGTTTGAGGAACTCGAACTACTAACCGGTTCGAGTGTAGGAGACTCGATCTAGTCGTAGATCGATGATATAAGTCTCAAACTATTTGGAGCTGAAGTGGTTCGAGTTCAGTGAACTCAAACCACTCCTTTGAAATTTCTAACCACCTTAACTTTGTGCTCGGTTATCCGATCGTAGCAAACTTTTTTTTCATTTCGCATAACTTTTCGAGGACTACAACTTTTTTAATAGAAATATTTTCAGAATATATGTGAAAATGTGAAAATTAAAGTTAAAGTTACTCCCAAAACCCCTTATATTAAAAACTATTCCTATTTTGAAAATTTATTCCTAGTAAATGTTGTAGTACTCAAAAAATTATGCAAAATTTAAAAATAATTTGCGACGTTCGGATTGCAGAGCATCTAGTTATGATCCTCCAAAGTTTGACAAATTAGAAAATTTGCTCGTTTACGGGTAGCAAATGACGTTTTCTAGGAAGATAGCCATCCAAAAATTTCTCGTTTGGAAAAATATTGCTCTTTTGGCAGAAATTTCCTATATATAAAAAAATTTCCCGTGCCTTCGCCCTTAGAAAATGTCATTTGTTACCCCTAAACGAGCAATTTTTCGATTTTACCAAACTTTAGAGGATCATAACTTTGTGCTCAGTAATCCAAACGTCGCAATGTTTTTTTTTTATTTTGCATAACTTTTTGAGTACTACAGCATTTACTAGGAATAAATTTTTAAAATAGGAATAATTTTTAATATAAGGGGTTTTGGGAGTAACTTTAACTTTAATTTTCACATTTTCACATATATTCTGAAGATACTTCTATTATAAAAGTTGTAGTCCTCGAAAAGTTATGCGAAATGAAAAAAAAAGTTTGGTACGATCGGATAACTGAGCACAAAGTTAAGGTTGTTGGAAATTTCAAAGGAGTGGTTCGAGTTCACTTCAGCCTTACATGGTTCGAGGCTTATATCATCGATCTACGACTAGATCGAGTCTCCTACACTCGAACCGGTTAGTTGTTCGAGTTCCTCGTACTCGAACCACTCAAAACTTAGGTATTTTGGGAAATTTGTTTATAAGTGTGGTAGTTTAGAAATTTATTTTACTTTTATCTGTATTTAGTGAATTATCCCCGGAACAACCAACAAGATAACAAAAAGGCCAGAAGGATTAACTCCCATTGAAGAGTACCTCATAGAAGCACAACAACCAAAACTATATGCAGGGCAGAAGAGCAACTCAGAAAAGCTCTCTTATAGGACCCCATTGGCATACACATCAAATAGATAACCTGATATATGGACAGAAGAGCAGTTGGGACTATAATTAGCCCCACCAATCCACAATTCAAATATTTTTTTAGCTAACAGCAATGGTAACAATATTGGGAACACGATGTCCTATTAGCTATTAGAAGATGATGGAGGTTCGAAGTCGGTTTCGGTGCCGCCACTAAGTTATTCCAACGTGTACATGTTTATTTGTCATGGTGGACGGGTTATATTTTTAATGACCTGTCTTGTCCTGCCAACTGGATGCATTCATCTTTTTCTCACATAAGACGCTTCCAAGAAACACCTTTATGTGGGTTACGTCTGTTAACATTGTCAATTAAAACTTTGCAATACACAACAGAATTAAAACTGTCAAAGTTGGCCCACTAATAATATACAGGAATTCCAATCTGGGAATTTTATTAGCCCCACCAATCCACCATTGAAATATATTCTTTAGGTAACAACAATGGTACAAATAACAGGAACACGAAGTCCTGTTAGCTATTAAAAGATGAGGGAAGTTCGAAGTCGGTTTCGACGCTGCCACTAAGCTATTCCAATGTGTACACGTTTATTTGCCGTGGTAGACGGTTTATATTTTTGCTGACCTGTCCTGTCCTGTCCTGTCAGCTGGATGCATGCATCTTTTTCGCACATAAGACCGCTTCCAAGTAACGCGTTTATGTGGGCTTTGTCTGTTAACATTGTCAATTAAAACTCTGCAATACACAACCTATTTAAAATTGTCAAAATTGGCCCACCAAGAGTATACAGGCATTCCAATATTGGGATTTAATTAGCCTCACCAATCCACCATTCAAATATATTTTTTAGGTAACATCAATGATAACAATAACGGGAACACGATGTCCTATTAGCTATTAAAAGATGAGGGTGGTTTGAAGTTGGTTTCGTCGTTGCCACTAAGCTATTCCTACGTGTACATGTTTATTTTCCATGGTGGACGGATTATATTTTTGCTAACTTATTTAGTCCTGTCAGCTGGATGCATGCATCTTTTTTTCACATAAAACCGCTTTCAAGAAACGCATTTATCTGAGCTTTATCGCTTAACATTCTCAATTAAAACTCTGCAATACACTACCCAATTAAAATTGTCAAAGTTGACCCATTGAGAGTATACGGGCATTCCAATCTGGGGATTTAATTAGCCCAACCAATCCAGCATTCAAATATATTTTTTACGTAACAGCAATGATAACAATAACGGGAACACGATATCCTGTTAGCTATTAAAAGATGAGAGAGGTTCGAAGTCGGTTTCGTCGTTTCCACTTAGTTATTCCAACGAGTACACGTTTATTTGCCGTGGTGGACGGGTTATATTTTTGCTAACCTGTCTTGTGCTGCCAACTGGATGCATGCTTTTTTCTCACATAAGACCGCTTTCAAGAAACGCGTTCATGTGGGCTTTGTCGGTTAACATTGTCAATTAAAACTCTGCAATGCACAACCCAATTAAAATTGCCAAAGTTGGCCCACTGAGAGTATACGGGCATTCTAATCTGGGGATTTAATTAGCCCTACCAATCCATCATTCAAATATATTTTTTTAAGTAACAACAATAGTAACAATAACGGGAACACGATGTCCTATTAGCTATTAAAAGATGAGGGAGGTTCCAAGTCAGTTTCAGCGTTGCCACTAAAGTATTCCAACGTGTACACGTTTATTTGCCATGTTGGACAGTTTATATTTTTGCTACCTGTCATGTCCTGCCAGCGGGATGCATGCATCTTTTTCTCACATAAGACCGCTTCCAAGAAACACATTATGTGGGCTTTGTCAGTTAACATTGTCAATTAAAAAAAACTCTGTAATACACAACCCAATTAAAATTGCCAAAGTTGGCCCACTGAGAGAATACGGACATTCAAATCTGGGAATTTAATTAGCCCCACCAATCCACCATTCAAATATATTTTTAGGTACTAAATTGTAATATTTCAGCATGTCATTTTTTAACGGATTGAAATATGGTATCATAAGTTGTCTCGGAAAATTTCGTTGTAGGGTATTTTATGTTGAAATCGTCGTTTAACCTTGTGGTTCAACCATTCATACCGTCTACTAGTTTCACTTATGGTATGATGTTTTACCTGTCGAACAGCAGCACGGTATAGTTTTTCAATCCTTGTTTTTTTGTTATTTTTTATCTCTTGAATTTTAACTTGAAAGATTTTCCTTGTTTTTTGTTGTTATTTAAAATCTAAAGATATAGCAAATCTCTCTAAATTTTTATTTGTGAGATTTTCTTTCACCAACTTTATTTTTTTTATTTTTCTGTCACTAAATATACTCATCAATAAAATCATAATATTTTTTAGTCATTCTAATTATTTTAGTTTAGGATAATCATCTCGTTTGATTAAAAAAAATAGAATTTCTATTTTATTTAATATTAGCAACCATAGTTATCAAACAATGCAAGTTTTTAAAATATATTTAAAAAAAATCCGAAGAATTTAAATTTATAGATTGTTTACAATTCAGACAATAGACTCTAATTCTAAAAAAAAGAACCTAGACAGATCGGATTAGTTGGTATAATAGATGGATTAGATTAGGAGTGTACATATGGCAAATTTAGATCTCGAACTGGGTTGGGTTGATTTTGGAATGGCCGATTGAATCATTAGGTTAACACATAAATTCATAAAATACATTTTATATGTAAATTTTTCTCCTTCATTATCACAATGGAATGAAATTATTAGCTTCAAATTGGGGACTTTAATCAGGATATGTATGAATTTTGTGAGATGTCGATGATCGGATAAGTTTGAGATTAGCTTCAGAATTATTTGGGGAAGTGGTTGGAAAGGGAAACAAGATTATCGAAATTATTATCGCATTAGATAGGAATCATATTTTGCAAACCTAAAAATTACTCACAGATTGCAAATCCAGTTTTTGCTCTTGGAAATTTGGGCGCGAAAATTTTGCCTTTGATAAAATTTTGGCTCTACAATCCGAAACTTATGGCTCTCTCTATAATACACCAAAACCCTTGTCACTATTTGGATTTTGGCTACCAACACATTCTGTGATTAAAGGATCTTTTTCTTGTAGTGGTTGTGGAATCAGACGATCTCCTTCCCGTAACACGGTTGTATTGACTCAAAATGCGGCACAAAAAGTTAGAGAAGACAAGCATCATTGAATGCTGAGATGACTCAATGATAACAACTAAATTAGTGTTATTTAACCCTTTTATCAAGGCTTGTTTCGTGTCAATTCATGTGCATAATTTCTTGAACATCGTCGATTGCATCCCTATTTCGTTCCTATGTGAATTTGATGTGATTTTAGGGTGTATTAGTCGATATGTGCGAATTAGGTGCAAAACAAGGTCACAAGTGTAGCAAGCGGGCAGGAAGCTGAAGATCATGGCATGGGAACTGAAGATCATGGCCAGGAAGATCGCGGCCCGAAAGCCCCCGATCGCAACCGCGAATTGAAGAACTCCGGGTGCGAACTGCACGGGGAAAGAGCCAGGGAGAAACACAAGCTTTTCCCAGTCAAATCACACCCATAGCATCATTTGACCGTGAGGAAGATTACGCCCGCGACTCGTGGATCACGACCGTGAAGTCGGCCAGCGGTCTCCTCATTCTGAAGGCCAGGATGACAGCATTTCAAGATTGCGGCCTCACTTTCGAAGATCACGATCGCGATCTCTGTGATTCTGGCCGCGAACTTCTCCCTCCCCAGATTGCCTATAAAAAGAAGACTCATATCCTCTTTTAGATGAGCTGATTTTGAGAGAAACTTCTGGTTTTAGAGAGAGAGAAGAGAGACAAGCTGAAGGAAGGAGGAGCTAGAAGAGAGGGAGCATCTTCCTCAACCTAAGTCTTCTTCAATTTTTCTATGTTTCTTATTCGCTCATTTATGGAGTAGTCCTCTAAGGTACTAGGGGTTCTAAACCTCAAACCCTAGTTTTAGGATTTATTATGTATGTATGAATATTTTAGAGTTTGAATGAATGAATGAATGAATGTGTTCATCTAGTTGATTCTATTGCTATTCTATCTTTGATTGTGTTTGGGTAAGTCGCCTAACCTTCTCTATTAGCATACTTTATGCTTCTGTGCTAGGTATGGAGCTCTAGGGTTGGACGGGTATGCGCCATCAAGCGAATTGAGATAGATGTATGAATAGGGACCTATGATAGTCGAGGTGACCGAACCCCTGCCGTACGTAGGTTAGCCTTCCCAGATAGAACCCGGGATGAAACCTCAGTGTGGAGCTAGATATTGTCCATTGAAATGAGCCATGAGCTTATTGCCCTGGATATGATAGCCTATATCAAGGTGACTATATATGGGTTTAGGGTAAGCGTACTCAGAGGCGTGTGGATAACCATGAAATTTCACGGGAAAGAGCTCAATCACCACATTCGATAACCCTAAGTATTTATGCATGCATAGTAACCCTAAGCTAGGGGGATGATTTGTTCCCCGAAGTACCTGCTTTGAGCTTTGATCAATCTCTAATCTAGTTATCTCCTCAAGTCCTCCACTTAAACCTCCAAAACCAATTAACTAATTAGCAACTAGGTGGGAAGTAAGCTAGGGTACCAAGACCCGATTAAAATACGGCCTTGATCAACACTGCACGACATGCCTGTCAATTCGGTTTCGGGTTTTCGGGTTAACCCAAACCCGAACTGATATGCACATTGTTTGTTTTGGGTTTTTTTGCGTTCAACCCGATATGTAGTGCAGCGGTTTCGATTTACCAAAACCCGCAAATTATGTTTTAGGGTTTACGTTTATGCTTCATTACATGGTATTCTGTGCTTGCATGAATACTTGGTCGTTCTATCCTGAATATCACTGGTGGAGGAACAGAAATATGAATATCACTTTCCGAGTATTAGTTAGCCGTAATGACCATATTACTTTTTAATTTTCATGAATATTAATTTTACGTCATCGAATATTAGTTGGTACATAATATTAGTTAGCCGTAAATATGCATTCATCTATAGAAGAATATTAATTAACCTCTAAAGAATACGAATTCATCTTTAAAAGAATATTTGTGGACCTTCTAAAGAATACGCATTCATCTTCAAAAGTATCTTCATTGACCTTTTAAAGAATACACATTCATTTTTAAAAGAATATTTATTGACATTCTAAAGAATAAGCCTTCATCTTTAGAAGAATATTTGCTGACCTTTTAATGAATATGCATTTCATCTTTAAAAGAATACTAATTGACCTTCTATTGAATACACATTTATCTTTGTAGAATACTACGTGGCCTCGTTTGAAATACACATGCATTTATGAAAGAATATTAGTTTACCTTTTGTGAAGTGCTTCTTCATTTGCTGAATAATATTAGTTGACCTTGTATTCAATACTTTGTTGGTTGGATTTGACTAATTGTATTCATTTATGTAATTCCAATGGCGGGCTATGCAGCACTAGAAGATGAGTGCTTAAGGAAGAACTTGCAATTCAATATAGTAGCTGATTGATATAGCTTCTATTCAAGATATGGTCATGACCGAGGTTTTGGTGTTCGAGTATACAACAAACACACGAGGTTGCGCAAGAACAATAAGGGAGAGTTTGAGGAAAAGTATTGGTACCTTTACTATTGTTGCAAAAAATAAGTATTTTTGAAGGTGAGTACTAGAAATCCAAAGGTCATTAAGAAACGACCGGAGGACAGTGTCATTGTTAAAACCCAACGTAAAAGAAAAAGAAACGAGTTAAGGATTGGGTGTACAGGTCGTGTTCACTTTCAGTGGGATGTCGATAGGAATGCATTCGTGGTTAGTCATTTCAACAATATACAAAATCATGAACTGCAAGCAAAGGAGCATGCAGTTTTTGAGGTCTAACAAAAGTGTTAGTGAGGATGAAGTTCTGATGGTTGAAGCCAATGCGGATGCTGGTGTTAGTTTGACCTCTTCTTACAAACTACTTGCTATGTGTTCTGCTGGGTATGAAAACCTTAGCTTCTCGAAGAATGACCTAAAGAACCATCTGAACAAGCGAAGACAGAAGAACATAGCACATGGTGAAGCAACTTTTTTGTTGGAGTACTTTCATAAACAAATGGAAACCAAACATGGATTTTATTATTCCGTGGAAGTTGATTGTGAGGAGCAAGTTGCTAACATATTCTGGTCGAATGCCCAGATGCGGGCTGATTATAAATTGTTTGGTAACTCGGTCTCTTTCGACACAACTTACCGGACGAACAAATCCTATCGCCCATTGGGTACGTGTTTTCTTCTGTTGTTTGCATATAATTTTCTATTCAATACATTTTGTGATAGTCATAATAGCTTGAATACTCGTCCAAATTTTTTGAATACTAGTCTGGAAAGTATGAATATTACCGTGGACGGTGACAATAATGAACTTTTTAACATGTGTATGTAGGAATGTTTGTTGGTTTTAACCACCACCGACAGACTTGCATATTTGGGGCGTGTTTATTGTATGACGAGACTAGTGCATCTTTCGAGTGGTTGTTTGACGCGTTTCGTCGTTGCATGGATCATAAGCTCCCAACCACCATCTTCACCGATCAGGATGCGGCTATGGCCAAAGCACTTCGTAATGAGTGGCCCGGTGTCTTCCATGCTTTATGTACGTGGAAAATTTTAATGTGCTACTGGGTTCGCCAAATGATTTTGTATGCAGCACCTAAGTGGCCTTCCCAATGCTCCATGTATAGGCAAGCGAATACCCCATAGTCGTCTCCACCAATTTGTTGTGGTACGTCTGCAACACTGAACACCCATTCAGTCAAGTTCGACTCCAGCTTTACGCCCTTTCTCTCCATCAATGTATGCACATAGTTGAACAAGTTCATGCTCAGATGTCTTCTTCTTCTCAGCCATTTTCTCAAGTATCTGGCCAATTTATGTGGTCAACTCCAGCCATCTTTGCACCTTAGGACATTGATAACACACTTTATTCAAATCTCATCCAAATAGTATTCAAAAAAGCATCCAAATAGTATTCAAACGAGAATGCTAAACATTCGTCCATCATCCAAACAAAGTACATGGAAATAGTATTCAACGTACATGGAAATAATATTCAAATTATTCAAACTACCCAAATCTCAAAATCTATTATATCCAATTTCATGAAAGCTAAACATTCCTCTCCACATTGGGGCTCCACGTTTCCACCCTTGCAAGCCGTGCCTTCCACTTATTGAACATGAACTCAGTCATGCACTTCAACACCTTAAGCTACAAGTATTTGTAAATTTTTTTAGTTCATGCAATCTACCTTAATCTAGTATATTCGGGGAAAAAATTAAAACGTGCATGATCTTCGTCCATGCATTCCAAGTCGTCCATTAGGAGCCTCAGTGCTGCTTTGACATTTATCTCCAACAGAACCATCAAACTTCTGTCGAATCTCTGGTCTTGTCATCAACAAACCTGTTATCCCCCTACAGCCCATGGTATGGATGACTTAAAGAACAAGGCTGGACCAGTTGTAGCTTTTTATCCGCTCAATCTACCCAGCGAGGAACTCTGCATAGTCAAGCTCACAATTCCTTGACCATGATGGTCGGAGCAACGAGGCAAAGCATGAACTTCTTGACGGCCTTACGAACAGGAGGTCTAGCATTCTCATCAGTTAACTTGTCCACCATTTCACTCAGAGGAAAACTCCTGCACCTGTTTCCTCCCATCCCAATCTCAGCTTCAAAAGCCGACAACTTGGTTTTGTCTAGGCATTTTTCCAACACTATTTCTTCCCCAACGTGAGGAAGGCCATAAACAAGAGTCACGTCCTCTAAAGTCAACACCTTATTATTCTTTCCCTCTTCTAAAATGAAGTTGCTAGAAATAGTATCGTAGTGTCGTGTCATTGCACATAGCAAAAACTTATCGACGCCGCGCAATCGTATCTCAAGCAATCCATCGAAGCCTGTCTTCTTAAGCTCCTTCTCGCATTCCTCATAGTAGGCCTCATCCTTCTTTCAAAATTCAATAACTCTCAACAAAGATGATGTGTGACATCGATGTTGCGTTTTATGTGGTTTCTTGCCCTTGCCTATACCGCCACCTTTCTCAGCGGACTTCCCCCCAGCGGTCCCAGCAGATTTCCCCGCAGCTTTCCCAGAATACTTCCTCCAGACTTCCCAGCAGAAGTCTCACCAGACTTTCCTATAGCGAACTTAACTCTTTTTGCAGCAACTTGATATTCTAAACCAGGAGGAACATCTTCAGCTACAGCAGGATCTACTAAGGGTCTTTCATATGTTTAAGAACACGCTTCTTGATTCGCACCATTATTCCAAACCTGTAGACCAAGAAAACATATATTCAGAAAAGGGGGACAAACACAACACAATGAAGAGAACTAATATTTAGAACTTTCAACATGCAGTATTAATCTAGCTGCAGACAAACAATTTCAGTGAATACACAACTAATATTCAAAACCAGAAGAACTAGTATACGTCAATAACACAGTCAACATTATACAACTAATATTCAAAACCAGGAAACACTAGTATTCGTCAACTACACAATCAACATTAAACAAGTCATTCAAGGGTATTCGTCAAATACACAGTCAACTAAACTACAAGATGAACACACAACTAATATTTCAAACGAAAATAACCAGTATTCAACAGATTGAAGGTTAACAGGGAACAAATAACACTAGAATCAACTAAAATGGAGGGTTACGGTAACAACTACTTTGGGATTGAAACATATTTACTGATTCTAAGCAACACCTGATTCTAAGAAAGAACCGATTCTAAGCAAGAACCCAAAAACTTAGTCAACAAAAAAGTGCCATATCTCGCCACACAAGACACATTATGAAGAATACCCTTGAGAATCGAGTCGATTTTGAAGGTGTACCAAAAAAAACCCTAAACACGTATTCAGTAAACCCTAAACACCCAATAATAAAGTGAAAAAGGGGATTCAAAGGAAAAATCTACGCCTCGAAAGCAAAGGACAGGGGGAGAATCGTCCTCACTGTATTAATACGTGAGAAAGGCTGGCTGAAATACACAGAACTCAAGGAAGGACGATTCTTCCTCGTCGAAGCTCTCCTTGTTATCGCCTGTCCTGCTCGTCGCCAAACTCCTTCTTCGTCCTCTCTTTCCTTGTCTCTGTGTATTTTGGCCAGCCTTTCTCACGTATTAACACCAGTGAGGACGATTCTCCCTCTATCCTTACTTTCTAGGCGTGGTTTTTTCCGTGAATCCCCCTTTTTGCTTTATTCTTGGGTGTTTAGGGTTTACTGAATACAAGTTTAGGGTTTCTTGGTATACCTTCAAAATCGACTCGATTCTCAAGGGTATGCTTCATAATGTGTCTTGTGTGGGCAAGATATGTCACTTTTTTGTTGACTAAGTTTTTGGGTTCTTGCTTAGAATCGGTTCTTGCTTAGAATCAGTAAATATGGTTGAATCCAAAAGTACTTATTACCGTAATTCTCCATTTTAGTTGATTCTTGTGTTCCTTGTTCCCTGTTAACCTTCAATCTGTTGAATACTAGGGGGCCGTTTGCTTCATGGAATTGGATGTGGGATTTGGTTCTTAAATCCAAGACATGAAGGTTTTGTCCAAAAGCCATTGTTTGTTGAGCCAAAATGGAGGATACCAAATTCATGGGGTTCACTGATTTGAGGCTCCAAGGATTTGTAATTCCCACCTATTTACTTTGAATTTGAAAAAGGGAACAAATCCTTCATGAATAATGACTTATATATCCCTTTATAATTTATTTATTCCAACTTTACCCGTCATTAGTTATTCTTAATTTGCACTACTACAATTGCCTTTTATAGCTACAAACTTAGCCATTAAAAGTATTGTAGCTAATAACATGCTAATGACTATATAATCTATGCCATAAGCTAATAACATGCTAATGACTACATAATTTATTCCTCATGGCTATTTGTAAAAGTCTTTGCCACACATTTACTTTGCGATAAATGTATGATTATTTTGATTCAAATTTTGATTTGGATGGCAAGTAATACCCTTTAGCTACAAACTACATTTGTTGTTAAAATAGTAATTCTAACAAACAAATTTTAGCCAAGAATTGTAATATTACAACTATATATTGTGATTATCTACACATTTTAATATCTCGTGGCTACTAATTTTACGAGCTTGCTATAAAATGTCAATTTAAAAGCATAAATTAACAATATGACCACAAGAATAAAATTAGAAACACAAGTAAAGTTATATAAATCTAACATGAAGAAGGGTAGTAAGGTAATATACATCTTAAAGATATAAATCCATGATCAAATCAACTAAGCAAACAATGGACTCTTCCCAAATCCGTAATGCAACAAATACCTAACAAATCCTTGGATTTTAAATTAGAAAACCTTCATTTTCAAATCTATGAAGCAAACGACCCCTAGTTATTTTTGTTTGAAATATTAGTTGTGTGTTCATCTTGAAGTTTAGTTGACTATGTAGTTGACGAATATCCTTGAATGACTTGTTTAATGTTCATTATGTAGTTGACGAATATTAGTGTTTCCTGGTTTTGAATATTAGTTGTACAATGTTGACTGTGTTGTTGACGAATACCAATTCTTCTGGTTTTGAATATTAGTTGTGTATTATTGAAATTGTTTGTCTGCAGCTGGATTAATATTGAATGTTGAAAGTTCTGAATATTAGTTCTCTTCATTGTGTTGTGTTTGTCCCCCTTTTCTGAATATATGTTTTTTAGGTCTACAGGTTTGGAATAATGGTGCAAATCAAGAAGCGTGTTCCTAAACATATGAAACGACCCTTAGTAGATCCTCCTGCTGCTGAAGATGTTCCCCCTGGTTAAGAAGATCAAGTTGCTGCAAAAATAGTTAAGTTTGTTGTCGGGAAATCTGGTGAGACTTCTGCAGGGAAGTCTAGTGAGACTTCTGCTGGGAAGCCTATGGGGAAGTCTTCTGGGAAAGCTGCGGGGAAATTTGGGGGGAAGTGTGCTGGGGAAGTCTGCGGGGAAGTCTGCTGGGAAAGGTGCGGGAAAGGCAAGGGCAAGAAACCACATAAAACGCAGCATCGATGTAACACATCATCATTTGTTGAGTGTTATTGAATTTTGGAAGAAGGATGAGGCCTGCTATGAGGAATGCGAGAAAGAGCTTAAGAAGGCAAGCTTCGATGGTTTGCTGGAGATACGATTGTGCGGCGTCGATAAGTTTCTGCTGTGTGCAATGGCACGACACTACGATACTATTTCTGGCAGCATCATTTTCGGTGAGGGGGAATAAAAAGGTGCTGACCTTAGATGACGAGGACGTGGCTCGTGTTTATGGCCTTCGTCATGTTGGGGAAGAAATAGTGCTGGAGAAGTGCCTGGAAAAAAAACAAGTTGCCGGCTTTTGAAGTCGAGATTGGGATGGGAGGAAACAGGTGCATGACTTTTCCTTTTAGTGAAATGGTGGACAAGTTAATGGATGAGAATGCTAGGCCTCCTATTCGTAAGAATGTCAAGCAGTTCATGCTACTTGCCCTTGCCTCGCTACTCCGACCATCATCGTCACGGAATTGTGAGCTTGACTCTTCGGAGTTCCACGTTGGGAAGATTGAGCGGATAAAAAGCTACGACTGGTCCGACCTTGTTGTAGCGGAAATGAAGAGTAGTCTTGCTGCAGTTCAAGGAAAGGCATTCCTTAACTAGGTCCATGGAGATGTCCACTTCCTCGTTTTAAGTTTCAAGTATTCATTCTTTCATTTATGTTTGTAAATATGTTTGATTGTTTTGAATATTAATTTTATCGTGTATGAATAATAGTTTGAATGTGTTTTAATATGAGTTTCGAATGTGCTTGATTATAGTGTATGTTATTTGAATATGACTCTGGTTTTTTTGAATATAAGTCTGGGTTATTTGAATATGATTTCAATATTGTCTTAATATTTCTTTGTACAATGTTCAATAAGGTGTGTGTTCCATGAATATAAGACTCGGTTATTTGAATATCAGTTGAATCTTTAATGAATATTATTGTGTGTGTTCTATGAATATCGGTATGAGTGAATATACTTTAATCTTGTCTTGCCATTTATATTCTTTTTTTCTCCCTAATCTAACATCTTCCTCTTATTTGGCTGGCAGCTCCATTTGTTGGATTTTTTGAAGGTCAAAGGTGTTGGACCTCCTCACCCCAACCTGTAGCTACTGGTTAAAGGATTGTAAAATGAAGGTTGTTGAAGTCCCCCATACCATGGGCAGTGGGGGGATAGCAGGTTAGTTGATGACAATACCAGAGATTCGACAGAGGTCTGGTGGTTATGTTGGAGATAAAGGTCAAAGCAGCACACAAGCTCCTTATGCTCTTGAGTTTTACAACTCTTCTTGGTGGGAAAAGGACGACTTGGAGCGCATGGACGAAGATCAGGTAAGTTTTACTTTTTTCCGAACATACTAGATTAAGGTTAGATTACATGAACTAAAAAATTTACACATGCCTGCAGATCTTCAACAAAACCTCTCAACTCCGCCTGGGTTATAGAGCAGTATCCCAGCTTACAAGCGTACGCTGCAATGCAATGTCTAGAATAATGGAACCGTCAGAGTTGAGAATGACCCACTCGGGAGGTGGCGGTTTCCAAGCGATCTCTACCTCCATTCTAATGGGCAAGAAGGGCTTATGAATGAGCCTATCCTTCTCCAGGGCCATCTGCACTACATGAGGCAAAAACTTAATCCGTACTCTGGGTTGTGGAGTTATTTCAGAAGCCACTTCTATAAGGGTAGTCCAAATTATTGTCGGTGGTTAGAAAGTTTAATGAGGCTCATCCATATTAACCTGGGGAAAGGGCAGTCCCGCAACACATGTAGGACCGTCTCAGTAGCAGACTAGCAATGAGAGCAGCTACGATCTGTGGAGACATGATGTAGGCAGCATTAATCGTTAGTCATCAGGCCCTCCCTCGCCGCCCTTCACCGGAAGTGGGTCTAGGCCGATCCGCACCAGCTCCAAATTTTCTTCCAATCCAAGCCCCTTAGCTCCGTCTCTTCTCCACAGGCGAGAGCATATGCAGACTTTAACTTGAACTTGTCATTCAGTTCAGGGCCCCAGAAAACTTCGTCGTCACCTACATCCTCCCGTGTTGGTTGATGTGCTTTGACCTGCAGGGCAACCTCCCTGGGAAAGAACATATCAAGTGAACTTTCATCCCACTCACCTTCATCTCCGACAAAAGCCGCAACCGGGAGAGAGGGGTCCACTAGTGCTGCGTCCTCCCGTAGGTGGTCGATGATAGTTGATTGGAATATGGATCCATGTGACATCTAAAGATTGAACCAATATGTAAATTTCAAAAAGTTGAGGCACTAAAATATTATAATAAAAAATTTAGGTATCAAAACATAAAATTATAATATTTTTTGTATTAAAAATAAATTTTAGGTGTCATATTATAAATATAATATATATATATGCTAAACTGCAATTTGCCAACAAATCATCAATCCATCCAATTTCGCTATGGTACACAGCGAAATTTGTTTGCACCAACTCACAGGGCAGGGAGCCACGTCGCCCAAGCCAGCAACAGAGGGCCAGGATTGGTTGGCTACGGGACGGGCTCGGGAAGGAGACAAGCCGCGCTTGAGCTGTGGGAAAGCCGAGCTGAAGGATCTGGTGGGGCCAAAGAATGAGAGATGGGTGGGGTTTGGGCAAGTTTTTGGGTATTTTGGAGGGATTTTTGGCGAAAAATCCAGCGCCAAAAAAACCCTTCATTAATACCTCACCTACCAACCTCTCTCTCTCACAATCTCACACATATCTTCCTCCTCATCTTTTCTCTCCGTCCGCCATTGAAGACCAGAATTCAGAACACCAGGAAAATGCAGGAAGAGGGTTTAGGGTAACGATCTGGGACTCTGATGCAAGATCGGTCTTTCGAAGAGAAGAAAAATACTCCAGAGGAAGATAGTTTGTCGAAGATGGGGGATTATGTCGAAGGAGATGTCGCACCAGAAGAGAAGGTCCACCTTGAAGATATTTCGATAATCAAGCACATTCGAACTCATATTCAAACACATTCAAACTATTATTCATACACGATAAAACTAATTTTCAAAACAATCACACATATTCAAAAACATAAATGAAAGAACGAATACTTAAAATGAGGAAGTGGACATCTCCATGGACCCGGTCAAGGAATGTCTTTCCTAGAACTGCAACAAGAATACTCTTCATTTCTGCTACAACAAGGCCGGACCAGTTGTAGCTTTTTATCCGCTCAATCTTCCCAACAAGGAACTCCGCATAGTCAAGCTCACAATTCCGAACCCTGTTTGGTGTTGAATGAAAGCTAAGATGCGGTGCTTCTATTTACAAAAAAAAAAAAGATCCCTCGGCTGGTGAAAAATCAACGCTACATTAACCAATGATAAATGAAAGGCTAAAGCTCAACTGAAAATAGTGTGGACATACTTAACGAGCTAGATCAGCAGTAGAAAGATGAAAGGTTTCAACAGATAGTAAATACTAGTGAATGTATAATACGCCTATATTGTCCGGTAAGAAACAATAAGAAAAGAGATTCTAGTCATCCACATCAAACCCTTCTGAATTCTGATCCTCTGCTTCTTCCACTGCATCTGCAGCAAAATCAGGTGAATCCAGGTTTACCACCAGCACAGAGGAACCAGCCACTAACTCGTGTTTCCGAGCCCGTGGCATCTGCATTAACAAAGGACAACAGTTATCATTGAGGATTGATGTCATTAACAGCTCTTAACATATGTTCACATACATGAATGTAATGAAATGGAAACAATAAAGGATTTGAAAAATGAAGTTAACAAGTCAACACCCTCGTTAGTTCTTTTTTTTTTTATATATAATGGCGATAATATTATTAACGAAAGAGAACAAAGAACGCAAGCCAGTTCAATGGCCACATACAAAAAGAAGCAGCCAAGAAAAGTAGTCTGCTAGCAAAATAAAACAAACAAACTGCCCAAAGGACCATAAGGCATGATCCACCAAGAGCTAAACCCCAAACAAACCCCAAACAAAGAAACCAAAAAAGCAAGCTGCAAAACAGAAACAAGCTCCACTTCTCCACAAAAACACTGCGAGAAGCAAAAAACAAAGAGGTTGGGAAAAGCATCCCACGAGGCTAAACGATAACAAAGACAAGAGCAACATGGCAAGAGATATCTTCCTACTTCCTAGAATGCAACTAGAGTAGTAAAGATTTCATCCATCCGCTTGTGCCCTGTTGCGATATGAGGTCGCAATTTCATTGAACCATTTTATGGTGTCTATCATTCCACAAAGTCGAACTCATGTACAACTAAATGAATCCAACTATCTCAACCACAAAACAATTGAACATATTCTAAAAGCCAAGATGAAAGTGCTTAGCTTTAAACACATACCTTCTCAATCACAAAACACTTATCGTCAACGTTAGGAGAGCCTTTGAGAAAGTACTGGATCACTTGATAAGGTACTTTAAAAGAACCCTTCGAGTACAGCAAATTCAAGAACTTCAATCGTCCAAAGGGTGAAGGTTGATCTTTCACAACGTCATAAGCCTGAATCAGTATCTGAAGCGCACAAGCAAGCCAGAATTACATAAACAAAAGACAACTATTGAGTTTTGTACAGAAACATATCTAAATAAGGTTACAGTCTTGCAGTGTATCTATGCTATCATAAAATCATAGTAACATTTGGTAGAATTATGCTCATCATATATAACAATTATTTAGATCAGTAGACGAAATACCTCAGAGGTATCCATATGCAAACTGAGAGATTCTACATTACACACAGCATGGAACAAGTTAACACACCCTTCGAGCAGTGATTGCTTGTGATCATTGGAAACAAAAGCACATGAAACTAAACCCTTGTATCCCCACAGGCTGAGATCTGCATGATCAAGGGAAGGAAAGCTCCACTTTGAGACTCCCTTACGTATTCCATGAATATCTATGTCAGCCCAATAAGTGAAGGATTTGAGCTTGGGAGCAGATATTACAATGTCGTCAAAGGATTCCTTATGTATCTCCAAGTAAAGCAGTTGAGGTCCACATACTTTCAGACAACAACGAGGATCGTCCGGGTTAACTGAAATGCTACGAGAAGTGCAGTGTAGTAGTTGCAGGTATTCCAATTTGGGAAAATTAGCAAAAGGATCGAGTGGTTCATCCACTCAGACCGAAATCAAAGTAGGAGGAATGCAAAGTCAGAGTTTCAAGCTGATTCAGACGTGACAACGTCTCAAACGCAGTCCTGTCCAGATATGCTTGCTGCAATTCCAAAACTTTCAGAGACTGACAACAACTGGAGATGCATTCGATAGCATCAGGGAACACGCTGTAAAACTCCTATATTTCAATTTTCATTTCAATTTTTTTTTTACGATTAATGAGTTTGTTATGATCTACAAAATTATATAATTTTGTAGATCATAACAAACTCATTAATCGTAAAAAAAAATTGAAATGAAAATTGAAATATAGGAATATAATTTTGTAGATCATAACAAACTCATTAATCGTAAAAAAAAATTGAAATGAAAATTGAAATATAGGAGATATAAACTGAATAGAAAAAAAACATTTTAATTTAAATCCTTATATAACTTTTCAATTTATTTAAGTAATTTTTATGTACCACTCCACTCAATATAATCAAATTTGTGCTTAAAAGCTTACGCTTTTACGTTAACAAAACGCTTTTATGTAGAATCAAGCTTTAAAGCTTACATTTTTACGCTTTTAGATCACCAACACGTTTCAATGTAAAATCAGATTTCTTTACTTCGGTACCAACCGATTACCACTCGTTACCACGCTAGTACTACATAGTGGTGGCTAGTATCACTCCGTACCACTTTTATTTTAACTCAATTTTTGAAACATTTGGCTTGATCTATGAATTTTCGCGAGGGCGCAACAGGGCAGGGGATTTTAGGACCAAATACACTACCCTATATTACCTTGATATAAGGTGATGAAAGATGATAAACGTGATACACATACTATCATGCATATGACCATTTTACCAGTGATGGCAACTGTTTAAGGGAGGTGCACCAATGATTGATATGCCATTTCCCCTCATTCGTCTGTTGATCCCATCTAACCTTTTTTTTTTCTGAAGCTTTTGGACATAGCAAAAAGGACTTTAAGCCTTCGCGCAAGTGGACTAAAGCGTCTGATTCCTAATCCATTGTACGAGTTGTTTGTACCTAGAGTTCGAATCCCTCTCCGCTCACAATAATAATTTGCATGTTTTCCATCGGTGATGGGATTCCTTCCTCCCTAATTGCAGGGCAATTTGGGATGGGTTCCCCTAAACATACGCCCGACCCCCCGCTCTCCAAGTTCATGACCCGCTCTGCCTCGCGCTACGTGATGAGTCAACTGATTTCGCCTCACGCTTCGCCCACGCGAGGAGGTTAAAACCCTCGCAACCATGTTTAGTAATGTGTGAGCTGCTATTGTCACCATCAGAATTGTCGAGCAGCCACAATCCAATCGTTCCCAACAATGATTCTTATTCTCCCATTCCCCAAAAGATATTTAATCACTGAGTTAATTGAAGATACGATGATGTGTGCCAAGTAGAGGTGGCAAATGGATTGGATTGGTGGATTGATGGATTGGATTGGTGGATCCATGGATCAAACGGATTGGATCTAATGGATTGGTGGATTCATGGATTGGATCAAGTGGATTGGTGGATTATCCATGAATCCAAATGACATCCTCAATCAAGGACCAATTTGTAAAATGTAAAAAGTTTAGGTACTAAAATGTCATAATGAAAAATTTTAGGTACCAAAACGTAATTTTCCAATGATATTTTCGTATAAAAATTTAAATTTTAGGTACCAAAATGTAAAAAATAAAAATTATAGGTACTAAATCGTAATTTGCCAATGATCCATGGATCCAATCCATGAATCCACCAATCCAATTGGATTTGGATCAAATGGATTGGATTAGGTGGATATTTTTAATGGATTGATGGATTGGATTGGTGGATTGGATTGAAATTGCCACCTCTAGTGCCAAGGAAAGGAAACAATCCGCAAGAGCGAAGTGAGAAATTTTGAGAGTTGCCAAACATATATATGCATATTCATGTACTGGGCGGGGCGGGCAGGATGGGGCATCAGCGTTACCCGTGTCCGTCCTATTTTATGTGATGGTTGGGTTAAGACTCATCCCATCATGGGGCAAGCTAGGAATATTTGTCGGTGCAGGTTTGAATTGTCATCACTACATTCTACACTATAATAATATCTATACCACCATAGTATAATCTTGTCTTGTGTACTACCAGACATATGGTATAGATTGATTATATATGTCTCAAATATTTTGTTCAAAATATATCTAACTCGATGTCATTTTGAATAACACAATTAATATTAGTTTTAGGGTAAATACAATATATTAGCCACAACTATTATGAAACTGAAAATTATAGCCACAACTATGGAAATTCAAATTATTAGCCAAACGTTAACTCTCTGTTAACAATTTCATTAGTAATGCTAACTAAAGTTTTATGTTTTAAAGTTATAAATTAAAAGAAGTCCGGCGTGGTTGCTGCCGTGGCCGATGACGTGATAGTAACAGATAGTTAGCCATATCTTGACCCGCAACAATAATTATGGCTAATAATGTCAATTTATATAGTTGTGGCTATAATTCCCTGCTTCATAATAGTTGTGGCTAATATATTGTATTTACCCTTATTTTTATGGTAATATATTTTTAATTACAAACATAAAACAAAAGAGATAATATGTTAAATTAATTTGAAAAGAAAGTTAGTTATCTTCCAGTAGATGGACTTACGAATGGTTATGTGTAGGTAAGTTATTGAAGAGGTCCGGACTTCGGACCCAACAAGATAGGTAGAATCAGTTCCTTAAATAATGAAGTTTAAGAATTTCCTTTAACGTAGATGAACATAGATAATATATAATTTATAAATCAACTTATTTTGTAAATAGATACAATTTTCTTTTTAGTTAAATATAATTAATTAATTGTTTTTTGTTTGATTTTGATTGTGTTTCTTTTTTACAAAAGATAATCATATATATTGATCAGAGAAATAGATAATTACATTATGGAATATATTCAACCAGGCCATAACATCAAAGAAGCGACTCGCAGTCGGGTACAATTGAAGGGCCTTTCTAGCCACCAAGTGGGCTACCCTATTACTAAGCCGACCTACAAATCGCACACTAATCCCACTATGAATCGCGAAATAATGCACGACCTCGTCAAGAAGGGCTCCAATCCGACTATCCATGGTATCCGCCTGATTAATTTTATCAATGACCACTTTCGCATCACCTTCAAATCTCGTCTTCGTAAACCCGTTCTCCAGACACCATATAATAGCCTCTCGGAGGACAAGCATATCAGCGACCAAAGGATCATCAATCCCCATAAACTGTACCCCTTTAGCCAAGAGGACCTTCCCATCTTGGTTCAGGATAATCATCCCTCCTGTTGAATGTGACTTATTCTTAGTTCCCCCATCCCACTGTTAGACAACCGAATTAGGTTGAACAAAGGATGAGGCAACTAAGAATGAGTCACATTCAAAGGACCGCAATAACCTCCCTAAATAGCTGAGGTTAATGTATGAGCAATACCAAATTTTTTAGGAAGAGAGGGAAAGTGTGACGAGGCAACCCTTGCCCAAGATATTCAAGTCCCGAATAATCACACAAACCCTGGCCACTAGGCAATCAAGAAACAAGTGATCCATTGTTTCCGATTCCGCCCAACAAACCGAACACCTAGGATAATTAAACATGGACGTCCTTTTCGATTAGGTCTTCCGTTGTTGGAAGGAAACAATTGAATATTCTCGAAAAGGAGTAACTTCGCCAATTTTATTCATCAAAGAGCCAACATATCACAGTGCTCAACCAAGCGTACAAAATTGCAGTAAAAAAAACCACTGGAAAAGGAGGTGGACCCGACCACGCCGGACCTGAAGTCATGTATATAGACTGTTGAGCAATGTTATGGGCAGACGTAATACAGGAGCAGGGGACATAAAAAAATTGGCCATCGACCACCCTTTTTATCTAATAGGATAGCAAAATAGTATGCCGATTTAATAGTGAAAATTTCCTCAGACGTGCCATGCCAGACTAATCGATCCTCAACATCCCACAAAGAAAGAGGGGTTGCTTTGATAGCACGACAAGATGGGCGGGTCAAACCACTGCCTAAGTTTTAGATCACACCATCGCCCTTCCCCTTGGCAAAGAACCTCCGCTACCGTCAGGTCTCCACCATCTGGCAACACCCGGGGGTTATACGTAGGGGGTAATTGGATGTAGCCATGGAATCTAATTGGTATGGAGCAGAGAAGTTGTCTGCCCATTACCAATCTGCCATCGTAGCCTCTGTACTAATAGTTGCCGACAATAAATTATACACTTCCACCCCTAAAACGGGCGAGAGCGCACAATAGAACTGATGAAGGACCTAGTTGGAAAATATTTCCCTTTATAAACCTAGGCTAGAAGGGAGTTGGGTTTGTTGAGCATGCGCTAGCCAATCTTGCCTAAAAGTGCCTGATTAAAATGCTCAAATTGGCGAAACCCCATGGCCCATCGTGTTTACTCCTTAACATATTTCACCAGGACATCCATCGAATCTTCGATCGACCTTCTTCCACACCCCATAAGAACCTGGCAACATGTTTCCTCGAGATACCGGAACATAGCCATTTTCGATTGGGCTATCATAGTAGGCAATCCCAGATATTTATTTTGGACTCCCACAGCTATAGGTATCAATCGGGCGGGTTCGGGCGAGTTCGGGCTGGGTTCAATCGGGTTCGGGTTCAAACGGGTTGCGGGTTAGTCAGGTTGCGGGTTCATCAGGTTCGGGTTCAAACGGGTTGCGGGTTAGTCGGGTAGCGAGTTCATCGGGTTCGGATTCAATCGGGTTGCGGGCAAATCGGGTTGCGGGTTCATCGGGTTTTGGGTCGGGCGGGTTGCGGGCGGGTCGGGTTTCGGGTTGTTCGGGCCAGCGCATCAAGTAACTTAACTCATTACTCATTACCAACTTACACATTTTATTACACTAATTTAAAATATTTTCTCAACTTTTTAACCAATTTATTTCTACCTCGTATATATATACTTTATTTTTTTGAAAAAAACTAGTCAAAATGGTAAATCAATTTGTATGACTTGCAAATTGTTATGTAATTAATCATAATTGGTAAAGTATGATAGGTAATAGTAATGGTGATATGAATATTTGCAACCAAAAGACACCGTTAATTGTTTATTTGATATTTTAGTATTAATTCAGTAGTAATTGGATTAAAGTATCTCGTTTAGTATAACCATGCAAATATGGTATTTGGCGTGTGGTATTTGACAAAAGCATAGTGATAAAAGGAGTTATTTCAAAATAACTCATTGCCCAAATAACTTTAGTAAACTCTTGCCAAACGAGTTATTTGTAAAATTGTTCGAATTATCCTAAAAATTGAACCATTAAAGATTAGCTATCAAATTTAGTAAAATTATTGTGACTTCAAACATAAATTAAAAAGGGATCTCCTGCCGTTAAAGATTTTAAATGACTTCAAGTGAACATATGTTAATAAAAAACTTAGAACCGTCAAAACCATCAATATCTTATACCCTAACCATATACACCATAAACCATATGTACCTTATATCTTATACCCTAACCATATACTTTATATCCTAAACAACGAACCGTCAAAGATTACTTATCAAGTTTAGTATAAATTGTTGTAACTAATGGTTAATTTATTTATTAGCCCATAAAAAATTACATACATATATACATATTAGCCTTCAAAGCATATAAGAATAATTTTATCTAGTCATGCCCTCCATATAAAAGTTAAAGATTCATATTTCAAAAGCTAAAATTATGAGAAACCAAAAAATTGAAAACACCAAATTTGTTTCCTTCTTTCTTTTCACAAAAATACTAAAATTTCCCTCCTTTTTTCTCCTTCCATACATTAGAAAAACTCAATTTTCCCTCCTCTTTCTCTTCCTTAAAATTGAAAGAACCATATTACCCTCTTCTTTCCTTCTACAAAAAGTTGAAAAGTCAAAAGTTTCCCTCCTTATTTCTCTTTCATAATCAAAAGAATCAAACTTTCCCACTTATTTCTCTTCCCACATATCAAAACCACCAAAATTCCCACTTGTTTCTTTTCTAAAAAATTCAAAGAACCAAATTTCCCTCTTCTTTCTCTTTCTAAAAACTTGAATACACCAAAATTTCCCTGTTCTTTTAAAAATATCAAATTACCAAATACATTACTTTACTTTATTTATATTTAATTGATAATTTTATTGAATAATTAAATTAACCAAAATTTTAATTTATATATTATATTAATATTGTCATGATCTCAAGTGACCTTCATGTTTCAATTTTTGTAATTTTCTTAAAATACGTAATATCAAGTGAGTTTCATATTTTTAAAATTTCTTATACGAAATGAAAAAATAATTTTACTTAAGTTTAGAATGAAAAAACTTTATTTTGAAAAACAATGTATTGTATATTTTTATAATTATTCAAGTGGATTAGATGAAATTCGGGTTGAGTCGGTCGGGTTACGGGTTAGTCGGGTTCGGGTTAATCGCGTTGCGGGTCAGTCGTGTTGCGGGTCAATCGGGTTCGGGTTAATCGGGTTGCTGGTTAGTCGGGTTGCGGGTTAGTTGGGTTACGGGTCAATCGGGTTGCGGGTCGGACGGGTTACGGGTTGTTGACTTTTAGTCAATTCGGATTGTGGTCGGGTTGCGGGTCGGGTTGATCGGGCGGGTTAATCGGGTCGGGCTATGTTTTGACACATATACCCACAGCCCCGACACCTAGAATCAGAGCCAGTAAATCTTGGCCACTAAGTTCCTCATAGTCATTTAAAACCTCGATCAAATTCTCACATTCCTGTAAAGATCCTTTGAGGAATAAATAAGGGTCATTTGCAAAAAAAAAAAAAAAAAAAAAGATGCGATATCCGAGGAGCTCTCGGGGAAACTTTAACCCCTTCTAGTTTCCCTTTAGAAATAACCTTTCGGAGTAGAGCCACAAACCCCTCCATGCAAATTACAAATAGGAGCGAAGAAAGCAGATCCCCCCTGTCGAAGTCCCCTTGATGGTGTGAGGAATCCTGAAGGAGTGCCATTCATAAGGACAAAAAATGACGTTGATCGGAGGCATTAATGTATCCACCCTCTCCAGATAGAGTTAAAACCCATCTTTTCAAGTAGTGCATTAACTCATGCCCTTGTAGGACATTCTCCACTATTTTCCATTCATGGATGAATGCATTTTGACCTTCCGAAATGATCTATGGTAAGAGGCAGGCTAGCCTTTCAACCATGATTTTAGTTATAATTTCGTACACAAAATGGCATAAGCTAATTGGCATGATTTGCCTCATATCCTCGACATTGTCTACTTTCAAGATCAGTGTTAACCAAGTATGACTAAAGCTACAGAGCATCCTGCCCATGGTAAAGAACGAGTAGATAGCTTAATTACTGAATTGTCGACAAAATCCCATAAATCTTTGAAAAACTTCCCCGTGAAACCATAAGATCCCAGAGCCTGTTTAGATCCCATGGAGAAGATTGTTTTCCGAACTTCACTAGGAAGGACCTTCCTTCTTCTTCCTTCCAGTTCCAGAGCTCAAGCGACGGCCTCCAGCTTCCGTGTGCCCAAGCACCACTGTCTTCTGCTTCCGTTCGTCCTCTCTTTAAGCCGTCGGCACGAGATCAGAGAGAATAGAGAAGATAGATTCCATCTGTCCTAGGTGGCAAGCTCGTCGTTGTCGGTCCACACTGATGTCGCCTCCCCGTCGGTCCACACCTCCCGCCGCCACCCCTCGTCGCCCGTCCTCCCTTTCAGCATCAGTGACAGATCGGGCAAAACCAGATTGGGACCGGACCACATCAAAACCGTACTGTGTCAAAACCGGATTGTATCCAATCTAGTCTTTGATCCCTATATTTCCAAAAAGACCAGATTAGGACCAAGTCAATCCGGGTCGGTTAAACCGGCCTTGACAATATAGCCACCCCTAATTAGAGGTGACAATTTTCAATCCAATCCAATCCATCCAATAAAATATCCAACTAATCCAATCCAATTGGATTGGTGGATTCATGGATTGATCCATGAGTCCAAGTGACAAATTACAGTGTATTACCTATATTTTTCATATTTTACATTATGGAACCCAAAAATTAATTTTTTATAAAATAAATATGATTGGAAAATTATTTTTTTGGTACCTAATTCTTTTATTATGCCATTTTAGTACCCAACTTTTTAAAATTTACATATTGATCGAAGATTTAGATGTCATTTGGAGTCATAGATAGATCCACCAATCCACTTGATCTAATCCACAAATATGTCAATCCACTTGATCCATAGATACACCAAATCCATTGATTCAATCCAATTGCCACCTCTATCCATCGTGATTAAATTCTTTAAACGTTAGATTTCATACCAATCTATAATGGGAAAGGAAAATTTCATGTATTATCAATGAGCCCTTGAACTCGATAAAATAGTTAATTAGTCTGACGCATTTCAAAGTAACTTCACTAAAACAGAAGTTCTTTCCCATAAAAAAAATAAATAAATAATAAAACAGAAGTTCTTACGTGTCATCCATCAAACTTGCAGCAATCTGCTAATTTATTTGCATTTGCCAAAACCTGAAAAGCCCTTTTTCTGTAATTGTAAAGTCCTTTCACGCCAAAATCAAAATAAAGCTATAACGGAAAGAAAAAAAAAACACTCATGTGTCATCAATAAAGTCTCGAACTCGATAAATTAGTTAGGCCATGTTAATTTGGTTATGTAACCACGTGGAAAATTAATACTTTCTGTCAAATCCAAAATAGTTAGTTAATTAATATCTCTAGTAAACTCCAAATAACTTCACTAAAAGAGAAGTCTTTATCATCGATCAAATTGTCACAGCTCTGCAAATTAGTTTGCCTACGTCATCATCGATCAAACTGTCATAGCTCTACTAATCAATTTGCATATGTCACCAACCATCTAAAAACTATTTTCGCGCCATATTCAAATAGTAACTATAACGAATAAGAAATGCTGGTCACTTATTAGTCATGCACTATATTAGGTACATTAGATAGTCTACGTCACATCGTTAGTAATTATTTTATAGAGTTCCCCGAACTAAGCCTAGCAACATATCCCACAACCCCCCAATCAACAAGTTGAATTTAAGAACCTTCTTGAGCCTCCACCTTCTTAGCAACTGCAGAAGTTCACCATCAATGTTGAAACTTGCATATTGTACGAGAATGATGAAGTAGTGACCTGCATTAATCAAATCAAATCAAATCATAAGGAATTCAATTCACACCAATTAGCACATCATGCATGGTTCGTCATCTCACCTTGGTTAGCTTCACAGAATTTTCATCCATGAAAGGAGAGCCATCACAAAAGAAACGCATCACATAGCAAGTTACGGCAACTGTTTCTTCGGAATAGAGCAAACTCAAGGACTTGAGTCTTGTAAATGGAGACGGCTGATGCTTCACCAAGTCACAAGCATGGATCAACGCATAAAGACGTGCATCAAAATAGACCACCATAAACAAAGCAAGTATAACAAAGTACTAAGAGTAAGATTTGTACACATTACAGGTTCCTTATTACCTCAAGTGTATCGAACTGGAGGATGAGAGTTTGCGCATTACTGAGACCAACCAACAGGTTCGCATATTGCTTGTCATAGCCATCATGCAATTGCAAACCCATATACCCCCACAACAAGATATTGGCCTGCTGCAAAGAAGGCACATCCAAGGATACTTCTGTCACTGGAGAGAAGTCGCGAATTACATCTCTGTAAGTAAACGATTTGAGTTTCGGAGCAGAAACACTGATATCATCGAAACCGAAGGGGTCATGAATCTCCAAACTAAGCAGCTCAAATCCCGAAAGCGGCTGATATCATCATTATCATCAAGAAAGCGGCTGCAAGAGATGAGCCTCAAAGTTTTCAACACGGGGAATCCAGCTAACAACCAAGTTGAACTGAAAAACCCTACAAGCTTGTTTCTCTTTCATTTCATCTCTGCCTTATATAGACTGATTACAAAGAAGAAGACAAACAGCTCCATAATCTTGTTTGGTAGTTTGGATAGGAAACAAAAGTTCTTGTGCAGAAAGCAAAGGGAAAAACGAAAGTCTAAAACGACAACGTTCAACAGCAACACAGAAACTGAGCAAAACGACAGCGTCGCGGGAAATTGACTTGTGTAAATCAAAATGGCACCACTTCAGTCTTCCTCTTCATCGAACAACAGAGAGCCGTTGAGTTTGAAATTGGGAATTGGGAAAGTTGCAAATCTGCATTTGCTGTCCCCCCCCCCCCCCCCCCCCCCCCCCCCCCCCCCCGGGTAAGCTGGTGGGCATAGATTATGCACACCAAGGTTGGAGAAAAGTAATTGAAATGGCGCAGGAGACAAGGGCTTGGTGAAAAGATCAGCCAACTGATGATTTGAAGAGACATGGAGCAGTTTGACAATACCAGATTGAATCTTCTCACGCACGAGGTGACAATCGAGTTCGATGTGCTTCGTGCGCTCATGGAACGTGGGATTCTGGGCGATGTATATGGCGCTTTGATTGTCGCAGAAGAGAGCAGCTGGCTTCGGATGGTTAATTTGGAAGTCCTTCAACAAAAACAACAACCATTGGATCTCACAAGACGATCAAGAGACTGTCTTTTGCTTCTTGCTTTTCCACGAGATAAGAGAGTCACCAAGGTAAACACAATAACCTGTGGTGGAGCGTCTTGTATCAATACATGCCGCCCAATCTGAGTTTGTGAATGCCTTCAACTGAAAAGAGCCTTTTGATAGGAAGAAGAGTCATGTGGCAGGAGCTGTCTTCAAGTAGCGTAGAACTCTTAGGACAACCTTGTAATGAACGGTACTAGGATTAGACATGAACTAGCTGAGTTGCTGAGTTGCAAAACTGATGTCAGACCTAGTTCTAGTGAGGTAAATCAACTTGCCAACAAAAGTTTGATAATGTTCTGGGTCTTCATAGGGTGTTTCAACCTGACTGGAGAGATGTATTTTGTAATCCATTGGTGTTCTAACCCCCTTGGAATCCAGCAACTCAGCTTCTTCATGAATTTCCATTGTGTACTTCCTTTGAGATAAATTGTAACATCCCGTTTCGGCTAAACCCATATTTCGATCGCTAGAAAGTTCACGATTTAAAATCGAGCGTTTTGATAGTATTTCGGCGGAAATCGGATTATCGATCGATCGGATATTTATACGTATTAATTTTATATATATATATATATATTAGTAAGCGGTCACATATATAATCTCCCCAGCCCATTTTCCTTCTCCATCTCATCGTTTTTCCATTTTCATCCGAGAGAAGCAGCGAAACAGAGGCGCACAGGGCATCGTGAGGGGAAATTCCAAAGCTCAAATTCTTGAGCCCTAGTGATCCAAAAATCCCGTAAGTAATGCCTGATTCATCTATGCATCGTGATTTATCGATTTAGAGCTTTAAAACGAGTTTTTGGATCAGGAATTTCTTGAATTCTCGATAAGCCAAATTAGGGTTTCGGAGTATCCGGAAGCCGGATTGAGCCCAAATTTCATATACGAGCTTCCTGCAGCGAGGTAATCAATCCTCTAGTTCTAATCCCTGAATTTCGGCTATAATTTAGGTCGGAGCCGGGATCGCTGAATTTAGCTCCGGCCAGGGTTTGATGTGTTTTTATTAAGAATTTGACCCGGAGCCTAGAACTAATATTGACGGGGATACTGCAGGGGATATTAGGACGGTCTCGAATTTTAATTCGGGGTTCGTTCCTGAAATTGACGTTTTAGTACGGGAAGGTTAAACCGGTGTTTGAACGACCAGAACTGGTGAGGGATTAGCACGGCATACCGGGTTTGTCGTATCACGATAATTATATTGATGCTTAGAATTGACCTAGGTGAACTAGAATTGCATGATTAAGGGTGTATGAACTTTTGTGTTATGTGATGAACCATGGACTACTGTATGATATTATTGACTTGCCCTAATCGAGATGGACCTTGTTTATGCTAATGATTCCGTATATGTTGCAAATTGTGGGCTTGACTGTTGATATGCCTTATGATGGTTCGAAAAGGTGATTGGGTATGATTTTTCATGATTGTTGTATTTGGATGCACATGTGGGAAAATATATATTCCCTAGTGATATTATGACGTTTAAGGAGGATGACTGGCACGAGGGTTTATCCCGAGGAAGTGCAATTATACGACTCCTGGTTTACCTATGTTGAGCCAATTGTGGCCTGGTCAAGTACATGTGCAAGTAACGAATTATGATTAAGCAAGATGAGATATGAATCATGTATAAGGATACCAAATATGAGTGTTGTGGTCTCACGGTCAACTACATTGTAATTAGGGCTCCCTATGCTATTACTCTATTATGATATGTATGATAGTCACACCTCTCATGTGGTGGTGACTGAAGAATTCTTATGAGATATGACCACACCCAGAGCGGTGTCAGGGTATCTACACCCATAGTGGTGTGGGGTATGTATGACCACATCCGACGGGATGTGGGGTATGTTTCCCGGGAGAGTTATTAGCATGGGAGTAGCCAGACGCCTATAAGTAAAACATGATAAGATGCATATGCATAAGTCAAGGTGGTTGAGTCATTTGCCTATTGGGATGTCGGAGGGCTGAGATCTGATCCTAGTGCTTTGGCTTGTTTGCTAGATGTATGGTAGGGGTATGCTCTGTTATGAACTCACGATGCTATGATTATCTCACTCAGCTATGAGCTGACCCTCTTTATCCTTTTTCCCTGCTTATGCCATGTGTAAGCAGATCATCATCATCAGCAGCAGTAGATAGGTGTATAGGTGGGAGCTGAGCAAGAGTTGAAGGCAAGATGAGGTATGGTCTTCAACCATTCTGTGCTTGGACTACTACTCGAGTTTTTGGCCAGTGATCCACACCTTTTTGTAAAAATGTTTTGAGAACGTTTTTCATGTGCATACTAGCTTCTGATGTAGTGTGAGATATCCACAGGTGTGGAAAGTTGATGATATGTGTATATTTTTGTAATTATGTAAGTTGTGACGATTATGGCTTGTATCAGTATAGTATGCAGTTGTGTAGTATGAAACTGTGACTATGGCTATGAAAGCCAATGCTTATGGTTGTGAGTATGTATGTTTGTGATGAATTATTTTGCAGGATAAGTTGCAAGAACTGTTAGCCCATCACGCGAGTAATTCATGTCGAAATTTTATTTTGGTAAATTTTGATAATTAATGTAACACCCGAGATTATTTCCGCTGCAATTGTATGAACAATATGATTAGGTAATACGTATCGGGTAGGGTGTTACAGTTTGGTATCAGAGCCTGATTCCCTCTTTTTGCTATTATGGCATACTATACCCTATGGGAGGTTAAACACTCCTAAGGAGGGGAGTACCCCATAATGACTTAAACTGGGAATTGAGTTTGATATGATTATGTGTATTGGTATATTGGATGAAATTACCTGCATCATGGTTTTCAAAATTGAATTTTGAACTTATTGTATTCAAGTAATTATTTTGGGAAATTTTTTGTTTTAAACAAGTGAGAGATTTGGTGAAGAATGAATTTTGTGTGGATCAATCTAAGGCCAATATTTCCTTGTAGCTCGCACGGAAGCTGTGATAATGTTCCTACTGACCAGTCGAGAGGAGTGGGGGCGGTTGATGCAAGACCGCCAGTATTAGACTATGCAAAGATGAAGAGTTTGGGTGGTAGGGACTTTAAAAGAGATGTGAGTCCAGATGCTGTGGTAGAGTGGTAGAGTGGTTGAGGGAGATGGAAGATGTGTTTGAATATCTTTATGCGACCCCAGAGGAAAAAGTGCAATATGTTGTTTTTCTCCTAAAGGGGTATGCGAGGAGCTGGTGGTCCTCAATCTCTAGAGTTAATGGTGAACGGGTTCAGTTCATCTAGGAGGAGTTCCTGAAGGCCTTTAAGACAGAGTTTCTTCCCGAAGCTTTTATCAAGGCAAAGAACAATGAATTCGCCAACCTTAAGCAAGAGAATATGACAATTACTGAGTACACCATCAAGTTTGTTCGACTACTTTACTTTGAGGATGGGGTGGCGGATACTGAGCATAAGAAGAAGATGAGACACTTGCATGGTCTGCGTCTAGGATTGAAAGAAAAGATCCACAGGGTTGATGAAGAGAGCATGGCCACTATCAAGGAGGCAACACTTAAGTATGAAGCCTATGAAGTTGAGGGTAGAGAGGAAAACAAGGCCAAAGAAGAGGAGAAGACGAGGAAGTTTGGAGTAAATTATGCTGGACCTCGTTACCCACCCAGGAGAGGTCCTAGCAGTTTTGGGAGAACACCGAGTCAATCTATGTCAGGAACATCATACAGGGCACCAATTTCCTCAGCCACACAATTTCCATTTTGTCAAGTTTGTCAGAAGAGGCATCTTGGAGAGTGTAGGAGATTTTCTGGTGTATGCTTTCACTGTGGCCAACCTGGGCACATCATGAGGGATTATCCGCATTCGAGAGAAGTAAGAGCTACACAGTCCGAGCCTTCAGTGCAATTTAATAGAGCCCCATTCAGGGGTGGTTACCAGGGAGTCCGTAGTGGATTTCAGAGTGGTCGTGGTGGTTCACAAGGTGGTAGAGGTGGTGGTCGAAATCAGCCATCAGGAAGTGGTACACAGGGTACCAGAGCACAGGGAGCACCGAGGGTTTATGCAATGACTCGAGGGGAGGCAGAAGTGGCACCAGAAGTTGTGACTTGTATGCTTTCTATCCTTGGCAAGCAATTATATGCTTTGATCGATACTGGTTCCTCTCACTCATTCATGTCATATACGTTTGCACATATGCTACGCTTAGTTCCAGATAAGCTAGGTTATACCTTATGTGTTAAAACACCTGTGGGAGATACCTTGAAGGTAGACTCAGTAATTAGAAGTTCCTTCATTTGTGTGGAAGGAGCTTTCCTAGCAGCAGATTTAATTCTGCTACCTTTTGATGAATTTGATGTCATCCTTGGAATGGACTTTCTGGCAACACATGGAGCTGTTGTGGATTGTCAAAAGAAAGAAGTGTTATTCAACACACCAGATAAAGGTATTGTTGTATTTCGAGGCATTAAGAAAAATGAGACTCATGGTTTTCTTTCTGCCTTGGAAGCTTTTCGATTAGTGAAGGAAGGTTGTGAAGCCTTTCTTGCTCAAGTTATTGTTGTAAATGATAAGAAGGTTGAGGATGTAGAGGTGGTAAGGGAGTTTCCTGATGTATTCCCCGAAGAACTTCCCGGCCTTCCACCAGAAAGGGAAGTAGAGTTTGATATTGAATTGGTACCTGGCACAACACCAATTTCAATGGCACCATATAGAATGGCACCAATTGAGATGAAGGAGTTTAAAGAACAATTGCAAGAATTGCTAGACAAGGGGTTTATTCGACCTAGCATCTCACCTTGGGGTGCACCGGTTTTGTTTGTCAAGAAGAAAGATGGCTCCATGAGAATGTGCATTGACTACCGGAGGTTGAATAAGGCGACAGTGAAGAATCGTTATCCCCTTCCAAGAATAGATGATTTGTTTGATCAATTGTAGGGTGCATCAGTCTTTTCTAAGATTGATTTGAGGTCTGGATACCATCAATTGAAAGTGGCAGATGGAGCAACTTCAAAGAGGGCTTTTAGAAAAAGATATGGGCATTATGAGTTCCTGGTAATGCCTTTTGGACTCACTAATGCACCCGCGGTATTTATGGCTCTTATGAACAGAGTTTTCCATGAATATCTTGATAAGTTTGTGATTGTGTTCATAGATGATATTCTCATCTATTCTAAAAGCGAGGAGGAGCAGAAAACTCACCTTAGAATTGTGTTGCAAATTCTAAGGGAAAAACAATTATATGCAAAATTCTCAAAATGTGAGTTTTGGCTGAAGGAGGTAATATTTCTGGGACATGTAATTTCTGGAAGAGGTGTCGAGGTGGATCCGAAAAAGGTGGAAGCAGTGGTGAGTTGGGCTCCACCAAAAGATGTGTCTGAGTTGAGAAGTTTTCTTGGCATGGCGGGTTACTATCGGCGGTTCGTAGAAGGATTTTCTAAAATTGCTGCACCATTGACTAAACTGTTGAGGAAGAATACCAAGTATGTTTGGGATGAATCATGTCAAAAGAGTTTTGATGAACTGAAAAAGAGATTGACCACAGCACCAATACTTGCACTACCTTCAAGTCAGGGAGAGTTTGTGGTGTATAGTGATGCCTCGTATCAAGGATTGGGTTGTGTGTTAATGCAAGATGGAAGAGTTATCGCATATGCCTCTAGCAATTGCGTCCTCATGAAGTAAATTATCCCACTCATGATTTGGAGTTGGCAGCGGTGGTATTTGCTCTCAAGATTTGGCGACATTATTTGTATGGTGAGACTTTTAAAATCCTAAATGATCACAAAAGCTTGAAGTATATTATGGATCAGAAGGATTTAAATAGTCGCCAGAGGAGATGGATAGAGTTGTTGAAAGATTATGATTGTACCATTGATTACCATCCAGGTAAAGCTAATGTAGTTGCTGATGCTTTGAGCAGAAAAGGCAAGAAGAATATAACGGATCTGGTTGATTTGAGGGCAATGAATGTTGATTTGGAAGTAGATGGTGTGACAGGGTTACTAGCTCGGTTGAATATTCGACCTTTGTTGCATGACAAAATTCGTGAGAAGCAGAAGGAGGACCCAGAGTTGGAAAAAATCATTAAAGACATTGGGGAAGGAAAAGAAAGCCCATTTGAAATGGTAGATGGCATGTTGAAGATGAATGGAAGAGCATGTGTTCCTAATGTTGATAACTTGAGGAAAGAGATCCTAGATGAAGCTCATTCTTCTGCTTATGCCATGCACCCAGGAGCTACTAAAATGTATCACACGATCAAACCATATTTTTGGTGGCGTGGGATGAAAAAGGAAGCGGCTGAACATGTTTTCACATGTCTGGTATGTCAGAAAGTTAAGGCAGAACATCAAGCTCCTGTGGGAAAACTGCAACCACTTCCAATTCCAGAATGGAAGTGGGAGAGAATCACAATGGATTTTGTATATGGTCTCCCATCATCAAGGGAAAAAGATGCAGTATGGGTTATTGTGGACTGACTGACCAAATCGGCTCACTTTTTACCCATTAGATGGAAACCATCACTGGAGACCTTGTCTCAACTATATATTAAGGAGATCGTCAGATTGCATGGTGTGCCAATTTCTATTGTCTCTGATCGAGACCCGAGCTTCACATCTCGGTTTTGGCAAAGTTTACATGATGCCTTGGGAACTAAACTGCATTTTACTTCAGCTTATCATCCTCAAACAGATGGCCAGAGTGAACGAACCATCCTTACCTTAGAGGAGTTACTTCGATCATGTGTAATGCAATGGGAGGAATCATGGATTGACCATTTGCCCTTAATTGAGTTTGCTTACAACAACCAGTACCATAGTAGCTTGGGTGTTCCACCATATGAAGCACTTTATGGGAGGAAATGTAGAACACCATTATGTTGGGATGTAGAAGGAGCAAGGCAAATCTCAAGGCCAGAGATAGTTTAGATCACAGTTGATAAGGTCAAGGAAATCAGGGAGCGTTTGAAGGTGGCTCAAGATCGACAGAAATTTTATGTTGACACGAATAGGCGTGAAGTTAATTTCGAAGTGGGTGAGTAAGTATTTCTCAAAGTGTCACCATGGAAAGGGGTGATGAGATTTGGTAAGAAAGGGAAACTTGCACCTCGGTATATTGGACCCTATGAAATCATAGAGAAGATTGGACCAGTGACATATAAACTAGCATTGCCTCCAGAGCTATCCCAAATCCATAATATATTTCATGTTAGTATGCTGAAGGGGTACAAAGTGGATCCTTCCCATGTTATACAACCAGAAGAGATCGAGTTGAGTCCAGATTTAACTTTTGATGAGGTTCCAGTTGAGATTGTTGATTTTCAGATTAAGACTCTTCGTAAGAAGGAAATTCCAATGTTGAAGGTTGCGTGGAGGAATCAAGAAAGTGAGAGTGCTACCTGGGAGACTGAAGCAAGTATGCGAGAGAAGTACCCTGAGTTGGTAGCGACATACTTTGCAGGTTAACAATCTTGCTTAATAAGTATGTTTTGAACTTGCTGATGTGCTTTTGTTGTGATAGCCCAGTATAGGTTTTTGAAAGCTAAACATGGGAACTTGAGGTGTTATGTGTTTAGTTATGTAATTCAGATCTCCTAACCTAAGAGTTAGGTAATGGTTTATCTACGATAGACCATGTCAAGAGTAAGTAAGCGGACTAAGGGTACAACTCAAGGATAGATTTCGGGGACGAAATCTTTTAAGGAGGGGAGAATTGTAACATCCCGTTTCGGCTAAACCCATATTTCGATCGCTAGAAAGTTCACGATTTAAAATCGAGCGTTTTGATAGTATTTCGGCGAAAATCGGATTATCGATCGATCGGATATTTATACGTATTAATTTTATATATATATATATATATATATATATATATATATATTAGTAAGCGGTCACATATATAATCTCCCCAGCCCATTTTCCTTCTCCATCTCATCGTTTTTCCATTTTCATCCGAGAGAAGCAGCGTAACAGAGGCGCACAGGGCATCGTGAGGGGAAATTCCAAAGCTCAAATTCTTGAGCCCTAGTGATCCAAAAATCCCGTAAGTAATGCATAATTCATCTATGCATCGTGATTTATCGATTTAGAGCTTTAAAACGAGTTTTTGGATCAGGAATTTCTTGAATTCTCGATAAGCCAAATTAGGGTTTCGGAGTATCCGGAAGCCGGATTGAGCCCAAATTTCATATACGAGCTTCCTGCAGCGAGGTAATCAATCCTCTAGTTCTAATCCCTAAATTTCGGCTATAATTTAGGTCGGAGTCGGGATCGCTGAATTTAGCTCCGGCCAGGGTTTGATGTGTTTTTATTGAGAATTTGACCCGGAGCCTAGAACTAATATTGACGGGGATACTGCACGGGATATTAGGACGGTCTCGGATTTTAATTCGGGGTTCGTTCCTGAAATTGACGTTTTAGTACGGGAAGGTTAAACCGGTGTTTGAACGACCAGAACTGGTGAGGGATTAGCACGGCATACCGGGTTTGTCGTATCACGATAATTATATTGATGCTTAGAATTGACCTAGGTGAACTAGAATTGCATGATTAAGGGTGTATGAACTTTTGTGTTATGTGATGAACCATGGACTACTGTATGATATTATTGACTTGCCCTAATCGAGATGGACCTTGTTTATGCTAATGATTCCGTATATGTTGCAAATTGTGGGCTTGACTGTTGATATGCCTTATGATGGTTCGAAAAGGTGATTGGGTATGATTTTTCATGATTGTTGTATTTGGATGCACATGTGGGAAAATATATATTCCCTAGTGATATTATGACGTTTAAGGAGGATGACTGGCACGAGGGTTTATCCCGAGGAAGTGCAATTATACGACTCCTGGTTTACCTATGTTGAGCCAATTGTGGCCTGGTCAAGTACATGTGCAAGTAACGAATTATGATTAAGCAAGATGAGATATGAATCATGTATAAGGATACCAAATATAAGTGTTGTGGTCTCACGGTCAACTACATTGTAATTAGGGCTCCCTATGCTATTACTCTATTATGATATGTATGATAGTCACACCTCTCATGTGGTGGTGACTGAAGAATTCTTATGAGATATGACCACAACCAGAGCGGTGTCGGGGTATCTACACCCATAGTGGTGTGGGGTATGTATGACCACATCCAACGGGATGTGGGGTATGTTTCCCGGGAGAGTTATTAGCATGGGAGTAGCCAGACGCCTATAAGTAAAACATGATAAGATGCATATGCATAAGTCAAGGTGGTTGAGTCATTTGCCTATTGGGATGTCGGAGGGCTGAGATCTGATCCTAGTGCTTTGGCTTGTTTGCTAGATGTATGGTAGGGGTATGCTCTGTTATGAACTCACGATGCTATGATTATCTCACTCAGCTATGAGCTGACCCTCTTTATCCTTTTTCCCTGCTTATGCCATGTGTAAGCAGATCATCATCATCATCAGCAGTAGATAGGTGTGGTCTTCAACCATTCTGAGCTTGGACTACTACTCGGGTTTTTGGCCAGTGATCCACACCTTTTTGTAAAAATGTTTTGAGAACGTTTTTCATGTGCATACTAGCTTCTGATGTAGTGTGAGATATCCACAGGTGTGGAAAGTTGATGATATGTGTATATTTTTGTAATTATGTAAGTTGTGACGATTATGGCTTGTATCAGTATAGTATGCAGTTGTGTAGTATGAAACTGTGACTATGGCTATGAAAGCCAATGCTTATGGTTGTGAGTATATATGTTTGTGATGAATTATTTTGCAGGATAAGTTGCAAGAACTGTTAGCCCATCACGCGAGTAATTCATGTCGAAATTTTATTTTGGTAAATTTTGATAATTAATGTAACACCCGAGATTATTTCCGCTGCAATTGTATGAACAATATGATTAGGTAATACGTATTGGGTAGGATGTTACATAAATGAATTCCTTTGTTGTTCCTTGCCACTTCAATTCCCAAAAAGAACCTCAAATTTCCCAAATCTTTGATGCTAAACTCATTATGAAGGAACTATTTCAATCTTGGTATCTCTGTGATGTCATTGCCTCCAACTAATAGATCATCCCCATAGATGAGAATGCAAGTATAGGATGAATCGGTTACCTTGAAGAACAATGAATGATCTGCCACGCTTTGAATGTATCTAAGAGTCTGAATCTTGTCTGTTAATTTAGAAAGCCATTGGTGTGAAGCTTGCTTTAAGCCATAAAGAGACTTCTTTAATTTGCAAACTGGGTTGGTAAAACCAGGAGGTGGATCATAACCCTTAGGCAATGTCATATAGATTTCCTCCTAGAGATCTCCATGGAGGAAAGCATTGTTGACATCTAACTGGTGAATGTGCCAGTTTCTCATGGAAGCAATAGCCAAAAAGGTTCTCACAGTGGTCATTTTGATCACTAGAGCAAAGGTGTCCTGAAAATCCACTCCTTCTTGTTGGGAATTGCCTTTGGCAACTAGTCTTGCTCTAAGCCTGTCAAGGCTGCCATCTGATTCAAATTTGGTTTTGTAAACCCATTTGTTCCCAATAGGCTTCTTTCCAATAGGTAGATTTACTACATCCCAGGTTTGATTCTTGATCAAAGCTTTGATTTCATGTTGCATTGCAGCATTCTAGGCTGCTAACTTAGAGGCTTCTTTGTAGGAAGAAGGATCATGCTGAGAAGAGATGTTTAAAACAAATTGTTTATAATGAGGGGCAAGAGAATCATATGAGAGGAGTGACGAAAGAGCAAACCTTTTGTCTTGAATCTGTTGCAAACTTGACTGACTGGTAGTGCTAGATTGCTTGGCCAAATAATAGTGGTAGTCTTTGACCAGGTGGGGTGGTGCTTTAGTGGTTCTGTCTGATTTTCTCAGTGGAATAGGAGGAGCTGGAGGAGGAGAAGGAGTAGATTGGGAAGAGGTATGATTCAATGGAGAGGCAGAACTTGAAGGGAGAAGAGTATCAGAAGTAGGAGAAGAAGGAGAAATAGGAGAGGATGGAGGAGATGGTGTGTTCAGTGGCTCAGTAGGAGTCTGAGCAGGTTGAGGAGAGGAAGGTGGAGAAAAAGGGTTAGTCAAGGGGAGCGTCTGAGTCATCATCTGAGGTAGTGGTAAGATGAGAGGGGACAGGAAAAAGGTAATCAGGATCAGAGGGATCTGTTGGAGGAGGAGGAGTGGAATCTGGATATTTAAAGGGAAATTCAGTTTCATAAAAGATGACATCTCTGGATATGAAAATGTCATGAGAGGTAAGGTCATAAACTCTATATCCTTTGATTCCAACAAGGTAGCCCAAAAAGACACCCTTCCTAGCTCTAGGTTGAAATTTGGTCATGTGATTCCCTAGGGTACTAGCATAACACAGGCTACCAAAAAATTTCAAATTGGTAAGATATGGAGGTTTGAGGTAAAGAAGTTCATAGGGTGTTTTGTTTTGAATGAAAGTAGAAGGAATTCTGTTGATAAGGAACACAACATGTTTAATGCAATCTCCCTAGAAAGTGGTAGGGAAGTTGGCTTGGAACTTTAAGGCTCTTGCCACTGCTAGAATGTGTTGGTGTTTCCTTTCAACTTTGCTGTTTTGTTGAGGGGTTTCAACACAGGACATCTCATGTAAAATGCCTGTGGATTGAAAGAAATCTTCCATGTGAAATTCACCCCCTTGGTCACTTCTTATCCTTTTAATGATAGTTTGAAATTGCCTCTGCATTTGATAGCAGAAGGCAATGAGTTTAGCCCTAGCATCAGATTTAGCAGCAAGTAAAATGACCCAAGTCATTCGTGAATAGTCATCCACAATAGTTAAGAAGTACTTGAGTCCATCATAGGTAGGAACAGGATTGGGACCCCATATGTCTACATGAAGAAGTTCAAAAACAAAATGGGTTACAGATTGACTGGAAGGAAAAGGAAGCCTTCTTTGCTTTGCAAAGTGGTAAACATCACAAGGTAAGTCTCTCTGAGTTTTGATGGAGGTACAAAATTGGTTGAGGAGTGGAATTTTAGAATGAGATACATGACCTAATCTAAAATGCCATAGATCAGTGGAATGAGAGATGACAGCTGAGATGTGTTTAGGGGAATTAGGTACTTCTAGGTAGTAGAGGCCATTGAGCAATCTAGCAGAACCAGTCACTCTCATCTGCATCAGATCCTGTAGGAGACAAAGGTTAGAATGGAAAGTCAGGCTTAGAGAGTTGGTGGTGGTAAGTTTGCTGACAGAAATCAAGTTGAAGGTGAATGTGGGAACATATAGAACATCCAAGAGGATTAGATTCTCATTCAAGGCAATAGTTCCAGTGTGTGTAGCCTGTATTAGTTCACCAGTTGGTAGAGTAATAAAGGAATTGGATAGGGGCTGAGTATTATCAAGATAGTCAAGAGAGCAAACTATATGGTCAGAAGCCCCTGTGTCAAGGATCCAATTGTCTGTTGTATGTGAAATTATATTGACCATAGAGCCTGTCAAAAGAGAATTTGAAATGTTACCTCTGTTGGTGACAAAGGCAGCAGCAGCATGAGAAGATTGGCCCTTTTGAGAAGACATGAGATTCATTAACTTTTCATACTCAGATCTGGTGAGTTTGATCTCATCTTCCTGCTGAGGAGAACTAGCAGTGTTAGCATAACCCCTTCCTCTACCTCTGCCATAACTTGAGGTGGATGTTCTGGATGCAAAGTCAAGGGGAAAACCATTCTTTCTGAAGCATATATCAACTGTGTGTCCATGTTTCTTGCAAAATGCGCATTCAACCACCCAAGGAGGAATAGAAGAAGGAGTTCTAGTACCAAAATCAGGTGGCCAACCATGTTTTTGATAACAAGTGTCCTCTGTATGGCCTTCTTTCTTGCAAAATGTGCAGAAGGGTCTTTTCTGTGGGAGGTTTGGCCTTCTCATGATGCCTGGCATGGCTAAGGCTGTGGTTTCTGTGTGAACAGAAGCAATCATCTTCCATGTTTGAGTGCCATAGAGATGGCGTTCATGTTGTAACATTCTTTGAAAAACGCTGTTGATGTTAGGAAGATCATCCCCAAACAGAACCTGAGATCTAACTCCAGAAAAACTCTCATTCAACCCTCTGAGAAACTTGATGACATAGTTAGTTTCTTGATATTCCAAGACCTTTTTCATGGCACGACAGTCTAAGTGACTTGTAGGAGTACAGTCACAAGGCAGTAAAGGTTGATAATTGTCAAGCTCATCCCTAAGAGTGATGACATTCCCATAATATTATGTGATAGTCTGATTACCTTGCTTCAACGTGGAGAGGGCTTCTTCAAGTTCAGCAGCCCTAACAATATCTCCAGATCCATACCTTTTTTGAAGGCTTTTCCATGCTTCTGCTGTTAATTTGATGCTGAGAATTGTCTTCCTGATTTCTGAATCCACTGACTGTTGAATCCAGCTTAATATCATATCGTTGTTCCTGATCCAAGCTCCATACTTGGGATGTGTTTCTGCAGGCTGTGGTATGGTTCCACTAATGAAGCCTAACTTGTTCTTTGTTGTAAGAGCATTGAACATAGCACGACTCCAATCGTTGTAGTTTGTTGTGCTGAGACGATCTGCAACCAGGAGGGAGCCTGGCTGCTCTGAACCGTAGAGGAAGTATGGATCTTCCATCTGATAGGCAATGTGAGGAGCTGCATTGTCATCCTTTTGTGGTGGTTGCTGCATTTGAGCAGCAGCGTTTGCTGTTTGGTTTTCAGCCATAACGGGCGGCGCCTAGGTCTGAAAGAATGGCTCTGATACCATAACCACCAGGTTGAACTTGAAAAACCCTACAAGCTTGTTTCTCTTTCATTTCATCTCTGCCTTATAGACACTTGAAAGCTGCAGTCGCGCAGAGTCAGAGATGTGAGAACTAGAAAAGCCGGCGCGGGCAACCCTAATGTGAGCGTATGAAGCCGCACTGCTCTCAAATTCAGAGTCTCTAGCAATTGATTGCAAAGGGAGATGGACCAGAAAAGAGAGGCGAACAGATAGGATCTCTCCCCAAATCCAGGGCAATTGAGGAGCGATACCTGTCGAACCCCATGCGAGGTGCAGAAACGGCGAAACAAGAGTTTGTTCACGTAATCTTTGAAACTCTCCACGTTGTTGTTGAAGGATTCCCCGTCGAAATTCAGGACGGGAACCGTTCTCCAGAGTGATCTCCACCTGCTCGACAAAATGCCGCTTCGAGCGGCCGACTTGGTGTCAAGGAAGGAGAGGATACAGCGGAGAACTTGGTCGGGCAAATCGCTCAATCTGTCGGGGCTGGTTCCTTTGACTACTCGCCGTCATCTTCCTCCTCCTTTCCCCTGCGCTTAAGGCATCCCGAGTTCTGAAAACCAAGTTCAATTTGCTAGCAGAGAACACAAACAAACGAAATGATTCAGAGCAAATTTCGTTATCGCCACGAGCGAAAATATAAACGTTGGACGAACTTCCACCAGAGGTTACAGGCTAAGGATCAAAATCTTGGAGTAACATACGAAGAGTGGGAGAGACAGAGTGCTGATTTGACGGTCTGAAATCTTGCGCGCGTGCTCTGAAGCAGGGAGAAGATGGAAGAAGCTTCCAGAATCCGGTTATGGGGAACGGAACGAGAACGGGATCGGCTCTTTCAAAGGATATCAGCGTTCTAATCTCTCGTTGCTGCGGTGAACTCAGCTGCCGGCAAACCCGGGGGGGGGGGGGGGGGGGGGGGGGGGGGGGGAAAGAAGGCTAAAAGGCGCTAATTGATTGATGGCATGGCGGACACGTGTTAAATTTAATATTTGTATCATTTATTTAAATTTATGACACATTTTGGTACCATGTTTGTTATTTATGAGAAACAGAGAAAGCCAAGTTCGATATTCTTCCTTTGCCAAAACATGTCTAGTCTCTTCTATATATGAATAATCATAGTAAAGAAAGCGGATTTCCTTCTATTCGTACACTTTGATCGCTAAATGTTGATTTTATAGGTCACATTCGAAGAAGTTGTTTCGCGCCAAATTTGAAAGAGAGCTATAACAGAAAGCATAACACTCAATGAAGTCTTGAATTCGGTAAATTAGTTAGTTCGCGTTGTCAGATCCAAAATAGTTAGTTTTTTTTGTAAGACAAAATAGTTAGTTAACTAATATGGTGAGTAAACTTCAAATTAAGGGGTCGTTTGCTTGTTGGATTTGAAAAATGAGGGTTTTGGCCAATAAAAACCTTGAGATTTTTGTTGGATTTATTGGATTATGGATTTGAAGAGTCTAATGTTTGCATGATAGATTTGATGATGAATTTGTTAAATAAATAACTAACCATCAAGGATTTGCAAACCCCAAATCAATATGTGGGATTTACAAGTCCGTGGGGTCCACGGATTTGGTTCCAAAAATAAAGACCAAATCCGTGGACCCCACGGATTTAGCACCCTTCAACAAACAATGGATTTATGTTAAATCCATCAAGCTTGGGATTTGGGTACCAAATCCATGACCCAAATCCAACAAGCAAACGACCCCTAAAGAATAGTTTTTATACATCATCATCTATCAAACTGTGAAAGCTCTGCAAATCGATTTGCCTACGTCACCATCTACCTAAAATCGCTCATGACTTAGCAGTTAAGTGCTAAATTGGATAAATTGGTTAGTCCAAATTAAATCAGAACCTTAATAATTAGTTTGGCGGGTCAACGTCAACTTAAAATTTACTAAAACTGAAGTTGTCACGTGTCTTAACCAAACTGCCCAAGCTACTATGCAGATAGATTTGCCTATGTCACCATGTGAAAAATCAATCATTTCGCACAAAATTTAACGGAAATGCAACTCCCGTATACTATCAATGAATTCGTCAATTCGGTACATTTGTTACGGAATCTCAACCTCAGTAATTAATTTGGCACGTCATTTTCAAATTAAAAGGCGCGAAGCTCTTATTATCTATTATCAACAAAACTATATATCCTCTGCAATACGATTTAACCTACATCACCACCTGAAAAATATCTTCGCACACCAAATTCAAAAAATTTTGTAACTTCATCAGTAAAAAAGTATGATTTACCAAACACTCGAAAACCCGCAAATTGGTCCGTCCGCTTAACTTAACTTTTGAAATTCTTTTGAAGCCACAACTTAAGATTGGAACTTCATTACTACTTCAAGAAGACTCATTACGGTTTTTACAAACGGGTGCATTTGTTCTATCTTATTCTTACCAGTGCACTAATGATGTGCATGAGTTGGCGTGCATGCAGCTGATATCTATTAAATTACGAAACTGCAGTGTCGTGTATTTTGATTAGAGTTATAGGTATAATATACCGCTATACTATGCATTTTTATCAAACATGCTCCTGTACTATTTTTATTATCAAACATGGAGTCAACTCGTGTACTTTACTAGCAAGCTAACTTGAACTAGTTAAGTGGTGGTAGTCATTCATAAGAGATTTCAAACTAGGAGTCATCTCTTCTGTGGTCCCCTGATCACCCGCCGCAAGCTACAAAATTTGCAACCGCCGCAACCAGTGGGACGTAACGCTGATCAATGCTTATTTCCCCTCCCTCACGTTCGCGTGGAGATGGTTGAGGATGTTCATCCTCAGCCTCGGGGACGCGCGCCAGAGATTCAACTGGCTGAGCGTGCTGATATCATTCCTCCTCGAGGTAATCATCCATACCAGCACCCTCGCCTAGACTTTCCTACTTTCTATGGCGAGAAAGCTCGTGATTAGGTGCGAAAGTGTGAAAAACTCTTCCTTGTGTATCACATTGCGAACACTGAGAAGGTAGAGTGAGAGCATCCACAACCAAAGACTCAATTTCGTAAAAGGGGACGGTTTCATACTAGATTTTGCCTACTGGGTGCCACTATCAGACACTATGGCATAATTTAAACAAACATGTTTGCACAAACTCAACCATTGGTGTGGTTCCAGAAGACCCTTTAAGAAAGTAAGTGAGCAACGAGCAAGGTGCGATTTCAGCTTCCAGCATCAAGGATTTTTTTTTTATGGTTAATCAAAATTGCATTAAGCTCTAGGATCCTTGTAACTAAGGATCTCTCTCCAAGATACAAAGTAAACTTATTACAAAACCATCAAACTACTAGAACTGATAAAAACAAAAAAGGTATATACTATTGGAAACTAGGTAGAGCATTCTGTGTATCTATCCGACTACTAATAAAAAAACCAGCTTCAGATTGAATCCAGACCACCAACTGGGGAGGGTGCTGCAAACCCGTGCCATAACACCTTCTACATCGCTCCCTCCATACATAGCTCATCACCATACTCCATATTAGTTTACCAAGTTTACTCTCTATAGAAGAACCATCCCAGAACCGTACCGCCTATAACACAGTTTCATGCCAAGAAGTTTGGACAGGGAGAGGAAGGAAGTCGATCAATCTATGTTTAGAGGAACGGATAGAAAGCCAAACCTTTTTCACAAAGAACCTCGGCATAGGTTGCCCTGACCAGCACAGGGACACATCAGCACCCGTGATATATTGATGAGCCTCCTCCTTTGCCTTCAATATTCGTTTCCATACCCACGAACCCACCGAGGTTGGAGAAACCTCCCAAATGGACTTTGTCCTGAGTCCATACTTCCTGATCCAAGCAACCCAAAGAGAGCCACTTCCAACCAGAATATCCCATATTTGCCTTATAACACAGGCACGGTTCCAGACTCTGAAATCCTTCACTCCAACACCACCCTCTGCTTTCAATGCAATAACATGTTCCCAAGCAACCAAAGCCTTAGCTCGTGTACCATTTTCACCCACACCCCATAGAAATCTGTTACATATAGCCTCGATGTCTTTCAACACACTCTGAGGAAGAAGGAACACGCTCATCCAATACTGAAGCACACTGGATATCACAGAGGAAACAAGTTGGATACGACCAGAATAGCTCAGGGATTTTGAGTTCCAGCCACGGATCCTTGCTGTGATCTTCTCCACTAATACTTGGCAATCAGTTTTAGACAACTTCCGAGACAAAAGTGGCATCCCCAAGTACTTAACTTGGAATGTACCAGTGGAAATCCTGCTGAACCAGCAATGATAACTTGATCCTCAACTGGAACCCCTCCAAAGAAGACCTGACTCTTATCTGGATTACATTTCAGTCCAGACAGTGAATAAAAATCCCCCATCAATCCTTTTATCCCCTCCACTGCCTCAAATGAGCCATCAAAAAATACAAGAGGTCATCTGCAAATATGAAATGGGAAATATCCAGACTCTTAAAGCGTAGATGATATGGTAACTGCCCCGCTGCATTTGCCTTAGCCAACAAGCAGGAGGAAACCTCCATGGATATGACAAACAAATATGGTGAAAGCGGGTCACCCTGCCTAAGGCCCTTCTCCGCTGGGAAATAACCACACAACCCCCCATTCAAACAGACACTGAACACTGGGGAAGACACACACACTCTAACTCTTTGAACAAACCAGTCTGGAATACCCATAGCAGTCATAACCGTAAAAAGGAAAGACCAATTAACTTAATCAAACGCCTTCATTAAGTCAATCATGACTACACATCTAGGAGCAATAGATGTTTTATTATAGTCTTTAACTAACTCAGACGCCATGAGGATATTATCACAGATTAGTCTTCTTTTTATAAAAGCATATTGTGATTGACTAATAAGGAGTGGGAGAAACTTTGATAATCTATTAGCTAGAATCTTCGTAATGCCCTTATACAGAACATTACAGTAGGATATGGGCCGGAAGTCCTTCATACGCTCAACATTTGCTAGCTTAGGAATCAAAGTAAGAATAGTGGAATTAAGCTTCCTATGTAGAATACCTGTCTCAAAAAAATGAAGGAGAGCATCCTCCACATCCTTACCCACTACTGACCAGTGAGCCTTATAGAAATCTGGAGGGTAACCATCAGGGCCCGGGGCCTTGTCAGACGCCATAGCCAAAAAACATACTATATTTCTTCACAAGTAACCTCCCCTTGTAACTCCCTTGCAGCTTCTGGGGTTAACTTGTGCCTGAGTAAAGCTTCATAGAATTCCACTGGCTACTCCTTGACATCCCTATTAACCTTGCCAAGCAAAGACTTATAGAAATCTACAGCAACACCCCTCGTCTGCTCTACATCAGTGACTATTGAACCATCCTCTACCACCAGATGATCTATAGTCTGTCTTTTGTTTCGGATTCTGACATAGTTATGAAAAACCCTGTGTTAGAGTCACCTCCCAAAACCCAAGACATCCGAGACTTCTGTCTGAAAAAGCTTTCTTCAGCAGCTTGTGCTTCAAAACATTCCTGAGCCAAGATTGATTCTCTCTCAACATTCTCTTCAGTAGGAGCTCTAAGAACTTCATCTTGAGCAGCAGCCAGGCAAACCTCAACCTCCCTTGCTTTAACAGATATGTCAACATAAGCGGTACGATTCAATGTTCTAAGCTTCTTCTTCAGCCTCAAAAACTTCAGAAAGAGTCTATCAAACGGATCATTCACTTCCAGGTCAGAATCCTCCCAAGTTGTTTTCAAAAGATCATAGTAAGCAGGGTGAGATCTCCGGAACTTGAAATATTTAAAAGGCTTTGGCAAACTCTTCAAGCCATTAGACGTCAACAACAACATCCCACAGTGGTCAGAGACACCAGGGCTCAATGTTCTAGCAGCACGGGAATGAAAACTATCCAACCAAGTGCTATTAACTAAGACCCTATCTATACGTCTGGCAATAGGATTAGATTTCTGCTTATTCCACCACGTATACCATGAACCAGAGACCTTATGGTCTACCAGTTGCATTTCATCAATCCAGTGTCGAAAATCCATCATGCTCTGATTCACTACCACTACATTTGATGCCTCGTTGACTTCAGCAATGGCATTAAAGTCACCAAAGACTACCCAAGGAACATAAGACCTTTGACAAGCTGCTAGATCCTTGTACAACTGAGCCCTCTGCAACGTTTTATTGGGGCCATAAACAGCAGTAACTATCAGAACTTCATCCTTTGTTGTTACCTTCACATGAAGGAAATGTTCACCAGACTCCAGTTTTGTAACCTGCAGCTCATTCCTCCAGAGCAACCAGACCCGACCCGAAGCTGACTTTGAGTAATTATCCATAACTTCCCACTCTTTAAACTGTCCTTTAACTATAGTATCATAATTCTCCTTCACAACTCTAGTTTCTAACAAAGCAACGAAATCTACTCTATTTTTATTTAGTTGATTGTTATATACCTGTGTTTCTCACGAGTGTTGAAACCCCTGACATTCCATGACAGTAAAATCATCGACGCTTGCCCCTCCCACGCCCACGACGAGGAGGTGGAGCTTTAGCCTTAGACTTACTTTGTGACTGAGAATTCGAACTACTGGCAACTTCAACCACACCTTGACTACCAGACCCTGTATCAACAACTACTGTTTCCACAACTGCCTTACCCTTGTCAGTGCTCATAGAAAGCGACATCACACAAGCCCCCGAACTTGAGCCTTGAATCCCTTAGACAACCTGGAACCCCCCCCCCCAAGGTGTGTCAGCATCAGTACTGAACACAACTCTGACTGGAGAGCCTAGAGAGGCTGGCGAGGATAACTTGGCACCTTCACCACTCGACTTCTTCTGCCAAACAATGTCCTTCTCCTCCGGTAATCAACACTCCTCCCCACTACCTTGGGCATGCCCAAAAACTTGACAATGGAGACACTTAGGGGGATGACGAAGGTATTCCACCGAAAGATCAAAACCCACATCACCATCTGGTTGAATCCGAATAGAATCCTGAAAAGTAGAATCTACCCTCAACTCAATACAGATCTTAGCCATACCAACATTTGCCCCCCTCTTGGTAGCCTGATCCATCCAAAGAGGTACGCCCAGGACACTAGCGATACGGCTCAAACCCTCGACTGTGTGATACTCCAGAGGAATACCAGCAATCTTAACCCAGATAGGAAGGGAAGCTAGATGCAGATCCAACGGTTGAATCTCCGGCGTCCAGCGACGCAGATAGAGAGGAACATTCTGACAGTGCCAAGGGCCTCCCTCGAAGACCCAGGTGCACGTCCCGAGGTCTGAGAACTGAAACAAGAACATCGAATTACCAAACTGAAAAACCTGAACCAGTCCTTCTCTGTCCCACATCCTATTCGCAAAACTCTGGATGACTGAAAGCGGTGGCAGATCCGATAGGAATTGGCTGACTAGGGTTTCATTCCATCGAATAGCACCCGCTTCCTTGAGAGCACGAGGAAGGATAAGAGCACCCGCTTCTACTTCCGGTTGATCTTCCAGCAGCTGGGAAGCTTACCCAATAACTACACAGAAGTTAGAAAATAAGCAAGCTTAGCTCTTAAGTTAAATATTAGCAGGAAGGAAACACTTATTATATGTACAGTGAGAATAACCAAGATTACCTCGATGGTGCAATGACCCAGCAGGAGGGATGTTACATTGTTTAGAGCTTGGAGAAAGGAGATCAAACATTGTAGCGCCCCTACCTCGTGGTACTCGATGAAATCGTTCACGTCAATGACACGGATATCAGCACGATCGAGGGAAGGAACAGTTAACTTGTAGACTCCTACGTCTTCTATATCATGCCGAAGACTCAAGAATTTGAGTTTCGGAGCAAATATTTCAAACTTGTAACATGAGACACAATCCAATTCAAGGCTAACCAATTGCGGTCCACATAGCTTCATATTACCAAAGTCCAAACAATGAGTCAGGGCCAATTTCTCCAGACACGGTAAGCTAGAAAAATTATCCAAGCCCTCAGCCAAATAAGAAGCTAAGCAGCAACTTTTCAAAAGTAAAGTCCTCAACTTTCTGAAGCCATAAGATCCAAATCTACTATCAATGTAGATAAATCTTAGTTCTAGAGTTTCGATGTTGCAATTCGAGATTGTGCCAAATAGATCAGAGAAACTGCTGCGGCGATCGAAATATGTCCTCAGGTGAATCACTAAATGTTGAGCATTATGGGATAAGGCATATTGGATGACCTTGACAAACAGACTATCGACGTGATTGTTGCTCTCCGAACGATGATTATGAATGTAGGCTAACTTGCGGACATTCCAAGGGATGGCGGAGGGCCAAAACCTTGAGGACAGAGACATGTTTCCAAGCGCATTGCCAAACTCTGAACAGTACAGAGGTCTGAACAGCGGATTTGGTATCGAGAAACGAAAGTATGTGATGAATGATGGAGTCAGGAAGATGGCTAAACCTATCAGTAATTGTGGTATCTTCTTCTTCACGTAGCCTTGACCTTCTACCGCTTTTCCCCAAGTCGCAGTAGCTACTGTTGTGATTCTTGGATTTCTGTACTGATCAAATCAATTCTATCTAAAGCAACAAATGGTAAGGAATTAGAAACGGAAATTTTACCAAGAAATCAACGAACAGGAATTCACCTGTCTTTCCGATGATCGCTGCAGGAGGAGAGACTATTACCCGCCGTGCGCCGCGCCGCGCCAACAGAGGATAGAGCTCCAATTGTTAGAGTGTGGTATAAGATCCAGCAGAACCTTCTCCCAACAACTCGAGTTATTGGGAGCAACTGGTTCATGACATGGTATCAGAGCCTTCTGTGACGAAAGGTCTTGTGTTCGAATCTCCACGACCCCCAATATTAACCTTTGATTAAAGCATAAGGTATGGTGGGCCTGTGCAAACTTCAAGCCCGTGAATTGGCTTTCGTTTGAGGGGGCGTGTTAGAGTGTGGTATAAGATCCAGCAGAACCTTCTCCCAACAACTCGAGTTATTGGGAGCAACTGGTTCATGACAGATGATTAACCCTGCCCGCTGTGATCCGAACTGCTCATCGTCGAAGCTCGGACGTCCAAAGTCGTTGAAGGCTGACACAGAACGAGACCGCTAGCTTCCATGGCTGGAGAAAGTTCCACGTCTCGCCGATTTAGGGTTTTGGACTTTGGTGGCGGGCGATTGCAGAGGGTAAATGGAATCTGACCGGGAAAGTTAGTGAAACTGCCAGAGACGATTGAGGTGGTCTAGTCTACGAGAGTTGTTAAAATGTATTTGAGTAAACATTAATAACAAGGGGTGGAGGCGCAGTTGGTTAGCGCGTAGGTCTCATAGATAAAGAGTGATCCTGAGGTCGAGAGTTTGAGCCTCTCTCACCACATTTTTCTTATGACTATGTTCATGTCAATTATTTTAACCTTTCGAGTAAACATAACAACAAGGGGTGGTGGCGCAGTTGGTTAGCGCGTAGGTCTCATAGCTAAAGAGTGATCCTGAGGTCGAGAGTTCGAGCCTCTCTCACCCCATTTTTTCTTATGATTATTTTCCTGTCCATTGGTTTAACCTTTTGCAAATTTGTAGAGCAGTAGTTCCTTCCACCAGACTCGGCATTAGAGATCATGAAGGAAAATCGTGATAGTAGGTAGGGCTGCAAATGATCCGAGTTTTACTCAAGTTTGAACTTGATTCGTTAATAAATGGCTCGGGCTAGGCTTGTTTACTAAATTCTCAGATCGTATTTAATACATTCATTTTGTATGTCGTGTATGGTACATGTGATTGATGTAGAGATAAAAAATAATAATCAAATGTTCAATATTAATCAATCTTATATTATAATTTTTAGGTGTCATATTGTTTAGTTAATAAATTTTAACTAGTTCAAATCATGTTATTTCATAGTATCGAAACAATTTTGTACATAATTTCTTTATAGAATTAAAAATAAGGCATATTTTCTTACATGTTCAACATGTTAAACTTCACATGATGTGAGATATATAATTTAACAACCCTATGAATTATGAAAGTCCAAATTAGATCTATTAGTCCATAAGTCAGTGATCAAGTTGGCCCTCAAAACCACAATGTTGAGACATCTCATGAGCTCTAAATGAGCCATCTCACGAGTTGAGCTTAACAAGCCACCGAGTCGAGCTAGCTCGCGAGCTTCACGAGCTGAACAAAGCTAGGCTCAAGCTTGGCTCGTCAGTAAACGAATCGAGTTTCGAACGAGATTTTCCCGATTCGAGCCTCGAGTTGCTCGCGAGTAGCTTGACTCATTTGCAGCCCTAATAGTAAGTACTAACAGTGCTTAGATTTCTTAAAGAGTCCCGACCTTAGAAAATATACACGATTAGAGATATTGCCTGGCTTTCAAACAGGCAATTGGATGAAGCAGTGAAGGAAAAAGGAAAAAGAACTGCTGAAGCTGAGATCACAAGAAAGAAAGAGAAAATCAGTGCCATTCTATTCCACCGAACGTTGTAGTACCCACACCTTCCCATATCTCACCAAATCCTACTTCCTCTGAATCAACACCTTCCATGTCGCAGTCCCACCAACCAGAGCCATTAGCATCTGTCCAAAGCACAGAAAAGCAAAAGCAGGTTAAGGAAACAATAAAATCAGATATGCCTTTTCCCATACCATCAAGGAAAGCCTCCAAAGAGAATATCATTTCCGTATCTCACTCGGCGGCGGCTCCAGAACACAGAAGTGCACTGGGCCGCATTTTATTAGAAAATTAGAATAGTAAAAAAATATAATGATTATAATTTTTTTACAATGTAAATTGTACACGACGGTATTTTAATTTAGCGAATACATTAATAATGGAGTCCACATCCATACCAATAGTATACACTGTTTCAAATAAAATACTTGAGCAATCGACTCGAAATCCATCGCTCATTTTGTTGCGCAAATCAATTTTCACATGTTTCGTTGTTAAAAAGGTTCTATTCGTATTAGCTGTTGAAACGAGCAGCATCAACACTAGACAAATCAATCTACTAAACAATTTGCATTGTGTTTCCATCCTTATATCCACAAGCTACTCTAGTAAATTTTCCAAGGTAACAAACCTCATATATCTTTTAGTCTTTTACGTTTTAAATTTTTTGAATTTTTATGTTTCATTGTTTTTTTAGACGAATAACCTTTGGGGTTAGAATTTATAAGCTAAATTTAGAGTAGTGATTTTTAATATGTTCATCTGAATTATTTTTCTAATTATACCCAATCTTATTTTAAAATAACAACGACCCAAATATCTAAAATCGAAAAATTCATAAGGCCTATACTAACTATGGATCCAGAGGAGAGCTGGGCTGGGGCCCGGGGTGGCCACCCCCTGGATCCGCCACTGATCTCACTCACAATGATTGTAGACCTTTTCCTGCTTTTTCTTGTTATTGAATCTATCTTCAGCTGCCCTGTTTCTCTCTTGTTGATCACCCCCCAGCACCAAGGGCGGTTTACGAACAGCAGCAGCAGTATGCTTTATTTGCTCACAAGCTTGTAACCCTGGTGAGATAAACATCTTATGAGTCATAAACCATAAGGATGGAAGCTACAGCTAGAAGCTTCAACAGTCAAAGTTCGTAAATTTTGAGTCATTCCTTGATGAAAACCAATGCCGGCAAGTAGGAATCTTTAACAACCTCATGAAAAGTTTCAAGTGCAGAAAACTAATTCCACACATTAAACTGCGATAAGCTGTGGTGTAAGCTTACTCAAGCACCAGCAGCTAGCTAGAAAATTTTCAGTTGTAACGCTAACAGAATCGACCCAAATCCTAGTTTTACTCAGGAAGAGACATGGAAAGTGGAAAAGCCAAGTCTGTGAAGTCACGATCTTTTCCTAACTAAACTAGAGCTCTCGGGGGGGATAGCTTATGTATAAACTGATATATAGTAGATAAAGTTTGAAATAGTTCATCCTAAAGGCCTAAGTGTTCTTGTACCTGTTCTGGACGGGCAATCTGAGTGAGAAGAACCCAAACCAGGCAAACTGCTGGAATCAGTTGGTTTCGTGATTGTGCCAAATCCACATGATGAATCAGCAGCAGCATTTCCCTTTTCACCAACAGCAGGCTTCTTAAACAAATGAAACACTAATTCATCATCCACTTCCGCCAGGGAGTTCCTCTCTTCCATGTCATCCTTTGAGCCCCCACTAACGCTGCTGTCGGTTCTACGACCTAATGGCGACAGAAAAGGCTGGGACTTACCCTGATACCAAAGTCCAGCAAACAGAATTCAAACCCTAACCTTCAATTCGACCTCAAATAAGTCCGCAAATTCCAAGCAAAAGCTAACCCTCGCAATTCGCCAAAGATGCCAAGAGCAGGCTAATTGAGAAAAGGAAGGAAGAAGCACACCTTCAGTGATCTGGAGCGAACGGCAGTTTTGTGCAGCTTCTTGTTGAGGAAATCAGAGAGCGATAACTTTGAAGAATTCACCAAACCGTTTTTCTTCTGTTCTCCCGCGGCATCGGGATCCAGAGCGCTGATTTCGTTCCTGAAGTGTTCAGCGAAAGAAATGGTTACTAGCTAAAGTTGAACAGAGAATTCAAACAGCCAGAAGCAAATCGTCGAGCAATCGTGCCGCTGCGGCGGATAGCTTACCGGCGGTTGGAAGAAGATGGGAAAACCAAGGACGACATAATGGATCTCTGGCCTATAGCCCTAATTGGATTGTCCTTTGGTTTCATTTTTCGCACCTCTTGTTAACGATCTTCCTTCTTCCTCCAAAACCTTTCTGATTCGCGTCAGTTTCCAAGCCAGCCTGGTTGCAGGGTTTTGCTTTCCTCCGGCGATTTTCATTCCCTAAAGTGTTTGGCGCCGCGCTGGAGCGAGATAAACAGCCAAATTTAGATAAGTTTTAATTTTCCCGCGCTCTTCTGATTTAGGCAGTTAACCACCAAAAGTTCCCGCGTCTTTGATTGTTTGTCAAGTGGGAGATGATAGGGTGCTATGGGACCAGATCAGGTAAGTAACTGAAGGGTCAGTAACCCATCAGTAACCTCTTCTCTTGTCGCCACGTGTCAGTTCCTTTTTTTATTTAAATTAAAAACGAAAGGACAATAAAGTAAAATTGCTCCTACCTCTATTTATTGCTAACGCTGACTTTTGACCGGATCACATCAGCGCCTTCTCTCTCCTCGAAAAAACCTTTAATTTTCATTCTCTTAATCTTTAACGGACGATTTCTCACTCATTTTAAGTCGAAATTTTTTTTTTTTGCACAGTTAGATCAGATTAATTGTGCTCTTCAAAATGATATCTACTTTGATATTTTTTGGACATAAAAAAATTTGTCAGTTATTACCAGTCTATACCATATGGTATTGACCATACCATATGGTATGAAAAAAATTTAACACATCAATATATATTACGTTACCACCCAATACCATATGGTATAGTGTGGTAATATCAATATATATTTCGTTACCACCCAATACCATATGGTATAATATGGTAATATCAATATATATTACGTTACCACCCAATACCATATGGTATAGTGTGGTAATATCAATATATATTTCGTTACCACCCAATACCATATGGTATAATGTGATAATATCAATATATATTTCGTTATCACCCAATATCATATGGTATAGTGTGGTAATATCACACAATACCATACAATATCATATGGTATAGTGTGGTAATATCAATATATAATTCGTTACCACACAATACCATGCATTACCATATGGTATAGTGTGGTAATATCAATATATATTTCGTTACCACCGAATACCATATGATATAGAGTTATAATATCAATATATATTATCTAAAAGAAAAAAAACAAAAGGAGGTAGAGAAAAAAGATCGTCTTGTGTCGCCTCTCATTTCCTCTTCCACAATCAAGAACACCAAAATGCCGAAAAAATGAGAAAGATCGAAATTGAGGCCAATGAGATGATGAAGAGAAGAAATGCAATGAAAAAGAGTGGCTCCAATTTTTATTCGTCATGAAAAAAAATAAAGAAGAAGAGAAGGGAGCAGATTTAGATCTAGAAATGAGATTGAGAGAGAAAAAGGAAGAGAGAAAGAGAGAGGATCTGGAAAAGAGATTGGGAGAGAAAAAGGAAGAGAGAAGGAAGATAGAAAGTTGCAGAGAAGTGATTTCTCTTTTTTTTTTTTATGAATCTGTGGGATCTTATTCATCAAAAAAGGAGTTTGCTAGCAACACCCTTGCTAGCTAGGGGAATCAGAATCAACCTGTTGACATCTATCAAGAACTGCCAAAAACTACCTCTGAAACATCCACAAGCTAATCAACCCAGAAGAGACTCACCCTTTCCCTTCCAAGAACAAACACAACCTCAGTTCTGATTACAGCCAAAACTTCATTCAACCCCCTAACTTTACCCCCATACATTCTGCAGCACCTTTCTCTCCACATCTGACTAACCCATGACTGCCAGATAAGTCTTCCTGCCTCAGCCTCCTCTGTCTGCTTACCATACTTCCCGATCAACCATGAAACCATATCCCCCCAATTTTGGAACACCGGGACCTGCATACAACCTGTAAACAATTTATCAAGTATCTGTCTAGTGAAAGGGCAGAGGGCAAACAGATGCTACGTACTCTCAACTCCTTCACCACAAAAAACACAGTTCAAGGGTCCTTGAAATCCCCATCGCTGCATTTTGTCTCTTGTTTGTATACTGTCTCTATTAACCAGCCAAGTAATCAACCGATTGCTTGGAATGGCCACACCTTTCCAGAGCAATTTCCACCAGGCAACCCTCTGCTGGGAAGGTCTTATAAGTTGCCAAACTGTTTTTATAGAGAAACGAGGCATAGGCAAACCATCCAGTAGCAAAACACCATTCCTGCTCGAAATAAAGGGGGCTAGTCCACTTCTGAGCTTTAATATTTTAAGCCAATTCCAGGACCCTGAAGTACAGGTATAAGTCCATAGGCATCTCCCTTTCAATTTGTACTTATGGATCCATGCCACCCACAAAGACCCCTCCTGTAATAAAATCTGCCAGACATGCCTTGCAGCACAAGCACAATTCCAACTACTCATATCCCTAAATCCGAGACCTCCCTCCTTTTTAGGATAAGTAATTTTTTTCCATGCCACATTGGCTCTGAGCTTCACCCCCCTTTCCACTCCCCATATAAAGTTGCTACACAATCTCTCCACCTCTCTAGTCACTACCTTTGGGAGAAGAAAGACAGACATCCAAAACTGGTTCAGACTGTAAAGCACAGTACCCACCAACTCAATTCTACCAGCATAAGATAATGACTTTGACTTCCAAGTTGTGATTCTAGCAACTATTTTCTCTATAAGAGGTTTGCAAGCTGATAAACTCAGTTTACCAGCAATCAAAGGCACTCCCAGGTACCTGACAGGGAACTCCCCCAACTTATAACCATATCTATCAGCTCTAATTTGCCTTTCATCATGATGTAACCCTCCAAAATATATTTCACATTTACTAGGATTAGACTTCAGACCAGAAATCTGTCTAAACTGATTCAAAATTCTCCGCAACTCCTGTATCCATAGTTTGAGGCATCACTAAAAACCAATAGGTCGTCAGCAAAGCAAAGATGAGTGAGGTTTATCCCCTTACACATGGGATGAAAGGGGAATCTCCCAGCAGCAGCTGAGTGGTCAATCAAGCAGGTAAAAACTTCCATGGCTATTGCAAATAGGTAGGGAGACAGAGGGTCTCCCTGCCTAAAACCTTTTTTTGCTGAGAAGTAACCCACAAGTCCACCATTAAAGCACACACTCAACATTGGGGTACTTACACACATTCTTATCCATGTAATAAATCTCTCAGGGAATCCCATACATTTCAGAACTTGAAAAATGAAGGACCAGTCAACCGAATCAAAAGCTTTCATAAGGTCAATTTTTAAAGCACACCTAGGGGGAGATTTTGTTATGAGAATACTTGCTGACCAGTTCATGTGACATTAGGATGTTTTCACCTATCAATCTCCCTTTAACAAAGGCAGTTTGGTTTTTGCTAATCAGGGCAGGGAGCAGTGGACTTAATCGATTAGCTATAAGCTTAGAAATGCACTTATATAATATGTTGCAGCATGAGATAGGCCTGAAATCCCTCATTTCATCAGGATTAGGAGTCTTGGGAATCAAAGCTAAGATAGTGGCATTCACTTGTCTAGGTAACCTATCCTGTTCAAAGCAATATTGGATAGCAGCAGTTACCTCTGAACCAATAACTGGCCAAGCATACTGGAAGAAGGCCGCAGAAAATCCATCTGGACCAGGACTTTTGTCCCCATCCATCTTGAAAATAACTTCTTTGATATGCTCCTCTGTGAAAGAGTCACAAATTCCTTCAGTTTGCTCCACGGTAATCTTCCATTTCAGCAAGCCAGATATATACTCATCTGTTTGAGCTACAACCTCAGGATCCTCAACACCAAGAAGCTTCTCATAGAATCTGACTGCTATTTGTGACATCTCATCAACATCTTGGACTTTTTCCCCTTGCTCATTTTTCAGGACTCTTATTGTACTTCTCTTCTGCCTAGTCCTTATGGATCTATAAAAATAAGCTGAGTTTGAGTCTCCTGTTTTCAACCAAGTTTCCCTTGACTTCTGGTGGAGAAATGATTCTTAATCACAGTACAAACCTCTCAATTCCTGCTCCAGTTGATTCATTTTGGCAAAACTCTCAGGTGAAGGGTTAGACAACGCCTCCCGCTGTATACTATGAACTTCTGCTTCTTTTTCTTTAACCCTTTCCCTTAAGTCCGAAAACACCTCTTTGTTGAGTTTCCTCAGCATATTCTTCAAATTCTTTAACTTCTTACAGACTCTAATGAGAGGATGACCAGTCACCCTACTATGCCACGCTTCTGCCAATAGATCATCAAATTTTGGATGTCTCATCCAGAATTTGAAAAATTTGAACGGCTTTGGCAGAGACTTCATAGAAGCACAAGTGTCAACATATAATGGGTAGTGATCTGATACCCCCGGGGCTTGGATATGAACTTTGCTGTCTTTCACCTTGTCTAACCATTCAAAATTAACAAGCACTCTATCTAGTCTCTCGGCTATTGGATTAGCAGATTGCTTATTCAGCCAGGTAAACCATGGCCCCGTGGCTTGATGCTCTTCCAACTCAAGATCAGTGATCCAATCATTAAACACCATCATTCTAGAGTCCACTGCTAGAGAATTAGATGCTTCTGAAGAATTCCTTACATCATTGAAGTCACCCAAAACAATCCAAGGAGCATTTGCCACCTTAACTCTTCTCAACTCATTGTAAAGTTCCCTTCTATTATTCTCTTCATTTGAAGCATATACCACAGTACCAAAAAACATTTGCATCCCCCCTACCATAAACTGAATGAACTTATCAGAAGCATGTAAAACAGTGAGCTGAATATCGCTTTTCCAGAGTAACCAAATCTTCCCCAGGCCATTTGAGTTGTGTTGTACCCGCTTTCTCCAATCTGGGAATCTCTTCTCAACTAGCTTGTCTGTCTCAGAGGATCTTATTCTAGGTTCTAGTATTGCAACTATGTCTATATTATACTTATTTATCTTCTTTAGTATTGCTGTATATTTACCTTCTGCCTTAAACCCTCTTGTATTCTAGGTAAGGAGTTTCATCTCTTACCTCTCCCCTTCCCACCTTTTCCTCCTCTCCTTGGCTGAATAGGCACCATAGGAGAATCCACCCAAACTCTTTTCCCTTTGTCAATAAGAGGCTGCCTGTTCTCCTTCCCTTTATCCCCCTGAGATGTCTGAGGTCGAAGGCTCCCAGTCATTGGTGACCTACCACTCACAGACATTTGCTCAACAGCAACAGGACTCCCACCTAGAGGTGATGATCCCTTCACTATTTGAGCAAAGCTCAGAGGAGAGCCCCCATTTGAGACAAGGTCTGGGGTGGCGTCAGTCTTGACACTGTCAGTAGTCTCACCTGCAGAATCAGGCTCATCACCCTTTTTCTCTTGTTCCCTCCCTTCTGCAGTGCCAAAGCCATGTTCAGTGTCTAACTCAGCTTCCATCACAGTAGATTTTCCTACCTCTGTACCTCCCCCAGCTACCTGCCCCTCAACCACTAAGTCCAGCTGTCCACCATTTGCAGTAACTGCTTCTGCAGCCTGTACCTCCCCTCCATCTCCATTAGGGATGGCAGGCCCGGGCCCAAATCCGGGTATCCGCCCGAAGCCCGCCCGATAGTGGCCCAGCTGGTTCTGGATCTATGGCCCGTCAACGGATGGCGGGTGACCCGAAACCCATCAACCATGGTTTTCGGGTGGTGATGGTTAGCTCAGTATCCGCCCCGCGACCCGCCCCGCGGCCCGCCCGACGGTTTAACCGTGTACAAAACGACGGCGTTCCAAGGGAGATATATAAACTCTCAGTTCCCTTGGAGAAACCCTAGCAGCCGCCTCATTTTCATTCTTCACCAAATTTTACAAAAACCCTAGTTCTCTTTTTCTCTCTGCCTCCTCTCTGGCGATTAGCGATCAGATCGCTAGATAATCGCGATCTGGCCGATTTTTCGTCATTTTCCCTCATCAAATCCTCCATTCGACAAATTGCATGGCTCAAAGAGCCACCATCCGACGAAGATTTCGTTGGTCGCAGTCCAAAAACGATTCGTTGCCTCGTTGGAAGTTCCAATCGCTGATTCTTCGAGAAAAGATAAGTTATTTCTGCCTTTTCTGGGTTTCTTATCTTTTCTTTCAAGCATCTTCCCTGATTCCTCGTTCCCCTAAGACACTGAATCTTCTTGTACTTGTATATATAGGGGGGATTCAAAGCGCATAGCTCGTTTCTCACCACGCCATCTTCTGAGTTCTGAAATCGAGAACAAGAACACCCCAGTCGATTCAATAGAGAGCAGAGACTGAGGGATTTAGCCGACCGCCCGAGCCTCCAGACAGAGTCCAGGGTAAGTTTCTTGATCTCGTCTATACTTTTTATGATTTATGGGTTAGTGGTCTCATAATACAGACATGCATGCATTAAATTCCAGTTCTTCTACCTTGCTTTGTGTTTTTTGTTCACTGACTCTTCTTGTTCGCTCTTGTTTGGGCTAGGTTGGTCACTTGGTCTCATTTGGAACTTTGGATCTGGTTTACTGGTTTAGAGAACTGAAGCAGAACAGAGTCAGTGAGCAGTGAGGAGCAGTCTACTGTCATTGGGTTCTCGACAGTCCACATAAAACTCCAATCCGAGAAGGTAATCCCAGTCCTCTCCTAACTCCTAAATCCTAATCCTCAACTCACTGTGTTTGACTGTTTGTTCATAATGCTGCGTCTTGTTGTGACAATTAGTGGATTCATAATGCTAATAAGTAAAATTAATTGAACTGTAATCGTGATTTTGAGAATAAAGATGTTTGTTTGCAAGTTTAGTTAGTTACATTGTGAATGTAACTAAGTTAATAACTATTAACTAAGGCTTAATGTTTAGATGGAATGTAACTAAGTTAATAAATATTAAGTATTAACTAAGGCTTAATATATATTATGTTCAGATGGAAGGTGCTCCTACTGCTATAAATGTTGACATTGCTCCCAATGTCAATGCCCCTGAAAATGGTGTCCAAGTCCAACCTCAACCTGAACAACCTGTCCAACCTGAACCTGAACAACCTGGTAATGTTGAGGAGCTTGAAGCTCAACGTAAGTTAACTTCTGATGTGTGGCCTCACTTTAACCGAGTTAGGGTTAATGGGGTTATGAAGGCTAGGTGTAAGTACTGTCGTAAATCTCTTGGTGGGGAAACAAGTAATGGAACTTCACACCTAAGAAGCCATATCAAAACATGTATCCAAAAGAGGATACATGATGGTTCTCAAAAAATACTTGGTCCTAACTATAAACCCTTTGGAAATCCACAACTCTCTGCTTCTCAATACAATTATGAGGTTTCTAGGAAGGAACTTTGTTCAATGATTCTGGTCCATGAGTACCCCCTTAGCCTTGTTGATCATGTGGGTTTCAAACGTTTTTGCTGTTCTCTTCAACCTCAGTTCGCTGTTCCTAGTAGAAACACTGTCAAAAAGGACATTTTGAGTTTGTATGGTGTTGAAAGGGGTAAATATCAGACCATTATTGATGGTAACCTGGGTCGGGTTTCAATTACAACTGATTTGTGGACTGCCAGAAATCAGAAAAGGGGTTATATGGCAATAACTGGTCACTTCATTGATAACTCTTGGAAGCTCCGTATCATAATGATGAGATTTATGTATGTTCCAGCCCCTCATACTAGTGAAAGGCTTGCTGATAGGTTGTTTGATTGTCTTTTGGATTGGAACATTGATGGTAAGTTGTCCTCAATCACATTGGACAACTGTACCACCAATGATTCCATGATTTTCCACATGAGAACTAAGCTTCTGAGCAGTGACTTGTTGCTTGATGGTAAATTGGTTCATATGAGGTGTTCTGCTCATATTCTGAATTTGATTGTAAGGGATGGTTTGGATGCAATCAAGGATGCTATAAATTTGATTAGGGAGAGTGTAGTTTACTGGAATTCTACACCTAAGAGGGTTCAAACCTTCTTCGAAGTTGCTATCTTTTGAGAAAAAGTTAGTCCTTGATTGTCCAACTAGGTGGAATTCCACCTATCATATGCTCTCTGTTTCTATTACCTACAAGGATGTTTTCTTTCGTTTGAGTTTGAGAGACAGTCATTACACATCAGTTCCTTCTAGTGAACAATGGGAATTTGCTTCTACTGTGATTGGGAAGCTGGAAATCTTTTCTGAGATTACTGAGTTGTTCTCTGGTTGCAAATATCCCACTGACAATCTGTTCTTCTCTAAGATATGTGATCTCAGACTTAAACTGAATGAGTGGGGTCTTGATCCCAATCCTGTGATTTTTGGAATGGCTAGTCAAATGTCACTGAAGTTTGATAAGTACTGGGATGATATCCATCTTGTGCTTGCTGTATCGGTTGTTTTGGATCCTAGATATAAACTCCATGTGATTGAATACTATGCTGGAAAGTTTGGGAATACAGAAACTGGTTTGGTTGCTGAGAATATCAAGCAAATGATATGTGGTTTGATTCGTGATTATCAAACCAAAGCTGAGAACAAATCTGGTTCTGAATCTGGAACTTCTTCTTCTGGTTCTGGAACTGCCTCTGCCACTGAACTTGATTTTGAACTCTTTGTAAGTCAAAGGAAAAAGAGTAAGACTTCCTTGATTACAACTGAGTTGGATATGTATCTTGCTGAGGATATCATTCCTCGCACAGCAGAGTTTGATCTGCTCTTGTGGTGGAAATTGAATGGTTTGAAGTATCCGACCTTGCAATCAATTGCAAGGGACTTTCTGGCAATCCCTATTACTTCTGTGCCTTCTGAGAGTGCATTTAGTTCTGGTGGGAGGTTGTTAGACCCTCACCGGAGCAGGCTGCATTATTCGACTGTGGAGGCAATGATGTGTACTAGGAGTTGGATAATGGAGGACATGCAACGAGGTAAAATGCAACTAAATCTCTCAACTTTATTGGTTTACGTTTTAGAATAGTATGAACTCATTCAACGGGTTCTATGCAGATTCGGAGGCGCTGTGGAGGGATTGGATGGACTCTTCTCAACAATGACACTCGAAGATACAAGTGTGGAAGAGGCAGAACCTGGTGGTAAGATCAATAATTCATTTTTCCATTATGTGTTCTAATTTCTATTACTTCATTGAGGAATACTTACATTTGCATTGTTTCGCTTTTTCAGGTCCAGAACTCACCTTAATGAGATCACCATTTGCCCATGAAGACTGATTGGTAATCTGCTGTGGGACCAAGGTAAATGTTTTTTGTATTTGTTGTCGTTGATGCATTATTCATTTTAGTCTTTACTAAGTACTAACTGAAGCATTCCTCTTGTGTGTACTTTATTCAGTTTTAATTGATGATTGCTGGTCTGCTGGTTTACATCGATTGGAATGAGGGTCAGGGGTGGTCGGGTGGATGATTCTCAATGATTCAATGTTGCTGGAACCTAGATGGAATGTTGCTGCGTTGCTGTTGCTTCTTGCTTGAACTATTTCAGTCTACTGATTTTGCCATTTTGGACAAGAATTAGACATTTAGATTTTGGGAACGTCTTTCTTTGGTTGTTTGGTTCATTTGATTTAATAATTTCTATCACAAACACGAAACAGATGTTGTTTTTGGTTGTTGTTGCTTAGCTGCTTGGCTTGGCAAGCTTTCAGTTGTTTATTTCAGGTCTTTTTAACAGACCAGTCAGATTGAATAAAGTATCCAGTTTCCAGAATTATTTTTGTCATTTCCATCTTTATTTATTTTCATGGGTTGGTAGCGGGTATTCTAGACCCGCGGGCACCCGATTAACCATTGGTGCCGGAGATGGTTATCCATCCAGGCCCGCAAGTCCGTTTGGGCCGGGGACGGGGATACCCGAGGCCCATGGTGGGCGGGCAACGGATCCAGGGTACCCGGCCCCGATCCGCCCCGTTGCCACCCCTAATCTCCATTCACCCTATCTATCTCTCCAACACCCTGAATCTCTACACCATTTTGATCCACTTCCTTTAATTTCACCTGCATCACTTCCCTCAGTTGCAAACCCCGCTTGACCACAATCTACAACAACAGTCTGCACAGTCCCCAACAAATCAGCTTCATTAACGCTCCACTGCTGCACAGGCTCCTGCATACAACTATGTCCAAATAACCGACACTTAGAGCACACTTTCGGAAGATGTGAGTATTCCAAACCAATATCAAAAGCAGAATCATTATCAGGGTAGAATCAAGCCTTGTCCGGAAACCCACAGTCAGCTGCAATCTCAACACAAACTTTCTCAAATCCCAGTTGAGCACCTACCCTAGTCTTCTGATCAGTCCAGAGCGGTTTCCCAATCACACTTGCAACCCATTCAACCCCATCACTACCCAGATATTCCAACGGTAATACTCTAATCGTAACCCAGATCGGCAATGTTTCTACCTGTGGAACTATTGGCTGGATGCCCACTTCCCATTTCCTGAAAAAAATTGGATTCCCTTTGAAGTGCCACGGTCCCGACGTGAAAACCCACTCACGCGAAGAAGGAGAAGGAAATTGAAAAATCAGCATCCGCGGACCAAATGGCGAGACCCTCACAGTGCCATCTCTCCCCCATAGCTTATTCGCCCATGACTGGAGCTCTGCAACCTCCGGACGCTTCCCGACGAACTGCCCCACAAGTGAATCCCGCCATCGTTCAGCGCCCTTCTCCTTAACCTCTTTCGGAATCCTGAAACCATCGTTGACCCTCTCTGGGGGCTTGAAGGTGAGTCTCTTCTCTGGAGCAACAACAAAGAGACTTGCCCAGGAGGTGGAGCCCTCGCCAGCTGGGGAAGCCGGCGAGGCGGCCATCGCCGACTTATGGTTTCTTCAGAGAACGAAAAGGAGAGAGAAAAGAGAGAGAGAGAGAAGCAAATATTTATTTATTAAAATTTTGTGATTTCTCTTTCCTTCTTTAAAAGTGCAGTCATTAAATACGAAATAAAATAAAGAATTTAATGTATAAACGGACAAAAATACCCTTCCCCACTCAGCGTCCGGCCCAACCACACGATTGTCTGCCTCTTAGATCTATGATTCCTATTCATTACTAACATGTCAGTAACCACTTGGTTACTGACCCTATCTGCTGCCAGGGTGCTATTGTGCTAACTGCTAACCCATAGTATCCATAGAGTGCAAATTAGGAAAACAACAAAATTTCAATAAGTGGAAGTTAATACTATTTTTAAGGAAATAAAATATAATTTACTATCCCTTATTTATTCCTCAAACACGGGGAACGGATCAGGTCAGTAACTTTATGGTGAGTAACCATGAGTAACCCGTCTACATCAGCATGACATCAGCATCCTCTCTCTCCTGAAAAGCCTTTAATTTTCCTCTCTTTAATCTTTGACGGACGATTTCTCACTCATTTAAGTCGAAATTTAATTTTTTTGGACAGTTAGATCAGATTAATTGTGCTCTTCAAAATGATATCCACTTTAATATATTTTTCGAACAAAAAAAATTGAGCCATTTTTTACCAGTCTATACCATGGTATTGAAATAAAAGCATACCTATGGTTTGAAAAACGTACCATGGTGGTATGAACAAACCAAGACTGTAGGATGGTTGAATACATGATAGTAGAAGTATATTAATTGTCATTTACGACTTTTAACATTGTATACCACACAATACCACCCCGTACCAGGGTGGTATTGTATGCTATTGTGTGGTATTTTTTGGTCCTGTAATTTGTTCACCCAGAAATTTGTAGATCCAATAGATCATGATGAACTCGTCCCTTCTGTGCAAACATTTTCAAAAACGAATTATAAACAAAGAAGATACCATACAATACCACCCCGTACCAGGGTGGTATTGTATGGTATTGTGTGGTATTTTTTGGTCATGTAATTTGTTCACCAGGAAATTTGTAGATCCAATAGATCATGATGAACTCGTCCCTTTTGTGCAAACTTTTTCAATAACGAATTAAAAACGAAGAAGATACCATATGGTATGCAGTTGGTACCGAGAGACCAGAATTTTTTTTTCTCAAAAAATATTGAAAATTGATCTCATTTTGTAGAGTACGATGAATTCATTCCATCTGTGCAAAAAAAATTAAAATTTGAGTTAAAACGAAAAAGACTTGAGTCAATTAAGAAAGCTAGAAAAAATAAAAATGGTCTTTAATTCTCCTTCATTAGATCTAAATTTTCAAAATAAAGAGTCCAGATTTGGTTATTGATGGGTGCATTGCATATACACCCTATCTTGAGCCTATCTTTAGAAAACACTACTACAGCCGGAAGCATTGCTAAAAATGACTACCAATATCATTATTCTTTTATTTAAACTCTGTAGTAGTGATTTGATGCATGTAGTATTGATTTTGTGGATTATTAGTAGTAATTTTAATAATGATTTATTAAAATAATATTATTATACTCATCAAATCACTGATATAATAATTGTATAATCCATAAAATCACTACTATAAAATCATTATGGTTACTACCATCATATATGTAAACCTTATATATATAAAATCACTACTATCAACATATTATAAATACTACTACAAAATCACTAACAAAACAAATTTGTCAAAACCTTCCTTTCCTTCCTGTCCCAAACTAAATAAATAATGGGGAAAACTAAGCCAAAATGGAGAAAACAAATCTACCGAACCTTCCTTTCCTTCCGTTCCTATCCCAAACTGAGCCAAAAATGGAGAATGGTGAACCGACAAATCCAGCCGAGAGCGGCAATTGACACAGATCTGCGCGGAGAGTAGAAATTGGGGATGAGGATGAGATTTTCAGTAAAGAGACTGAAGGGAGGTTGAGACTATTGGCGCGGAGGATCCAGTCCGATGACAACGAGAATAATGACTCCATGAGTACCAACGACAAGAGCCGAAACTTGCTGTGGGATTCACGACGACGACGATTGCATGAGCGGCGACTGCGAAGTCGAGTCGTTTGGAAAGAGAAAGAGACAGAGATCAAAGGGGAACAGGGGAAACCGAAATAGAATGAAAGGGAAAGCGGAGAGCGGTTGTTTGTATTCGATCCCCAAACCTACCCACGTTTATTTCAAGGCTAGGATCAGGTGCAAACTTACCCAAACTGCCCCTAGCAGTAAAACTACCATTGGATTGACAAAACTATACATGGAGGGAGATGAGAGGGGTTATCACTGTGCTAACCCATTATGTGGTTAGCATCTCATCCCAAAATTATACAGTGACTCAGTGATTGATAGCTCTAAATTCGAGCGACTTTTCTTTAGGAAATGAGACACATGTTCGCAAAATTTTAAGGAAATGGTAACAAAATATTAGTTAATACAAGGATAAATGTCAGATTTGTTTACTGATAGGGGTGGGCACGTGGATGGTTGATCCGCGGGTTGATATCGATCCACCCGCAAATAATCCGACTCACATACAGTGGGTGATTGATGCGGGTGGATTGCGGATTGTTAAATCTCCCACCGCACTTATGTGGGTGGATTGTGGGTCACCCGTATGACCCGCGTCCTATCTTTACATGGAAAAATGTTGTTTCTTATAGTATCGAATATTCATCATATTTTCGAATTGCACTACAGTCTGACCATATACTTCAATAGGTGGAGAATAAATAATAGTTGTGACTACTATTATTGTTTATCATGCAATATCCATTGGATATTGGTATGCAAGTGGGTAAATTTTAGACCAAAATCCACACAACCCGCCCATTGCCCAGCCTAGTTACCGAGATTACTAAATTGTTTCATGTTTAGTCAATATATCAAGATTTTTTTATTTTATCCAAACCTATGTAAATTCTAATTATTATCCAACTATTACCCCACCGTTAAATGTTCTGTTAAGTGTGTTGACTCAACAACATCAGTCCGAGTTGGAAGCCAACGTGGCGGCCTGAGAGGGCATCTATTTTTAATTAAAAAATGTAATGTCTATTTATTCCCCAAATTTTTTTCCAGATTCTTTTATTTTATCCAAATCTATTGGAATACTATTTATTAACCAAATGTTAACTCACCGTTAATAATTCCGTTAATATTGATGCCTCAACATCACGAGAGTTGGATGTCAATATGCCAGTCACCATCCCATCATTTTTAATTTAAATTTAAAAAACTAATTATATCATAAAATAGATGAGAAAATAAACAAAGTTCTTTCTCGTGCATACTCCCTGACCTTCCATTCCTCTTCTACTTCTTCATACACCTTGACAGATCGACGAACCCAACGAGCTCATAAGACCACCATCCCCTACAGGATCAACCCCTTCATGCACTCCATATCAACCTTCGCCCGCATCGTTGCTGGTAGAAGATAAAAGGAGGTAGTTCGACGCGGTGGCGACGACGACGACAACATCGACAACGAATAAGAAGTCATCTCCGTTCCGCCCTAGCTCCGCTCATCACTTCAATTTCCTTCCGACGCAAGGCCAACAACAATAATCCCACTTTGTCCTTGTGCCCGGTACGACCAGCAAATTCTGCTGCCGATGACTCATGATTCTCCAATCGAACTCACTTTCTTATCACCTAACCTACCGACTCGTCACCGCCTTCGATTCCCACCACTTTGCCTCCAGCACCTGCTTCTTTGTGTTCCTCCACAAAGATCTAACAAATTCTTTTGGTTTCTGGGTTTTTGGATCTAATAGATGCTTTGATAGAGGAGGCGATGGAGGAAGGGTAAAGGCAGAGAGCCAAATTAAAAATACATTAAAAAATAAAATTAAAATTTGATGAATTTCTGAGGTGGATGATGGCATTGGAGCTCCGTTAATAAATAATTAACGATAACATAATGAAAGCCCAGACTTTGATCAATTACAATAAGTTTGGTTAATAAACAGTATTCCAATAGGTTTGGATAAAATAAAAGAATCTGGAAAAGGTTTGGGTAATAAATAGACATTACCCTTAAATTTATAATAATAAAATATATTTAAATATTAATTTCTAATGTGTACGGTGACGTCAATTCTTACGTGGAGCTCCGTTACGAAATAAGTAACGGTAACATAATGAATGCACAGACTTTGATAAGTTACAATACTTTTGGATAATAAATAGAATTATTATAGGTTTGGATAAAATAAAAGAACTCTGAAAAGGTTTGGATAATAAATAGACATTTCCCAAAAAATTAATATCAATTTTGGTCACTCGAATTACTGAAAAACCTCACATTTATTCACTCTCCTTTCGTCTCAGTCAAACTCCATTATTATGTGCTAACGTGACTAACGAGAGCGCTTAGTCAACACCTTTTTGACCGGAAATTGTCAAACTCGACCTGCCACGTCATACACCTAACCCATAAACCCAACCCGACCCAGAACCAAACTAGAGCCCACTTAACCAAACAAAACTACAAAATAGATCGGCTTAGGGGCTATTTATAGACTCGAAACCCTTTCTTCTTCCTCACGAATCTGTACCTTCCTTTAGGCTCTGCCATTTTTTATCGAACTCATCGAAGAGCAGGGAGAGAAGGAGCCAGCCATGTTACCCCCTGACCTTCTTGTCATAGATCCTCCTTCGAAGTCGCTCCGTTCTTCTTCTTCGAAATAGCTACTCCAATTCAGGACTACCTTGGCGATATTGTCCCATTTCAATTTCATGGAGCCCAAATCCAGTGGTGCCTTGACGTTTTCCTCCTTAATCGGTCCGTCGATGGACAAATAGTAGCTACCAAATTCCGGTGAAACCCAACTCCGTCATGGGCATTGGCATGCTCAAGGAACATGATACACGAGGCAAGACCTTTTTCTCCCGAGAGAAAACTATTAGGATTTCGCAAATGCCGTCCACACTGGCCGGGACCAATCCTTGAGTGGGAAGCGAGTGCCGGGTCACGATCGGTTTTGATTCCTTCCGAACTCGCTTTCTCCAACTTCGCTTTCCCAATAGCGACTCTGGAAATAATCATAATTAACACGAAACACCGAATCGAGAGGAACACAAGGCAATGAGAGAGATAGGCAGCGGCGGATCTAGGGGGCCGCCCCCGGAACATGGCCCAGCCTTCCTCGGATCCAAATCTCGTATAATACTTGTAAATTTTTTATTTTGGGTATATATTTCAATGTTTATAGGGTTACGGCCCAGCCCTTTCAACTGCTTTTTAAATGCGGCCCAGTGCTCTAAATTGTTCTGGATCCACCGCCGGAGATATGGAAAGAAAACCAAAAACCCTACCTCTGGTGCTTGGAGGATTCGAAGAGCTGGGAATCATTGGACTGGATTTTGACGGCGAGCCGCTTGCCCTCCTTATCCTTCCATTTTACCTTGGGCGCCATTGATTTCCTTCAAAGCTACTGAAGACACAGAAAGAGGCATTCACAGAGATAGATGGCTCAGAGCAAAGCGGAGAACCGAGGGACAAGACGGGACGGGAGGGTACACTAAGTGGGCTCAGGTTTGGTTATGGGTCGGGTTGGGTTTACAGATTGGGTTGGGTGTATGACATGGAGGGTTTAGTGACGTGATGAGTCAGGTTTGACCATTTCTGGCCCAAAACGGTGCTGACTAGGCACTCCCGTTAGCCACGTCAGCAAATTACGGACTCCATTAACGGAGTTGGACGGAGACTAACGACGAGTGACTACATGTGAACTATATCAGTAATTCGAATGACCAAAATTGATATTAATTTTTTGTTTTGACTAAACATGACACGATTCAGTAATCCCAGTGACCAAATGTGACATTTACCCTTAATATAAGTTTAAATGTGTAACAAAATGACAATTTTCACCTATTTTCATCCAAAAATTTAGGGGATTGCTATTCGTCGCCGTAAAAATTCTTATTTGCCGCCCTAATTATGTTAAATTTACTCTAATGTCCTTGATGCGTTTCTTGTCACTTTTATGGTAGAAATTTCTGGTTCGTTGTCACTTCTAAGTTCTAAGCAACTGTACAACAAAGTATCTTGAGGAGATTGTAGAGACCATCCCCGAGGATTAAAGCAAATGAAATTAAAACCTGAACAAAAAAGTCGTCATCATCATGAGGAGTTTATGAATGACAGCAAGGAAAGTGGCAGCATGTAATATGTTTAAATTGCAGACCTTGTAACCATTGGCTTGTTTTACTGCTTTCTGGTAGTGTTGAAGGAATAGTTTCCTTCAAGTCCATCGATCGTCGTCACTTCCAAGCTTCTGGACGTTATCAATCTCACCTTTCGCAGTCGTTTCTCACACAAAAACAACGAGAGAAAGAAATTGCAGCTTTCCCACGCAAAAACGATGAGCAAATTTGGTGGGTTCTGGTGGCCACAGCAGCAGCATTGCTGATATCTTTATTAATCGCCTTCTCCAAACCATACGCTCCTCGAAGAAAATAGATGAATCAGTGGATTGGAGAATCGACGTTTTTACCCGCTTGGACCTTCTTCCTCCTTCCTCAGCAACAGCAACAGGCCGGCGAATTGGGAGATTCGGAGCGGGTGACCAGCGCTAGACCTCTTCCTCTTCCTCATGCTTCTTCTTTCTCCTTCATCGGCAACTACAGCAGGTGGGCAAATTGGGGGAATTGCAGCGGGTCGCCTGGCTAGGAGAATGGCCATAGCGACCGAATCCGACCGCTGGATTCTTTCTCCTTCTTTGCAATGGCAGCAGGTCGGCGGCTGGGGGGGAAAACAACGATGGTGGCTTGGGAATGGGAGATGCGGCAGGTTGGATGAACAGCAAGGGTCGGCCGGAATTTGGCCGGCGGGGAAGTTAGGGGTTAGGGATTAAAACTAGGGGTATTAACGTCAACGTAGGGTGGTTTAGGGCGAAAATTTTAAAATTGTAGGGTGACGAATAGCAATTCCAGAAAATTTAACAGATAGGTGGTGACTAACTCAACTGCTGAAGTACCTACCGTCAACAATCTATTAAGTTTTTTTTGGATGGAGTGGACGTAAAATGACCATTAATTCAAACATGTAACACTTTTCACTTAGTTGTGCAAAATGAAAGTCTTCGATAAATGTCACATTTGGTCACTGGGATTACTAAATTGTGTCATTTTTAGTCACTAGAAGAATTTAATATCAATTTTGGTCACTCGAATTACTGAAACATGTCACATTTAGTCACTCTCTCGTTAGTTTTGGAGTTGGACGGGAACTAACGGGAGATTGACTAAATGTGGCATGTTTTAGTAATTCGAGTGATTAAATGTGACATGTTTTAGTAATTCGAGTGACTGGAGTTGGACTGATGCTAACGGGAGAGTAACTAAATGTGACCTGTTTTAGTAATTCGAGTGGACAAAAATATTAAATTTTTCTAGTGACCAAACATGATGTAATTTAGTAATCTTAGTGACCAAATGTTGCATTTACACGAAAGTTTTCGGACCAATTTGTACAAAGTATAAAGTTTTATAATCATTTATGTTAATTACCCATTTTCTTCTCGTTAAACCACTCATACTAGAAGGGGAAAGAGGAGAAAATTTTCATGGTTTGGATGAGAAATGTTAATGGATCAATTTGACTCAATTATCTCATTTTTAGATAATTAGGCTAAAATGAATTTTTGGCAATATAAAATTTGGATGGACAATTTGTCTCGATGAATTTGAATTTATCTAATATGAAACAATTTCAATTGTATTGAGTACAAGTCATTTCAATTGACTCATTTTGTAAAATGAGACGATTAGAAACCAAATTATCTTATTTCTCAATTACTGTATTCAAACAACCTTTGAGGGAAGGTGGTGGCTATAACACAGAAAAAAAGGGAAATGTTGGGAGGAGGAAACCACTAAGAAGTGGGCATAAATAAGAAGGCCAGACATAAAAGTCTGGAGGTGGCGCACACGCTGAAAAATTCGGTCAGATTGTCATTTGCTTTTAGTCCAAACATATGTTACTGAAACGTACATTTAAAGGTGTAATTTATTGATTTATTTTATTATTCATAGCCCTATGAGGAGAAAAAATAGCCAAAACTGAACCAACAAACAAGAGTGTCCCCATTTGTTTGAGATGGATTTGATTATACTTGTTTTGTTATCTGAAAAATGAGATTTAACTCTTTACTTGATGCATGTTCTGTTGGATTTGTGTTAGGTTCAGTTTAGCTTTCAGTTGGTTTCCCCTAGTTTTTCAGCAAGTAGAGTGCTGATTTGTTCTTGTTTTGCGGCTATCATGCTACAAGTCTTGTTGCCTGTCTGCTGATATTGCATATCTGCAAGGGCGGTTTGTTTCCTGAAACAGTCTCTTTAATTTCTTCTGTGTAATGGGAAATCGATGGAAGGAGATAGTGGAGCTGGAAGTATGGTATGCAGATTTTTTGCAAGAACTTGAAGATCAAGACTCAAGTAGTTAATATTTTGTCTACCATGGCAAGAGTGAGTATGTAGAAATGGTTAGGTAGATGGTAGTCGAACTCAGCAAGAAATGGCGGTTTCTTCTTCCTTCAGTTCATTTTTGTGCTGTGAATAATCGGTCCAGCTAATCAAACAAATCATTCCCACACTAACTAACAACAACACTGCCAAATTCACATTTTTGTTCTCCAGTTTGATAGCAACTTGTTGCTATCGGATTAGGGTTTACTTGTAGCTCACAAGCGAGAGAACGACGTAAAGTGTTGAAAGACTGTTTTAGGTTTGTTTTTATTGATTGATCCTCAGACTAATGCCGTGATTACAATATATAGACGACTAAACCTAATACCTAAACCATCAACCCTAGCCGACCCCTACTACTTCCCTAGGCCTCCCGGCCCTCTCCTATCCCAACACATAAACGGAGACTTAGCTCCCAAAAACTAAGTCTAATTACTATTTAACCCAACAATATCCCCTAAGCCCAATACCCACACAAGCACAATACGTAACATAGAAAACCAAAGAAAACACCCAAGGCCGCCTAACAAACGAGTTGCTATCATTCCTCCCCCCCCCCCCCCCCCCCTTAAGGAACCTTGGTCTCCAAGGTTCGGTCCATGACGAGACGCGGTGGTCGTCGTCGAAAGCAACAACAACTTTTGCGGCGACGTTGAGTCGTCGGTCGCTTCCGAAACTTCCACCTCCTTGTCCGAACTCTGTTTGTCCTCGCATCGGTTGGAATGTCATCCAATTCCACACGTTCGACCCCCAGATGCTGCAATGATGGCGTCCACTGGAACGATCCCATCGAGTGTCCGTTTAGAACAGTAGTTTTGTTTCTCTTGGACTGAACCCTAACCGCGGATTCCACCTTCTCGCAGCTTCGGAATCGATAGGTAAGAGCCTCGTCGAGGTGATAATCACCGCGGCGCAGTGTTTCCTTCCCATCGCTTCCAGATCGTTGGGTGAGAGCCTCGCAGAGGTGATAATCACAGTTGCGCACTGTTTCCTTCCCGTCGACGTTATTGTCGGAGATCTCCATCTTCTCTGCCGCCCTGACTTCATTGGCGTCGACGCGGGCCACGTCGTCGTCGCTTCGCTTCCTGTCGATGACAGTCACGCGTTCGGGGATAAACCCCGCCAACAACTGTTCCAAAGCATCCATCCTTGCCACCATGTTCTTACAGGTTGCAGTCATCTGTTCTGCCATGGCGCAGCAGGCTTCCACGTCGAAGACCATGCTCTGATGTCGAGCACAAGCAGGCGCTGTCGATGTCTTTCCCGAGAGCTGTTTAGAGCTCGGTTCTGTCGAACCAGGCTCTGATACCAATTGATAGCAACTTGTTGTTATCGGGTTAGGGTTTGCTTGTAGCTCACAAGCGAGAGAACGACGTAAAGTGTCGAAAGACTGTTTTAGGTTTATTTTTATTGATTGATCCTCGGACTAATTCCGTGAATACAATATATAGACGACTAAACCTAATACCTAAACCATCAACCCTAGCCGACCCCTACTACTTCCCTAGGCCTCTCGGCCCTCTCTTATCCCAACACATAAACGGAGACTTAGCTCCCATAAACTAAGTCTAAATACTAATTCACCCAACAATATCCCCTAAGCCCAATACCCACACAAGCACAATACGTAACATAGAAAACCAAAGAAAACACCCAAGGCCGCCTAACAAACGAGTTGCTATCATAGTTTTCGTTTCCCGAACAGAGAGCACAAGGCTCATTCAATGTTGGGAACTTTGGATAACAGAGAGAATTGAATGAAGTTGAGATGTAAAGTATAAACTTAATGGTGTTTATTTGAAATTTTATTTTCCAATAATCTGGCAGAATAACACGTATATATATAACAGTTTCCTTGTATTTTTCATGCCCTTAGGTGTGATCAATTCTTCTTCTTCTCCCCTCACGATGACTGCCGTCGCTTATGGGGCCTCGCCGGGCGCCTTTGGTGGCGGCAGGTCCTAGGCGTCTCTGTTTCACGTTGAGGAGGAGACCAGGCTTGACCACTTCGAGCCCGAATTCATCAATGAAAACCATGGGAGCATAGTCTTGTTGGTCAGTTTTTGGCCAAACCTCCATCCGTCTAGACTTTGAGGTTCTGGGCAAATTGGATATAAGGTAAAGAAGGCGAGGTAAAAGTCTACTTGTTAGAGGAACGTCTTGTTCTATTTCAGTTTCCGTAAGAATCGGTATGTCACTGGGTTTTTGAGGGGGGTCCTTGGCACCTGGAATTATTTGTCTCAGGCGTTGGGAACCTGGAATTCAGGCGATGGAGATTGACAACTCGGCTATTCCAGCTTGGATAAAGCTCTCGGGCCTCACAATTGAGCTCGCTTCTAGAGAAGGATTGGGGAGGATTGCCAGTTCTCTGGGTAGACCGTTATGTATGGATCATTCCACAGCTCGTCGGGAGAAATTTGGTATTGTGCGAATTTGTGTTGAGATTCAGGCAAAGAAACCACGGATTGACAGGATTAGCATTACTCCGGACGATATGAAGGAAATGTTTATCAATGTGGAGTACTGTGGCTTATCGAAGTGTTGTGTTCATTGTGGGGTCTTTGGACATGATTGCTCACTGCCTCTGTCTGGAGCTCACACTAAGAAGGTCTGGAGGAAGAAGACCCCGCTGATTGTTTCTATTGAGCCTGCAATGGTTTCCACGAGCCAGATATCTGAGGCAACTCAAGTTCTCCAAGCTGCACTGAAGGGCAAAGCCATTGTCGAGAGTCAGGAGATAACACCAGCACCTGCTACTAGCCAGGAGATACCAGCCTCACCAGCACCTGTTACACCAAGTACACTACCTTCGCAGGAAGAGTTTAACAAGGTCATCAATGGTGTGAAATCCAGATCAACCAAAAAGAGTTCGATTCCCATATTACATTCCAATGCTTTTGATGTTCTCTGTGGATCGAGGGATATTTGTTTACAGGCGCCTCCACCAAAGAAGACAGGGAGGGAGGGACTAAGGAAAAGGGGGGAAGCCACCAAGGTGGCTACTCTTCATAAATGACAATCCTCGCCTGGAATACAAGGGGCTTCAATAGCCCCACGAAGCATAATGATATGCTTCGATATATCAGTACCCGTCAGATTTCATTATTAGTTTTGTTAGAAACCAGAGTTAAGGATCTTAAGAAGGTGAATGACATCAGACGGAAGTTCCCTGATTTTCAGTTTGCTGATAACTACTCTAAGCATCCTTTAGGGAGAATTTGGATTGGTTGGACAGATGATATTACGTTGAGTGTGTTAGCAGAAGAGACTCATTTTATTCACGCTGCAGTTTCCACAAGGCAGGGTGAGAATTTCTTTTTCACAGTAGTTTATGGTTCCAATGATGAAAAGGAGAGACTCCTAACGTATAAGGAATTGAGTAAATGGAAGATTCAGGGTGCCCCCTGGCTCATCTGTGGGGACTTCAACGCCATACTGGCTCCCTCTGAATCTTCAAACGAGGTATCAATTAATAGTAGCATGTCTGAGTTTCGTGTATGGGTTGATAAGATGGAGGTTGTAGATCACACAGCTACTGGTCCTGTTTTTACCTGGGCTAATCAGCAGCAGGCCAATCCAATTGCTAAAAAACTAGACAGAATCCTTGTGAATGTAGAGTGGTTTGACATTTTCCCTGAATGTGTTGCTGAATTCCTTGTTCTTGATTTCTCTGATCATTGTGGAATGATGGTAATACCGAGAGTTCCTGTGAGGAAGTTCCCCAAGCCATTCAGATATTTTGACATGTGGGAACAACATCACTCGTATTGTGACATCCTTCAAAACATATGGACACAGCAAGTTTCTGGGAAGGGTTTCTTTGTTGTGAAGTATAAGCTGTACTTGCTCAAGACTGAACTACGCAAACTCAATAAAAATGCTTTCTCGGATATCTCGGAGAGGTTTAAGCACAAAAGAGAAGAGGTCAAAGCATTACAGCTTCAAGCTTTGCATAATCCAGCTCCAGATCTTTTTTCAGAAATGAGTGAGTTTATCAAAGCCTATGCTGAACTGGTTAAACAAGAAGAGGCTTTTTATAGACAAAAATCAAGAATAAGGTGGCTCACTTTTGGGGATCAGAACTCAGGATTCTTCCATAAGGCTGCTGTCATTCGTGCAGCTTGCAAAAAGGTAAGGAAGATCATGGCAAATGATGGTAGAGAGCTGACTGGTACACAAGACATTGCTGATGAAGCATTCTCATACTATAAGGGATTGTTTGGAGTGGTTGATAATTCTGTTAGTGTGGATTCGGAGATCATTCGTGAATGCTTACACACCACCTTAAGTCAGGAACAAAGAAGCTCTTTTTGCTATGGATGGTTCGAAGGCCCCTGGGCCAGATGGATGCACAGCAGGGTTTTTTCAAAGAAACTGAGGAATGGTAAGCATTGATATCATTGAAGGGGTCCAGCATTTTTTGCAACACAAAATTCTTCCAAGAGGTATGAACTAAACCTCTCTTACCTTAGTACCAATTCTTGGGAGTTATCATAATAATAATTATTACTATAATTAGGATATTATTAGATATGGTAGTAGTCATTGATTCATATTAGGATAGTCTATTAGGTTTTTCTAGTCTTTTGTTATAAATATGTACTTTGCGTTTTATTCAGAGGCAGTCAAGAAGAATATTAAGAAAACTCTCCTAAACCCTATTTTCCCAATCCTCTCAATTCTCGATCTCAATTCCTCTATAGGCCTAGGCCAATTCCCTATCTTTCTCTTCTCAAATCCATAATTATGTTCTTAATCCCTAAAGACCAATCTCACGACCAGACCCGATAGAACCCTAATCCCAGGTTCTATCATCGTTGGCGCTGATTGGCGGCGGAATTGCTGAAGCGTGTGGAGGAGGAAGGTAGAGGTGGTTCGGAATTGCCTGGTGTCAAGCTTAAATGGGGTCTTATGAAGACAGAAGTTCAACTTTAATCTTGGCTTGCAATGCGTTTTCCCTTGACTCGAAGGTATTAGAGACCTCTCTGGACTGTTTGTTTTTGCCCAAGTTATAGACTTATGATGCCAAGTGAGCTATCATCTCAACCTTATGGTGCCTGGTACAGTTTTTACACCTTGAGATGATATTGTATTAGGTAACCATACTCTAAGTAGTAGGAAGCATATTAGCATGGTTGTGATGTTGAAGTTGGAATATCTGAATGCCCAACTGTTGGATGATATTGTAATAGGTAACTTACAGCAATAGCAGATTGAATGTTTGAAGATATATGTACTAATGTAGCGATAACTGAATGGTGGTTATTATCATTCCAGCCTTCCTTCACTGTTTTTACTGCTTACTACTACTATATACAGCCTGGTAATCAACTAGTTAATGTGCAAGACCGAAGCAACTCCTAATCCCAAGCTGCTGGTGATTCAGAGAAGTGCCTTCTTGTGCTTGTATTTGGCAGCTTGAATGTCCAAGCTAATCACAAGGAGTGCTTAATATGACCCTGTTTAGTTTATATACGTGTTTTTTTCTCTCGGTAATTAGTGGTTTCCATTAAAGCTCATTCGATGCAAACATCATGAGTCGAAAAAATACAAGACAACAGGCTGTCAAATGCAAACTCCCACAGAGTAACAGAAAGCAAAAACTATCTACTAGGGGGTAATAATTCTATATAACTCTGTCAATGTCTGAATAACGGACTGAAACACAAGTAAATTTCCTCCCTCGTAAGAGAAGCCAGCAGCTCAGGTTGTCTTGGAATAGCTCCAAAAACCCTGGTGCAACGTTCACGCCAGATGAAAGCCGTAGTCCAGCACCAAATGGAACATTCAAGCAAACTTTTGTTGTCATTTTTGATAGCTTTGTGAGACATCAACATTATCATATCATCCCACGTAGTAGGCAAGCGAATGGTAGTTCTGAGAAGAGAAGAAAGGAAGGTCAAGGTGAATGGACACTCACAGAACAAGTGTTCCCTCGACTCACTGGATGCAGTACCAAAAACACAACTATCATCTATAGCAACACCCCACGCTTTGAGCTTGTCCCTCGTGGGAATTCGATTAATGATAATGAGCCACGCCAAAATTCTGCATCTGGGGAGAGTGAATTTGCCCCCATACAATCTTCCACTAGGCTACACAAGGTTGTCTGATACGCAAGGCGTTCCAAACCGTTGAAACAGAAAAATGAATCATCTTGTTCCCAAGCAACTTTAGCCCTCCCTGACTTGTCACCGTGCCAAAGAAAATCAGAACAAGCCTTCTGATAGCTTTAATGACCTTCTTAGGAATAACAAAGATCGCCATCCAGTAATGAATCAGAGAATATAGAACCGACTCAATGAGCTGAAGTCTCCCCCCATAAGATAAAGTATTAGACCTCCAACTACAAATCCTCCTAATCAGTTTATCCACAAGCATCGCACATTCATGGCTAGAGAATAACGAACTAGGAGATGCCCTTCTCTAAATCCAGAAGCTTGCAACACAATGAGCTTATACTGGTGAGCTTGACCACCAAAAAACACTTCGCATTTCTCAGGGTTACATTGTAACCCCGAGAGTTGATAAAATCTGTCTAACATCAATCGAACTCCATATAAGGCCTTTGCCAAACTGATACCCAGACATCAGTTTCCAACTTGGCCCACCGCTTATTTCCTCCTTTGATCCCATTTTCTCTGGCCTCTCGTCCCACTTGGCCACGGCATTCGCTCGGCCTATATGATTCTGCCCTTGCTCCTCAAGGCGGCCCCTAACGAAGAATGGAGGTTTTGCAACCCAAGGAGTAGTTCCACCGCCCTTCTTCTTCAGTTTGACCACCGGCGGGTTCTTCCTCTGCTCCGCCTCCTCATCCGCTGACTCACCTGCCTCCTCCTTCCTGACGCAACCCACAAGGCGGATGGGTGGCGATCCCAGCGCCGCCGTTCTCGCCTTCTTCGTCGGCGATGGCTCGATCTCCAGCGGTGGCATCTTCTCCTTGTCGTTCGACGCAAGACCTGATGCCTCTAGCAGCTTCTCTATGCCCGTTTGGTTTGTCTTCTTGTTGTGGCCAGGAGATGCCGCGGCCGTAGGTGGTGATTCAACTGCGGTGACCCTTCTGCTAATCAGAGCTAGGAGTCGTGTGAACTCTGCGTTCCGCCGCTCCCAGTCTGTCTCTCATTTGATCGTGAGGGCTTCCAGCTTGCAAAGGCACTCGTGGAGCGCGCGATAGTGGTCCCCGGTTGGGAGTCGTGATGAACTCTGATTTTCAACCAGGCTCTGATACAAAATGATAGAACCTGGGATTGGGGTTCTATCGGGTCTAGTTGTGAGATTGGGATTTAGGAATTAAGAACAAAATTAGGGATTTGAGAAGAGAAAGATAGGGAATTGGCCTAGGCCTTTAGAAGAATTGAGATCGAGAATTGAGAGGATTGGGAAAATAGGGTTTAGGAGAGTTTTCTTAATATTCTTCTTGACTGCCTCTGAATAAAACGCAAAGTACATATTTATAACAAAAGACTGGAAAAACCTAATAGACTATCCTAATATGACTCAATGACTACTACCATAAATAATAATATCCTAATTATAGTAATAATAATTATTATGATAGATCCCAAGAATTGGGTTTCCATCAAACGACCCCAGTTCAGATCCGATTTTCGACATCGACCCGGACGACACTCAACGCTTGGTTTCACACTACATGACTCTTTAAAAAAGAATTTGACCCGTTCGTGAGGTTTTCGGGGAGTCTCCACGATCATTGACTTCAATCTTGTAAAGGGAGAGGGTTGTTGTTCCAGAAACTCCGAGATTTTACACAATGCCTGCACAGAGCCGAAACCAACTCAAAACGTAAAGTTTACAACAACTTTAACCAGCAACCAGAAACCAGTGCACATGATTCCAAACTCAAAGTCGTTAGCATTCCAAAACCACAAGATCCAGGACCATCGTTGATGCAGACATATGGTATCAAAGCAGGTTATCTTTGTTATATTATTGAGGCTTCCGCATACGCAGATCTGTTATATGCATGATTGCATTGCTAGTTAGGTACATATTGCATGCTACTGTTCTCGTACCCATGCATATTGTAGATCAGTATTGCCCTGCGTTTGCTTGGAATTGGATTCATGACTGGGCAATACCGGTGGCTGCTTTTGGATCAGTTATGATTATGTTGCTTAAAAAAAATGGAATTTTAGGTTGTTGGGTGGAGATTTCATTCTTTTCATTATATAGGGTTCCATCTTTTCTTCATCGTCCTGGTTATGAAGTTTTGGGTAAAGCACTGTTCCAAATCAAGCATTAAGCATCCCGTCTGTGTTTATGAAAATAAAGTAGAGGTTGAGGGTTCTTTGGTTTCAGACCCTCTTCATCGGGATTTAATTGCTTCTGTTTAGGTTATTTTATAATTGTTTGATTGGTTTACTGTGTGTGTATTTTGGGTATGTATATATATATTGATTTTGAACGCACATGGTTCACGTAATCAATCAATTGGTCCAGTAATTTTAAATTGATTTGATTCTTTACGTTATGCTGCCAAAGTAACCTCTAGTGTACAAATTGATCAAATTAAATTACTTGGATGTATAGTGTGTGGTTGTTTATGCGGATAGTGTTCGTCCCAAAGGTAGATACTATTTGGCCAAATGATGATGCACCTTAATGATAAATATGTGATGATTGTAAAGTTTATTTTCATGTGAATGATAGTTGGTCCAAAGATAAACTATTATTTGACAGAACTCATTATCAGTATTTGATCATTTTAGTAAGAGTATCGCTCGCAGTTAATTTCTCTGTCCAAAGACTAAAAGTTAATGTTGCATTTGGTATCTTAAGATGGGTTTCAGAAATAAAACTTAAATGTCTGAATTTTCTTCTCGTGTATTTTGTTTGACATGAGTGCATGTTTTCTTGTTTCTTTATAGCGTCTTTAGCTTCTGCTTCCAATGTTTCTGCTCAAATTAGCAAGATTCCACTATTGAATGGAACAAACTTTAAGATCTGGAAAGAAACCGTAGAAATTTTTCTCGGTTGTATGGATTTGGATCTTGCACTGCGGTTGGAGCGTCTTGTTTCTACTCCGGATAACCTTAATGAGGTTAAAATAGAAAAGTGGGATTGCTCTAATCGTATGTGTATGATGACCATGAAGCGCTCTATTCCAGAAGCGTTTCGGGGATCTATGACTGAGAATGAGAGCGCTAAGGGGTTCCTTGAGGAAATTGAGCAATACTTTGCCAAGAATGAAAAATCAGAGGCAAGTAACCTTCCGTCTAAGCTCGTTTCCATGAAGTATAAAGGCAAGGGGAACATAAGGGAGTACATTATGGAGATGTCTAATCTCGCATCAAAACTCAAGTCACTAAAGTTAGAATTGTCTGAAGATTTGCTCGTACACTTTGGGCAATTCAAAGTGAGCTATAACACTCAGAAAGACAAGTGGTCTCTCAATGAGCTTATAGCTCACTGTGTGTAAGAGGAAGAGAGGCAAGCGCGGGATAGGACTGAGAGCGCTCACTTAGCATCAAGTTCTCAAAACAAAATCAAGAAGAGAGCTAGGGATGTTGCAGAAAAGTCTTCTCGGCAAAAGAAACCAAAGATGCAAACTGAGGGGTTTCCTTGCTACTTCTGTAAGAAGACTGGTCACATGAAGAAGGAGTGTCCCAAGTATGCCGTTTGGCGTGAAACGAAGGGTGAGCTTCTTACTTTAGTTTGTTCTGAAGTTAGTTTAGCTTTTGTGCCTATGGATACTTGGTGGGTGGATTCTGGTGCTACCACTCACATAAGTGTATCTTTGCAGGGCTGCCTGTGGAGCCGGCCACCAAGTAAGAATGAAAAGTTCATCTATGTTGGGGACGACAATAAAGTTGCAGTGGAGGCTATTGGACTTTTAGATTACAATTAAAGACTGGATGTCATTTGGATTTGTTTGAGACTTTTGTGGTGCCGTCATTTCGACGGAATTTAATTTTGGCTCCATGTTTGGACAAATCAGGTTATTCTTGTTCATTTGGAGATAATAAATTTAGTCTCTCACAAAATTCAGTTTTGATTGGTACAGGTCCATTGATTGATAATCTATACATGCTTGATGTGATTAGTTCCCATAATGAAATCCTCCAAACAAGTTCACGAGGTACAAAGCGAAAATTTAATGAGAATTCTGCTGCTTTATGGCACAAGCGCTTAGGACATATATCCAAACAGAGAATTCAGAGGCTTGTGTCTGATGGAATTCTTGAACCCTTAGATTTAGCAGATTTTGAAGTCTGCATTGAGTGCATTAAGGGTAAGAGAACAAATATTAAGAAATTGGGTGCCAATAGAGCTGAAGACGTCTTAGAACTCATTCATACTGATATATGTGGTCCATTCCCTACAGAATCTTGGAACAGTGACAAATATTTTATCACGTTCATAGACAATTACTCTAGATATGGTTACCTCTTTCTGATAAATGAGAAGTCGCAATCCTTGTATGTTTTCAAGTCTTTTAAGGCTGAAGTTGAACTTCAACTTGGAAAGAAAATTAAGGCTGTCAGATCGGACCGTGGTGGAGAATAGTATGGTCGATATGATGGATCCGGAGAACAACGTCCAGGACCCTTTGCGCTTTACCTCAAAGAGTGTGGGATTGTGCCTCAATACACCATGCCAGGAACACCTAGCATGAATGGCGCTGCAGAAAGGCGCAATCGTACTCTTAAAGACATGGTAAGAAGTATGCTTAGTCATTCTTCCTTACCGGAGTCACTTTGGGGGGAAGCTCTAAAGACTGTTGTATACATCCTTAATACTTAATAGGGTACCAAGCAAAGTAGTAACTAAAACCCCTTATGAGCTATGGACAAGCAAAAAGCCTAGCATTAGGCACTTGCACATTTGGGGTTGTCCAACTGAGGCAAGGCCTTATAAGCCACATGAAGGAAAGCTAGACTCAAAGACTGTAAGTTGCTACTTTGTTGGTTATCTGCAGTACTCTCGAGGCTACAAATTTTACAATCCCACCTCACGATCATTCTTTGAAACGGGAAATGCGATATTCCTTGAGGATATTGAGTTTTGGGGGGAAGGAAACATAAGGAATGTTGTTTTTGAGGAAGAACAAGTCATTGATAGTGATTAGGTTATCATACCTATCACTAGTCCTGACATAGTTATTGAACAAGACAACAATGAAATTCCTCCTCCTGTACCACCAGTGGAACAAAATCAACATCCTCAAGAAGTGCCACTTAGGAGATCCACTAGAGAAAGAAGAAGTGTGATTCCGGATGATTATGTCGTCTTTCTTCAAGAACATGAGGATGGCATAGGCTTAATGGAGGATGATCCTATCAACCTCGCTCAGGCCATGCGCAGTTCTAACTCTGAACAGTGGAATAGTGCCATAAAAGAAGAGATGAAGTCCATGTATGACAATGACGTTTGGGATGTCGTTGAATGCCCTAAAGGAGTAGTTCCGGTTGGTAATAAATGGATATTTAAAACCAAAAGGGACTCTAAGGGTAAGATTGAGAGATTTAGATCACGTCTAGTCGCTCAGGGCTTTACTCAAAAGGAAGGCATTGACTACAAAGAGACTTTCTCTCCAGTGTATGCGAAAGACTCTTTTTGGACAATAATGGCACTAGTGGCTCATTTTGATTTGGAGCTACATCGGATGGACGTGAAGACTGTGTTTCTCAATGGAGACATTGATGAGACGATTTATATGGTTCAGCCACAAAACTTTGTTGTGGGAGATCCAAAGAAAATGGTCTGTAAACTTAAGAAGTCCATCTATGGTCTCAAACAAGCTTCCCGTCAATGGTATCACAAATTTCACAAAGTTATTAACTCATATGGTTTTGAGACTAATCTTGTTGATGATTGTGTATATCACAAGTTCAGTGGGAGTAAATTTATTTTCCTGGTGTTATATGTTGATGACATTCTACTCGCCAGTAGTGATATAGGCTAACTGCACGAAACCAAGAAATTTCTAACGAAGAATTTTGAAATGAAAGATCTTGGTGACGCCTCTTTTGTATTGGGTATTGAGATACTGAGAGATCGCTCTCGAGGTATTCTCAAATTATCACAAAAGAGCTATATCGATAATGTTTTGAGTAGATTCAACATGAAAGATTGTAACCCAGCAAATACACCAGTAGCCAAAGGAGACAAGTTCAGTCTCACTCAATACCCTACAAACAATTAAGAAAGAGACGAAATGCAGAAGATTCCTTATTCATCTACAATAGGGAGTCTTATGTATGCTCAAGTTTGTACTCGTCCCGATATAGCTTTCATAGTGGGAGTACTGGGCAGATACTCAAAGGATCCATGCATGGATCATTGGAAGGCAGTCAAGCGTGTGATGCGCTATCTAAAGAGAACAAGGGATTACATGCTTACTTATGAGAGATCAGATAGTCTGGAGGTCATTGGGTATTCTGACTCTGATTTTGCTGGATGCCAAGATAGCATGCGCTCTACATTTTGGCTATATCTTCATGTTGGCTGGAGGGGCTATTTCTTGGAGGTCTGCTAAGCAGCGTCTTATAGCTCTTTCCACCATGGTAGCAGAGTTTGTAGCTTGTTATGAGGCATCTGATCATGGATTATGGCTGCGAAATTTTGTCACGGGGCTGCGTGTGGAAAACAACATTGAGAGGCCATTGAAGATTTATTGTGACAATAATGCAGCAGTATTGTACTCTAATAACAACAAGAGTTCGACAAAGTCAAAGTTTATCGATATCAAGTACCTGGTTGTTAAGGAGAGGGTTCATAATAGACAGATTTCTATAGAACATATTAGGACTGAGTCTATGCTAGCTGACCCATTAACCAAAGGATTACCGCCTACTGCATTTTATGAGCACACTGCTCATATGTGCGTTATTCTGGATGATACCTTGGTTTAGTGAGAGTCATTTCTGTTTGTTCTATAGACATTGATTTGTGACTCTGCAGAATAAAGTGATTTTTTGTTTTTCTTCAGTTTCTGTTTTGAACCTTAAGGTGTTTATTTATATTATGCAATTTTCTTGCATGAAGTGTTTTTTTTTATCTCACTAAAGTTGGACCAGTTGAAAATAGGCATGTTCAAGATCACATTACATGTAATTTTCATGCCACTCATCCATATTTGATCTATGTCATTGAGTGTATAAATGTGGTGATCATGGTGGTTTAATCATTATCATATCATGATTGAAGCCGCGTTGGTTCCACTGCTATACATGAGATGGACAAGATTGTTAAGGAATAGTCATTGTACAAATAACATTCGGATGCGCGCCTAAGGAACTTTGTGATATAATTATTTGCAAAAACCATGCAGCCCAAGTGGGAGATTGTTGGAAATATATGTTCCACGTGATGTGGGCTGTGGTTTATGGGATAATAATTGTATTAGTTATTTGTTAAAGTGGGCTAATTATAAGTGGTCAAATTATGGAGCCCAAGACTACTCAATATCTTATATGGGCCCAATGAGTGGAAACCAGATACTAAACTTAATTAGGGTTTTGTGGGAACCCTAGCTAAACATAGTATATAAAGAACCTAGAGGTTGTGGTCCCCAAGAGACAAAGACCGAAAACTACACACATATTCTCTCCATCAGGAATACGTGAGGTTTCCCGTGAGTGGACTAAGGAGGCTTGGTTGAGGAAGACCACTAAACTTCCCGGATCGTGCTCCTGAGGTATCGCCCGGTTAAAGATCGTTCTACAGATTCCGCATCAAGCTCACGACGATCTACCATCATGAATCCAGGTATTTAGATCTATTCGCCTTTGATAATCTGATAAGATATTTCCAGTGAATTATGTATTTCGATTAATTCCAACACTTAGTTCTAGATTTTTGAGGTTGCAATTCAAGATAGTGCCAAACAAATCTGAAAAATAGTCACTTTCGTCGATAAGCTTATTGTCCAGGTTGATCACTAAATGTTGTTCATCATGGGATAAAGCATATATGATGAACTCCACACACATATACTAACATCTCGATACTTCTCCCGCAGAAAACTCCAACTCTTCCCTTCATCCCTATACTGAGCGTCATCCATGTATCTCACCTTGCAGAGATTAAGGTTATAGCCGAGTGACAAAACCTTAGACACAAACATTCGAAAACTTGGATACTGGTTGAAGGAATAGCAGCTGAGATCGAGAACAGTGACATGTTTCCAGGCGCGGTTCCATGCCCGAGAGACAGTGCTGAGGTTTGAACGGCCGATTTGGTGTCGAGGAACGAAAGGATGTGATAAAGAATGGGCTCTGGAAGATGGCTTAACCTGTCACCAGGACTATCTTCTTCCCCACGACGTCTTTTCCCAGTTCTCCCCAACTCGCAGCTACATTTGTGTTCGTTCATGGCTTTATAGTGGATGCAACGACTGATAAATTAAATTCTACCTGAAGCGAGAGAGAGCAAGAAAGGAAACAACAGACAGGAATCCACCTGTTTCCGAGGACCATACAAGGAGTCTAACCGCGCCAATAGAGCTACAAACCCATCATCTCCAGTCCTCCGGCAGCAATTATGCAGAAAATTGGTTGCGGGTAGAAAGCTATGGACATCAATTAACAAAAGCTACACTCCACATTTCTAAGAAACGGATAGAAAATTCACACCGTGTCCATATTCGTTTGGATTTCGAGTATCCATGGTTATTTATGGATCATACTTCTTCTTATAACTCCAATCAATATGTTAATAATATTCACAAGTATTCTCACGTTATCTAAGACGAAAAGTACGAAAATAATTCACTAGAATGAAAAAAGTTAATTGAAACAACACAATTTCATAAAAATATTATATTTATATGCTAAATGTAAAATATGTTAGTGATAAATATTAATTATTTCTAGTCAAAATACATATGCATGTGGATAATCGGGCGGGTTCGGGGTGGATAGTGCGAAAACCATGTTCACCCATTACCCGCAATATTCGGGTTCAGGTTTTACCCGTACCCACTAAAAGTTATTAGGGTTCGGGTTTTACCCTACCCGATTAGATCAGATTCAGATGGATATCCATGATTACGGATATTTTTGTCATCCCTACTTGTCTCGTTATCCTTTTGGGCTTTAAATATGTTTCTATCAAAAATATGCCCGGATTTATAGGCTAAGGGCCCAAATCATAAAGTCCTGCATCTTCGGGCTTCATATGTTCTTCCTCGTCACTCACTGGGAAAGGAACCTCTTCAAAGATAAACTCAGAAGTAGAGATGGCAATGGGGCGGGTTTGGGGCGGGTTTGTCTAAATCATCTCCATCCCCGCTTTCAAATATCCAAACCCATACCCGCCCCATACCCATGCGGTACCCGTGGGTTTTGGGTACCCATGGATAATACCCTCCCCGTACATCAAACATGATAACACCTAAAATTTTATATAAATATTTTCAATTATAACATTAAACGCACCTATTACATCATGAAGTAGACAAAGAGATAATCATTCTTAACACGGTTCAAAGCATCTTATCCTAAAAAATCTGTTAATCCATAAGATAGAATGCAATGTAATCCAAATAATTATTCTCTTACTCTAATACATATACTAAGTAATAACTAACTACCATTAACAATAGAAACAACGAAAGAGTGATGGGAGGATTGAGGAAAAAGAATTAAGTTTTGATTTAGATAGCCACCCGATTACATTTCTGCTATGTTATCAGGAGTTAGCCTCACTATTATAGATAGGTTTAATCAATATATTTTTTATATGTGAAGAAGTTATCCTAATGGGGCGGGTATGGGTATGGGGCGGGGGAGGTTAAAACCATACCCACCCCATACCCATCAAACTTTTTGCGGGTTTTACCCATACCCGCCTCATACCCGGTCAAAGCAGGAATTCCCCGCGTTGACTAGATCGTGGGCGGGTGGATACCCGCGATTATGGGTTTGATTGCCATCCCTACTCAGAAGTCTTCTCAAGTGGTTACACTTTGTAGAATGCTGCTAGTTACATCAATCTTTTCATGTATCATGACTAGGGCTGGAAGTTTGGTATCGGGATTTGGCATTACCAAATACCTTCCCTGAATTTATCACTATTTGGTATTACCGAATACCGGTTTATTTTTTAGCGGTTGGGATTGGAATTCATTTTGGAGTGCTATTTGGAATTACGGGATTGGGATCGCTATATACCAAAATACCAAAAATTAAAAAGTAATGAAATATAGCACACAACCTTTGGTCATTTCTCACTCTTTCACAACTTAGGAACCCCATCCAACTCAATTTGACTTTTCAGTTTAAGTCACTCTTGTCTCTCACCTAATCTCTTTTTATTTTCATAACTAGCTAAAAGCAAACACTAGTATTAGTCGTCTCTCAGCCTTCAATGACAAGAATTTGAGAAGTCACCTCTTTTCGATTCCCTTTATCCATACAATAACTCTAGACAAACTCAAGATTCTTTGTTTAGTCTCTTTACCTTAAATTAAACAATCAAATCTAATTGACGTATTTATTAATTGCAAAGGTAATTAATTTCGTATTTGGTAATACCAATCGGGATACCAAAATATTTGAGGGTTGGGATTAGGAGACCTAAATTATGTAGAAATTGGGATTGATTTTATAGTATAATTCGGTATTCGGGATTTTGATATTTGACAATAAGATACCGTACCTATTTTCACCCCTAATCCGCTGCCAACAATATAAAGCTTTTGACTTTTTTAAATTAATTTTAAGGCCAGGGATTCTAAGGGTTTGAAAATATGAAAAACATGCCAGAGAACTTATTCAGAGATATTTCCCTCGAGTCGAGGGGAAAAGCGTGAAGAAGATGACAAACAAAAGAATAATAAGAGCTGAAGCACTGTCTTCATAAGTCCCACTCAAGCAGAGAAGAACAGAGCTTACAATGTCGCCAATCAGACAAAATGGTATACATTTCAATCAAAACAAGTTGAGTAGCTCTTGCGAACTACTTGAAAAATTCATGAACTAGTGCCTACTGGAAAATGATCTGAAAATAAAGAAACTCCAACCTATTTGCGTACCACAATCAGCAACCATGGCAGAATGGTTCGCGACAGGGCCAGATACACTCAACGCTGGGGTTCATACTAGACGACCCTTTAATAAAGTAATTTACCAGTTCATCAGATACTCTCTTTCGTCCACCAATAGTCTTCAAGATCAAGGATTTCAACTTCGTAAAGGGAGAGGATTGTTGTCGTTCCAGAAAGTCGGAAATTTTACTCAGTGCCTACACAGAACAGAAGCCAAGTTCAAATGCAAGGCAATATTTCCAAGAAGAAACACCTGTAGTAGAATAGAAGCAGCGCATTATCTAGGCAAAGATAACCTTGAGGGTGACGCTATCCAGGCTGAGATAAGTTACATTATTCAAACCCTGGAACAAGGAGATGAAACGTTGTGCCCCGCATTCCTTGTTGTCCTTGGTGAAATTGGCCCAATCCTCGACGGCGATAGCAGCATGATAAAGGGTAGGAATGCTTAACTTCATGAATACCAGGGATTCCAAGTCATGTAGAAGACTGAAGAATCTGAGTCTTGGTGCAAAAATTTCCATCTTGTAACACACCATGAAGTTCAATTTCAGGCTAAGCAATCGGGCTCCAGATATCCTAAGACCCCTATCATCCTCGATAGAGTTGGAGTAGTCCCAAGGTTGGCAAACAATCAGGATCAAATGCTCCAGCGAGGGGAAGTTTGAAAAAAAGTCCTCATATTGATCAGAAGCCAGAGAGCAAAGTTGCAAATCTAAAGTTGTCAGCACCCGAAAACCACAAGATCCAAGACCGTCATTGATGCATACATATTTCAGTTCTAGAGTTTTGAGGTTGCAATTCGAGATCGTGCCGAACAAGTCCTTAAATTTGTCACTCCGATGGAAATCCTTAAACTCATTGTCCAGGTCAATCAGTAAATGTTGAGCATCATAGTATAAAGCATATTGGATGACGTCTATGCACATACCAACATCTCGAAACTCCGAGATAAATGAGTCGCTTTCCTCGTCAATGTTAAACTTACACCTCTCACAGTTGTCCAGGTAGCTCAGCTTGCGGAGGCTAAGTGGATAGCGGAGGTCCAAAACCATAGACACAAACCATTGGAAACTCTCATACTCCAGGAAGGACAGTCGGCGCAGATCGAGGACAGGGACGTGTTTCCACACGCGGTTCCATGCCCGAGACAACACCGAGGTCTGAACCGCGGATTTGGTGTCGAGGAACGAAAGGATGTGATGAAGAATGGGTTCCGGAAGATTGCTTAACCTGTCAGTGGTAGTATCTTCTTCCCCACTGCGCCCATTTCCCATTTTCCCCAACTCGCAGCAAGTGCAGTGGATGCTCATCGCTTTTCTATCTGATCAATTCAGTTCTACCATAAAATAGGAAATTGAAAAGGGATCAGAAACAAATGAGAAAGACCAGATACAAGAAACATGAATACACCATAATTCGATCACCGTTGACGGAGGCTTGCCGCCGTATTCCGCGCCAACAGAGTCACAAACCGATCGGTTCCCCCGTGGTGTAGAAGCTATCGACAATTGATCGGATTAACGAACGCGAAGTTGCAAACTTCACGGGATGAGGGTTTCATTTTAGGGAGCGGGGACTTCAGTTTCGACGAGGATGGCGACTGTAGACTGTAGAGGTCAGGGGAGAATTGAGAAGTGGCTTTCAGAAAATCAAAATCTGATTGGGGAAGCGATGAGAACTGAAGGTCATTATTTTTCTTCTTTATTTGTTTTTGGGCTTTAATAGTTGGATCATATTAAAGAGGCCCACATTATACACAGACCTGCTTATCCTTTCTAAGTGGATTTATAGATTAGAGGTCCAAACAATAAAGAACTTAAAACCCAAAACCTACAAGTCCAACTGTCCAAGTCACTTCCTAAACGGGTAGTTATCATAAATGGTAACAAACCTATTCACTTTGTACAAAACGGTAACAATCCTTTAATTTTGCACGTTTCGGTAACTTATGTTTGAACTAATAACAAAAAGGTAATTCCGTCCATCTCCATCCAAAAAACCGTTAGTTTCATCCAGTCAGCACGCCACATCATTTAATATATTAATTAAAAAAATAGTAAGCAAACCAATCGAACTGATAACCCAACCGAAAACCCTAATTTTATACCCAAATCTCAACCGGTCCAAAGAACGATTACCAAGGGAGCAATGGTGGAATCTACTGCGCAGTGCCCATCGGACTCTCTTCAGCGCGTTGTTAAAGTAAAAAAAAACAGAGCAATCCTTCTTCTTCGTCAAATCAATTACTACTATATCAGTATATCTCTTTCTAACCCATTTTGGATGTGTGGTTTCCAGCATTCAGCAATGAGACATAACGATTGGTGGGTGGAGCACCAAGCTCTACGCAATTGGCGACAGAGTTGGCGAGTTTGGAGGATTTGAGTAGGGACTAGGGATGCTATCAGTTGAGCAGAGGAAGGAGAAGATTCATAGGTGCATGAAGAGGAGGAACAAGAGGAACTTTAGCCTCCTCGTTGTCGGCGATCAATCCCACCAAATCGTCCGCCAACCTCTGCCAAAGCTTTCGATTCTCGTCCGATCGGCCCTTCTCTTACTGAATTAACTGATTTTGGTGGGGGAAAATTGTTGGGTATTAGCGGAATTGTGGTGGAAAATAGGATCAAAACAAAGGAAACAATTGGTGTTTAATCACTCTTTTTATAAATCACTCAAACAAACAAGGCCTTAACTTTTGGCTCTTGTTGCTTACAAACACATAGATACAGAGACTTCTTTCTTTCTTTATGTCTCTCTGGCAATCTCTTGCAAACCCATACATACACATTTATATGACAATGAAAGAAGAAACTAATAATGCTATTGGCTCCATTTCTTTCTCCATGCACGTTACCACTTGTGGTAGATGGAAACATCACTTAATTCAATTGGCCTACTCATTACCCCATGCATTAATCTCATTGTCTCTTGCATTATTATGATTTTGGCTTCTTCTTTCTAACAGATGGAATTGACATGGATATGAGTTCTCAACCAAGCCATGCCCCATCCATTTATTTGACTTCATTATTTTTGTCTTGCATGAGACATTGTGGGTTGCATCATTAATTGTGTTTCTTTACCATAGGTAATTGCAAATTACCTTTCAACACCCCCTCTTAATTTGCAATTTGGAGTAGCTCCTTGAACTTCTCGAATTTCTCACGGGTAACCGCTTTTTTCATAATATCTGCTGGCTGGTCGTTGGTGTTGATAAATTCCATCATGATTAATCCTTCGTTGACGAGGTCTCGGATGAAATGATGACGCAACTCGATATGCTTCGATCTTGCGTGAAATACTGGATTTTTTGTCATGGCTATGGCTGACATGTTGTCACAATGAATAATGGTTGGACCATTTTCATTTTGCTGCAAATCAAAAATTAATCTTTTTAGCCATACCGCTTCGCATGCTGCATCTGTAGCTGCAATATATTCTGCTTCCGCTGAAGATAATGCCACAGTCTTTTGCTTCTTTGAACTCCAGGAAATGGGTTTTGAACCCAGGCAGAATATGTACCCCGATGTGCTTTTTCGATCATCCAATGATCCTGCCCAGTCACTATCGGTATATCCAGTCAGCTTGCTTTCTGCTTCTTTCTTGTACGTCAGGCCCAATTTTTTAGTACCTTGAAGATACTGCAAAATTCTTTTGGCTGCTGCAAAATGAAGTTTGCTAGGTTCATTCATAAATCTTGATATAAGACTTACTGAATGACATATATCCGGCCTGGTATGTGTCAGGTAAATGAGTGACCCGACAAGACTTCTGTACAGCTTTCCATCGACTTTTTCAGCTCCATCATTGCGTTGTAATTTCTCGTTTAACGCCATCGGTGTTGAGATTGGTTTGCACGTTGCCATGTGAAATCTTTTCAGCATATCTTCGGTGTACTTCTCCTGTGAAATAAATATTTCTCCAGGTGACTGCTTCACTTGTATCCCAAGAAAATACTTCATGAGTCCCAAGTCCGTCATCTCGAATTCTTTCATCATGGCACTTTTGAATTCTTCGATCATATGCTGACTTGTACCTGTGTAAATCAAATCATCAACATATAAACAAACCATTAGAAAATCTTTTCCTTCTCCCTTTTTGATGTAGAGAGATGCTTCACTCGGACTTCTTTGAAATCCGTTTTGCTGAAAATATCGATCGATTCTGCTGTTCCAGGCTCTCGGTGCTTGCTTCAGCCCGTATAAAGCCTTTCGGAGACGATAGACTTTGTCTTCTTCTCCTTTTTTCTCATATCCTCGTGGTTGCTCCACATATACTTCTTCTTCCAGTTCTCCGTTCAGAAATGCTGATTTGACATCCAGCTGGTATACTGGTAACTCCAGTTGAGCAGCTAGAGCGAGAACTGTTCTGATGGTCTCCATCCTCGCTACTGGTGCATATGTCTCGTGAAAATCAATACCGGGCTGTTGTGAATAGCCCTTTGCCACCAGTCGAGCTTTGTACTTCTGGATAGAACCATCTTCATTGAATTTGATCTTATAGATCCATTTGAGACCTATAACCGGCTTGTCCTCCGGTTGATCAACAAGCTCCCATGTCTTGTTTTTCTCGATCATGGAAATCTCTGCATCCATCGCCTCATTCCAAACTTCATCTTTGGCTGCTTCTTCAAAGACTTGAGGCTCACAAGAAAAATATGCCACATGACTTGTTTCATAAATTTCTCGCAAAGACCTTGTTCTCAATGGAGGTGAATCTGAGTTTGTTACGACGTCTCTGAAGTTGTCTCCTTCTGGGCTAGGTGCAAAATTTCTTTCTGGACTAGCAACTGGATCTGAGTCGCTGCTGGGGTCTTTTGGAGTTGCTGAGTCCTCCAGAATTTCATAACTTGGTGGAGATTGAAAAATTGGATTTTCCCAATTCCACTCCGCCATCTCATCAAAGATCACATCTCGGGAAACCACCACTTCATTCTTTACTGGGTTGTAAAGACGATAGCCTTTGGACTCATCACTGTAGCTGGTGAAGATCAGCTTTTCTCCCTTCTGGTCAAACTTGTCTCGGTTTGGAGTAGAGATGTGTGCATAAGCTATGCACCCAAAGACTTTGAGGCGATCCACCTGTGGCCTCCTGTGGTGCCACGCATGTATCGGTGTCTTGTTCCGAACTGCTTTGGTTGGTGATCTGTTGAGGATGTAAATTTTTGTATTGACACCTTCTGCCCACAAGTTGTTGGGAAGCTTTTTTGCTTTGAGCATACTTCTCGCCATCTCCACGATCGTGCGATTTTTCCGTTCTGCCACGCCATTTTGTTGTGGTGTGTAACGGACCGTCAGCTGCCTTTTTATCCCGTTGTTGCGGCAATACTCCATGAACAGAGTATAAATAAATTCTCCTCCACGATCTGTACGGAGAGTTTTGATTTGATGGCCGCTTTCCTTCTCAGCTACTGCTTGGAATTGAAGGAACTTGGGAAAAGCTTCTGACTTTTGCTCCAGAAAGAATACCCACATCATTCTGGTGAAGTCATCTACAAATAGTAGAAAGTATCTTTTGCCGCTGAGTGATTGTGTTCGGGTTGGACCGCATATGTCTGCATGTACCAACTCCAGTGGCGCTTTTGGTCTCCAAGATGTCTTTGGAAATGGTAAACGATGCATTTTGCCATATATGCATCCTTCACATATTTTATCTTCTCTGTTGATCTGGGGAAGTCCTGCCACCATATTTTTCTGCCTCAGCAATTTGAGGCCTCTGAAGTTGAGATGACCGTATCTGAGATGCCATAGAAAGGATTGATCCAGATTTTCACTCTTGAATGCTACTTCACCATTTTGTGACATCTGTTGGAAGTCATTCGGGACTTTGGCCACCATGAAATTGTCTGCTTTGTTGATAATCTCGCACACGCCATTATCAAACAATAGCTTGTAATTTTTCAGCATCAGTTGTCCCACGCTAAGTAGATTGAGAGTTAGCTCCGGAACATAAAAAACATCTCGGATGAGAGTTTTGTTGCCTTCTTCTGTGCATACAACAACTGCGCCTTTTCCTTCCACTTTTAGCTTCTTCCCGTCTCCCAATTTGACTTGAGAGCGGTATTTGTCATCGATGTCGGTGAAGGACTCTAGATCTCCAGTCATGTGGTTACTACAACCACTATCCACCATCCAGGGAAGCTGTGATTTTTGCTCACCATACAAGCATGACAAGGCCACCATATTGCTTTCTTCATTTTTGATGCCGCTTGACTCGCCATCTTCTTGCTTGTTCTGGAACCAGCAATCTCTCTGGGAGTGGTTCTGAATTCTGCACTTGGTGCAGTTGAATTTGCAGTCTTTTGTTGCATGACCCGCCTTTTTGCAAATTATGCAACTCGAGCCGGTGTAGCCCAATCTTTGTTGTTGATAATTTTGTCTGTTGTTTCCTCTGTAATTGGATCTTCCTCTTCCTCTCCCTTGTGAGTTTCCCCCTCTCTGGCCTTGCTCCGATTTGGCATATTTACTTTCCGCCATGTTGACTTTTGACGAGAAAGCTTGCTCCAATGGCGGTTTGGTGAAGCGGCTCATTCTTTGCTCGTGTGCTACAAGTGAGCCCATCAACTCGCTCATTGGTAGATTTGCTAGATCTTTGGTTTCTTCAATGACAGCAACAATATGCTCGAACTTTGATGATAAACTGCGGAGAATTCTCTCCACAATTTTTCTTTCTTCCATGACATCACCGGTGGCTTTGATCTGGTTGACTGTCTCCGCCACACGCGAGTGGAAGTCTTTGATGGTGTCGGTTTCCTTCATCATCAAGTTGTCGAACTGTTGCCATAAACTTTGGCGCCTGATAGAGATTGCCTTTTCAGAGCCTTGAAATTGTTCATGCAAGACATCCCAAGCTTCTTTGGCCTTTTTGATGCCATAGATTCTCGGGTAAATTGATTTGCTCACTGCTTGCTGAATGATTCTCAAGGCGCTGGCATTTTGCTTAGCATTCTCCTTGTACTCCTTTGTCTGCTTGCCCGATCGTTTCTTCGAGTCTTCATCATCTTCCTGGGGACTTTCATAACCATCTTGGACTATATCCCACAGATCTTGAGAGATGAAAATTGGCTCCATTTGGGCACTCCAGTACTCGTACAATTCTCCATCAAAAATGGGAATTTGATTAGAAGAGGTAGCAAACATGGTGTTTGAGGAAGTTGTTGCCATGGATTTTTTAGAGGATTGGGTAGGCTAGAAATTTGGGGATTTTTGAGAGGATTGAAGGGTATTAGCTCTGATACCAAATTTGTTGGGTATTAGCGGAATTGTGGTGGAAAATAGGATCAAAACAAAGGAAACAATTGGTGTTTAATCACTCTTTTTATAAATCACTCAAACAAACAAGGTCTTAACTTTTGGCTCTTGTTGCTTACAAACACATAGATACAGAGACTTCTTTCTTTCTTTATGTCTCTCTGACAATCTCTTGCAAACCCATACATACACATTTATATTACAATGAAAAAAGAAACTAATAATGCTATTGGCTCCATTTCTTTCTCCATGCACGTTACCACTTGTGGTAGATGGAAACATCACTTAATTCAATTGGCCTACTCATTACCCCATGCATTAATCTCATTGTCTCTTGCATTATTATGATTTTGGCTTCTTCTTTCTAACAGATGGAATTGACATGGATATGAGTTCTCAACCAAGCCATGCCCCATCCATTTATTTGACTTCATTATTTTTGTCTTGCATGAGACATTGTGGGTTGCATCATTAATCGATGTTTCTTTACCATTGGTAATTGCAAATTACCTTTCAACAAAAATTAGGTTTGAGGAAGCTTTGCCGCTCGGATTGGACTTGGTGCAGACGACCCAATGCCCCTTTGCCCGTCGGCACTTCAAAATCGCCCTCCCACTAGTCGTTTACATCCGTCGCCGGAACCCATGAGTCCTTGCCAGAGACTTCCTCGACCTGTTCCTCTTGGCAGGCAAAGCACATCCTTCCCTGCTCTCACCACCAGGCCGCCGCCCCAAATTCAAATCTAGCATTCTCATTGACAGACCTAAAACGACAATTTCCAACAAAATTTAGCCCAAGAGAAATTCATAGACACAAGAGAGGAGAGACAGAATTGATGACACAACTGAGAAGGAGGAAGTAGGAGGTGAGAGGAAGGAGCAGTGGAGCAGGACGGAGCGAGATGGGTAAATGGATTGGTTGGGTTGTGCAGGATAAGTGGGATGATTAGCTGATATTTTAATTAATATTTTTAATGACGTGTCATCCTAGTGGATAAAACTAACGATTTTTTGGATGGAAATAGACGGAATTACCTTTTTGTTATTAGTTCAAACATATGTTACCGAAACGTACAAAATTAAAGAATTGTTACCGTTTTGTACAAAGTGAATAGGTTTGTTACCATTTATGATAACTACCCCTTCCTAAACCTCTTCTTTAACCTCTCCCATCCTACGTTGCCTCAAAGGTGCATTTGCCTTGTTAGTACTCTAAACAAGCCACTTTTGGAAATATCATATAGTTAATCTGAACGACTAAAAAGAGCTTTAATTTTAGGGTATGCCTACTATGACATGCATGTCACGGTGACATGCACTTTTCGGTCGACCTATTGCTGAAGGCGGTCGACCGAATCGACTAATTTGGGCAGCACGAGAAAGCATTGCGGTCGACCTCAACGACCACCTGGTCGACCGCACTTAGTTTAAGTTGATATTTTTGGTCGACCAGAATAAAACCTGGGTCGGCCATTTCGTTGGCGTCAGAAACAACATGGTCGACCACCTAAGGTATATAGGTCGACCACTTGATTGCAGTCATTAACAAAATGGTCGACCGGATGATGAAAGAGGTCGACCAGATAGAAGATAAGTGTTCTATCAAAGTGTCCAATTAATTGACGTAAAATCAAGATCAAGTGTTGGTTTCGCGGTCGACCTAATCCGTTACGAGGTCGATCGAATACAAGAAAGTCACCCTATGCCCCGTGTCTTTTTTGCTTATGTATGTCGATTTGTGTGGTTCTTTTAATCGTATAAATTATGTTTCAAACCATCATAATTAGTCATAATTATAACAAGGACTCATCAATTCATAGCATAACAACTAAAAATAAAACAGAAATCATAATTGTTCACACATAAAAATAAAACTAAAAAAACAATAGAATAACACTCAACAATCGTTTTGACCACTAAAACACACAATATAAAAACTCATTTCTCCTACTCATCTCCCCCCTCTCTCTCATCCACATTTTCTTCATTGGTGGTGCTAGCATGATGGTGGTCGGATGTGGTGGGATGCATGTATCTTCCGCTGAAAGATCGCCACTCATCTCGCATCTCATTCATGGTCACCTGCATTGTGCTCATCTGGGCGGTCATTTGCCCCATGTAGTCGTGCATGCCAGACATCTGGGTGGACATCTGGCCCATGTACTCGTACATGCCATCCATGCGCTCCCACACACACTGTAAGGTGATCGGTGGAGTTGAACTCTGTGCCTCCCCCATTGGCTCGTCTCGAGCTCCTTCATCACCCTCATCATCATCATCATCATCATCATCATCATCATCATCACCACCATGAGCATTGTTTACTCTGACATACTCACCATTACGCAGCTCAAAGCCCATCTTTTTCAGAGATGAAACAGTATAGAACTCCTGCCTTGAGATTCTTAACCCCACCTCTTCACTTAAATTCACATTAAAATGCTCAAATAGCACAATGAGGATCATCCCATAGGGAAGATTCCTGTTTGAACTCTCTGCAGCAGTAAGCATGTGGTTAAAGATTAAGTATGGCAAGTTCACCTTCTCGCTTAACAGTAGGTTGGTGAGGAGCTCCATGTCGAAGTAGGTGACTGTCTCCCGATGTCCACCCTTTGGCGGAATGTTGTAGGAAAGCATGTGGTGAAGAACTCTGGCTTGAACTGTCAGGTGGTTACTCGATGGCCTATTGCGCCCCTGAGCATCTTCCTCTTCATCAAGACCACATACCGTCTGGATTTGCTTGGCTCTCGTGAAATGCGTTTCATTCCAAGCACCGTAAGAATTGATTCTCTTCCCCTCGTTTGGAGCCTGAAGTACTTGCGCCAACACATTCTTGCTGATGCGCATCGCCACCCCATTCACATAGGATTTGAATGCGTGAATGGATCCATTTGCATTGCGCTCATAGACGATGTTGTAGTAGAAGTACTGTACCAGTTTTGGGTAGTATGGTACATTGAGAGATATCACCTTAAGCCACTCTTGCTCGATGAAGGGTCCCAGAAACCCGTAATTCTCGTAATGAGAATACGCATCCGTCGTCAATGGCCTTCCCGGAGCCACCCTGCGGTTGTGCATTCTCTTCTCTTCATAGTTCTCACTTTGCTCCTTGGTCTGGAACAGATTGGGATTGAACTCTTCCCATTCCGAACTTGAGGCAGCAGCTTTTTGTGCCTTTCTTTTCTTTTTGCCGCCAAACATCCTGCGATCAAACAAGCAAGAATACACGTTAGTCACATTTTCGAAATGAATAATACGCGGTCGACCACTCCATAAAGCGGTCGACCTCAGTTAGTTTAAAACGAGAATGGGTCGACCTTAGAAGAATCATAGGTCGACCTCAGTTAATTTAAAACGGGAATGGGTCGACATACACAAATTTTTGCCTTCATCGGTTGACCTCAGAAGCATCATAGGTCGACCTCGGCTTAATTGAAACGAGTCTAAAATGGCCCAAATGCTCGTATCAATTGAGTGCAAAACAGATTCGGTCGACCGCATAAATAGAAGCGGTCGACCTGTGTTAGTTTCGCACAAAAAAAACAGAAATAAGATCGCTTGAATAATAAGTGCAGAAATCTCAACTCGAACTTCACAGGTCGACCTCAATATCATCATAGGTCGACCTCAGTCCATAAAACAGAAATAAAAATCGATTTAAGGCCAGATGTGGTGGACCATGATTATGAAAAGGTCGACCGCATCTGGCGAACAGAAGGACAAAGTCCATATTTTCAAGCTACAGATCTAAATAATAAGGCCAGAAATCTCAACTCGAACTTCACAGGTCGACCTCAATATCATCATAGGTCGACCTCAGTCCATAAAACAGAAATAAAAATCGATTTAAGGCCAAACGCGGTCGACCACGATGATGAACAGGTCGACCGCTTCTGACGAACAGAAGGAAAAATCCCTCTTTTACATCTTTAGATTTTTTGAAAACAGAAAGAAGAAGACAAGAATCGACTCAAATGAAAGAGAGGAGTGAAAGCTATACCTTGTTCTTCTTCTAAGTGATGAGGATGAAGCTTTCTTTGAGTTTTTGGAAAATGGAGTTTTTAGAAAATGGAGAAGAAGATGAAGAAGGGAAAGGAGAGGAAGAATGAGTGGATGTGGTGGGATAGGGTTCTGATTGTGGTGTAGAATGAGTGGGGGAGGGTTTCTTAAATAGAGGATTGGGGGAGGTTTGGGTGGATGTTGCAAACAAACTGGTTTGGTCGGCCGAATTAAATACGCGGTCGACCTCACTAACATGTTCGGTCGACCGTGTATGTTCAGGTCGACCGTTATTTGTATGAGGTCGACCGTTTTATTGCTATTTGCCGCCAGCCTGGCCGTGTAGCTCACCCAGCCTGGCCGTGTGAGGCCTCGCATAATTCCACACGGCCAAATTGCAACATCACACGGCCGTGTGGGTTGTGTGTGTGCCCGTGTGGCTTTCTTTTTGACTTGCCTCGCGCCCGATCTTCGTCCAATCAACCAAAAATCAATTAACTCATAAATTATTAAGATAATTCGAAGAAATTACAATGCAATCACAGTTATTAAAATATAAATAAACTCCTAAACAACAATAGAAGAAATTTAAGATCCTTTTTTGGGACTTTGTTTCGGGCACTTAGGGCGAAAATGACCATATTTCCCACATTTCGAACACTTTCTTAAACTTTTACCCGATGCAGTTCGTGCTGACTTGAATGTCCCCTTGGTCTTCCCAATTTTTGGATCTTTCACACTTCGAAGGGGTGCTGGAGGGTTTGCCGGTGTGGTGTTGTCCGTTCTCTCCCTCGCGAACTCAATTGCCCATTGAGTAAGGTCGTCCAACGTCTTAGAGACATGATTAAAAGTAGATTCACTACCACACGCGATGTCACATAAACGCTTACACTTTAGAGCCAATCCTCCATGTCTTATCAGTCGACCAACTTTCTCTCCCACATCACCTCCAACTCAGGATGACGATTTAGTGTCTTCGCATTTTGGGTCCATCGTAGCTTGAACCACGACGAGGGTAGTGCGGTGTACCCCATATTTTTTATTACTGTAAGCATGTGTCTGCATGGAAACCCCTTAGATTCAAATAATGCACACTCGCATTTTAGATCTTGATTGGACGTAGTAAATGTTAACCGCCTTATCCGATCTGGGTTCATGTAGTTCTTCAGTATGAATGTCTCTGTCCCATCTGATTCAGTTCTTCTCTCCGCTAATACATAAGAAGCCTCATTCTCTAGTTCAGACTTGAAGATAGCAAATGTACGATGAGTGTAGATACTTTCAGCTAGCATTTCCCAAGTGCGAAGGGCATGCTTGCAGACCAACCTCGTGTGCCTAGAAGTATAATCATCCTGCACCTCCGTGAAACGCATCCCCTCCAGTGCTTCATCAATGCCCTGAACAAAACGTTGCAAGCTGTATTGAGTTCCCACATACCCATTTATCCAATGGTTACATGACTCACATCGCGAGGTTGATTGGAGTCCACCGAAATACATATCCTTCAAGTATGCCTCTGCCCACAGTAATTTGTCAGCGTACAAATCCTGCAACCACTTATTTGCAGACAAACCATGCTGACTAATCAAATGCTCCCAACGCCTCTCAAACTCCTCAATCGATATTCGTGCTTTCGCCAAGTAAGTGAATGCGCTAACAAACTCCTTATTATGAACAGCCGTTGTCGCATTTGTCTCAATATGCCAAATACAAAGACGGTGAGGCACTCCAACCAGAACAGTAGCAATGGCACCACGCATAGACTTGTCTCCGTCTGTGATCACTGAAGTGGGCATCTTAGAGTTCATACACTCCAGAAAAGTATTCAACAACCAAACATAGTTGGGGATTGTCTCGTTATCCAACTGGGCAAAACCATATATGATGTTACGGTGGTGGTGATTTACACCAACCATCATAACAAATGGTCGATTGTACCTGTTGCGCTTGTAGCATGCATCGAACGCCAAGACATCCCCAAAAAAATGGTAATCTGCTCTAGATGTGGAGTCCGACAAGAAGAGATTGCCTAATTCACCTTCATCGTTGGTTGTGTACTTGAAGAAGCTGTCTGCATCAGAGGTATGTTTACTTTGCAAGTAACCCAATGTTCGGTTAACATCTCCTATTAGATCGTCGTCAACTGTTCGGGATTGCTGAACAGCATTGTCCAAATCCTTTGGAGTGTACCCCAGATTCTCATATCCTCCAACTTTATTCTTCATGAACTGAACAATGTTGCGTTGTTTTATTCCTGACTGTCGCATCCCTATCGCCAGAGCCTTGTCTCCTTCACTCACATTTCGATGAGACCGAAGGAATTGACTTTCTTCTTCATTGCAGCAACGATGTGAGTGCTTCCTCTCAAACTTAGAAACAACCCACATTTTCTTATTCCGATCAAAGCGTACAGTATACGATGCCTTGCAATAATGTCTTGTCATCTTACGATGTTGTCGAGTCGGACCTTCTTTATCTATATGCATCTTATCTCTAGTCCCCTCTCTCGAACATACCATTGTCCTCCCAATTGCTACTCCTCGACGATTCCTCCGAAGATCTCTACATCGAACGCTAAATCCTTTCGCTTTAGCATAGGAATCGTAAAATTTCTCTGCATCTTCTAATGTTTGGAACTCCATGGAAGGAATTTGTTGTTCATATTCAGTAGCTTCTTCATCATCCATAAATTCTTCTTCAGCACCCTCGGTTTCATTATCATCCCCAACCACTTCATCATCTGTATTATCTGTATCATCTGAATTATCCATAGCTCCTTCTTGAGCATCCTTAGGTTCCTCATCGAAGTTAACCTCATCATCATCTCTATCATCTGTATCATCTCTGTTATCCATCCTGAAACGATCGGAATACGAACTTAATGTCAAAAACATACACAATTACCGCTCGTTAGGTCGACCTGAATAAACTGTACGGTCGACCTTATTACTAAATAACAAACATGCGGTCGACCAGAATTTACTGAAAGGTCGACCTAATCATATAATTACAAAAGCGCGGTCGACCGGATGGTGAGGGTGGTCGACCGGATGGTAGGAAAAATTTAACCACATACAAGCATTAACAAGCACATACGAGACATACCTTAGCAAAGAGGTCGACCACTTATTGTTACGGTCTACCGGAATAAAAATAAACCGCCACCAACACCCGATCACAATAAGAGCGATGATATTACAACTTCACTCCAACAAATTGCATAAATCGAAGTACGATTAAAGTCTTCAGACTCCCATCTATTTATAGATAATGTAGACAAATTCCTTATCCAATTGGTGAAAGATATATAAAATCATAATTCGACAAGGACAAGTACACAAAATCCTAATTGTACAAGGACATGATTCATTAAGGTCGACCTCTTTGCACAAATGGTCGACCGTTTTGGGTAAATGTGAAACAGGTCGACCTCTTTACTGAAATGGTCGACCATTGTTTATAAATGTGAAACAGGTCGACCTCTTTACTGAAATGGTCGACCATTGTTTATAAATGTGAAACAGGTCGACCTCTTAACAAGAATGGTCGACCGTATTTTATTAAGGCCAAACTGACGAGATTCCATCCATGTTCTACATGGTTTTTGACTTTGCTACGGTATCATAGGTCGACCTTTTTCGTCACGAGGTCGACCTGTGCTCTGCCTTTGGGTATGCCCGCTTTGAGTATGTGGTCGACCACTTGTTCTAGACGATTGAAATCGTAAATTCAGTCACATCCATAATTGTATAACAAATCTAATAAACGATAAACATTCAAAATCCAATATGAAACGATCTCGCAAATACAAATTCAATGTATGGTCCAAATAATGCAACATTGTAACTTAACGACTCCATTTCTTTGCTTTTTTGTTTGAACTCTGTCTCTCTTTGCCTCGTTCCATGCATTCATCTACTACATGCTTGAAAAGATTTTCTCGTGCAAGGTTTTCAAAATGTGTAGCCAGATACCATAGAATCTCCTTTCGCGCCGGTAATTTGTGTTCTTCTCCTATCTGCATTATGCCATGTAAGATTTCGTTACAACTAAAAAAAGTGTAAATTAAACAAGTTATTTGTTTGACGATATACTCACCACTCTATCAAGATCCTTGGATCCATAGCGCATCCACTGCATGACGTGCACACCACACTCAGTACTATTCCTTTGCCGTTGAACTCGTAGCTCATCAAAATTGAAATCTCCAAAATTTGGTACTCCTACATTGCTCATGCGCTCCGGTTTGAAAATATCATCCAAATTGGACAACTACACACAAATAATGAATATTTTAAGTTTCTAGCATCATACGTGACGCTTAACAGTCAGAAAATTATAGAAAACACTTACCAATTTCTTGCATAGTGCTGATTTACGCCTACGATTCACCTCACTAGTTGAAGGTAGACTGTCAAGCAAAAATGCAGTTTTTTGCTGGACATTGACGAGATACAGAAACCAATGACGTGCTTCATCGTCAAGAACTGGCATAAATATCTAGCAACGAAACACTCACTATATGTTATAAACAGCGAATACAAACAAATGCACTTTCAAAATTTAATGATATAATGACATTGACTAGACTAACCTTCTGGCATGCACCGACATTCGGCATAAAGACCACGCCATCATTCATCAACTTGTTACGAATTTGTCTGGTCTTCATGTTAGCGTGTACCATTTTCTGCAGCATGTTTTAGTTGAGATGAATTGACATGGTACAATATAAATAAATAGGTTATGACAAATAATTTGACATTACGGCTCTTACCGAAAACATATTTGGCAAATACCACACATTTGGCTCTTTCACATCATGTTTTTCAGACATTGTTAGTGCCCTTGCACACAAATCCACTACCTACCATCCAACAATCAAACACAAAATCATCGTAAATCGTAACATAAATAGTGCACAATTCATACGAAAGTCGTAGTAGTATAGTACTTACTGATGAGCAAACCCAGCTATTCTCGCTAATGACCGAACTCAAATAATGTCGTTGCACGTTTTCAGAAAAAAAGTCCACAACGGTCAAACTGCAAAAATCAAAATAACAAAAATGTCAATTGTGATTTGCAACGTACAGGTCGACCTGTTCACACACACGGTCGACCTTATTGGAAAAGCGGTCGACCTCATAACCGATCCGGTCGACCACACGTACTAAAAAACGTCTTACTTGTCCCAATTCTTGTCCTCAGCCTTCTCTTTAGTAACAACATAATACAAGTCTTCAACTGGATTTTGAAGATTTTTGGTGAATCCTTCTAGACCCTCCACTTTCATGACCTACAAATCATAGTTAAAATTAAAGTAACATATGAACACAAACACACATTATAGATGAATATGTAACGTAAACTTACCCCGTGCTTTTCGAAAGGACTCTTAGATTCTTCTTCATCGCTATCATCACTAAATCATCCTTTTCTTACAAATTGATCCTTCTGTGGAGTGGTGTAGGAGTCACTTTCATATTGAGGTCTCTTGTACTTAGGAGAGGAACCCTTGCTGCCATTCGTTGTTTCACTCTGTCAAACATATAAGCAAAACAAATTAGCACTAATGATAGTAATACTAATATATTCAATCACCTATGAATATACTTGGATACCTTTAAAATGTGCTCTTTCAATAAATCGTCTATGCTCTGGTAGCAATTTTCAGAGTCATCATGGTATTCTTCCTCTTTACCAAAGTCAAAATTAGGTCCTTTACCATTTCTTCCGCCATTCTCCATTCGTTCTGCACTTATATCTTTGATAGCACCTTCTAGCCTCTCAAACCCGTCATGCATCATCCCAGTCATATCTGTCAGTCGAACTGACAATTGCTCCACTCTATCACACATGGACTTCTGAAAGTCATTGACTTGTGTTTGACACACCACCAGCTTCTCTTGTGTGGCTTTCAACAATTTCATGATTTCACCCAAATCTTGATGCAGTTTCTCATCATGCATCATTGTCTAAACAATTTCAAGAAAAATTTAAATCATAATTCAACTTCAAATTTCTACAATTGACCAAAAAACAAATACGTGGTCGACCTGACATAGTATTAGGTCGACCTGGAAGACAAATAGTGACTACCACAACCATTAAGGTCGACCTCTGTTATTCCTAGGTCGACCTATCCAGCAGGAAAATAACAATTAACAATAAAAAGTAAGTTCTAAATCAAACCGAAAAAAGGATAGGTCGACCAGATATTTGGCGCGGTCGACCTTTTCAAGCACAACATAGTCATACAATCAAAGCCAAAGTTGACATTCAGGTTGAATAACCAAAAAAACAGGAACGGTCGACCTTGAAACCCATTAGGTCGACCAATTGGGTTACCTCGCAAGTACAGAAATCCAAGTGTTGTGGCCTAAATTCAAATACGCAGAATTGTCTCGTCAGGTCGACCTGATTGACGTCACGGTCGACCGAATGGAATTCTGCACCCAACAATATATCAAATTAGCCGGTAGAAATCACGCATTAGAAAAGAAGACGACGAATGGTACATTAGGTCGACCTCACCTTAGACCTGGTCGACCACTTCCAACGCGTACAACAGCAACCGCGAACGAGCTTCTTCACAAAGGCTCTTAATCGGAAAAAAAAAACCTAATTCAGACTTGGAGGCGTTGAAGGGGACTAATATTCGTATTTATAGAGATTTGGGACGTCAATGGGTCGACCCAATTCGTTTCCTTGTTCAGTTGTGGAACCTTTCTGGTGTTGGAATCCATATCCAATACGGATACGGTGTGAAGGCGGTCGACCTCTTCCTAATGCGGTCGACCTGTTAGGTGCACAAGGGTCGGCCTATGAGATATTTGGGTCGACCTTTCATTCTGTTAGACCACCAAAGCGGTCGACCATATTATGTAAGAGGTCGACCGCGTCTTGGAATCCCACAAACATGAATTAGTCGATTCGGTCGACCGCCTTCAGCAATAGGTCGACCGAAAAGTCCATGTCACGGTGACATGCATGTCACCGTAGCAAAATCCTTAATTTTATTGATATTGTCGTAACTTAAATAATAATAATATTAAACGTACAAAAAAATATATTAATAAATCATCATTAAATAATATATTATCATTAAATAATAATTTAATAATTAATATAAATAACATGACTGCAACTCATCATATCCGAAGACCAAAGTGCAAGAATGTGTTCAAGCGAAAGAATGATACTGCTCTTAAGGAGATGATAATCCAGTGCATGTTGAGTTGATCTAAGCAGCTAGATTTTACGAAATACATAGACAAATTGCAGACCTTAATCCTGAACGTCTTCAAAAGGAAGAACCCACCAAAAGGTCGAAAACTATGGCAAAACGGTGAACCAACGCGTTATACAACCTCAAGAATCGATTTTGTACTAGAAGATCCTTAAAAAAAATAATTAAGCAGTAAGGCACACTATCAGCCTCCACAGTCAAGGTCTTCAATGTGGTAAATGGAGAGGGTCGTTGCTCTGCAGATAATAGAAACCAACAGGGGCGGAGCTACACTTCTAGGGTGGGTCCCGGCCCCGAGATTGGTCCCTGCCCCTAGGATCGTTAGAGCTGGGAAAATAGATCAGACTGTTAGAAAAATCGTTGTCCAAACCATACCGCACAGTTTGGTCTGAACTGTAGACCGTTAAGTATGGTCTGGTCTGGTCCATGGTCTGTATTATTTTATGTTTTGATCTCTTGGTCTGGTCTGGTCTAGACCATGGTTTACCGGACCAAACCGTGGACCCAACTGACTTGTCAATACGTGTTAATAGCCCATTCGATCACTCTCCCAACTCCCACAACGATACCCAAGTCTCAACCTTAATTTTGAGAATCTCGTCCCTCCTTCATTCACAACCACATGTAACCATAGAGTAGAGATAACCGTGTCTCCACATGATATTATGTTAATTTTTATAACGTTATAGTGCAAGTTGGAATGCTTTTACTTTGTATTTTTGTTATGCACTAAGATTTAGGGTATCAAAATTATTCATGCATGTTAGGATTAATGTTTTAAGGCAAATAACAATTATTTTTCTTGGTTATTGATTCAATTTTTTGTGTGGTTGACTAAACAAATTATTCATTTTTCTTTGAGTGTGGTCTATCTGGACCAGACCGAACCAGACCGTACAGGCGTGGTCTGGACCGGACCGTATAGTATGTGGTCTGGTCTGTGGTCTATATACTTCAGCCTCTCGGTCTGGACCACCGTATATATGGTCTGGTCTGGACCAGACCGCACCGTTTCCCAACCCTAAGGATCGTAAGGGTATTTAGTACGAATTTTATTAGTAGAATTTGTTCCGTAAATTTTATTATGTTATAGTCATGTGATCTAATGGTAGACAATTTTAACTTGTGTTTTATAACACACGGGTTCAATCCACCATGACTACATACATTTTGTTTAATTATTTACCGCAATGGTCATGGAAGGAAAACTTCACAGTATAGAGTAAGCATGAGAGTGTTGCATCTGTATTGCTTAAACCTCCATCAAATTGATCTCATCATCAGTCTGAGTAACAACATGATCAAGGATAGGAAAGCTTAACTTGGAGAATTTTTAGTTCACCCACGTCATGATGAAAACTAAAAAATTTGGTCTTGGTGCACAAATTTCCAAGTCTGTAGACCAAACTGAATTCCAGTTTTTAGGCTAAGCATTCGAAGTCCAGATATCTTCAGGCAACTTTCACGCCTGGGATAGTTCAAATGGTGGCAATGACTCAAGGACCTAGTTCTCCAAATACGTCAATGATCAAACTCCCATCCCGAACAAAAGCTCTGGAAACCCATAAGATTCAAATCCACTATCAATGCCAACACCATATGTTTCTAGAGTTTTTAGTCGGCAATTTGAGATCGTGCTAAATGAATCAGAGAATCTGTAATTGTCTTTGGTAGAGATGATAAAGAACAACGCAAATAATAAAAGTTGAGTATCATCGGTTATGACATATTTCATGAGGTTGACAAACAGGCTATTTTCTTCTTCCACGTTCTCCTCGTCCGGAGGATAAACCAGTGTAGATAATGTTGCGCACATTACAGGGATGGTGGAGGGACAATAAAATATCAACAAACCTTTGGAAACTCGATTACCGTCCGAAGGGATTATTATGAAAAACAATGACAGGGACATGTTTCCAAGCGCATCACCACCCTCGAGACAATACCGAGGTCTGAATCTGAACAGTGTATTTGGTGTCGAAAAATGAAAGGGTGTTACGAATAATGAAGTTTGGAAGATGGCTTACCCTGTCACTAGTAATAGTGGATAGGGATGACATGAGTTACTCGTGCATAAGATGGTGAAGTATGGCATAGCTAAAAAGATTACTGATTGTGGAGATGGACAAGGCAATTCATACTTTGGAAACAACACAGGTAACATGCACCGAAACAGTAGAGTGAGTCGGAATAGTTTGTTCCGACAATTGGAGTGCAAGGCTGATTCAGCGTTGTAGAGAGGTTTACTCGGCAACCTCTATCTGCTGACCATGCCGAATTGCCAACTAGAGTAGGGCACGACCCGATGATCGGATTCATTTGGTCAATAACTTAAACAAAGTTATAATTATAGGAGACATGACACATTTTTGTAGGGTTTATAAAATCATTTAAATTATTTAATCACCAAAAAAATCAAAAAGAAATATACATCTATCATAACTTTTTTTAATGACATCCTAACGGATTATCATCCAAAATTTTTATCAAAAGTAAAAAAAAACCATGTGTAAGGGAAGTGACATATAAAAACTTTATCAAACTGCATTTAGATTTACCTCGATATCAAAATGAATGCAATTTTTTTGGAACTTATTTGAGATTGCTTCCCCATCAACATCCTTATATCCACTAACAAAAGTGTACTTTATTCATTCAGTTAAATTACTAAAGAAGAACAAAAGATTTACCTTATCAATGTTCTTCCTCTCTATGTTCTTCCTCTCTAATGCTCTTAATTTTGTTCTCTCCATACTTGTTCTACATCTTCTTGGATTTATCAAGTCTCTTATGGGCTCTCTAAATTCTATAGTTTGATCTCCTCTAATTATTTATTATCTCATAGTCTATTTATTTTCCTTATTTTTGTCCAATTATCCTCTAATTATATCTTTATGTTAATCGGTCATGGATACCAAGATCCTCTATTTATCAAATTGTATCATAGTCTAGTTATCCTATGACCCAACACTGTCGCTTATGTCGTTTCAACTCATATTAATTGTCTTCAAAGAATTTGAGGAATTTACATGGAAGGTTTGGCATATATCTCGGTGTCAAAGAAACAACAATTATGACCAAGAAGGATGGTACAACTACCTTTTCGATGTTGGCATTGTCAATTGAGAATTTTTCATTCAGATTGTGTAGTGAGACATTTATTTTGTCGTAATGAATTCATTGCAGGAGTTGGATTAAATTGGAAGTGAAAGAGCGGTCGAACCTTGAAAAGGAAGTATATGAATTAGTTTATACCAAATCTCGAGGAAAATAATCTTTTAGAGGGGATGTATTGATGAATTATTAGTTATTATTATGATTATCATTGAAATTTTCTCAACCACTTTTATATTTTTAGCCATCCAAGCCTTATTGTCCCCAAAACTTAATTCTTTATTACATATCCTTGGATTTGTATAAATTTTATTCCTATCGCTCTCAATTCGCTTAATATTCATCTAGCATGAATTATTCTTTTTCTCGTTGTCTATTTCTCTCCTTAGTTTTGGCCAATTCTTCTATACTTGTATCTTTCTATTAATCAATCTCAGGTTCCAAAATCCTCGCTCTCATCATACCCACAACCTTCACCATAGGCATGCTTTTTCTTCTTCTCTTGCATTTTATTGAGATAAAATTTTTAATGATGAAATATAATTTATGCGCAAGTAAAAATTTACTTTTCCTTATCTATCGAACTCACTTATAGAGTCTGCAATGTTGTAACCGGTGATCTTGATATGAAACTCCAACTCCATTGTCTCCATTTGTAGGAGATAAGGATGGGGATGTCCCCTCATTCTATCACTGGCTTGTGTTAGAAGTTAAAGGTTTAAGTATCCATGTACATATTTTTCTTTTCTGACGTGGGTTAGGGCTTGGGGTGCAGCCGAGTATATATGTTTGTGGAGGGATTTCGGCCATTATAAGCTTCCGTGAACGTGAATAAATGGATCGTTGCATTTAAGGTACACATACTGATAAGTATTTGCAAATTCAAGTTGTTTTTCTAGGACAATATTTATTTGAGATGTAGAACTGCAAAAATAATTACTAAAAACAATATGATATAGATACAATCTTAACAATAATTGAAATAAAAACATACTTAATGACTAAATAATTGAGATGTACATCTTAGACATAATGATGTTGTCATTTTTTGGCATAATACTATGGAACTATTTGCCTCAATAGGCAGAACCACGTTGGAGGATAAGTAAAAATCACATAGCAAGAAATTCATGACAATTCAATTAACCATCCATCCCTAAGCATGTGTTATTGTGACTATATTTTATAGTGGATTATCTTTATAGAAACACAATTTATTAGGGGCAATTTATCACAACTAAAACTTGAATTTTTATTCCATAGATGTAACATCGATGGAAACTTATTACAATTAGAAGGCTTCAATTCTAGGAACTTAATATTGAAAACACATTCATAATTAAGAAAGGAATTGTGAGGCTGAGTATTTTTACAATGATATTATTAGGGATGACAACTTTGACCTAACACATTTTATTTGGTCTATTTGACATGTTTTGGAGTGAATAATATCCATGGTACTTTCCTCGATCTGAATGGTATGTAATTTTACTTAAACTAATTAGGATTTAACTTTTATGGCCTCATATTTTAGCAATAATAAAATTTTAAATAGCCGTGAATCTCAATACCTTAAATAATTTAAATACACTTATCATATTCTTGAATAAAGTTTTAGATTTGTATCACATAATAAATTATCTGACCTAATACGGACGAACATATATAGATATGCATATAATCATCGACAATTTCTAATGCCGGATGGACTGATGATGATGTGATAAGTCCAAGGTTGTCGTCCCGTGGGTCGAACCACCGGTTGACCCATTTTGATTTGGACCTGGTGAGAAAAATGGGTCACACACACACATCGGGTCGACCGCTGCAAGGTACCGAGCTGGAGGTCAGACTATATCTTTTTTCCTTTAATTTATAAAATGCTCCTATTTTCCGATTTTTCTTTTCTCCTAACCCAATCTTTGAAATTCTAAATTGAACATTCTAATATTGATGTTATATATGTGTTTGTGAATTTTCATTATATGTTGGATGCAAGTACAAAATGTTATTTTTGTGTAATGTTACATGTTATTACTCATATGTTATATGAGATTTAATATAATTTATAAATGTATAACAATATAATGTATTTTCATATATTCAAGCTAAACCGAACTAAAACGGTCGAACAATTAACCCTCAATCCACTTGCTCGACCGGACCAATAGGCTAAACCGAGTTGACAACCTTGAATTAGTCGAAATTGTTGAAGTTGATTAGTGGAGCTTGAATTTTGTAACAATGATGCCGCGAGAGTTGTAGGTTGAATTTTTATTTTAATATTATATATCAACAATTGGAGCATGAGTTTTAATAAGTTTTTTTATTTGTATCTCAATTTGATTAGGCTTTTAGCCCCATGAGACAGTAGCGGAATAGATGAGTAAACAAAAGGACTAAATAGTCCTTCCGTTCTATGAGCATAGGCAAGGAAAAATTGGATTGGGTGTGCGTTTAAGGAGAATCTCCATATATAATTTGTAGGAAATTTGTAGGATGGAGGATGTCATCTAGAGAAAGCATAAATAAGCACCAGAAATAGCAGGGAGCGAAAAATCATTAATACTTAACGATTAGTAGACTTACCACTGCTGCACGATGTACTAAATAATATAACATCATTCAACAGTTATGTATCAAAATTCAGACTTCAGCAGCAAAACCATGCTACGGATTCGAATTAAATACTTCTTATCTAGCATGTAAGTAGCAACAATACAGCTAAAAAGCCTCGGCTAGTCCACCAAAGAACAAGTTAACTTGGACGGCAACCCATTAGGGCAAACACCCAGAGTACATAACGGAGGAAAGACCAAACCTTTCCAAGATGAAGGCTCCTGATTAAGAAGGTAACATATGAACAAAGAACTAAGCTGAAGTACTGCAATCATAAATTCAAATTACGCTGATGTGGCTGAAACTCAAGATATCTGAAGTTGCCGAATGTTGCCAAGCAAAAGAAGAATGACATAGTTCTTCAAGAACTATTCCTATATGACCATGCAATAAAGGAAATACTAAACTATTACCAACCGTGATCAGCAACTGAAGCAAAATGGTTAGCCATAACGCTATGCAAACTCAAGAGTTGGTTTTGTACTAGATGACGCTTTCAGAAAGTAATTGAGCAGTTGGTAAGGTACAGTGTCTCCCCGCACGCCTAAGTAATTCAATCTCGTAAAGGGAGAGGGTTGTTGTTCCAGAAACTCTGAAATATTACTCAGTACCTACAGAAATGCAAACCAATTTTTAACACCAGGTAATATTCAAGGAAGAAACACTTAATAACAACAATATTAACAAAAACGATACCTCGATGGTGCGGGAATGCAGCTTTATTGAGGTTACATTACTTAAAGCTTGGAGCAAAGAGATTGAACCTTTTGTCGCACATTCCTTGTTACCCTCCCTGAAATGGAAGTCATCATAGATATGAATATAAGCATGATCAAGGGAAGGAAAGCTTAAGTTAGAGAATTTCAGATTTTCCAGGTCATGTTCAAGACATAAGAATTTGAGTCTGGGTGCAACTATTTCCATGTGAAACGAGGAAACTAACTCCAGTTCCAGACTAAGCAATTGGGGTCCATATATCTTGAGACGCCTTTCATGCCCAGGCACCTCACTGTCCAGGTGGTTGCAATGAGCCAGGACCAATTTCTTCAGACACGGAAAGTTAGAGAAAGGATCGAAATCGCCATCATGATCAGAAGCTAGTAGGCACTGCCCCAATTCGAGAGTTGTCAGCATTGAAAAACCAGAAGATCCAAATCCACCATCGATGTGGACACCAAATAGGTCTAGGGTTTTGAGGTTGCAATTTGAGATCGTGCCAAACAAATCTGAGAATCCGTAAGTGTCTTCGACATCCACAATATAGAACAGAGAAAAGGTCAAGTGTTGAATGCCATGGGATAAAGCATACTTGATAACCTTGACAAACTGATTAAACATTCGTTCTTCTGAATCGTCATCCTCCTCCTCATCGTCCTCCTCCTCCAACTCTAACTCATCATTCACAAGGGATGACGGAGGGACAAAATGTTCTCCACAAATCTCTCGAAACTGGAATACTGTTGGAAGGAATCACCATATAACTTGAGGACAGGGACATGTTTCCAGGCGCACCTCCAGAATCGGGACAACACAGATGTTCGAACGGCCCATTTGGTTTCTAGAAACGAAAGAATGTGATGAATAATGGGTTCTGGAAGACGGCTTAACCAACCTGTCAGTAGCATGTCCATCTTCTTCACGGCTCCTTTTTCCATCCTTTTCCAGATCGGAGCTGCTGCTTCTGTTCAAAGCGTTCAACTAGAGGCAAGTTCAGATCAATCCGACCTATCGCACAAACAAAACAGGGCCACATATGAAGTCGATGCTACCTAAAAGAAGAAAACGAAAGAGACTGGACACCAAAATTGAGCAAGAACGGAATTAACAAACTGGGATTGGCCTGTACTCCATAACCATTGAGGGACACCGTATCGGGCACAGAAGCGTTACAGAGCAATCAGGAATCAGCTAACTAACCTCGCTGCGATCCAAACTCGATTGGAGGGGATTAGAAAATCATGAACACTTGATCCGATTAATTGACCGAATTTAGGGTTTCGGTTTTTGGCGCGAGAACTGTGTTCAGGCTGTAGTGTAGAGAAAAACGGTTGGGCTTTTATTACCTTGTTCGTGTTTCTTTTGTACTGTGAATAATAGGCCCAGATAATGCAAGGAATTAAGAGGTCGATTTTTTTTTTTTTTTGGATCGAATTAAGAGGTCGATTTTCATCATGGATTTTGGATGAAAATCCCACACCATGGGATTATTCACAAAGGTCAAATGTCATGTTTACACTATGCATATGTTTGGCCCGGCTTTTAGAAGTGCTTTTCGACTTCAAAAGTTAAAGCAGGGCCAAACACCTCTAAAAACTCGGTTTCTGAAAAGCGGAAAAGCGCTTTTGTATAACATAAAAGCAGAAGCTCCGATTTGGAACTTCTGCAGATTTGGAACTTCTGCAAAAAGCTGTTTTGAAAATATAAGATTATCCTTACCATATTTTAATTTTATTTCAGAAAAATAGAATTTTCTTCATTTATATCATTTTAAAAATAAAATAAATTACAAAATCATATTATTTAATATAAAAGAAATCTAACAAGATCCATTTTTACTACTTTTATTGTTTAAAATTTTTATTCATATTTTATATTATAGGTCCTTTATAGTCATTTTACACAACCGCTCATATTAAAAAACACTTCTAATAGTTTTACAGCCAAACACTAAACTGCTTTTTTTGAAAAGTAATTATCTAAAAGCTCCCGTCACAAGTTGTTTCTGCAAAAGCTACAGCAGGGCCAAACTAAGCTATATGTTTGGGAGGGCTGGGGGAGCATATCTTGGGTGCAAATGTAGAAACCGAGGTATTTTGGGAGTGTGTGACTGGCAGGGGAAGAGAAGTGGTGGTGGGCCAAAGAAAGTGAGAAGGTAACGAAAAATGGTAATCGATGGGGACATGGGGTGGGATTTAATTTATTTTACATTTATTTTACATTAAAATCAATATATTATATCTCTTTTGCACCCTCCTACTTTTTCTCTCAAACAAAAATTTTCACCCCAATTCGCACTCACTTTAAATTTGCTCCCCTCTACAATTAACCCCTCAATTTGCACCCCCTTCGAAATTGCACCCCCCCCCCCCCCCCTCCCTTGTTGCCAAACAAAGCGTTAGTGTTAAAGTGGGAGAAAAACTTCAGTGGGACAGGTGCACCCGCAATGATTGGTGATGTGGTGCACCCAGCAAATCCTGTCCTGCCACGTGTCATTTAATTACGAGGAGAAAAAATGTTAAACATAAAGTCCCTATTCTTTACCTGCGTTGCGGCCTTACCTTCCCCAACTTCTTCCGATGCAAAAATTTCCTTTTTTAAAAAATTCTTTTAATACACCCACTAGTTCTTCCCCTGAAACCTAGAACCATGAAATTAAAGATCAAGCTTTCTGCAAATCCTCCTTCAACCATGAAATTAATTAACTGTGTAATTAATCATGTAGAGGCAAAAATGAATAGTATCAACTGAACAGAACCCGCCCAGTAAGAATTTAGGGTTAATACCTTATTTTGGCCCGAACTATAACCATATAATCAATTTGGCACGTGGTTTCAGAAATTAACATCCTGGCCTCAACTATGCAGCATATAGACTAAATTGGCCCGACACATGCTTTGAACGTCAATTTGGACGGTCAACAACATTGACCGTTAGTCAACACGCCATGTCATTGCCTAGTCAGCCTAAAAATCATTAAAAATTTGAAATTCAAATTATTTTTCTAATTATTATTTTTTATCATTTTGAAATTAATCAAAAAGTATGTTTTATCTTTTGGGACATTTGAAAATGGTAAATTAAAAAAAAAATTTACATTTTATTTTTGGGTAATTTAAAAAATATATAATATTTTGATAATTTATAAAATGTTTCATTTCAAAATTAAAAAAAATAAAATATAAAATTATTTATGTTTTTATAAATTTTATTTTTTTGTTTAATTTGATAATGATAAATAATAAAAATTCAAAAAATAATTTGAATTAGAATTTTTTTTTATGTTTTTTATATGTTCTACATTTATAAAATTTAATTTGATAATTTGTTTTAATTTATAAAATTATCATTTTCAAATGTCCCAAAAGATAAAACATTAAATTTATTATATATTTTTTTAATTTTAATTTTTGGTTAATTTCAAAATGATAAATAATAATAGTTAGAAAAATAATTTGAATTTTAAATTTTTAATGATTTTTAGGCTGACTAGGCAATGACATGGCGTGTTGACTAACGGTTAATTGTGTTGACCGTCCAAATTGACGGTCAAAGCATGTGTCGGGCTAATTTAGTCTATATGCTGCATAGTTGAGGCTATGATGTTAATTTCTGAAATCACGTGCCAAACTTGATTATATGATCATAGTTCGGGCCAAAATAAGGTATTAACCCAAGAATTTATTATAAATTAGATTAGATCCCCATTTGGGGAATTTTTCCGGCGTCTGCATCACCGGAGTTCTTTCCCTCAGCGGGATCACCATCGTTGTATCCCGACCTGCTAGATATCGCGATTCGGTACGAGGCGGCGAGATTGGTTTGCTCAATCTCGAATTTTGATGCGCACAAGCAGATCTTGATCAGGGCCGGAGTTATGGCTCCTCTGATAAGCATCACACCATAACGGAGCGAGCTCGTCGGTGAGAGAGGAACTTTGCTTTGATGTAATCGATCATCGCATCGTTCCGATCCAACTATTAGTCCTCCAATTTTTGCACCGTGCAAAATCGGGGACGGCCTGGCCTGGCCACAACACAGCTAAAGAATAAGGACTATTAATTTTTTATTCCTCATAATTAAATGACACGTGGCAGGACATGATTGGCTGGGTGCACCACATCACCAATCCTTGCTGGTGCACCCGTCCCACTGAAGTTTTTCTCGTTGAAGTAGTGTTCGATTATGGTGTGTGGGCCCCAAGTATGTGGGATTATTTTGAGGTCAAAATCCGTGGGGTGCACAAATTATAAAATTCTACCTATTTAGTTGGAATTTTGTAAGAGGTTAAAATCTATGATGGTAAATGACGGGTCTATCCTCATCTCTTTTCAATATTTCCTATATTGAACATTAAGGACACAAATGTAAATTCAACCCATAATTATAAATCCCATTGGCACAAATCCAATATGAAATCCAACAAGCAAACATGCACTTTTTAAAATCCAACTCAAATCCAAAGTAACAAAATCCCACAGTCCTTCATTCATAAAATCCAAGGTTTTACCTAAATCCTTCTTTTTCTAAAATCCTAATAGTACCCCGCTAAATCCACCACCAAATTCCAACATACATTTTGGTTTTGAAAATATTAAATTCAAACATACTAGAAAATTTAGATCTATAAAAATAATTAGAATCCTACAATGTGTCTATAGTTGGGTTGCGTTGGGTCGTCTATAATGTTAAGTAAAGATCCAATCCAACACAACAAATCAACTCTTTTGCACTACAAAAAAGGAAAGATTATATAACATTAAATTTCAAACAAACAAATTGAAACTAAAATCATGAAAATGAATAGAAGTTGTTGCTTGGATATCGATGAAGTTTAATTTGCTTCAACATATTTTCAGTATTTTTCATTAAAATTTATCGAAATAAGCTAAAGAGGTTTTTTTATTTATAAGCGAGCGCATCCATAATATGTTATACTAAAGTCATACACAAGAAAAAGACAATCATAGCCTGTATGTATCAAATCTACCTCTAAGTTGGACAATGTATTAGATTAGTTAGGCGTCTGTATAGGGTGGTAACCACTTACTATTAGCACCATGTTAACATAATTCATTAAGAGTATTATAGTAATTACACACTCATAGTTAGGGCCGGAAGTTTGATACCGGTATTTGGGATATACCGAATACCGTACCAAATTTGTCTATATTTGGTGTTACCGAATACACGTATTATTTTTTGAAATTGAGATTGGGATTCAATTTCAATTGTTATTCGGTATTAAGAATTATGGGATTGGGATCGGTATATACCGAAATACCGAACAATACCGAAATATAATATAGTGTGTATTTTATCCTCTCAACTAGTCTCTCTCATTCACTACTACACGGCCCTCAATCACCAATCTCTTGTTAATTTTATAACACCAAAAAGCAAACACTAGTATTAGTCTTCTCACGGCCTCCAATTTGTCAAATTAAAGATTAACAATGAAAAAAACTTGAGATGTCAGCTCTCTTCCATTCTCTTTATCCATATCTTAGCACTAGCCAAACTGAAGACTCTTTACTTAGTCTCTTTGTCCTATCAAACAATCAAATCTAATCTATATATTTAATTATTAATTGTAAATGTACTTAATTTCGTATTTGATAATACCGATTGGGATATCGAAGTATCGATTGGGATAACGAAATATTTAGGGATTGGGATACCGAAATTATTTAGGGATTGTGATTGAGATTGATTTTAGAGTGTTATTCGGTATTCAGAATTTTGGTATTTGGTGTTGGAATACAGATATCGTACCGATTCCACCCCTACTCATAGCAGCCCCCTTCCCCTTCATTCATCCTAGGGGTGAAAATCGGTACGGTATCGGTATCTCAATATCAAATACCAAAATCCCGAATACCGAATTACACTCTAAATTCAATCCTAATCCCTAAATAATTTTGGTATCTCAATCCCAATCCCTATATAATTTTGGTATCCCAATCGGTAACTCGGTATCCCAATCGGTATTATGGAGTACATAATTAGTTACCTTTGCAATTAATAATTAAATATATAAATTAAATTTTATTGTTTAATTTAGGGCAAAGAGAGTAAGCAAATAGTCTTGAGTTGCCTAGAGCTAACATCTCAAGTTCTTGTAATTGGTAATCTTTAATTTGACGAATTTGTGGTTGAGAGACGACTAATACTAATGTGAAATAGTGATGTAATGATCTATGTATAATTAAATGACACTTTTGGTGGTTGAGGGTCGCGTAGTAGTGAATGAGAGAGTCTAGTTGAGAGGATAAAATGCACACTAGCTTATATTCCAGTATTGATCGGTATTTTGGTATATACCGATCTCAATCCCGTAATCCCTAATACCGATTAACAATTGAAATTCAATCACAACCCCCAATCCCATGAAATAATACGTGTATTCGGTAATACCAAATATAGACAAATTTGGTACGATATTCGGTATATCCCAAATACCGCTACCAAACTTCCAGCCCTAATTCTTCCTATGGATTTGGATTTCATAGACAAATTATAGTGTGGTACCTAAACTTAATAGATGTTCGGATTTATTACTTTAAATTAATTTTTTCAATATAAATTCTAAAAAGATTGATGAAAAAAAATAAATTTTAGCACTTAAAATTTTTTTATGTCTTACATTTTGATACCTAAGCTTTTTAAAATTTACAAATAAGTCCAAGTTTATTAAATTTTTGGTCTACTTTAAGAAACTTTTGGTTTGCATTATGAGGTTTCTTGTCTACTTCATGGAACTTGTTGTGTGTTGTATGAGGTTTCTGGTGTGATTTAAAAAACTTGTGTTTTGCTTTATGAGATTTTTGGTATGTTTTAGGGAACTTGTGATTTGTTTTAAGAAACTTGTGGGGTATGTTTTAATAAACTTGTGATATGTATTTAAGAAATTTGCGGTATGCTTTAATAAACTTGTGCATCTCAAGTACACCAATTAGTAGGTATGAGTTTTGCTTTAATGAACTTGTTGGCTGCTTTAATGAACATGTGTTATGTTTTATGATTTTTCTGACATGGTTGAGGGAACTTTTATTATGCTTTATAAGTTTTCTGGGATTTGTGATGTGGTTTATGAAATTTGTGGTGAGGTTCTAGTATGCTTTCTGAATTTTTTTTTGTTTGTTGTGGTGAGATTTTGGTATGCCTTATAAGTTTTACATATGTTTTCTTATATTTGTGGTATGCTTCGAGATACTTGCGGTGAGGCAAAATTAATGTACAACACCACACGCATGTAGCCCTCCGCCAATTTTTAATAATGACAAGTGTGCCCTCCCTTTATAATTATGCATTAACTGTGGCAAACACATTGAAAATAAAAAGGTCATTAAAATGAAATGCTCGTATTGACTAGAGTTAGTTTTAGTACTGTTTAACAAATTGTCTGTTACCTTAACCTATGTTGGTTAGTTAAGAGCATGTGATAAAAATATAACGAGGTATCCTAGTTTCCTCACAAATATGCTTGTATATAACACAAGTACGCTTTGGACACGAACACTTATAATATTGGCTGAGTCAAGTATCTATGACCTGCAACGCGTAATCCAAAACCAACACCCAATCCAAAAGATACGAATTCTACAATAGAAGACTCCCACCCAAAAGGTTTGGGATAGGGTCAGTAACCATTGGTTACTGACCTATCAGTAAATACACGGGAACCGTAGATCTGGGGATGGAGCAATCGGGTGGTTGGCTGGACGCGGAGGTGGGGAGGGGCATTTTTGTCCTTTTTTGTATTTTTAATTTTTTTTATTTATTCTGCATTTCAATGGCTGACTTTTCAATGAAAGAGAAAGAATAACCTTTTCTCTGCAACTCTATTTTCTTCCTTCTCTCTTCCTTTTTTCGAATCTCTTTCCAGATCCTTTCTCTATTCCTTCTCTCTTACTTTTTCTCTCACAATCTCCTTTTCAAATCTAGATCTGCTCTCTTCCATCTTTATTTTTTTCTCTAGCAATCGACGAATAAAAATTGAAGTCACCCTCTTTAATTGCGTTTCTTCTCTTCATCAACTCGTTGGCTTTAATTTCGATATTTCTTCTTTTTTGGCGTTTGCTGTTCTTTGGTTGCGGATGAAATGAGATGAGACAGAGACAAATTTTTTTTTTCTCTCCCTCCTTTTGTTTTTTCCCCTTTCTTTTAGGTAATATATATTGGTATTACCACACTATACCATATGGTATTATGTGGTAACGAAATATATATTGGTATTACCACTCTATACCATATGGTATTGGGTGGTAACGAAATATATATTGATATTACCACACTATACCATATGGTATTGGGTGATAACGAAATATATATTGGTATTACCACTCTATACCATATGGTATTGGGTGGTAACGGAATATATATTGATATTACCACACTATACCATATGGTATTGGGTGGTAACGAAATATATATTGATATTACCACACTATACCATATGGTAGTGACGAAATATATATTCATGTGGCAAAAATTTTCTTACCATATGGTATGCTCTTATTTAATACCAGTCAATACCATATGGTACAGTCAATACCATATGGTATAGACTGGTAATAACTGACAAATTTTTTTGTGTCCAAAAAATATCAAAGTGGATATCATTTTGAAGAGCACAATTAATCTGATCTAACTGTGCAAAAAAAATTAAATTTCGACTTAAAACGAGTGAGAAATCGTCCGTTAAAGATTAAGAGAAGGAAAATTAAATGTTTTGCGAGGAGAGAGAAGGAGGCGCTGATGTGATACGGTCAAAAGTCAGCCTCAACAATAAATAGGAGAAAGTGCAATTTTAATGTACTGCCCTTTTCACATTTAATTTAAATAAAAAAATGTCTGACACGTGGGGACCATAGAAGGGGTTACTGATGGGTTACTGACCCATCAGTTACTGACCCGATCTGGACCCCACCCAAAACTAAACGTTAATTTTGATGATAAATACAACTACATTGAATATTTAACGATATATACAACTGGATGGAGCTGGTTGAAGGGATTGGGGTTGATTTTGTTCACCCTACCTCCAAACGTGATGTGGCTTGTTCGGTTGGTATGAACATGAACTTAATAAAGATATATGATGGTATAATATAAAGGTAAAATATACTTTTATAGCCATAACTTTCAAGTTTTTAACAAATATAGCCATATCTATTCGAAAATACGAAATAGCCAATTCCGTCCATCTCTTTTAGGGATGGCAGTCGGCCCGCGGGCATTGGGTATCCGCCAGGGCCAGCCCGTGTGGAATGGGTCGAAACCCGCGAGAGCGGTTAAGTTGGCGGAGTCGGGCATACCCGCAGCCCGCGTGGCTCGGTGACGGGCTGGGGACGGATCCTGTGGTACCCGCCCCGTATCCGGCCCGGGAGCAAAACGACGACGAATTGACATGGGTATAAAGAGCCTTTTTCCGCTAGGGTTTAGAGGAAGCTCATTTCAGCCGCCGCCTTCCTCTTTCTTCCACGATTTTTCTCTGTTGAAATCGCGAGAATCGCCGATTTCCAGCAACAAATCCACTCGTTTCCGGCGATTTCTCCTCCTTTCTCTTCGATTTTTACTCGAAAATCGACTATCCCATGACAAGAAAGCCCATATCTTGCTGTTAACCAACACTACAACCACCTAAAACGTCTCGATCGATAGAAATCCTCTTCGACTCGTCAATCTCAATCGTGCATGCGGACGATTTCTTTCCCAGATGGTTAGATCGAGATAAGTATTCTATTTTTTGTTACCTTAATTCAGTTTTGCTTGTACATGTATAAATACATGACGAATTGATTATTATGTTCATCTGCAGTTCATCGAACTCATAGTCTAGAAACCCTAGCCTTCCAAATTTCTGGATCAGGCTTTCATTTTAAGTAAGTTTATTTTACAATAGTTTGTTTGATTGTTTATTATTGGTTCTTGCTTAGTTCGGCAGAGACTCAGAAACCCTAACATTTCAAATCTGCTCTTTTGTTCTTGCAGATTGTTGTTGGTGAGTCCCATCTAGCGACTGGTGATTCTGCTTCAACGTGCTGTCTGCTGAGGTAAGTAAACAATTACTCACCTTAATAGCTAAGATCAAATCATCGAAATGTTAAACTGCTAATGAAACTCGAAACCCATTTCACTTAAATTATGCTAATGAATCATTAGTAATGACTAAACCTGAACCAGTAATGATCACTTTGCCCATTGTTAATGATTGAAATTAGTAATGGTCAATTTGTCCATTGTTAATCCATGCATTTGTGTTTTTGCAGAATTCTCTTTTCTGTTCAGGAATCAAATCAAGCAGCTAGTTCATAAATTGCATTCTGCTTAGGTAAGTCGTGACCCTAGCTTGTTGTTGGTTGTTCGTACCTAAACCTGAACCAGAAACACTAATTTTCCTGCTTTTGTGTTTTTGCAGATTTCTCATTTCTGTAATCTGTTCAGGAATCTCATCAAGCAGCTGGTGCTTAAACTACAGTCTGCTTAGGTAAGTCCTCGACCCTTGGTTGTTGTTGGTAGCTAAACCTAAACCTGTTAAATTGATAATGCTAAACCTAAACCTGTTTTAAATTGATAGTAAGTTCATTAGTGTTAGCAGCTAAACTGCTAATATGCTGAATGCTAATCTGTAATCTGAAAAAGGGTAATAGGTAATCTGCTAATCTATTGTAATGCTACTCGAATCAAGTAAACTTTTAATATGTAATCCTAAACTACTTGAATCAAGTAAACTTCTCAATACGTAATCTGCTAATCTGAATTGAATTATGAGAACACAACTGAACAGTGGACATCTTTCTAAAACATTTTTTTTTATTTCTTTCTCTTAAACAGATGGAACCCCAACACGTTGAGAATGCACCTGCTAATGATGTTGTTGCCCCTCCTCCTGGTAATCCTAATAATGTTGAGGAAGATGTTCTTCCTCAACATCCCTTAGGTGCTAGTAGGTCATTAAAATCAGATGTCTGGCCTCACTTCACTAGGATGATGGTTTCTGGGGTTTTGAAAGCTAAATGCAACTACTGTAAAAAGATCTTGGCTGGGAAATCTAGTAATGGTACTTCACATCTTAGGACTCATAGGAACAAATGTGTTCATAAGAAAATACACGATGGGAGTCAAAGAGTTATTGGTGCTAACTATAGTGCCAATGGGACAGCTGATATGAGTACCACTCAGTTTAGTAGTGAGGTGCCTAGAAAGGAGCTCTGCACCATGATCTTTGTGCATGAGTATCCTTTTTCTATTGTTGAGCACCTTTACTTCAAACAATTTTGTTGCACCTTAAACCCTATCTTCAAAGTCCCAGCCAGAAATACCATAAAAAAAGACATAGTCGCTATTTATGGGTTAGAGAGGTCTAAGTTTCAAAAGGTCATTGATGAAAACAAAGGGAGGATAGCTGTCACCACTGACATGTGGACTGCCACAAACCGAAAAAGAGCCTACATGGCTGTTATCGACCACTATATCGATAACTCTTGGAATATGAGAAGCCATCTTTTGATGTTTGGTTACCTCCCTGCCCCACACACTAGTGAGAGGTTGGCTGTAAAGCTAGCTCAATGCCTCCAATCATGGAATATTGATAGTAAATTGTCAACAGTAACACTTGACAATTGTACTACCAATGATTCAATGATCAACCTAGTTAAAAAAAGGCTAGTTTTGTCTAATCTAATTAGGGATGGATCACTTCTCCATATGAGGTGCTCTGCTCACATCCTTAATTTGATTGTGAGGGATGGTCTTGATGTTCTGAAAGATGGAATAGATCAAATAAGAGAAAGTGTGGTTTTCTGAACATGCACACCTAGGAGGGTAGAGTCTTTTCATGCTACTGCCCAACAACTTAAACTGGCTGTTTCTAAGAAATTGGTCTTAGATTGTCCCACTCGCTGGAATTCCACCTACGAGATGCTTTCTAGTGCTATCCCGTATAAGGATGTGTTTTCTTTATTGACAATAAGAGAACCTCATTATGACTATCTGCCTACTAATGAGCAGTGGGAATTTGCTGCTATTTTGGTAGAGAAACTTGATGTTTTCAAGGACATAACTATGATCTTTTCTGGTTCAAACTACCCAACAGCGAATCAGTTTTTTCCTAAAGTGTGTGACTTGAGGTTACGATTGTTGGAATGGTTAAGTGACCCTAATCTGATGATTGTCTCTATGGCTGAGAAAATGTGGACTAAGTTTGCCAAATATTGGGATGATATTCACTTGTTGTTGGTCGTTGCTGTTGTGTTGGATCCACGTTATAAGTTGGAAATTGTTGGGTACTATGCTGGTAAATTTGGTATTACTAGTACCGATCTTGTTTCTGAAAGGGTCAGATCTGTGCTTGCTGACTTGGTTGTTGAATACCAAAGGAAATCATCCAAAAACTCGGTTGTTCCTTCTAGTTTGAATGCTTATTCTTCGGCCACTGATCTGGATTTTGATCTATATGTGAGCCAAAGAAAGAAAACTAGAACAACTGTGGTTACTACCGAGTTAGATCACTATCTAGCTGAGTATGTTTATCCTAGACCACCGGACTTCGATTTGTTGGGTTGGTGGAAATTCAATGGTGCCAAGTATCCCATTTTGCAAGAAATTGCAAGGGATTTACTTGTTGTACCTATTACGAGTGTTGCATCTGAATCTGCATTTAGTTCTGGTGGGAGACTGCTTGATCCCCATCGGAGCAAACTTGATCCTATGACAGTGGAAGCCATGATGATGCTAAGGACTTGGATTCAGGACGATAACAAAGGTATTCTGCTTGTTTAATTCCTGCCATGGTTTAAATTTCTTTGATTCTTTACAAGTCAACTAATTCTTCCATTCTTTTGTAGTGACTGCCTCGGACGTGAAAGCGCTGGAGGGGGTGTTCTCGGCTATGGCAATGGATGATGCCACGGTGGAAGAGAGCATAGGTAAGTCCTTGTATGGCTGTGATTGGTTTACTAACTTAGGTTTCTGTTCTTTACTAAATACATTGCTTTGTAACAGATGGAGCTGGAACTCAGGGGGAGCAGAGAGGAGATGAAGATGATGTTGCTGCTGAGGTCAACCTGCTGGACTAGCTCATGGTTGGTGTTTTAACTTTTGAGCTCTAAGTTTCCTATGCATCAGAATCAAGTGTTGAATGTTTAATGAAACTGTCATATTGCAGATTTTGTCCATGCTGGGTTGCTGGGTTGCTGCTGGGTTGATGTTGGGTTGCTGCTGGGCTGATATGGGTTGCTGGATGTTTTGGCGACTTGAAGAATGATTGTTGCTGGCTTGCTGGTTGCTGCAGTGCTGCTAGTGCTTATTTATTTTTGGCTTTTTGATTGTGTTTGAACTATCATGGTTCTGGGTTTGATTATTAGCTGAGAATTGCAGATATTGTTGATTTGTTGGTGGGAGTTTCAGAATTCAGACTTTAAGACTTTAGTTCTTAGTTTTCACAAGTTCTGTTCTGTGGTATTTTAAGGTTAGAATCCTTGATTTCCAGACAGGTTTTGGGGTTTGCAATTCGTGAATAATGCTGGAATAGTGGAATGCATTATGTTTTTGTTTTTCCTTCATCTTTGAGTTCATTTAGTATCTACAGGTTTAGGTTAGTTGATGATTTTTATTAGGTGTTGGCGGGCAGGCCCTTACCCGCGGGCTAACCGATGTCCGACTGGGTTTGGGCTTGGTCTACATTTTATGCCTGTTTAGCTTAGTGGGCCGGGCACGGGTACAACCCGCGGGCAGGAATGGCGGGCAACGGATATAGGGTATCTGCACCGTATCCGACCCATTGCCATCCCTAATCTCTTTAATGGTGTTACTTAACACTTTGACTAGAATGACGGAAATGCTGACCTGGCGATACTCCGTCGGACACGTGGATTAACAAAAAAAAAGTAAAAAACATAAATTCAATTTTCAGAGTTCATAAAATGAAAAATAAAAATAAAAATATTTATACAAAAATCTTCACCTACCTCCCTGTACCCCCACCATTGTCCGCCCCCTGCTCCTCCCCGGAAACCCCACAGCGGAGCTACCATCACCGACGGGCGCACTCTGACACCTCCTTCCGCTTCGACGACCTGCTCCTCTTCGACCCACCCGATCTTGACCTCTTTTCCCTCGACCTACCGACTCCAAATCCTCCATCCCCTCTCTCCGTTCAAAATCCGCCTTCCCCTCTCCGTTCAAATCCAGAGCCTTCTCTGTATCCTTTCGTAAAACTCCGGCCACCTCGATGGCAACAGCCATTCTCAAGCCACAGGACTGCCTCCGCGACCCTTTCACCAACCGCGGCAGCCTCCTCTCCACCCGCCGCGCACCAAAATCCGCCGCAACCCTACCCCCACCACCACCACCCCCAACTCCGCCAAGCACAGCCGCTAGGGTTGGCAATGGGTCTGGGCGGACACGGATAGCGGGTATCCAATACCCGCCCGAGAAGTTATTCGTAAAAACCGGAACCCGCCCGAAATAGGAGGATGGATAGTAAATCCATGACCATGCCCATGGCCGAACGGGTACGGGTATTACCCGAAAGACCATGGATACCCGCCCAGATAATTCCATAACAAAATTAAACAAATTACTCAATATGATAATTAACATAACACCAACTTTAACATTTAAACCAAGTTCAAAGTGCAGAATTTAGAAATTCTACAAACAATTCCAACATAAAAATCCAAAAAAAAAAACCCAGTGGATCCCAGAAAAATTCCAGAAAGTTTCCAGTTGATTCCAGCAACTTGCAGCAGCAAAATTCCTGCAGATAGATTTCCAGCAGCAAAATTCCAGGATCAAAATTCTAGAAAATCCAGCAGAACTCTGGTAAATCCCTGTTGATTCAAGCAGCTTGTAGCAACAAAATTCCAGCAGATAATCAGACTTCTTCCAGCAACAAAATTCTAGCAGCAAGATTCCAGAAAATTCATGCAAAACTCCAGTAAATCCCAGACGATTCCAGATGATCCCAGCAGCTTGCAGCAGCAAAATTCCAGCATACATGCAGATTTCCAGCAGATAGGTCCAGCAACAAAATAATGACAAAATCCCAACAGATTTCCAAAAATAACTCAGAAGACTCCAGCAACATACTCCAGCAGAATACGAACACATTACAGCACCAAAAAACAATCATTCATCAATCTTCAAGCAAGTTAAATGCATATTTGTCACTCCGCAATTGTTGATCTACATATACAAATATATATATATATATATGAGCATTTCCAGTTGTAACACACATATATATAATATACTATTAACATTATAGTAAATCACTAACCTTCCACGTCATCTTCATGATTTCCATCACTGAGCAATGCACAAAGCTCATCCAAAGATCCAGAATCAGCTCCTAGTTTGTACAAGTGAACAAAAGAATATTATATAAAGTAAAATGACTATAAACAAGTAAAAACTATGGAATAAGAAATATACCTATCGAAACTGAATCTTGAAGCCAGCTTTTACTACACATCAATGCCTCCATAGTTTTATAATGAAGTTTGCAACGATTGGGATCCAACAATCGACCACTAGTGCTAAAAGCCGATTCAGATGCAACAGAGGTAACAGGGACAGTAAGGATATCCCTTGCAATCTCTTGCAAAATAGGATACCTAGCCCCATTTAGCTTCCACCATAACAAAACATCGAGATCAGCACTCCAAGGTAAGACTTCCTCAGCCAAATAATTCTCTAATTCAGTTTGAGTAGGTGTTCCTTTTGACTTTTTTCTTTGCTGTACAAACAGCTGAAAGTCCAGATCCACAGAAGAAGAACCACCAAGTGACTGGCCACTTGAACCACTAGAAGCAACTCCGGACTTCTTATTCAGTTTAGTCTGATACTCCATGAACAAATCACTCAAAATATCCTTGATTTTGACCACATCCAAGACACACTCACCCATTCGAAACTTCGGAGCATAATACTCAACAATATGAATCTTATATCTCAGATCCAACACAACAGCCACTGCCAATATTTCATGAATATCTTCCCAATATTTGCAAAACTTAACCCACATCAATTCAGCCATCTTAGAAATCATAGCATGATCATCAACGAGCCACTCACAAAGTTTGAGCTTCAAATCACATATCTTTGGAAAGAACAGATTGGCAGTGGGATACTTGGTGCCAGAAAACAAATCAGATATCTCACTAAATATTTTCAACTTCTCACAAACAATTGATGCAAATGCCCAATGATCACTCGTAGGCAAACAATTATAGTGAGAGTCACGTTGTTTCAGTCTAATAAACACAGATTCGTAAGGTATTGCAGCAGCAAGCATATGATAGGTTGAATTCCAGCGAGTTGGACAATCCAAAATCAACTTGTTAACACAAGAAAATTCCAATTGTTTTGCTGCTCCTTCAAATGACTCTACTCTCTTAGGTGTGGCAGTCCAATAAGCTACACTATCACGAATTGTTTCAATGCCATCTCGAAGCACATCCAACCCATCTTTGACTATCAAGTTTAGAACATGTGCAGAACACCTCATATGTAATAAAGCACCCCCCTTAAGCAAATAAGGCATCACCAATTTATTCTTAACCTTCTCAATCATGGAATCATTGGTGCTACAGTTATCCAAGGTTATAGTTGATACCTTAGAATCGACATTCCAATCCATCATACAGTGCAAAACTTTAGCCAGCCTACCACTTGTATGCGGAGTTGGAACATAAGCAAACCTACATACAAGAAAATACAGCATTAAAATATGTTAAAATAGTGAATTCTTCTCAATAAATAAACAAGATAGAAGTCAAATTATATAATAGATATCATACCTAAGTATGTGATTTCGAAGAATCCAAGAATTGTCCACGTAATGAGCCGTAATAGCCATGTAACCCTTTTTCTGGTTGCTTGCTGTCCACATATCAGTCGTTATGGCAACCCTCCCCTTGTTACTACCCACCATTTTCATGAGTCTGCTCCTTTCACTCTCAAATATCTTAAGAATTTCAGCTTTGATAGTATTCCTAGTAGGAACACTAAACAAGGGCTGGAGGCTAGACAAAAATTTCCTGAAGTATAAATGGTCCACAATCGACAAAGAGTATTCATGCATAACAATTGCAACAGCAAGATCTTGCTTAGAAACAGCTTGATTGAACTGAGTGGCAACCATTTCTCTTTTTCCCTTAGAGACAAAGTTGATACCAAGTACCTTTTGCTTCCCATCTTGAATCCTTTTTTGCATACATGTCCTCAAATGATTTCTCAAGTGGGAAGTACCGTTATTGGACTCACCAGCAAGCAACTTCTTGCAATAGTTACATTTAGCCTTGATAAGTTCTCCCTTCTTTATCTTTGTGAAGTGTTTCCACACGTCACTCTTGAGATTTCCCAACTCAAGAACTTCATCATCACCAGCAGGTGTGGGTATTGGATTTTGTGGTTCTGCATTAGTAGCAGCAGCCTGCTGATTTTGTGCTTGTGCATTAGTAGCAGCAACCTCTTGAGCCATCTTTTACCTACAAGTGAACACAAACATGTAAACAATCACTACAGAACAACAACATATGGTAAAACAAAGCAACCGCATTTATTTAAAAATCTCAACAGAGCAGCAGCATAGGAAAAACAAAGCAGCAGTAGGGAATCTCATATCAATAGCACGAAGGGAAAAGGATCCAAGAGCAGTAACATATATTGATCTAAAATAAAAATTGCAGAAGCCAGTAATCAGCAACATCATATGAAAAACAACAAATAAAAATTACCTACTTCCTTGCGTCTTCTTCACAGGGCAATACAAAGCAATATTCCAGATTTCTAGCTGTCTTGTCCAACTCCAGCGTGGAAGAGAGTCGCCGACGCCGTTCAACCCTAAGGAAAGAAAAAAAACGACAGTTAGAAGAGGAAGGTTGAATCCAGAAATAGTTCGCCGTTGGGTAAAAGGGAAGGGAGGCCGGAGGGGAAGATTGTGTGGCGTCAGTTGCAGCTGAGGACAGAGGGTCGGGCGCATGGTCTCATTAATTAACCCAGAAATCGAACTCAAGAAACCGAGTTGAGGAAGAGATTAAAACACGAAGGGAAAAGGAAGAGGATAGAAACTAACCCCACTGTAACAGAGGTTCTGTCTTGCGAGCAGGGGGTGTGGCTGCTTGGTCTGTCGCTGCCTCGCTGGTTGCCAAAGTGACAAGAATGGATGAAACCGGCTCCTTGAGAAGAAAGAATTTAATGGAGAAGAGAGGGTTGAGGGAAGAGGAGGATTGGTCGTCATTGATTGGCGCTCTGGAGAAGACGAAGAGTCGATACGAGAGAGTCGAGAGATTGAGAATCGGAAAAGCACTCAGAGAGGGAAAGAAAGATTGAATGAATGCAGAATGAGGTCGCTGATTGGGGCTTGGGAGCTGGGGAAAAACGAAAATCAATTTTGAGGGATGAGGGGGCTGTTTGGGTGACGAAGGGTCGGGGATGGGTAGCTAAGCTTTGGTATACCGGGCGGGTTCGGAGCGGATATTATAGTATCCAAACCCTACCCGTGCCCGCCAATTACAAGTTCGGGTTTTACCCGTGCCCGACCCGAACCCAGTCAATGCGGTTTTTACCCGCGTTGACCGGTTCGGGTTCGGGTGGATATCCGATTTGACGGGTTTTCCTGCCAACCCTAACAGCCGCGGTCAATCCAATAACCGGATGAAGCGGCGCCCTAACTCCTCTCCCCCTCCCCGTCCCACAGCCGAACCCTCGCTCTCCCCATGTCGCCGCGACCAAGGTCCTCTCCATGGGCCATGTCAAGATCCTCAAGCGAGGAGAGGAGATCCAGAAGGACAAGGAGAACTCTTCAGTCGTCGGATCAGCCTTAACTGCAACAAGTAGCCATTATTCTATACCATCGTCGAGGAGCCGTCGAACCGTCGTCGTTGCTATCGCCAATCGACCGGTGCATCTCCCAGTCGCCCCCATCCCCCTCTTTTCTTCGTGTTCGTCGCAAGCGCAACGCCCTCTCTTCTCTAATCGCAGATCTGCGATTTTCCTAATTCTCGCCGGTTTCGAAGCTTTGCGAGATTAAAACAAAAATTGTGTGGAGTCTTAGATCTGGGTGAATTGGGAGTGGGAGGAGTCGAGGAGAGGATATGGTTTTGGGGGTTGGGTGGATTTTGGATATGGAACGCCGTCGGAGTGGGAGGAGAGGATATGGGTTTGGGGGTTGGGGTCGGTGGTGGAAGGCGGAGTACTGAGTGGTAGGAGATGAATTGGGTTTGGGAGTTGGGGTTGGTGGTGGAAGGAGAGGAGGAGAGGGGTTGGTCGCCGGAGATGCGAAGGGAAGGAGACGTTTTCATCTCCTTTTTTGTTTTATTAATTTTTGTTTTATTCTTTTTCCAAACATATTCTAGATTTATTAATTTTTGTTTTATTAAATAGTTAATTAATTTATTAACTTATTTATTTTTAAATTAAAATGACATGGCACTTACGTGGCAAGTGTGGTTGAGTTGTTGCTGACGTGTGCGATGATTTGGCTTTCTCATCAGCGTTTCGTCAAGCCATTTAACGGAGTTTCTAACACCGTTAAAGTTTATAACGGAATTAGCTAGATTTGTCACACCACCCTCCGTTTTTTGCGCTATTTCGTGTTTTCGAATAGATATGACTATATTTGTCACAAACGTGAAAATTATGGCCATATAAGTGGATTTTGCCTAATATAAATGAAAAGCACCTCGAGGATTTTCGTTCCAGAAAGCTACGTAAATATGAATGGCAACAAAACCCGAACCCACGGGTATCCACCCGACCCAACCCGGGTAAAATCCGTGTTGACACGTTTTGGGCCGCGTTCGGGTTGAAACCAGTTCACTATTCACCGGGTTGGGGTTTAGGTAAACCCGCCCCATGGGTACCCGCCCACACCCATATAATTAATTTTCTTCATATATTTAATATTCTAAACAACTAATCTTATTTATATTTGTGAAGACATGTCTAATTTTTTCATTCTGATTGTGTAGAATTAAGTTGATGTTATCGAGTGCAGAGCGAAGAAACTTAACTGACAAGGAGGATGAAACTTTCAATTAATCATGTTATTTATGGATAATTTGTGATTTGCTTCAATTTTTTGGAGTTTTCTAGATTGGTGTTAAACAATTTATATAGTTAATTTGTGATTTGTTTGAATTTTCTAGAATGGTATTTTATATATGGATAATTTGTATTGAGAGATTGATATTTGACTTTAATTTTGATAGGAACTTTTTATTGTAAATTTTTTACGATAAAACCCGTGGGTACCCATGTACTGTGGATACCCAACGTAGTTGGATTGAGTTTGAGTTTTCAAACCCAGTGGGTTTTACCCCATATTTTTTTCACAGACAAACCCAAACCCATGTTGGGTTTGAGTTTGGCAAAACCTGACCCGTTGTCATCCCTATACGTAAAGAGAAGGGGATTCTGGAACAGTGTCTTGATTTTCATGCCAGTATCCTTTTTCAGATATTCAATCTGCTATGCACAATCAATTTTCACCATATTGACGGCGATTCAAGATTTAGTGTTGCTACAGTCTCAACCCTTCACCATAGTGGAATACAAGTAGTTCGAAGCACACAAAAACAAGGAGGGACGGACAATTGTTTCATGTCGATTAGCTAGCTTATTGGCAACCTGTGCAAGAGACGTTCTCAGCAACCTTACATGTTGAACCATCTCAATCTCATATAGGGAAAGCAAACAAGAAACGGAACTACAGCAAGGTTCCAAAGAAATGAGTTCATATCACTCCTGCGGCAAAACCTTACACATGAGTCATATGAGTTATAGACAAGATTGAAGTGACAAATGATACACCTACTTAGTGAGCGTGAGCCGTGAAGCCAACCATTTGTTCAACTGGAGTTTCGATTTGTAGCTAATTATATTTGCTGAAGACGAAAACCCTGAGACTTTTGTAGCGAATCGAAAGACGATGCATAATGCAGCAACACCCGATTTGATTCGATCCACATCGACCGAGTTTTTGGCAGATTTGGTTTCATATGACAGCCTACGGGACCGCGATTTGTGTAACTCGTGAAGCCACCAATACAATCCAGGGAAAATATCCCGTATCATGGTAGACAAACTCAATAGTTGGTTCGGCAACAGAAGACCCTTCGAGGAAGTAAGTGATAGGTAAGTAAGGCACCTTGTCAGCATCCACAATTAAGGTCTTCAATCTTGTAAAGGGAGACGATTGCTGCTCTAGAAACTCAGAACAGAGAGCAGAAACCAATTTCAAAAGTAAGCCAAAATTCACATAAGCAACACTTCATCATGACAAATATAAAGCAAAACAGTACCTTGATGGTACCGTGCTCCAGCCTGAGAGTGGTTACATTACTTAAACCTTGGAACAAAGAGATCAAACGTTGTGTCACAGACTCCTCATTACCCTCCATGGAATCGGCTTCATCATAGATTCGAATAACAGCAAGATCGAGGGAAGAGATGGTTAACTTGGATAACTTTAGTTCCTTCAAAACAGAGTTAAAATCAAAGGATTTGAGTCTCGGTGCGAATATTTCCACGTTTGCGAACCAATCTACATTATCCATGTATAGGCTACGCAGTTGCGGTGCAAATATCTTGAGATCGCTTTCCTGCCAGTCCCAATGGCGGCAATCATTCAGGATCAACTTCTCCAGGCATGGACAGTTAGAAAAAGGATTGCATACCCCATTCTGATCAGAAGTTAGCGTGCACCATGTCAAATTTAAAGTCGTCAGCATGTGCAAACGAGAAGACCCAAATCCATTATCGATGCAGACACCAACTAGCTCTAGAGTTTCGAGGTCACAGTTCGAGATAGTGCCAAACAAATTCGAGAACCTGTAAGTGTCGTTGTAACCCCTAGAACCTAACAGCTTGAACTCTAGATGATGTGTCCCATGGGATAAGGCATACTTAGCGACCTTGACAATGAAACTAACATCTCGTTCTTCGTCGTCTTCCTCCTCATCATAATGATCATACAGAATGAAGCTCATTTCATGGACCTTAAAGGGATGATGGAGGGACAGAACATTATCCACAAACCTCTGGAAAATCGAATACTTTCGGAACCAAAGACTGTCCAGATTGAGGACAGGGACATGTTTCCAAGCAGGTCTCCACGATCGAGACAACACAGAGGTTTGAACGGCCCACCTGGTATCTAGAAATGAAAGGATGTGATGAATAATGAAGTCTGGAAGATGGCTTAACCTGTCAGGAGCAGCCGTAGTAGTATCATCTCCCTCGCGAATCCTTTTTACAGCTTTCCCTGACTCACAGCTACTATTGTTGTTGTTCATGACTTTCTACTGGAGGTTTCTACAGATTAACACAATTCTACCTACACCAAGAAATTGAAACGGTATCAGCAACCAAAATTGAACAAGAACAGAGACAGTAAACTGGAAATTCACCTGTTCTAGATGACCATTGAGGGAGTTCTGCCGCCGTACGTATGCCGCGCAAAAGGAGTTGCCTGCAATCAGCCGCAGAAGAAGAAACCAGAAAACTACGGACGTTTGATCCGATCAACGAACCCTACAGCCTCCATTTCATCCCGAATTTAGGGTTTCCAGGGAACTGCCGCTCAAACAAAAGGAAGATGCGGAGAGAAATAAGGAAAAAATTCCAAAATACATATGTTTTTAAAACAAATTCTCAAAATACACCTGTTATAAAAAACTTTTCCAAAATACACATGTTTGGCATCACCGTTGTTGTCAACCGCAGTGAATGCATTCACCGCGGCAGACCAAAGCGGTGAATGCTAGGGGTGTTCAAACGGTGTGGTTACGATGGTAACTGTTTTAACCAGTACTATTTGGATAATTTGGTTTGGTTAATTTGGATAATTGGTTTGGTTAAAGTTTTTACCTTGTTTGGTTTAGGTGGTTTAGTTTGGTTTCAGACACTCCTAACCAGTCAAACCAAATTAACCATATATCTAATATATACACATACTTATACTTTGAATAACCACTCAAGAGTTAAACGTTCATCCCTTTTAGACATAAAATATAAAGCTTGATATTTATCCATAATGTATATTTGTATATGTAGAGTGTAGACCACAACATATGAACGCTTAATTTAGATAAATCTCATACATTATGTTGGATGAAAACTTGAAAGCAAGGTCCTTTTCAGCCTATGAAAATTGCTAAAATACTAAGTCAATTCAAACAAACACAAAAATTCATTAACCAATACCATTATGATAAATTTTTGTTAGGTGAATACTTCTATACTAACCGTAAGATAATTGTCTTAGTTGCATGCATTTATATTAAGGGTCAACTATAACTATGTGATGATTGTTATGTTTTATTCATTATATAAATTGTGATTTGATAAATTAACCGAAATTTTCTCACTTAATGATAATGTGATTTTATATTGGTTAATCTGGTTAACCAATTAACCAAACCGATTAAACTTTAAAGGTTAATTTGGTTGTTGTATACTTGTATTAGTTTGGACGGTTTGGTTATGATATTGTATTCCATGATTAATGAAATTTAGCCTTATTTAGTTTGGTTATAACCATTGTAACCATTTGAACACCCCTAGTAAATGCATCGCCGCGGTTGACGGCCGCGGTGAATGCCTGACGTAACACTGAAACTTTAAACAAACGTAACTTTGCGCTCGGTTATTCGATTGTAGCGAATTTTTTTATTCCGCATACTTTTCAAGATCTTTCAATATGAAAAAAAAAGACTTCATCGCCAAAAAAATCATTTGCTACCCCGAACGAGAAATTTTTCGATTTTAACAAACTTTGGAAGATCATAACTTTGTGCACCACAATCCGAATGTCATGAAACTTTTTTTTGATTTTGCATAACTTTGAAGTACTACAACTTTGATTATAACCATAATTTTGGAAAGTATGTGGATTTGTGAACAGTAAAGGCAAAGTTATTCCCAAAATCCTGTATACCCAAAAATACTTCTTTTTAAAAAAATTATTTCCTAGTCAAAGTTGTAGTTCTTAAAAAGTTATGCGCAATCCGAAAAAACTTTGCGACGTTCGGATTGAGGAGCTAAAAGTTATGTCTTTCCAAAGTTTAGCAAAATCAAAAAATTGTTCGTTCGTGGTAACAAACGACATTTTTTTTAGATGAAGTCTTTTTGCATATTGAAAGATCTTGAAAAGTTATATGGAATCAAAAAAAATTTCGCTACAGTCGGATAACCGAGCGCAAAGTTACGTTTGTTTGAAGTTTCAGTGTTAAGTCGGGCATTCACCACGGCCGTCAACCGCGGTGATGCATTCACCGCTTTGGTCTGCCGCGGTGAATGCATTCACTGCGGTTGACAACAGCGATGATGCTCAAACATGTGTATTTTGGAAATTTTTTTATAACTTGTGTATTATGATAATTTTTAATAAAAATATGTGTATTTTTGGAATTCGTCCAGAAGCTTACAAAATTCGGGAGGGGAGAAAATAGGCAAACTTGCCTTGCAATTTTAATTATCATTTTATTAACCTTTGGGCCGTGAATAGGCCCAGATGCTCAAGAAATTGCAGCCCAACCTAAATTAGCTGACCCAGTAAACCAAAACTCGTACGTTTCAATATTGGAGGCGGCTGGGTAGTGGCGAGCGTCTCACTCACTTGAGGAATGGGACTGACGAAGCAGTTTTGCAGTTAGCTAGATAGCCTCCATCAAAATCTTTTTTTTTTTACGGTTTTTTTTTTTTGGACGGGTGCCTCCATCAAAATCTTAAACAGAGATTATGGAGTAAATTGCAAGTTTGGTCAATGAAATTACATTAAAAGTTCATGTTAATCACTAAAATTAATTTATTTTATTCGTGGTCACTAAAATTATTTCAGCATTTTAAGTTTGGCCACTCTCCGTTAGTCTCCGTTAATTATCGCTGATGTGGCGGTCAACTCTCATCGTTGACTGTTAAATGTGTGACGTGGCCATTACAAAAAAATAATATAATAATAAATTTTAATTATTTAAAATTTCCAGCTCAGTTTTACATTCATTAAAAAGTATAAAATAAAATAAAATTAATTTTTTTTTCTTCTGCACGTAATCCGATTTCTTCTTCGGAATTTCTCCGGCTTCGGATGTCTCTTACGGGGAACTTTCGTCGACGTTCTGGGTGGGGAATAGAACCATGTTGCGATGCAAAAGGAGCCACGCGAGAAGTGCAGAACCAGAATCGAAAAACCCCGTCTTAGATGCGCCAAGATGGAGAAACGGGAGGAAGAAGCAATTCCAAAAAAATTAACACCAACCAGAGCTGAGCTAGCTATCAAACCTGCGGGTCACTCTGTCGGTGGTTACTGTCAAGAGGAAAGACAGCTCGCCGGAGAGATTCCATCAACGAGAGGGGATTGGAATGGTGGCACTTTTGTGCTGGTGATTCGGGCCTATTTACACATGTTTTGCCCCTGTTTGACTTAGATGTTTGTGCCAAATTCGGTAATTAAAGGTTGGTTTTACGCGAGGTTCTTCGTGTTTGAGTGCTTTTCAGGATTTAACAGGTGGAACCAACCTCGGAGTCGAAAGATTGGCGAAAAGGATTGAAAACCGGGAGAAGAGGTGAAAAAGAGCCAGTTCACGGCTAATTGAAGGAGTTGGTCATGCAAGACCGTGAAGAAGTGGAGTTGATCGTGAATCGCGAGGCATCCAGAGCCAATTTGAAGGTTACTGACGCAAGGTGAGTTCACGGTCACTAAGACCGTGAACACAAGCAGTTGCCCGTGAACAGACGTGAGCGATGCGGAGCGTTTTGGCGCATGCCTTGAGTTCACGGAAGCCTTTGATGGTTCTCGACCGTGAACTACGGTCGTGATCTCAGCTCTTCTCGGGGTTAAAAGCTGAGCTGCAAGGAGGAGAGAGGGAGAGCCAACTTTTGTGAGAAAACACCTTCTTCAGCATTCTAGTGAGAGAAACAGAATCAAAGGGAAGAAGAAGGTTCGGGTTTGGCTTCAAGGCAGATTTTGGGAAGATTTCCCCAAGGAGATCTTAGCTCAAGGGTCAAGAAGAGAGGAGGCATCCTCAAAAGATAGTTTCCACCTTTTTTCCTTTTGTTCTTCCCACTTCTTCCATGGAGTAAACCTCCTTTCACTTGGGGGTAGTAAAACCCTAACTCTACCATGTAGTTTTTTCTTGTATGTGGTTTGGATGATTGATATTGGGTATTGTTCAATCTCATGTTTGAGGCATTATTCACCATGATTGTGCATGCTTGTGCTTAGCAACTTAGGGTTGTGCATATTTTGTGCTTAGCATCCTAGGGATTGTGCATAATTGTGCTTAGCACCCCTAAGTTTGTGCATTTAGGTGCTAGTACTCTAATTTGCCACCTTACCCTAGTTTAGAGAGGAAAATCCCCCTTTCATGGGAGACTCAAACGAGTTGGTTTTCCTTCCGCTTTCTAAGCCACCTAAACTAGGTTGAGTTAGGGCAACCCTCAATATTGAATTGAACAAGTCGATTAATCGTGGTTAAACCATCCGACCTTAGAGTTGAGTGAGGGAGTAAGTCGATTACCGATTGTATGAACCGAGAGGGTCGAGTGACACGACCTTTCATCCTCACCTCGGTTTAGCAATTGAGACTGTGGTCTCCGACCACATACACTTTCCCAAAACTCTTTTGTGGGAAAGTCACTCGGGTTTTGCTTCCCCCTAACCGCTACCATGCTATGTGGATTGGAACGATTGCCTTGGTAGTTGTCTGCCGGGTAGTTGGACTGAGAGGGCTTGGTCAGCTTAAGAGATTCCAAGCTACTGTCGGATCTTCCGCAGCTTAATCAACAGTTAATCAACCCAGGGTAATTACAACCTCGACCTAACTAAGGGGCTAGGGGGACTCATTCCCGAGTGACTCTTCCCATGCTAAAGAACTTTGAACCATTTCCTGCTTTATTACTGCTTTTAGTTAAAATCACAATCACTCGACTTAGTTTGCTAGATAATAGATATTCACGGAGTAGGCAATAGATCTAGGCCCCGGGTTGACAAATAGAGCTTGCCACTTACTGCATTCCCAGACTGCGATTGCACTTGGTTGCAGTTTGGTGTTGTGTTTTAGCTTGTCAAGTTTTTGGCACCGTTGCCGGGGACCTCTAGGTTATTGTGGAAACGTGAAAGTCTGTTACTTTAGCATTTACTTTTATGCATCCTCTCTTTTCCACCCTTGCTTTTCACTTGGGTATTTTTTTTTGGTGGTGTAGATCTGATACATGGATTCTCAAGGCTTCTCCAACCATTGGGGGTATCCACCACCACCCGAGTGGTATTACCACGAGACTTCCTGGAGCAACCAAAGAGGAGAAGACTATGGAGTCTGGTGTCAGTACCATCCCCCCTGCTACGAAGAACAATAAGAACCTTGGGTATTTCAAGAACAATCTCATTATCAAGAAGAACTCCTCCCACAACTAGAAGGGCCATCAGATCTTGATTTAGCCACAGCCCTCACAGGAAATCCGGCAGAGCCATGCTACACTCCACAACCAGATCCAAACTATCACTTGAGGCTTCTCGTCGAGCAGATTGCTCGAGTACCTGAGAGATCCTTTTCCGAGATGGATCCTCATATCCAGGAAATTGCCCAAACTGACTTCTCCTTTCCCCGTGAAACAGAGGAGACCCTTCGGAGCATCAAGAAGCACATAGAGGTCATTGAGAAAGCTTATGCACAGTTTTCTCAAGATAACCTTTATGCTACAATACAAGTAGAGAAGGAGGAAGAAGAAGTCAATCATGAGGATGTCGTGGAGCATACATAAATTGTCACGAAGAGCTCCCGTGATGATCATGATCAGAAATATCCTGTTGTAGCCGGCCATACCTTTCCACATCCCACACCGAGCGCTGAAAAGGCGGGCATGAGTGAGGAGATGCAAGCTGATATTATTGAAAAGATTGAATGGCGACTTGCTCTCCAATCCGTGCTAGAAGAAGAAGAGCGAGAAAGGATGAGGAAAGAAGTTGTGGAGGATGACGGAAGTGAATTAGAGAAAGTTCTTGATCTTTTCCCAGGGGAGGAATCAAATTATGAGGAAAGAAGGGGGGTTGAAGAAGTGAGTGGTATCCAGGCTGAGGATGAAGTTGAGGTGGAAGAGGCTTGCACCGACCATGATTTACATGTGATATCTCCATCAAACTTCGAGGAGCTGCTTGGCAAGGACCCATTTGCAGTGTCTCTTTGCCAGACCAAGGCAACATCAACATCGGTCCCTCTTGGTGGACGCGATGGTGGTGGGTCAATGCTGTCATATCTGGTTTGGGGCAATGAGACGAGTGAGGAAGAAAAGAAGAGGTCTCGTGAGTGGAGACTTCATCTTCCTCAAGGTCACGAGCCATCTTCATCACCTATCACATCACCTGCTTGTGACTTGAGGCTCCACATCATCGACGAGAACCTCAACTTCAAGGAGGTTTTGGGGTGGACCAAAACTTAGGAGCCACCATCCGGCTAAGTCATAAAAGAAGCGCTTGTGGTGAAGCAACCCCACCAAGCTTTGTTTTCTTTCGTTTGTTTTCGGTTTGTCCACTTGGAACTATGGTTTCTACCACCCAGTGTGTTTTGATGACTCTAGACCTGCTGACTGGTCCCATTTCCAGTCCCCTGACAGTCCGTATTCCCGGTAACATCATTTCCCCTTATCTTTCCCTCTGGTCCATTGAGGGCAATGTCGTGCTTAAGTGTGTGTGTGTGTGGGGGGGGGGGGGGGTGTTTATCTATTTTTGACTGCTAGATGAGTTTGTGTGCTTGGAGCCTAGTCCACTGTCCAATTTGATGAATTGAGGGCTCCAAGTACTGTTCCCTGCAAAATCCTGCTCAATATGCTTTGAATTGACAGTCTTTATGGTGATATGCAACCTTGGGAGGTAGTTGTAGCACTATGGAGGATGTTGAAGTATAAGATTTTTCCTATCTGTCTATCTGCTGTGCCGGTTGATTTTGTGAACTAGTGGATTTAGGACCGTTGATTCATGTGGTATTGATGACTCCTCTTATGTTGTGTTGTGGGCTCGTGTATCGAAAAAGGGTGTGAAATGAAAAAGCAGTTGGTCCTCCATGTAAAAAAGTTGAAATTCTAAGACATGGGGTAAGCCCAACATGTGTGGCACCGTTCATTGCACAAAATTGTGTTTTGGAAGAGATTTTAGTGATCCTTGGTGGGGTAGGCCTACAAGGTGAAGCTAAGTTGTCTCTAGTACAAGTAAAATTTCCACCCGTTGAACGTTTTGCCTACTTGAGGATGTGTTTTTAAGGGCACGGATAGAGCTTTCGACCCCCCTTAATTTCATTTACCCTCCACACGAAGTGAGGAATATGAGTTAAAAGAAGTACTCTGGCGAGTGACAGATGTACAAAAATTGCTCTTGCTCACCTAATAAGGGCAGAACGTGCATACAAACTGCAGTTGGAACCCCAGCAAAGTAAACCAAAAAGAAAGGAAAAAAAAAAGAAACAAATAGTAAGAAGAAGGGGTTCCAACAAGTGAAATGAAATGAAAGAGCACCCGATACAATGAGTCCTGGTTTGTTAAATTGTGTGAGTCTCCATATCCATGAATTGACTGTTTTATTTCCACTGCTTCTCATGATCCTGGCTTGAATCTAGTACTCGCATTAAGAGAGATAGGGGGCGTCTTAGAAGACTAGTTGACCTCGTAAGTTGCTAAATGATCTAGAAAATCTTCTGCCGACGATCGAGGTTGCATGTTTCTATAGAGGTCTGGAGAGTTGCATTGGTTTGAGTCAGGTTTTCTTGGGGACAGGCAAACCGTTAAGTGTGGGGGAATTTGATGACTTGATATATATTATATACACATGTTTTTGTCCGCCATTCTTGTACCGTTTGAGTCTTATTCCTCGTGTTTTAGGAAGATTTCACGCTAGGTTGTTCTTGTTTGAGATATTTCAGATCCTAGTACGTAAATGAAGGTTTGGGAACGAGTTCGGGGTCGATTGGACGAAGATTGGAGGTTTGGCGAGAAGCTGAGGAAGCCACACGGGCACGCCTAAATTTCCACAAGGCCGTGTGACTTGGCCGTGTGACATCACTTTGCACGGGCAAATCGCACTGGCCGTGTAGGGGACCCCTTGTGGCCGTGTGGAAAGTCCAGGGAGCTCACACGGCCAGACTGGAAATCCACACTGCCGTGTGGTTTTGGCCGTGTAGCGTACCTAAAGCCACTTAAGTGAAACGCGGCGTTTTGCACTTCCACACGGGCAGGTGGGATTTCACATGGCCGTGTGGCCTGGCCGTGTGATCGGGCAGAACTGGGTTTTAACCCAATTTTGGGTCTTTTGAAGGGGGAATCAAGTTTTTGAGCAAGAAACAGAGCCCTAGAGAGAGAAAGTGCGAAGAATACATCCTAGAGGTGACTTTGGAGCTGGGTTTAATCAATCGAGCTTGGAGATCATCATAGGAGTGAAGATCATCATCCCAGAGCAGATTTTCCTCATCTTTATGAGTATGACTACTCTGATTTCTATTTTCCTCTCTCTCTATGGAGTATAACCTTCTCTCACTTGGGTATGAAGAACCCTAGTTCCATGTGTTAGGGATCTTGATTGTAATGACTTGGGATTGTTATACTGATTGATTATAATCGATTGATGCATGATTCATTGAGTCAATTGAAGTCTGATCATCTTTTCTTGGTTTCTGATGCAACCTGAGATATAAAGAATATGATTAGGTTGTTAGAGCTTCATCAATCGGTAGTGGTAGATTGATTATACGAGAGTTAATCGATTTACTGCTTTGTACTGGAATCCAATTCCAGTAGTGGAGTTCTGCATTCATAGCCTCAGCTTTCTATCCCAGTGAAGACTAGTCGTCTGCCGGGTAGTTGGACTGAGAGGGCTTGGTCAGCTTAAGAGATTCCAAGCTACTGTCGGATCTTCCGCAGTTTAATCAACAGTTAATCAACCCAGAGTAATTACAACCTCGACCTAACTAAGGAGCTAGGGGGACTTATTCCCGAGTGTCTCTTCCCTTGCTAAAAAACTCTGAACCATTTCCTGCTTCCTTACTGCTTTTAGTTAAAATCACAATCACTCGACTTAGTTTGCTAGATAATATATATTCACGGAGTAGGCAGTAGATCTAGGCCCCGGGTTGACAAATAGAGCTTGCCACTTACTGCATTCCCAAACTGCTATTGCACTTGGTCGCAGTTTGGTGTTGTGTTTTAGCTTGTCAGCTACAGACTTGAGTATAGTGTTTATTTATGTTGGTGGGTGGCGATTAGTAATGGCGGCCAAGGAAATCAAGAATGGAAAACTGGTGGCTTTTACTAAATTAACTAACTATCGGATGTTATATGGTTGAGTCTAATGAGGTCAAGAAGATGGCTTTGGTGAAGGATAACAGGCCAGCCGACTAGACGTAGGAAAGAGGACTCTCAATTACGTACATAGTAAGGTGTGTGGTTTAATGGGCTAGTTAGTATTCCATTCTAAATGATTTATTATGTAATTTGATGATGCATTATTTTTATTTGAGTGATATGATATGCTCTTACTGTTTTACATGCTATTTACATTTGCGTTACGCACTTATATGATTTATGTTTAAGCTACGAACTATGTTTATTTCTCAAGTTATGCAAGCATGGCATTGCATTACATCACAAAGTTATGTTTTAATATAAAGAAAAGCAAGATACCTAATAGTATGTTTAACTTATATCTTCCCATTGTGTGGAGGATCAATTTGAGCAAGTCTAATCGATTATTCAAGTTTACAAGCAAGCAAGAACAAGTTTTAAAACTCACCTAACTAGCTACGCAGGCGACCACCTTCCTTCCCATTATGAGGAAGTTTATCAGGTTATCGATCTTATCAGGTTCCCTTCCATTGTGAGGAAGTTGATCTTATCAAGTTTATCAAGCTCCATTCCCATTGTGAGAAAGTTATCAAGTTTATCAGGATTATCACGTTTTGGTGGTCGTACGGTTGCGCTAGTTAGGTTGAGTTCGGGGGCCCCTTATCAAGAAAATCTTTTCAAGAAACAATTTCCCAGTCAAGTAAATGTTTTAATGCATGAGCATTTGCACTCACTATGAATGTTGGATCATTTTATGTATTATGTAAAGATTGGAACTAGGACTAGGACTGACCCCAACGCCCGCACTCAGAGATTGTAGGATAATCAAGAGTGCACTAGAGGAGACGATTTGGTCACGACGAGGTTCAAGGCTCCTGCAGACTCTAGTACGAAGAATTGAATCCTTATGTACTTAGTAGGATCGAGACTTGATGTGCATTTATTAAGTATGTTTATGTTTTTCGCGTAATCAAGTTTCAAGAAATTATGATTTGAATTTTAAAGTATTTATGGTTAGGGTGCTACAGATTACTAAAAAAAATCTTAAAACACAAATTTATGCAACCTACGTTGCTCTATTGTCGAGTCTACTTCACAAAATCTTATGTTGCACTCTCTTCGTTCATATTTGTCACACTTCTTTGTATGGTACATTGTCAGACGGGTCCAGATAGTATAACAACAGTATATTTATTGTTACTATAACAACAAGGACAAAAAGGTAATCCCAACCAAAAACAATTAAAATAAAAAATCAAAAGCTATTTTTTCTTCGTCCCATCACATCCAGATCTCATTTTGCATTCTTCCTTTCATCCGACGACTCAGCTCCTTGAAACAGCTGCGGCAGCTAGGCGCCGGGAGAGAATCTCCGACGACCTGTCTTCCGACCACCCCCGCAGTGCGATGCTTCTACTCCGCCATGCTTCTTCCTCCGCCGCCCCTGCCTCTGCTTCTTCTGTCACCAGGCGTTTGAGGTCGTGAAGGCTAGGAAGAACGTCGTCGCTAGAGAAATTGGAGACTACGAGGCATCGCCGATCTTCTCCTTCCTAGTGGGTCTCGCTGGTCCAGGTAGCGTAGGAACTCCAGCACGTGGGCCTCGCTGCACATCGGCAGGCTCAGCGGCGGCCTGTGGTTCCGCTGGTACTGGCAGAACGTGTTCCAATCCCTCCTCTTCTGGTTCTCGTACCGGCTGCTCGTCGCCGCCGCCGCCCCTGTGTTGCCGCTACTGGCTCCGGCGGGGTGGGGAGAAGGAGGGGAGGTCATCATCATCAGCTGGCTGCCGGCGTGCATTTCCATGGCGGCTGAGGGGAGAAAATGAAGATCTAAGTGTTGGTGAAATTGAATTTTTTTGTTGTGCTAGCTAGGTTATTAGGGCTTTTGTTGTGCTATTTTTGTTGCTTCTGCTCACTGCTTGGTTTCTTTTTAAGGGTAGAGAAGAAGACAGCAGGAATTGATTAATAAAAAATAAGCAAAGAAGAGGGCTTTTGATTTAAAGATGGAAGGTGCAGGGAGAAGCAAAAGTGGGAATTTCTTGCATGGTAAAATGGGGTAAAAAAATAAATAAAAAGGAGAAGATGGATGATGGGATTTGAGAGGGAAGTGGGTGTATTACTTGATCAGTGATGAAGAGACCAGACGAGCGAGCAGAGAAATTGGTGTTGGGGAACTGGATCTGGTGGGGAAGATCTTCTCCTTCCTAGTGTTGGAGATGTGAGGGCAAGCCATCTCGAAGTAGCCTTCACCGTCCACAACGTAAGCCATCTCGAAGAGCAACGACAGGCGCAGCCATGGATTCTGGTTTGTGACTTCTGTAAGATGGGTAGACTCTAGCCACAAGAAAAGCAAGATGGATTCCTTCAATGGGATTTGGGAACAAACAGGAAGAAGTCCCAAATCAGAACATGGTTATTTTTGTTTTTTTTGGTGATAATGGTATTCATTTTCAGGTTTCTTTTCATAATGCACACAACAAACACAATAAAGCAAACTACAAAAACAAACCAGAAACATTCTAATGCAGACCAAAAATTTATTAAAATAAATCAGACACCTCACAAAGCAAACCACAGAATTTTAAAAAACACACCAAAAACCTCATAATGCAAACCACAAACACGATAAAGCAAACCACAAAAACAAACCAGAAACGTCCTAATGCAGACCAAAAATATAATAAAACAAACCAGAAACCTCACGAAGCAAACCACAGAATTTTCAAAAACACACTAGAAACCTCATAATGCAAACCACAAACACGTTAAAGCAAACCACAAAAACAAACCAGAAACCTCCTAATGCATACCACAAATCTTCTAAAACAAACCACAAACCCCTCAATACAAACCACAAAAAATTTGAAAGCAAACCAAAAACTTCTCAATGCAAACCACAAACACAATAAAGCAAACCAGAAACTTCTCAATGCAAACCACAAACGTGATAAAGCAAACCACAAAAGGCATACAAAAATGTGAGAAACTAAACCATAATTCTCACAATGAAGACCATAACATCCGGTGGTTGTTGACCGTTGATCGGTCAATGAAGTTCGTTGACCGAACTCCGATGACCGTCAGTGAGCAGATTCCGACGCCGATAGGCATATTCCGGCCCCGATGACTAGATTCCGACGCCGGTAAGCATATTCCGGCGACGATGACATATTCCGATGAGAAAATAGCATATTCCGAGGACGAAAAGCATATTCCGGTGATCGGCGACCAGATTCCAGCGACCGGTGGCCGAATTCCGGCGACCAAAATTTTGGGAAGAAAATAAAAAAATATTTTTTATTTTTTTATTTTTTTACTTTTTCATAATGACAATTATACCCCTGCTTTGATTTTACACTAGGTCAACTCAACTAATAAAAAGTCATCACAACCCTAGCTTCCTATTGGTTGGAGACTAGTGTTGTTACAATAACAACAAATATGGTGTTGTCACCATATCCGCTCCTTTGTCAGACTCAACAATTAAAGACTTCTACAATTACCTAAACGAATTAACTCGTAACTAGTTTATTACCCGCCCTTTGGGCGGGGCAAATTGATTTATTTTTCATTGTATTTTTTTATTTTATTATGATTCATGTATGTTACACTATTATACATGAAAATTTCAATCTCCTTTACCTTATTTTATAAGAAGATATTGTTAGACCCTTTGTATCTTCCATTTATTAATGAAACACTAATTTTATTCAATTATTTTATGTAAACTATTTTGTGTCTACTATTTTTTATTATTATTTTAGATCCTATGAATATCATGCAATATAAGTTATCCATGTAATTTTGATAGAGCAAGAAATCTCATTAGCATCCACATAATCAATCTTCTGCTTATCCATTTTAGTTTACCTTAGCAATGTTCTAGCATAACCAACCAGAAATAGAACTATCAACTATCATTAATTTATTACAATAATATTTTCAGCAAATTTAACCGCACATAAATATAATTGATATTTAGTAGAAAGCTAAATATCCTCTGCAAAACGAATATTTTTTTACCTAATAACAACATAGACGAATAGTGAAAGTTGCAAACTTCAGTACAACTCAATTCGTTCCATCTTATGAATTCCTCAATCATGAACTGGATTGATGCATCAATCCACGCTAAAAAAATAAACAAATGACATTGCACACTTTAAGAAATTGAAAGAACATCGACATAGACAACCCAATGACCACCACTACCACTTTATTTGTGACCTTTATAAAACTCCACATCCCTTCTACTTATAACCCCCTGCTACTTACTACTTACCGACTATATCATCATTGTAAAGCTAGCTAGTAGCAAGCCACTCATGAACATAATAAATATAAAAACATCCTCTGATGGAACATGGTAAGGTGACAATCCTCACAATTTGTTTTCCATTTTAGCATCCGATGAATAATATAAAAGAGAAATGCTAGAAATCTCAAACTTTTGAGCAAAGAAGAAAAGACTTTTGTTTGTTTTTACAGGGCTTGACCCACTCAATTAATTTTATTCTTTCTTATGATGGGTTTTATTTATAGAGAACTAATTTATACAGAAAAAACGTATAGAAATAAACTAAAAGGTTGCATTCATTGTTATTAACTTAAATTTATGTGTTATTAATGATAATGACGATTGAAAGTGTTAACATAAGGTACGTCATTTATAATTAGAACTTGCCCACCATGAAAGGATGAGAGTTATCCATGTGCCGATGTGGCAGTAATTTAGTTTTGAATAATACCTAAAGCGAAGATGAAAGACAATGGTAGATCAAGTAGGGCAATTTACAACCCTGCCACCATAATATGAAAGTACTTAAGAAATGGAAAGAAGAGTAGAACCCGACCAGTTAATCACAAGCAGCCAAATACCGTTGGAGAAGAGAGGTCAGTCATCAGCTGCGGATCACGAGAGAATAGGGAGTTGTCGATAATACTTGGCTTGGTTTACTTCGTATTCGCAATGATAAGAACTTTTTTGCCAATAGGAACAATATATTACAACTACTCAATTGTTTCTCATCTAATTGCTGCCTCTTGTAACTGACGCAATGAAAAAAACTCTATATGTCTTACCATTTTTCTTACTTGTTGATGTATCTATGCATAAAATAGTAGAGAAGAAAACAGAAATGCTAGAAATCTCAAAATTTTGAATAAATAAGAAAAGAGTTTTGTTTGTTTTATAGGGTTTGACCCAATTTCTATCTTTTATTTTTTCCAATTTCCAATTTTATTTAGATCATCTACACTAGAAAATCAATAGAAACAAACCAAAAGATTGCATTCATTGTTATTAATTTAATGCACATTTTAATGATAAAATGATGATTTAAGTGTAAGGAAAAAATTTATAATTAGAACTTGTCCACCATGGAAGAATTAGAGTCATCCATGTGCTTATGTGGCAAAGACTTAATTTTGAATTCCTATAATATTAAGTAAGGATAAGGATATTCCTTCAATGATTACAAAGAAAAAAGACTATAATGTCGAATGCAAGTAGATAGAATGGGTCAAGTTACGTTGACCAAGTAGAAGTATAGGTGAAAGAGATAGCATAGGAGGCTTCGAGGACACTGTTCCAAAATGCTAGATAAAAAGAATGGTGTGTCGACATTAATGTTAAGCATCCCATTTCAGACATTCAATCTGTTGGATACAAGCACATGCACCATTCACAATATTGGTAGTGATTCAAGATTCAGCGTTGCTTCAGTCCTAACTCTTTAGTCTTTACCCCAATGGATTACAAGTAGTTCGAAGCCCAAAAAAAAAAAGGGCCGCAAGTTAGAATGCAATGCTAGCTTATCGGTCATTTGTGCTAGAGATGTTCTCAACAACCTTCAGATGTTGAGCCACATCAATGTCGATCATCCCGGGAAAGCGAACAGAAAGAAACAACAGGGTTCATAATTTTACCGTACTTACAATTGGCAGACTCACCAGCCAGCTACTGTTACTGTATTATGATAGTACATATCCAGCAGGGTGTTAACTGCAGGAGCAGCTTGAATGCCAAGGCAAAGATTCAAATCGCAGCTGGAAAAGAGGTGGCTGCCCAAAAACAGTTAAGGCAAGTTCTCGGGCCAAAGGAAGAAAGAATAAGAATTTACCATATATGAAGATCTCAAGGAAATTTGAATTCCCAACAGCTACATTGCACCCTATAAAAGGTGATTTGAAGGAAGAGCAAAACAACCTTTCAAGAGATCAACAAAGCTAGCTAAGACAAAAGGGGATTTTGTGAGAGTAGCAAGGTTGATAGGAAAGGGGGTTTTCTCAAAGGGTTAGGGGAGAATTGCTTTGAGGGTTAGTGTTGGGGAAACACTGGTTTCGAGTTGCTGGGGAAGAAATTCGGGTTTGAGAAAAGAGTGTTTGGTCAATCGAGTTGAGATTGATCAAAGGGTTCTTGGGTAGATAGCTTTTAACGACGAACTTCAACGCAAAATCATAGTGAATCGTCGGAGATCACACAATCGTGATTCTCCGACCGTGGAGTAGTCAGTATTGGGATCCTCATTCTCCCAATACTGGAAACAACATAAAAATCTTGTGTTGGGGTTGTTTTCTGTTTTTCATTTTCAATCTGTGTGTGTGCCTCTGCTTGCTTTCTGTTACAAGTCTAACTCTGCAGGGAAACTCGGTTCTTGAGCCACAGGGAAGGCGACAAGCCTGGACAGGGTTGAGGAACTCTCCGCACCTGGGTTTGGTCTACCTGAGTTTTTATTACCTGGGTTTATGCTGCTGTTCGTTTAATATGTTCTTAGTCTAAATTGAGTTACAGGGCTGCCTTTGATCGAATAAGAGAGAAGGGAAATTGGTATGTGTGTGAGGTGATCAGTACTCACCGTTTCATTTGTCTCCTCTGGTTGGGTCGGGCTTAAACTCTATAGTAGCAGCAGTGGGCTTTAAGTTCTCAAAGCCTGTTAGATTAGTAAGCCCGAGTGATTGTCTGTGTTGAGAAAAGGCGCATTGTTCTGAGTGTTTGATTTTATCAAAACTCTGCGGTTCTGTTCTGTCTTTTAGAGTCTGGGTCGGGGGCTTGAAACCGTGGGCTGGGCTTCCGGGCAAATAACATTAATTTGAGTATTTGGGCTTATAAGCCCATTCGGGCTGGACGGTAGATTCAGAGGATTGATTTCCAATTATTTGTCTAAGTGAGGTTTATACTTGAAGTAATTTGCTTAGCCGAGTAGTTTAGAGTTTTGAGTAGAGGTTAGATAATATACATAATTAGATCAAGGTTTACGAGATAAGAAGCACTAGGTAGTTAACGTGCTAGATTAAACATTAATCATGTCTCTTATCTTCACTTGTGTCTAACATTATCATTGAGCTTAAATTGTGGTCAAGTTATTTGAAAGACAGGTATAAAGTCTCGCGCTCGACGCAACCAACACGTGGTATCAGAGCACGCACTGTAGAACAAGGTTCAACGACCTCCGGTGCTAATCGAAATGGCGTCGGGTTCCAAGAATAATGCTCCACTCTATTTGGCTGACGGATTCTCTCAAAATCGGCCTCCCAGATTTGAAGGAGTTAATTATGGATATTGGAAAAATCGCATGGAATTATTTGTTGGATCTACAGATCCAAAACTCTGGGCTAGAGTCATCAAGGGTCCGTATGAACTCAAGGAGGATCAAGAGAAATGGACAGACGATGACTTTGAGAAATTTCAGCAAAACTGCAAGGCAACTAATCTCATGTATTGTGCACTCGGTCCAGAAGAATATCACAAAGTTGCCGGTTGCAAGACTGCTAAGGAAATTTGGGATAAACTTCAGGTTACGTATGAAGGTACCTCTCAAGTCAAAACTTCTCGAATTAACTCCTTAAAACAGCAATTCGAGTTGTTCAAAATGGAAGAAGGAGAAACGATCCGGCAAATGTACGAGCGTTTCACAAACATTGTGAACAGTCTGGAGAATCTTGGGAAATCATATGAAAGTGGAGATCTTGTTCGAAAAATCTTATGGAGTCTCCCAGAGCAATGGACTCCAAAGGTAACTGCAATAGAGGAAGCTAAAGATCTAGAGAAGTTAGCTATAGATGAACTCATCGGGTCATTAGCAACTCATGAAGACAAGCTCAACAAGCGAAATAATGATAAAGGGAAAAAGGGGATAGCCTTCAAGGCTAACACATACAATGAAGACACAGAAGTTCTCGATGATATGGAGGATGAAGAATTGGCTCTACTAAGCAAACAAATTAGTAGACTACTTCGAGTAAGAAGAGAAAAACGAAGAGGAAACTTCATCAACAAGAATAAAAAAGTTGAGAAAGAAGGTGGTACATCAAAATATCCTCAATCAAGAACATTCCACAAAAGTAGGATTGAACAACCTTAGCCGGGAAAGGGTCAAAACACTACCGGATGCTTTAGATGTGGAAAAACTGGGCATATCAAGGCTGAATATCCTCTAGCAAGAAAAGAACGAGCCATGGCTGCAACATGGAGCTGTAGCGAAGAAGAAGATGAGGATGGTGAGGAACAAGAGAAGAAAGCTATATGGCAATTGATGTTGAAGAGCCATCAGAAAGATATAACTCAAACGAGGTAAAACCTTCCAACCATACTCATTTCAGTGACAGTGATTACTATAGTGATGATGATCTATTAGTGTCCACTATCAAGGAAATTCAGTTAGAGTTTGGGAATGTCAAAGTAAAATACTCTAAACTGAAATCTGATTATGCCAAAATAAACATTGAATATGATGAACTAAAGAAGAAGGCGTTCAGGTTAAAAGAAGAGTTAAAAGAAACTACTAAGAAAGTTGAAGTCTTAGAAAATGAGAAATCGAGTCTCACGGTAAAACTTCAAGAATCATTAGAAGGAAATAAAACTGAATCCCTGAGAAAGGAAGGTAACTCTTACCTAAATCACCCCACTAAGGGATGTTGTGGAAACTTAGGATCGAATTCATGCTGTAAAGGCAAGTCAAAGATTTCTGAAAAGTCATAAATCATGAGAGGAATGGTTCTTCAAAACAAAGATATAGGAACATAGAATGTTTCTATTGCCATAAGGTTGGGCACATTAGGCATGTATGTAGGGAGAGAATTCTAAATGAAAAATATAGAACTTGCTTTACTTGTCATCAAGTCGGTCACATTAGTAGATATCGTTCTATCAAAGATCACAAACAAACTGTATCCAAGAAAGTCTGGATACAAAAACCCAAAACTGCATGACTGCTAATGGCGCAGGTTTGCTTCCAAGTGAGCATGGAGGCAACTGAATGGATACTAGACAGTGGATGCTCACACCACATGACGGGAAATCGAAATATATTCACCACACTCAAAGAAGGTAAAGGTGGTAAGGTATTTTTTGGTGACAATAATTCTGCCGACATAATAGGAAGAGGAATAGTTGGTTCAGATCCATGCATTGAAAATGTGATGTTAGTAAAAGGTCTTAAGCATAATCTGTTTTTTATTAGTCAAATGTGTGGCAAAGATAAGAGGATAATTTTTGAAAATGATTGTTGCTACATCGAGTCATTGGTGGATACGAAAGTGCTTTTCACCGGTAGACGTAAAAATAAATAATATGTCATAAATCTAGATGATAAAGAAAGTTTTAAGGTAACCTGTCGAATGTCTCTAGAGAAAAATGATCAGATAGATTGGCATAGGAAGCTTGGTCACGTGAGTATAGGAATTCTGTCTAAACTAAGTGACCTTGAGCTAGTTAAAGGTCTTCCTAAGTTAAAAAGCAAGAAGGAATTCTTTTGTGATGCGTGTGCTAAAGGAAAGCATACAAGGTCTAGCTTCAAGAGTAAGACGGTAATATCCACAACAAGACCTCTTGAATTACTTCATCTTGATCTCTTCGGACCTACCAATGTGGTAAGCTATGGAGGTAAGTCTTATGCTTTCGTAATAGTGGATGACTATTCTCGTTTCACTTGGGTATTGTTTCTAGCTAGCAAAAGTGAAGCTTTTCAAAATTTTGAGTCTCTAACTAGGAAATTGGAAAATGAAAAACAATTTAAGGTTGCTAGCATTAGAAGTGATCATGGTGGAGAATTTATCTTAGAAGAGTTTGAACTCTACTGCAATAAGCTATGAATAAGTCACAACTTTTCTGCTCCTTGAACTCCGCAACAAAATGGAGTGGTGGAAAGGAAAAATCGGACTTTGATTGACATAGCTCGAACAATGTTACATGACTATGGTTTGCCTAAGTACCTCTGGGCTGAAGCCATAAATACTGCATGCTATATTACTAATCGAGCTTTGATCAGATCTGGAATTAAGAAGACTCCTTATGAGATTTGGAGAGGAAGAAAACCCAATCTGAGTTACTTCCATCCCTTTGGTGGCAAGTGCTTTGCATTAAATACCAAAGATCATCTTGGGAAGTTTGATGCCAAGTCCGATGAATGTGTGTTTTTAGGCTATTTCATGACTAGCAGAGCACATAGAATATTCAACAAAAGGACTCTCAAAGTGGAAGAGTCCATAAATGTGATATTTGATGAATCTGCTAATGAGTGTTCAGATGAGATAGATGAAGATGATTTTGGACTTGGTGGGAGCTATGATCTACCAAGGACATCAAACACGGAGAAATCTGAACCCAGAACGATCATATCTGAAGACCAAGATAAAACAGTAAGTACTACAAACTCTCTGATGGAGCAAGACCATGAAGTAAGACAACCTCCTCCTCATATTGCCAAACGTCATCCGTCTTCACTTATGATAGGAGGGCTTAATGAAGGTATGGTCACTCGCTCTAGAAATTCAATTGTGCATACTGCTTTTGTGTCATTGGTTGAACCTAAAAACGTGTTAGATGCCTTGAATGATGAAAACTGGAATGCTGCTATGAATGATGAAATGAGTCAGTTTGAACGAGATAATGTGTGGGAGTTAGTACCCAGACCTCCTAATAGAGTTATTATCGGGACTAAGTGGATCTACAAGATCAAGTCAAATGAAAATGGGGTAGCAACTAGAAATAGGGTTAGGTTGGTAGCTAAAGGGTATAATCAAGAAGAGGGAATAGATTTCGATGAAACCTTTGCTCTGGTAGCTAGATTAGAGGCTATTAGAATGTTATGTGCGTTTGCTAGCTCTAAGGGTTTCAAACTTTTTCAAATGGACGTCAAAAGTGCCTTTTTAAATGGAGATTTAAAAGAGGAAGTGTATGTTGAACAACCACCCGGTTTTGAAGACTTTAGATACCCAAACCATGTCTATAAATTAAAGAAGGCACTATATGGTCTTAAACAAGCTCCTCGAGCTTGGTATGAAAAACTTAGCTCTTTTCTTTTAGGAGAAGGTTTTAAAAGGGGTTCAGTGGATAAAACTCTCTTCATAAAAACTAAAGGACAACATTTGCTGCTAGTCCAAATTTATGTTGATGACATTATATTTGGATCCTCCAGCAAAGAGTTGTGCGAATATTTTGAAAATATCATGAAGAGAACCTTTGAAATGAGTGCCATGGGAGAATTAACATATTTTTTGGGTTTGCAAATTAAACAAACAACTCGAGGTTTTTCATTAGTCAAACCAAGTACATTCAAAATATGTTAAAACGTTTTGAATTTGAGAATCTAAAAGCTGCAACTACACCTATGGCCTCTACGATTAAACTAGACAAGGATGAGTCAGGTAAGTCAATTGACAAGAAGTTCTATAGAGGAATGATTGGGTCACTAATGTATCTCACAGCTAGTAGACCCGATATTCAATTTAGTGTGTGTCTATGTGCTAGATTCAAAGTGCTCCTAAGGAAAGTCATCTGACTGCAGTCAAGAGAATCTTTCGTTACTTAGCTGGCACAATGGATCTAGGTCTATGGTATGATAGTGAGTCAAGTCTTGATTTAATTGGGTATAGTGACTCAGACTACGCTGGGTGCATAGTTGATCGTAAAAGTACTTCCGGGACATGTCAATTTCTCGAAAATTCTCTTGTGTCTTGGTTTAGCAAAAAACAAAGCTCTGTTGCTCTATCCAACGCCGAGGCTGAATACGTGGCCGATGGCCTGTGCTGTACTCAACTCCTTTGGATGAAGCATCAACTTTGTGACTACGGGTTAGAAATTAAGTCCATGCCCGTATTGTGTGACAATACGAGTGCCATTAACATGGCAAGAAATCCCGTACAACATTCTCGAACCAAGCACATAGAAATTAGGTATCATTTCATTCGAGAATTGATTGAAGAAGGCCAAATTCAGCTTGAATTCGTGCCTACGACAAATCAATGGGCTGATATCTTTACCAAACCTCTTGGTGTGGATCAATTTCTCGCTATTCGTCGAGAACTTGGTCTTATGCCTTCTAGTGAAATTAATGACTTAAAGTGCAACTAATAGAGGTGTCAAAACTAAAGTTTAGCGGGCCAAAGCCCAGATGGAGTGCTAAGAGGAGGGTCACAGACCCTGTGGGCCGAAGCCCAACTGTCGTTTGACCCTGGTCATTCCTCTGGCAGTTGTAGGAATCCCTCGGAACGCTCTATCCATTCACTGTTTGGATTGGATTCGCATCCCAGGGTCATGGGCCTAAGCCCAAATCTCAACTCTTGAGAATTCTGCGTCTCTGGTACAGCCCCAGGACAGCATCACGAGCTCGACCTTCCTTCTTCTTCCGATTCCTAAATCCCTAGGTTGTCGGGTCGATCGAGTGTCTGCTGTCACAATCCCTAACTATTCTCTTAGTTTGATCGTATTTTCTCATCATCTTCACTCGAATCGTCGAAAAAAAGGGGAAGGGTAAATCTCCCGCCAGCAGATACAGCAGAATCATATCGACTGACCTCTTCATTCCAGTCGAGCAGATTCGAACTTCCTCTTCCTGAAAACTTTCCATTCGTGCCTCCAATCAGTCGGTATAAAACTCGCAATCGGCCATGGGAGTCTTCATCCTAGCATCCTCTTCAAATTTAGCCCCTCCCAAACTCACCATCGACAGCAACAGACCCCACGTTCTGTCGCAGCATGGCTCCGATCAATCCCCTCCTCAATGCCCACCTTGCTCCTGCTGCCATATTTACCAATCGAGGTTTCCGAAACTCGGGGGCCTACTCCAGGTACCTTCGATGCTTCAGCGATCGAGCCCCCCATCCCTCATTCCTCATTCCCCCTACCTCATTCAATCGGTATAGACTGAGGGTTAATGGGTATATCAATGATCTTGGGTGGAGTTCTCTGTTCCAGAATCGCCTCCTTGATCAGTGCCCTGAAGCTGTGAGAATGTTCTATGCGAGTATGCAGTGCGGCCTTGGACGGTATCCGTCGTACTTCACCACCACCGTCTACAATTTCAGTGTGACGGTTACTGCTGATATGCTGGATACTCTGTTGCATCTTCCTCATGATGGGTATCAAGCCGGAACTGCAGAAGACTTTGACAGCTATGGGTTCCACCCCATAGACACGATGTCTTACTTGGCTAGCGATTACGGGAGTCACCAGCTTTCGAGGTTCTCCGTGGAGCGGCTGCCGGATGATCTGAAAGCTCTGCAGTTCTACGTCAGTCACGTGTTCCTCCCTCGCGCTGCTGACCAGGCCGCCACTCTGGACGAATCTGACCTCTGGATTCTGTTTAATGCGAAGACAAGCTGCCCGATCAGCTATGCCTCGCTGATGTTTAATCATATGATTAAATATCGAGAAGAAGAGTGCAGCGGCAAGGTGCCTTTTGGCCCGCAAATCACCCATCTGTTGGCAATCTTATGCCCCGTTTACTTCCCATTTTGTTTTCTGTTTTTTGTTGTGTCAATGAAAATCTGGAATCAAATTGTAAAAAAATGTGTTCACTTAGTAATTTCGTTTTCGTTGGAAGAATCATTTTACACAAATGAGCTAGATGGGAGAAAACGATAATTTCCCGTTTCCTGAATTATGTGGGACGGGTTTGTGCCTGTTTCCTAGCGGAAAAACGACACTGTGCTTAAATGAGCACCCACGTTCGAATCCCACCAGCCGCAATTTTTTTTTCTTTTGTTCCACACTTCCGCTAGCGGAATCCGACGTCGTTTCGCCTTCTCACCTCCCTCCACTTACCTCTCCCTTCAATCTTTTTCCGTGCAAAGCTCCAGCCGGCGACCAAGCTTTCATCCGGCGCTGAGCCTCTTCCCTCCTCCTGCCGACGCCAAGCTTCTTCCCTCTTCTTGGAAACTCGAACGGCGTCGATTTCCATCCCTTATGTGCGTAGTTTCATGAGGCGAAGAGACGATCGAGACCACCACCCCTGCCGCGCCGCCGTCATCTGCCCAGACCACCACCCCTCATCTTCCTCTCATTCCCGCGACGCCATCATCTTTCTTCCTCGCCAGCCCCCGCGCTGCCATCAACGACCAACCAACTCCGGCCCCATCATCGAGAGAGGGCCACTTTACCTTCTTGTTTACCTGGAACCAAAAGCCAAAAGGTCAAGGCTTTTTTAATTGTTTGTTTGGCTAAATTATGGATTAATCTCAACAATGGTGACAGGTATGGATTGTGGTGATATAGGGGGATGAACATGGACGGATTGAAGCACAAGCAATTGCGAATTGTTGTGATGCTTTGTATTTTGTTTATTTGTAGTTTAAAAACTATATAATTCGAATTAAAAATGATGATAATAATTAGGGTTGTATGATACTCAATGAATAAAATTATGATAATCAATTATCAGAAAACAGTAATGAAATAACTAAACAGGTTTTCGTTTTTAAGATTCAGTTTCTGAACTTATAAAAAGTCTCAGCTAAACAAGGTTTTTTCAGGTTTTGTTTTTCAGAAAACGACAACTTCGTTTTCATTTTAGTTTTGTTTTCTGTTGTGACAGCTAACAGAAATGGAATGGCAAGTAAACGGCCCATTAGGGGTCGATCTGCGTGGGAAAATCATCAACCGGGAGGTTCATTCTGACCTGCAAGCTCAGCATGTCCTGCGTCACACCCTCTCGGGGCTTGGACCGCGTAAACTTGCCAAAGTTCAAGGGGGAGACAAAGCTTCCAATTGTGAGTCCAAATCTGAACCAGAAGAAGACGATAGTGATGAGGGTAGCTGGTTAAAGGACACGGCAGCAGTATACACAGCTGGTGGAATCTTCAGGCTTGACAAGGGAAAGGGAATTGCAGAATCTTCGGGAAAGCGCAAGAAGGCTTTGACATTGGAGCATATACAGGAAGGGGTAAGGATGGAAAATGAAGGAAAAAGCCTCCTCCGTGACTTTACCTTGTCACTAAAGGGAAAAGAGGCCAGCTCCTCAGGCAAGAAAGTCAGCAGGGTTTTATTCATACCTTCGGAGGATGAGGAAGTCGATCCATCTGAGTATGCTTCGTCTCCGGAGTACACCTACTAGGACTTTTTTAGATACTTGATTTAGGGGGAGATCCATGGATGAATTAATGGTAGTTGAATGGTTTGGGTCGGTCATTTAGAGTAGAAGTCGGCTGTTTGCCTTCGAGTCATAGTTTGTTATGTCATTTGAGTCTTGTTTGGTTGATTTGAGATTAAGTCTTGCTGAGTATTAGTGTTGAATGTTCTTTGATGATTCTGTTTATGAATAAAATGGACTCCCAGTTATCTTTTTGATCACGTGTTAGTCATTAGTAGTTGGACAGGCTACACCAACGGTTTGTTTAAGTGTGCAGAACCTTGAAGCAGCTTAATATGAACCTTGGACAAGTTTAGGGGGAGAAGCTTGGCCATTAACAAGCTAAGGGGGAGAATGTTAACTGCAGGAGCAGCTTGAAGGCCAAGGCAAAGATTCAAATCACAGATGGAAAAGAGGTGGCTGCCCAAAAACAGTTAAGGCAAGTTCTCGGGCCAAAGGAAGAAAGAATAAGAACTTACCATACATGAAGATCTCAAGGAAATTTGAATTCCCAACAGCTACATTGCACCCTATAAAAGGTGATTTGAAGGAAGAGCAAAACAACCTTTCAAGAGATCAACAAAGCTAGCTAAGACAAAAGGGATTTTGTGAGAGTAGCAAGGTTGATAGGAAAGGGGGTTTTCTCAAAGGGTTCGGGGAGAATTGCTTTGAGGGTTAGTGTTGGGGAAAAACTGGTTTCGAGTTGCTGGGGAAGCAATCCGGGTTTGAGAAGAGAGTGTTTGGTCAATCGAGTTGAGATTGATCAAAGGGTTCTTGGGTAGATAGCTTGTAACGACGAACTTCAACGCAAAATCATAGTGAATCGTCGGAGATCAAACGATCGTGATTCTCCGAACGTGGAGTAGTCAGTATTGGGATCCTCATTCTCCCAATACTGGAAACCACGTAAAAATCGTGTGTTGGGGTTGTTTTCTGTTTTTCATTTTCAATCTGTGTGTGTGCCTCTGCTTGCTTTCTGTTACAGGTCTAACTCTGTAGGGAAACTCGGTTCTTGAGCCACAGGGAAGGCGACAAGCCTGGACAGGGTTGAGGAACTCTCCACACCTGGGTTTGGTCTACCTGAGTTTTCGTTACCTGGGTTTATGCTACTGTTCGTTTAATCTGTTCTTGGTGTTCTTAGTCTAAATTGAGTTACAGGGCTGCCTTTGATCGAATAAGAGAGAAGGGAAATTGGTATGTGTGTGAGGTGATCAGTACTCACCGTTTCATTTGTCTCCTCTGGTTGGGTCGGGCTTAAACTCTATAGTAGGAGCAGTGGGCTTTAAGTTCTCAAAGCCTGTTAGATTAGTAAGCCCGAGTGCTTGTCTGTGTTGAGAAAAGGCGCATTGTTCTGAGTGTTTGATTTTATCAAAACTCTGCCGTTCTGTTCTGTCTTTTAGAGTCTGGGTCGGGGGCTTGAAACCGTGGGCTGGTCTTCCGGGCAAATAACATTAATTTGAGTATTTGGGCTTATAAGCCCATTCGGGCTGGACGGTAGATTCAGAGGATTGATTTCCAATTATTTGTCTAAGTGAGGTTTATACTTGAAGTAATTTGCTTAGCCGAGTAGTTTAGAGTTTAGAGTAGAGGTTAGACAATATACATAATTAGATCAAGGTTTACGAGATAAGAAGCACTAGGTACTTAACGTGCTAGATTAAACATTAATCCTGTCTCTTACCTTCACTTGTGTCCAATGTAGTCAAAATCCCGATTTTAATCTTAAAATCTTACGATTTTACGATCTTACCTATGGGTTCCGATCCTGATTTTAGTGTAAAATCTTTAAACCTTAAAATCCCATAAAATCCAGATTTCAAACTCTAAAATCCATAAAATCTACGATTTCTACGATTTTGTACGATTTCAAGGTTCATATCAATTGGATCAAAATTAGGCCGGTCAAGTTGGGTTATGCCCATGAACCGAGTCAAATTTACTTTCCCCAACCCAACATAATGAACAACACAAACCCAACCTGATAGTTAACCCTCAATTTACTTTCATTCTCTTCCTCGTATCTTCCTCTTTCGCACGTCGGCGCCCAACTCCTTCCATCAACGATATCTTCCACCCTCCCAATTAGCTTGTAGTTTGTTCTCACCACCCTCACAATAATCCAAATCTCCATTACATTGCAAGCTTTTGTTCATCTCCCAATCCTTTAGCACCACTAACCCGACCTTTTATCAATTAAGAAGGGAATGAATCAATCAATGAGTTATCTTTTCAAGATGATGGTAATCAAGGAAATATGGTTAATGGTGAAAGTACTTCAAGTGATCATAAGAGTAATGATATTAGTCCTTAAACAAATAAAAACGATGAGAGTGAGGGTGAGGTTGAGGATGATGACGATGATGTGTAAGTGATGTTAATGTTGATCCTAACAATTAATTAACAGTGATATCTATAATGTTTCAGGTTTCTTATTTGTGTGTTTCTATTATGTACAAGAAAAATATATGGATTAGTTGTGTTTGTTTAGCAAACAAACTTATCTTGGGAAGTAATTATGCTTTATGTGGTTGATTGTTATTCAAGATATGCATTTTTATTACTATCTAGTGTTTTAAGTATTTATTTTAATATAAACCTTAAAATCTTACGATTTTACGATTTTAATCTACGATTTCGATTCTACCTGAGTTTCAATTTTACTTAAAATCTAGATTTTGACTGCATTGCTTGTGTCTAACATTATCATTGAGCTTAAATTATGGTCAAGTTATTTGAAAGACAGGTATAAAGTCTCGCGCTCGACGCAACCAACACAGGGTTTATCCAACAGTTTTGTTCACATAAAGTCGAACTTCAACAAAAGACACTACAGTACTACTGCTTTGAAATGCTTCCTACCATGGAGTACGTACCAAATAGAGAAGATACAAACTATTCAGAGAGGTATTTTCCTGCAAGTAGATGGAAAAAACATGAAGAAGATGACAATAAATAAGCTTAAGTACAGTCTTCATAAGTTCCGCATAAGTTGACGAGAAAAAGCTCAGAGAATTTTGACACCGAACAACTTTGCCAACCAACAAAATGGTACATATTGTAGTCAGAAGACCTACTAGGTTTGGTGAATTACCTGGACAATTCATGACCGATTGGTAAAGTACCCAAAATGAAAGGAAGTATAGCCTAGCCTATTGCAGTATTGCGTACCACAGAAACTATGACAAAACGAACTAATATGGTCGAACTATATCCTTAAAGCTGATTTGTCCACTAGAAGCTAAGTGTCATGGCCCACGACTCTAATCTCCTAACGGGAGATGGTTGTTTCTCCAGCAACTCAGAATTCTTACTCAACACCTGCACATAATAGAACCGTGATACTGTTTCCACATACTTCATTTTCTATCATCTAATTTGTAAACACTGCAAGTCTGCAACTCAATTTTGAGCTAATCATGAGAGTAAGAGGTTTAGGCAAGCACCAAAAGTTCATTTATGCAAGGCACCGTAAGTCCATAACTTCAAACCACGAGGGGAAAAAAAGAGGGGAATGGTCGTCGATTTTTTGCTTGCTTTCTCCAATTTTTTGTTTCTTGTGCCGTGGATTATTGCTAATGGGCCTATACCATTAACAAAGCCCGTTTAGATAAAGTTGAAGTTGGGCTATCTAGCCATAAATGGGGAGAAGTTGGCCATGTAATTTGTAAACGTGGAGGCGGACTACTCCATCCAGGACTGTTCAGATTGTTGGTATAGGGCCCAACCCATTAAGCTAGTAGCTCAATGGCTTTTCCCCTTCCAATTTTCATCTAAAAATCTAGCAACTTTTATTAAAACCTTTCTTTTATAAGCCTTTCTCCGGCCACATTAATTTTATTATTATTAATCATTTGAAATCATAGTTAATCTGGAATCATATATCATGAAGTGAAAAGCGAAAAGATCCCAATGTAATATATTAAACACGTTTGATAACTAGTAACATACTAGTTAGAAGCTTTGCACTATAATAATCGAAACATTTCAGTTTGTGTGTTTGAATCCTAATAACGATTGTTTTTATATTTTCTTATTTTTAATCAACGTTGAGTTTTAAATAGTTAAAGTAATAAAAGCCAACAGAAAAATCAAGGGCAACTTGGATGCTCGAGAATTGAAAAACTATGAAATGGTGAAGTCTAATTTGAAAAAGTGTATAATATATTATAGGCAAAATACATTTGTATATGCAAAAATTTCGCGTTTGTGATAATAATAGTCAACACCAGAGGAGGGAACGGAGCTCTACGGTAGTGGTGGTGGACAGGATTGAAAGTTTCGCCATCAAGATTTAGATTTGAAGATGGGTAGAGCCGAGAGAGAACCCAAAGTGGAATCGATGCAATCAGTAATATTCTAGGGTTGGATTCGAGGTTTTGAATTGGGATTTTGGCGAGGTGATGTTTCGTCTCACTAGAGATTTGAATTAGTGATTCCAGTGAAAGTTGATTTTAGTAGAGGAGGAAAATGAAAGAATGGAGATTTGAAGCGCTTTGCCAATTACCGGAGGCAAACTCATATGAGCTTGAACAAAGATTCGGAGCGAGGCCATCTTGAACGACACCGTGTGGTCATGGATTGGACTCCCCAGGGGATTTCGGGAACCAAAGTGGCAATTTTTATGGGTGGATGTAGGGGTGGGCATGCGGTTCGGTAAACCAAAATCGAACGGACCCGAAACCGAACTACACCAAACCAAAACCGAAATTTTACTTTTCGGTTCGGAATTCAGAAGTCAATCGTTGGGAAAATTTTGGTTTTCTTCATAAAACAAGTCTCTTCGTTACAACTTGAGAACAAGGCCTTTTATAGGCTTTAATCAACTACAAACCAACTAAAACTAGGACTAAAACTAACCTAATTCAACTGGGAAACGAACTAACAAGTAATTCCGCAAAGAACATGGAATCCGAATAGGACTCGCATTTTTGGCAGCTATAGCTGCCATCTTTGGTCCCTTCGATCCTCGCCTTCTCAGCCTAGTCGAGATCACCCAATGCCTGTTCTGGGTTTAGAACAATTCACTCTATCTTTCCCAGCTCGAGTCACCTCCTGGTTCTTTCTCAAACGCCAGACACGAAGCCTCAAAATCAGCAACTCACACTCGTGTTTTGCCCTGAAATTCGGACAGTTTCTTGGTTTCGCCTTAGTCACTTGGAGGGCTTGTAGCCTTCCAAGCTTCATCTTCACCCATCCAGTCTTCCAAATTGTAGGGGAACCTCCCATCTTTAAAACAAGCCGTCAACCTAGAATTTTCATGGAGAAAATCGGGAGAACCAGGCCTCCAAAATGAGCAACCTGAAACATAAAAAACACTTAGCCAAATTAGTTGTTCTTTGATCCTCATTAACCTTGCTTCTTGTCCAATCCAGGGAAGACTCAAATGCTAGCAATTTGGGATCGTATTAGAACGCATATTCGGCCAGGGCGGTGGAAGCTAGGTCCACGACGGAGGAAGGCGAGGTCGGGCTTCTGACGTCGGAGAAGGAATATATATTCTCTTGTCGTCGCCCTATGACTACGAAGGTATCCGGCCAGCACGATGGAAGCTCGGACCACGACGACAGGGGCCCTACGATGGACAGATATGTAGTCTGTAGAAGTAATGTATTAGTTATGTAGTAGTGATTATATAGTGATTAGTAGCTTGATGGGGAGATGAGTTACCATATGCGTCGTAGTGATTATTTATAGGCAAAATACATTTGTATAGCCATAACTATCCACTTTTTGTCAACAATAGCCACTTTTTGAAAAATACACAGAAATAGCCAATCCGTCCAAAACTTTAACGGATTATATGTGAATGCTGACTGGACTAACAGATTTAACTGACGTGGCATGTTTTCACCGAAAATTGTCCAGATGGAAAAAAATCCTTGTTGAATTAATTAAAAAACGAAAAATAAAATTAGACTAAAACTAAAAAAATAAAAAACAACTCTCCACCTAACATCTTCGTCTTCCTCTCTCCCCAGATCCCTTCCATCGTCAAGCAACAGAGCTACAATATCCCAAAACCTTCTTTTCTCCGGCCAAACCCCAAACCACCACCAATTGAAGATCCAGATCCCGACTCATCTCGTTCAACTACTTCCCTGGCCAATTTCGACCCCGCCCTCAAAATCCCCAATTTTGATCGACCTTATTTTTGTCGGAGAATCCCTAAGGTTCACAGAATTGAGAACTGCCCATCGAAATCCCCAACTCCGTTCAACTCTCTTCCCATGAAAATGACGTTGTTCATTCGCGCATTTCACCTCCAGGTCTTCTCCTTCATCTGCGCCAACGAGATCTAGTCATGCTCTGCCGCCTCTCTAAACCAGGGAGTCGCCGCCGTCGACAAACCCAGGTTGCTTCTCTCTAACAGAGTCTCCAGCTCCAGCTTGTTTCTCTCCTGGTACCATCAATAAACCCAAGTTGCTTCTCTCTAGGGGACCATTTATGAAGGCTCGCGGTCACCGTTGCCTGATTTTGCGATGAGAAGAAAACAAGGATTGAGTAGTGGGAGTGCTCAACAGATTGGGGAAGAAGGTAAACCTCTGTCTATTTCGCTTTCTATTGTCGCAGATCTTCGATTGGAGTTCTGGGTTTCTTCTTCAAGTTCTGCGATTGGGGATGAAGGCGAAGAATCGGCATTGGAGTTATGAGTTCTTCTTCGTCAAATCGGGTTGTAGGTTTCTGTGTTTGGATTCTTCTTTATCTATCTGATTCTGGGTTTCAGATTGTTCTTCGCCTATTTGGGTTTGATGGGTAAAGGGTTTGGGCCTTGGGGTTCTTTTTTGCGTTGGTGGTGGAGTTAAGAAAAAATTGCTCAAAAACAAGTTGATATGTAGATGCAGAAAATCCCCAGCTCAGGGGAAGAAATTAATAATTCTCTAAAATATTTTTTTAGAAATAATATTTTTTTAATCTGACATGGCGAACACGTGGCATGATATGGCAAATGAGAGTTGATGTGGAAGCTGATGAAGTGCCACCCCATTTTATTATTGACGGAAGTTGACGGCATCTCTAACGCCGTCAACATTTATAACAAAAATGGCTAAATTTGTCAAATGTAGTATTAAAATTTGGCTATATCTGTGTATTTTTCAAAAATTGGCTATTATTGTCACAAAGTGCAAAGTTATGGCTATGGAGGTGTATTTTGCCTTATTTATATGGCAGATATGCTTGTAGTGAACATAGCTTAGTTTGGCCCTGCTGTAGTTTTTGCAGAAGTAGCTTCTAGCTGAAGCTTTTAGATAAGTACTTTTAAAAAAATGCAGTTGAGTGTTTGGCTGTAAAACTATTAGAAGTGCTTTTTAATATAAGAGGTTGTGTAAAATGACTATAAAGAACTTATAATATAAAATATGAATAAAAATTCTAAACAATAAAAAGTAGTCAAAATGGATCTTGTTAGATTTCTTTTATATTAAATAATATAATTTTATAATTTATTTTATTTTTAAAATGATATAAATGAAGGAAAATGATATTTTCTGAAATAAAATTAAAATATGGTAAGGATAATTTTGTATGTTCAAAATAGCTTTTCGCAGAAGCTCCAAATTTTGGAGCTTCTGCTTTTATGTTATACAAAAGCACTTTTCGGCTTTTCAAAAGCCGAGCTTTTACAGGTGTTTGGCCCTGCTTCAGCTTTTGAACCCGAAAAGTACTTCTAAAAGTCGGGCCAAACATAGGGTATGTAGTAGTAGTGATGCTTATTGTAATGAGTATTGTTTTTTGTTAACTAGTAGTAGTAATTTGAGTAGGTATAGTAGTAGTTCTTACAAAAAAAGCATCAATTAGTACTAATTAAAATCACTAAATCATTCTAAAAAAATTACTAAATCTCTATTAATGCCAATACATTCACTATTGAAAATCATGAAATTGCTATTATAAGCACTTAAATCACTAATAACTTAAGTAGTACTGGTTTTATATATAATTTTAGTAGTGATTTTTCTTGTACGAAAATCTAATGCGAGAGATTTTAAAGTTTGATTAATTTATCAATTTTTCCAAAATACCCAACAAGCCCATGACTAACCCCAGCGTAGATTAGACTTAAAAGGTAAAAACAATAAATGGTAATTAGAGTAGTTAGAACGGTGCTGACTTCTATAAGGTTAGCACCCTAGCCATTCATCCCTCTACCACTACGTCCTCACCAACAACAAAGATCAAATACAAAATAACTTAACATTATATCCAAATTACTGTAGTTGGTCTCGAAACACATATAACACTAACAAAATTGACAATGCTTATGTGTAGTGACCTCTTCTCTTTATACCAGTGACTTGTTCTAGTTAGCTCGTTCTTCCGTTCAACCTTAATTTGTTCCTGCTAGACTAGAGTGCTCTGTTTTTTTTCCCCGGCGGACGGAGATGCACCCCGGGGCCGCAGTAACCCATTTCCTTCCTCAGCTGTATTGTCCTCTTCTTCGATCAGACTGATCTTCTACGGCAACGCATGGCATTGTTCTTGAATGATGGCACCATAAACTCTGTCTTTGGCTTTCTTTGCCTGATTTACAGTTTCATAAGAAATGTATATGAAGGTAATAGAATGAAAGTCAACAATGGAGTTAGCTATATTACCTCCTTCTCCCAGCTAGTTTTTAGAGTCACTACCGAAAGAAACAGTGCTTGGAATATCACTGCAATCATAATTCCTATCCACAGACCCTGTAATAAAGCACATGATGATCAATAGTTAAAAGTTTCCTACTCGAACAATGATGACAAACTACGCGATACTAATACCGATAAGTAATCATTATTAGATCTTATAGAAAACGATTACTTGCCTACAGATATCTATACCACACAGAGCAAAGAATCAATAATGAGTAAAATGGTATAATGTACCTTTCCTCCCACATGGTACACAAAAGCTAGGAGAACGGAGCAAGGAATTCCAATAATATAGTATGCACCTAAGTTAACTATGGCCCCAAGCTTCTGCTTTCCACATCCCCTGCAGATGCCTTGATCATTCCGAAAAACAAGATCGAGTAAGCGAACTATTACTTTTCGATCGGTGAAAAAAAAAATCAATTGATGCTATCGCGAATCGTGATAAAGAGGAATTTCTCGATCAACCTGAGAGCACGGATTGGATGGCATCGAACAGGTGGAAAGCTGCAATCACCAACAACATTTCTGCAACATACTTCACTACTCTCTCTTCCTTGCTGTATAAGCGACCCCAGATGTTCCGGCCAGACACCAGAACGGTCCCGACCAGAGTCCACTCTGTTATCGCCATGGCCAGCGCAACATATACCGCTAGAATCGCTGTTCTTGGCCTCCCAGCTCCCAGCTCATTTGAAACCCTTGTGCTACAGAAATAACGCAAATAAAGCAGATCAAATTAGTAATCCACACTCAGTGGATCAGTGGCTAATTACTCATGTATTATGGGACCAAAATCTCACCTCGCAGAAGCACTAAGCCCTAGTGGTATCATATAGATCATTGCACTTGTATTCAGGCTGCAAAATTTCCCATGAAAGGAAATTACAACTTTTATGCCGAATTTTGTTATGTAGTAGATGTAAGTAACCAAACCTTATGGAGAGAACAGAAGTTTCGAGCTTTGGATTTGGAAGCAATCCACCCAACAAAACCATCACCTCAAACGACCAAATCTCCAAGCTGCATACACATCATATTAACAAAAGATGCATTGTGATGCGGTATAGATCATTCGTGATGTGACCTATCATATCATATCATATCAAAAGAGCACATAGAGAGAGTGAGAGGGTTTCATTTCAAGATCACCAGAGCATAATGGCAGAAGGAATGGCTAGTCTAATGAACCCTGGAATTCCATGGAAGGCCTCTCTAGACCAACCAGTCCAAGTTTGCTTGCAAGTAGGAGAAACCATCACGTAGACGAACAAGGACAGGGCATTGATCCAGTACGAAACGCCGTTAGCCAAAGCGGCACCCCTGCTGCCGAGTCCGGACTTGAAAACCAGAGCCCAACACACCAAAACGTGGAGCAGAGTGGTGGTTCCCGTTGTCACCAGCAGCGGGACCACATTGTTCTGGGACTGCAAGAACCTGACGTTGGACTCCAGAACGGCGATCCCGAATATGCTCGGGATCACGAACCGCGCGTACTTCCCTGCCTCGGCCGAGATCTCCGGATCCTGGCCGAGGCAGAGGAGGATTGGTTCGGCGTAGCCCGAAATGAAAGACAGGGGAATTGCAGCCAGGAGAAGAACGATCATGGCTCGCTGCAAATGAACCCCGAGCAGATGGTACTGCTTCGCTCCATACGATTGCCCGCACAGTGTCTCCAATGCACTCGCCATTCCTTTCTACAAGTCAGATCCACAAAGAAAATTTTACGATTTTCACAGTTATTGGAATCATTTGGTTGTTTAGTAAAGTTGACTTACCAAAAGAGATATGGCGGTGACGGAGACGAAAGAAGTGGCCATTGAAGCGCCGGCGAGGGGCAACTCGCCCAGGTGGCCGACGAACATGACCGAAATGACCTGCAGAAGAAACGTGAAGAAGTTGACGGAGACGAGTGGGCCTGCAAGCCATAGCTGCTTCTTCACTTCTTCCAGAATCTCATTCCTGCTGAACCTATTCTGTCTCGAGCTCGGTTCTATGGAGGAGGAGGAGGAGACGATTAATGGAGCTTGTAGACTTGGGTTTTTGTCCATTTTTGCTTGATTCTCTTTCTTCCCTCTCTGAGAATCAAAGATGATCACGACTGTCACTGAGATTTGGCCTCCACTTTTTGGTTTAGGCAGCTCCAGGAAGTCTTAAATGAGACTCGTTTGCCCGAGTTTCGGTTGGTGATATAAAATCTATTCTAGAAAATCTCTTAGTATTTTTTTTTTCACCCTAGTATTAGAAAGAACTACTACCCACAATCCTTTCCCACCCATTCCATTAACAAGTCACCCTACAAATACAAAATCAAAAGGAAGCTAACTCTAATCGAGACAGCAACAGGACTTTAGAATTCGAGTTATATGACTTTTTTCCATCGTGAAAGAAAAACTATAGATGTCTTACTAGTATCTTGCATGTCCGCAAGCTGAATTTATTTCTAGAAATATCACTGTTTAAAAAAAATTCAAAAATTTCGTTCATTTGTAACCGTATGGGGAAGGAACGGTTTCAACAAGAACCGCATGTGGAGGCTGCGGTTTCATTAGGGCGGCCGTCGAATCGCCTGGCCACGCGACGTTCCCCGGAACCACACGATGAAGGAGCGATTCGATGGGAAATCGCCTGCCAGCTCAGCGATTTGCGTCGGGATGGAAGAACCGCTCCCTCGAGAGGCGTTTTGAGCTTGAAAAATGCAAACCGTTGGCTTGGGGAGCGATTTTCTTTTGGTGGAATATGACCTAACCGCCCACAAGCACGCGGTCTGTATGCTATATAAACCCTGCCTCCCCTTCATTTCTTCACACCAAAACCTACTGTTCACCATCTCTCTAAGATTATCTCTCTATCCATCCCCCTCTCCACCCCATAATGGAGGAAATAGTGGTATATTGGTTGCGGCTAAGTCCGAACTGTTATCAGAAAATATTTCTTTGGTTTTTTCTTTCAAAACCCATCGAAACTCTGTCCGCACTCTTGAAAAAGTGACCGATTCGTTTGAGCAGGAAGATATTTATTATGATGACTATCAAGTGGTACGTACTCATTTTAACAAGTTTTTGTTGTTGTTACATTTGTATTTAATCTATATACTAATTAATTTATGTTATTGTTAAGCTATCGTAGTTTGGGGATGACGTGGATATATACAATCAAAGATATTATGTTGATCAAGGACCGCTTGATCCATCCGTGTTATACGACCAACCTAACCATCGTTCAAGGGATGTTTGGAACGATACAAGGTACATATAATTTATCATCATTTGTCATTTTTTATTTTGTTAACGTAAGTTAGTGGTTTGTAAAATAAATTTATTAATTATTAATCATATAGATTATTTTCAATAATTTAAAGCAATACAATGTGCCACTTACTTAAACTCTTTATAAAGAGATGCATGTCTAAGGAAATGTGATCTTAAGTGATAATCAGGATACTCCCATTTCCTGGGAAAATCGGGTATTAAGCGATCCTCAGATTCCCCCTTTTTCTGTCAAAAAGGCTGAATTTTTAAAAAGATGTATACATATGCTAAGAGTAAAATGAGTGTACTTGTATTGCTTTAAATTATTTAAAACAACCAATACAAATTACAAAATAATATAATGGATTTATGTGTATGTGTACAAAATTAATTTTATTTAATATTTAAAAATGTTATTCATTTGAGTTGATTATTTTTGAAAATACTATTCATTTTAGTTAATTATTTAGTTAACTGAATATGTTTGTTTTACGAAATTATGTATATATATGGGAAAATATCTTGATTTTTCTTAATTTATATTGTTTGATATAATAGATTTATATATAGTAAATTATAAACTTATGGTTAAAGTTAAATTCTTTGCTAAGATGCACACCATATAGTCCGCTATAGGTGTACGATAAATGTGCTTCATGGAACGACACCATCTTGCCCTTCCAAGAAGGGCAATGTTGGATTCAATTAGGCACTTTGTGGGGATAAAGATCGACCGCCAACTCATCACAACCTTGGTGGAGAGATGGCGAAAGAAGACACATTGCTTCAACTTTCATGAAGGCGAGTGCACCATCACACTGAAGGACATCGCCATCCTAAGTTCCTAAGCGATTTGCCCATCGATGGCGTTGTTCTGTGTGTGGACGATCATCCACCAGCTTTAGATGTTGACGAGATGAGCGATTGGAAGTATTTGCTCTACACCTCCTTGGGGTTGTTCATGCCAGAAAAGGGACGAGGAGCAGATGAGGATGATGATAATGCACCATTGAGGTGCCGCCAAGTATCCATCACTTGGCTGACATGGGAGATCAAGAGGAACCACAACCCCATTGAAGATAGCAATCCCCTCATCGAGGAAAGTGACGAGGAGGCTAAGGAAATTTATGCGCGTGTATACCTCATCGGCATGATCAGAGGAGTGTTCTCCTAGCCTTGCATCCCTCATGTTGATTTTGACATCTAACTATGAGTCTCTTCGTGTTGGAATGAGTTGTATGACATTCAAAACTCCGAGTCATTACTTTAGTCACAACAGCGTGTCGCACATCCTTTTTCGTACCAAATTGTTGGCCTTTCATGAACCCATCGAGTGGACCCCATAGTGGCACCTCTGGCGGCTCCATGTTGGCATCAACATACCAATTTTCATTTGGAATGTGATTATAGTATGGGATAGGTACACGGTCACGAGACATCTCATCATCATCTAAGTCTGAATCTAGGCCTGAATCATCGGCACCTTCCAGAGTGACGAAGCTGTCTGCACTGACATCGCCTTCCTCTTCTTCATCCTCAGGGTCACTAATTGGTCCTGGCAGTGCATCTTTCATCTAATCCAGATCATGAAAGGCACTGTCATCAGCTTCGTAATGGTAGTTGTGATAAGTACCACTGTCTAAATGAAAGTTGTACTCGGGTCGGTACTGGTAGCCTTCTTCTTGGTTGTCATGGTACCGTTGCGCTTCTTCGTCGGCTAATGGGAAGGATTGATGATGACCTTCACCTCCTTCTTGATACTCATGGTAGGAGTGAGGATCATGCAAGTAACCTCAATACACATTTGACGGAGATCTTCAGTGTTCGGTTTCGTAGCAACCTTCACTTTATGAAAATTATCATCGACGTAACGTACCCCCTTGCAGGTCTCTTCCGTATAACCATTCCACCGTAACCCAAGCGCGAACTTTTAGAATGCCCTTTACAATAAAAAACAATAACTAAAAAAATACCCTAACATTTATCAATGTTAATCGCAAAGCAAACTTACAATAAAAAAGTAATACAAAACAAACTTACAAAGTAACGTTAATTGTTAAAACTCAAAATAAAAATTGCAAAATAGAAACTTAAAGAAGAATAGGAAGAGAGGTGAGGAGTTGACGTCTCCTGAGGCTGTCTTTTATAGGCAAAATGTCAAGCAAAACCGCCCCCAACAGCAGTTTGCACAAGACATGCAACCCTACGTCTGCAACCCTCTGCATGCCGACATGTAGGTTGTCAGGTAATACACACAAAACTGCACACCCAAGCGGTTTGTGTATCGACATCGTAAACCGCTTGGTGAAGGAGCGATTTCAATTTCCGACAAAGAACAGCTCCATCACCAAGTAGTCTGTTCTAGGTCAGCCGTTGAAACCGCACACTAGAGGAGCGCTTTGTTCCCAAGTTTCAAATTGCATCCTCACCAAGCGTTTCCTCAGCAAAATGCAGCCTCCACATGCGGTTCTCGTTGAAACCACACCTTCCCCATGCGGTTTCCAATTTATAGTGATATTTTTGAAATTATTCTGGGTTGGATGACATTTTTGGAATTTATTTTAAACAGTGCTACTTCTGGAAAAAAATCCCCGTAAGCTTGACGGTTTTTACTTGTGTTGTTCCTTTGTTTATACTGAAATTGATAAAATTATGTTGAATATTTTTATAAGTTAGACCTATCTATCTACTAAATCCTTTCGCCTTTTTGGAGGTGGCAATTGGATTGGATCAAATGGATTGATGGATTGATATATGAATTCAAATGATATCGAAGTCTTGGACTAACATATAAATTTTGAAAAGTTTGTATACTAAAATGTCATAATAAAAATTATAGGTACCAAAATGTAGTTTTCCAATGATATTTTCCGTAGAAAAGGGTTTTTTTGTGCCAAAATGAAAAATATAACAAGTATAGGTACTAAAATGTAATTTTTCATTTAGATCCAAGGATCAATCAATGAATCCACCAATCCAATTGAATTTGGATGAAATGAATTGGATTAGTTGGATATTTTAGTAGATGGATTGAATTGGATTGGTTGGATCGAAAATTGTCATCTCTATGCATTTTTATCCTATGTTAATTTATCTAGTTAATTTTTGTGTGTGGAGGGAGGGTAAGGTGGGACAAGATAATTATTATCGGCGTATTAACGATATAGTTTATGTTCGTCAATAGTTTGTTATTCGTTATTATCAATTTAATGTTCGATTATTAATAATTTGTGTATTAGTTGTCTAAGCTCTAGTTATAGATGGCTATTGAAATTGAGTTATTCTATTATACTTTAAGATATTGGTATTTCGATATATAAATTGAACTTGTATCATAATGGACAAGTTCAGTTTGTACCATAATATAAGTGTACAATTCAGTTTGTGTCATAAAATAATTATTATGTAATGATACACGTTCAGTTTCTACCATAACATAAATGTACAAATTTATTTTAATGTTTTATTATAAAAAAGGTATAATTATAAATTAAATCGTATCATAATATTAAAAATACAAATTCAGTATGTACCATAAATATTTTTTTAAACAAAGCACCGACACAATTCCTCGTTGAAATTGGTCTTGTGGAATGTTAAAACCTGTGACAACCAACCTGCCAAAAAATAAAAATCGTGCAATGAAATGAACCATTAATAGCCAACCTAAAAATCAACGTTAGAAACCGTATGAAGAACTATTTATATCCATCTTTCAAACAAGCACAGGGTTTGGTCGGTGCTGTTTTGCCTTGCATTTTAGCAAGCCATAATTGTTCAGTTTGATTAATAAAGTACCAAAATAGCCAAAAAAAAAATAAAAATCGTGCAATGAAATGAACCATTAATAACCAACCTAAAAAAAACGTTAGAAACCGTATGAAGAACTATTTATAACCATCGTTCAAACAAGCACAGGGTTTGGTCGGTGCTGTTTTGCCTTGCATTTTAGCAAGCCATAATTGTTCAGTTCGATTAATAAAGTACCAAAATAGTTTTTTAATATAAGTACCAAAATAGAGAATTCCCCATCCTAAGTAGTAGTATCTGCGTTGCGGTACAATGTCCAAATACTCAATATTTCTTTTTTTTTTTTCGTACAGTGAGGAGTATAGGTGTCAAAACATATCCCGATCCGATTAACCCGCCCGATCAACCCGACCCGCAACCCGACCGCAACCCGAATTGACTAAAAGTCAACAACCCGTAACCCGTCCGACCCGCAATCCGATTGACCCGCAACCCAACTAACCCGCAACCCGATTAACCCGAACCCGATTGACCCGCAACCCGATTAACCCGAACCCGATTGACCTGAACCCGACTAACCCGTTACCCGGCCGACTCAACCCGAATTTCATCTAATCCACTTGAATAATTATAAAATTATACAATACATAGTTTTTCAAAATAAAGTTTTTCATTCTAAACTTAAGTAAATTGATTTTTTCATATCGTATAAAAAATTTTAAAAATATAAAACTCATTTGATATTGCGTATTTTAAGAAAATTACAAAAATTGAAACATGAAGGTCACTTGAGATCATGACAATATTAATATAATATATAAATTAAAATTTTGGTTAATTTAATTATTCAATAAAATTATCAATTAAATATAAATAAAGTAATGTAATGTATTTGGTAATTTAATGTTTTTAAAAGAAGAGGGAAATTTTGGTGTATTCAAGTTTTTGGGAAGAGAAAGAAGGGAGAAATTTGGTTATTTGAATTTTTTAGAAAAGAAACAAGTGGGAATTTTGGTGGTTTTGATATGTGGGAAGAGAAAGAAGTGGAAAAGTTTGATTCTTTTGATTATGAAAGAGAAATAATGAGGGAAACTTTTGACTTTTCATCTTTTTGTAGAAGGAAAGAATATGGTAATTTGGTTCTTTTAATTTTATGGAAGAGAAAGAGGAGGGAAAATTGAGTTTTTCTAATGTATGGAAGGAAAAAGAAGGAGGGAAATTTTAGTATTTTTGTGAAAAGAAAGAAGGAAACAAATTTGGTGTTTTTAATTTTTTGGTTTTTCATAATTTTAGCTTTTGAAATATGAATCTTTAACTTTTATATTGTTAGGGTATAACAATTAGCAAATATCACTTTTTATCTATGTTTTCAAAATCAATGTATGAATTTCACTTTTAAATTAACTATACTAGCAAAATCACAACTCAAGGACATATGGTTAGGGTATAGGTTATGTGGTTAGTGTATAGTGTATTGATGGTTTAGGGTATACAATCAACAACATATACTAACTTAATTTTGTTGATTGAGGATAAAGCTAATTGTATAGGATATATGCTATTGAGTAAGTTATGATTGAAGTCACAATAATTTTACTAAATTTATAGCTAATCTTTAATGGTTCAATTTTTAGGATAATTCGAACAATATTACAAATAACTCGTTTGGCAACAGTTTACTAAAGTTATTTGGGCAATGAGTTATTTTGAAATAACTCCTTTTATCACTATGCTTTTGCCAAATACCACACGCCAAATACCAGATTTGCATGATTATACTAAACGAGATACTTTAATCCAATTACTACTGAATTAATACTAAATATCAAATAAACAATTAACTGTGTCTTTTGATTGCAAATATTGATATCACCATTACTATTAGCTATAATACTTTACCAATTATGATTAATTACATAACAAGTTTGCAAGTCATACAAATTGATTTAACATTTTGACTAGTTTTTTTTCAAAAAAATAAAGTATATATATACGAGGTACAAATAAATTGGTTAAAAAGTTGAGAAAATATTTTAAATTAGTGTAATAAAATGTGTAAGTTGGTAATGAGTAATGAGTTAAGTTACTTGATGCGCTGGCCCGAACAACCCGAAACCCGACCCGCCCGCAACCCGCTCGACCCAAAACCCGATGAACCCGCAACCCGATTTGCCCGCAACCCGATTGAATCCGAACCCGATGAACCCGCAACCCGACTAACCCGCAACCCGTTTGAACCCGAACCCGATGAACCCGAACCCGATGAACCCGCAACCCGACTAACCCGCAACCCGTTTGAACCCGAACCCGAACCCGATTGAACCCAGCCCGAACCCGCCCGATTGACACCTATAGTGAGGAGGGCGGATCAGGTGACTAGAGGGTGCTCAGTCATTTGATTAAGTCCCTCTCAAATCTTAAATCTTGACACACTAATATGATGGTTAAAAAGTGTGAATGACTTTTTAATTAATGACAAAGGTAGTTTGGGTATTATGAAAAATTACGAAGTATACAAACCAGACTTACAAACCATACAAACAGTATAAACTAGAACGACAAAACATACCAACAATACAAAACGTACAAACTATGCAAACATTACAATAGAAACCGTCAAATATTACAAAATAACAAAGCTTACAAACATTACAAAAGAAACCGACAAACAGTACAAAACATACTAACTGTACAGAATACCACTACTTACAATACAAATCGGTAAACTTGTATTACAAACCAATGAATATAAAGTATACAAATCATAACAAAAAAGTATACAAACTAGATAAACAAACATTACAAATTACAGTATATATAAATAGTCATATAAACATTACAAATATAATAGAAAAATCGATACAAGAATAATAAACAATACAAACCGAATTGATATAAACATCACAAACCGCACTTACAAATATTACAAAATAGAATGACAAACATCACAAAACTGATGTTGTCGTCGAAAAATTCCCCAAGGCCGGAATATTCTCTTCGCGGTCGGAAAATTTCGGCCGGAAAATCATCGATGTCTCTCTCTCTCTCTAAAATTCTGGCAAGAAAATTCTTGCCATCACCGAAAAATCATCGACATCTCTCTTTCCCTCTCCCCACACCCACAAAAGAAGTGGGAAAATTCCATTTCCTAGGAAGGACGCACCTAGACCAGGAATTATTGATGCCTAGGAGTGGGAAGGGTGGTCGCTGCCACTGCCAGGAAGGGCCGCCGGAGAAGCTTGCCGCCAGGGAGGGAGGCCTGTGCCCCAAATAAAAGAAAGATTTTTTAAATTACTTAATAATTGAAAATTAAATGCAATTATCACATACCCTTTACAAAATGAAATTAATTAGAACCATTGGATTTTAATGAGCTTGAAGTGCTGAGATAGACTTATGCAAGTGACTAAGGGACTCCCCATTAGTCAGTAGATCTTATCCCTATAGGGAGGCCAAGGTCAAGAAGCAAGAAAATTACATTAGGCGCGGAGGAAGAGAGTGGGGCGAGCAGAAATCCTACGCTCGAAAGTGATCTCCATTGTATTGTCCTGAATGGGACATGTCAAGTTTGGGAGTGGGTGTTATGGAAATTGTTCACATATATTATATCTTGAAAAACAAGTAATGTGTAAGATCACGAAAATCATGCCAATACATGCAATCGTCCTAGCAGACATAATTCAAAGTCATAAGGGGATGGTGGCTGCAGCTACTGGTGTCGGTGGGTGGTGGGCTGGTGGTTGGGTGAAGGGCGGAAGGGGGTAGGCCGTTGGGTGGCTGTTGGTGGCGGTGGGTGGTAGCTGGGCGAAGGGCGGAACTCGAACGGAGGAAGGAGACGGGTAGACGGGCGACGGCGGGGTGATTTTCGGGTTTGGAATTTGGATTGGAGGAGCCGAGGAGGACGAAGATAGGGTTAGAGAGCAGAGCTGGACGGGGTCGTTTTGCCGAGACGGGGTCGAGTTTCACGTGGGGGAACTACGCCGTTTTGGGGAGCAGGGTAGACGATAGCGTTTTAGAGAAGTGGGGGACGATTGGTCGATTATGTTCGGTTAACCGGGTAATCGATTGTCAGTTGCTCGGTTAACCGAACATGTCCTGAAAGCTACCGACCACCGACCGTTTAAAGTAACCGTTGATTTTTGGTTAGTTGTTGACCGGCCTATTATCAGTTAGGCGACCGGTTAACCACTAATCAGAAACCGAGCGACTAACCATAACCCAATCACAATCTTTCACATCAATGCCCCTTCTCTCTTCTGGAAAGCTTTTAATTTTTCCCCCTAAATCTTTAATGGGAGACTTCTCACTCATTTTAAGTCATAATTTAATTATTATTATTTTTTTGCACAGTTAGATCAGATTAATTGTGCTCTTCAAAATGATATCCACTTTGATATATTTAAAAAAAATTGGGGTTAATTGCATGGTTGGTAATTGAGATTACAAAAAACGTTCATATTTGGTCACCAGAAATTCCAATCTTGGGCACTCAAATTAGTTAAATGGTTCAAGTGTGGTTACTCTCCGTTACCTTCCGTTAGTTTCTGTTAACACTGTTAGTTATTTACTGACGTGGCTAACAGAGTCACCTAATCACCTATTTTTGATAAATATAAAATAAAATTCAATCCTGCCACGTCATAAAAAACCTGCCACAACATAACAACCTAACCAATGTACCCTGACCCATTAACCCATGATCCGACATACCCAAATTCAAACTCAAGATTAATCAATCTGCAAAATCCCTTGGCAAACGATGAAGACTGTAAGAAGCTATTGTCGCCTCCCTTGTCCAATTCGTCGGATTCCCTCTTCTCCTCTCTCTCCTATTCTTCTTCCTTCAACAAAAACTCCAAGTAGTCGCCACTACCACTTTCCCTCTTCTCCTCTACCGTCATCAATTCTCCCCTCTTCCTAATATGGCCAAAAATTGATTAATGGATTGAAAACTGAGGGGGCGTGTATTAGAGAAATAAAAGCTTACCGTCTCTTGGAGAAATGGCATTTGCCGCTTAAGGTGGTGGAGCCGGAGAATTTCCAGGTGAGATCTTGGGAGTGATCATGCTCGCGGCACCGCTTCTTGCTGTAGGGCGCCGACGAGAGAGCTAGCTCCCCGGCGGAAGCCGTCGGCGGGGACAGGAAGATTGACGACCCTAGCCTCCCATTCGAGGCATTGTCATCGTTGGTAATCGCGGAGGACATGAAGGAGGAGTTAGAAGACACGTTGTGGTTGTCCTTGGTGAATTCCAGCTCTACGCTCTTGGACTTCGAGCCGAAAATGTTGGATTTTGTGAAGTCAAGAGTCAAACTCTGCGAATGCGACTGCACGAAGCTCGAAGCCACCACCGATGGAAGAGGAGGAGGCGCCAATTGGATGGCTGCCGACCTCAGATGTACGGTTGGATGAGTTGTAACGCGACGCACGTCGATCGATTAAGGTGGAGAAGGAGCCACGGACGACGACAGCGGCGGGGGCGGAGGAAAAGGAAAAGGTTGAGGAATTAGGGTGGAGTGGAATGGTTGGGTACTTGGGTCACAGGTTGGGTGGGTAAGTAATGTGGCGGGTTTTGATGACTGTACGGGTCGAGTTTTATTTTTTATAAGTTAAATTGGGTGAATCAGCACTTCTGTTAGCCACATCAGCAAATAACTGATGGTGTTAACGGAAACTGACGGAAGGTAACAGAGAGTGACCAAACTCGAACCATTTAACTAATTCGAGGGACCAAGATTGGATCTAAATATACCATATGGTACTGACTGGTATTAAATATACCATAATCCAAAAAAAATGTGTCATTTTTTACCAGTATATACCATATATGGTACTGACTGGTATTAAATAAGAGCATACCATATGGTATGAAAAAGCTTACCATGGTGGTATGAACATACCAAAAATGTAGGATGATTGAATACATAATAGTAAGAGTATACTAACTGTCATTTGCGACTTTCAATATTGTGTACCACAAGATACCACCCCATACCAGGGTAGTATTGGGTGGTATTGTATGGTATTTTTTGGTCATGTATTTTGTTCACCCAGAAATTTGTGAATCCAATAGATCATCGTGAACTCGTTAATTTTGTGCAAAAGTAAAAACGACTTAAAAAAGAAGAAGATACCATATGGCATGCAATTGGTAACAAGAGACAAGATATTTTTTTTCTAAAAAATATTGAAAATGGATCTCATTTTGTAGAGCAAAACAAACTTGTTCCATCTGTGCAAAAGAAAATTGAAATCCAAGTTAAAACGAAGAAGATATGAACTGATTAAAAAAACAAATAAAAATGTCTTTAATTCTCCACCATTAGAACTGGATTTTCTGAGCTCACTTAAATATGATGGCTAAGATTTGGTTACTGATTGTATCTGGAGCCAAAGTACGCAATGGCTAGCTAGTAATCAAACGAAAGAGCGATAATACGAAGTTAATACTCCCCCAGTTGCCATTGAATTTTTTACTTATTATTTTTATTTTTTATTTCTTTAATCAATGATTTAACATAAATTTGATCATTTTTAACCATTTAATCTATGCAAGTTACCTAACTTAAAATTATATCCAAATTACTGTACGACGTCACTATATTCATATTCTGCTTTCTTAGAATGTAACTTTGTAACTTTGTAATTGAGAAGAGGTAGAGATCTTTGGGATTACAATGGGTCTATTGATACATCGATCGAATTGGCAAGGCATTTGGCTGTTGTTTTTTACATTTTCGTTTCCTTGTGTTGTTCATCTATGTGGAGCGGAGCCTCTCTGTTCTGCATAAAGGTTTCTATTAATAGCTTAGTTTGGCTCTGCTGTAGCTTTTGCAGAAGCAGCTTCTGGCTGGAGCTTTTAGATAAGTACTTTTAAACAAAAGCAGTTGAGTGTTTGGCTGTAAAACTATTAGAAGTGCTTTTTAATATAAGAGGTTGTGTAAAATGACTATAAAGGATCCTAAAACAGAAGCTTCTTTGATCGCCTCGCCTCCGTTGCCAGCCCTAAATATTTATGATGCTTCTCGACTTTCTTCATCTCCAATATACCACAAATTTCCAGGCTCTGGTGGGTCAAGACATTGGAGCTGAATGAGACCTCTGACTTATTAAAATTCACCATCTGGCCAGACTCCTTCTCATAGTCCATGAGAATTCTTTTTAGCTCCTTCCCTTCCTGCGATGTTGACCTAGCAAAAAAGATACTATCGTCAGCGAAAAACAGGTGGCTCACTGCCGGAGCTCCTTGAGCCGGTTGAATCCCAAGAATTCTCTTCTCCCGGACCGCTTGTGCCCAGTGGCGGATCCAGGGGGTGGCCACCCCGGGCCCCGGCCCAGCCTTCCTCTGGATCCATAGTTGGTATAGGCCTTATGAATTTTTTGATTTTAGGTATTCGACCTAATGCTATTTTATAATAAAATTGGATATAATTAGCAAATTAATTTAGATGAACATATTCAAATCACTACTCTAAATTTAGCCTAGAAATTCTAGCCTCAAAGATTTTTCGTCTTAAAAAAAAATGAAACCTAAAATTATAAAGCATAATAGACTAAAAGAAATATGAGGTTTGTTACCTTGAAAATTTACAAGACAACTGGTGGTATAGGAATGGACACATAATGCAAATTGATATTAATTTGTCTAGTGTTGACGCTGCTCGTTTTAACAACTACTACAGAGAGAACCTGAGAGAACCTTTTGAACAAAGAAACATGTAAAAACTAATGTGCACAATAAATGAGCGATGAATTTCTTTTCAATTGCTCAAGTATTTTATTTGGGACAGTGTATACTATTGGTATAGATGTGGACTACATTATTGATGCATTTGCTAAATTATGATACCGTCGTGTACAATTTGCATTGTAAAAAAACTATAATCATTAATTATTTTATGATTCTAATTTTCTAATAAAATGCGGCCCAGTGCTCTTCTGTGTTCTGGATCCGCTGATGCTTGTGCCATGTATGAAGAGAGGCCTTCGGCACAAATAAGGAAAATGTACGTAGATAAGGGGTCTCCATGGCGTAGGCCTCTACCAGGAACAAACGTCTCCGACTGATTTCCATTGATAAGAATGGAGTATGTCATGGTGCTTACACAAAGCATGATCAGGGAGATCCATCTCTCTCCAAAACCCATCTTCCGCATGATCTTAGGCAGAAATCGCCATTCTACTCTATCATATGCTTTTGCCATATCGATCTTCGCAACCATAATACATACATTCCTTTCTTCTTCTTCTTTATCGTATGAAAACATTCAAAAGCAGCCATTATATTATCAGTGATAAAATGCCTTGGTACGAAAGCACTCTGCTAAGGGGAAATCACCTTGTCCAGTAACTCCTTCAACTGGTTAGCTAAGACTTCCGCTACCAATTTGTACAAAACATTGCACATGCTGATCGGACGATAATCTTTCAGTGTCATAGGAGTTTTAACCTTAGGGATCAAAGTAATCAGTGTATGATTCAACTTCTCGGGCATCTCTCCATGATCAATGACTCTAGACACTGTTTGGACAACTTCATCACCAACTATGTCCCAATATTTTTGAAAGAACATAACTGGCATACCATCCGCACCTGGTGCCTTTCTTTGACCCATTTGTTTCAGAGCCATCACCACTTCCTCTCTATCGACCAGTCGCAACAGTCGCGCATTATCTTCCACACTTATCAACTTCTTCACAGAGTCAATGACCCGGGTCTAAAGTGGAAACTGACCAGCAGTGAATAAACCCACTAAATAGCTAGTAAAACAGTTGCAAATCCCCTCCTTTCCCACGAATAATCGAACAGGCAAGTCTCTAATCTTGCGAATCATATTCCTCCTCCTCCTAGCGGATGTTTTCCGATGAAAAAAGTTTGTATTCTTGTCACCCCCCCTCAATCCAGTCCGCTCTAGACCTCTGTTTCCAGTAACTTTCTTCATTCTCCTCTAACTCCTCAATTTCAGCCTCTAGTTGCCTCCTTTGTGTCAATACAGCTTCAGTGGGCGGTAGCCGGTCAAGCCTCTGCAGAGCCCGCCTAATCTTGCCCCTTTTCCTTCCAAATTTCGGGAACGTTAAGGTACTCCACTCCTCCAAATTTTCTCTACAAGTTCCGATCCTTTCCATAGTACTTTTAAACCCCTGCTCCCACCATGCGCTTTCCACAACCTTCGGGCAGTCCTCGTGGTTTGCCCAAAAAGGCTCAAAATGAAAGCTCCACCCCCATTGAGGCTCAACGTCATCATCGCCATTAGTGTCACACACAATCGGCCTGTTATCCAATCGAGATCGTTCCAGATGTCGGACCCGAGCATTTGGATGATTGTCTATCCATGACTCCCACACCACAAACCTGTCCAATCTCTCTTCAATGTACTCCCCTATCCTTCTCCGATTTTCCCACGTAAACTCATAGCCCTCAAAGCCCATGTCTCTTAGTTCCAAGTCAATAAGACACTCATGGAAATCGAACATAGCCCGATCAGCAGAGGATCATCCTCCCCTATTCTCCCCATTGGAGAGAATTTGGTTGAAGTCCCCCCACATAGCCACGGCCCCGTCCGCTGCACCGCGAGGTCTCGTATCATCTCCGACGTTTTATATTTCCCATCGGTCTCCGCCCATCCATAGATGCCAGTAAACCTCCATATTTATCCTTCGTCCACAACTTTAGTATCAATATGATTGAATGACTTTGACATAACGGTCATCCAATCTCCTCCACCCAACAAATACTCAATCCCCCTGCGCGTCCACCACGGGTAGTGTCAGCTGGCCAGCTCTCACCTTCTGGGAATCCCAATTCCTTACGAACCTCTTCATTCTCCTCATCAGTCTGTTTAGTTTCCATTAAGAAAACAACTTGTAGGGAAGCTTGTCGCAAAAGCGACTTGAGAGCTCTAACTGCACGCTTGCTTCCCAATCCGCGACAGTTATAGCTAAGGAGTCGCATTTATTCCCCGAAGGGGATAGGTTCCCCACACCTTTACAAGTGACATTGACAGCTACCGGTGCTTTACTAGCTCCTCCCCCTACTGGCTGCTTCCCCGGGCTCAACAACGTGTTACCATTTTTTGAAACACCACTTCCTCCCTTATTAGAAGGCAAGTGATCCGCCTCCTTCCTTGTACCCCCCCCCCCCCCGGTTGTTCCTTCCCTCATCCTAGCCTCCGCCCCATTCTTCTGGTTCCTACCCTTCTTCCCCTCATTCTTACAAGCCTCTATCCATCATCATTTTTCTTTCCACCCCAAGACTACTTATTCTCTTGTAGCTTCTTTTCTGGGGTGGCGCTTTTGGGCATGTCAAGGCCTCCCTTACTCACTACATGGTCTCGTTCCTTCTCTGCTCCCGCCCCAGTTCGTTCTTCTCCATCCGGAGTCAAATTAGTGTGCATGTCGTTCACGTCGTCCTACATGGTCTCATTTAGCACTTTAAAAGTGTTCTTCATACGTGTCGGGTTTCGATTAACTGTACCAACAGGCTTCCTTGGAAACCTCCTATCCCGTTTCTTCACCGTCATCCACTCTCCATAAGTCCTCCCATTGGTGCGGTTCAGCTGCTGGGTCTCGGGGGCTACCTCACAGTCACTCAGGTCATTTTCGTGGTTCATGTTCTGGCAACTACAGTCAGCCGCTGGCTTCCCATACGTGCCTCACTCACCGCAAATATTATCCAAGCCCTCATGCTGAATCAGGTAGATAACCCCTTCCACTTTGTACTGCAACAGTAGTGGTTTGGTCAGATCGACTTCCACGCACACTCGTACGTATTTTGCCCTCGCTCCCAACTTCGTTGCACGATCAACCCTTATCGGGACTCCTATCAATTTACCAATTTTCATTACCGCTTCGGCATTGACAAATTCAATAGGCAATTCCGGCAGTTGAACCCACACTATTGTTGATTTAACCTTAGATGTCCACGTGTTGAAGCCCCTATACCATCGATGCATAGTGAGGTAAGTGTCACCAAGCAACCAAGGTCTGCCCGAGCTAGCTAGTTCATAGTCCCGCTGGTCCCTAAACCTCACCAAGAAGCATCCGTTCTGCATATCCGAAATATGTAAACCTCTGTTCCTCGCCCATAGATAATTTAGCTATTTCGCTAGGGGCGGATAAGAGACCCGGCGTCCAAGACCTCTCACCACCAACGCCGATCTCCACTCTCTTCGCCATCGTTTTTTCTCAGCAACTGTAAACAACACCAAAGGGCATGTCGGATCATATTCCTCCTCTACGATCACGTCATCTTCCTCCTCACGAGCTGCCACATCCTCAGAATCCGACTCAGCTACCTACCACTTTTCCTCATTGATTGATTCCTTAAAAAGTATATTTGCCGCCCCCTGCCAAATAGAGGTGTTTCCTTTGACAACATCATCTCGTATGCAGTCTCTATATCCATCGGAATTGTGATCTTCAAGTCCTACCCCTTCTTGGTTTAGATCTAGGGCTCGTGCATGTTTTTTCGCTTACAGAGTTTCCCGGTCACTTTTTTCGTCTGGTGACGAGGAGGTTGCAGCCGGCCTCCACTTGTATCCGGTGGCTTTCCTGTCGGGGCCGGTTGCTTGCTGGACGGCGCCGCCGCCATGGTGCACGATCGTTCTCGCACGAAGAAAGTTCGTACAGTTTCCTAGAAAATCGGAGCGTTCCCAAGAGTATTTTAATTGTAATCAGTATGGATATAGTGTCACTTAATTAAAGAAGAGTAAAATGTCATTTTTATCTCTCCCTATAACACTCTTACTGCAATAAATTCAAAATGGAGAAAATTTGATGGATGAATCATCGTACTATATTTTGTAAACTACAATAACAAAACAGCTTAGGATAGGGTCTTATGAGTAACTAAATCTGGACCTTTAGATTTAAGTGGGTCCAGAAAAATCAGATCTAAAGGTTGTCAATTAAAGGCATTTTATTTTTCCTAGTTTTCTTAATTGGCTCTTATCTTCTTCGTTCTAACTCGGATTTCAATTTTTTGCACAGATGGAACGAGTTCATTGTGCGCTACAAAATGAGATCAATATTCAATATATTTCGAGAAACTTTTTTTTACCAACTACATACCATATGGTAACTTTTTTGTTTTTAAGTCGTTTTTGAAAACTTTTGCTCAGAAGGAACGAGTTCATCATGATCTATTGGATCTATAAATTTCTGGGTGAAAAAAATACTGGATAAAAAATTACCATACTTTACCACTAGGGTATGTGATTGGTAACTTGTGGTAACTTGTAGTAAACAATGATGAAAGTCGTAAATGACACTTAATATACTCCTACTATCATGTATTCAACTTTCTTACCATATTGGTGTTCATACCATCATGGTACACTTTCTTACCATATGATATTAAATTGGAGCATACCATATTGTAATGACTGGTAAAAAATTATTCAATTTTTTTGTACTAAAAATATATCAAAGTTGATATCATTTTGAAGAGCATATTTAATCTAATTTATCTGTGCAAAAAAAATTAAAACGAGAGAGTAATCGTCCGTTAAAGATTAAAGGGTAAAACCGAGCATGAAGCGCAGAAACTTGAAGAATCACGATTACCTTTAGCAAGCAGCTATATGCGATAACTAGTTAAACTGGGCATGAATCGTGATTCGTGATCACTAAGACTGCTAGGAAATTTCCGCAACAAAATTTGCTTAAGACTATATATCACTACAAATATTGAAAATAGCAAAAGCTGTCACTTGACCCTTCATGAGTATACGTGCATAAGTTAGTGCTTTTGTTTGGAGATCTCCATGATCAATTTCAATGGTTTTATGTTTACCTCTTAAAGGAGATGCATACCCATCAAATGAAATAATTGTCACGTTAAATAATTTTTCGTCACGATCATGATAGTACATACATCTAAATATGGATATTTAGTAGGACAAATAGCCAATATTTGAATAATCAGCCAACTCTTAGATCCTTCGCACTTTAAATATCGGCAAAAAGTTGAATGGTTTTTGTCACCATAACGATGGTACTCATTCTTGGACCAAGAGTAGGTAGGAATTAATAATTGATAGCTAGTTAATAACTGCACTCATTATTATGGTGATGGACACACAAAAAAGAAAATTATTATATAAATTGATCAAAAATAAATCTTTTATTGTCACACACATAACTTTTTTAAGGGGAGGAATTAGTCTTAGACAACAAAGTCCTTATAAATACACGACAAGCTCGTCATTATTTTTTTTAACCTTATTATAGGTAAATAATCTATCTGCTTAATATATAATGGGTACTAAATATATAATGGAAATTCATTGGTTCAATTTTCACCATTTTGATTTTTTTTTCCCCGAAAAATGTCAAGAACATAGTTAGAAAGAACCACTACCCACAATCCCTTCCCATCCCACATACAAGCCAACAAACAAAGTCAAAAGAATCTAGCCATTAGCCAATTATGGGTTTTATTGTGCTAACGTGGACATACAATTAAAGGCAAGTAGTGTCGCCTAGGAGTCCACCATAGATGGTAAAGACTAAAGAGGCTCTCTTTGGGACGGGTTAGCATGCTAACCCCTTAAGGGGTTGGTTTTTTGACACCCCCTTTTAATTGGTCAATTTTTCATTAATTACTGACAAGTATTAATGAAAGTAAACATAATAAATGTTCTGTTATTAAATACAAAGTAAGCATTAAATACACCACATTAATTACTTGTTTTAAAAAAATCTAAACATATACAAAATACAATTCTCTCTCTCATCTTTGATCTTTCTCACTCCTATCTCTGATTCTTCCTTTCCGAGCAGCCTCCGACCACCAAGTTTCCTCCGACCACCACACTTCGCGGGTAAAATCCGCCGACAAACTCTCTCCGGTCACATGCAAAAATATACCACTGCATTGATATGTTATACCACTTTACTGGTATTTGTACCACTGCACTGATACTCAGATATGACATTGGTGCCAGTGCAGTGGTATATCTACCAGTGCAGTGGTATATCTACCAGTACAGTGGTACAACGTATCAGTGCAGTGGTATATTTTTTGGAGGTGGTCGGAGGGAGTCTGCCGATGGAATTTTCACCGGAGAAGTGTGGCGGTCGGAGGAAGTCTGGTGGTCGGAGACTGCTGAAAAAGGAAAAATCAAATATAGTGAGAGAAAATGTATTTAGTGTAGGTTTTAATTTGAAAAAAAAAACAAATAATTAATATGGTGCATTTAATTCCTAATGTGTATTTAATGTGTGTATTAAATTCTATAGTTGTATTTAATGTACTGGGGGTGTCATTTTTCCAACCCCTAAGGGGGGTTAGCATGCTAACCGACCCCGCTCTCTTTCCTCTATCATCATGAATCCTGCAGTAATCCGAGGAGATAATCAATACTAGATTAATTTCTATTTAAATGATTCCCAATAATTGGTAGCAACTTTGAACTCCGACTTTCCTCTATCATCATGAATCCTGCAGTAATCCGAGTTGAAGATGTACAAAATGCTGCAACTTTGAACTCCAACTACTTTCTAATTCACCTCCGTTGCTTCAATTCCCCGCCCTAAACCTAGAAAAAAGAATGCCCGGCGAAGGAATGGGGTACGAAACCCTTACAAGTGACATTAAATTGCCTTTTACACTCCGCCCGGCGGGAGTTTCCGGCGACATCGCCGTTTTCAGCCAATACCAGGCTATTAGAGTTCGACTTCGAGCCTCTTTTGGATACGTGTATCCACGGCAAGTTCAGCCAATAACATTAAATTGGCCACCTCAACTGCTGTGGGTGAAGCTCGGGGAATGATGAGGGTCATAGAAGAACACAACAGCCCCAGGAAGAATAGAAACTCGTTTCCTACATTTCTGAAACTCGATTCCTTTACTGCTGCCGCCAAGTTCTCCATAACCCTTCCTTCGAAAGTGACCAGCGACCGCTTCAGCCCTCCCATCGGCAACGGTGCCAAATGCCGCCCATCCTCCCGGCAACCAGTTTGGGGAAGGAAGAAGGAAGGGTTGTGGAGGGCTTCTCTCGAACAGATAGAGACCACCAGATAGGGCTTCTCGTCAGTTGTCTCTGTGCGCGTTCCTCTCTCCCGCGTTCACCATTTTGAATTTACTGCCATGGGAGGGTTTCACAAAGGGGTAAAAATGACTATTTTACTGTGTTTCAAGTGGTACGCTACGTTTGAACTATCCAACTCAGAAGCCTGTTATTTGCTCCTTCAGCGTCTTGCGACCACTCTGGCGCAACCTTTGATTTATTGTTGCTCCTACCGCAATCGAAGAACAGGTAATCGCAATTTAACCGATTACTAACGCGGTTAACCACGGATAACCGTGACTCAGTGGTTCTTGATACATCCTTCCACACCGGCGGTACTATCCTAAGACCAAAATTTTTGCAATTCATCAAAACAATTATTGATGCGGTACGGTTAACCGTTAATCGGACTTTGCGGTTAGTGATTAACTGCTAACTGTTTGTGGTGTGATCATGGTTGGCATATATAGCTCCTTTTCAGTTGCGGTTAACCGCGTCTGTGTGGCTATTCGCAACCGCACCAATTTCCAGCCCTACAATTGTAAACAATACATTAGACATTTTTTACACATCGCTGTCTTGTACCAAAGAAGTCTTAAAATAGAAAACAAATGTATAGATCTTTTGGATATTGAAAACAAAGATGAATAAAGGAGAAAGAAAGCTATCCTTCTTATTGTAAAAAAGAAAGGGATGAAAAAATTTCCAATATTGATATGATGAGCATAAATGAAATGAGCGGATAGGAACATAAGCTAATTACGAAATTTTTTTGGATGAATCAATATAGTTGTGATGGTCAGGTAATTGAAGATATATTTTTACAGATTCATTAAAAAATGATTGAAAGAGTAAAAGTGGATTCACTATGTATGCCCACAAATATGCGCATAGTAAGTTAGTAACTCATTTAATTGAATGCATAACATCACGAGTCTCCTCTCCCAACATTTTTGAAAATGGAAACATATAACATGCTTCTTTGACAACCATAGAGACAAAAAGAAAAAAAAAAAAAAAAAAGAGATGAAGCCCGTATAAACAATGTAAATTAGTGTGTAAATAACATTCAATCATACCGTTAAAGAGATGGTTGTTGCACTCCCTCATTCATATTATGTAATTTTATTCTATAACGCGTATGATGCTAAAAAAGCTGTTTCTAGTGACCTGCTCACTCAGCTGCTCACCCACCGTCTGTCTTCAGATCAGGGGGCCTCTTTGTGTACTCAAGTTTCCTATGAAGAAATAAAGTCTGCAATGTTCTCAATGAATGGTGATAAGTCCCCAGGCCCTGATGGGTTTACAGTGGGTTTTTTCCTGCATAATTGGGAGATTGTAGGGGCTGATGTCTCAACAGCTATTATGGACTTCTTCAGGACAGGGAAGCTTCTCACAGAGGTAAACTCCACCTACCTGGCTCTTATACCTAAAATGCTAAATGCTGACTGCATGAAGCAGTTTAGGCCTATCTCCTGCTGTAACATCTTTTATAAATGCATAGCTAAGGTCCTTGCAAACAGACTACGAGAGGTTCTTCCCCTAGTTATAAGTCAAAACCAATCTGCCTTCATTAAAGGGAGACTCATTAGTGATAATGTGTTGCTTGCTCATGAGATGGTTAGGCTTTATAATAGGAAATCTGTATCACCTAGATGTGCTTTAAAGGTTGACATAATGAAGGCATTCGATAGTGTGGACTGGGACTTCTTGGAAACAGTTATGGGGGCAATGGGGTTTCCTAGCCAGTTTGTAAAATGGATCAGTATATGCCTGCACAGTACCAAGCTCAGTGTTAGCTTTAATGGGGGCCTCTGTGGTTATTTCTCTTCAAAAAAGGGGTTGAGGCAAGGGGACCCTTTGTCCCCTTACCTATTCACAATCTCAATGGAAGTGTTGTCTTGTATGTTGAATAGGGCCTATGTGCTCAAAACTCTTCCCCCACATCCCCAAACACATAGGATAGCTCTATCCCACCTTTGTTTTGCGGATGACTTGCTCATTTTTACTAAAGGGACTTGTGAGGCAGTGGAGACCACAAAACAGATCCTAGACATATTCTATACTGTGTCAGGATTGAAATGCAATCCAACAAAAAGTGAAGTTTTCTGTGTTGGAATAGATGCTGAAACTAAGGGTCAAATCACTATGAGAACTGGATTTGTAGTTGGGGCACTTCCAGTACGTTACTTGGGAGTCCCCCTGATTGCTGGGAAGTTAAATACTGCTGATTGTGCTGCTTTAGTTGAAAAGATAACTGCTCGAATTAAGGGTTGGAATGTCAGAGCTCTCTCCTATGCTGGGAAACTGCAATTAGTTACAGCTGTTATTTCTAGTATAACACAATACTGGATGGGGATTATTACTCTGCCTGTCAAGGTGATCAAACAGGTTGAAAAACTCTGCTCTGATTTTCTTTGGAATGCTGAGGAGGAGGGGAAAAAGGCAAAGGTAAACTGGAAATATGTGGCTAGGCCAAAACAGGAGGGAGGTTTGGGGTTCAAGGATCTCAGAAGTTGGAATTCTGCCTGTCTTATCAGGCATCTATGGGCGTTGGCTTCTAATTCCTCCTCTCTATGGGCTCACTGGGTTCGTCAGTATCAGCTTACCTATACATCTATCTGGGACATTCCATCTTCAATAAACTGTTCTTGGGCATGGAGGAAGGTCTTAATGCAAAGGGACTATGCAGAGAACCATCTCTCTGTTAGACTTTCTGAGGTCTATTGGGATGGCCAGCTTATGAGCAAGTACTCAGTAAAGAAAGTTTGGGAGTCTCTTCGACCCAAATATGAAAAGGTTCCTTGGTATGGATTAGTCTGGAAATCTCTATGTACACCTCGAGACAAAGTTCTTGGGTGGCTTATTATCCTCAACAGGATAAGCACATTGGACAAGGTGCAGGCTTGGAGTCCATCTGTTAACAACATATGTCCCCTATGTACAGCTGCACCAGAGTCAAGAAGTCATTTGTTTTTTGATTGCCCTTATTCTCAAAAGGTCTTGCAGGCTGTCTTTCACTCGAGGTTCCAAGTAGGAGGAAGCTGGGATGAGAACTTGGCGATTGCTTTAGGCCGGTTTAAAACAACTTCACCAAATTCTGACAGGGGCAGGCTGTTTTGGTTGACAGTGGTGAGTGAGTTATGGCGAGAGCGGTGTCGACGGTTGTATGGTAACGAGACTCTAACAGAGGAACAGCTGCTGAAGAAACTGCAGCGGATGCTGCTTTTACTAAGGAGTGGTTTCCCTCAAGTTAGTTCAGTAGTCAGTGAGGCCGAGATAATCAGTATAATGTAACACATTTGTTTGATTCTTGATTTTAGACAGGTTTGTTGTTGTTAGCTGCTGTAGTTGTAGCCAGGGTGCTTGCCACAGTCTCTGTAATCAGACAGTTTGTAGCTTGGTACCAGTTAGAATGGTGTTTTGCCATTCTTTCTTGATGAATACACAACTTATTCATCAGAAAAAAAAAAGATTATTATAAGGAAAAAAAATATATTCCATTGAAACTCCAAGCTACATCAAAAGGCAAACATTTTTCTCTATGATGAAAATCGATTGTACATGTATCATGGTAAAAAATCCTATGTGAACTTGGAGTTTATAGATTAGACTTTATCTGCAAAAATGTTGAATTTACGAATGAGCATATATACTAGGTACATGTATTATTAATATATATAAACCTGAATGCAGGTTATTGTTGCCTAATAATATGAATTACTCACATTTACAACCCACAGCGAAGCAAAGTCAGGAGGACAATGCAGGTTATTGTTGCCTAATTTAATATTATAAACCTGAATGCAAGTTACTGTTGCCTAATAATATGACTTACTCACATTTACAACCCACAGCCGAAGCAAAGTCAGGAGGACAACCCTTAAATAAAATTGACAAGAGAAGCAGGAAGGTAAAAAAAGCATTATATTTGTTGATGATGGTGTACCACCTTTGCCTCATCGTTAGTAGTATTATCCGAGCTATATTTTTTCGTAAATATGTATGGTAATATATAAGGGAGAATTTTAGTTTTATAGCATCTATATTTTGGTTTATCAAATTTTTTTTAAGGGGATAGGTATAGGTTGTTCGCTCGATCTGACCCGCCTAATTCTTGATCCATTTTGTTTAAATTATATGTAATTATATTTTAATTATTTATGATTTTTTAGCTATAATAAAGTTATAAATAGGCGAGAACTCCAATTTTGTGGAAAATCTAACTACAATTATCGTGTCATAATTTGCTTCTTGATTTTTTTATAAAGAAAATAAATATTTCTTGTACTTCATATATATTCTATACAGATTCTGTATTTTTACAAGATTGCTGATCAAATACTTTGAGGGGTCGTTTGGATGGGTTAATTGTCAATGTGGTATTTGTAGTGTAAAATAACTCATTTATTGCTCATGTGGTATTTCAGTGTTATTTTAGTGGTAATTGAAATAAAGTATCTCGTTTGGTTGAACCATGCAAATGTGGTATTTGACATGTGGTATTTGGTAAAAGCAGAGTGATAAAACGAGTTATTTCGAAATAACACATGAGTATAAGTTATTTCAAATAACTCGTTTTGAGTTATTTGTAAATAACTCACTGTCCAAATAACCCATTTCACTAAAACGCTGCCAAACGAGTTATTTGCATCCAAATAACTCATTATGAGTTATTTGAACCCAAATAACTCATACAAATACTCCATCCAAACGACCCCTGAGTTCTTATCTAATTTATTCTCCGATAATTTTATAAAAAAGCACTCCAAACATCAACATTACTAGTGAAGTGGAATACACAATAAACAAATATCAATATCTGGCCGACGGGCCAGGTTATGTGGTAGTTTTCTTGTTAAGATTTGTATATATCATGGGTATAAAAACTAACAAATGACAAGTTCTGAATGTCATATAAAAAATTATGAAACTCAACTCTAAATCCAATTTACTTAAATTTTACTTTAATAATAACATGAAAGTGTAATATATATGAAATTGGACACCGAATTTTCAAAACTTTGTACACTTTAGGATTTGTCTTAAAGAGTGTCATTAATTTTATATATTACCTGTTTTGAAATTGAAATATTCAGATTGAACTATTGAAGACTAGCTATAGAACCATTAGGTCAAGTCCATATTCGTCACTTCATGTTTTGTTGACATGTACTCTCCCGGGTAAATGCCATATTTGGTCACTTGGATTACTAAATTGTGTTATGTTTAGTCACTAGAAAAATTTAATATAAATTATGGTCATTCGAATTATTAAAACGGGTCACATTTAGTCTCTCTCCCGTTAGCATCCATCCAACTGCGGTCACTCGAATTTATTTTTTTTCTTATGAATGTCACTCGAATTACTGAAACGTGTCACATTTAGTCACTCTCCGTTCGCCTCTGTCCAACTCCGTTAATAGAGTTGGACGGAAACTAACGAGAGAGTGACTAATTAATAGCATTTTAATAGGTTTGGGTAATATTAAAGAATCTGAAAAACGTTTGGATAAAAATAGACATTACCCTATAATTTAAATTAAAAATACTAGAAATATTAATTTTTAATTAAAAACTTAAGAAACAAAGTATAACATGATTAATGTAGTTAAATTATTCAAGTAATTGAGACTCTCACTTATTTACAACTTTATTGTTGCAACATATGAGGCAATAAAAATAAAATTAAATGTGAATTAAGTAAAATTATACTCATGTTCGTCCTGTCCCGCTTATGGGATGGGTATTACCCACTTTAAACAGATAAAATAGATTATGTAAAATAGATTAGGTCAAAGTTACCATTCTATCCGACATCATTGTGAATATGCCCGACATCATAATTCCTTCTTAATTATGAATGTGTTTACAACATTTAGTTCCTCGAATTGAAGGCTTCTAACTGTAGTAAGTTTCGAAGGATGGAACAACATCTATGGGATGCAAAATCCATGTTTTAGTCATGATAAATTGCCCCTCATAGATTGTTCTTCTCTAAAGATATTTTGTGTGAAAATGATGTTTCATGTTTGCATAACTTTTGCCTTCAAATTTGCTACCAATGAAATGAAGCAGTGGAGTCACTGATATGGATAACGACGTTGTTAAGAAAAAAAGAAGTGACAATTAGCCGTGAAGATAGTATAGGTAGGTGATGAAGATAGTTTATATTGTTAATGGTTGAGAGAGTAACATGTTGATGTTGGGCCAATGGTAAAGAAGTCGAAAGAAAATTGCTCTAATGTTTGACAAAACATAGTAAAATGAAATGAAGTGTAATTAAATTAGGTTTCTTAGAATTTAGATTCCTTGCTTTGTTCTTGGTTTTCATTTCAATAAGGAACTTCATAGATCACTCGGTATAATTGTTGGAAAACTCTATGTTGTATCTCATTTTATCAATTTTCAAATAATTGAATATTTCATATTATTTTATGGTCGTAAATAAGAAAATATATTATTTTGTAAAATTGGTATCTTTTAATTATACTATTCACTTAAACATGAAAAGAATGAACTTTGAGAGAAGATTTGCCATTATCATAAAAAAGAGAAGACTATAAATTCAGAACTATAATAATTATCATTATCAAATTTCAATGCGACAAGAGGACAACTGAAATGAAACGAAGTCTAAGAAAATTTTTGCAATAATTTGTAATCCAAAGTAGTTAAATAAAGTGTGGTTCCTTTGCATCATTGCACGGTACCAATAAAAAGATATCTTACTTTATATAATTACTAGGTGGCGATGTCACGCCTTGTCGCGGGAGGAGATGGCCTATCGGCATGTATTATGTGACCCGTTATGGTGTTTAGTTAGTATTATTAGCCTAAAATTAATTTTTTGTTAGTAATTTTGTTAATAATATTGACTTGACAATATGATATTGAACAAGAAAAGATATATGACAGTGAACATCCAATTTCAAATATTTTGAAATTTTGGGTTGATAAACTATATCTACCTAAACCCAAGTAGACCCATTGATTATAAGTAGGGTATGGGTGACTTATATATGAGTTTGGAAGTTGTAGATGAGTTTGGGTAGGGTATGGATATTTACTTCCATAATCTAAATGTGTATGAGTTGGGTGTGGATACCCATTTATTCGAAGGTGTTTTAATTACACATACAAAAATGAGAACTATTTGTAGAACTTCAAAATTTTAGGTACCAAAATGTAGTAAAAAAATTAGGTACTAAAATGTATTGTTCCATCAATATTTTGATTTTTGAGGACTTGTATGCTAAAAAAATAAATTTAGGCCATAAATCTAAGATCTATTAAGTTTATGTACCGAACTATAATTTGCATAGTTGAGGCTTAATTCCTTTCATGGTGATGTATTTAAGATGATAATTATTTACTTTTTTTAGAAAAATGGAAACTATTTATTTGATATGTGTAGGTACCTAGTCAAACATATAATTGTTGAAAATCTAGCCCGGGTGAAAAAGAAAAACTCTATAGAGAAGCAAAATGAATACAAACGGGAACTCGCTAAAAATTTCAAGCCTTCAAATCCCATAGTGGACAATGATGACTTTCTAGTAAGTAATAGTCATATATCTTTATTTTTAATTGGACTCGACATTGAGCTGAAAAAGTTAATGGTTCATGATTCAATTACTAATTATGGTTAGACGAAGAAGGCAATGAAAGAAATATATAAAGTGTTATGATTTTTATTATTGTTTTTTTTAAACATTGTTTTATTAAAATGTCAAACAAAAACTTCGTACAGATCAATATCTTAATGTACTCGTATTATATTTTACTAAATATGTTGTCACATCACCGAATAGAATGCTCTTTTAAAAATGATCATTATTATTTCAAATGGATATCATACATGTTTATTTGAAGTAAAAATCTCATCAAAGACCAAAATAGTCGAATCTTCTTCTACAGTTGAGTGATACAACATCTTGTATGGTACAAACTAAATTTATAATTTTATGTTACGGTGGATTGGATTCATGAATTGGTGGATTGGATTTATGGATTCAAGTGAAATGTAAACATTGGACCAATATGTAAATTTTAAAAATTGTAGGTATGAAAATCTCATAAAATTTAGATACTAAAATATAATTGTTCAATGATTTTACTTTAAAATTAAATTTGGGGTATCAAAATGTAAAATATACATTATAATGACTAAGTTGTAATTTAATTAAATTTGAGATATCAAAATGTAGTTATTTTAGTAACAGTAACCTCACTTCACGTTTATATATAATAATTATTGTTGTTTATAAATTAATGAAATGTATTCGGCCAACGAGCCGGGTCTGAATCTAGTAACTACTGGTAAGCTTGTCCACCGCCAAGGGCTAAACGAATGACTATAATGCCAAATGTGGGCATTGGGAGGCTATTTTCCCTCTGATTTGGGTGGAGACCGCCAAGCGCCAAACACTAAGAACTTCCCAACTGTAACTAAAGTGGAGAGTCTGGAGACTAGTCTGATGTAGGTGTGAGTTCATCTCTTGTGTTTCTAGTATGATTTAGTAATTTTAGTTCGTTTGGATGAGGAATTGTAACGGATCAATTTGACATAATTGTCTCATTTTGAGATAATTGTAACAAATTGCCTCGTTTGTCAGCAAAAAATTTAGATGGATCAATCTGTCTGAGGTATTTTGAATTGATCCATTTTGAGTCAATTTCAATTACCTGGGGTGGTGGCAGGTAATTCGAATTGACTCGTTTTAATTGCATCGTTTATAAAATGAGACAATTGATCAAATTAACTCATTTCTAGATTGATCTATCAAAACAACCCCTTTGTGATATGCTTTGTCGTATTTATGTTCTACTTTTCCGGTATGATTGGCCTTATTTATGTTCCGCAACATTCTATTTGTGACTTCAACAAAAAAAATTATTCACCTAAGCACAACCCATATTTATGAAAACAATACTTATATTAATCGTCATTATCCACTTTTGAAATTGAGGAGTTGGGTTGAGTTGTGTTTTGCCCAAACCTAACCCGCTTTACACCCGACTCACACCCATAAAACGAAATGACATCATTTGTATCTAACCTGAACAATATGGATGTTATTAGCCTTTATGTTTATATAAACCTAATAATATGAATACATTATGGATGTTAGTATTGTTTATAGAGGGAAATTTTCGATAACATTACAATATCGATGTTGGAAGAAATAAGATATACTTATGTTCGTGAACCCATAGGTACCCATTGAGTTTGGTTGAATTTTAACTTCTAAAACTCAATGGGTATTTTACCGAATTTTTTAATGGGTGTAACTTGGTGAGTTGGATTTGAGACCTAACCTGACCCATTATCATCCCTCTCTGGAGGTAGTTGGCCTGACCATGCCTCGAGGAAGATCAGTGTTCCCGAGCCCAACGAATGAGAAGCACCCTCAGTTCGACTCTCGGCGCAAATTAATTTTCTTGGCTGTCATCACCATTCACCACTCACTAAGGATCACCATGGTGTAGCACTGTAGCCCTCAAACTCGAAATTGATGAGAATGTTTGGCCCTTTTCTTACTTCTCTCAACTCTCAAGGTTGCTCTCTAGCCATGGTGGGTCTCCAGCATCAATATTCCCTAGCCGATGGCACTGGAGGAACCTTGCTTGTGAAGTAACTCATCTGAAAGGATTGGCAGATTTAATGAGCACCCTCAGTTACATTTGAGAGAGAGGTGGAGACAGGATCCCCGTCGATGATTGCAGCAGGATACTGAGCATCACCCAACTTAATTGAACGATCAAAAGCAAGCAATGAGAGACCAATCACGCAATCCACAAATTCTTTAAGGTAGCAGTTCAGCTTACAGCAGAAGAATTGTGTCAAGTCAACTGAGATCAGCTTATCTGTCCATTCATTCAGTCACAAAAGAATTGTCATCGGGCAAAGTAACATCCTCAAATAATCAAACAGAGAGCCAGTATAAAATGGTATAGATCTAATTGTCATGTTGTCCAAATTGCCAATACAAGAATTAGGGGGAAAACAACTACCAGTACAAGCAGAAAGACCAATAATGATAATACCAGCCATAAGTATCCAGCAGTTGGGAGAAACACATACTTGTCTAATAGATCAATAGCGCTTGTCATATTTCACAAAGAACAGGTTGTGTACCTTGCAAAGTGATTCAGAACGACCTGTTTCAAGAACTAACAATAGACGGGTGTGACTATTCCTATCTAATTGATCTGAAAAGAAGGAAAGGAAACACTAACCAAAATCAGAAACTGTGGCAAAGTTGTCAACGACGACTTTCCTGGACATTCAATGGCACTGGTAAGAAGAGATTACGCCTTCCTCAACAAAACAGAGTTTTTCCCCTCCCGTTCTAACTAGTACTTAAATGTGGACAACAAATGTAAGCTACTGTCTGCTTACAGATCATAAACAATAGATGGCTCTTGACAAGATGACCCTTTAAAAAAGCAATCAATGAGTTCCTTTGGTAGACTATCAGATCCCACGATCAAGCACTCCAATCTCTTAAAGGGGGGTGGCTGTTGTTTCAGAAATTCACAAACATCATCCACTATCTACAGAGAACATAGACAAATTAAAGAGTATAAGAAAATCTTCTCGAAGGAACCAATTACGCCATTCATGCATTAGGTCAAAGTATTACCTCAACACTACAGCCATGTAGCTTCAAAGATCTTGCATTATGCACACCATGGAACAAGGAGGTCAAATTTTGTTGCATCTGTGCCTTAAATTTGTCAGAATCATACCCTGGGACTTTGAGCATCCCAATATCTGCATGATCTAGGGAAGGAAGGGTTAACTTGGAGAATCCGAGGGAGTCCAAGTCTTGACGAACGTTCAAGTATGTGAGTTTCGGAGTGAAAATTTCAATCTTGAATTGATCCATGGCATTCAATTCCAGGTTATCCAATTCAGGTCCACATACCCTCAGATTCCCTTCACTTTTTGTGCAAGGAAGGAAGCAGTCAGACAATATCAAATTCCTCAGATAAGGAAAGTTGCAAAAGAGATCAAGATCATCCCCCTGATCAGTATCCAACATGCAAGCCCTCACATTCAACGTTGTCAGCATTCGGAAACCAGAATACCCAAATCCACTGTCAAGGGTTACAGATCCTAACTCTAGAGTTTCCAGATGATCACAATTCTTGATTGGTCCAAACAAAAAGGAGAATCTGTGAGTATCATCATGATTGCTGTCATATCCCGTGTCAACCACTAGATGTTGAACCCGATGAGAAAAAGCATATTTGATGACCCTCACCATCATGCTCTCGTGTCTTTGAAACCCATAGCCTACATCATCAATGTAGCTAACCTTGCGGACATTGAGGTCATAGCGGAGTGACAGAACCTTGCACACAAATTTTTCAAGACGCACAAGCCCTCGGAGGGCACTACTACGCAGATCAAGGACAGGGACATGCTTCCACACGCGACTCCATGATCGGGACAACTTTGAGGTCCGAACGGCGGATTTGGTATCGAGGAACGAAAGAATGTGATAAATAATGGGTTCGGGAAGATGGCTTAACCTGTCAGTAGTAGATGAAGTATCTTCCACCTTTCGACGCCTTTTCCCAGCTTTCCTCAACCCACAGTTACACCTCCGCTTAACCATAACTTTCTATGTGGATTCAACGCAAGGCAACTACATATACTTCCAATTCTGGGAACCTATAAGCTTCACCGAAACGAATGGAATCAGTAACTATAACAAGAAAAGGGAATCCATCAAACATCACAAATTTACCTGTCAGTTTCGGAAGACCAGTACAAGGCGATCAAGATACTCTTATCGTCCCACCACCGCTGCAATTCAAACTCTCCGTCGAACTCTGACCACAATCGGTGATTATTAACTGTTAAGGCAAAAGAGAGACTAGAGAATTTGGCTCCATTTCAAGATTTAGGGTTTCATTTTTGGCGCGGGCACTTGAAAGGGAAATCGAGAGATGATGTGTTTTAAGGAAAGGGTTAATATCTCTGAAAGTGAAATCGCATCGCATGATATTCCGAAAAAATCAGTGATAGACGGGGTATGTAAAGGGCTGTTTGTTTCATTCTTTTTTTCGAAATTTGTTTCATTCCTTTGAAAATGTGAGTTTTGTAATTTAAATATCCAAAAATTTGTGGTATTATGGTTTTATAACGATATTTTATTTGTTGAGATGTTTTATCACTAAATCTAAAATTATTTTACTATAATTTTCTATTTGTTCGTCATGTTTAGGATATATCCACAAAAGAAGGACAATCGTACTAATAAGTATAATGTTGTCACAAGTATAATAATAATAAATGGGGAAATTCTGTTTAACTTTTAATGTAACATATATAAGTTATTAATTCTTTGTAAGAGTAACACATAGCAACATATATTAGAACCGAGAGAACAAAAAATTCCAGGTTTCATGAAAATGTCAAATGAAACTAGAACACAAGAAAGAGTATAAAAAATCTAACTCATGTTTTCACATTAATTAAATATTTATATTATTTCTTTGTTGTCAATTAATTGATTAATTATAATTTACAAACCTTGGAATATTAAAAGTTCAAGAGGGTATATGGGTAAAATCGCATAATGGATATATGACATGTTTCAAATCCCACATCAATATGTGGGATTTACAAGTCCGTGAGGCCCATGGATTTGGTCTCTAAAAAAGTGCAAGCAAACAATGGATTTTCTTTAAATCCATTATGAATTTTACCCAAATCCATCAACCCAATTCACGACGCAAACGACCTCTAAAATCGTAAATTAATTTTGATTCAACCTTTTCATAACATAAAAATCACCTATCGTTTTAGATAGGTATCCATCCAGTATAACCAATCCGACTCAGAGATAGGATATTTTTTTATAGAAACCTGCACGGAGCTTTATTGATCAATCGAAACTGTTACATTATCCAGACTTAATTGATCAACCAAAAATACTGGTGGGCGGTCAAACCACACTTCAGCTTCATCCCATCTTGTCTTTGAGTGTGCCATTATGTGAGCTGCCGAGTTAGGATCCCGACATACATGCCTCATTATGCCACCTATTGATTCAAGTCGCTTCCTCACTTCTCGACATATAATGCCAAGTTCCATTTCCACCTCTTCTGCCTCGCGAATAGCCTTCATCGCTTTAAGTAGTCCATTTCCAGAACCGGGGTTCCAACTGGTGTTTGGTGTTGGCAGACAAGCATCATCCCGAACTCAACATCCAAGGCTTCCCCGAGCTCCACCTCCTTCATACCTTGACTCCGCTTAGCTGTTGCCATTAGAAACCAGCCTTGGTGGTCACGCACGACAACCACTAGACCTGCTCCCGCAGGATCAATTCCCACGTCGGTGATCACCTTCACATACCCTTCGCCTGGCCGCATCCATATCTTCACCAGTGCTGCCAACGGGGCGAGCCATTCACGCGTTTGCCTCAACCTATATTCATCAAGCAAAGACTGAGCGCGGGAAGTGATCTCCGACTCATCCATCTTCTCACCATTAAATAAGTGGGCATTCCTCTCTTTCCACAACATCCATAGAATCATACTCCAATCCTCCAAGTCTCCCTCCGAAGATTCTTTTGTTGCTTCTCCACCCATACAAGCCACGTCAGCGATCATCTCAAACAGCGACGCCATATGTGATGCTCTCCACAACCGGCTGGCCCAAGCACATTCGTAGAACAAATGTGTTTGGGTTTCACTAAGGTTTCAGAATGGACAAGCATCACCCCGCTTCTGGCGTCACATTCGGTGGCTAACGATTCCCTTGCAAATCTCCATATAAAAATACGCACCTTAGGCGGCACATTCATCAACCACGGTTTCTTCCACATGGTCGAGTCCCCCACCACCGGCAGACCCTTTGTTTCACGTACATCCTCCAACCATTTCTTGATGCCTTCCTTCGCCGTATATCTCCCATCCCTACTAGACAAGGTCCATTAAACCGTACCGTACCAACGGTTCAACCACAAAATACCAGTATCGGAGGCTAAATCGATAGGCAGTATTTAACGGTACTAACGGTTGAACTACGGTTAAACCACGGTTTGGTCATAAATTACCCTATCGCTGACTTTTCTGGTACGGTCTCCGGTACGGTTTCATGGACCATGCTACTAGATGCCCAGATCATCTTGTCCACCTCGTCCATGTTCTGTAACGGGATTTGACGTATCACATCAGCCATGTCTCGAGTGAAGCAAGTCTCGATGAGGGTGTTATCCCACTAATTAGTGGTCTCGTCAATTAACTCCCTCACCGTCGAGTCCACCTCCAAACTCACAGGCGCCGACTGCATAATGTACCCTGGGGTCATAGAAAACCAGCGATCCCCCCAAATTCGAACTAAAGAACCGTTCCCGATACTCCATCGCAATACACTAACCAGGAATTCCTGAGCACTCACAAGACTACGCCAAACATAACTTGGTTGGTACCCAACACTTGCGTCGTGCTCCGAAGTATTCTTATGATACTTTGCTCATAGGATTCGAGCAATCAACGATCTCGACTGCTGATGTAAGCTCGAAAGCCGGAGTGCTAGGAGTGCCTGATTAAAGGTCCTGGAAACCCATTCCTCCCTCAACTTTTGAGCATATCAAAGATTCCCGCGCCATCCATGATATTCTCTTCTCATCTACCTCCTGTCCCCACAAGAATTTGGTAATCATGCCATGTATATCGTCAATAATCCCATCCGGTACCTTAAACACAGACATCGTGTATGTCAGTTGTGCCTGCGCGACTGACTTAATTAAAACTTCCCTCACCGTTACTGACATAACTCTATGCTTCCATCCTGCAAGCTTCTTATGGACACGTTCTTTCAAATATGCAAATAACTCCTTCTTCAACCTGCCCACCTCTGTTACCAATCCCAAATATTTATCATGCTTCTTCACCGCCTTCATACCCAAAATTGAGCTAACCTATAATCGCTGATGTGGTTTTACATTGGAGCCAAAACTGACTTCTGATAACACCCTGATCTCAAGCTAGGGTGCCTAGCTTAACTCAACTCCAATGAATCAATTGAATGGAGTCTCTTCGGCACAAAAATAGAGCAAAGGAAGGGGATGGTTTAGAACGTAAAACTTCTCGCCAAATTGGGAAGAGGCTCGATCGAGTTTGTGGTAACAACTCATCCACAATTGAGGTGTATACTCAATTAATGTTGCGCTTACTTGGTTGATGGAATTCAATCCACTCAAACCAGGACAGATTCACGAGACAAGGTTCTATGAACAAACGTGTTCTTTGATTAAAACTTGAATGAATTACAACGCAATCAATGTGTGTTTAAATAGATAGCTAGGGCAACTACAACTACAAGTCTTCCTAATTATAGTAGTACTAAAAAAACTAGGCTTAAACAGAAAAGGAATAACAATCCGAATCAAACAAGGAAACAAATTTTGCCTTCAACTCCAAGTAATAAAACAGTCTTCAATGCCATCTTTGAGCCTCTCGATCGAAGACCTTCTGGTAAGTACTCCATCAACCAATGCATTGTCTTTGTAGATAGCATACGTACTTTCATGTGGTATCGAGCTCCTGACTCGATTCACAACCCTCTTCCTTGAATAAAGCTCCAAAGTGGCCTTCCTGAACACGTTCCCAGACTTTAGCCAAATTCTGGCAGTTTGTGTTAGTGATTGAGATTGATTCACGATCAAGCAATCCTGACTTGTAGATTGATCCAATTAGGATTATATTAGTCCCCCCTTCATCAAAAAGCTTTACTCTCAAAGTTGATTCCTTTCGCTTCTCAAACTCGTCACACAACTGATCCTAAATCGGATCAAAAGAGGGCTGCTCGAACTTGCCTTTATGGAAAATTAGTTCAGTGTTCTTCATCCATAAAATTGGGGACTTTCGATTTAGACATTCCCATTTCAATTCGTGGTTACCATCATCCTCACCTCGCTTCGAATTGACTTTCTAGACAAGCCCCGTCTTTCGATTCATCGTTGGCATCGTCGAATCAACGATTCGATGTTTCCCGTCCTCATCGATATTCAAACCTGCACAACCCAGAATTTTCAATCCCGATTTGTGCGTTTCTAGCTAAAGCATCGCTCAGTTGATTCGAGGGGTCCTACAGCTTCCTCGGTCGACCTTTGATGATTCCGCATCGTTTGTTTGTGTCAAATTGTTTCCTGGCACCCCACCCAATTGCACCATTTCTTCCTCGTGTTTGAGCTCATGCAGGGGCGTTTTAGCGCGTCCGGATCCTGCAAATTAGGAAAATTCGATTCAATTCAATCGCTAGGAGAGCTTCTTTATGACTCATGGAACATTTCGGCATTAGTGGTGAGTTCGGATCGCTTCCCAGCAGCCACACCAACTCTCCCTCTCTCCTGCTCTGCTCCGGCAAAGAAATGCAGAGTCGCCGTCGACGAGGGGTCTTCTTCTTCCTGTAACCAGTTAACATGAATCGCCGAGTGGTTAGGGTAGCTATTTTGGAATCTTTGGGACGTTTCCAAATGGATTCTCCTATAATTCACCGTCAACTAACCTCCAGCCGCCGTAATGCCACACGCCTCTATCAAACTGGCACGACCTGCCCATTAGAAGATGAGTAGCTTACATTGGTGAATTTGACGAGCGCTTGTCATTGCACCTTAATGGCTCTGTAATCGTTGAGCCAATGTAAGTTGTACGGCTTTGGATGCCTGTTGTTCGTCAATCCAAGCCTTTTGATCACATCCTGGCTAATTACGTTAGCACAGCTTTCGCCATCGCGATTATAGAGAGCAATTGACCGTCAACATAACATCGGGTCTGAAAAGGTTCTCTCATTGTTTTGACTCAGGCTGGGCTGTAGTTGTGAGAGCTCTTCGGCTGACAACAAACAATTTTCCTTAGAGTGGAGTTTCAACCTGAATCTCTTCGTCGACCCTTTCTCCATCATAATCAAATATAGCTTCCGTTTGCTGGTCCTCTTCATCCTCGGAGTAATATTCTCCGTCCCTATTGATTGGCCATGTGTCCCCATCCAAAATACTTGAAGCACTGAATTTTGGGGCTGGATCCCTCAGCTTTGGCTAACTGATTTCGAACACCTGCCTTGTCTCCCTCTATTCGAGTTGGAATCATAGGGTTTCCTTGAACAAGTTCTGGAGTAGTCTTCGTCGCCGTTGGGAATTGTCGATTTGTAAAGAGCTTCATCTTTTTCCCCATCTCATTGCAAGATGGACAACTTCCTCCAATTCGACAAATGGTCAAAGCTCCACCTCATATTGGATTTCCCTGTTTAATCTGTGTAAAAACTCTCGATCGTGGCTTCTCTATCTTCTCTGACATCGGCTCTCATTAAGAGCAACTCAAGCTCTTTGTAATACTCGTCAACATATCACGAACCATGCCGAATTTCTTGTAAGGACTCGAAGAGGTCACTTTGGTAATACTCGGGTACAAAGCGACCCCTCATTAGACTTCTCAGCTGGTCCCAAGTCGTTACAGCAGGCTGAAGGTTTCTTCATCGTTGAAGCTGCACCTTTTCCCACCACAATGATGGGTAGTCCATAAACTCATAGGTGGCAAGCGAGATCTTCTGGAAATTGGTGTAATTGCCACATTGAAAGAAGAGAATTATTTTCCTTTCCCAATCTAGGTATGCTGAGACTAGTGATGGCAATGGGTTGGGCGGGGCGAGTACCTCAATACCCATGCCTCGCCCCATGCTACTATAGGTCGGGACAAGTAATACCAGCGTGGGTACGGGGCGGAGCGGGTTGACCCACTCATATATGCGAGTTGCAAAAAAACTACAAGCAAAACTTTACTTTTTACGATAACACAAAGGGGGAAAAGACTTCATGAATGAATAAAAGTTATAATATAATGGGTAATTGAGTCTATTTAGTTGAAAGATCAAGTCTAACTAGTTGAAGAAAAGCCAAAATAGAAGTTATATGAATGGATGGCGTAAGAAATTGACCGAGAACGGGTAAAAAATAGGGCGGGGCGGGATAGGGCGGGTCGAAAGTTGACACTCATGCCTCACCGCACGCTACTATGGGTCGGGTAATTCTCGCCCCATCACGGGTCAAGTCGGGTAATACCCGACGGGGCGGGTTCAAATTGTCATCCCTAGCTAAGACATTGTTGGATCCTAAGAAGGAAGGAATCAAAAGCTTGATTCCCTTCAGGTCTGTCAATACAATCACTTGCCTTGCTTCCAGTGGTCAATTGATATGATTAGGAAATTCATGTTTGAGGGTTTAGTTGCGGCAGTCCGAACTCGATTACCTTATGGGTTGGTAACGTACTCTGTAACTCTTGCTGTCGGAAAATGGGTTGCTCGTAGATGTCTTCAATTCGGTCAATTGGCAATTAATCTGATCAAATTGTGATGTTCAGTTGCGCCATAATTGTTTGGAGTAGTTCGGAGGTATTGATCTTCTCTTCGGCCATTGATACCTCGTCAATTGAGGTTTCCTTCTTTGGTGTAGATTTTGTTCGTACTGCGATGGAGGGAACGAGAGCAGTCGCTGCAGCCGCCCGCTTCTTCTTCGTCATCTGTTCCGATAGTAAAACGACATTGGGGTCAGGGAAAACATTCCCTTTTGATCAGGTCCACCTTTTAGTTCCAACGATGCCTTCCGGTGACAAAATCGTCTTCCTAGCCACCGCGCAGAACCCAGGAATTCCTCACAATCGCTGTTGAGTTGAACCAAGCTCTTGATACCACTTGATAACACCCTGATCACAAAGCTAGGGTGCTTAGCTTAGATTAAATCCAATGAATCAATGTATTGGAGTCTCTTTGACACAAAAATAGAGCAAAGGAAGGGGATGGTTTCGAACGTGCAACTTCTCGCCAAATTGGGAAGAGGCTCGATCGAGTTTGTGGTAGCAACTCGTCCACAATTGAGGTGTATATTCAATTTATGTTGAGCTTGCTTGGTTGATGGAATTCAATCCACTCAAACAATGACATATTCACGAGACAAGGCTTTATGAATAAACAAGTTCTTTGATTAAAACTGGAATGAATTACAACGCAATCGATGAATGTTTAAATAGATAGCTAGGGCAACTACTACTACAAGTCTTCCTAATTATAGTAGAACTTGAAAAACTAGGCTTAAACAGAAAGGGAATACCAATCCAAATCAAACAAGAAAACAAATTCTGCCTTCAGCTCCAAGTAATAAAACAGCCTATAATGCCATTTTGAGCCTCTCTATAATGCCAGTTTGTAGATTAGCATACATACTTTCATGTGGTATGGAGCTCCTGACTCGATTCTCAACCCTCTTACTTGAATAGAGCTCTAAAGTGGTCTTCCTGAACATGTTCCCAAACTTGGCCAAATTCTGGCAGTTCAAGTGATTGAGATTGTTTATCGATCAAGCAATTCTGACTTGTCGATTGATCCAATTGGGATCATATCAACTTATACCTTTCCAAAACTCACCAACTGGCCCAATTCCTACTCAACGTTCGTCAGTATCTTTCGAAGATACCCTTTCTCCTATACTGTGGCCCTAGCAAAAAAGATAGAGTCGTCAGCGAAAAATAGGTGGGACATCACAGGGGCGCTCCTCGCCACTGACAGTCCGTGAATATGCCTCTCAGCCACCGCCTTCGACGTGTAAGACGACAAACCCGCCGCCACCAAAAGAAAAAGATATGGTGATAGAGGGTCCCCCTGTCTTAGTCCACGACTCAGAACAATCACATCTAACTTGTGCCCATTCACCAGGATTGCTAAGACGAACAAATATGGCAACAACGGATCTCCTTGGCACAACCCCCGGGTCGGTGAGATAGAATCATACCTATGTCCATTTACCAGTACTGCGTATATGACTGATCGAACACACATCATCATGAGTCTAATCCATCTCTCTACGAAGGCACTCTGCTCTTGTGATATAATCACATCCAGAAGTCCCTTCAATCGATTTGCCAATGCCTTTGCCAGGATCTCGTATAGAACATTACACAAACTGATCTGACGAAATTCTTTTGCCATCGTCAAATTCTTCACCTTTGGGATCAGGAAATAAAATTATGATTTAGACCCTGAGGGATAGACTCCCACTCAATAATTTGCAGAAGAAAACCCGTCACATCGTCTCCAATAATATGCCATCTGAAAGAAAAGAACTGACAACCCATTGTTTCCTGGTGCCTTCGTCTTACTCGTCTGTCAAAGTGCAGTATATAACTCAACTCTCGTCATGTGTCTCGTCAGACGTCAGTCACGCATTCAACTCTACTCCCACTTGTTCCTCAACCGAATCGAGAACTAGTGATGGCGTAGGCCGCCCACCTCCAAGAAATAACATGCCAAAGTATTTTGTAAGGAAGACCGAGACCTGATCAGTCCCCATCCACCAGTGGCCCGATTCATCGTTAAGCTTGCGGATTGTATTCCTTTTACATCGAACACTAGCTTTTTTGTGGAAAAAGCTAGTATTTTTGTCTCCCCCCTAAGCTAGTCAGCCCTCGATCTTTGTTGCCAGAAAATCTCTTCATCACACTCTAGTTCCTCAAGTTCGGCTTGGAGTTGCTTTCGCTGGTTTAGATTTTCGTACGTCTTTTCCTTCCACTCCAAAGCCTTCATCGCAGGTTTAACCTTGGCCTTCTATTTATTAAAATTCGGGAAAGTGGCTTTGCTCCAACTATCCAATCGCCCTCGCACTTGTTCGAACTTTGCAAAGTTGCCCCCGGTTGCAGCTCCCAAGCTTCCTCAACTTTGCCAACGCACTCTGAATGGCCATCCCTACTTCACCTCTTCATATACCTCCCCAAGGGTATCACACCCAATCGGATGGTGATATGATCGGTTGATATCCAAGTGTGTCATTCGCGCTTGGCTCATTTATCTCGCCAACTAGCTGTTGCTACAAATCGGTCAAGCCTCTCCTCAATACACAACAAGAAAGATAATATTTTACGATCATAAAAAATGGTCGCAATTACAAATAAAATAGTCTTCGAAGTGATTTCACGACCAAAAAATGAAGTCGCAATAGTGGTCGCCTATAGTGCGTCGCCTAATATAGAGGCGACTCCTCTTAATAGTGGTCGCGAAAAGGGTTATGTTCAACGACCAAAAACTTGGTCGTCGAAAGCTTTATTTACAACGACCATTTTATATGGTCATGAACCATATTGTTTTGGCGACAATTATGATGGTCGTAATTTCACCCATTTTCGATGACCATTATGTTTGTCGCTTAAAGTGATGTTTTGGCGACTGAAATGTTGGTCGTCAAATGTTTAACAAATTGGCGACCACTTGTTTTGGTCGCAATACTTCTTGCCACCAATGATGAGGCTACCAACGATAATCTGTTAGGCGACTCTGAAAAATGGTCGTCAAAAATATTTTCGCTGACTGTTGTAGTTCTGGTCGCAACTAATTTTCATGACTACTTTTAAAATGGTCACCAAAATAAAGTACAAAGTGCTTATAGTTTTGTGGCTCACTGAATGTAGAAACACAACACAATATAAGGTGACATAATCTTATACATAACACAACCTGCATTACTTTAAAGTTTCCACCATACTCCATCCATTGGTATCCTAGCATTTTTGAAATGACATACAAATACGACACAATCTACTAGTCATGTTTAACATAGTTTGTCTTCTCAATAATGAGATGTCAAAAGACAAGTTCTCAATATTCTATTCACTAATTCAGCTACCTACACTAGTAGCACTTCACAAAATGTACTCCACCACGCTTAGCTTGTAGCACTTCCCAAAATATCGTCCATCAAGCTTATAGCGGTTCACAAAATTCTTCCCAATTTCTCCATCATGATCATTCAATTGCCTGAAACGTAACATGTAAGATACATAATATGCATAAGTAATCTTGACCATGAGAAAGAACACTATTTTGTATCATTCGACTAAACCAATATAAGAGAAACAACCTGGTTGTCACCCTAAAGAAAACCACAAAATCATATCAAAGATAGGAGACCATAGAGCACTTGAAACAATAGGCTAACACATACAAATATATTACAACCTGGCTGTCACCCTAAAGAAAACCACAAAATCATATCAATGATAGGAGACCATAGAGCACTTGAAACAATAGGCTAACACATGCAAATATATTACAACTTTCTCATAATCCTTTGACAACTTAAACTACTTGTAATAATTATTTCCTAAAGTTCTGGCCACACATGTAAAGTATAAGGAAATTAGATCACTTACGAGGCATCATGCCTTGAGCCTAGAGCACTTGCATTATGCTTGCCAAATCTGTTTGTGTCTTTGCAGTAGCTTCTCGGCTTTCTTGAAGTTGACTTTTCAATTCCTTGTTCTCTTCGATCAATTGATTAGTCACTACTCAATTCTCCTCAAATTGATCTTTAAGCTCTTTGTTCTCTTCAAGCAACTAAGTAGTCACTGTTTGGTTTTTCTCAAGTTGATCCTTAAGCTGCCTGTTCTCTTCCATCATCTGAGCAGTCACGGCTTGGTTTTGATCAAGTTTCTCTCTAAGTTCCATAACTTAAACCTCCACAACTTCTTTTCCTTTTGTAGATGGTTGTGGTGGACCATAACCAAGTCCTTTATAATAACCAGGATCATCACCTAAAATCTCATGAAAGGCTTCGTCTTCAGTTATATACTCTAAGGAACTAGTGATTCTAAACGCCAAACCCTAGTTTTAGGGTTTACTATGTATGTATGTATGTATGTATGTATGTATGTATGTATGTATGTATGTATGTATGTATGTATGTATGTATGTATGGGTATTATAGGTTAGATGGGTATGCGTCATCTGGCGAGTTTAGGTTAGATGTGTGAATAGGGGCCTATAGTGGTTGGGGGGACCGAACCCCTGCTATAGGTAGCCTACCTAGATGGAACCGGTGATAAAACCACAGTGTGGACGGTGGATATTGTCCATTGAAATGAGAGACAAACTTAATGCCCCAGATACGATAGCCTAGATCGAGGTGACTGGAACATAGGTTTAGGGGAGGCGTACTCTGAGGTGTGTGGATAACCACGAAAGCCCATGGAAAATAGCTCATTCATCACATTCGATGACCCTAAGTATCTAGATATACATAGTATCCCTAAGATAGGGGGAGGGATAGTTCCCGGAAGTATCTGCTTAGCTTTGATCAATCTCTAGACTAGTGTTTCCTCATATCCTCCACTCAAAACCTCAAAAACTGATTAACTAATTAGCAACTAGGTGGGAAGTAGGCTAGGGTACCTGGAGACGAGTAGAATATGACCTTGATTACCACTATACGACAATGCCATTCTAGGTTAAACTTGGCCTAGGATGGGATAGTTGTTGATACGTGCTAACCTCTGACAATAACCTGCACGGATTCAAGTGATCAAGCTTTTTGGCTCCGTTGTCGGGGAACCTTGGTAACTATTAGAAAACCATTAAGTTGTTAGTTATTCTTTACCTTTGTTTATTTTTTTTGTTTTGTGTTGTGTTTGTTTTTTGTTTGTTTTTCGTATTGTTTGTTTTTTTGTGTGTTTGTTTCGTGTTTTGTTCTTTCCGTATTTGTATCGTTGTTTGTTTTGTTATCCAACTTCGTACGTCACAGGTTTTTGAGGTTGTGTTTTGTAACATCGTTGTATGCGAATAACGGATTATATGGAAATATTACCTCTTGATTATGAAATCGAGAGAACCCTTCGGAATCTAAGAAGAGTTGCAAGACCTCAACCTACACTAATGACAGAACGTCAAGCTCAATTACCACCAAGGCAAGAACAATGGGTTCTTACTCTAGGCCAAGTGTGGACAATGTTCAATCACGTATTCTTCATCCGACGTTGCCCAACAACGATTATGAGATAAAGCCCAACAGAATTTTAGTGCTTCTAAGTGCGGTTCAATGCAATGGGATGATGAGTGAAGATGCACATGCACATGCGCATGTCAGGTCGTTTTACGAGTTGACGGATGGGATCAAGGTGAACGGGGTTCTTCAAGAGGCTATTCGACTATGGTTATTCCCATTTACCTGGAATGGAGCCGCAAAGAAGTGGTTGAATTATCAACCACATCACTCTCTCTCCTCATGGAATGATCTATGCAACAAGTTCTTTGCAAGGTACATTCCACCTTCTAAGACGACTTTGATGAGAAGTGAGATTAATATTTTCCATCAAGAGGAGGATGAACCATTGTTTGAAGCATGGGAAAGATTTACATCTCTCCTACTCAAGTGTCCTCATCATGGCATAGCCGATTGGTTACAAGTTGAAAGTTTCTACAATGGGTTAACAAAGGAATCACGAAGCCTTATTGATGCGGCTAGTGGAGGTGCCATTCAGAACAAAGAAGTCAGAGAACTTCAACGACTAATCGAAGAGATGTCCCTTAATAGCTAAGATTCAAGCAAGCCAACTTTGTTGGAGGTCAATCTCGAGGAAATAACCCTTATAGCTTGACTTATAATCCAGGATGGAGGAATCACCCAAACTTTCTTTGGTCTTCTCCGACGGAAAGGAAACCCCCGGGGTTTCAATCTCAAGTTCCAATGCAGAATGCATATCAAAGGCCGAGTTAACCGACATACCAAGGGGCCTATCAAGAAGAAAGCCGACCCTCCGATGGCCAACTTGCTAAACTTGAAGACTTGGTAGGGCAATTTGTCACACATTCAACAAGAAGTTTGAAGCTATTGACAAGTTTATAGAAAATACCTCAACCAAATTCTCGAGTTTGGAAGTGGGTCAAAGAAATCAACAAGATTCACTTCAAAATCTTGAAGCTCAACTAAGTTCATAAGCTCAAACTATCTCATTGAGACCTCAGGAACTCTACCGGGCAATACCGAGCCTAACCCAAAAAAATATGGCATGTAGTAACTCTAAGGAGTGGCTGACCATTGAAATAGATTCCTATACCAACTCCAAGGATCCCGGTAAGAAAAGTTCATCAAGAAGTTGTTCAAGAGAAATATATAGCTCGGGAGGAAGTTCAACCTTCCATTGAAGTCAATGTTGAAGATGAGGTAAAGTCTAAGAAGACTCATGAACCCGAGCCAACATCAAAAGGCCCTTATCCTAGACAGTTATTTGAAAGCGATCTCTATCATGAATGTGATCCATGGAAATATATCTTGAAGCAATTAAAGGTAACCATCCCCTTCCTAGACATGGTGTTGAAGATTCCTAAATATACTCAATTCTTGAAAAAATATTGTCGGGAAAGATGAAAATGGAAGAGGTGTCTATGGTATCCGTTAGTGAAGTTGCTTCGACATCCACTGGTTATGGAGGATTCCCTCCCAAGCTACGAGATCCGGGTACCTTCACTATTCTATCCACTTTTGGAGATAAAACTTTTGAATCCGTTAGCCGATTTGGGGTATACATCAACATTATGCCTACATAGATGTGCAATGAATTGGACCTTGGATCACTCATTCCTTCTCCAATGGGAATTGATTTGGCCAACAGTTCAGTTGTCGAGCCAAGAGGAATCATAGAGAATATCTTGGTAAACTATGCTCATATTGTTTATCCAATAGACTTCGTGGTTATAGACACGGAGGGATATGATGCATCCACTATTCTAGGAAGGCCATTCTTGGCCACGACACAGACTATCATTGATATAAGTGGAAGCGAGATCACCTTAAGGTTTGGTGAGGAGGAAATAAGCTACAAGATGACTCCAATCCCGAATTTTCACAAGTATTACAAATGGGAAGATGTAAAGATGGATTGTGAGCCAGTTACACCGCCTACCACACCATCTTCAAGCCCCGAGATAGAATGGTTCAATATGGTCTCCCATGTTGACCCCCACGACAATCAAGTTGAAGGAGTGAGGGATTCTTGCAAGACTATGAAGAAACCGGGCAAGGAAAAGTTTTCTTGCAAAAAGGAAACCCAAGAGTTGTTCAAGTTCTCATCTTTCCGATGGTCATGGAAGAAAGCTCCAAAGGTTCATCTTTGAAGAGAGACATCCAAAAAGGGTAGCCGATTTGTCAAGGGCGACTTAGCTCCTATTCTTGAAAATGTAGAGTTCGGGGAATGCTACAAGCCATTCATGGATAATGACATCTCTGCTAAGGAGCTTAACCCTCACCAACTTGCAATTCAATTCTCAAATGGACCATTTATATATCAATCACCGGATGCAGCTTCCAAGAGAATCCATGGTCTTCACCTTGGAATTCACTACAAGTATGACTTCTACGAAGGTTCAATGGTGAAGAATGGATATCTCTCCATTTGATCTTAAGGAGTCAAGTCTGGAAAAAAGACTTTTAAAGACGGGCTTGTTGGGAGGCAACCTAACATTTCGGTTTGCGTATATTTTCATTTACTTTTTGATTGAATAATAGTTTGGTTAGTACATTGGTAATGCATGAAAAATGAGTGATACGACTTAGACCTGACTTTTGGATGTATGTTTGAATGTTTGGATAAAAGTTTGAAGGTTTAATACACTTGTATATCCAAAACTTTCACGGTTGTGCAATAATATCCAAATTTCCCGGAATACCACTTATATCCATGTTTTGAAGTTGTTCTTTGCCAAATCTATCCATTTCCCAATATATTTTTGGTTAAATACACTTGTATATCCAAAAACATCGTTAAAGAATGTTAAGGAATTGGATATAAGTGGTATTTCGGGAAATTTGGATATTATTGGCACAACCGTGAAAGCTTTGGATATACAAGTGTATTTAACCAAGTTTGAACTTAGGTAAGTGGAGAAAATGAGTTTTCCTGAACAGGGCAAAGATCACGATTGTGAGGCTAAAGATCGCGTTCGCGATCTTGGGTGCTCTAGCCACGATCTTGCCCGTCTCTATTTAAGTAATGGCAGCCTCTTTAGATCTAAGTGTGTTTATTCTCTCACACCTTTCTAGATCTACATGCCATTACTCTCCACGCCTCTTTACTCTTTCAACCCACCTTATTCATTTTCTAGCATCTTTTGAGAAGGATTATTAATTGCTTTTGGATTCCCAACATGACACCTACAAAGATAAGGTACACTTTCCTATGTTTATGTTTTTAATACCTTATCTTTCCCAACATGTGTTGAATGCTTGGAACCTTTAATGCCCATTCTCTACCTAGAATGACATCTTTTTGGCATGAGATTGTTTTTCTTCTCTTTAATAAACCACCTATGTTACTTTAGAAACCTTGGTGGGTTGTTCCCATGCATTTATGATGTTTTCAAAAACCACCCACCAAGTGTTCGTAGAAAGTCCCTAACCATATAGAATTCATTATTTTCAATCCTTTTGATTAGGTATCAACTTCATAGCATGGGGTGATGGTCATTAATTGTTTCTAATTGATGTAGTATATCCTTTAGGTTTAATACACTTGTATATCCAAAAATTTTACGATTGTGCCAATAATATCCAAATTTCCCGGAATACCACTTATATCCATGTTTTAAAGTTGTTCTTTGCCAAATCTATCCATTTTCCAATATATTTTGGTTAAATACACTTGTATATCCAAAAACACCGTTAAAGAATGTGAAGGAATTGGATATAAGTGGTATTTTGGAAAATTTGGATATTATTAGCACAACCGTGAAAGTTTTGGATATACAAGTGTATTTAACCTATCCTTTATTACATTATCTTGGAGCTATCACTCTATTTAATTTCCCTCTCTTGCCAAATCCTTAGTCTCACTCAAGTGTGTGTGTGTGGGGGGGGGGGGGGGGGGGGGGGGGGGGATTTAGAGGTCTAATGATAGTTCATTGGAATGCTATCCTTTTGATATGTGATTTTTGGATTTATGGTTTGTGCAAATGTGTACCACTTGAAGGATAATATACAAGACCAAAGGCATGACTCATGGTGAGAGCTCATTCTCTCTCACCTCTCGTCCTCGCCAAGGTCAAAAGAAGAAAACAAGTCAATCCAAATCAAAAGAAGTGTTTATTGAAGAGCCTCATCCAACCTCACATCTTCAACATCCATCAAGGATACTTTATCAAGATGATCAAGCAAATGTAGAAGGCGGCGTTGAGCACATCACTCACTATTTTTCAAGGATTACCTCTAGACGAAATGTCTTGTTTCAATTGGATCCTTTTCGCCCAACTCGGAATTGAAGATGCTATCTCTTCTAAAGTACAGAAGTTGGAATGGCTAAAGTTGATCTCTATTCAAGAACATATATATCAAGTACTTGTTCTATTGTTTATGCGTACTCTCACTATTCGCAACATGAGGGGTGTCGCCGACCTTGAAGATAACATCCATTTTCAACTCGGGGGAGAGTATCTCCATATGTCGATCCGGGAGTTCACTAGAGCTATGGACATCTATCAACTGAGTTTCATTGATTCACCTAATGACTTTGCTACCAGGACAAGGGAATCCAGCTTCCCTTGTTTCAAGACATTCAATGAGACTGAAGTCAAGAAACCCAATAGTCGACAATGGGATGTGAAGTTATCAAAGCCAGTGAGGTGAAGCCAGAGTGGCATCTCGTACACCACGTGATTTCTAGATCTGTGGGAGGAAAGAACCGGAGAAAGGGAAACCTAACCGCTCGAGATGTCACCTTGTTTCATAGAATGCGTCTTCCACAGTCTCTTCATCTTGGTTTGTCTATCTTATCTATATTCAAGCTCTACGAGATGGATCACCGACTTGCCGCACTTCACGGAGGAGTGTTTGTCACCCGACTTGCCAAATATTTTCAAGTTGACTTTGGAGCCGTACAATTTTGAATGGATAGCAGGACCAGTCCTATGTCCTTCGAGGTTTTGAAGTCAAAGCTTAAGGTGCTACACATGAGCAATGATGGCATTTGCGGGGTACGAGGATTCTCATTTCCAACCAACAATAATTTCGACATGGAGTGAACCATTTTCCGTCATCCGGAAGTTAGAATGGCAAGGGACCAAAGAGGTTTGTCAACCGAGGAAGATCAAGAAGAGAGTGTGCATGAAGGATGAGAGGCGCCTATTCCCACTATTCAACCGATTCACTCACCGAGCAACAATGCAAGAGATTATCGAATTGAGGCGATGATAGCGGCTATCCTTCACAACCAACGTAAGGAGAAGGAAGCGCGAATCCATATCATGGTGTGCATCTATGCCATGATATGGAGAAGATGAACATTCGGATCGACGATGTACCGGCCACATTCAACCGCTTTACCTCTCCCCCGCACCTCTATATGATGAAGAAGAAGGACCCTCTGAGGAGGAATGAGTTCTAGGCATCTAGGGCCTACGTTCTATCTTTTCCTTTTCTTTATTTCAATTAATTATATCTTTATTGTTTATTTTTACTTTTTATACTTTAATTACTCTAGTACTATAGTAGCAGTAGTAGTACTTATTATATATACATTTATATCGTACCTATAACTCCTATTCGACTTCCACTCTATCTTATGCGCTTTATCATTCTGGAAACCACCAAGAAGAGAAAGACTTCATTTGTGAACCTTCACCAACACATAACCTGACCTATGGTAACAATTAGAATCTTTTCTTTGGAAACTCACACATTGAGTACAATGTGTTGCTCAAGTGTATGTGTAATGGGGGGGGGGGGGATGTTTGTGTTTGATCGAATGTTTATCATGATTGGTTGACCCGTTGATTGCTAATATCCTCCCTTATTTGTGAATGTTAGACGTTGATAAATGCTTATGGGAGTGTGTGCTAGTAATTGTTCTTATGTTGTGGTGATGAATGATGAAATTTTAGTGTTTTTGGAACCTTGAATGCTACACCCAAATTTTTTCAAATTTGAGGGTTCCAAAGCACTTTGTCCTTGCAATAACCTACTCGATGTGCTTTGACTTAATTAGATTGATTGATGTGTGGTGCATCTTAGGTGATAGTTGTATGGTTTGAGTATCGGTACGTGAGGGATTCTACTACTTTCTTCCTCTTTTATGGGTCGATAATGTTTGCCACCTTAGGAAGGCATTGTCTGCGAGATTCTATTGTTTGTGTGAAGTAGGAACTTTTACAATTTGTGCTTAAGAATAGGAAAAGAGGTTCTCACGTGAGTGGCGATCGGGCAAAGAATTGAGAGCAACCGTCAAAGGATTGTTCTCTTGGCTCGGAGTGCCCTTCGAGGATGTGTTTGGGTTTCAGATAGCTTTATTTTTTCCCGATCATCTCTTACTACTTACCACCCCAACCACCTCTCCTGCTTACGGAATCATATGCTAAGGACCAAAGGTACCTTTTAGCGATTCATGAGACCTCATAGCTCTCGTTTGTACCCAACATGTGTGGCAACCCAATGTTGAGTGCAGGTTGGGACGTGGTGCTCATGCTAAGACGAATCTGACCATCAATTTTCCCACATGTGACCTTGAAAGGGAAGGCTATGATTCATCCGTTCTTGGTCATGAGGGAGAGATGCTATTATGCAAAGAAAAAAATTGCAAAGGTTCGGTGCAATGTTCATGAACAAAGTAAAAGGAGACCAAAAAAATGACAATCCTACACCGAAAGAAAGAATAAAAGCACCTCCAATAGTTCTAGTAGTTGTTTGTTGTCTGAGAATCCCCGTATAGTTATAATAAAATGGCAACTCCCACATTGAATCACATTTTTATTGATCGGCCAAAGGTAGTAGATATGGTCCTCAAAAGAGAGTTTGTGCTCGCACATTAAGGAGGTAGTAGCATTCATTCATCCCTGTATACTCTTATCTATGCAATGAAGAACTAGCTTGAATACCTCATTGAATTGTCTATCATATTGCATTAGGTTTGAGTAGGTTTGCTTGGGGACAAGCAAAGGCCTAAGTTTGGGGGAGTTTGATAACACCAAACTTGGTGCTATTTACCCTACATATCGAGGTGTGTTTTGTGCCAAGTCATGTGATTAAATGCTTGAACATCGTCAAATACATCCCTATTACGTTTCTATTTGATTTTGATGTGATTTTAGGGTGTATTAGTCGATATGTGTGAATTAGGTACAAAACAAGGTCACAAGTGTAGAGAAAGGGCAGTAATTGAAGATCATGGCATAGAAGCATGGTCGGGATCACAAGTCTCGCAGTCTAGTTGAAGATTGTGGCCCAGAATCCATAGATTGTGACTACGATCTTGGAGGCTCAGGATGTGCACTTTGTGAGGAAGAAGCCTTGGAGAAGTAGAGAGTCTCCTCGGTTAAGTCACGACCAATTCACATTGCCCGTGAGGAAGATTGCGGCCGCGACTCGAGGATCGCGATCGTAAAGTCAGCCCGCGATCTTCCCCTTTCCGAATAGCTCGACGACTGCATTTTGAGATCACGGCCTAGAGAGCAAAGATCGCACCCGCGATCTCCTTACCTCAGGCCATGAACTTGTATGTCTCCAGATTGCCTATAAATAGAAGACCCCTTACCCCCTTTTGAGTTGAGCTAATTTTGAGAGAAGCTTTCTAGTTCTAGAGAGAGAGAGAAGAGAGAGAGAAGCTGAAGGAAGGAGAAGAGAAGGATAAGAAGGAGGAGCTAGGATCAAGGATGCATCTTCTTCAACCACACATGTTCTTCTATTTCTAACAGGTATCTTCTTCCCTCCTTTATGGAGTAGTTGATATGGGTATAATTGTATACTTTTTACCCCCTTTTTCTTAGGATTTTGAGGCATTTACACTATGAGAGGTTTGGTTTTATGCTAGGTTTTGACTTGGTTTAGCATGTTTCAGACTCAAGCAGGTGGAACCAGTCCGGAGTGCGAAGTTGGACAAAAAAGCGCAAAGTCGGGTCAAAAGAGGGAGACAATCACAGTTCACGACAGAAGCATAGAGTTCACGATCAGGAGGACCGTGAACTGAATCCAGCGGCCGTGAATCGCTATGCGTCCAGAGTCATTTTGGCTCACTTAAATGACACGATGCAATTTTGCTCTAGTTCACAGTCTCCGCTATATGTTCACGAACGTGAACTGGGACCGTGTATTGAGCTCAAACTGGGTATTAAAGAGCTTGAGCTGAAGGAAGAAAAGGACAGAGACCTAGGGTAAGAAACTTTTTCTTCTTCTTCTTCTTCTTCTTCTTCTTCTTCAGATTTCTAGAGTAAGAAAGTGACGAACCAAAGAAGAGAAGATGCTAGGGTTTCATCTTCAAGCAAGGTTTTGGGAATTCCTTCCTCAAAAGAGGATCTCTTCAATACAAGGATCAAGGCTAGCATCTCCATGATGGTTTCCCTTCTTCACCCTTGTGTTTTCCCTTCTCCTAGCATGGAGTAGTCCATTATTTCAGTTGAGTGTTTGTAAACCCTAGCTACAATCATGTGAATGTTTGTATGTGTTGAATGATTTGTGTGTGGATGTGTTTTAATATGAATTTGGAGGTATTTTCATGGAAGTTTGTGTTGTGTGTTTGCCTATCAATCTATTTGCCATTCTAACCTAGGTAGAGAGAAAACTCCCTTTCTTTGAAAGAGCCTTGCAAAATTAAGTTTTATTAGGCAAATCTTGTCTCCTATCTAAGTTAATGAAGGGAAACCCTATATGTTCGTATTAGCACCTAGGGTTGGTTGTAACTTGGACGTCCGAACTCCGATTCGAGGGTGAAGTTTTGGCAACCCTTTGTCAATAGTTCAAGAGATCTACTTTGGTAGCTTGAATCTAATTCCCTTGACCTATTGACCATGAGAGTGGTGTTTGTTCACTTGTTGCACTTACCTATGGTTTACAACCTCCTTACCAGATGTGACAATTCGATCCGACAAGTCATAATTGCTAGCTAGGGGGAGCAACACCCGGGTGAAGCCTTCTCAATTTGTGTCAAATCCATTTACTTTTCCAAACGTTTTAGCTATAGATTGTTATTTTCACCCAAAAACCAATTGCTAGATAATGTTTCATACAATCGAAGTAGGGGTACTTGGACCGGCCGGGTTGATATTCAAACATACTTGCCCTATATTTCACCCAATTAAGGTTTATTCTTGGGCCCTAATTGATAGTTTTATTGTAATATTCGAGACGAGTCAAGTTTTTGGCTCTGTTGCCGGGGAGCAAACGACCCATTATTTTGAAAATAATGTTTGGTGTTAATCTAGCTTTTATTTTCTTCTTTGATGTGTTTGAATCTTTCTGTGTTAGATGAGTTTTGGTTATTTTGAGTGTGTGTACGAATGTGTATGACCCGGAGTAATCCGACACCTTTGACGCTACTGGACGAGAATCTCAAACGCACTCTCCGACTCTTGGCTCGTGAGAGGGAGCTAGCGGAAGCAAGAAGAAGGATAGAGGAGAGGGGACAACCACAAGTTGGTCTCGAAGTTGAAGAAGTTGTAGTTGAGGAAGAAGTTGAATCCAAAGAGGAAGGAAGTGAATCCTAGATGGTGGCTAATCAAGGAGATCAAGCGGGAGCTGAGGAGCAACTGAGGACCATGGGATAATATATGGCTCCACGGGTGGCAGATATTCAACCTACTATTCGGCATCCACTCGTGGCCAACAACAATTTCGAGATCAAGCACGCCCTTGTCACCATGATCTAGAACAATGCATTGTTTCATGGGCTTATCAATGAGTCTCCAAGGGAGCATGTTCCAAGGTTCATCGAGCTTGCAGTAAGTTTGAAGATAAATGGGGTTCTCGAAGACGTTTTGAAGTTTAGACTATTCCCCTACTCTCTTGCGGAGAATGCGTCTCGATGGCTAAACAATAGATCGACCCTCTCGATCACCTCGTGGGATGACATGCTCAACAAGTTCATGACTCGATATTGTCCTCCCTCCAAGACGGCGGAGTGGCACAAGAAGATCAATCATTTTGAACAACAGGAGGATAGTCATTGAGGGATGCATGGGAGAGATACTCTGATTACTTCCTCCAATGCCCACACCATGGATTCGAGGAGCAATTTCGGATCAAGACTTTCTATGGAGGTCTCCACCAAGAGGACAAGAATCTAATTGACTCTTTATGTCAAGGGAATTTGATGAACAAGACTCCACCCGAAGTGATCGAGTTCCTCGAGGACATGGCGGCAAAAGGGTATGATTGGGGTTTGACAAGGAGTGGTAAAAAGAGTATTGGAAGAGGAGTGCAAAGTGTGGGGGCGAGTGCTCCTGTTGAAGCCAAGCTTGACCGCTTGATTGATGCGCTTCTGGAGGACAAGAAGCCGGAGAAGAAGCCGGTGACGTCATGTGATTGGGGTGCGAGTGCAAGCTATGAAGAAACAGAGTGCCAAGTGATGAATGAAGAGGTAGGTCTCTTATGAGTAGTTGTACTCTATCTCCCCCACATGTCCCGACAGGTTGTCTGCATTGGAGGAGTTTGTGACCACCTTTGCTAGTTTCAGCTCCAAGAAGTTTGAAAAAATAGAAAGATTCCTGGGGGAGGTGATAGAGAAGTTCACATCCATAGAGGTAGGGTTTCAAAGTAACCAATAAATCTTGACGACCTTGACCACAAGGATGGGGGCCATCTCACAAGCAGCTCTTTCCTGGAGACAATCATATGAAGAGGAATTGAGGGTGGTGACCTTCCGTGGTGGGAGAGAAACCAGAGAAGTACCCCCCCAAGGTAGAAGAGAGGAACAAAGCCACTAATTCCCTCGATCAAGAAGGGGACACAAGTGCGACGAGTAGGGATAAGGTGGGCTCGACTCCTCAATTAGAACAGAAAAAGGGAGAGCAAGTCCACCTCTTCCTTACCCCTCCAGACTCCACACAGATCGCATGGCGATAGATTTCGCTCAGTTCATGGAGTTGACAAACCAATTGCACCTCAACATTCCATTTTTTGAAGCCCTCACCTAGATGCCCAAGTACGCAAAGTACTTGAAAGTCCTCCTCACCAAGAAGAAACTGGAAAGAATGACTGTGACCCTGAATGAGGAGTGTTCAGCCATCCTACAGAACCACCTCCCCACAAAAGCCCAATGATCCTGTGAGTTTCACTATCCCTTGTTTTATTGGCAATATGTGCATAGGGAAGTCCTTGGCGGACCTAGGGGCTAGTATTAATGTGATGTCGTATAGATTTTTTAAAAGCTAGACCTAAGTGAATCCAAAATTACCAGGATGAATATCTAGCTGGCTGATAGATCCATAGTGCATCCTAAGGAGGTGGTTGAGGATATACTCATTGAGGTTGTGACCCTCATTTATGCCATAGATTTTGTCATTCTCGACATCAACGATAATGTGGATGTCCCCCTTATTATGGGTAGAACCTTTTTGGCCACCGCCAAGGCATTGATCGATGTGCATGGGGGGAAATTGGTTCTCAAGGCAGGGGAGGAATAGGTTATCTTCTCAATAGATGATAGCATAAAATTATCTTGCCTCCATGATGATATTGAATACTGTGATGATGAATCCGATTTTATTGCGGCACTCGCGTCTGCTGGTGCCAATCTTACTGAACCCTTTGAGGAGTGTTTTTTGGTAGGTACAGGTGACTCGGAGCCTCAAGAAAAGGAGGGACAATCCTCACAAGTTGAGGAAGCTTGCATTGTGACCCACGAAGTGAAAGTGGAAGCCTTACCCCCATGCCCAAGATTCCCACTTCTTTGGAAGAGCCACCCGAGTTGGAGTTGAAGTTGTTGCCTCCCCACCTTGAATATGCCTTCTTGAGTGACGACGGCAAGCTGCCGGTCATTATCAACTCCAACCTCACATCTGAGCAGAAAACCCAATTGATTGAGGTCTTGTGTCTTCATGAGAGAGCCATTGCATGGAAGATCACCGATATCCGAGGGATCGAGCCATCATTTTGTTCGCACAAGATCCTCATGAAGGAGGGCACCAAGCCGGTCCGCCAACCTCAACGGTGTGTGAATCCTAACCTGGAGGAAGTGGTGAAGGCCAAGGTGATTAAGCTCTTAGACGCTGGGATCAACTACCCCATTTCCGACAGTCAGTGGGTAAGCCCGACTCAGTTGGTTCCCAAGGAGGAGGGATGGCAGTGGTGGTAAATGAGAAGGAGGAACCCATACCCACAAGGACGGTGACTGGATTAAGAGTGTGCATTGACTATCGTCGATTGAACGATGCCACTCGTAAAGATCATTTCCCTTTGTCTTTCATTGATCAAATTCTAGAGTGGCTCGTGGGTCACGACTACTACTACTTTCTAGATGGTATGTCAGGATACTTCGAGATACTAATTGCCTCGAAAGATCAAGAAAAGACGACATTCACTTGCCCGTTCGGGACATTCACTTATAGACTCATTCCATTTGGGTTGTGTAATGCCCTGACTACATTTCAGAGATGCATGATAGCTATCTTCGAAAGCTTGTGGGGGAGATAATGGAGGGGTTCATGGACAACTTCTCGATATTTGGGGATTCATTTGCATACTGCTTGGCTAGTTTGGAGAAGGTTCTTGCATGGTGTGAAGAGACCAATTTGGCTTTGCGTTGGAAGAAGTCACATTTTATGGTGCGAGAGGGCATTGTATTGGGGCATAAAATTTCGAACAAAGGCATTGGGGTGGACCGAGCCAAGGTCGAGATCATAAGCAAGCTTCCCCCTCCGACTTAAGTTACTCAACTCCACCGAAACCCCAATTCGGGGTTTTGTTTGCTTGTTCTTGGTTTGTGATTTCGTTGGGCTTGGGATGAATAAATGGGATGGAAATTGGGATTGGAATGTTGTTGGGTTTGGGAAGAAGGAATGAGGAGATGTGAATTGTGATTGAGATGAATTGGGTTTGGAAGGAGGAAGAACTGCGCCTAGGAATTGAGATTCAGATGCCATTGGGATTAGGAGAAAGAAACAAGGAGATGGGATGAAGGAGACTATGGGAAAATAGTTATTTGATTTTTCTAAATGAAAACATTGATCATTTTTCAAACAAAGTATTTTTTTTCCAAATCCCACATGATAAATATCTGGGTCTTTTAATTGAGGGATTTGAGCTCAAATCTCTCTCAAATCCTACATATTAAAAACCTGCATCCAAACCACTCCTATAACTATTCTGAACTAATTTCTGTTTTTGTCATTGATGACATCATGTTTAACGAATTCTTTTTTATGTTCAAACTAAAAAAATACATTGAAATGTTTGTTTTAATGAACTACTACTACCTATATAAAATAATAAATAAATGATCTAATTAGGATTCAAAGTGAAAATTTGATATTCTAACACTCCTTATTGAAGCAAAACTCATTTTAGTAAGGCTAGAATGCCAAATCTAACCTTAATATTTAGAACTTTGAATCTCCTTTTTGGAGATGGTCTCAAGGAGTCAAGTAAGCTAGCTTCACAAGCATTCAACGAAAGTCCAAAGCTAGGCAATTGGTCCTTCAACCAAAAGCTATGTATGACAGAAAAAAAGTCAGAGATACAATCCCACATTCAACAATAAAATCCAAATTTCCCTTAACAAATTTCAGGGTTCGCTGTTCAAACTGCAAAAGATCAATGATGCAATAGGAGTCGAATCATGATTCATGAACAATCTTTCAACAACATTACAGGACAACAACAAACAGAGCTCACTTAATGACAGATATTAGTTAATGATCCCCATTGATTGTTCAACAAGACAACAACAAACAGAGCTCACTTCACAGGAGGACAGTAGCTGACAGAACTTTGCCCCATACAGCGACGTCGGCTGGCCCGAACGAGAGCCGCAGATGATCCAGAAACTCCCAGTGATCATTCCCGAGTACCAACAGAGAACATACAACAACTTCACAAGATGCCATAACGGTATAGTGCAAAGATATAGTTTGTATCAGCAACCTGCAAATGTAACATCAGTTGTTATACAGTAACAATAGTTCCTTACACATTTCTCATACTAGCGATTCGGATATCAAATCAGACAAATCTGCCATTGTCAGAGTAAGTTTCATTTTCAAATAAATCCCAACTCAAATAGCAGAACAACGCACGATGCTGCTTCGAAATACTTCTGTTTCTAGCATCTCATTTGGTCAAAACAGAGAGCTACCTACATATTGAGCTGAGTACCATAAGTTCATTCGCATAGGCACACTATAAGTTCATAACTTGAAATCAAGGAGAAAAGGCATAACCAAGAATGACACACCAAAGTCAAGGTATCCTGCCGCCATCAAAACAATATTTTCGCCTCAAGGAAGATGACACTGTTCTTATGGGACTGAAAGAGAAAGTGCCATCGAAATGGCAGTCAAAATAAGCTTGTTGTACCAAAATTATCAGAAACAATCGGCAAAATGGTTAGCTAAATATGCTAATTCCAGGCTATGCAATTAGGATCTATATAATTTAACCAAGATGCATGCAATGAGCCAGAAACAACTTATTCGGAGACCAGTAGCTAAGCAGCATTCCTCCAAGTGTGAATTTGGAGGATGACTGCTTTGAAGAATGGTTTGCCTGAATGAAATCCCTAGAATTTGATAGAATATGACTATAAAAATTAAAAACTATGAAGCAATTGGACCCCAATCACTATATACGTAAACGTTTGATTTGAATTGTAGTCGGCCCAACCCACACATTACTAAACTAGAGTTAACAAACAAGGAATCATGCATTTTACAAGCGTTTTCTTTTTTAAGTATAGTTTTGATTTTTTCAATCGATCCCTCTATTCAGCACATAAATAATAGTTCAATTTATCAATACGTATGGTCTTGGACTATCAATAACGATTTTTCTTTAGAGATAAAGCACATTTCCGCAGCTATAACAATATCACGCTTGTAATTAAAGGAACAATCTCAAATCGTTAAACATTTATGTTCAAGAATATATTCTTACCTTATAATTTTCTCGGAAAAGTTATCGGCGACCAGCTATAACCGAAATATTTGGTTTCTCACAAGAAGATGCTTTCAAAAAGTAGTCAAAGACGCAATAGTGTATATCTTCGGATGGCAAAATCAAGGACTCCAACCTCTTAAAGGGAGATGATTGTTGCTTGAGAATCTTCCACATATTCTTCAGTATCTACAGGGAAACATGTACAGAGACACTTAAAACCCCAAAAAACATGATGGTTACACTACATTTGCATACATGATAAAGTCTAAGCTAGCGTACCTCAAGGGTAGACCAATTTATCCTCAAAGTTTTTGCACTCTGCAGGACTTGGAACAAGGAGTTCAAATAGTGACCAACACGTCGCTTGCCCATAGTCGAAACATCACACGTCGTCAACTCGATATATGCACGATCTAGAGTAGGAAGAGCTGAATCGATGAACCCATTGGACCCCACGTTCTGTCTAAGACCCAAGAATTCGAGTTTCGGTGCGAATATGTCAAAGTCGCATAACCCTACGTTCTTCACTTCCAGGGTAAGCAAATGGGGTCCGTATATTTTCATCCTCCTTCCGGGGCCGTCACTCGGGAAACACTCTGCCATGACCAAATTTTCCAGGCAAGGGAAGTTGACAAGAGTAAGGACACCCTCGTTGCCCAAATCGCAATCCGTCAGATTCAACGTCGTCAGCATTGGGAAACCAGAGCAGGCTCCAAATCCAGCATCGAGGGTGACCAATCTCAAGTCCAGAGTTTTCAGATTGTTATTGTGCTTATTATTATTATTATTATTATTGTTGTTGTCGCCATTGCAGTACTCGGAGAACACTGAGCTGAAATCTCGGAACACGGTTTTGCAGGATTGCCTGTGGACGACCAAGTGTTGGGCGCCATGGGACAGTGCATAGTTGATGACACTAACAGACTTGTTACCTTTTCCCGCATTTGGGAGGTTTGCATCGCCGCCGACGTAGACAACCTTGTCGAGTTTGAGGTTGTATCGAAGGGACAAAACCTTAGACACAAAGCTATTGAATTTGGCTGCAGTTTCAAAGGAACTCCTATGCAGGTTGAGGACAGGGACATGTTTCCACGCGCGGTTCCAATCCCTAGACAACACTGAGGTTTGGACCGCAAAGTTGGTGTCCAGCAGTGAAAGGATGTGATAAATAATGGGTCCGGGGAGATGGGTTAACCTGTCAGTCGGTGTTTCTTCTTCATCGCGACGACGAATTTTTACAGATTTTCTTAACTCGCCGCCAGAGCGTTCGTCACTGTCCATGGTTTATGATCCGGCGAGAAACAGAGTCAAGTACAGGGCAGATTCACATGTTTTTTGATTGATTGGTACTCGTTTCCGCCCCTGAGACTGTCTCTTCTCCGCCGCCGCAATACTGGAGAAAAAACAGGAAACTAGAAAACATCTTGTCGTATATATATTAAGGGTTAATATAAGTTAGCCAAAATTAAGGTGTCTTTCGCTCAAGATTAGGGTTAAATCCATTGTTTTGGATGGAAAAATGTTGGTATGGGGCAACGAATTTGGAAATCTCACTATATGATTTAGGATTTGAAGAGTAAGACCAAAACATCGATATGATGATCGATCATTCTATTCCCGTCGTTCTATTTATTTCACATAAACGCCGTCTTCTTATTTTCTTTTCCAACATATTGCCTATCTTCTTTTTCCTCGCGGGTTTCAGAACGAGCCATCACTACAGGAGAAACAAATTCAATTGCAAGATGGAGAAGACACAAACTCAAATCCGAGGGCAACAGATGAGACGATGTTGATGGAACATGGTGGAGGTAGAAAAATTCTTCTAACCACGACAAAAAGACGAGTTTATTCTCACACAATTTCTTTCACCGGAATTTCTCTGGTCGTAAGAAGTGTATCAAGAGTTACGGGAACTATTCCCCTAACTAATTATATAACTTCAGTCACAAGAAATAATGAATCCGTTTTTTTAATTTCCAGTTCCCTTGACTAAGAGGTTATCACTGTAAAATTTTCACGAATAATGTAAAATATATTATTTTATTGAAATAATAATTTTTTTTTGTTTTCTTAAAAATTATTACCATTCCATTCTACCAAAATTTCGTAAATTCTTACTTTAAAAAATATTCCAAAACTCTTACATAGAAAAAGTGAGCCACAATTTTAAATTTTTTCTACATGTATGACATGATCTACAACCTAGGTCATCTAGGTAATGCTCGGGACTCGAGTGTGTGACCATCGTCTCAAAGAACTTGTGTATGGACAGGATGTGTAAAACTAGTTTAGAGGAGATAGCACGTTATCCCTAGTCATGGGAGTCGGTGGCGGTGACATTGGATGGATGGATGTGGTTAGAAGGGGGTCAGGAGACACGACCATTGCACCGACCCCTAGTTTAGTGATCTCCGCACCCCAAGTACTTAGATACTTTACCTGTCAATTGCATATTTTCATGTCCTTAGGGTGAGGGTAGCTTACCCGAAATATAGTCTTCTCTATTTTTGTTTCTATCATTAATAATTACTTAGTACTGAAACCACTATTGTCAAAATCAAACGGGACAGCAACCCGAATTAGCAAGAAGTTGAATGTTTATCGAACAACCGATGATCAACTTGTACAAAATCGATTAAAACCGTTGATATAATTTTTTAAATAAAATAGTTATGGTTTTATGCTCACATGAAAATTGGTATTAGTTTAGAAGTTGAGAAATTTATAATTGATATGCAATAATTCAATATTAAAAAAATTAACCATAGAAGAAGGAACAAAGAAACAAAATAAAAAAGTCACTTTAGGAATAAATTCCCTTTTCCTTTTCCTTTATTTTTAGTTTTTATATTTTCTTTTATGGTAGATTATTAAAAAACACCTTCCTTTTTTATTTTTTATTTTTCCTTTCTTAGTTTTACTTATTTGGGAGTTTCTTAAAAACTAAAAACAACTTTCCTTTAATTTATTTTTATTTTCCTTTTTTAGTTTTTCTTATATGAAAGATCCTTAAAAACTAGAAGGAACAAACTAGGCGGTTTGGTTTGGTCGGTTCTGACGGTTAACCGGGTCACCCAATTACAAGCAAACCGCCATTTGTGGTATCATTTGCAGTCTGCCCAAACCCAAATTGTGGTCGGGTCCACTTTTCCCCGATCGGTCTGTTTTTTTATAATAGTGCAAAAAACAATGTCAATTAAATAGCAATACGACTTAATTAGAATAGGGTAGAATATCGACAGCCCTTAGCGAATACGACCGAGCCGCTATACTACAAGTCTGACAGTTATATACTTTTTATTGTTAGAGTTAGTTGTTGATTAAAAAAGAAAAAGTGGAATTCATGTGTACTCCCTCCTATTTGGGGGTTCGATTAAACATTATCCTTTTCCTTACATTGTTTCTATCCTAGCAAAGAGTGGAAAACCAGAAAATACATTGAGATTGCAATTTCCTCCCAATTATTTTCCTTCCCTTTTTTTATCCTACAAGAACACAAACTTTCATTTTCCTTAGATTGTTGCTATATTTTCAAACTTGTAGATACTAACATCTATGCTTAATATGTAGACAAGTGGTGGAAATGGTTTGGCATGGAAACTCAAATCTTCAGAAGTTGGCTATTAGAATCCTTAGCCAAACTGCTTCTTCTGGTTGTGAACATAATTGGAGTGTTATTGAACGTGTGCACACCAAAAGAAGAAACAGATTACAGTACAAAATGCTTAGTGACTTGGTGTTTGTGAATTACAACTTGCGATTGCAGAATAAGTAATTGTTGGGTCAAAAAGTTTGACTTAACAAATCTAATATTTTAGGACAATATGCTTTGAATATATGATATTATATTTTCATGTTGGACTAACAATTTATGCAGAAAAAAATAAAAAATGCAAATCAGTGTAAAGGTGAGAGAATCTGTTCAGAAAAAGGAAAATATTCAAATTGATTGCTTGCCCCCAAAGAAGTTACTATACCAACAAAGAGTTTATCAATTCAAGAAGCCACTTGCCATAAGAAGTATTACAAAAGAAATGAAATGGAGCTACACCACGACTAAAAATAGTAGAGTCCTTTGTAGGCTAAAGTACCTTTTTCAAAACACTCTTCTCCCTTGTAATATCAAAATAGTGAGATCATATTTCATGTTGTGGATAGCTTGATATCTCGGAAGTTGAGATAGTCAAGCTACGTTGGGTTTTACGGTAGAAAGGGTATTTGTCACTATGGCTAGTGCAAAAACAAGAGTGGATTCTTACTTTGAAATTGCACTAGGAGGATTACTCTTCAATCAAGCTAAACTAGGAGTGTTGGCTTGGTTGAGTGAGTGGGTGGCTTAGCTTGGGATTAACTAAGGGTTAAATAGGTGTGGAGTAGCACCTATTTGCTTCTTGACACATGGTGTCAAGGTTGTTTTTATTTCTTAGATTAGAGTCTTTTATTTCAATAAAAGTTATTCTCTCGGAAGATAGTAGTGACTATCTCCGAGATGTGGATGTAAAGCCATATTGGCCGAACCACGTTAAAATTGTGTGTCTCAACTCATCTCTCTACTTCTACTCTCCTTTCAATATTTTTCTATCCATTATGGCAAAGAAGTGAAAGCTTCTATCATAGTTGGAACAAGTTCGTCATTGCAAATTAATCATTTCAAGAGAAATCTTTGGCAAGCCTTATTAGGTAGCTCACTCAATCTAGTGACAATTTTTCACTATTGAAATTTGTATTAATTTGCATATCAACTACGTCAAAAGTATCCATTATTGACTCTGCTTGGTCTAACAATTGTTATCTGAGCCTGGTTCCCTCAAAAAGATCGATTGATCCACGTGAAAACTATGATCCGAATATACCAAGCATGGCTAGTGGGTCATCTATGAATCATGATTCCAACTCCACTCATATTAAGGGTCTCTCACATTATAGGCCACCATGGTTTGATGGATACCACTATAGCTTTTGGAAAACAAGTATGATTGTTTTCTTTAAAGAGATGGGGTTTGACATTTGGAATGTGGTTGAGCAAGCTATGGTTGATATTAAAGATGATCCCGATACGTTGATTCAGGTCCAATTGTACATATTTTACACCTCATTTCTTGTTCGTTTTGCTTAGTAGATCACCGTCACTCGACCTATTTCACGCTAGGTTGTGCTTGTTTTGTTACATTTCAGGTCCTAGCACCTGTGGGAAGGTTGAGGATGAGTACGGGATGATTGGAGGTCAAAAACCTCAGAAAAGCGAAGATTAGTCCAAAGTGGCGACCGTGACAATTGCCCCATGATCGTGAAGCGGGGAGGTTCCAGAACGTTTGGCGTGGCTCTCTAGCCCTCAATGTTTTCAAGGTCGCCGGACCGTGAAAACCAGCCCTAGCCGTGAAGTCGAACAAAACGACAACAACACTTGTGTTTTCAGCCGAGATCACGATCTAGCCTTTGATCTCACGGCCGCAAACAGTGATTGTGATGTCAACACTTTTAGGCTGTATAAAAGATAGGTGTGGGGAGAGAGAAGACATAGCTGGTTTTTGGAGGAGAAATTGATTCTCTCTCTAGGGTTTCAACCCAAAACACCAAAGGGGAGTTCTAGTGAGAGAGAGAGACAGTTCTTGAGTGATCTTTGAGTTTAATTGAAGGTACTGATCAAGAATGGAAGCAAGGAGTCAAGCCTAGAAGAAAATCTTGTGCTCCAACTTGTAATTTCTCTCTTCTCTCTGTAGAAACTCACCCTCTTCTCTTGGGATTAAGAAACCTAGGTTTTGGTTTTGGTTTTATATTGATGTATGTGACAAATTCCATGTTTGGGTGATGATTTTACTTAGGGGTCGTTTGGATGAGGAATCGTAACGGATCAATTTGACACAATTGTCTCGTTTTGAGTCAATTGTACCAAATTGCCTCGTTTGCCAGCAAAACATTTGGATGGATCAATCTGCCTGAGGTATTTTGAACTGATCCATTTTGAGTCAATTTCAATTACCTGGGGTGGGGCAGGTAATTCGAATTGAATCGTTTTATAAACGAGCAATTGATCAAATTGACTCATTTCTAGATTGATCCATCAAAACGACCCCTTAATTGATGGATGTTTTCATGTATCGCATGAGTTGGGTTTCCATTTTCACGATTGAGCATTTGACCTAGAAGGGAGAAAATCCCCTTAGAGCCCATTATTGGCATCTTTAGGTCACACATATCATATATTGTCCGGGTAATCCCTGAGGGAATTGATTTGATCTACTTCCTAGACATATATGAAACCCTAGGTTGAATAGAGCACCTACCCATCCACCGATTCGGTGTTCCGGGTCGATCCCGAGGGAGTCTATCTCCAAACGGTAGAGTATTTGAGTCGATCGAGCTAGGAGGATACTCACCATCAATCAAAAGGTCGGAAATAGGTGGATTTTAAAAAGTACAAGTGCTATGAAAGCTTTCCACCCGACATCGATGCACTTTTGGAAATGGACCCGTTTGCTTCACTTTGCCAAGCCAATGCCAAACCATTGGCAATCCCCATTGGCGGATGCAATGGAAGTCAAGCAAGTTTTCACTAAATGGTATGGGGCAAGGAGAATAAGGAAGAATGAAAGAAGGAGAGGTATTGTAGGTGGAGCCTCATGATAACTCAAGTTCACGAGCCCTCGATCATTGATTCGTCCAAAGATCGTGACTCGAGACACCACCTTATCGATGAGAACCTCAACTATAAGGAGGTTCTTGGATGGACCAAAACATGAAGAGCCACCGTCTGGCTCTTGACGTTGAAGAAGCGCTTGATGGGAAGCAACCCATTCCAATGGTTTGCATCTCTTTTCCTTTCAATAAGAAGACCATTGGAGAGATTTTGGTAGTGTTTTTCCGTGGCCTTACTCAACTGGATCTCACCCCACCCTCCACTCATGTCCACCAACATTCACTCCCTATGCGGTAACATTGTTCTACCACCTTATTTTACGCAATTGAGTGCAATGCCGAGCTTAAGTGTGTGTGTATGTGTGTGTGTGTGGGGGGGGGGGGGGGTATTCGATTATGCATGTGCGTGTGAATGATTGGTGTGATTTTGAATGCTTTGGAGCCTAGTCGTATTCCCAAAATTTTAAAATTTGAGGGCTCCAAACATAGCAACTTCGACATTTGCATGATCATAGTGGCACCTTTGGTGCTTTGTTTTGCATCTCGTGGGTATTAGCATCGGCCTATGGATGATCTGCTTGTGATTGTGTGCATCCTATTATGATGATTGAGACTTGTATTAGGTTTGTGCATAGGTTTAGTTCCCATGTGTTTGTGAACCGATATATGTTTTGAATCGATCAATTCCTTTTCACAGTTCCCTATGCATCGAGTTTAGGGAGTTAGAACGAATGATTGAGCACCTAGGTAGCCATGTGATACTTGTGTCGTTCGTTTTGTTCTCGTGCAATATATCCCCCTTTACATGATGTGTAGCATTCACGTTGTTTCTAGTGAGGAAGATGGAGGCATATGATTAGTCCATGATCCAAAAGTTGACCGACCCGATCATATCATCCCCTAGTCAGCCCCTTTTGATTTGTGTGTCTAAGGGTCGCTCTCGTGTTAGGTAGCTCTCGCTACTTGAGCTTGATTGATTTAGATAGAGCGACCTACTTTCTTTGAGTCTACACCATTGTCGAGTCACTTTGTGTATGGAAGCTTCTATCATATCATTTGAGCTTAATTAAGGTTCCAGATGAGAGATTTTTGTATGGTTTTGCTAAGAATGTGAAGTGGGTGTGAAGCTACTTCTTAAAAGTGAGCATTGGTCCTTGAGTTAAAAAAATGTGGCATGTGTATATAGCTCTCTATATCCCTCAAAGAAAAGAGAAAAAGAAAAGAAAACAAAATCAATAAAAGGGCAAAGAAGAAAAGAGAGTGGCCACCAATAAAATAATAAAATGTTGAACATGCTCTTAGAAGTGTTGCTTGGCATGCAAGCTTTAGGAACACTTACATGTTGTTTTCCTATCACACTCTTGTGCTTGAAATTGAATAGGAAATTTAGAAAGAAAGGTTTTGTGAATGGGTTGGTGATTGGCTGTGTTTTGGAATAGTGGGAAGTTTGATTTTTGGCCAATGCTAGGGGCCATGGTTTGTAGGAGAAGGTTCTAGTCGAAACCATAGAACCTTTTTTTATTTTAGGTTGAAGATGTGGAACCTCATGCTATATGTGCCACCAGCCAAATAGTCTTTTCCCCATGTCCTAGACCCTAGCCAGTCATTTGAACCCGTGTCTAAGTCCTTTGGACAAGCTAGCAACGACACCCATCTTGTTAGCTCTAACATTTAGAGGTTACCATCATTGTAAAGGGACGTTGGGATTGAGCGTGAATATGCGCATCTTATGCATCAAATGGTCCTGACCCCACTGATCGAGAGTGAGTGATTCATTCATCATGTTTTGTTCATTTGTTATACCCCGGTGAGGACCTAGGTTGCTCGATTGTTCGTTTCTATGATGTGATCTTCATGCATCAATGATTGTGATTGGGGAGTTGTCGAAACAGGTGATGTGTTGATTGATGAATAATGTGAGAACCCTTCATTTGTACAATCTTAATACAGTTGAATGTCGTTTGTGGTGGTTGCCATGATTACCTTATTTTTGTCCATAGTTCGTGTAACACCCTACCTTGTACGTTTTTCCTAATAATATTTTTCATAGAATTGTAGCGGAGTTTAAAACTAGTGTTACATTAGTTACCAAAAATCAACCAATAAAATTTCGACATGAATGACTTGCGTAATGGGCTAACAGTTCTTGCAACTAGACCTGCAAAATAATTTATCTGAATATTGGCATTCATAGACATACATATATACCCACAACCATATACATGGGCTTTCATAGCCATTGTCACAGTTTCATACTCCACAACTGCATACCTTACTAATACATGCATAGTCATTACAATTTACACAACCACACAAATATACACATATCAACTTTCCACACCTATGGATATCTGATACTACATCAGAAAATAGTATGCACATGAAAAACATTCTCAAAACATTTTTACAAAAGAGGTGTGGATCACTGGCCAAAATCCCGAGTGGTCGTCCAAACACAGAATAGTTGAAGACCATACCTCATCTAGCCTTCAACTCTTGCTCGGGATCCACCTATACACCTATCTACTGCTGATGATGATGATGATGATCTGCTTACACATTGCATAAGCAGAGAAAAAGGATAAAAGAGGGTAAGCTCATGGCAGAGTGAGACAAACATTGCATCATGAGCTCATAACAAAGCATACCCCTACCATACATCTAACAATCAAGCCAAAGTACCAAGATCGCACCTCAGCCATCCTCATATCCCAATGGGAAAAAGACTCAACCACCTTGACTTATGCATATGTGTCTTATCATGTTTTACTTATAGGCGCCTGGTTACTCCCATGCTAATTACTTTCCCGGGAAAACGGTCCAAACATCTCATGGATGTGGTCATATCGGACCCACCATTGCCGGTGTAGTCATATCGGACCTTGCACTACTCTGGGTGTGGTCATATCGTACTCAACACCACTCTGGGTGTGGTCATATCTCATGATGAATCAACGGTCAACATCACATCAGGGGTGTGACATAACATATCATAATGGAGTAATACCATGAGGAGCTCTAATTACTATGTGATTGACCATGAGATAAAAATACTCTTACTTGGTATCCTTATATATGATTCATATCTCATCTTGCTTAATCATAATTAATTACTTGAACATGTTCTTGACCTGGCCACAATTGGCTCAGCAAAGGTAAAGCAGGAGTCGTATACTTGCACTTCCTCGGGATGAAACTTCGTGCAAGTCATCCTCCTTAAACGTCATAATATGGCCCTGGGAAGTATATTCTCCCACTTGTGCATTCAAATACAACAATCATGAAAAATCATACTGACTCACTCCTACTGTCACTCTAGAAAATGGCCAAGTGTAACCACTTCCTAAAGCGTAGTATAACGGGTTTGGGTTTTAATGTCAACCCGGGTCCTAGATGTGATGACTACTCAGCGAATCCTTATTATTTAGCACTGAAACTTTAGTGTAGGTTCAAACAAGCAAAGCAATTAAACGGTTGTTTTCAAGTCGAGAGAGGTCACCCGGATATGGTTCCCCCTAGATTGCAGTTAAGCCGGATTGTAATTTACCAATTTCAATTTCTATGATAGTTATACTGCGGAAGGTTCCTAAACACTCTGAAGTCTCGACAAAAGGTCTCCAGACCCTCTCAATCTGAGTCTCCAGTGGGCGACTAACCTCCACCGGAGTAAACAGATTGAGGCCCTAACGAACAAAACCTCCACTACCGAAGTAACTTCGGTACAGAATAGTGAATTGGCTCCTCGACTAAAGTCGCCAATTCACTATCTTCAGTTAATGGTGCTCTATAAACCTAGGCAGATATTCTCTTTTTAGGTTAAAGCAGAAACAACAGGAATTTGATCAGGATTCATGCCATTCAATCATTCAAACCTCAATTGAATATAATCAAATCATATAATCTGTACTTGGGTTCATACAATCAGACCTAACATACAAATCTAGGGTTCTCCATACCCAGATGATTGGGAAAACTACTCCATGGAGAAAGAAGCAAAAGAAGATTCAGATGCGGAAACCATACTGTGAAGGATGGGTTTCTGCTCCTGGTCATCGATCGACACTTCTCCAAGCTCAAGCCGGGCTCCAATGGTGATGAGGATCAAGCTAGGGCACTTGAAGACTCTGGTTCGTCACTTTCTCTCTCTAGGAATCGATCTCTCTCTGAAACTCGGAACTCCTTCTCCTTTGGCTCAAATCTGCCTAAAAGGACAACCCTGTGCAAAACACGGTTGAGGGCACGGCCGTGCTTTGGTTTTGCCCGCCCGTGTTTTGCCCCGTGTTAAAAACATGCCCGCATCGGCCAAACACGATCGTGCCATGGACACTACCTTTGTTTTGATTTAGGCTAGCCCGTGTTTTGCTTTTCCATCAGTTCAGCTCTCGGCAATAAAAACACTGGCGTGCCTGTTTGTGTACACGACCGTATTTTGGTTTAGGCCAGCCCGTGCTTTGGCCCCAGCTCCACACCTAATGACTTCCAAATGCCCCGAAACTCGTGCTTAGCCTTTCCTTCGACGTCTGGGACCTACAATATGATAAAGTAGCACAACCCGGCGTAAAACGGGCCAAAAATACACGAATACTAGCCACAAACGGATAAGAACTAAGGGTGCAAACATGTGCAAATACATCGTTATCAAATTCCCCCCCCCCCCCCCCACACACACACACACTTAACCGTTTGCTTGTCCCCAAGCAAACAAAGTCAGACACAAGGTAAGCTCAAAACGTTTCAATCAAGTAGGCTTTAGGGCATATCATATCGGCACAAAACACGTGAATCATACTGGCTTTTGATCATTAACACATGGACAACCTCAACGACAACCTAGACAACCACCACATATGACATTCGAATGCAGCAAAGTCGAGCAAAGGAAGAGTCTCCCTTCTGTTCACCAACCAACATAGACTTGACTCAACCACTTATTCAAAACAATCGCTTCATGCATAAAGCTCAAGATATCAGAATTAAGACCGAGCAATTTAGGTCCTCACCGGGATAAAGAGTATAGAGAATATGAGAAAATGAATCGCTCACTCTCGACCAGTGGGGTCAGGACAATTTGATGCGAAAAATGTGCATGTTCATTCTCTCAATCCCTAACATCTCTTCACCATGAAGGCAGCCTATAAATGCTAGAGTTCACGTATGGGGTGTCACCACTAACTAATCCGGAGGTCTTAGACATAAGTTCAGATGACTGGCTAGGATCTTGGACATGGGGAAAAGGTCTTTTAGGTGGTGGAAGTATTCATGGCACAAGGTTCCACAATTCCCAACCCAACACAATCACAGTCAATCAAACCACTTACTTTCTTTCTACCATTCTCTAGAGCACAAGAGCGAAGGAGGTCATATAAATGTTAGCATTTCCAAGCCAGACTGCTAAGAAACACTACTTAATGGGCACTATTCAGATTTTTGTGGTGGTGGCTGTCTTTTGCTTTCATTCATTTTTTTTCTTCATTTCTTTTCTTTTTTTCATTTCTTGAGAGAACCACCACCTATGCACATTTTTCAAACACATGCCCAACTTTTTAAAACTACCTCCAACCCTCACATTATATTTAGCAGAAACAGCAGAGAACATGTAAAAACCACTCTGTGGAACCTTCTAAAAGATGCAAAAGTGTAATTTTCCATTGTAGACCGAAAGAAAGGATAACACACGGCTCAAAGGGTTGACTAGGGGGTATGACACATCAGGACAGTCAATTTGGTCGGGGGCTAATCCTACGCCTCCATCATCTTAGCTAATGACAACGTGAATGCTTCACATCATGGAAGAGGGAATTATGGCACAAGAAAGAAACGAGCAGGCTCAAGTCTCACATGGCTACCTATATGCTATATCTCTCATTCTGATTCCCTGAACTAGATGCATAAATGACTGTCAAGAGCAAGTGATCAATCCAAGTCACAGTTGGTAATCAAACAGTTGAAAAACTGAACCCCTACACAGTTCTACCACACATCTCAGTCATCATAATAAGTTGTCTTAGTCACACTCAAGTTGTCATGCATTAAGTCAAAAGCCATTCAATTCCCCAATCACATCCACAGTGCCAATACGATCAAACATCAAGCAAACAACAGTACTTGGAGCCCTCAAATCTCGAGATTTGGACAGCGGACTAGGCTCCAAGCACACATATATACGTTCCAATTAATACAAAGACCCCCCCCCCCCACACTTAAATGCGACAGTGCCCTCAATAGAGGAGAGGGAAGGGGAACGATGTTACCGTGAAATGAGATCAGGAACGGGGACTGGAAGGTAGACCATTCAAGAGCAGGGGACTGGTAAGGGGGCCAGTCCAAGGCACAGAGCTAAAGTCAACAAAAGACACATACTGGGTGAAAGAACTAGAGTTCCAAGTCTACAATCCAAAATAAAAAAAACAACACAAAACAAACCGACAAAAATGAAAAGGAAAAAGGGTAGAAATGCAAATCGTGGTGGGGTTGCCTCCCCACAAGCGCTTCTTTACCGTCTTTTAGCTGGGCGCCCATGGTGGATACTCAGCGGGGTGCATGAACAGGTGCCTCCAAGAGCGGATCCACATCGCTTTTGAGGTACAGCTTCAGATTGCGGCCTTGCACTAGACGGGTGCGACCACCAGCATTGGTCAGCTCGACCTGGCCATCCGGCAAGATGCAGGCGAGTGAGTACTCGGATGGCCAGGGTGGTTGTGGTGCAGGAGGTGGAACCAGCTCATAGTGGTCTCCACCTTTCTTCCGTGCAGGCTTATCCACCTGCTGCTTCGGCCGCCACTCCTCTTTGAGCCTTTTGTTTGGTGGTGACGTTGAAGGGAGTGGCGGCGCAGGCGTGAGAGGGGGATCCTGCAAAACGAGATGCACAGCGGGGTACACGACAGGCTCGTGTACCTGGTGAGAAATAGCATGCATAGGTTTGACAGCATGCATATCACAATGATCAGGGTCAGCCACAGAAAAAGTAGTATGTTCATTCCCAGCACGCAAGATTAGTTTACCACTATGCACATCAATAAGTGCCTTGGCGGTGGCAAGAAATGGTCTACCCAGAATCAAAGGCACATCCACATCCTCATTTATATCCATAACAACGAAATCAACATGATACGTGAATGCACCTACTCTAACAAGCAGATCCTCTATGATACCCCTAGGATGCACAATAGAGCGATCAGCCAACTGAATGCTCATCCTAGCAGGGCTAAGTTCACCTAGGTCTAACTTTTTAAACTGATTGTATGGCATGACATTTATGCTAGCGCCTAGGTCCACCAAGGACTTCCCTACATGCAGGCTGCCAATATTAAGAGGGATAGTGAAAATCCCTGGGTCTTTGCGCTTTTCGGGCAGCTTGTTCTGCAAGATGGCAGAACACTTCTCGCTCAGCATCACTGTCGAAAGATCCCCAAGTTTCTTCTTGTTGCTGAGGAGATCCTTCATGAACTTGGCATACTTGGGCATCTTTGACAGTGCTTCCATGAAGGGTTTGCTGACATTGAGCTACTTCAACATTGCCATGAACTTGGCAAACTCAGTCTCCGGCTTATCTTTTATGTAGTCGAGTGGGGAAGGGAAGCTGGGGTACATGCTCCTTAACCACTGGTTGTGGCTTGGGAGAAGGGGCTTCCTTCTCCACCCTCACTTCTACATCATCGGCTGGAAGTGCTGAAGAAGGCAGTGGCTCTTCCTCCCTAACCTGGGCAGGTACCGCCGATGTGGACTTGCCACTCCTGGTGGTGATGGCATTCAGCTGCTGGTGCGGCTCCCGTGGATTAGGGATGGTAGGGGAAGGTAGAGTTCCCGGGGCCCGGGTATTAATTTGGCGAGCTATGTCACCAACCTGGTTTTGTAAATCTTGCAAAATGGCCCCCTGGTTCCTCAGGCCTGCCTCTAGTGAATTTATGTTCTGGTCCACCCTCGTGAAATTCGCCTGGCTAGTAGTCATGAATGCCGCTAGAATGTTTTTCAACTCCGTCATCTAATTATCTGGAGCCGGAGCTGCTGCTGGCTCGGCAGACTGACGCTGAGGCTGCTGCTGAGGAATTGGTCCCTGTCTAGCCTGGAAAGGCTGCCTCTGCTGAAAACCACCTGCTGGTGCTGGGAAACCAGGTGGCTTAGTGGTGTTGCTCTTCCAAGCGAAGTTGGGATGCTGGCGCCACCCCTCATTGTATGTATTGTTGTAGGGGTCAAAGCGCCGAGCATTGGCGATGAAGTCCAACTGCTCTTGGGGAGTAGAAGACTCCCGCATAGCTTGAAAGTCTTCCACCAGATGATTTGAACTCTCAAACCACTGACATTGAGCTACTGGAGGTGTAGCCAAACCTCTGCCCGGAATAAGACTGTTGGGCTCCAATGTCTGCACTAACTCGGTCACTTGCTGCTCGAGCCCGGACCTGGCCTCCATGGCGTGCACACCACGATCACGGGAATTTCTGCCTCTAGAGCTTTGCCCCCAAGAGTGATCTCTGGCAGCCAAGGTAATGATCATCTGGTTCAGTTCGGGTGGAGTCTTAGTAAGAATGTCCCCTCCTGGGCATAGAGAATCAATCACCCTCTGGCTGTCCGGAGAGAGAGCACTGCAGAAGTTCCCCACTGTGAATGCATCACTGAAGCCATGATGGGGACACTGCCAGAAATATCCCATGTACCGCTCCCATGCATCACGAAGTGACTCGTCTGGCTCTTGGTGGAAGTTAGTGATCTCCCGCTGGATCTCTGTGGTCTTCGATGCTGGATAGTACCTGTGCACGAACTTGTCGGCCAGATCATCCCAAGAAGTGATGGGCAATGGGGTCTGGGTCTCCAACCACCTCTTAGCTTGAACTCGTTCGTCAGCTGCAGAAAACGGGAAAGATGCACCCTTGCCTCCTCATCCTTCAAGCCATGGAACTGGATAGAGGATGTAATGAGTTGAATCCAGCATGTCTTGATCTCGAAGTTGTTCGCTGGAATGGGAGGGTAGAGGATGACAGGGCGGATGTCAAAAATCCGTGGAGTGTAGTAGTACTCCAAGGTGGGACCCGGCGGCGGTGGATGATGATGAAACCCATCTGCCTGGGGTATGGGGTTGTTCCCCAAGATCTGATTCACCGGGGGAACCTGGTGAGGATTCCCCTGGTGTGGATTGTGATCTCCTTCCATCTTGTACTCTTCCTCAGAATCGCTGCTCATAATGGCCGTCTATGCGCTCCTCCATAACCAGTCTAGCTCGCTGTTGTCTACTGAGTTGGCGACAGGTGCGTTCAAGCTCCGGTTCCAACGACAGTAAACCTCCCGACTGGCTACGGGTCATGCACTACCTGCACACAGTCAAGCAAGCAAACCCTTGAAGGAACTTGTGTGACAAAGCAAACAATGCGAAAAGAAAAGCTAAATTAACAGAATTCACGTTTCTTAAACAACCTAGCCGTCCCCAGCAACGGCGGCAAAAACTTGACTCACTCCTACTGTCACTCTAGAAAATGGCCAAGTGTAACCACTTCCTAAAGTGTAGTATAGCAGGTTTGGGTTTTGATGTCAACCCGGATCCTAGATGTGATGACTACTCAGCGAATCCTTATTATTTCGCGGTGAAACTTTAGTGCAGGTTCAAACAAGCAAAACAAGCAAAGCAATTAAACGGTTTTTTTCAAGTCGAGAGAGGTCACCCGGATTCCCCCATCGACTAAAGGTCTCCAGACCCTCTCAATCTGAGTCTCCAGCGGGCGACTAACCTCCATCGGAGTAAACAGATTGAGGCCCTAACGAACAAAACCTCCACTACCGAAGTAACTTCGGTACATAATAGTGAATTGGCTCCTCGACTAAAGTCGCCAATTCATTATCTTCAATTAAGGGTGCTCTATCAACCTAGGCAGATATTCTCTTTCTAGGTTAAAGCAGAAACAACAGGAATTTGATCAGGATTCATGCCATTCAACCATTCAAACCTCAATTGAATATAATCAAATCATAGAATATGTACTTGGGTTCATACAATCAGACCTAACATACAAATCTAGGGTTCTCCATACCCAGATGAATGGGAAATTACTCCATGGACAAAAGAAGCAAAAGCAGATTCAGATGCGGAAACCATACTGTGAAGGATGGGTTTCTGCCCTGGTCTTCGAACGACACTTCTCCAAGCTCAAGCCGGACTCCATTGGTGATGATGATCAAGCTAGGGAACTTGAAGACTCTGGTTCGTCACTTTCACTCTCTAGGAATCGCTCTCTCTCTCTAAAACTCGGAACCCCTTCTCATTTCGCTCAAATCTGCCTAAAAGGCCTCCCCTGCGCAAAACACGGTCGAGGGCACGGCCGTGCTTTGGTTTTGCCCGCCCGTGTTAAAAACACGCCCGCATCGGCCAAAACACGGTCGTGCCTAAATATGGACACGACCGTGTTTTGATTTAGGCCAGCCCGTGTTTTGCTTTTCCGTGAGTTCAGCTCTCGACAATAAAAACACTGGCGTGCCTGTTTGTGTACACGGCCGTGTTTTGGTTTAGGCCAGCCCGTGCTTTGGCCCAGCTCCACCGAATGGCTTCCAAATGCCGCGAAACTCGTGCTTAGCCTTTCCTTCGACGTCTGGGACCTGAAATATGACAAAGCAGCACAACCCGGCGTAAATCGGGCAAAAGATACACGAATACTAGCCGCAAACGAATAAGAAATATGGGTGAAAACATGTGCAAATACATCGTTATCACATACCCAATCACCTTCTTGAACCATCATAAGGCATATCAACAGTCGAGCCCACAATTTGCAACATATACACAATCATCAGCATAAACAAGGTCCATAAGGATTAGGACAATACAATGATATCATTGATAAACCGTTAATTGCACATGTTTTTACCCCTATTCTTTAGCCGTTTGAGATGTTGATTCTCGTGTTTTAGACCGATTTCACGCTACGTTGTGCTTGTTTGTGATATTTCAGGTCCTAGTACGTGAATGAAGGTTTAGGAGCGAGTTCGGGGTCGATTGGACGAAGATCGGACGTGTGGCGAGTCGCTGAGGAACCCACACGGGCACTCATAAAACCCACACGGCCGTGTAAGGAACCAATGTGGCTGTGTGGGATTGTTGGAGGCTTCACACGGGAAGACTGGAGATCCTACACGGCCGTGTGTCCCTGGCCGTGTAGGTAGCCTGAAGTACAATTAATCGAAACTCGGCGTTTTGACTCTCACATGGGCATCTGGGTAAGCCACACGGCCGTGTGGCCTGCCCGTGTGAGTCGGGAATTCTGGTTTAACCCAATTTTGAGCCACAAGTGAGAGAATCGACTTTTCAGAACAAAAACAGATCCCTAGAGAGGGAAAGTGTGAAGAACTCACCCTATAAGCGATCTTGGAGGTGGGTTTCATCAAATCGAGCTTGGAGATCATCATAGGAGTGGAAATCATCATCCCAGAGAAGATTCTTCCCATCTTGATGAGTATGAATGCTTTGTATTCTGTTTTCCCCTCTCTCTCTATGGAGTAGAACCCTCTTTCACTTGCGTATGAAGAACCCTAGTTCCATGTGTTGGGGATTTGATTGTAATGACTTGGGATGATTATACTGTTTGGTTTTAATCGAATGATGCATGATTCATTGAATTGATTGAAGTCTGATCAGCTTTTCTTGATTTCTGCTGTAACCTGAGATAGATAGAATCTGATTAGGTTGTTAGAGCCTCTTCGTTCGGTAGTGGTAGATTTGTTATACGAGAGTTAGCTATTTTACTGCTTTGTACTGGAATCCAATTCAAGTAGTGGAGTTCTGTGCTTATTGCTTCAGCTTTCTATCCCGGTGAAGACTAGTCGTCTGCCGGGTAGTTAGACTGAGAGGGCTTGGTCAGCTTAAGATATTCCAAGATATTGCCGGATCTTCCGCAGTCTAATCAACAGTAAATCAACCCAGGGTAATTACAACTGAGACCTAACTAAGGAGCTAGGGGGACTTATTCCCGAGTGACTCTTTCTTGCTTCAAAAAACCGAATCAATTCCTGCTTTCTTTCTGCTTTCAGTTAAGACCAAATTCAATTGACTTAGTTTTCTAGATAATAGATAATCACGGAGTAGGAAGTAGATCTAGACCCCGGGTTGATATTTAGAACTTGCTACTTTACTGCATTCCCGGACTGCGATTACACTTGGCCGTAGTTTGGTGTTGTGTTTTAGCGTGTCAAGTTTTTGGCGCCGTTGCCGGGGAACCTCTAGGTTATTGGAGAAAAGTGAAAATTTGTTACTCTAGCTTTATCTTTACTGCATTTTCTCTCTTCCACCTGTGTGCCTTCACGGGTTGTTTCTGCTAATTGTGTGCAGGTAGTGCATGACCCGTAGCCAGTCGGGAGATCTACTACCATTAGACCAGGAGCTTGAATGAACTTGCAGGAACTTCAAGCGGGCTTTAAAGGCGCGACTGGTTGCGAAGGAGGCGCTAGCACAGCTGCAAATCGCCGAAGAAGAAGAGATGGGTGATCCACAGGACCATGATGTGGTCCTTCCTGAGGAACAGACCATGGGATACTACTGGACCGCCAGGGCCGCGGACATGAGGTCGCCCATTCAACACCCTCATGTGCTAGCAAATAATTTTGAGGTGAGCACCTCTGTAATCACCATGATGCACGGTTCGGTGGTGTTCCGTGGCAAAGAGGGGGAGTGTCCCCGACATCTGAGGCGATTCCACGAGCTCATCGATGGAATCAAGATAAATGGGGTACCAGCCGATGCCATCCAGCTGAGGTACTCCCGTTTACTCTGGAGGGGCAGGCCAAGGAGTGGCTAGACACTCCACCTCCAGGCTCTATCACCACGTTCGCCAACCTGGCGTACAAGTTCTTCACTCGCTACCATCCTCCGTCCAAGACGGCGGACCTGCAGAAGAAAATTACCCATTTTGCTCAGGATGAGGATGAGACCATCAGGGATGCTTGGGAGAGATACACCAGTCTCTTTCTCAAGTGTCCCAACCACGGTTTCACTGATGCCTTCAAGGTGGGCACCTTCTACCATGCCATCTTTCCAGAAGACAAGCAGCTGATTGACTCAGTCTGTGGCGGGAATATGCTCACCAAAACACCGCCCCAGCTGAATCAGCTTTTTGAGGAGATGGCAGAGCAGGGCTATGACTGGGGAACTGCGAGGAGATCGAGACGAGCACCAGGACGGGGTGTGCATGCTGTATCCACCTAGTCATCTGATCTGGTGCAGGTGGTATCAAAGCTGATTTCAGCTATCGATCGTTCTGGGATGATTGCAGGTACCGGACAGCAGCAGGCGATGCTCTGCCAGTGGTGTGAGAGTTCTCATCACACCATGGAGGATTGCCTGGCAATGAGGGAGTCTTCTACTCCCCAGGAGCAGCTAGACTTCATCGGCAATGCCATGCGATTCGACCCCTACAGCAACACTTACAACAAGGGATGGCGCCAGCATCCCAACTTCTCCTGGGGAGGGGCAAATTCTAGACCACTAGTCCCCCAGGGACCACCTGGCTTCTAGAGGCCTCCTTACCAGCCTATACAAGGGCTATTTCAGCAGCCGCAACAGCCTCTCTACCCGCCTAGACAGGGGCCAGTTCCACCTTAGTCACAGGTGCAGCCATTTCATCAGATAAGGACAGCACTTGCATCCCCAGCACAGAGTGACCCGATGGCGGAACTGCGAGATCTGGTGGGTTCTCTGGCCACCTCAAGTGCAAACAAGTTCAATAACATCAAGCAGTTCATGGAGAAAGCTTCAGGCAAATTCATGGAGCTAGAAGCTGGTCAGAGAAACACGCAGGCTATGCTTCGGGATATCCAGACCTAGCTTGGGAGTGTTGCCCAGGTTGTAGCTCAGAGGCCTCCTGGTACTCTACCCGGTCAGACCATCCCTCATCCGCAGAACCCGAATGAGCACTGCAAGGCCATTACCACCAGGAGTGGCAAGGTGACTGCCGATCCACCTGTTCGGGCAGAAGAGAGAGAGACCCCTGCTTCAGCACTTCCAGTTAATGAAGAGGAAATTTGAGGTGCCTGCTCCTAAACCGCAACCAGTGGTGAAGGGATATGTACCCCAGCTTCCCTTTCCTACTCGGTTGCACAAGGACCGATTGGAGACTGAGTTTGCCAAGTTTATGGCAATGCTGAAGCAGGTGAATATAAGCATGCCCTTCGTGGAGGCATTATCGAAGATGCCCAAGTATGCCAAGTTCATGAAAGATCTCCTCACCAACAGGAGGAAGCTTGGGGAGCTGTCAACGATGATGCTCAACGAGGAGTGTTCTGCCATCCTGCAGAACAAACTACAAGAAAAGCGAAAAGACCCAGGGAGTTTCACTATTCCTTGCATGATTGGTAGTTTTCATATAGGGAAGTCCTTGGCGGATTTAGGCGCTAGCATAAATGTCATGCCATATAAACTGTTTAAAAAGCTAGGCCTAGGTGAACCAAGTGATACTAGGATGAGCATTCAACTTGCTGATAGATCCATTGTGCATCCTATGGGCATTGCAGAGGACTTGATAGTCGCAGTAGGGTCATTCTCTTATCCTGTCGATTTTGTGATTTTGGACATAAATGAGGATGTGGATGTGGCATTGATATTGGGTAGACCTTTTCTTGCCACCGCCAAGGCTATCGTTGATGTGAATGATGGAAAACTGATTTTGCGAGCTGGGGGTGAACAAATCACCTTCTCTGTTTCTGATAATATGAAACACCCCCAGCTCCATTATGATCTAGATTACTGTGATGTTGTTGCTGATTTTGAGACCGCACTCGCCATCACGAGTGCGAGTACTGATGATTTCCTTGAGCGTTGTCTTTTGCTAGGGGAACAGGCATCACAGGACGTGCAGTTGGAGGAGCAGCTCGCGGAGCTAGACGAGGCCGCGATCGAGGGGCGAGATATACCATTCAAGCCGATCCCTATCTCGCCCCGGATCGCTACATCATTGGAGGAGCCACCAGAGCTGGAGCTTAAGCCCCTCCCCACTCACCTGGAGTATGCATTTCTCCGGGAGGGGAATAAGCTCCCGGTCATGATCAGCTCGGATCTGACACCCAAGCAGAAGAGCAGGCTGGTGGCTCTGCTGTAGAAGTATGCCTAGGTCATGGCATGGAAGATCACAGATATCAGAGGCATTAGCCCATCCTTCTTCTCCCACAGAATTCTGATGGAGGATGAGGTTAAGCCAGTCAGGCAGTCGCAGAGGAGATTGTCTCCTAACTTGGAGGCAGTGGTCCGGGCAGAGATTGTGTAGCTCAAGGATGCAGGGATCATCTTTGCTATATCTGATAGCAAGTGGGTCAGCCCCACTCAGGTGGTTCCGAAGAAAGGCGGGATGACCGTGGTCCCGAATGAGAAGAAAGAGTTGATCCCGATGCGGACCGTGACCGGCTGGAGAGTCTGCATCGATTACCGGCGCCTGAACGACACCACCAGGAAAGATCATTTTCCCCTACCTTTCATTGATCAGATGCTGGAGAGGTTGGCTGGTCATGAGTTTTATTGCTTCCTGGATGGCATGTCTGGCTATTTCCAGATTCCTACTACACCAGAGGATCAGGCGAAGACCACATTCACTTGTCCCTTCGGTACTTTTGCTTACCGAAGAATTCCATTCGGACTATGTAATGCACCGGCGACCTTCCAGAGATGTATGATGCCGATCTTCGACCGACTGGTCGGAGAGATCATGGAAGTCTTCATGGATGACTTCTCGGTTTATGAAGACTCCTTCACTCATTGTCTCCATAACCTGGAACTCGTTCTGAAGAGGTGTGAAGAGACTAATCTGGCACTCAGTTGGGAGAAGTGCCATTTTATGGTCTGTGAGGGGATTGTGCTCGGGCACAAGATATCCAAGCAGGGGATTGAGGTGGATCGCGCGAAGATTGGGACGATCAGTAAGCTACCTCCTCCCGTTTCTGTGAAGGGAATTCGCAGTTTTCTGGGTCATCCAGGGTTCTACCGGCGCTTCATTAAATATTTCTCGAAGATTGCACTGCCTCTGACCAAGCTGCTGGAGAAGGATGCACCATTCCAATTCACTCCTGAGTGCACAGCTGCATTCGAGACTCTGAAGGAGAAGCTTACCCATGCACCTATCATGGTGACTCCTGACTAGTCTCTTCCTTTTGAGCTGATGTGCGATGCGAGTGACTATGCAGTCGGACCAGTTCTGGGTCAAAGACGCGGGAAGCACTTCCAGCCCATCTACTACGCATCAAAGACCTTGAACTATGCACATGTGAATTACACCACCACTGAGAAGGAGCTCCTCGCTGTGGTGTATGCGTTTGATAAGTTCCGACCCTATCTGGTGCTCTCCCATGTGGTGGTCTACACTGACCACTCGGCGATTCGCTACCTGATGAGCAAGGCTGATGCGAAGCCTAGGCTCATCCGATGGATCCTGCACCTACAGGAATTTGATATCGAAATCCGGGATAAGAAAAGAGTCGAGAATGTTGCTACAGATCATCTTTCACGGTTGGAAGCCCCTCCGGTGGACAACTTCGTGGAAGAGATCAATGACTCCTTCCCGGGTGAGAGATTCCTGGCGATGACACTAGTGGAAATCGTGGTATCTTGGTATTCTGACTTTGCCAATTATCTGGTATGCAAGCAGCTACCACATGGGATGGCCACTCATGCAAAGCGCAAGTTCTTCTCCGACCTGAAGCATTACTTCTGGGAGGATCCTTACCTCTTCAGGATCGGAGCAGATGGCATGATCCGGCGCTGTGTCATGGAGCACGAGATGGGAGACATCCTGTCTCAATGCCACGAGGGGCCTACTGGAGGTCACCATGGAGGAAACAGCACGGCGCGGAAGGTGCTACAGTCGGGCTTCTATTGGCCCTCGCTCTTCAAGGATGCAGACACCTTCGCACGACAGTGCGACCGCTGCCAAAGGTCAGGTAACATTTCTGCCCGGGATGAGATGCCCCAACATATTTTTGTCATTTTTGATGTTTGGGGTATCGATTTTATGGGCCCATTCCCTCCATCTTTTGGAAATCTATACATTCTGGTTGCAGTGGACTACGTCTCGAGGTGGGCAGAAGCTCAAGCCATGCCCACTAATGATGCAAGACGGGTCTGCTCATTTCTGAAACAGTTGTTCTCTCGACTCGAGACACCCCATGCCATCATTAGTGATAGAGGAACCCATTTTCAAGGGCAATTCACTAAACTCCTCTCTCGCTATGGTGTTAAGCATCAGGTCTCGGTGGCTTACCACCCCCAGTTAAATGGGCAAGCCGAGCTGACGAACCGGGAACTTAAATGGATAATTGAAAAGACGGTGGATCAGTCCCGCAAGGATTGGTCCACCAAGCTCGATGATGCTCCTTAGGGCATATAGGAAAGCCTATAAAAACCCGATTGGCACCTCTCCCTATAGGCTTGTCTATGGGAAGGCGTGTCATCTCCTAGTAGAGCTAGAGCACAAGGCCTTCTGGGCCATTAAGCTGCTAAACCTGGATTTCAGTGTTGCAGGTACTAAACGTAAGTTGCAGCTGCTGGAGATGGAGGAATGGCGTTACCACGCCTACGAGAATACCCTGCTCTACAAAGAGCGAACCAAGCGTCTCCACGACGCTCGGTTGAGGGGCCCGAAGGAGTTTCAGGTAGGTGATCGTGTTTTGCTCTTCAATGCACGCTTGAAACTCTTTTCGGGCAAGCTACGTTCGAGGTGGTCGGGACCCTTCACGATCACTTAAGTTTTCCCGCACGGTGCAGTGGAGATCAGCAATGCTCAAACTGAGCCATTCAAGGTGAATGGCCACCTCCTAAAGTTGTACTTGGAAGGTGCTGTCGAGCGCGCAGAGCTGCTGATCAAGCTCGAGGACCCTTAGTTCCTCTACTGGCGTCCAGCTAAAAGACGGTAAAGAAGCGCTTGTGGGGAGGCAACCCCACCTAGGTTTGCATTTTCTTACCTTTTTCCTTTTGATTTTTTGTGTTTTTGAGTCTTGAGGTGTTGTTCACGAGTCGTATGTCATTTTTGAGTGAAAACAGGTCAAATTCGGAGTTCTGGCAGCCCACACGGCCAGCCCTAAAAGTCACACGCCCGTGTGGAAATAGGTTTTGGCCGTGTGAATTCCCAGGAAAATTCACACGGGCAGGAGGGGTCCCTCACACTGCCGTGTGGATTGGCCCCCTGCCCGTGTGAAGCCTCGACAATTTCCACACGGCCAGTTGTTCTTTTCACATGGCCGTGTGGAAATCCTCGGCCTGCCCGTGTCGCCCCACACGGGCACTTGTGAACCTCACACGGCCGTGTGAGCTTGCCCGTGTGGCCGAGCCAGCCTTTATAAATTTGGCCGACACGGCCGCGTGGTCAGAAATTTCAATCGCCCTCGCCGGAATCCTCTCCCCCTCATCATCCCCTCATTATCCCCTACACCTCTACTTGTGTCTCTAGGTTTGATTTTGACTTTAACCTTGTGATTTATGGAGAATTGGGTGTTAGGGTGTATGATTAGAGAACAACCTTGAATCTTGTGAATTGTGTGCAATTGATTGAGGGGAAGGTTTGGTTTATGTGTGAATGAGGTTTGGAAATGTCCCCCATGATTGTGTGAGCCCTTGTGTGCAAGAAATTTGTCAATTTCATGCTTAACTTAATAGTGCACACAAGGTGTTCGATGAAATGTCTGTTTTCGTACCATTTTGTGGGAGCCGGTTGGGGCCCTTAATGATGTGCTTTGAGGGTGTATTTACTATGAATGTGAACCTTGAGTTGCCTACTTTTTCATGGATGTGCACCCCCACCCCGGTTAGGCTTGTTTGATCGAGTTTGTGACCCCCGAACTATGGATGAAACCATGGTTCGGCTGTTTTCTGTTCTTAAATGTGGGGGTGTGATTAACCTTTCCTTTGGCTCTTTTGGTTCCACTTTGGGTTGTTCTTATGCAGGACCATGACGAAACCCGACCTCAAGCACCCGTTTATTCAGGATTTGAAGAGGGGCCCCCACCGGGAGCGTTTTAAGAGCGTCCTGGCCTGCTCGTTTGGGCAGCATCATGGCTGGTCCAAGCGGGAGTTTGAGAAGGTGAACTGCTACGAGCACTTCTCCGCATTGTCACCAACCGCCCCTGGCGCCGTCTACTATGCATTCGCGAGAAGGTTTACCACGAGCTCGTGCTTGAGTTCTACACGACCTTCAAGCACGAAGAGACGGAGGATTGGAAGGACGGTGAAGCCGTCAAGTTCAGGCTCGGTGGTGCACCCCGATCCATGAGCTACCACGACCTGGCGACCGCCCTCGGCCTCGGCCTGGCCGATGACAGGGACTACGTCACCGAGCTCATCGAGTCAGAGGGGGTGAACTTCAAGACACTGTACACCCGCCTCGCTCGGCCAGGCTAGCGTCGCTTTGTGGCGGGGAAGACGAAGGCCAGCACCTTGCAGCTCGACAACCGCATTCTCCACCACTTGCTGGCAAAGTCCTACACTCCCGCCTCGGACAGTGCCAGCGCCATTACCAGGAGAGCCATGTACTTCATCCAGTCCATGCGCCAGGGGGATCATCTTGTCCATTTGGGTTCTGTGGTGGCAAGAACCTTCGACAAGAGTGCTTCAGAGCTGAAGAGCCTCCACTGCACTCGCCTCATTACCCGCCTGGCCACCTACTTCCAGATATCACTGCAGGGGTGCACAGAGCATGGTGAAACCAGTATCTTTGGCGAATATACGATCTCTCGCATGCACCTGCTTCGAGAGGAGCGAGGAGTCAAGTGGATCGAGGGGTTTCCTCAACCTCAGATCCCAGCGGAGGACCAAGCGGAGGTTCCTGCGGATGCGGCTGATGAGGATGTCCACCCCGAGGATGTGGATGATACTGCTGCCGCCTGCCCCACCACCTTTGAGTACGGGGGTGGCAGTTCCACTTTCCCCGGCCAGGACTACTTCACCCACCAGTTCGAGCAGCTGCGTCTCCACAATCAGCAGCTCTTCGACCATCAGCTCCAGTTCCAACAACAGTATTCGGCTCACCATGCCGAGTACCAGACCCGGATGGCTGCTTATGATGAGCATCTTGATCGGATGGAGACCCAGCAGGGGGTGAACCTGGCTCGCATTGAGAGGGAGCAGGCCCGATCTCGGTGCATGCAGGAGGTCCAGCAGCACCTGCTCCAGCTGCTACCGGGCGAGCAGCCAGTCTGGAGGACTCCCTGTGAGGACTCTCTACTTCCACCTCCACCAGCTGATGATGATGATGCCTTCATGAACGACGTCGATCTGGACAACCTTGGCGACGAGTAGGTTGTACTCGTCGCCCCTCAGAGTGTGTTTTTGTTTTAGACTTTTTATGTTTGCTCCATGTGTTTGAGGAGCTTGAACTGAATCTATCGGTTGTTTTTGTGTTTTTTCTTTCTTTTGTGGATTATTTATTTTGTGGCCATCTAGGCCAACTCTGATCCCTAACGCACAGTGTGCTAGTGTGTTCTTGATGTTCCCTTAGTGCAGAACTGTCTGTTCGTTCCATATGTCCCCCGCTGACTGGTCCACTTCCAGTCTTCCGCAGTATTTCAATCCGCTAACATCGTTCCCCTTTTCTTCCTCTCTGCTCCATTGAGGGCAATGTCGTGCTTAAGTGTGTGGGGGGGGGGTGTTTATCTATTGTTAACTGCTAGATGAGTTTGTGTGCTTATAGACTAGTCCGCTGTCCAAATCTCAAGATTTGAAGGCTCCAAGTACGGTTGTTTGATCATATTGGCACTGTGTTTTGATTGGTGAATTGAATGGTTTTCGGATTAATGAATGAAAACTTGATGGTGACTAGGACAACCTATAATGATGACTGAGACGTGCAGTAGAATTGTGTAGGAGTTCAGTTTTTGAACTGTTTGCTTACCAACTGTGACTTGGATGGATCACTTTTTCTTGACAGTCGTTTATACACCTAGTTCAGGGAATCAGAATGAGAGATAGAGCATATATGTAGCCATGTGAGATTTGAGCCTGCTCGTTTCTTTCTAGTGTGATAGTTCCCTCTTCCATGATGTGTAGCATTCACGTTGTCATTAGCTAAGATGATGGAGGCATATGATTACCCCACGACCAAATTGACTGTCCTGGTGTGTCATACCCCCTAGTCAACCCTTTGAGCCGTGTGTTATCCTTTCTTTCAGTCTACAATGAAAAATCACCCTTTTGCATCTCTTAGAAGCACCACAGAGTGGTTTTTGCATGTTCTCTGCTGTTTCTGCTAAATATAATGTGAGAGTTGGAGGTAGTTCTTAAAAATTGGGCATGTGTTTGAAAAATGTGCAGAGGTGGTGGTTCTCTTAAGAAATGAAAAAAAAATGTAAGAAAAACAAAGAAAAAATGAAAGCAAAAGAGAGCCACCACCAAAAATCTAAACAGTGCCCATTAAGTAGTGTTTCTTAGCAGTCTGGCTTGGAAATACTAGCATTTATGTAACCTCCTTCGCTCTTGTGCTTTAGAGAATGTGAGTAATGCAGAATGGCGGAAAGAAAGTACTGGTTCGATTGGTTGTGAGTTTTTTGGGTTTGGAAATGTGGAACCTTGTGCTATGAATACTTCCACCACCTAAAAGGCCTTTTCCCCATGTCCAAGACCCTAGCCAATCACTTGAACCTGTGTCTAAGACCTCCGGATTAGTTAGTGATGACACCCATTTTTGTGAGCTCTAACACTTGGAGGCTGCCGTCATGGTGAGGACACGTTAGGGATTGAGAGAATAAGTATGCGCATTTTTCGCATCAAATTTTCCTGACCACACTGGTCGAGAGTGAGCGATTCATTTCCTTGTTCTTTACACTCTTTACCCCGGTGAGGACCTAGATGGCTCGGTCTTGATTCTGATCTCTTGAGTTTTATGCATGAGGTGACTTTCTTGAGTAAGTGGTTGAGTCAAGTCTATGTTGGTTGATGAAAAGAAGGGAAACTCCTCCTGTACTCGATTTTGCTGCACTCAAATGTCTTCTGTGGTGGTTGTCCAGGTTGCTATTGAAGTTTCTCATGTGTTGATGTTTAAAGCCAGTATGATTCACGTGTTCTGTGCCTATATGATTTGTCCCCAATATTGGTATGATTGAAATATGTGAGCTTACCTTGTATCTGCCTTGGTTTGCTTGGGGACAAGCAAACGGGTAAGTGTGGGGGAGTTTGATAAACCGTTAATTGCACATGTTTTTACCCCTATTCTTGAGCCATTTAAGATGTTGATTCTCGTGTTTTAGACCGATTTCACGCTAGGTTGTGCTTGTTTGTGATATTTCAGGTCCTAGTACGTGAATGAAGGTTTGGGAGCGAGTTCGGGGTCGATTGGACGAAGATCGGACGTGTGGCGAGTCGCTGAGGAAGCCACACGGGCACTCATAAAACCCACACGGCCGTGTAAGGAACCAATTTTGAGCCATAAGTGAGAGAATCGACTTTTCAGAACAAAAACAGAGCCCTAGAGAGAGAAAGTGCGAAGAACTCACACTAGAAGCGATCTTGGAGCAGGGTTTCATCAAATCGAGCTTGGAGATCATCATAGGAGTGGAAATCATCATCCCAGAGCATATTCTTCCCATCTTGATGAGTATGACTGCTTTGTATTCTGTTTTCCCCTCTCTCTCTATGGAGTAGAACCCTCTTTCACTTGGGTATGAAGAACCCTAGTTCCATGTGTTAGGGATTTGATTGTAATTACTTGGGATGATTATACAGTTTGGTTTTAATCGAAGGATGCATGGTTCATTGAATTGATTGAAGTCTGATCAGCTTTTCTTGATTTCTGCTGCAACCTGAGATAGATAGAATCTGATTAGGTTGTTAGAGCCTCTTCGTTCGCTAGTGGTAGATTGGTAATACGAGAGTTAGCCAGTTTACTGCTTTGTACTGGAATCCAATTCCAGTAGTGGAGTTCTGTGCTTATTGCTTCAGCTTTCTATCCCGGTGAAGACTAGTCGTCTGCCGGTAGTTAGACTGAGAGGGCTTGGTCAGCTTAAGAGATTCCAAGCTACCGTCGGATCTTCCGCAGTCTAATCAACAGTAAATCAAACCAGGGTAATTATAACTGAGACCTAACTAAGGAGCTAGTGGTACTCATTCCCGAGTGACTCTTTCTTGGTTCAGAAAACCGAATCAATTCCTGGTTTCTTTCTGTTTTCAGTTAAAACCAAATTCAATCGACTTAGTTTGCTAGATAATAGATAATCACGGAGTAGGCAGTAGATCTAGACCCCGGGTTGATATTTAGAACTTGCCACTTTACTGCATTCCCGGACTACGATTACACTTGGTCGCAGTTTGGTGTTGTGTTTTAGCGTGTCAATCATATAACACTCAAGGGTTCATCACATAGCACAAAAGTCCATACACCCCTAATCATGTCATTCTAGTTCACTGATAACGATGTATTTGCACATGTTTGCACCCTTAGTTCTTATCCATTTGTGGCTCGTATTCGTGTATTTTTGGCCCATTTTACGCTGGGTTGTGCTACTTTGTCATATTTCAGGTCCCAGACGTCGAAGGAAAGGCTAAGCACGAGATTCGGAGGGTTTGGAGGTCATTCGGTCGAGCAGGGGGCAAAACACGGGCAGGAAGCCTGAAGAACACGGTCATGTACACGAACGAGCACGCTAGTGTTTTTTAGTGCGAGAGCTGAACTGATGAAGAAGCAAAACACGGGCTGGCCTAAAGAAAAACATGGTCGTGTTTCAGACCGTGTTATTTATGCCGAGGGTTGTTTTTTGGGAGCTGCTGCGATGTCCAAACACGGGTGGAAGTGAAGCAAAACACGGTCATGTCATTCTTTAGGCACTACCGTGTTTTGGCCGACGCGGGCTTGTTTTTAACACGTGGCAAGGGCATAGACAGGTACAAGAAAAACACGTTCGTGCCCTCGACCGTGTTTTGTCCATAATCGTGTTTTTGAGGTAGTTTGAAGCCAAAGGAAAGGGAATCGAGTTTAAGAGAGAAAAACAGAGCCCTTGAGAGAGAAAGTGCGAAGAACACATCCTAGAGGTGATTTTGGAGCTGAGTTTCATCAATCGAGCTTGGAGATCATCATAGGAATGAAGATTATTATCCTAGAGCAGATTTTCCTCATCTTTATGAGTATGACTACTCTGATTTCTGTTTTCCTCTCTCTCTATGGAGTAGAACCCTCTCTCACTTGGGTATGAAGAACCCTAGTTCCATGTGTTAGGGATCTTGATTGTAATGACTTGGGATTGTTATATTGATTGATTTTAATCAATTGATGCATGATTCATTGAGTCAATTGAAGACTGATCATCGTTTCTTGATTTCTGCTGCAACCTGAGATAGATAGAATCTAATTAGGTTGTTAGAGCTTCATCAATCGGTAGTGGTAGATTGATTATACGAGAGTTAATCAATTTACTGCTTTGTATTGGAATCCAATTCCAGTAGTGGAGTTATGTGTTCATAGCCTCAGCTTTCTATCCCGGTGAAGACTAGTCGTCTCCGGGTAGTTGGACTGAGAGGGCTTGGTCAGAATAAGAGATTCCAAACTACTGTCAGATCTTCCGCAGTTTAATCAATAGTTAATCAACACAGGGTAATTACAACTGTGACCTAACTAAGGAGCTAAGGGGACTCATTCGCGAGTGACTCTCCCCTTGCTAAAGAACTTTGAACCTTTTCCTGCTTTCTTAGTGCTTTTAGTTAAAACCACAATCACTCGACTTAGTTTGCTAGATAATAAATAATCACGGAGTAGGCAGTAGATCTAGGCCCCGGTTTGACAAATAGAGCTTGCCACTTACTGCATTTCCAGACTGCGATTGCACTTGGTCGCAGTTTGGTGTTGTGTTTTAGCGTGTTATTCACCTAGATCAATTCTAAACATCATTATAATTATCGTGATACGACAAACCTGGTATGTCGTGCTGATCCCTCACCCGTTCTGGTCGTTTAAACACCGGTTCTAGCCTCCCATACCCCAACTTCACTTTCTCAAACAAACCTGGAATCAAAATCCGAGATTGTCCTAATATCCCCTGCAGTGTCCCCGTCAATGTTAGTTCTAGGCTCCGGGTCAAATTCTCGATAAAAACACATCAAACCCTGGCTGGAGCTAAATTCAACGATTCCGACTCCGACCTAAATAATCGCCGAAATTCATGGATTAGAACCATAGGATTAATTACCTCGCAGCAGAAAGCTCGTATATGAAATCTGGGCTCAATCCGGCTTCCGGATACTCTGAAACCCTAATTTGGCTTATCGGGAATTCAAGAAATTCCTGAACCAAAAAACTCATTTTAAAGCTCTAAATCGATAAAGTACAATGTATAGATGGATTCGGCGTTAGTTACTGGATTTTCGGATCACTAGGGTATAGGGCTAAGAATTGAGCTTGCAATTTCGTACCGAGCACCACTGTGCCGTTCTCTGTTTGCTCTGGTTCGGGAAAGTGGAAAAGGAAAGAGACGGAAATGCAAAATGGGATGGGGAAAAGGTTTACCTGCGTATTTAATAAAGTGTAAAGCGGTTCCGGCCGCTTTGTTTTGTTATTTATTTTTATTTTCCTTTTTAATATTATATATAATATATAATTAATAGTTTAATACGTATACTTATTCGATCGATCGATACTTTGATTTTCGTTGAAATATTATCGGAACACTCGATTTTAATCGCGTAATTTTTAGCGATAGAAATATACGGATTAGCCTAAATGGGCCGTTACAGGTCGATCTCGAAATAACCTTTTAGATTCGTTTGTTTTGTTCCATATGACATGCCTCAAAAATTTTGTTGAAAAAGAAGTTGTAAGCTTACCTTGTTTTGTACATGGTTTGTTTGGGGACAAGCAAACGTTCAAGTATGGGGGTGTGATTAGGGTCCCATTGTACATATTTTACCACTCATTTCTTGTTTGTTTTGCTTAGTAGATCACTGTCCCTCAATCTATTTTATGCTAGGTTGTATTTTTTTTTTGTTACATCTTGGGTCCTAGCATGTGTGGGAAGGTCGAGGATAAGTTTAGGAATGATTGGAGGTCGAAAAGCGCAAACCAGCGAAGAAAAATCCAAAGAGGTGACCATAACAATTGCCCTGTGACCATGAAGCGGCGAGGTTCCAGAACGTTTGATGCGCCTCACTAGACCTTTAGGTTCTCACGGTTGCCGCACCATGAAAACAATCACCAGACCGTGAATTCGGACAAAACGGTAGCAACACTTGTGTTTTCAGCCGAGATCACGCTTTGGCCTCCGATGTCACGGCAGTAAACAGTGACCCTAATGTCTTTTGCACTTTCCGGCTATATAAAAGACAGTTGCGGGGAGAGAGAAGGTAGAGCTTGTTTTTGGAGGAGAAATTGATTCTCTCTCTAGGGTTTCGACCTAAAACACTGAAGGGGGGGAGAGAGAGAGTTCTTGAGTGATCTTGGAGTTTAATTGAAGACATTGATCAAACTTTGGAAGCAAGGAATCAAGCCTAGAACAAGAAGCAGATCTTATGCTCCAACTTGTAATTTATCTCTTCTCTCTTTAGGAACTCACCCTCTTAATTACATGTTTGATTGATGATTTTACTTAATTTATTGATGTTTTCATGAATGACATGAGTTGGGTTTCCATTTTCATGTATTGAGCTTTTGACCTAGGAGGGAGAAAATCACCTTAGAGCCCATTATTCGTGTCTTTGGGTCACTCCTATAGTATATTATCCGGATAATCCCCGAGGGAGTTTATTCGATCTACTTCCTAGCAATATATGAAACACTAGGTTGAATAGAGCATCGACTCATCCCTCGACGCCATTCCGGGTCGATCCCTAGGTAGTCTATCTCCAAATAGTAGAGTATTTAAGTCGATCGAGCTAGGAGGATACTCAACATCAATCAAAAGGTCGGAAATAGGTGGATTTAACCCAAGAGAGCTCCTTACCATGTAAATAGCTAGGTTAGTTTATTTTTTTCCTAATCACTACTCTAGGTTAGCTTGATAACGAACCCTAAACCTGAAGTAGGGTAAGCCTAGATCTCCGTGGTACGATAAATTATTATTGCTTGCTTTCCCTATGCTACACCCGATTGGCGGTTATACTTGGCCGACGATTGGGATGTGTAGTTAGAATGAGTCATACGTGGTCCAAGGATGATCTAAAGAAGATGGAATTACATGCTAAGGCAACTAACGTATATTGTGAAATATGTCCAGACAAGTTCAATAAGGTGAATCAGTGCAAGACTGCTCATCAGATTTGGAAAACCTTAGAAGTATCACATGAAGAAATAATTGAGTTAAAAGAATCAAGAATCTATCAATTGGTGCATGAATATCAGATGTTTAGAATGCACCTAGTTGAGTCTATCTCGGACATGTATGTAAGGTTCAATTTAATAGTAAGTAGACTTAATTCCTTAGGAAAAACCTATGACAATGCAGAATTAGTTAGAAAGATTCTTTGGTGCTTAGCTAAAGAAGGGATGCCTAAGAAAACTGCTATAGAAGAAGCAAAAACATTATCTTCTCTTAGTATAGAATATCTCACGCATCTCACCCTTGTAGACCTTTTGTGTTGGAGCTTCTCATGTGGACCCAACCATCTACAAGCAGTCGCACCGAAAAAGACTCAACACACTAGCCAGGTTAACTTGGATCAATGGATTGTACTTTGTTCTTCTTCTTCGGATTTTTTATATTATCTGTCTCTCGTTCTTGCGCATGTTGTGTTGGAAAATTACATGGAAAGAATTGTTTAATAATTGAACAGGTGAGTCTGCTCATGAAGCAAGTCATCCTTCCATTTAATTTGAATTAACCAACTTCATTTTGTCTCCACATGATTAATTAAATTAGTGCAACCTTTCATAATTTGTTCACGTGATTAATTGTGGAATTTGAATGAACAAAAAGACATTTCCCCTCCCTCCCATTTAAGTGTGTCCCTCTGTGAATAGTTGCTGCCTAAGCAATGTGACCCTTCATAAAATGTTTGTTGCCATGGATAAAAACACCTTTTAATTGAAACGATGCATGGTTTGGATGAAGCAATATAATGTTTCATTATCTATAGATAGAAGGGCTCGGGTGAAGCAATGGGACAAAAAAAAAGGACAGAAACATATACATTCTTCTTCTTCCATCAAAAGCTTCTAAGTGTGTTTTACTTTCTTAAGCATAGATTCTAAATGGGTGATAGTTTTATCGTTCGAAGAAATTTCCTATAACCCTAGGCTTTCGGAGGGTGGAAATATTCGTTACAGAAAGTGAATTTTGTTCACGACTCTATCACAATCCTTGTCACCCGGTCTCGGGCTTTCTTACAAATACCCTCCTCCCTTAGTTTCTCTCTAACAATCGTAAAGAATATTTTTCTTGTACGATGGCTCATACTGCTGCTTAAAAGAACATTCTCTCCATGGGAAAATTGAGAAATTCAATTGGGAACATTTCCGTCGATGGCAAAAGAAGATGTGTTTTCTTCTTACTACTCTCAGGGGGGGTATGTGTTTTGCACCCCATGTCCGGAAGGTAACTTGGAGGAGGAAGGTGTCGACAATGAGGAATTGAAGAAGCGACTTCGTAAAATGAAGAAGTGGGAGAACGACAACTACCTTTGTGTAGGACACATACTCAATGGTTTTTCGGACTCCCTTTTCGACATTTATGAAATGTACGTCAATGCCTCCTATCTTGGGATGCATTAGAGGCAAAGTATTTGGCCGATGATGCATCGACCAAGAAGTTTCTAGTAAGTAATTTCAACACTTACTAGATGAGCGATTCTCGCCCATTGATGGAGCAATATAATGAATTGCTCTGAATCTACGGTCAGTTTACTCATTAAATCTGAACATGGATGAGGCGACCACTGTGTCGAGCACAATCGACAAATTACCAACTTCTTGGAAAGACTTTAAGAATATTCTTAAACACAAGAAGGAAGAGTTGGACTTAACCCAACTCGGTACCCACTTGCGCATTGAGGAGAACCTTAGGGTGCAAGAGGGTATGAATCCAAATGAATCTACATCGGTTCACATGATGGAGATTGGAGAATCTTCTTCCCAAAATAAGGGAAAGAAACATTCTCGTGACAAGGGCTACAACTCATCCAAGGCCGACAAAAACTAGAAAGCTAAGCCTACTTGTTGGAAATGCGGGAAATCAGGGCATTTCAAGCGTGATTGTCCCATGGAAAAATCAAAGAATAGTGACAATCGTCATGTTGGGCAAGTATCTAACGATCAAGACCCACAAGGTTGTATTTCCACTTTTGATTTTGAATTTGATCCAAATTCGGGTATGAATTATGTAACACCTTAGGCAAATCTCAAATCGACAAAGCACGGGAGAGATCCATGGTTCATAAGTAAGAAACCAATCTTAACTGACAAGACGCGTTTTGGGGTTAAAGGTTTGGTATGTTACAAGAAAATGTAACCCCCTAGACCGGCCCGTCATTAAATTTACCAAAATTCCCTTAAAGAATCAAAATAAATCATTTGCCGAGAAAAAGGAGAAAAAACGGAAAATCGTCCATAACTAAAAATTCAAATCTCAAACAGAAACAATCCTTGTCGATTCAACACAAACGAGCATCTGTCTCAAGTCTACTAAAAGGAAATTCATTAAGTAAAAGGTGCCCTTGGTGAAGCTTTTTCGGCCACTAACCCTTCCGATGACATCCTGAGCAGCAATGGTGTCCCAGCGGTTGGTCTGTGCGTTCGTGCTCCCTAGTAGCTCCTGAGTGCGGGTGTGGGGTCGGTCCTAGGTGCAGTTTATCTTAAAATAACGTGATAACTACTCAATGACTTAGGAGGAATGAAAACAAAGAACTGGAACCCGCGTGATCAAGAAATCTCATTTAGCTTACTTGAAAAGGGCCCTGAAGTCAAACTAACTAGCGCCATTGTTCAACCACCTAAACGTGATAAACTTGATAAACTTCCTCACAATGGGAAGAGAACCCGATAAGATTGATAACCTTATGAACCTGATAAACTTCCTCATTATGGGAAGGAAGGTGATCGTGTGCGCAGCCAGTTAGTTGAGTTTTAAATCATGATCTTGCTTGTTAACGTGCAACTATGATAGCTTGAAACTTACACATGGAAAACCAGTAAAACATCCATAATCGAAAGCATTACGAAGCATACACATAACTTGAAAATTAAATCTAGCCCCCTTTAACCACGCACCTTAGTTACTTAAGTCTGAACTCGAAAGACAACCCTAGGTAGGTGCTCCAAGTGGTAATCCACCTTTATCAACCTATGGCGGAATCCGATGTTAGATCGGTGGGATTTTCGAGTTCTAGCGACATCTTCCATGGCTTGGGACTACCTCGTGATATTTGCGAGGTAAGGACTTACTAATTCATTATTAATTTGACTTGCGAATTTTCCTAATATCTTGAACTTATTATTGAATTTTACTATCCACATTTCACAAGAGTGACTATCCATTAGGTCTTTCTAAGAATCCTGCTAAAATAAGGATTTTACGTGCTAACTTATAAAATATATATACAAAGAATTTCATCATACCTTATTAACTAACTAGTAGCATATTTATAATTGGTCTATATGAATTAAGACATATTAACTAAACAATCAATTACAAACTCAATTTACCTATACGGTCCATGGTTTTACTTCCTAAGTCTTGGATTAGTAATTTATAAATTACTAATCACTAGCACTCCTATTATTTGGTTTATATAAGAATCAATTCTATCAAATAAAACTTTGGGGCGTTCCTGGTAAAATACCAAAGTTCAGGGACAATTCAATTGCATTTAAATCTAAGAGGACTTATCTAGAAATTCCCAAAATTTTTAGCGACGACTCAAAATCCTTCACTAAAGCCCTGTAAATTTCGTCGCTAAAAATCCTGAAAAGCATGAACGCATATATCCACTATGGTTCAGGTTAAACGTCGGGGATTCGATACGTTACCTCCAACACAACTCCACACCAGTATTTGATGATCCCGAGCGTAATTCTCCCCTTGCTTGAACGCCGTTCAACCCCGTGCAACGCCGACATCGAAGCTAGGATCAAATTTACGTGCTTTGGGTTATTCAAGGCTTAAACCGAGCTTGGAGACAAGTTGGGATCGAGATCATTACCACTAGAGTTCAAGGAGAAGGACTGAATTCGAGGGTGTTAATTGGGTCGATCGGAGAGAAGATGAGTTTGGTAGCTGACGTCTACGTTCCTTCCTTCGCCGCTGTTGACACTATGACAAAACCATGAGTCGGCCAGCTAAAGCTCGACCTGGGATTAGAAAGGAAAGCCAGCCCCGCCATTCTTACCTCCTAGGACGGGATCGGACGAGTTGGGGACAACGGAACGACAACGCGGTTGCGGCGCGGGGAGGTGTTGGCGTGCGACGGTGCGAGACAGAAACCGAGGTTGGCTCTTGCCTCTGTTTGTCCCTGATCCCGGTCGTCACTGCTGGTTTAGATCACGGGAGGTGGCGAGAGATGGCAGAGAACTTCTTCTTGCATCTACTCACGCCGGTGATTTGCGGTTGGGTCTTACACGATGGAGGTGGGATGGAGTTTGCGGAGCCTTGGATTTTGCTCCATAAATTTTAGTTTTAAGTCAATCTAAAGGGAAAGGGTGAGCCGAGGGTGGGAGGGGTTTAGCTAGGGTTAATTGCATTGAAATGGTATTTTAGGAAGCGCAGGGGTATGAGTGTATCGGGTGTGACATTTTCCTCTCCCTTAAGAAAATTTTGTCCTCGAAATTGAGGTTATAAAATCGAACATATGGATATCTGAGTCCCTGCTCTTATTCCTGCAAAAAGATAACAAGCTAATGAAATCTACTGATTACAAGGGTATATCAAGAAACAACTCTGGGTATTTCTTCCTCATATCTTCCGCGATCTCCCGGGTAGCTTCTTCCATACATTGATTCCTCCACACCACTGTCATGATAAGGAACTACGAAGAAAGAAGGTCCCTATAGTGAAGGTGGTGTGGAGGAATCAAGGTACAGAAGCAGCTACCTAGGAGATCGAGGAAGATATGAGGAAGAAATACCCAGAGCTGTTTCTTGATATACCCTTGTAATCGGTAGATTTCATTAGCTTGTTATCTTTTGGCGGGAATAAGAGCGGGGACTCAGATATCCATATGTTCGATTTTATAACCTCAATTTAGAGGACGAAATTTTCTTATGGGAGAGGGAAATGTCACACCCGGTACACTTTAGGCAAATCCCACTATCGACAAAACACAGGAGAGATCCATGCTTCATAAGTAAGAAACCGGCCTTAACTGACAAGATGCGTTTTTGGGTGAAATGGAGGAGTTCTTGTGAAAACTCCGAAGTTAAACGTGCTCAAATGTGGAGTACAACAAGGATGGGTGACCTTACGGGTGTAGAGGCCCAAAGCGGACAGTATCTTGTCGGGAAAAGGTTCGGGATGTTACAAGTGGTATCAGAGCCTCTCCGCGTCCCTCTTGAACAATGGTGGGGCAAACCTCAACGAGGGCGTTGAGTCCCAAGGGGGGGGGGTAGTGTATGTAACAATGTAAAGGATGATGATGTTGCTTGGTGGGTGTACTTTGCAGCTAACATACATGTAAGCAAGGATCGCAGATGGTTCAAAACTTACAAACCAGTGGAAGACGGTTTTGTTCTTCACATGGGCAATGAGTCAATTGCTCAAATCGGAGGACGTGAAATCGTGGAGTTGGAATTTACTTCTGGGAAGACTCTTGTACTTAGGGATGCGTTACATGTACCTAAGATATTATAATAAACTTGTACTAAATAAACTTGGCTATGGTCAAGTTTATGACTCTAATAGATATTTATTATCTAAATCCGCAGTGTTTGTTGGATTTGGTTATTATAATAATGGTATGTTTATGTTGAATATTAATAATAAAATTAATAATCTAATTTCCTCTTACATGATTACCCTTATTGATTCGTCTTTATGGCATGCACGGTTGGGACATGTGAATTATAAGCGAATGATGACTATGTCTATAGAAGGAATTCTCCCTTCTATTGATGCTCAACATGATAAGTGTAAAACTTGTATGTTGACAAAAATCACTAGACAACCGTTTATAAACGTACAAAGGGAGTCTAAGGTGCTTGGACTTGTACATAGTGATCTATGTGATTTACATGTCACTCCAACTTTAGGAGGTAAGAAATATGTCATCACCTTTATTGATGATTTATCGAGGTTTTGCTATGTGTACTTGTTGCAAACTAAGGATGAAGTGGAGTTACAACAAGAAGCAAAGATCAAAACTTTGCATACGGATCAAGGTGGTGAATACTATGATCCGGCTTACTTCTAAAGTACGGGGATCATACATGAAACCTCTACACCGTTTACCCCTCAACAAAATGGGACAGCGGAAAGGAAAACCACTCTTTAAAGGAAATTGTCAATTCCCTGCTTTCTTACTCTGGTTTGAGTAATGGGGTTTGGGGGGGGGGGGGGGGGGGGAAGCCATGCTAACGGCTTGATATTATTAAATAGGATCCCAATAAAAGGAATGTTACTACACCCTATAAACTATGGTATAAACAAAAGCCAAACTTTGAGTATCTTCGAGTTTGGGATTGTCGGGCATTCGTGCGACTAACGGATCCTAAAAGGAAGGCGTTAGGAGAAAGAGGCATTGATTGCATCTTTGTAGGATATGCTGAAAATTCTAAGGCATATCGGTTCTATGTTATAGAACAAAATGACGCTTACTGAATTTATTCTATAATCGAGTTAAGAGATGCCATATTTGATGAAAATTGATTTTCATCAATGGGACGACCAAGAGACATAGTTTCCTCATGTCAATGAGGGGATTGAGGAAGATATTTTGCAATCGAATTTACCCATTATTCGTCAAAGTAAAAGAAGAAAGATTGAAAAATCTTTTGGACCTGACTTTCACATGTATCTTGTTGAAGGGTCTAGAGAGGAAGTACAGTCACAATATTTATATTCATTTAATAATGAGGATGATCCTAAAACTTTTGATGAAGCTTTGAAGTCTCGTGACGCTGCCTTTTGGAAGGAAGCTATTAATGATGAAAAAGATTCCATCATGGCGAACAACACATGGGTGTTGGTAGATTTACCACCTGGATGCAAACCTTTGGGTAGTAAATGGATCTTCGAAAAGAAAATAAGAGTCGAAGGGACCATTGACAAGTTTAAGACGCGTTTGGTAATCCAAGGTTTTAGACAAAAATGTGGGATTGATTACTTTGATACTTACGCGCCTGTAGCTCGAATCTCCACCATTAGATTGTTGATTGCTCTTGCGTAAATTCACAATCTAATTATCCATCAAATGGATGTAAAGACAGCTTTCTTGGATGGAGTTTTGGATGAAGAGATTTACATGAAAAAACTTGAAGGATTTGTTGTGCCCGGTCAAGAGCATAAAGTGTGCAAATTGATCAAATCATTGTATGGGCTTAAACAAGCTCCAAAACAATGGCATCAAAAGTTTGATGAGGTGCTTTTGTCTAGTGGTTTTAAGTTAAACCAAGCTGACCAATGTGTATATACAAAATTTTGATGATTATGGAAATGGCGTCATCATATGTTTGTATGTAGATGACATGCTTATCTTTGTTACCAATCAAAGACAAGTGGACCTCACTAAGGAGTTTTTGTCATCGAAATTCTCCATGAATACATGGGGGAGGCAGATGTGATTCTGGGTATTAAGACCAAGCTGAACGACAAGGAAGTAGCCTTCACTCAATTTCATTACATTGAGAAGGTACTTGATAAATTTCATAGTGAAGGTTTTCGTGAATTAAAAATCCCAATGACTTGCACAAGACCAGATATTGCATATGCGGTATGACAATTAAGTCAGTATACGAGTAATCCTAGTGCTCATCATTGGCATGCAGTGAGACGTGTACTAGGATATCTCAAAGGCATAATGCATTATGCTTTGACTTATAGTGGATTTCCATCTATTTTGGAAGGATACATTGATGCTAATTGGATTTCTGATGTTCAACACCATACATCAACATCGGGATGGGTCTTTTTGCTTAGGGGAGGTGCCATCTCTTGGGCTTCTAAAAGGCAAACTTGCATCACAAGTTCCACTATGGAGTCATAATTTTTGGCATTAGCTTCTGCCGGAGGTGAGGCAGAGTGGTTGAGAGACTTGGTTTATGACATCCCTTTATGGCCTACACCAATCTCGCCAATTTCAATCCTTTGTGATAGTAATGCTACTTTGGCTAAGGCATATAGTCAAATTTATAATGGCTAGTCTCGCCATTTGGGAGAAAGACATAGTAAAATTCGTGAATTGATCACTCTCGGAGTTGTGTCTTTACAGTATGTCCGGACTCAAGAGAATTTAGATGATCATTTGATGAAGGGTTAGCTAGAGACTGGGTAGTCAAGTTTGTGAAAGGGATGGGTTTAAAGTCCATATAATTTTAGATCATGGGACACCCAATTACCCTCTAATACAATGTTACAGGCCGAATTCAATTGGTGCATCAATAACCCCTCCAAGCATGCTTCTGTGCTTGATTACCTAGGTAGATATAAGGTGGAGGTAGGTGTAATCTTAGAAAGTCGTGTGCAAGCTAGTAACTCACATGAAATAATTGTGAAGTTTGATGATTATGAGGTCAAACGCAACTATAATCATGCCCCTCTAGGCATAATTTGGTTTTTCCGGATGAAAGGGTTGCAAAAGTCAAGATTAGTGATAGTGTTGATTATTATATGCATATGTTAGTGAGGGCACAAAATGGAACCAACTTCTTTTTTACTGCAATTTATGGATCCAACTATGAAGTAGATAGATAATCAATGTACTCAGCACTTAGCCCTTTTGTAGTAAGAGGTTTTCCATAGGTGGTAGCTGGAGACTTCAATGACATTCTGAATCCTGATGAAGCTTCTATTGGGATACCTATTAACTCAAGTATGGTGGCTTCTAATGGGATACCTATAGATGATTTGCTTATGATTGCGTGCATCCTATTATGACGATTGAGACTTGTATTAGGTTTGTGCATAGGTTCAGTTCTCATGTGTTTGTGAACCAATAGATGTTTTGAATGGATTACTTGCTTTTCACAGTTGCCTATACATGGAGTTTAGGGAGTTACAACGAATGATTGAGCACCTAGGTAGCCTTGTGAGACTTGTGTTGTTTGTTTCTTTCTTGTGCGATAGATCTCCCGTTACATGATGTGTAGCATTCACGTTGTTGCTAGTGAGGAAGGTGGAGGCATAGGACTATTCCACAACCCAAAAGTTGACCGACCCGATCATATCATCCCTTAGTCAGCCCCTTTTGAGCCATGTTTCTATGGGTCGCTCTCGTGTTAGGTAGCTCTCGCTACTTGATATTGATTGATATAGATAAAACGACCCTACTTTCTTTGAGTCTACACCATTGTCGAGTCATCCTTATGTTTGGAAGCTCCCATAATATAATTTGAGCTTAATTGAAGTTCCACATGAGTGATTTGTGTGTGGTTTTGCTAAGAATGTGAAGTGAGTGTGGAGCTAGTCCTTAAAACTAAGCATTGTTCCTTGAGTTAAAAAAATGTGGCATGTGTATATAGCTCTCTATATCCCGCAAAGAAAAGAGAAAATGAAAAGAAAATGCAATCAATAAAAGGGCAAAGAAGAAAAGAGAGTGACAACCGGCTAATAAAATAATAAAATGTTGAACATGCTCTTAAAATTGAATATGAAATGTTGAACATGCAAGCTTTAGGAACCGTTACATGTTGTTTCCCTAACATACTCTTGTGCTTGAAATTGAATATGAAATGTAGAAAGAAAGGTTGTTGTAAATGGGTTGGTGATTGGCTGTGTTTTGAAATAGTGGGAAGTTTGATTTTTGGCCGATGCTAGTGGCCTTGGTTTGTAGGAAAAGTTTCTAGTCGAAACCGTAGAACCTTGTTTTGGTTCTTAGTTGAAGATGTGGAAACTCATGCTATATGTGCCACAATCCAAATAGCCTTTTCCCCATGTCTTAGACCCTAGCCAGTCATTTGAACCGGTGTCTAACATTTAGATGTTACCGTCATGGTAAAGGGATGTTAGGATTGAGCGTGAATATGCACATCTTTTGCATCAAATGGTCCTGACCGCACTGGTTGAGAGTGAGTGATTCATTCATCATGTTTTGTTCATTTCTTATACCCCGGTGAGGAGCTAGGTTGCGCGATCGTTCTTTCTATGATGTGATCTTCATGCATGGGTGATTGTGGTTGGGAAGTCATCCAAACAGGAGATGTGTTGGTTGATGAATAATGTGAGAACTCTTCATTTGCACAATCTTAAATAAGTTGAATGTCGTTTGTGGTGGTTGCCATGATTACCTTATTTTTGTCTATATGTCGATGTCGAAATAAGCATTTAGATTTGTTTGTTTTGTGCCCTATGACATGCCTCAAAAATTTTGTTGAAAAAGAAGTTGTAAAATGACCTTGTTTTGTAGTTGGGTTGCTTGGGGACAAGCAAACGCTGAAGTATGCAGGTGTGATTGGGATCCAATTGTACATATTTTACCCCTCATTTCTTGTTCGTTTTCCTTAGTAGATCACCATCTCTCGACCTGTTTATGCTAGGTTGTGTTTTGGTTACATTTTAGGTCCTAGCATGTGTGGGGAGGTCGAGGAAGAGTTTCGGGATGATTGGACGTCGCAAAGCACAAAAAAGCGAAGAAAAGTCCAAAAGTGGTGACCGTGACAATTGCCCTGTGACGGTGAAACGGGGAGGTTCCAGAATGTTTGGCGCGCCTCACTGGACCTCATGGTTGTCACGATCGCCGGACCGTGAAGTCGGATATAACGGCAGCAGAACGTGCATTTTTAGCCGAGATCACGGTTTGGCCTCCGATGTCAAGGCCGTGAACAGTAACCCTGATGTCAGCAATTTTGGGATGTATAAAAGATATCTGCGGGTAGAGAGAAGTTAGAGCTGGTTTTTGCAGGAGAAATTGATTCCCTCTCTAAGATTTTGACCCAAAACACGAAATGGGAGTTCTAGTGAGAGAAAGAGAGAGGGTTATTGCATGATCTTGGAGCTTAATTGAAGACATTGATCAAGCTTGAAATCAAGCCTAAAGGAAGAAGAACCCTAGGTCTAGGTTTTGGTTTTATGTTGATGTATGTGACAAATTACATGTTTGATTGATGATTTTACTAATTGATGGATGTTATTATGAATGGTATGAGTTGGGTTTCCATTTTCATGTATTGAGCTTTTGACCTAGGAGGGAGAAAATCCCCTTAGAGCCCACTATTGGCGTCTTCGGGTTACTCCTGTAGTATATTGTCCGGGTAATCCTCGAGGGATTTTATTCAATCTACTTCCAAGCAATATATGAAATCCTAGGTTGAATAGCGCACCTACTCATCCCTCGATTCGTTGTTCCGAGTCGATCCCTCGGGAATTAGCTAGGATGATACTCAACATCAATCAAAAGGTCGGAAATAGGTGGATTTAACCCAAGAGAGCTCCTAACCTTGTAAATAGCTAGGTTAGTGGATAGCTTGGTTAGTTGGTTTAGTTTTTTCCTAATCACTACTCTAGATTGGCTAGATAACGAACCTTAAAACTGAAGTAGGGTAAGCCTAGATCCCCGTGGTACGGTAAATTATTATTGCTTGCTTTCCCTATGGTACACCCGACCAGTGGTTATACTTGGTTGACGATTGGGATGTGTATGTAGAACGAGTCATACGTGGTCGAAGGATGATCTAAAGAAGATAGAATTAGTTGCTAAGGCAACTAACGTATATTGTGCAATATGTCCAGACAAGTTCAATAATGTGAATCAGTGCAAGACTGCTCATCATATTTGGAAAACCTTAGAGGTATCACATGAAGAAATAACCGAGGTACGTAAAAGAATCAAGAATCTATCAATTGGTGCATGAATATCCTATGTTCAGGATGCACTCGGGTGAGTCTATCTCAGACATGTATATAAGGTTCAATTTAATAGTAAGTAGACTCAGTGCCTTAGGATAAAGCTATGACAATGCAGAGTAAGTTAGAAAAATTCTTTGGTGCTTATCTATGGAATGGATGCCTAAGAAAACTGGTATAGAAGAAGCAAAAACATTATCTACTCTTAGTATAGAAATTCTCATGCAGCTCACCCTCGCAGACCTTTTGTGCAGGAGCTTCTAGCGTGGACCCAACCATCTATAAGCAGTCACACCAAAAAAGCTCAACACAGTAGGTAGGTTAACTTGGATCAAGGGATTGTACTTTTGTTGTTCTTTTTCTTCGACTTTTTACATTCTCTGTCTCTGGTTCTTCCTCATGTTGTGTTGGAAAATTACATGGAAAGAATTGGTTAATAATTGAACATGTGAGTCTGCTCATGAACCAAGTCATCCTTCCATTTAATTTGGATTAACAAAATTTATTTTGTCTCCACGTGATTAATTAACTTAGTACAACCTTTGATAATTGGTTTGCTTAATTAATTGTGGAATTTGAATGAACAAAAAGACATGTCCCCTCCCTCCCATTTAAGCGTGTCCCTCTGTGAATGGTTGCTTCCTAAGCAATGCGACCCTTCATAAAATGGTCGTTGCCATGGATAAAAGCACCGTTTAAATAAAGCGATGCATGGTTTGGATGAAGCAATATATTGTTTCATTATTTATAAACAGAAGAGCTCAGCTGAGGCAATTGGACAGAAAAACAGGACAGAAATATATAGATTCTTCTACTTCCATCAAAAGCTTTTAAGTGTGCTTTAGTTTCTCAAGTCTAGATTCTAAAGTGGTGATAGTATTATCATACGAAGAAATTTCCTGTAACTCTAGCCTTTCGGAAGGTGAAAATATTCTTTACAAAACGTGAAATTTTGTTCACGACTCTATCACAATCCTAGTCACCCGGTTTCGAGCTTTCGTACAAATACCCTCCTCCCTTAGTTTTCCCTAACATGTTGCTCCTTTTGTACTTTGAGCAGTCTTAAGTTCCGTTGATTTAGGATGTTTTGGTATCTAGCCTTCCAATCTGGACTTAAAATTATGTTTAATATCGAAGAGTACTCCAACTCTAGTGGCATTTCAAGCGAAATAAAGTGTACAAACAGTACCTCACTTCAAAAATTGTTAACCTAATAAATCACAAGGGATTATGGTTCGATGTGCTAGTGATTATGGTTCCATTCATTTTGATAGAACATAAAGGCGAGAACTGATGGTGTCTTCCTAGCCGACGTGCAAGTTTGCGACTGTAGCAGGAACGAAATATCTACCTTTTTTTCGTTGAATCTTCTATCCTCATTTATTATGCTATAGGAAATAATAATTGGTCTGGAGGAACCAATTAAACTATGACAGATGTTAAGAATTTGTGGCTCAACATTTATCTGCATGGCATTGGCATGTAGCCAATGCAATCTTTTTGTTTTTTTAAATAAAGCCAACGCAATCTTCTTGAAATCCTACTGTAGAAATTCCTGTCCATGCACCCGACATCACTGGTAAATGACTTATTTCTGGTGGCGGACCCAAGTGTTAGAGAGAGATTTAAGTTTAATCGGTACAAAAGTTTTGAATTCAAGAATTCCAACGCAGCTTCGATATATGTAGCCAACACACTTCTATCTATCTATCTATCTACGTCTACATCTACACACTAATATAAGGACATTCCACGGGAGGATGGGTTTAGATTAGAAAAGGGAGGATTCTGCGTAATTCAAGGAAGGCTATATGTGTCTTTCCACTTATAATTATGTCAGGTAATTGCCCGAGTTTTTAATATAAGGACATTCCACGGGAGGATGTGTTTAGATTAGAAAAGGGAGGATTCTGCGTAATTCAAGGAAGGCTATATATGTCTTTCCACTTATAATTATGTTAGGTAATTGCCCGAGTTTGGGATTTGTATGGTATTTCATCTTTTGATCTTCACTTAAATAAATAAATTTTTCTTCACAAGAAAAAGGAAGAACTTCTAAATATGTGATGTCAAGCTAGTGATTAAAACAAAAGAAATCTAAGCAAATTTCACATCAATAGAGTAAAAGGAGAAATCTATAATTCGTAAAAAAAAATCAACATTAATTAATAAAATGTGTTTTAAGGCGAGATGAAGTATCCACCTTGAAGAGCAAAGTTTGAAACCAGTAGATATATAATTGATTACTTTCTAATTCAATGCTTCGAAAAATTATTCTCCATGGAAAATCATCTAATTGACAAAACAGTGCTCCAGCTCGATCTCCAAACAACCAAGTAAAAAAGGATAATATTTTTATGCATAACCTCCTATAATTATAGTTGGCACAATTCTCAATACCTATATTTAAGGGGTTTTCAATTTTTCGCAAATTCAACGAGCTGTATCCCATTTGTTTTAACTCTGATTTAAAAAAATGGAGTTAGAAAATCATATTAATAGAAGCGTGTGAAAGAAACATTGAAGAATACTACGGTGATAATATTTTATAAGAATTATACAACAACCTCAAAGACAATGGCAGTTCGGTAACAATCTACCAGTATTGTTCTATTGTTTTTATCTTCAAGTTTATTCATTCTATAAAAAAAGCGTACCCACCAAATCATATATTCAGGATTCAGCTCTGAGTTGTAGACAAGATTGTTTAATCTAATTTTATTGATCTGTATCACGAGGGAGCTAAGTTTTTTGAAATGCTCATTGAGAAACTACTCAAAGATATATAGTGACACAATAAGAGAATCATCACCTCCTCATCTCCTACCAATTCAGAGAACAAAGTTAAATTTTTATATCAAACTTATTCCGAACCTCCATAAGCAGGTTCCCATATTTGAAGATAATGGAGGGTGAAGAAGAGCAATATCAAACAAATTTCATGACATGTACTAGGTAAATTTAAGTTCTTCAAAATTGGGTTTCACAATCATAAATATTTTGCCATTAATTTTTCGCATTCGGTGAAAAGTAAGAGAAGAATAAAGAGTATGCTAATGGTGGAGGCAGTTAATTCGGATGGAGATAATGGCATTGTTGAGATAAAAGAAGAGATTGTTGATGGTGGATATATAAATTTCAATGATAAGAGGAAATAGCGAATGATTGATAATATTTATGATTTAGATGAGGTGAATTCTACTACTATGAAAAATGATGTTTCACATTTTCAAACATTTTACCATTAAAATGTGATTTTCAATAAAATGCAGGAGAAAAAGAAAGAGCTATTTACAATAATTATAAAGGCTCCTTTAATGAAGAAAAAGTTGTCCGGAGAAGATGCTTTTCATGAAAAAGCAATCACAAAGAAATCCAAAAGAAAATTTACAGTAATTTTTAATACCGAATAGTAAATTGAAGTGCCTTTTGAATATTAAATTTTTTAGGAATTGTAACCTGCATGAGTTGTGTTTTTATTTTCGATAGGATTTTTGTTCATAATGATCATGATGTCGTAAAACTTATGATGTATGTTAATTTTAATATTTTTAGTAATTGAATAATTTGGATTATTTTATTACTGTATAATTCATCTGGCCAACGGATGGGCCTAAATCTAGTTTATTATACAGCTAGAGCTGCAAAAAACTTGTTGTCATAAAGTTATACAAAATTCTTTTTAATTTTTAATTAATTATAATAAATTATACAATTTATTATTTTATTACAAAAAAAAACTCAATTCACCTCACGCACCCTTAATAAAACTACACATGTTTCCTTCACCCTTTTAATTTCACTTCTCTTTTTTGGCCGAAAAAGGTAAAAAAATCCCTCCCGTAACACAAAAGCTTTTCCATCTACTCTTTTAATTCAGATTTCTTCCTCTCATTCGTATGTTCGTCGAGTTTCAAGATGGGAAAAATCTTAAATTCCTGCCTTGCAGCTTTCTGCTCTTTGATCCACCCTACAAATGTCGGCATCCCCATTCTCGTTCAAGCTTCCTGATGTCGCATGCCACATCATCCTTCAGCTTCTCATTCCGATTTTCCCATATGAAGTTAGTATTGACTTTACCTGTTGCGACAAGAGTATTCTCAACTATGAAGTTAATCAAGAATGATCTTCGAAGTGGGTTGAGTGACCAATTTATTAATGAGTATTTATTAGGTGTACAGAAAAAGATGTATTACTAGGAAGCCTACGCCATTATGGGTGATTCGTAGCTAGGCGGATCGTTTCTGGGGACGAAATGGCCAGGTACGAGTCTTTTGGTTGTGTGACCGTCTTGTTCTGTTCCAATTTCCCTAAGAAGCTTCTTGCAATTGAGTTTTCGAAAGACTATGTTTTTCCTTCGACGTTGGGAGATTGGGATCCGAGCACTTGAACTTGATAATAAGGCACTGCCAATTTGGGTTAAGCTGATCGATTTCCCTCTAGAATTGCTTTCTAAGGATGGGTTGGGTAGAGTAGTGAGTCTAATTGGCAAACCGCTTTGTATGGATCAGCCTACGTGCAAGGGATTAAAGTTAGGGTATGCTAGGATCAGCGTTGAGGTTGAGGCTTCGACAATGCTGACTGATAAAGTTAGATTTGTTGTGCGAGGAGGGAAGGTTTTCACAATCAAACTTGAATACTGTCACCTACCTGCTCGTTGTAAGGAGTGCAATTTCATGCATTATTGTGTTAGCACAATAGGAGAAGTGAGGAGAGTCTGGTAGAAGAAGAATCTTCATATTGTTGAAGTTCCAGCAACGACAGTTACAAAAATGCCGATGCAGCTAATGGGAAGGGTAAGGAGATTTTCATCCCTCCCTCCCCAATATCTGTTATAGTTTAGGTGGCTAGTTCGTCTTCTCCGCCTATTACTTCTCCTCAGGAAGCTGCTCCTGTGGAAAAGGTCCCTAAGCCGAAGGTATGGAAGATTTTCCAAATATTCATTCATTGAAATTTTTATCTGTTGTTAAAGGGAGAGATGTGGTACTACAGGCTACAAAGAAAGGTAATAGAAAAGGTGGTAAGGATAGGGGTAATAAAACCCATCCTTCACAATGAATTGTCTGGTATGGAACTCGAGAGGGTTCAATAACCTCTCCAAACATGCTTCTGTGTTTGATTACCTAAGTAGATATAAGGTGGAGGTAGGTGCAATCTTAGAAAATCATGTGCAAGCTAGTAACTCAGATGAAATAATTGCAAAGTTTGATGCTTATGAGGTCAAACGCAACTATAATCATGCCCCTCTGGGCATATTTTGGGTTTTCTAGAGGAAAGGGTTGCAAGCTGCCAAGATTAGTGATAATGTTAAATATTATATGCATATGTTAGTGAGGCACGAAATGGAACCAACTTCTTTTTTACTACAATTTATGGATCCAATGAGGAAGCATATAGAGCATCCATGTACTCAGCAGTTAGCCCTTTTGTAGTAAGAGGTTTTCCCTAAGTGGTAGCTGGAGACTTCAATGCTATTCTGAATCCTGATGAAGCTTCTAATGGGATTCCTATTAACTCAAGTATTGTGGCTTTTCGAAACTAGGTTGGTATCATGGAGTTAGATGATCATAGATTCACTGGGCCATTGTTTTATTCGACCAACAGGAAGGAAATAAATCCCATAGTAAGGAATCTTGATAGAGTGTTAGTCAACTCTGATTGGTACTCTTCTTTTCCTTCCTGTGTGGTTGAGTTTCTCCCCCTTGACTTCTCTTATCAATGTGGTCTGCTCATCAAGCCCGCCCTTTCAGCAAAGTCCTTCTCGAAGCCATTTAGATTTGTTGACATGTGGTTGGATCATCCTATATTGTCTTGAGGATAAAGCAATTATCTGCTAAGATAGAATTGAAGAAATTGAATAAAGAATGTTTGGCATATATTAGTGGCAAAGTAAAGGAGGCTAAGGAGCTGCATAGGAAAGCTCAAATGGAGTCTCTTCAGAATCCCTCTGAGAGCAACTTCACTATGGAACATAACCTAGCCAAGGAACATCATCAATTGAAGAAAGCAGAGGACACCTTTTATAAACAGAAATCATGAGTGCACTGGCTTTCTTTAGGTGACTTCAATACAAAATTTTCCATTTGACAATGAAGGTGAGACATTCTAGGAAAATGATCAATCAAATGACATTAGACTCTGGGGTAGTGCTTGACAACGCTGAGCACGTTACTGGGGAGGTTGTTTCTTTTTATAAAATGTTATATGGCGTTATCAATGCAGAGGTTCACTCTTATCCAGCTCTGTTGGCTGCTTTAATTGTCAAGAAGGTATTTGTTGATGAGGGAACTGAGTTATGTTCTCAGGTTACTGCTGATGAGATAAGGGTTGCTCTTTTCTCGATCAAACTAGATAAGGCTCCAGGCCCTGATGGTTCGACCCCTAGATTCTATCAAAAGACTTGGAGTGTGGTTGGTGAGGATTTAATACCTTGTGGTTTAGAGTTCTTTGCCAAGGGAACTTTACCTAAAGGTTTGAACTCTGCTTCTCTCACTTTATTTCCTAAGGTTCAGAATGCTTGTAAAATGACTGAATACAAACAAATAGCTTGTAGTAATGTGGTGTATAAGGTCATTTCAAAAGTACTACTAACAAATTACAATCAGTTCTCCCTAGTCTCATAAGTAGGAATCAATAAGCCTTTATAAAAGGAAGAAACATCACTGAAAATATCAGGATGGCACAAGAAATGGTCTTTAAATATAGGCACAAGAATATTAGTTCTCGATGTGCAGTCAAAGTTGATCTTATGAAAGCTTTTAACTTAGTGCATTTGGAGTTTTTTTCCAAGTCATCGAAACAATGCATTTCCTCAGCTCTTCATCAATTGGATCAAAACTTGTTTGTCATATGCTTTTTTCAGTGTTTGTATTAATGGGGTTTGTGTGGGTTTTTTCCAGCTTGTAAAGGGTGAGACAAGGTGACCTGCTGTCTCCTTACCTCTTCACTTTGGTCATTAAAAGGTTTATTAATTAGTTAGCATTTCATCCACAATGCAAACTTATAGGTTTAACACACCTGTGCTTTGCGAATGACTTGTTAATTTTTTCATAAGTATCAGGATGGGCTCTTACTTGCATTAGACGAGTACTAGATAAGTTTTACTCAATTTCAGGGCTCAAGTGCAACCCACACAAGTGTGTAGTTTATTTTGGAGGTGCCCCTAGAGCAGTCAGAGACAATGCTTTGGCTTTAACTAGCTTTCAGGAAGGATCACTCCATGTTAGATACTTAGGGCTTCCCTTAGTGGGTGGAAAGCTTTCTATGAGAGAATGTGACATGTTAATTGACAAAAAATTTAGTAAAATTTGGTCATGGAGATATGGTAAGCTCACTTATGCTGGCAAGCTGAACTTATTTCGTCAGTTATCTATCCAGTGCAACAATATTGATTAGGAATCTTCATCTTGCCCAAGAGTTTTATTAAACAAGTTCAGAAGCTTTGCCCAGACATCTGTTGCATGACAACGAATCAGACATGTCTGATGCTCTTCCGTATGGGGTTAGTAGACTTGAGTTTGCTGTTGCGCGAATTTTCTTCTATTAATGTTTAGCTCCATTTAGTGATTCAGATTGTGTAGAGTGGTGTGTAAAAGTTACTGTTCAGGTTGTGGGTTTCGCCCAGGGGCGGACCTAGGGCTTGGGAAGGGGTGTCAGACCAGAAAATTGGGAAAGACTTTCATTTTTCCAGTAAAAAGAAATTTAATTTGAGACTTCCGACACCGCTCCAATAATTATAAGCGACACACATTCATTATACGACAAGAAATTTAATATTATAAAGTTATTCATCATAATTAGTAATTGACAATAATAATTAAAATCAAATAAGCATGCTTGTTTGAAGTAACCCACAAACCAATTTAACTTGTCAATTTGTAGTTAATATGTGAATTGCGTAGATTTATGCGAGATTATAGTTTGATTTTGGTTAATTTGGTAGAACTAGAGAAAAAATGCCAATGATATTACTTTAGGCTTTCTTTGTTTTGTCTAAAATTGTCAATTGGTAGATCGTGGTTTATTATATTTGACTGTAAACTAATTTATATTAACTTTGATTTTAGACGTGGGTCAATTCTCTTTGATTGAGTGACTAATTTAAGAATGATTATGTAGTTATTTATCTCGAAAAATGTTTAATTTGCAACATAAGCGATGAAGGTATTTTAAAAAACACTAGGATATGAAAAATCGTCATAATTCGTAGTAAACATGACGTTGTCAACTTATAAATGAATTTCCAGTCATTTTTATTTTATTTTAATTTATTTATTTTAATTTTTTATCGGCGACACCCCTTTTCAATAATTCTAGGTCCACCACTTGTTTCACCAAACTTGTATTTCGATTCTGGCCATGTCCAATTGAGTTTAATGAGAATCGCACCTTATCGCAAAAAAAGGAAAAAAAGATGTTTGATCCGTAACATAAACTACAAGTGTATTTTACAAAGACCCTTCAGAATATAAAATGGACATCATTCACATAAAAAAAAAATGGAAACTATGAAATTTATGAACAAAATTTGTATTTATATAATATTTGTATTTATTAATTTGTTGTTATCAACCGACACAGCCAAAAATCCTTGATCGGCCACTGCCTATCCCCAATATCACTTGTTTCATAAACCACATCCCACCCTCAGCAATCTCTATATAAACAACCCGAAGAGAGCCCACTGAAAACGCACCACAACGCAAGCTGATCATCTCTTAATTTAACTGAAGTTGCCATTCTCTCCAGTCTCGATACCTGAAAAAGAAAAAAAAATATGGCAGCCGCTTCCAAGTCCTCGATCTTCTTCCTTTTTGCTGTCTTCCTCGTTGTCTCATTCTCCAACGTGGAGGTTGCAATGGCGGCTCGCCAGATTCTCTCAGCCAAAGAAGTCCCTGTCCCTGCCGGCGTTCCGGTTTCAGTTCCAGCCGTTGCCGGGGTTCCCAGCGTCAATGACGTTCCCGTTTCAGTTCCAACCGTTGCCGGCGTCCCGAGCGTCGATGACGTTCCCGTTTCAGTTCCAACCGTTGCCGGCGTCCCGAGCGTCGATGACGTTCCCGTTTCAGTCCCAACCGTAGCCGGCGTCCCAAGCGTCGATGACGTTCCCGTTTCAGTCCCAACCGTTGCCGGCGTCCCAAGCGTCGATGACGTTCCCGTTTCAGTCCCAACCGTTGCCGGCGTCCCAAGCGTCGATGACGTTCCCGTTTCAGTTCCAACCGTAGCCGGCGTCCCAAGCGTCCATGACGTTCCTGTTTCAGTCCCAACCGTTGCCGGCGTCCCAAGCGTCCATGACGTTCCCGTTTCAGTTCCAACCGTTGCCGGGGTCCCAAGCGTCGATGACGTTCCGGTTTCAGTTCCAACCGTAGCCGGCGTCCCAAGCGTCGATGACGTTCCCGTTTCAGTACCAACCGTTGCCGGTATCCCAAGCGTCGATCACGTTCTGGTTTCAGTCCCAACCGTTGCTGGGGTTCCCAGCGTCGATGACGTTCCGGTTTCAGTTCCAGCCGTAGCCGGGGTTCCGGTTTAAGTTCCATCCGCACCTGGGGTTCCACCATCGCCCGGAAAATGGAGATGAAGATCTACGAATGAATGTTGTGTTGTATTGTTATTATTGCTAAGTGGCTTCTGTTCGTAATTCCCCGATATGAAGTAAAGGCTTAGACTGGCCGCTACGTAGGGTTTTGTTCTAGCAAAACCTTGGTAATATGTATGATGTAAAAAGCTTAAGTGGAATAAGAGTTACTCCAAAGGGTTATATCTCTTTCATATAGTAGTCCTAAAAAGTAGCGCTGATTATTTGGTCCGGCCTTTTTGGTTTTCCCCGAAACCGGACCGTATAACTCGGACTGACATTGGAACGGGACCGGATAACAAACAATCCAATCTCATATTCGAACTTAGATTTGAGGTGAAAAATCGTTCGGGACCAGTCCAAAACCGGATAAAGATACCGGATAAAGATCCGATAAGAGAGTCCAACACCTAAAACTCCACTAAAATATCCACAATCTCAAACTAAAAAGCCATATCTTGTGGTGCTCTTTTTGTTGTTGTCTAATTATCATAACATTTCATGCATTAATATGAGCTTCCAGCTTGTTATTGTCTTATATACAGGGTTTGTAAAATTGTATCGTATGGACGGCGCGATCGGTTCTAGAACTAAATTCATCTTTTAATACTTCTCGTTGAACTTAATCATCGTCTCGAAAATTTCTGTGACTTCCTCATTTGATCTGTCTTTTCTTGCAACCAGTAGTTTCCTTCTTGTGGCGTTTTAACTCTCTTTGTAATTCGATTTTTCTTTTTCAACTAATCATTCATGGCAACATTACACTCGTAAATTTCTGTCAACGACCTTATTTTTCTCCATCTCAATATGCATTTGTTGAGTTTTTCTGCTTATGTTGGTTCCACATCTAGTGGTGGTTGAGTTATCTCGGCCTTCTTCCTTTCAATTTTTTCTTCATTCCAGTTCTAGATAGCATCTTCATCAACTTTGACATCTTAGTTAATTCCTTGTTAAACCTTTTGATTGAGAACTGGAGCAAGGAAGACTCCTCGTTCAACCTTGTCCTCCAGCTTGTGCTTCTGATCTGGAAGGGATTTTTAATTAGTAGGAGGAGTAATTTGGGTATTTTGAAAAATTACGAAGTATACAAACCGGACTTACAACCAGTACAAACTAGAACGATAAAACATAGAAACAGATTTACAAACATTACAAACATATGAACTTTACAAAGAATACAAACTACACTGACAAATAATACAAACCATACACAAAGAAAAAACTATTGGGTTGACTTTGGAGGCTCCATCTCTATTATATATAGAGGGGCTCCCTCCCAAAGTCAACCCGGTTGTTTTTAGACATACGAACATTACGAACATGGTGGACAAAAATGACAAACTAGATCGACAAAACATACAAACAGGAAAAACACCCGGGTTGACTTTGGAGGCTTCATCCCTATATAGAGGAGTTATATCCAAAAGTCAATCAGATTGTTTTTTAGACATAAAAAATATTACAAACATGGTTGACAAAAATTACAAACATGGTGCACAATAATAAGAAAGCTTACAAACATTAAAAAAGTGACCGAGAAACATTACAAAATAACAAAACTTACAAACATTACTAAAGAAACCAACAAACAGTACAAAAACATACTAACAGTATGAAATACCACTACTTACAATATAATTTGATAAACTTGTATTACAAATCCATGAATACGAAGTATACAAAGCATAGCATAAAAGTATATAAAATGGACAAACAAACATTACAAATTACAATACATACAAAATAGTCATAAAGATTACAAACTTAATAGATAAAAATGACAAACAAGAATAATAAACAATACAAAGCGAATTGATATAAACAATGCAAACTGAACTTATAAACATTACAATATAGGTCGATAAACATCACGAATCCAACACTGTTGCTGGAGTCTCTAGTCGCTGGAAAACTCATCTGTTGGAGTCGGAAAAGCTCTCTCTATCAATGTTCCCGAAAAGGCAAGGAACGGGACTACCCGACGGCAAGGGATGGAGTCGGAGTCTCCACCGGCTGGCGCAAGGGAGTCGGAGTCTTCCCTCTTAGTCACCAGATCTTATCCCATAAACAACCGTGTTTAATATTTGACCATGATATTTTAGCGGCTACAACATGAAACCTTCTGTTTACCTTTACGTGGAGGTACCAAAGATTTTTTTTACTTCACTAATTCAAACATGGACTCTTTCTATTCTTTATCACTTGGTTCATCTTTAGCTTGGCGGTGTTGTTTATGAATAGTAGGGGTGTTCAAATGGTTACCATGGTTATTACCAAATCAAATAAGGCTAAATTTCATTAACCATGGAATACAATATCATAACCAAACCGTTCAAACTAATACAACAACCAAATTAACCAAATTAAAATTTAATCGGTTTGGTTAATTGGTTAACCGGATTAACCAATTTAATATCATATTATCATTAAGTGAGAAATATTTCGGTTAATTTATCAATTCACAATTTATATAATAAATAAAACATAACCATCAACAGATAGTTATAGTTGACCCTTAACATAAATACATGCAACTAAGACAATTATCTTACGGTTAGTATAGAAGTATTCACCTAACAAAAAATTATCACAATGGTATGGGTTAATGAATTGTTGTGCTTGTTTGAATTGACTTAGTCTTTTAGCAATTTTCATAGGCTGAAAAGGACCTTGCTTTCAAGTTTTCATCCAACATAATGTATGAGATTTATCTAAATTAGACATTCATATGTTGTGGTCTACACTCTACATATACAAATATACATTATAGGAACAATATCAAGCTTTATATTTTATGAGTCTAAAAGAATGAACGTTTAACTCTCTTGAGTGGTTATTCAAAGTATTAAGTATGTGTATATATTAGATATATGGCTAATTATATATCTGGTTAATTTGGTTTGGCTGGTTAGGAGTGTATGAAACCAAACCAAACCACCTAAACCAAACAAGGTAAAAACTTTAACCAAACCAAACCAAATTATCCAAATAGTACTGGTTAAAACCAATGCAGTCAAAAGCGTGATTCTATCTAGAAGCGAAAAATGGTAGAATCTTAAAGCGTAGAATTAAAGCGTAAAACCGTAAGTTTTTTACTCATACTGTAGAATAACTAAAAATCTGTTAAGTATGACATATACTATGTAAAATATGAGTGCACAAAATTTAGATAAATTAATAAATACCTGCAATTCATACCTAAAGTAGAGCAACTTATAGTCTCTTAATAATAAGTTGATAAACATTAATCTTAATAATAAACCACATTCCCCTCTATGCTAATGAATTTGGAATAGCCTAGTATGCATCTTTTATTCTATTCCAGCTGAGAATGCATCCAAGTACTTGGTATGTATATTTTATTCTCTAATGTATCATATTGTTGGCGATTTACCTTTAAAATATCCTTTTTATAATTAATTTCATGAAAGGAATACTCATTTAGTGAACTAAAATTGTAAAAGCGTAAAGCGTTTTGGTGAATTGTAAGCGTAAAAGCGTAAGCTTTTAAGTGTTAAAGCGGAATTTAGTCTGATTTTATACATTAAAGTTTTTATGTGAAAACGAAAGCGTTTTGGTGACATAAAAGCGTAAAACCGTAAGTTTTTAAGTTTTAAAGCGTGATTTTGACTGCATTGGTTAAAACGGTTACCATGGTAACCACACCGTTTCAACACCCCTAATGAATAGCAGTTACGGTTAACACTACTAAGCATAAGATGCTTACTGAGTAACAAGAGCAAACTTTCTATCAGATACCTAGGTCTAACGAACATAAGGTGCATGCAGTCAGAGGTTTGAGAGTCTTAGTACATGTGTGAAACAATGTTTGTATATGAATTTTGTAATGTGTGATTGAAAGCTCCATGCATGCTAGATTCCAGAATTAAGATTGCGGAAGTAAATTGAATAATACGATCTAAATTGATAAGAGAGAAAAGGTTGCTTTGTTCCTACTCTACAACCAGTATATATAGTTATATACAAACACCAAATTACCAAATAGTACCTATAATCTACAGAATTACATACAACTACCCAAAAAAACAACTAATTTTGTATCATAAACTACTAATACCCGCGTCAAGTTGGAGCATGTACATCACACATGCCCAACTTGCCTATCAAGTCTTCAAATATGTATATAAGTAGTGATCTGGTGAGTGCATCAGCCATTGCTCTATACTCTGCTTCAGCAGAGGAAAAGCTGATTGTGGATTGTTTCTTTAATCGCCCAGAGATCAAAAATTTACCCATCAAGATGCAAAAGCCAATAGTGGATCTTCTAGTATCTGGAAAACCAGCCCAATCAGAGTCTGAAAATGCAAAAAGTTTAAGTTCAGAATCTGCTAGAAAGTATAATCCTTTACCAGGATTATTCCGATCAAATCGAACTAATCTAGATGCAACATGCATATGCATATCACTAGGCGAGGCAACCAATTGAGTAGGATGATGAATCGCATACCGGAATGTCAGGCCTGGTCGTGCAAAGATACAACAATCGCCCAATCGATCATCGATAAGGAGAAGGATCAAGAAGAGCTCACCAGAAGTAGCAGATGTTGAAATTAATTAATAAAGTTTAATTATAGAATAAAGGTGAAAAAATCAGAACCCCTAGAATACTATCAACGTGTATGGATTATGGAAATGTGTAGAAGGGAAATTTATTATAGTAGTTGGGTTAGTTGAATAGATTAAACAAAAAGAAAAAATTAGTAACAATATATCTAAGTCGGTTCCCTTGATATTTATGTAAGTGGATGCCTATAAATAGTATTGTAAGCTTTGGTGTTTGTGTGCAGAGCCAAATAAAAAAGAGCAGAACAAAGAAAGAAAGTAGTCAATAAAATTCATTCTTCCCTAGCTCCCTCTGCCGCATACCCTCTCCCAATAGCCCTCTCTCATTCTTCAATTAAATAACCACCAACTTCCATTCCACCCACCAAACGTGCACATCAAAGCCATATAAGTGCCCACCAAATAATATAAAGGAAATAATCATTTTATTTCCAACAAAGTGGTATCAGAGCCCGAGTTATTTCTGAGTATGCTCTGTGGTTGCAGCGTAGTTTGAATTTCCACATCAGAAAGTAATTTTTCGTGTTTTTGTTATCACGAGTGTCCCATGGCCGAAAAATCTACTTTCCCCATTCAATTTCCCCACCTTACCAAAACCAATTACAAATATTGGTGTATTCGTATGAGAGCCTTGCTTGGATCCCAAGATGCTTGGGATATTGTTGAGAAAGGTTACTCCCGCGGAGGATTCTCGATTAACTCCTACTGAAAAGGAGGTGTTGAGAAATAATCGAAAGAGTGATGAAAAAGCTCTCACTCTCATTCATCAATGTCTTGATGAATCGATGTTCGACCAAATAGCAGATGCTACCACAGCTAAGGAAGCATGGGAAATTCTGCAAAAGGAAATGCAAGTCGTGGAACCAATAAAAAGGTTCGACTTCAGACACTCAGGGGAGATTTTGAATATATGAAAATGAAGGAAGGTGAATCTGTTTTGGAGTACACCGCCCGTGTGAAGTTTGTCGCCAGTAAACTAAAGCAGTAAGGGAAGAAAATTGAAGAGACTAAAGTGGTGGAAAAAATACTATGATCATTATTACCAAAGTTTGACTATGTGGTGGTTGCCATGGAGGAAGCAAAAGATGTGTCGAAGATGATGGTGGATGAAGTTATTGCCTCATTGCAAGCAAGGGAAGAAAGGCTAAATAAAAGGAATGAAGAATCTTTAGAACAAGTGTTAACTACAAAAGGTACCACTGTGGAGAAAGAAGGTGCACGATGAGGGGATCAGAATAGAGGTTGGGTAGAGGAAACTACAGAGGAAGAGCTTGAGGAGCATATCAAAGCAGAGATGGAGGAAATTTCACCACGAAAAATTATGAAACGTCCACCAGAGGCAGAGGTCGTGGACGTGGAAGAGGAAGTTGGAGATCAAATGAAGGTCGTGATAAATCCAACGTCCAGTGCTATAATTGCTCGAAGTACGGGCATTATGCATCAGATTGTTGGAGTCCGCCTAACGAAGTGGAGGAGACGGCAAACAACGTGCAAGAAGAAGAAGTCAAAGGCACATTGATGATGTCACATCAAGGAGATGAAAAACCGAGAGATAACATGTGGTATCTGGATAATGCAGCAAGCAACCACATGTGTGGAAAAAGAAACATGTTCGTGGATATGGATGAATCAGTGAAAGGAAATGTCGTATTTGGGGACTCTTCTAAGCTTCCTATTAAAGGGATAGGAACTATACTCATCCGGCTCAAGAATGGCTCACAACAATTTATCAGTGATGTGTACTATGTCCCAGACATGACTAGTAACATCCTGAGAAGAAGCAGTTGCTACCCAGAGTCCCCAATGTTGAGAAATAGAATGTTCACCCTAAACATTCAGATTGAAATGGCGAAGTGCTTGAAAGCGCGTGTGAAGGACAATACATGGTTGTGGCATCTAAGGTATGGTCATCTAAATTTTGGAGGCCTGAATTTACTCGGTCAGAAGAAGATGGTGCATGGTCTACCCGTGATTAATCGTCCAGACCAATTGTGTGAAAGATGCTTAGTTGGGAAGCAATTCAGGCCAAGTTTCCCGAAGGAGTCCCTGTCACGAGCTAAAGCACCACTTGAGCTCGTCCATGCAGATCTCTGTGGACCGATCACTCCAACATCGTTTGGAAAGAAAAAATATTTCCTACTGTTTATTGATGACTACAGTAGAAAGACACGGGTTTACTTCTTGAAGCAGAAGTCAGACACATTTGAAGCTTTCAAGAAGTTCAAGATGCTAGTGGAGAATGAAAGTGGCCTCTACATCAAAGCTATGAGATAAGATAGAGGGGGGGGGGGAGAATTTATGTTGAAGAAGTTCAGAAGGTTCTGTGAATATCAAGAAATTTGCAGGTTTCTCTCAATCCCAAGATCCCCACATCAAAATGGAGTCGTTGAAAGGAAGAACGGAACTATACTCAACATGACGAGAAGTATGATGAAGAGCAAAAACCTGCCGATTGTGCAATCTGCCTGTTGAACAGGTCACCAACAAAGAGTGTTTGGGATCAAACACCACAAGAAGCTTGGAGCGGAAGAAAATCCACAGTCTCTCACCTTCGAGTCTTCGGAAGTGTCGGATATGTGCACGTCCCAGATCAAGAAAGTAAGAAGTTGGATGAAAAAAGCAAGAAGTACATATTCCTGAGATACTCAGAACACTCAAAAGGTTACAATATATGTGATCTCGTGGAAGAGAAGCTTATCATCAGCAGAGACGTGATAGTTGCAGAAGAAGCAACATGAGACTGCACTGCTGAAGCAAAAAAGAGTGATACTTTTATCCATTCACTATGGATCAAAGTGATGATGAACCAGATATAGCTACACCTGTGACAAGTCCACCCAGTCACAGAGAACCTGCCAGCCCAGAAGGAAGTTCAAGTGAAAGTGTGATCTTATCTAGATTGTTGAAATCCATTTTCAACAAAAACTCGGTTAGTTTTGAATTCCATTGGTGATTAGCTTGCTTAAGCCCATATAATGATTTATCAAATGACAAGCAGGTTTCTTAATCCCAGCAGGATGAGTTAAACCTTGTGGAATTTTTATGTACAATTCCTCAAGTAAATCTCCATGCAAAAGCATTATTTACATCTAATTGTTCTACGTACCAGCCTTTGGTAGAAGCTAAAGCTAAAAGATTACGAACATTGGTCATTTTGGCCACTGGAGAAAATAGTTTAAGATAATCAATACCTTTAGTTTGTGCGTAACCTTTAGCGACTGTACGAATTTTAAAACGTTCCACAGTACCATTAGCCTTACACTTAATTCGATAAACCGATTAAAACATATTGCCTTGTGGGGGGAAGGAAGAGAGGTTACCTGCCAAGTATTTGTGGCAGCTAAGGCATCTAGTTCAGCTTGCATAGCTGCAACCCACCTTGGATCCTTGATTTCTTCTTCATAAGAGGAGGGTTCAACCTCTTTGCTCCAACTCATAACAAAACTTTTATATTGAGAAGCTATGTTTTCATAAGAAAGAACATAAAAAAGAGGATATTTAACATTACTATATGTAGCCACACATGAATGATAAACAAAGTCATTTAGTTAGCCGGTTTCTTTGTTTGTCTTAGGAGTAGAAGCATGTCCTAACCGATAGTGCCACAAATCAAATGCATTATTCGTACTACATATGCACAACAATTAAGACGAGGAACAGATTGGTGAAGCTGTGAAACTCCAGGTTGGAGCTAGTAAGGACCAAAGGTCTGTTCAGCTATACCAATCATCTGCATAGCTGATAGCTCCTGAATAAAAAATGTATTACGAAGAAAAGTTAATGCACAATGATGTTGCTTAGTTAGCTTGCTTACATTGCAAGTGGAAAGTGAATGTAGGTATTAGCAAAACATATACAATGAGCAAGCCACATGGTCAGTAGAACCCATGTTGTTCTAGAGACTTAGGTAAAGGCTTATCTATATTTGATAGAATAATCTTACCTGTAACTTCTTCATAAGCAATTTGAGAGGCAGATGATGAAGCTTGAGCTTCAACAGCATCTTCAAAGAGAGTAGACGTGGAATGAGAAGCTCCAAAAGCACCAGAGATGGCCATCAAGTTGATGGAATCGAGATTGGTTAACTATGGGGGCTGAATCAGCTTGAGGAACGCATGATATTGATCTCGAGAAAAGGTGAAGCTATCAGTGGCTGCTTCATCACCATTGGACTCAAGATTGCTAGAACATAAAATATTGATCGCTTTCCCACGTGACTTGTATCCAGGCAGACAGGGGCAGATACATGGGCCTCTAGGGGTGTCCCGGGACACCCCTAAAATTTGGGAAAACGATTATCCAACCTCTGGTAGTAGTTTCGTATGGGTATACAAAATATAATTGGTAATCCGGGACACCCTAACATTTGAAAAAATGATTATCCTACCCTCGATAATAGTTTGCTTATGATTAACAAAATATAAGTGGTAGTCCGTGTTATTCCAACCTAGGACACTACTATTATCAAACATATTCTAATTATGTTGCTACTCATTTGTTATTCTATTTAAAACATAATGCAACAGTAAAACGCTATTTCTTTATCCCCAACTATTTTCAATACCTAATAATTAAACTACGTACACGCTACCCTCAATTTTGAATTGATTTTATGGTTACACGGCAAGTGTTGAAAGAGTATTTTCTACTTTGAGCTACATTAAGAACAAGGTTAGAAATCGAATATGTGATAAGTTCGTGAAGTATTGTCTAGTGCAGACACGGAGTTTATTTATATTATTTTTTCAAAATATGAATTTTAATTTATTATTTAATAAAAAATTTATACAAATTATACAAGTATGATATTTTTAATATACGGATTATTTAATTTATTATATAATTTAATTTAATTTTTGAAGAGGATATCCCTGTGAAAATTTTCTGAGTCCGCCACTGCAGGCAGATACCCGTTTTTCTTGAAACATTTGTCAATGGTGTGCCCTGGGATTCCACAGAACGTACATACTGGTTTCTTGGAATTATCTCTCGGTCCTTGTCTGCCTAGACCCACTGAAGATCCGCCTTGAGATAGATTGGAACCGGGAGGTGCATAGTTCCCAGCAAAAGCCATCGGAGAGTGAGTCGCTGCATTTGAGACAGATCTAGATCATGACTCTCGCTCTTGCTGAACGACTTGAGAAAAAACTCTATTAATTGGAGGTAATGGATCGAGTTGCAGAATCTGTGACCGATGTGGACCAAAAGAATCTATAAGTCCACAAAGAAACCTAATCACCTGATCAGCATCGACATAGTTGCGAAGATGCTTGAAAGCTCCACTTCTGCACCTAGGGTTACAGGGAACGGCTACGGTGCTAATTGTACAATAGTTAGCATCGTCCTAACCAAGGGAAAAACTACTACTAGTTTGAATTAGTAGTGATTTAGCTTAGATGTTGTATTGATTTTATAATAATCCGTAGTGATTTCTTTATTTTTAGTAGCGTTTTTTGCTAGTTATCACGATGCTAACCCCTATAAGGTTTAGCACCTAATCCCATCCCATCCCAGGGTTACAAGTACACCCTGGCAGAAGACGAAACGCAAAGAACTCGTCCCAAAGGACCTTGAAACGAGTGTAGTACTCAGTAACCATCAGGGTTCCTTGCTTGAAACCATATATCCCCTCATGTAGATATGAAATCATCACCAGATTTGCCGAACCAAATCGATCTTGCAAATCGAGCCACACCTCGCAAGCTGAATCAAGCCACAAGATGCTTTTAGTGATCGTCAGTTTGAGAGTCCGATAGATACAGCTAAGCACTGTGAGATTAGCTCTCTCCCAAGCCTGAAGCAGAGGATCTCCGTCAGCCAGATTCAGAGCATCGCCGTTGATGAAGACAAATTTGTACTTAGCCAAGAGCGTCATATGATCGAACGAGCCCAAGACTGATAGTTTCATCCATGCAAGAGTGTTGAAACAATAACTAGACCTGGATTCTCGCTCTAGTTGAGGAAGTAAGGATGATTGACATCAAGATTAACCGCCGCAGGAACGATCGGAGCAGCCAGCGAACAAATTTTCAAGAAATTGACGAAAGATAAAAGAAGAAACAGAGAAAGCAAGCCCTCGCGACTCTAATACCATGCTAGATTCCAGAATTGAGATTGTGCAAGTAAATCGAATAATACGATTTGAATTGACTAGAGAGTAGAGAGAAAACTCTTTTCCTACTGTATAGCCAGACGCCAGTAAATATACAAACACAAAATTATCAACTAGTACCTATAATCTACAAAATTACATACAACTACCCGAAAACAATAAGATTACATTTTGTATCGTATAATACTAACAATGCAAAAGGATGAGGTGATTTTCGTGTCCAGAGGAAGGTCATTGGTTTGGGCTCACTCATTTGGTGTCAAAAGTAGTATAACCTGCTTTGTCAGCTGGCCTGGAGTAGCAAGTGAATTAATTACTTATGATTATAGGTGTCAAAACATTACCCGACCCGAGTAACCCGCCCAACCAACCCGATCCGCAACCCGTCCGATACGCAATCCGCTTGATTCGTAACCCAACTAACCCGAACTCGATTAACCTAACCCAAATCCGTCTGATTGGCATGAATAATACTAACCCGACTAACCCGAACCCGATTAACCCAACCCAAATCCGTCTGATTGGCACGAATAATACTACATAATATATTTTTGTGCATAAATATTATATGTAAATAATATATATATATATATATATATAAAAGGTGGCTACTTCATCGCACTCAGTGCACCCAACTCTAAAAGTGTTCATAATACATCAAATTTTGAACTTTAATTAGTACTGTCAATCTAATATGATGATATGACATAGAATCATAACAAATCAATCTATTACCCTAACCCCTTAACCTTTAATTTTGAATCCCAACCCAAAATCCCAAATTGTAAACCTAAACCCTAACCCTACTTCATGTGCTTCTTGTTCATAATATCATAAGCAACAATTGATACCGTTTTGACGTGATCCCATGATCAGAATGACAATTATGAGACAGGTACACTGAGTGCACCCAAAAAAGTTAGTGCACCGAATACACCACAATATATATAAATAAAGTTTACGTGACTTGCCCTATTATTTTTTCATCTTTCCCACAAAGAACAAAGGTTTATTTTGTGTTGACAAATGACAACTGTCGTCAGCCGCCAGTAACAGATTTTATTCTGTCTGGGAGGCTCGTCTGCATTCTGTACGTGAGCAAAAGCCAAACCCTAGAACTTTTTCTTGTATATTTTTTTATGAATGTGAATATGGATGAACATGACTACATTTATTGTTGAATTTTATTGATTGTTTTAATTGATTGGAGTTGTGTTTTCCACCGCGCATTTGCCCTGGTTTAATCTATTTGAATTTATATTCGCCTATTTGGTATAGAAAGAAAGAAGTGAATGGGAGAATGCAGAGAGGCTTGTTGATTTGGATTTGGATATTGGGGCAAAAGGTAAAGTTGGGTAAAGGAGAGAGGCGAGTGTCTGGATAAGAAGAAGAGGAAATATTATTTATCTGATTTGTGGCTGTAAATGAAGGTAAAGAGTTTTAATTATCCATATCCTCCATAGAATATATTAAAGCATTTCTCATTTTAACCTTCACGGATTCAAATTATCTTACTCTTCATGCATCCACGTTAGCAAGGCCCTCGGCCAATCACAATCGAACACAGCGCAGAATCCATAAAAAACCCCCACCCCATCTCACTAAACCGTCGCTTCCCCTTCCTCCCAACCCCCTCGGCATCCCTACCTGCAAATCTCCACCGCAAGACGATCGACAGCCATCTGAAAATCAGCACTGCGACTTTGATTCTTGGGGATGAAAACTGGGAAAGCAGAAGATATCGACTCCGATACCAATCCATGGAGAATAGAATTAATGGAGTCCAATGAAATAGTTGCGGTCTTGCTTTGTTATATCGATGGATTGGCAACTTCAAATGGTTCTGTCTCTCTCCATGAATTTGTTTGTCTTCTATCTTTGATCGTCGGTGATGTCGTTCTTTTTCTCTCTGACATTAGTCCAACTTCTTCCCTTCAGAGCAAGTTCACTTCTCCAATCTTATAAAGCGTGAGATCTCTCGAAGAGGAAAGGTTATAATTGAAGAAAAAACTTCAATTCCATCAAATTCACAAGGCGACGCTTCCTTCTATTGACAAGGGAGCCATCTGCATGCATATGTGATTTTTTTTTATTTTGTCCATAGTATTATTCATCACTTCCCCTGCATCTATGTTCAAGTTATTCCATTTGCTTACCATTCGAGAATCGAATTTAGATTTGGCTTGGATACAAGCTTATGTACAAATTGTTTACTTATTACTCTGCACATCTGTTGTTTTGAGAATCTTTCTTTTTTGCCATTTTGAAATTGAGTCGTAGGGTTTATTCAAATATATTAGAAACCCTATCGTACCGGCCGGTTGGATAAAAATATCAAATATCGAACTCCAAATGGTAGACAATTTTAGTGGTACGAAACGGTTGAGTTTCGATAGAATCATGGTTTAATACATAAAACGTGTAATTGTTTCTCATTATTTTTTATAAGATTCAACCCGGCCAACAGCGGGGCTCAAAGCTAGTTTTATTCAATAGAGCCACAGAGGGGAAAAGGAGTTTGCCGCTAACCAAAAAGTTTTGGCGGATTCTGAAATATTTCAATGCAAAAAGTAGGCGGATTCTGAAATATTTCAAACCAAAATTTTGCCCAACAAACAACGAGGGTTTATTATTGTCTTAATATAGTAATAGTGAGGGGAATTGTTTAACAGTACCGAGGGTCCCATTAAAGACTATTCTTTCATACTAATAACGACATGAATAATTTACTTTATTAAAACCTTACTTCTACCTGGGGAGAACAAACACCCCCTAAACCAATTCATCCGTCCAACCCGACCCAATCCACCCGTATTTATCGCTAAAATGAAGATTTTGGATTGGGTGAGGGTTTTCTTTTGTACAACCCGCCTCTATTGGGTTGGGTTTAGATTTTGGATTACACAACCCGTAGAACCCGACCCAACCCGTGTTCCAACTATTGGTAAGAGTTCGTATCCAAAAATATTTATGTCTTATATAGCCATACTATGTGAAAATTAAGATATTTCTCCATGTTTTTCTCTCACGGTCTCCCTAATCTAATGCATTCTTCGGCTTAAAGTTTAGACATAAATTTAATATAGCTACGATTCACATAATGCTTTTTGTTGTGTACAATTTTAATATAATAACATATTACGGGTGCATTCATTTATAACCTTTTTAGCCTATTTCAACAAATATCATTGAAAAAACTAGACATATGTTGAAGTAAATCACATTTTACTAAAACTGAAACAACATTTGTGAAATTTGATACCTTTCACCTCGGTTTATTCATTTGAAATTTAGTTGTTAATAAAATGTTTTTTATGGTGTAGAATAATTATATATTTTGTGTTGGGTTGAGTTTTTACTTAAAAATATAGTCAACCCGATCCAAACCAATTAGAAACAAACCGTAGGGTTTAAATCTTTTTGGGTGAGTTTGGGTTTAATATTTCTCAAACCATAGTGCATGGGTCGGGGGATTAAAATGATTAAACCCGAACCACCCGACCCATGTACACCCCTACTTCTACAAATGGGATTGCAATCCCACTACTATATTCTGCACTGATTTATTATTAACGTTAATCACAATAAAGCACAAGTCAACAATAGTAATGATTCCGTTAGTAATCAAATGCCTAACATAATCATGTCTTAGGCTACTGTGTCTAGACTTACCGCTGTTAATCTTGTTATAAGCTCTAGACAATGTAGCCTCACTATCACATAAGACAGAAATGGTTGGCATCGGTTGTGGCCACAACTCTATATCTAACAACATGTTTCTTAGCCATTCTGCTTCTTTTCCAGCCGCCGCAAGGGCTAGGAATTCGGCTTCCATAGTGGAGTGTGTAATACATGTTTGTTTCTTCGAAGCCCAAGAAACAGCTCCACCACTTAGTGTAAAAATCCATCCTGTTGTGGATTTATTATCACTAGCGCTCGTGATCCAACTAGCATCAGAAAATGCTTCTAGTACAGCGGGTAAGTTGCTATAGAAGAGTCCCAAATCTTTGGTTCTTTTCAAATAACCAAAGGCTCTTCCTATAGCTCTCCAATGATCAGCACTAGGATTACTAGTGAATCTAGAAATGCCCACCGCAAATGCAATATCGGGCCTAGTACATCCCATTGCATACATCAAACTTCCAATAGCACTAGAATACTCAACTTGTGCCACTGCCCTTCCCTCATTCGCACAAAGCTTAAAAGATGCATCATAAGGGGTGTTAGCCTCCTTTATATCCAAATGCTCGAATTTCTTGAGCATCTTCTCAACATAATGTGACTGACTCAAAGCAAAACCCCCACTATGTTTCTTTACTTTGATGCCCAATATAGTATCTACTTCTCCAAGATCTTTCATTTGGAAGCAGGAAGTTAGATACTCTTTGGTCTCATTTATGCCTTTCATGTTAGTTCCTATTATCAACATATCATCAACATAAAGGCATATAATGACCATATACTCTTTTGTGCACTTTGAATAAATGCACTTTTCAGCAGAGTTATGAGAAAATCCATGAGCAAAACAACAGAATCAAATTTCTCATGCCATTGTTTAGGTGCTTGCTTAAGTCCATACAATGACTTTTGCAATTTACACACCTTTCCTTCATTTCCAGGCAACACGAACCCTTCTGGTTGCTCCATATACACTTCTTCATCTAACTCACCATTTAAGAATGCCGTCTTTACATCCATTTGGTGCACATGCAAATTGTAAATAGAAGCCAAAGCTAAAAGCACTCTTATGGAAGTGATTCTTGCAACTGGTGCATAGGTTTCGAAGCAATCTACTCCTTCCTTTTGCCTAAACCCTTTTGCAACCAATCTAGCTTTGAAGGTATGTATTGATCTATCCGTGTTATACTTAATGCGAAATACCCATTTGCATCCAATAGCCTTAGATCCAGGAGGGAGATCCACAAGAACCCAAGTCTTATTTACTAATAACGAATCCATATCATCATTAACAACCTCATTTCAAAAAGCAGAATCTCTAGAAGCCATTGCTTCTTAATAGGTTTTGGGATCGTCTTGCACATGGAACAAAATGGGTATCTTTCTTGTAACCTTATTTAACCTATCTCCCTCTACAAGAAAGACTATATCTTGAGGATCAATAAATTCTGGACCAAAACTCTTTTCCTTTTGAGCCCTTTGAATTCTTCGTGGTTCATTAGTAGCAAGGTCATCTAAAGGCCTTTTGCTACTAGAACCAATGTCAAAAGCGAGAGCAGAGATAGACTCATTTGAAGAATCTACAGAAGCAACTCGACATGGTTCTACATTTGCAGAGTCACGTTGAAACTTGTTCTCAAAGAAATCAACATCTCTCGATTCCGCAACCACATTAGATTCTAAATCTAGAACCCTATAGGATTTTGAGTTTTCTGCATATCCAAGAAAAACACCTTTCAAAGCTCGTGGTCCTAACTTAGTTCTCTTAGGATCTGAGACTCTGTAGAAAGCAAAACAGCCCCAAACTCTAAGATAACTCAAGTTCGATTCCCTTCCCTTCCACAACTCATAAGGAGATTCCCTTAGCTTCTTACACGGAATCCTATTGTGTACATGGCAGGCTGTTAGCAAAGCCTCACCCCACAAATTGTTTGGAGCACTAGCATTCATCAACATAACATTAATCATGTCAGAAAGAACCCCATTTTTTCTTTTTGCTACTCCATTATGTTGTGGGGTGTAAGGAGCAGTCCTTTGATGTATTAAACCATGTTGCTCACAAAAATCGTTAAAGTTATTTGGAAAATACTCTCCACCTCTGTCACTTCGAAGGATTTGTATTTTCCTACCCTTTTGTGTTTAAACAACAGATTTATACAATTTAAACTTATCAAAGGCTTCATCCTTGGTTTGCATTAAATAGACATAGGTAAATCGAGTACTATCATCAATGAAAGTAATGAAGTACCTACATCCTCCTCTAGTTAATTGACCATGAAATTCACAAATATCATAATGTACTAATTCGAACAATTCTTATTTTCTGTCAACCGACTTAGGAAATGGCTTTCCCTTCATCTTAGGTAATGAAGTACCTACATCCTCCTCTAGTTAATTGACTACTCTAACATGTGCTGGAGACTAGCGAGTGTATTGCTTCTGTTTAAGAAGTGTTCTTGTAATTAGCTCAAAACAATTTTCGTAGTTTCAATATGTTATCGTGTTTGTTGCTTCTTAGATGAAACTTTGTAGGATTAGTCCAAAAACGAGTCAATTCCTTAGATGAAACTTCAATAGTCATGTTATTGTGTTTGTTGCTTCTTGCTTGATTGATTATGTAATTCTTTTCTTTTCGTTTCTTTTTTCAGAAGCAATAGACGCTAGGGCTAGAAGAAGCAAATTTTGGGAGAATTTCACTCAAGTTGAATCAGAGGAAGAGGTCAAGCTTCAATGCAACTGATAATTGTCGAAAACATTTTGATTTCATGTGTTTAATGTGATTATTTCATTATATGTTTGAGATATATAATGCTTGTTCGAAGGCCAATTGACTATGGAATGGTTATAAAATCCATTACCATTCGGTGTTAGAGTTTTAGTGTATTTCAGGTGAAGAAATAGAGGAAATTGATGGGCAGGAAAATGGATAAAGAAAGAACATATATATTGGCCGCAAAATGACTTGGACCCGGATAAAACTTTTAGGCCCGACAGTAGGATTTGATTTAATTGTTTAGTACGTAGTAATTCCCAACAGAGATAGCTAGCACATTAGTGATATCCTAGATGTAGAGATATGGATTAAACTTATTGGAATATATGAATTAATTTGGATATGATAGGTAGTGAATTCCGGTGTTTCTCCCAAAGCTTTCTCCAATTGATTTTCTCCCGACAACTTTAATTTGCTTGTTTTGTTTAATTATTAGCTAGTAGTTTCATCACTCAAACCATTTTCACCTATAGTTTCCTCTATAAAATTGATATAATATAAGGTTGTACCAGTCCTTGAGAGACGATACCCGGACTTCCCGGTTTTACTACGAGATAGGATTTAGGCATCACGCTTTTTCCCTATCAGCAACCATTGCATGAAGTTTTTTGGATGCAATCTTTATAAGAATGGGACAGTTTCACCGTGGAGGCATCTTAAGATGTGCACTAAGGGAAATCTTCAAAATTAATGGAGCCTTATGTACTTTACTGTATTTTCTTCATTATATTTGCTTAAATGTTATGCAATGGTCTCAACTCTCAAATATCAAGACTCAAGAGATGGTTTCATAGGTTTATGATCAAGCAAGTTGTCAGCTTTTTAATTTCTTGTTGCTCAACTATTTATTTATGTTGGTTTTGTAACCTTAATGAATCCTCTGCAAGGTACCAACAACTAGCAACATCAAACTTATTTATGATATATTCAAGCAAAATCTAGTCACTCATTTGTTTAATAACGTACCTTCATGTTTATTTCATTGCAATATGGTGATCGGTGAGTTTTTTTTAATGTAATAACTAATTATAAAAATTAAAAAAAACTCGATGGTTTGGACCGAGCAACCCGCAAGTCCGCAACCCGACCTGTTGTAACCCGCAATCCGATCAACCCAAACCGATTGATCTGCAACCCGATCAACCCGAAACCCGACTAATCCGCAACCCGAACCCGATTTGCCCGCAACCCGATCAACCCGAACCCTCTTGACCCACAACCCGCTTGACCCGCAACCCGATTAACCCGACCCGAACCCGCCTGATTGACACCTATACTTATGATTGAATTGAACTAACCCGATTTTACTCGGAAAATGATAGCTCATATTTGAAAAAATGACATCTCAATCCAGCCAAAAAATTATCTTTTATGCAAAATAACTGATATCTAACTTTGCTATCTTGGAGATGCATTCTTGTCTAATTTCTGTCGCGCCTTAATGAAGATGAAATTTCATTAAAAGCAACCCATAAATATTAGACCATAGATATTGGATCTGTGATGAGGAGGCATAAACTAAATTGATGTTGTTGTGGCGCCGCACTTCGATGAAAAATAAGGTGGAAAAGTGATAACACTAAAATGTGTGTTATTTACCCTACATATCGAGATATGTTTTGTGCCAACTCATGTGCTTAAATGCTTAAACATCGTCAAATACATCCCTATTGCATTCCTATTTGATTTTGATGTGATTTTAGGGTGTATTATATGTGTGAATTAGGCACAAAACAAGGTCACAAGTGTAGAAAATGGATAGGAATTGAAGATTGTGGCTTAAAAGCCGAGGATCACTGTCGAGATCACAAGCCGCGAACTACAACTGAAGATTGTGACCCAGAAGCCATAGATCGCAACCTCGATCTTGAAGGCTCAGGTCGCGAACTTCGTGAGGAAGGAGCCTTTTAGAAGCATAGAGTATCTTCACTCAACTCACGGCCAACGTTCACATTGCCTGCGAGGAAGATTGTGGCTGCTACTCGAGGATCGCGACCGTGAAGTCAGCCCGCGATCTTCCTCTTCCCGAAGGCCTTGACGACTGTGTTTTGAGATCACGCCTAGAGACCAAAGATCCCGCCCGCAATCTCCTACCCTCTGGCCGCGAACTTCCCCGAATCCAGAATGCCTCTTAATACAATACTCCTTTTCCCTTTTGAAGTGAGCTGATTTTGAGAGAAATTTTATGGATCTAGAGAGAGAGAAGAGAGAGAAGTTGAAGGAAGGAGAAGAGAAGGAGAATGAACTAGGGGCAAAGAGGCATCTTCTTCAACCCCAAGTATTCTTCTATTTCTACCATGTATCTTATTCTCTCCTTTATGGAGTCATGCTCTAAGGTACTAGGCGTTCTAAATCCTAAACCATAGTTTAGTGTTTACTATGTATGTATGGATATTTTAGGGTTTTAATCAATGTGTTTGTCTAGTGAATTTTAATGCCACTCTTTCCTAAACGATGATGCTTGGGTAAGTCGCCCTAATCTCCCCATTTAGCCTACTTTATGATACCACGCTTTTTATGGAGTTCAAGGGTTAGACGGGTATGCGACGTCTGGCGAGTTTATGATAGATGTGTGAATGGGGGCCTATAGTGGTCGAGGCAATCGAACCCCTGCTATAGATAGCCTTCTTAGATGAAATCCGAGATGAAAACTCTGTGTGGACGATGGATAGTGTCCATTGAAATGAGCCATAAGCTTAATGCCCCAGATACGATAGCCTAGATCTAGGCGACTATATATGGGTTTACGGAAGGCGTACTCGGAGGTGTGCAGATAACGATGGAGACCCATGGAAAATAGCTCACTCACCACATTCGATGACCCTAAGTATATAGACATGCATAGTAACCCTAAGCTAGGGGGAAGGATAGTTCTACAAAGTACCTGCTTTTAGTTTTGATCAATCTCTAGACTTGTGTTTACTCATATCCTCCACTCAAAACCTAAAAAACCGATTAACTAATTAGCAACTAGGTGGGAAGTAGGCTAGGATAACAAGACCCGAGTAGAATACGACCTTGATTACCACTATACGCTAATGTTGTCCTAAGTTAACTTGGCCTATGATGGGATAGTTCTTAATACGTGCTACCTGCACAGATTCAAGTGATCAAGAATATTTGGATCGAAGCGAGGCAAAGACTGCCTGCCCTCTTTTGTTACAACTTGAGGGCAAGAATTTTTGGCCTTTCACACTTATTTTTAGGGATGACAAAAATATGCGAAACCATGGATATCCGTCCTAATCCGACCTTATTGAGTAGGGTAAAACTCGAACGCGAATGATTTTCAGTGGCTACGGGTAAAATCCAAACCCGAATATTACGGGTAATGGGTGGCCATGATTTTCCCAGTATCCAACCCGAACCCGCCCGATTATACACTTGCATATGTATTTTGTATAGAAATGATCATATTGTTCTCAACATATTTTTATATTTGGCATACAAATGTAATATTTTCATGAAATTGTGTTATTTGAAATTAATTTTCTTAATTCAAGTGAATTATTGTCGTACTTTTCCACTTATATAATGTTAGCATACATGTGAATGTTAACATTTTGATTAAATTTATAAAGAGAAATTATTACCAATGGATAACCATGGATACCCAAAACTCGAATGGGTATGGGCATGATTTTGATTTTCTACCCGATTCTTATGTAGGTATGGCTATGGGTGAAACCTGAACTACTTTGGATAGGGTAACGGATATGCACTATCTGCCCCCAACCCGACCCATTGTCATCTCTACTTAATTTCGAAAAAGCGCATCTTCTCCCTTCTTCTATTTCGCCATGTGCTTCTTCTTACTTCAGTGCAAGAGTGCTCGATATTGGTGCAATGAGGGAGAATTACCGGCGATGAATGGCGGGAATGATAACAAAGTAGAGGATTCTGTTGTGAGTCTTGGTGGTGCGATGAGGAAGAATCTCCCTGGAGATGCAACTAGAGCAACATTGATGTCTCCTCAATGAAGGGTTGGAGGCGTTAGTCAATGACGTCGCTATTGTGACGAGATCGAGCTCGTGCGAAAAATAGGGTTCATCCAGTAAAATGTGGGTGAAAGAGGTTAGGGTCGTCAATATACCACCCCCATGATGTGGTCAAGGAGTAATCAGCACCCCATGGTATGATCAGAGGGTGTTTATCAACATACCACCCCCATGAGGTGACCACCCCCATGATGTGGTGAGGGGGTGATCAACACCGCCACCCCATGAGTTGGTTAGGGGGGTGAGGAGCTTACCTCCTATGGTGACGATGAGACACTATAACAAACTCGCTATGACACAACTCCTAACAATGGCCAAGTGTAACCAATGAAAGGGACTGCAATATAGTGGCTCAAGTAATAAATATCGAATACACGGGTCTCTAGAGTTACTATTACTCAGCTTCAGTTCATTATCTAGCAAACCAGATTAAGATGGAAGAACTAAAGCTACTCTAACAGACTACAGTTAAAGTTAATCTAATTACTGGTTGGGAACTAACTTAGGTTTGATTCCCCCTAGCCACTAGCCAGATTAATGATTGATGATTTCTAACTTGTTTCACTTTCATTCACAATGCAGAGAATCCTTGACTAGACCTTGAATCTCGACTAAAGGATCAAGGCCCTCTTGAGTCGATTTCCTAGAGGGACGTATCCTTCTCTAGAACAACCGATCAAGGCATTCTGAACTAGACTCCCTCTATCAAATGAGGTTCTCAATTGATACAAAGCATTGAATCAACCCTCGACTAAAGAAATCGATCCAATACTATCAATCTATGGTGCTCTTTTGACCTAATCAGGTATTCGCTCTCATAGGATCAAAGCAGAATCAATAATCTCGACTAAAGCAGAATTGAATCATGAAAACATGCATAGATTGAATATGAACTCAAGATTATCAAGTAAGAGTACTCATACAATCATCCAATCAAACAAACATGGCTAGGGTTCCTCAAAACCTAAGTGAAGGGAAGTTACTCCATAGAGAAGAGAGAGACTGCAGTACGAATCTTCAGATGATCAGTCTCCAAGTCCGGGCTTGTTCCTTGAGCTTCCAAGGGGAATAAATCCTCCAATTCCACTCCAAGATTGCCCTCAAATTTCCCTCTCTCTCTTTGGTTCGTCCCTTGGGTGTTTGGGATCCAAAACCCAGCTCTCCCCCTCCAAAAACGCACAAAAAAGGCTTTTAAAGGCCTGCGTTCGCGAACTGGTCGGGTATTTTGGGTACCCGGCCGGGATTTTTGGTTCGCAACCCTTCTGATGCTGCCAAAAATACCCTATCAGATGGTCAAAATACCCGGTCGAGTATTTTGGTCGGGTATTTTGCAGTTCCTGGTCCCCTATCTTTGATTCTTCGTTTCTCCCTCGTTCGGACTCCAAAACAGGTGTCGTTTGATCTCAGACGCTCGTAGTCTCGTTCTCTTTCTTCTCATGACAAGATTACATGATTTTATGGTTACAAACAGAGGTATAAATCCATTCTTCTTCAAGTCATACGCGAGTTTCTTCCCCCGTGTCGCCAATTGATCTCCAATTGACTTGAAACTTGCGCCTACGCTTCACTTTATGTGCTAGGACCTGAAATGTGACAAAGGGAAAAAAACCTAGCATAAAATAGGCCAAATAAGCGACAATGCAAGCTTAAACGATCAAGAAACAAAGGGGAAAATATGTGCAAATATCAAGTCATCAGTCCCATATCGGGATGTAAGAGACTCAACAGTGACAAATTTCTTGTTGTCAGAATAGTTCGTCATTTAAAGTGATTAATGTGACAAATATTTCGTGTCGCAATTAAGTTTGTCAAAATAGGCATCCCATATCGGGTTGTAAGAGACACAAAATTGACAAATTATATCGTTAGAGTAGCTTTTGTCATATTATGCCTTCCCGAATTGTTTAAATGACAAAGTATTTTGTCACAATATATAGCAATAATTTCATGGCGAGCTGACAAAAGGACATGTTCGTCATAATATAGTGGTTCGGCTTTGACAAAAGGCATGTTCGTCATAATAAAGTGGTTTTGTTTTTGACAAAAGACATTTTCGTTAGATTTTCTTGTGTTAGACTTAAACCTCGTGTGACTGAAGCCAACTGGCCCGGCCGACACATTATTTCCCCTCCCAAATTTCAGTCCCACCCATAAAATTTCCCCACATTTCCCCCTGCAATTGAACCGAATTAATCAAACCTGAGATTTTTTGGTAATTTCATATTAAAAGTACTCATTACTAAATTGGCAGAATACAGTAATTAACTAAACTCAAGTGGTAGCGCAGGTCGTTTACTTTTAGGTAACCAGTTCGTAGAGGGAGCCGGATCGAGAGCGTGAAAGCATCTATCTTCAAATAATTTGAGATGAAGAACAAGTAGAGAGCGTTATTATTATATTAGTATTTATTAAGTTTTTTATAATATTTAATTTAAAAATATATTGCTGTAATATTTAATATATTAAATTAATACAAATAAATATTAAAAGGTAAGAAACGGATTAAAGCATAAACAAAAAAGAATAAAAAGTCATTTACCCAACAAAATATGGGCAGTCATATTTATCTATCATTTATTAATTCTAACACCCCCATTCCTCACAATACGAGCAGAGTCGTGGTTGCTGACGCCGCATCTGCTTCCTTTGTTGCGCATTAGATCCGTGCCCCCCCCCCCCCCCCACCAATTTTCCCCCTACAAACCATTATATAAATCGATGTTGTGGCTAGAAACCCTAGTTGCTTGCAGACCCCTTCTTCTCTCGTTTCTCACCGAAAAATCAAAATCCAGATATAGTCTTACCCTCTGTATCGGCTAAAACTATCAATATGCTTCTCTTCTTTTCTATTTCATTCCGATTCCACGTCTCTCCTCTCAATCTACTCACGATTCTCTATCTACTTTAGAATAGCAACGACACGGCGAGATCTCCTCCAAAACAGCAACGGCCCGACTAGATCTCACGATACAGCGGCTATAGACGAAACTCACTACTCACCATAGATTTTTATCTACCTTTCTCTTTGCTTTCTTAAGGTTTTTAATTTATGGGTTAATCTTGTTTGATTCTTTGTTTTCTTCTTGTTTTGATATTGGGTTTTGATTCTGGAGGGAGAAAAAGTGTCAGAAGGAAGGAGGCTTCACCGACAGCAATCAGTTTGGCCATAGTGACGTAGATAGAAGAGGGGAAAGTGGTGAGATTCTTTTTAAGATTTTTCTTACTCTTTTCTATTATGTTTAATGATTCCTACTTATTATTATTTTTTATTTTTTTTGCAGGTTTTGGATTGAAGAAGCCTTGGGTACTATTCTTCAAATTGATGATTATGATTAGGGTTTTTAAATGACAAATCTGGAGTTTGGATGTGGATATAAAATTGAGGATTGGTAGTTTAGCAAATCTTGGCCGAATGCAAAATCTTGGTTTTGAAGAGGTGAAGTTTAGATCTGAACCAGAAAAAAATTACGAATAGCTAAAAAAGTCTTCCAGAAAATTAAATTGTGGAATATAATAAAATGAATCCGAAAAAATAAATTGAACGGAAAAATGTAAATTACTCCAAAAAATTCGTAGAAAGTGCAGTTTCTTGTAGTGAAATATAATCGTGTAATATAATAAATAATTATCCCAAAATCACCAGATTATGACAACCGTATTGGCAAAATATGTTGTCACAACATCTCTGTTTGTCACAATAGACTACCCAAAACCTCAGCTATACTGAAAGCAAATGTGACAACCTTATTTTAAATTTATGTCACATTTGAAAACTATTCTGACAGCGATAAAATGACAAACTTTTGTGACAACACATTTTGTCACATTATACCTAATATGCCAAAATGAGTATCTAATATGACAAAATTGACTAGTCCCACTAGTATGACGAGGTGGGGTAAATTTTGGCTAAATATGAAAGTGATATGGGTGGTGGCTCAACATACCCCCTGGGTGTGAGTTGGGAGATTGATATTACCCCATTGGTTCACAAGGGGGCGTCAAGTGGCAATGGGTCACTCCTTCATGGCTTAACCATTTTTCTCTATAAAAAACAAAGCTACGGAGGAGATACCAAGAGCGGGGCTTGAAGTCTCAAGAGGAGGGCACTACCAACTTCAGGGCATCAATGAAGCAGTTGAAGAGAGTAACTGTCACTCCACATCATCAGAGCGGTTTTCGAAGGTAGTTACTTCTTGTGGCTATAAATAGGAGGTGAAGACAACGGAGGATGGGTTCGCCAAAATCACACCAGACAACGTATTGTCAAACTTTATCTTTATTTTTACATTTTTCTCTACAAATGTAGTCATAGTCATAGTTGTAGTTTCGGAGTGAACCTCCAAAGGAGTAGATTTAATGCAATTTAGATTTGTCTCGTAGATCATCAAGAACATCGAACACCCTTGTTTGAAGTTTGTTCAAAGAGATGTGGATTGTGTTTATTCAATCGTTTGTTAAGAAGTCAAAGGTTCAAATTTCATTTCGTTCCATCTAATTTTTCTCAGCGGGAAAACACCTGGTGAGCACTTGACTGAGAGGGTATTTCTGTTTGGGCCCTTTGGGAGGCATGGTCCGAGCCAAAGTAGTTTAACTCGCTTCTAGCGTCACTCTAGAAAATGGCCAAGTGTAACCACCTCCTAAAGCGTAGTATAGCGGGTTTGGGTTTTAATGTCAACCCGGGTCCTAAGTGTGATGACTACTCCGTGAGTTCTTATTATTTAGCAGTGAAAGTGTAGTGAAGGTCCAAACAAGCAAACAAGCAAAGCAGTAAAAGGTTGTTTTCAAGTTGAGAGAGGTCACCCGGATATGGTTCCCCCTAGACTGCAGTTAAGCCGGATTGTAATTTACCAAGTTCAAGTTCAATGACAGTTATACTGCGGGAGGTTCTTTAACAGTCTGCAGTCTCGACTAAAGGTCTCCAGACCCTCTCAATCTGAGTCCCCAGCGGGCGACTAACCTCCACCGGAGTAAACAGATTGAGGCCCTAACGAACCAAACCTCCTCTACCGAAGTAAATCCGGTACAGAATAGTGAATTGACTCCTCGACTAAAGTTGTCACTAGCTTCAATCAAGAGTGCTCTATCAACCTAGGCAGCTATTCTCTTTCTAAGTCAAAGGAGAAATAACAGGAATTTGATCAGGATTCATGCCATTCAAGAAATCAAACCTCAACTGAATATAATCATATCACTGAATTCGTACTTGGGTTCATACAATCAGACCTAACACACAAATCTAGGGTTCTTCATACACAGGTGAATGAGAAAGTTACTCCATAGAGAGAGACGGGAAATCTAGCTCAGATGCGGAAAACATACTGTGAAGGATGAGATTCCGCTTCTGGCAATCAATCAGCACTTCTCCAAACTCAAGCCGGGCTCCAATGGTGATGGAGATCGATCTAAGGCGTTTGAAGAATCAGGTTCGTCACTTCCTCTCTCTAGGTTTACGCTTTGTCTCTCTAAAACTTGGAACCCTTCAACTTTGCCCTTCTTTTCCCTTAAAAAGCTGTCAATCGCGATCCCCGGTCAGAATACCCGGTCGGGTATTTTAGGTGGCGACCGGGGATTGTTGAAACGCACCGTCGAGGACAGGGGATTAATCCCCGACCAAGGTCAAGAATACCCGACCGGGGATTTATGCTCAATGCCCGGGCCCCCTTCTGCTTCTCAAACGCCCAAAAGAGATTTTTCCTGGTCTGCTCAGATTAATACCCGGCCGAGTATTTTTGCACATGGTCGGGTATTTTGCTCCTCGGGCACACTTCAACTCAAACGTCCTCCTTTCGACCTAAAACTCGTTTCTTCGCCTCGATGCCAACGCCAAGCCCTGAAATATGACATAAACACACAACCTAGCGTGAAATCGGTTAAAACACGAGAATCAACATCTCAAACGGCTCAAGAATAGGGGTAAAAACATGTGCAATCAATTGTATATCATAGTTCGACCACCCAGTTTGTCCACGGGTTGGCAACCATGCATGCTACAAAGTTAAGCATAATTATAGTTTATTTTTCATTGACAGAAACCTTTGGGAGGCATGATCTGAGCCAAAGCAGTTCGATCACCCGGTTTGTTCACAGGTTAGCAGCTATGCGTGCTATATTATGGGTTTTATTTTTACAGAAACCTGTTACAGGGTGCTACTAGAGGGGTGAGAGAAGGAGAAATAAGCGTCTATCCCTGGAATTCGAACAGGGGGCTCCAGGCTGAAAACCAGCGGCACGACCACTCGACCATTTGTCTCGTTTGTGCCAAATTATGGTATTAACCACTAAATAAACAGTTATAGCTACCCCAATAGTTTCAAAAAAATTATCAAACATGCTTTTCTATTAACTTTTCAAGAAATTACCATCAACCATGATTGAAACTTAATTTGGACAACTTTACATTGATAAAATGATAGCGAAAACGTCAGTTGTATTTCTAAATCTATTTCTCTAAGTCTAGTTAAAGTATAATTGTTAGTGATATTTTAGATATTTATGTTGTTCATACCATGGTTCGACCTTATTTAACGGTTGCATGATAAAGAATTGAATAAAAGTAGATATTTGATAAATTTTCTAAAGTATGTTAAAAAAATATTAGAGAAACATATTTTATAAAACTACATACTAGAGAGCATAACAGCTATCTACTTCATAGCTTTAATATTAGCTGTGAATCTGACTCGAGAGACTAAAATACCCATATTAATAACATGTCGGATTTCAACAGTGAATAGATGAACATAGAAAACATTTGTCCATCTACAATAGAAATTAAATTGGTAGGAATATACTTGTTTTGCCTAAGATAACTTATTAATTGTGTGGCTCATTCCAAAAAGTGCGAATGCAAATAAAAACACCTTTTGGATAAGCTCCACGACTGAGTGGTCAATCAACAGTACGCATGGTAAAATACCTCGCATACCACTTAACTTTGAGAATTGGGATAAACATACCACTTAATTTTGAATAGGACGTCGGGTATCATTGAACTCTATTATATGTGTACCCGGTACCACTTAAGTTTAATATTAAGTGCATTCCGTTAAAGTTGACAGAATATTCTTGGAATATTCCGTTTTCTAAATTTCAGAATTGGTCCTTCTACTTTTCTAATTGTACAAAATCATTTGAAGTTATGACAATCATAATTTTTTTATTTTTGGATTGGAATCCTCTTTTGAAGACTCTAATATCAAACCAATTTTAATAGAAAATTTAGAATCAATTATCATTATAAGTATTTTCACTTGCATCATGATGATGTTTTCTAATTTTCCATGTATATAATATTATATTATAAATATTCCATATTAGTTAATTTACTAATTCTAATTCTCTTCCTATAGTTGTATTCTTTTTCTCAATTACAAAAATATGTTTAATTATTTAAATGTTTTTAGTGGTGCTTATAATTGTATTATGGGTTTACATATATATTCTTATATTTTTTATTTTCTTTTCGTACACTTATTATTCCTTTTTTATATTCGTTTATTATTTTTACTAATTTATCTATTTTATTGAAAAGATTTCAATAGTCATTCTAGTAATACTTTGTTTAGAAGGTTTTCTAATTATTATATTAGTTAATACTTGTTGAAATATAGTTTTGGATGTTTTGAAAAGATTTGGGTGTCAAAAGGTAATTGAAATTTTGGGTTGGATGGAAAACTAGAAGGATGCACATTTTGGGAACTTTAATGGTACCGGCGCACTATTCAAAGTTAAGTAGTATATCTACCCCAATTCTCAAACTTAAGTGGTACCCTAGGTATTTTACTCCACAGTATGCACACAATACCTATAAATAGATACGAAGTTCTCATACATTCCTCGTATTTCTATCACGAGTGGGCTGGAAGACGGAAAGAGGAGAACCCTTCTTTTATGGACATCCTTTGTCTTTTTCATCTTTCACCAAAGTTGTCATCCTCTGGGTCAACCTGCGAGTTGATCTAGTTTGACCTAGACCAGATGAGGAAATTGGGCATCGCATATCTAAGGGTTGACCCACAGCAAGGTTTTCCGGTTGGAGGTCATGCGACACCATTTTTCCCTTTAGTTTGTAAAATGCGTATTTTTTAGTTTTTTCCTTAGTTGAACTCTATTTTTGGAATTATAAATTGAATATTTGAATATTGATGTTATTTGTATGTGTTTAAATTTTCACTATATGTTGGATCCAAGTAGGAATTGTTATTTTGGTACAATTTTATATGTTATTATCCATATATTAGAGGAGATTCGATATAATTTATAAATGTATAATCAATATAATAAATATGTCATATATTCGAACCAAGGTTGTCAACCCGCGGGTTGACCCGGACCCGGTTGAGCTAGTGGGTTAAGGGTTAATGGGTCACCCGTTTTAGCCCGGAAATATGGAAAGCGTCATTATATTGTACTTATCGTGATAAATTATATCAAATCTCATCTAACATGAGTTATAAGTTATAACATATAATATTACACCAAATAACATTTTGTACTTAGATTCAACAGATAGTGAAAATTCACACACACTTATATAACATTAATATTCAAATGTTCAACTTAGGATTCCAAAGATTGAGTTTGGCGAAAAGAAAAATCGGAAAATAGGCGCATTTCGCAAAACAAAGAAAAAAATGACACAATTTGACCTCCAACCCGGTACCTTGTGGCGGTCGACCCGGCGGGTGCGTGCAGCCCGTTTTTCTCACCGGGTCAGGGTCAAAGTGGGTCAACCCGCGGGTCGACCCGCGGGTTGTCAACCTTGATTCAAACTAAACTAGGCTAAAGCGATCAGATCATACCCACGGGTTGACCCACTTTGATTCGAACTAAACTAGACTAAAGCGATCAGATCATTAACTCTCATTCCACTTGCCTGATTAACACAGTTGATAACCTCGATTTTCGCTCATTTGGTATAAAAAGCCTAGGAAGTTGCGATTCTCCCATTAGGTTTTAATGGTTGCACGTGCAAAACAACGCATCTATCCAGACCCCTAAGAAGAAGATTCGCGTCGAAGGAGAAGCGGACGAACAACAAATCGATGTCATAGACCGATTGAGTAGTCTTCCCAACCATGTTCTTCATCACGTCCTCTCCTTCGTGGACGAAAGTCGATTCTCCCTCCAAACCTTTTTCTCTTTAAGGAAAACCCCATTAATCAGTTAAAAATAAATAACAAATATTTAGTTACTTACTTGATAGACTCTAAACGTCTACCAGTAGCACACTCTCTGTCTATAGGAAAAGATGCGTCAGCGGTATAATTATAGACTAGTGACGAGCCCGGCCAACTCCTAAAGACATTTTAAAATCAACCTTCTAGTTACTCTTCATCGTCAGAGATTACTGCACATTTTCTTTTTGACTTATTTGCACTTCCTTCGTTATGAGCAACATCATCATCTGCACGAATAATAATGTCTTCGTTCCATTAATGATACATTTATCTCCACTTTCAATTTCTCTTCATTGTTCTCTTGCATTTCACTAATCTCTTCCTTGTTTTCATGCATTTTATTGAGTACAAAAATTTGATGGTAAAATATTAATAAATACCAATCATCTTCTTCATTGGAATAAAATTTACCTCGTTCAAGTTATGAACAATATTTAGGATTTGTTCTTTCTCCTCATCACTGGTACTTGTATATTCCTCACGGAGGATTTATTTCTTCTCCTCAAGATCATCGTCATCTATAGCACTGCAGTGATCGAGTACATCCACCATTAGCAGTGTCATTTTGATTATGTTGCTTTAGCATTATGAATTAAGATAATTGACATTCAAAATCACAATATATGGTGTGATTGTCTAGAATCATAGGTGTTTAATATATATATATTGGAGTTTAAATTGTAGCCGATACAATTGCTTGCATGTTAGTGCGAAAGGAAGCAAAGCTCCATTGAAGTTTAATGTTATAAAAAACATGCATTTGCCTGTACATTAAAGAATACAACTAAGTGTCATTTATGTATGGTTTAAAAAATTTAAGACATATATTTGTGCATGATATAATATTTTTGAAAGAATAAAGGAAAGTTCCCCGGTAGTTTTAAGTTATACAATTAATACATTTGTCTAGAGTTAAAGAATACGACTGAGTATCATCTGTGCATGATATAAAATTTGAACAACCATATACTTGATTATATAACTAAGTATAATTTACACTTAGTATACAGTTTATATCAAATCATTTAGTGGATGATAGACGCAAGTAATTGCGAAATGAACATGTGAGAAGTACACATTGTAGGCAAGTTAGTTAATAATAACCAGAGGGTGCATGTTCCAAATATATTTCAAATCCAATGGAGAATATTATAATTTTATAATTAATATTGATCATCGTTTTCATGCAAGTATAATTTACCTCAATCAAGTTAGGATGATCGTATGAGGTCTGCTCTTCTCATCGTTTCCAATCCTGGAAATTGTGTACTCACTTGTTGGATTAACGACGATGTAATATGTGAGTTTGATATAGAACTTCAATACCATTCTCTCAATTTGTGAGGGATGAGTAGATGTTAATCCTCTCATTATATCATTTTTTGTAATAGTCTTTCAGCCGACATTCAAAAAATCTCATCTCCCACTTGATGCATAACAACAAAGTTAGCCTCGGGTGTTTTTTCCCCCAATTCGAAGGTGGATCCTAAATAAGTATAATATTAGTAATGACATAAACAACAATAGAAACTGTTACTTTTATAGACAGATTTCACATCTAGCGTAGCACCACCTATATTAACTTTGACAACTTTGTATTTGACGGAATACATATGTCCCTACATATTACATAAAATGTTAGCATTTGATAGTTAATGGGTCCTTTAATCAAAATTGATACTTACCTCTTCTCCATCCTTAATAATTGATTTAGCTTTTGTAGTATTTTGGTTGAAATTAGTTGTTGAAGTGCATCCGTCTAAGTCACTTAATAATTGATTTAGCTTTTGATTTAGCCGCTAACCGGCAACAAAATGACAGCCCTAGTGTAAACTCTTTGGTCATGATTTAGGTGCCGACAGTACTTGATTTTCCCTTTGGGAGTTTGCACCCTAATATCATTTTAATGAAGAAAAGAAAGTATGAATGTTAATAATGTTTCAAATTTTGAATCATAGAGTTGAATTAGCATGATTATTGTTAGTTTACACTACGAGCCAATAACTATCATATCGAGCCAAATAATAATATATGTCTTGGGATTGATTGACACCCACTTCCTCTAAATCTGACATTAAGAATCTAGTTCCTCTTTTAAGTTGTGAGATTGGATAACAGGTTAGGTTGCATATTCACTAACCTTTAATTAAAATAACAGTCAAACAATTTTTTCTTTGTTTAACAATGTATATCCGACTAACTCACAAAATATGCAATAAGTTGAATCTTGATGTCTGAGTGTGTGATTGAAAAACAGAGATTAGCTCTTTCTAAAATAAGAATATTGACATATATAACCATAATATTATATTGGTAGTAAAATTAGGAAAGTGCACATATAAGCAAAGACTGAAGAATTTTAGCACTTAAATACAATTCAATCCTCCCACAACCATGAATACATGTGAACTGAAAAGATTAATTTCTACTACCAATACATAATAACATGTTATTACGAAGGTAATTGCAATTAGGTAGTGACTGGTGAGTAAGAAAACGAAGCTAAATTTAGTAGAACATGAACAACGTTTGAATAAGGACCAGCGGATAAAAGTAAAAGAGCAACGATAATTACAGTCTTCATGGAAGAAATAATACATGCAATAATTCATATGCTAACAAATGATCAACTGGGAAAGACAAGATGTTGGGTGGGAGTAGCTGGGTGTCTCTAATCTATGAATTATACAGTAGTCGGGTGAGGGTTAATTTTTGTGTAAAATTACATATCCCGCCTTCTCTCCGCTATGTCCATAGCAATTATGGCTACTTTATTGCAAAGTTATAGTGGATATAGCAGGAATACAATTGCAAGGTAATAACATTTTTATTTTTGTATTTCTATTCAGATGAGTAATTCCACTATTTGTGTCTCCTATAAATTTTGGGGTAATAACATTTTTATTTTTGTATTTCTATTCAGATAATTAATTCCACTATTTGTGTCTCCTATAAATTTTGGAATGAACTGATGAGTTAAGCTCTCTAATTTTTCTTATTCACTGAATTTTGGCTTCAAAGATTCTTTTTATCAATTTTCTTGATGTAAGAATCAAATTGGATCAATGATTGGACCATTAGAATCACTAAATCAGTTACAATAGCGGTTCAGTTCATTTGATTTGATGGTTAGAGATGGACCATAAGATCATGTTTAAGTACTGATCAACTGGTTCACTATTTAACCACAAAAAAAAATTAAGAAAAAAAGTACGTTAACGTAAAGTAAAAACATCAATCCTCAATCACTAATTTAATTCATGCTTCATTTTCGTATTACCCAGCCTCCTTGTCGAATTTATCTGGGTCACTACGGATTGTCACTCTTAATACTAACTTGAATTTAATAAAAAAATTATGATTTCTTTTGTGAGATAGTTTGAATATTTTGTTAGAAATTTTTTTTGCAACAAACTTTTTTGGTGATAGATGATATGGAATTGAAGTTTTTATTGGTGTGATAAATTTCCTCCTAAATTATGGTATTAGATAAGTCTTTTATATTATAGCGTATGAACATTTCTATCAGCGATTAACTAACGTGATTAACTGTTAAGCCATCAAACATTGATTTTTTTGGTTCAACATCCTGTCTGATTCTGGAAAAAAAAAGGAGAACCTCCATTTATGTATTGGATGATGATGATGATGATATGATGATTATGTATAATGATGATTAATGATATGATGGTGATGATGATGATGTATGATGATAAGATGATGACGTTCCTTTTTTGTGCGGGCAACCTTCAAAGATAATTAATTTTCATTAAGTTATCCATATAGAATTATTTTATGTATTAGTTGTTTTGTTCATCAATAATTATTTCTCTTTTTTGCGAAAACACGAACATAAAAGATTGGAGGTAATATTTTTATCCATTAACTCATTTTTGGTTCCTGTGTATTCGACCCACCCAACTTCCCCGGTACAATTCCCTCTAATAAAAAATATCATTTTTTTGGCTCGTGTTGTCTTCCCTTTATTTGCAGCAATTAGGGTTAGCAATTTGAAGTCGTCCCGTCGGATAGTACCTGGACGCATTAGAATGGGGCACAACATGGATTACTATTTTATACATTTTCAGTTCCATCCTGCCTCATTCTTGATCCATCCTATCTCAATTTTCTTCAATATCTATTTTCATTTTTCAAAATTGAGTTTTTTTAATAATATTCGCACCCAATAAAAATTTAAATAGGTACAAAACTTGATTTTTTAATTATTTAGACTCTATTACTCATTCTATGAGTACTATGTTTCATTCACAATTTTTTTTTATAGTTAATAAAAAAATTGCATTAAGCTCAAGCAACCCAAATGAATAAAAAACTCCTTTGAGTGCCTCTCAAACAATACAACTATACATGTAAACAAGACAAAAGACATATACATTATGACTATCTACCCAATCTAGTCGCATGAAGACACCCCTGCAATTGAATATCACCTTCAGCCCTCCAATACAAGATTTGACAAAGTTCACGACATACAACCTCAGGAGCAACGACAACACCCACCTCATATACTCGCGAGCAAAGCTCCCTCCAAACCAAACTGACAGCAAGACTCCAAACATCTCTACCTGCAACAGCTTCCCAACCTCTGCCTTGCCAATGACTTGAACACCACACCACCACTTCCTCCCAAGACTTCAATCCAACAGCAGGACCAAGAGTGAGCATACACTTCTCAACCACAAACCGCATAAAAGGGCACCCATAAAATAAATGGAAACAATCATTAACACCACCTGTGCACAATACACAAAACCCAGAAAACAAGTTTCTCCAGGCTAAAAGCTTATCCTGGGTACGCAGTCTATTCATCACTACAAGCCATAGTATAAATCCGTGACTTGGCACCACCTCCCTACGCCATATCAAGTCAAACCTGTGAACCACCGGATTGTGAAACCTTATCGTCTCCCATACCCTTTTGACATAATATCTAGGCATTGGAGCCCCATCCCAAAGCAAAGGACCCCCCCTGCTCAGTTATATGTTGTCGTATGTCACTTATGCACTTCAACAGGCGTCTCCAATTCCAGGAGCCTGTAGCTCCTATCTTCAAATCCCAAAAAGACACCTATTTGATTCGACAGCGAGACACCCACGCAACACATAAGGAGCCACTAGATAGAAGAACATTCCAAGCATGCCTGATAATACAAGCCTTATTCCAGATAACAAAATTTCTGACTCCAAGTCCCCCCTCTTTCTTAGGACAAGCCACTAGATCCCAAGCAACTGAAGCCCTTGATCTCATACTAGTATCAGAGATGTCCCACAGAAATTGATTACAAATCCTCTCAACCTCATTATAACAAACTTAGAAAGAAAGAATATATTAATCCAATACTGCAGGATGCTTGAAATAACTCCAACTTTGAATATGATGAGTAATTTTATCAACCAAAACACGAAAATCTCTCCTAGTTAACTTGTTGGTTATCAAGGTACCCACAAATATTTAACTAGAAGCTGAGCAAGAGGAAATCCCGAATAGACAGATATACTAAGTTTTTCCTCTTCCAGAATCCTTGCACAAAAGTGTTGACACTTTCCAGGGTTGCATTATAAACCAGATAAACAATAAAACTCATCCAGTAATCTTCTAACACCTGCCACCCCCCTAATAGAACCATTCGTGAACACTAATAGATCGTCAGTGAAGCACAAATGTGTAATAGCAAGGGGTTTACACCTGGGATGGTAAGGGATTTGATTCTCAACAACTACCTTCTTCATTAAAGCATCCAGCACTTCCATAGTAATGGTAAACAAATAGGGGGACAGGGGGTCACCCTGCTGTAACCCCTTATGCATACCAAAAAATCCACATATCCCTCCATTAAACGAAAAACTAACCATTGGGGTGCATACACATGCCCTGAGTAAATTTAGGAACTTTCCTTTGATTCCCATAACAGTCAAGACATCAAACAAGAAGCACCAATTAACTAAGTTGAAGGCTTTCATTAAGTCAATTTTTATCACACAACGGGAGCTAATTGACTTAGAATGATAACCTTTAACTAGTTCAGAAGCAAGCAAGATGTTATCAATGATCGACCTTCCTTTACTAAAGGCAGACTAGGAATGACTTACTATAGAGGGGAGCACAGTAGCCAACCGATTAGCCAGAATTTTTGCAATGCCTTTATATAATGTGTTAAAGCATGAAATCGGTCGAAAGTCTTTCATATTCACTGCATTTTGCACCTTAGCCACCAGCGTAAAAATAGTTGTATTAATCTTTCTTGACATAAACTCAGACTGATAGAACTATGAGATGGTGCTAAATACATCAACCTTGATCAAATCCCAATGCGATAAGTAGAATTCAACTGGGAAACCATCTGGACCCGGAGCTTTATCCCTCCCAACTGTTTAAAGACCGTGTGAATCTCTTATTCAGTAATACTTCTATTTAGCAGGTCATTATCACAAGCAGAGGCCTTATGTGTAAGAATAGACTCATAGAACTCAACTGAAGCCCCCTGAACATTCTAATCCACCTCACCAATCAAATGAGTAAAAAAATCTACTGCAATCCTCCCCATTTGTGACACATCACTTACATAAGAACCCTATGCATCCTTTAGTGTAGTTATCTGTTGTTTATGTCTTCTAACCTGCAATGTCCGATGAAATTTATCTTCTGCTTTTTGAACCTTTTGACATCGCTTAGCCAAAGCTGCCTCTTCCTCGATGTTACCAGTGTTAGGATTAGCCTGCACCTCATATTGAAGAGTCTCTAGTTGTTTCTCAAGATCTCTTGCATGCCCTGAAATATCCCAGTGTACCTCTTTGTTGAGCTTTCTAAGCCTAGACCTTACTTCCCACAACTTTCCATAGAAGATATAATGCGGGAAACCCTCCTTCTGAATACTCCAAGCTTCAGCAACCAGCTCGAAATAAGAAGGGTGGGTGCCCCGGAATTTTAAGTACTTGAAAGGCTTAGGTAGAGTAGCCAAATGCGGGTTAGCATGAAGAACTAGCCCACAATGATCAGATATTCCTGAAGCTGAAGTTTGTGCCATACTAGAAGGGAAGGAAACCAACCATGCCTCATTAACAAATACTCTATCAATGTGCTTAGCCATATGGTTAAGCTTCTGCTTGTTCCACCAAGTAAACCAAGCTCCCAAAACTTTTTGACTAACCAGCTACAATATTTAATCTATCCAGTGCATTAGAAGATTCTGTACGATCCGCAATCGCATTAAAATCTCCCAACACAACAAAAGGAATATTGGTTTCCTTATGCAGCTGAAGTTCTCTATACATCACACACCTATCCTGCTTTCCATTAGAGCCATAAACAAACATTAGATATGCCTGTTGTTGTCCCTCTACCCAAACTTTCAGAAAATGCTCCCCTTCATCTACTTTTTTCACCTTCAAACATGGATTCCAGAAGAGTCACACACGACCAGAGCTAGACTTACTATAGTTATCAGCAAATGTCCATGGAGAAAAGGACTTATTCACTATCTTCTTACTATTATCCTTAGTTACTCGAGTTTCTAATATAATAGCTATATCTATATTCAACTGTCTCAACTTTCTAAGAACAGCTGAATGCTTGTCAGGGGTATTGAACCCCCTGACATTTCAGCTCAAAATCTTCATTTACCTCGCTTATTGCTCCTACCTCTACCCCGGGGAGGAGGAGGAGGAGATGGGGCCTTCTGCACTGTATTGGATCTTTGTAACGCTGAGAAGTTAGTGGCATCCAGAAATGGTTGTCTATGAACTCTAGATGATGATGCTTGAGCATGATTAGATTTCCTTTTTCTATGCTCAACAAGGTTAAAACCCTCCTCATCCACCATCGCATTAACTGTAGTCTGCAGTAGTAGGTAGCGTATTAACTTGGTCAGACTCCACAACAGTAATAGGAACAACTGAAACCAGGGCTGAGTATTCCATACTAGGAGAAACTAGTACTGAATTAACTCCTCCTCATGGGTAGTACCAGACCCACTAGAAGCTTCTGCAATATGCTCTTGTATCCCCTTACCTTTATCCTCACTTGTTGTAATCAAGTCTCCTTCAATAGCTTGCTTAACCCTCAAGCGTTGCTGAACCGGACCACCCCCTGGCGACGAACAATCATGCCCGAATTCACCACACTTTGCACACATCAAGGGGAGGTTGCAGTATTCCAAATCAACCCAAATATTGCTCATACCATCAGGCTTCATATTCAGCTTAGTTATAAGCTTAGACTGAGCGGAGATTTCCACACACACCTTTGCGATATTAAGCTTCGTCCCTCATCTAGTAGGAATATCCATACACAGAGGTCTACCAAATGAACTGGCAATTCTACCCAGACCTACCTTATTCGCAAACTCTGTCGGAAGATTTGTAATTCTTACCCAAACCGGAATCTTCGTGTTATTAATGGCCAGAGGCTGAATTCCGGGTTCCCATTTTCGCAAGAACAACATATTATCTCAATGATGCCACGGGCAACCCTCAAATACCCAGTGAAAAATCTCGGCCGACGGAAACTGAAACAAAACCAGCTTGTCGCCAAGCTTAAATGCACGCACTTCTCCGCCCCTTCCGCACAACCAATTTTCCCGGAATCCGATAGAGGAGATCGATGCAGGACGACCTAGGAACTGCCCCACAAGACTGTTTGCCCAACATTTCACCCCTTCATCGATCACCTACCTTGGAATTCTAAGGACTCTATCAATAAACTCATGCTCATAATACTCCAGGCGACTGTCCGGAGCAATTCCGAACAAAGAGACCCATATGGGCTACCGCCACTGACGGTTCCCGATGGGGGACCGTCAATGGCGGCCGCCATAAAAAATCGGAAGGAAACCCTAGCTTAGAGAGGAAAAAACGTAGAGAGAGGAAGAAGAGAATCATTCACAAATTATTTTTCTTTGTAAATAATGAATTGTTATATTTATTTTCATCAAATAAAATGTGAGAATTAGTCGATCCGTCTCGTCCCGTACCCGCACGGGTATTACCCGACCTTACCCACACTTGGTGCGGAACGAGTATGAGTATTGATAATTAACATTTATTTATGGAGTTGGGCAATTAATAACATTTAATTAGGAAGACAATATCTCCTTAATTAAAAACATGTATGGTAAGATAATTAATCAAATTATCTCAGAAATATTCTCTTTTGATTAATTATCCTTCTTAATTAAGATATTTGTTAAGGATATGCAATAATTAATTTTGGATCTTAAAGTGACCCACCCAATCGATAAACCGACTAGCTGGTCGGAGAATACATGCATGTGTGGTTCATTAGGTCCTCCTCCCACAAAACTGGTTACCCAATTAAGGGCATGTCCGAGAGAAAACTAATCTTTACGCACATTTAGCTTCAAACCTATTCACCATTTCCAACAGGAGCTTCCAAAACATCCTCGCAAGTATAGGACACAACCATTTCAGTACAAGCAGCAGCACCGAAAATGCTCAATACACTAGCTAGGTTGACTTGGATTCAAGGAATTGTACTTCTACACTTGATCTTAGCCAAAGCCCAAAAGGCAGAGAAATGGATTGTACTTCTGTTGCTGTTATTCTTTGGCTTCTTTCGTTCTCTGTCTCTGATCCTTGCGTGTGTTGCTCCTTTTGAGCTTTGAGCAGTCTGATGTTCAAGCTGATTTAGGATCTCGGTCTTGGTATCTAGCCTTCCAATTTGTACTTTGAACTATGTTTAATGTCTAAAAGTACTCCAACTACAATGGCATTACAAACGAAACAAAGGGCATATATAAATAGTATCTCACTTCTACACCTAATTAAAAAGGATTATGGATCAATGTGCGCGCGAGTGACTATGGGTCCACTAATATAACACAAAGACGAGATCAGAACTATTGTTGTCTTCCTAGCCGACGTGCAAGTTTTGCGACTGTAGACTGTAGTATGCTACAAAATATCTCCACTCTTTTTCGTTGAATAATCTCTCCCCCTTTACAATGCTGTTGAAAACAATAATTAGTTGAAAAGGACAAAAGTAACCAGCTGGAGCAACCAATAAAACTACGAAAGATGTTAACAAGTTGTGGCTCGCGTCTATCTGCATGGCATTGGCATGTAGCCAATGCAATCTTTTTGAAATCTCGCTGTAGAAATTGCTGTCCATGTACCCTGCATCACAGGTAACAACTTATTTCCTGTGGCGGACCCAAGTGTTAAAGATATTTCTACTCGAATTATTTTTTTTTTAGATTCAAGTTTCATTGGTACAAAAAATTTGAACTCAAGACATTTGATACAACTTCGATAATTGTAGCCGATACACTTTATTATACTGTAAAAATTTATCGTCATAAAGTTATATAGATTTTAAATTTTAATTAATTATAATAAATTAAATCAATTTTTATTTTATTAAAAAAAACTCAAGACACCTCACCCACCCTTAATTAAAACGACACGTTTCCTTACTCCTTTAAATTTCATTTCTTTTTTTTTTGGTCAACAAAAATTTCCCTACATCTGACACTAAAACTCATCCATCCTCTTACTCTAATTCAAATTTCTTCCTCTCCTTCTCTGAATAACAGTCGAGTGTCAAGAGGGAAAAATTCTTAACCCACTGTCTTGAAGGTTTCTGCTCTTTGATCCACCCTCCAATTGTCGGCACCCCATTCTCTTTCAAGCTTTCATGATGTTCGCCATCCTTTTCGTTTCTCAACTTCCCCATATTAAATTTTTATTTATTTAACGAGCACTTCTACTATGCTATAAAGTATTGGTGCTTTACTGTACAACTTGAAGTTGTACCATAACATTAAGAGTGCGCCTATGGTGACATGCATGTCAACCGTAACTTGTACTTTTCGGTCAACCTCAATTAGAGTTAGGTCAACCTAATATAATATGTTGTTTGAGTGTAAAAATAATTTCATGGTGCCTACTTTGGATATTCATATCTTACGATTAGCTCGATGGAAATTGGAGATTAATGGTTTGTTTTGAAGCTGGAGAGTCCCTCTATACATTGAAGTGCTTGGGATCTCGATAATCAGAAGACCATTTTTGAACCTTATCAAAAGGCTATGATAAAACTGGGAAACTAGCTGAAAATGGCTATGTCTGAGAAAGTGTTTGTGAAGCGTACTTTGGAGCTCAATTCGAGAAGCATGGATGAGATTCTAGTCTAGGGGCCTCTACCACATGAAATTAGGTATGTTTGTCTATAAAGTCAAGGCATTGAATGAAATATTGGATATCTGGAAGGCTTCAAACAAAAGGCTCGAAGTTGCTACGAAGTAAGCTGCCTTCTAGCACAAAGGAATTTGTACTCTTATGTTATGGTGCAACTTTACAACTTAAAGTTGTACCAACATTAAAAGTACAAGTTCAAGTTGTACAATAAAATAATTTGTACAAAAGAGTATAGGTACAATCTGAAGTTGTACCATAACGTTAAAAGTACAACTTCAAGTTGTACCATAAAGACAAAAATCTAAAACACCAATACTATATATCTTTTTGTAAAATTCCTCTTATTTAATATTTGTATTGATTAATTTGTTCCTATCAACCGACACACCCAAAAATTCTCGATGGGCCACTGCCTATCCCCAATCTCTCTTGTTTCATAAACCACATCCATCAGCTTTCTCTATATAAACAACCCTAACATAGCCAAACTGGAAACGCACCACAACGCAAGCTGACCATCTCAGAGTTTAACTGAAGTTGCCATTCTCTCCAGTCTCAGTCCCTGGGAAAAAAAAAGGGAAAAAAAAATATGGCAGCCGCTTCCAAGTCCCCGATCTTGTTCCTATTTGCTGTCTTCCTTGTTGTCTCATTCTCAAACGTGGAGGTTGGAATGGCGGCTCGCCAGCTTCTCCAGCTGCCGAATCTGCCTCCACTCCCGGTTTCAGTTCCAGCCGCCGCTGGCGTTCCGGTTTCAATTCCGGTTTCAATTCCGGTTTCAGTTGCAGTTCCATCCGGAGTTACACTTCCGATTTCAGTTCCAGGCGTAGCCGGGGTTCCCAAAGTCGCTGGCGTTCCGGTTTAAGTTCCCTGACTTCCATCCGCAGCTATGGTTACACCATCGCCAGGAAACTAATTAAAGAATATGTTACCGAGCTACTGGAAAATGGAGATGGAGATGTACGAATGAATGTTATGTGTTGCTTTTGTTGTTATATTGTCATTCGGGTACTGCTAAGTGGTTCCTATATGTAATTCCTCGATATAAAGTAAAGGCTTAGACTGGCCGCTACGTAGGTTTCTGTTCTAGCAAAACCTTGTTATATGTACGCTTTATGCAATGCAGTTAATGCGTGTTTCTACTCAGAAGCGAGAACATGAATAAAAGCGCAAAATATGAAAGCATAGTGTGCAAGATTGTAAGTTTATGTATACAGTCTTATCAGACTTAGGTTAAACTTTATGTCTCGTTTAAAAATTCCACTACTTGTGTTGATAAGCTAATTTAACAAACTTTTTCTATAATGGACCAAATTCTAATACATAAACAATAAGTTCCACAATTACAATCACAAGTCATAACACAAGTTTAACAATCCAAATTGTCACAACTAAATCAAATTGTCTAAATGATAGAAATGAAACTACATCAGTGCATCAATTTCACCCTTTGCATCCATGTCATCATCATCTCCACCAACCAATGTAGTAAAAAATCATGCTTTAAAACTTAAAAACTTACGTTTATACATTTTTTTGGTCAACAAAACGCTTCTACGCAAAATCGCACTTTTTGCAACTAATGTAGTTAAAAACGCACTTTAAGACTTAAAAACTTACGATTTTACACTTCTAAATCACCATAACGCTTCTACATAGAAACTCGATTTTGACTACATTGCCAATGCCACCAACTATACTAGCTTTTACACGGCCCTTGGCAGAATGAGTTTCGCTTTATCACTAATATTGGTTAATTTATAATTATATTTAAAATATTAACCCGATTCTTTGCTCGGAGGAATTTTATTTTATTTTATTTTGATAAATCTCTTCATGTTATTAAATAATTTGAGGTTTCTAAAATAGTTAATTCATTATTTCATAGTAATCTTTAGGGTCATAGGTATAATATGCCCCTCTACTATGACGTTTTATCAAACATGCCCCTCTACTATTTTTTACATCAAACATGCCCCTATACTTTGTAAAAATGATCAAACATGCTCTTTTAATAGAAGGGCATAATATATGTCATCTAGAATGGTAGGAATTAAAGGTATATAAAAAATCAAGAGAATAACGAAAAGATTATGCCTAGAAATCTCAAATATGGAAGAACACGAAAACATAATGCTTATTGTATAAATTATTAGAATTTAGTGTATAGGCTTGATTGAATAATAAGTCGAGGCTGTTAAGTGTTAGATACTAATGCACGGACAAAAGTTACGAAAATTCAACATTATAAAACCTTAAATTCTACTCTATCAATACAATCTTTAACTTTTCATGTGGAGTTAATAGCATAAATTGTCACTCTATTATCCATTTTTCTCAAATCTATCCCTTTTTATTTTTCACATCAAACATGCCCTTGTAATCTATAGTATATAAGTAAATCAAATTAAATTTAATCTCTTTTATGGCTTATCTTCTCCATCTGCAACTCCCAATAATTAATAGCCACAATCTTATCCTCCATCTGTCACACTTTCTCTTCCTTTGACCTAACAATAATTAAACACAAAAACTTGTCTGTCACGAAAGAACCTTGAAGACCGACTTTCGAATTTCAACCACTTTCTGAAAAGTCCACAATTATTGATCGATTTGACTCAATCATAAAAATTGGAACCCAAAATTTTTAGAATATATGGATTTCAAGTATCAAAGGTTGTCAACCTGGTTTAGCCCATTGGCCCAGTCGATCAAGTGGGTTGAGGGTTAATGGTCTAATTGTTTTAGTCCACTTTTGCCCGAATATGTGAAAAAATGATTATATTGTTCATATATTTATAAATTATATAAAATGTCATCTACATATGAATAATATTCTTCCTCGACAGGACTATCTACATTTGTTTCTGAATCTGCTATTTTCTGCTATCCTCTTTCGAGCTCGTAAAATGCACTCCAACAACATGTATTCGTCATGCGATGAAGGTCGCACTCCTTTCCTATGGTGGTGATGTGTGTGTTAGAAGTGGAATTAATGAGTAACGACCAAGTGGAAATTGAGCATGGGGGTGTTTGTGAGGGAAGACAATATGTGATGGAAGGCGAGTTCTTCCAGAAGTCTCTTTGTTAACATAATTCAATTGACATATTTATCTTACCAATTCGCAGAGCGGGAGCTGGATCGCAGGAGCTAGAATGGGAGCGTAAAAGTGTATACTCTTCAAGAATTATAATTTGAGTGTCCTGAAAGAGCGTGAACATTATATTATTTTAATTAATATATCATTTAACTTACTAACATGTTTTGGTTAAAATATTATACCAATGCAGCGAAAATAAATAAAATTATTTTAGTAGAATAATAGCTTCAAATAATCTGATTAGACGAGAAAAAGAACAAACTTCAAAAGGTGAATAGAAACCCAAAAAAGTTTACGACGCTATTTTGTTTTATTTTTTAAAAAAGGAAAAGAGAAATGAATGCATCGTTTATCCACCCCCCCCCCCTCCCCCATGCACTCAATTAGTTATTGATAAAAGAGTCTATATCTTTTTCTTCCCCTTCCATTCTTTGTTTCCTAAGCCGACTCTGGAGATCTCCTGTAGATGTACCAAATTGGCAAATTCTATATCAGCGGCTATCTAATAACCTTCTATCATTTTATTCAGCCCCAAGCGCGTGATTTGATTATCTATTTCACAGTACTCATTCACGAACTCGTAGTGTATCCTTTTCGTCTTTGCTCTCAAGATCTATGACGGTACCACATGTATTTCTGACACGCCAAAACACAACACCAAACTGCGACCAAGTATAATCGCAGTCCGGGAATGCAGTAAAGTGACAAGTTCTATTATCAACCCGGGGTCTAGATCTACTGCTTACTCCGTGATTATCTATTATCTAGCCAACTAAGTCAAGTGATTGTTGTTTTAAGCAAAAGCAGAAAGAAAGCAGGAATTGGTACGGTTTTCTCAAGCAAAGAAGAGTCACTCGGGAATGAGCCCCCCTAGCTCCTTAGTTAGGTCTCAATTGTAATTACCCTGGGTTGATTTACTGTTGATTAGACTGCAGAAGACCCGACAGTAGCTTGGAATCTCTTAAGCTGACCAAGCCCTCTCAGTCTAACTACCCGGCAGACGACTAGTCTTCACCGGGATAGAAAGCTGAAGCAATGAGAACAGAACTCAACTACTGGAATTGGATTCCAGTACAAATCAGTAAACTAGCTAACTCTCGTATAACCAATCTCCTACTACCAAATGATGAAGCTCTAACAATCTAATCAGATTCTATCTATCTCAGGTTGCAGCAGAAATCAAGAAAAGCTGATCAGACTTCAATCAACTCAATAAAACATGCATCATTCGATTAAAACCAAATAGTAATATCATCCCAAGTCATTACAATCAAATCTCTAACACATGGAACTAGGGTTCTTCATACCCAAGTGAGAGAATGGTTCTACTCCATAGAGAGAGAGAGGAAAACAGAAATCAAAGTAGTCATACTCATAAAGATGAGGAAAATCTGCTCTAGGATGTCAATCTTCACTTCTGGGGACGCAATCTGGGCTTCAATGGTGAGAAATCCACTCCAAATAGCTCCTAGGGTTTGTTCTTCGTACTTTCTCTATCTAAAACTCTATTTTTGCTCTGAAAATCCGATTCTCTCACTTGTGGCCCAAAATTGGGTAAAAACCAGAAAATCCCGATCACACAGGCAGGCCACACGGCCGTGTGGCATACCCAGTTGCCCGTGTGAGATCCAAAACGCCGCGTTCCGATTAATTGGCTTCAGGCTACCTACACGGCCATGGACACACGGCCGTGTGGCTCACCCAGTCTGCCATGTAAAGCCTCGCAGAATCCCACACGGCCACATTGCAACATCACACGGCCGTGTGGGATTTATTTGTGCCCGTGTGAAGGCTCGCACAATCTCACACGGCCACATTGGTTACTTGCACGGCCGTGTGGGTTTTGTGTGTGCCCGTGTGTCTTCCTCAGCGACTCGCCACGCGTCCGATCTTCGTCCAATCGACCCCGAACTCGCTCCCAAACCTTCATTCACGTACTAGGACCTGAAATATCACAAACAAGCACAACCTAGCGTGAAATCGGCCTAAAACACGAGAATAAACACCTCAAACGGCTCAAGAATAGGGGTAAAAACATGTGTAATTAACGGTTTATCAAACTCCCCCACACTTAACCGTTTGCTTGTCCCCAAGCAAACCAAGTCAGACACAAGGTAAGCTCACATACTTCAATCATACCAACATTGGGGACAAATCATATGCGCACAGAAACACGTGAATCATACTGGCTTTCAAACATCAACACATGAACAACCTCAATAGCAACCTTGACAACCACCACAGAAGACATTCGAGTGCAGCAAAATCGAGTAAAGGAGGAGTCTCTGTTCTGTTCATCAACCAACATAGACTTGACTGAACCACTTACTCAAGACAGTCAACTCTTGCATAAAACTCAAGACATCAGAATCAAGACCGAGCCATCTAGGTCCTCACCGGGGTAAAGAGTGTACAGAACAAGGAAATGAATCGCCCACTCTCGACCAGTGGGGTCAGGACTATTTGATGCGAAAAATGCGCATACTTATTCTCTCAATTCCTAACATCTATTCACCATGACGGCAGCCTCTAAATGTTAGAGTTCACATATGAGGTGTCACCACTAACTAATCCGGAGGTCTTAGACACAGGTTCAAGTGGCTGGCTAGGGTCTTGGACATGGGGAAAAGGCCTTTTAGGTGGTGGAAGAATTCATAGCACACGGTTCCACAATTCCAAACCCAACAAACTCACAGTCAATCAAACCTGTACTTTCTTTCTGCTATTCTGCATTACTCAAATTCTTTAGAGCACAAGAGCGAAGGAGGTCACATAAATGCTAGTATTTCTAAGCCAGACTGCTAAGAAACACTACTTAATGGGCACTATTCAGATTTTTTGTGGTGGCTTTCTTTTGCTTTCATTTTTTTCTTTGTTTCTCTTTCATTTTTCTCATTTCTTAAGAGAACCACCACCTCTGCACATTTCCAAACACCTGCCCCACTTTTTAAGAACTAACTCCAACTCTCACATTACATTTAGCATAAACAGCAGAGAACATGTAAAAACCACTCTGTGGAACCTTCTAAAAGATGCAAAAGGGTGATTTTTCATTGCAGACCGAAAGAAAGGAGAACACACGGCTCAAAGGGGCTGACTAGGGGGTATGACACACCAGGACAGTCAATTTGGTCGTGGGCTAATCCTATGCCTCCATCATCTTAGCTAATGACAACGTGAATGCTACACATCATGGAAGAGGGAACTATCGCACAAGAAAGAAACGACCAGGCTCAAATCTCACATGGCTACCTATATGCTCTATCTCTCATTCTGATTCCCTGAATTAGATGCATAGGAGACTGTCAAAAACAATTAATCAATCCAAGTCACAGTTGGTAAGCAAACAGTTGAAAAACTGAACCCCTACACAACTCTACTGCACGTCTCAGTCATCATTATAGGTTGTCCTAGTCACCATCCAGTTGTCATGCATTAATCCGAAAACCATTCAATTCACCAATCAAAACACAGTGCCAATATGATTAAACAGCCATACTTGGAGCCCTCAAATCTCGAGATTTGGATAGTGGACTAGGCTCCAAGCACACGTGTATAAATTCCAACCGATACAAAGCACCCCCCCCCCCCCCACACTTAAGCACGACATTGCCCTCAATGGAGCAGAGGGAGAGATAAGGGGAACGATGTTACCAGATTGAAATACTGTAGAAGACTGGAAGTGGACCAGTCAGCGGGGGACATATGGAACGAACGAGCATTTCTGCACTAAAGGAACATCAAGAACACACTAGCACACCGTGCGTTAGGGATCAGAGTTGGCCCAGATGGCCACAAAAGAAAACCCGAAAGGAAAAAAAAAAACAAACGACAGACTCAGTTCAAGCTCCTCAAACACATGGAGCAAACATAAAAAGTCTAAAACAAAAACACACACACTGAGGGGCGACGAGTACAGCCTACTCGTCGCCACGGTCGTCGATGTCATTCATGAATGCATGATCATCATCAGCTGGTGGAGGTGGTAGTGGAGAATCATCCCAGGGAGTCCTCAAGACTGGCTGCTCACCCGGTAGCAGCTGGAGCAGATGCCCCTGGACCTCCTGCATGTGCCTAGATCGTGCTTGCTCCCTCTCGATTCGAGCCAGGGTAACCCCCTACTGGGTCTCCATCCTATCAAGGCGCTCATCATACGAAGCCATCCGGGTCTGGTACTCGGCATGGTGAGCCGAATACTGCTGCGGAAACTGGAGCTGATAGTCGTAGAGCTGTTGATTCTGGAGACGCAACTGCTCGAACTGCTGAGTGAAGTAGTCCTGGCCAGGGAAGGTGGAACTGCCACCCCCGTACTCGAAGGTGGTGGGGCGGGCAACAGCAGTATCATCCACATCCTCGGGGTGGACATCCTCATCAACCGCACCCTCGGGAACCTCCGGCTGGGCCTCCTCTGGGATCTGAGGTTGAGGAAACCCCTCGATCCACTTAACACCTCGCTCCTCTCGAAGCAGCTTCATTTTACTAATCGTAAGCTCGCCAAAGGCACTGGTGTTCCCCTGCTCTGTGCACCCCTGCAGGGATATCTGGAAGTAGGCTTCCAGGCGGGTGATGAGGGGGGTGCAGTGGAGTTTCTTCAGCTCTGAAGCACTATTGTCGAAGGTCCTCGCCACCACCGAACCCAAGTGGAGAGGATGATCCCGCTGGCGCATAGACTGGATGAAGTACATGGCTCTCCGGGTGATGGCGCTGGCACTGTCCGAGGCTGGAGTGTAAGACTTGGCCAGCAGGTGGTGGAGAATGCGGTTGTCGAGCTGCAATGTGCTGACCTTCGTCTTCCCCATCGAGAAAGGACGCTGGCCTGGCCGAGCGAGGCGGGTGTACAGTGCCCTAAAGTCCACCCCCTCTGGCTCGGTGAGCTCGGTGATGTAGTACTTGTCATCGACCAGGTTGAGGCCGAGGGCGGTCGCCAGCTCGTTGTAGCTCATGGATCGGGGTTCACCGCCGAGCCTAAACTGGACGGCTTCTCCGTCCTTCCAATCCTTCGTGTCTGCGTGCTTGAAGGTCGTGTAGAACTCAAGCACGAGGTCGTGGTAAACCTTCTCGCGAATGCAGAGTAGGAGGCGCCAGGGGCGGTTGGTGACTATGGCAGAGAAGTGCTCGTAGCAGTTCAGCTTCTCCAACTCTCGCTTGGACCAGCAATGATGCTGCCCAAACTTGCAGGCCAGGACGCTCTTAAAACAATCCTGGTGGGGCCCCCTTCTCAAATCTTGAATAAACGGGTGCCTGAGGTTGGGCTTCGTCATGGTCCTGCAAAAGAACAACCCAAAGTGGAACCAAGAGAGCCAAGAAAAATGTTAATTACACCCCCACACTTAAGAACAGAAAACAGCCGAACCATGGTTTAATCCATTGTTCTGGGGTCAAAAACTCGATCAATCAAGCATAATCGGGGTGGCGGTGCACATCCATGAACAAGTAGGCAACTCAAGGTTCACATCCATAGCAAACAAACCCTCAAAGCACATCATTAAGGGCCCCAACCGACTCCCACAAAATGGTACGAAAACAGGCATTTCATCGAACACCTTGTGTGCACTATTAAGGTAAACATGGAATTGACAAAATTCTTGCACACAAGGCCTCAAACAAGCAAGGGGGACATTGCCCAACACAGTTCATACATAATCCAAACATTCCCCTCAATCAATTGCACACAAATCACATGATTCAAAGAGGTTCTCTAAACATGCACCCTAACACCCAATTCTCCATAAATAACATAGTTAAGGTCAAAATCAAACCTGGAGACTCAAGTAGAGGTGTAGGGGATGATGAGGGGAAAGCAATGGAAGCGACGAAAGGCCGAAAAATTGCCCGGAAGTGCTCGTCGGAGCCTCGCCGGAAATCGCCTCCAGCGACTCAAAATCAAGCCAAATCACCTCAAAATCGAGGGATAGGCCGATAATGGGGAGGAAAGTTTGGGTGTGGTGTTGGTTTTGTGAAAAACCGATCAAAAATGGCCGAAAATCGACAAAGATGGCCAAAAGGCGCGGTTTTCCGGCGAGAGGGAGAGGATTCCGCCGAGTGAATTTTGAAATTCTGACCACTCGGCCGTGTCGGCCGAATTTATAGCCCGTGGCTCGGCCACACTGGCAGGCTCACACGGCCGTGTGAGGTGCACATGTGCCCGTGTCGGCCGACACGGGCAGGCCGAGGATTGTCCACACGGCCGTGCGAGAAGCACAATTGGCCCTGTGAAAAATAGCGAGAGCTCACACGGGCTGGGGCCAAATCCATACGCACGTGTCACATTCACAACTGGCCGTGTGGAAATTCACGAGAGCTCACATGGCCAAAACCCAATTCCACACGGCCGTGTGACTTTCAGGGCTGGCCGTGTGGGCTGCCAGAACTCCAAAATTGACCTGTTTTCACTACAGAACGACATACAACTCGTGAACAACCCCTCAAGACTCAAAAAACACAAAAAATCAAAAGGAAAAAGGTAAGAAAATGCAAACCTAGGTGGGGTTGCCTCCCCACAAGCGCTTCTTTACTATCTTTTAGCTGGACGCCAGTGGGTGGATGCTCAGAGAAGTGTAGGATCAGGTGCCTTCAAGAGCGAATCCACATCGCTCTTGAGGTACAGCTTCAGGTGGTGGCCATGCACACGGCGGGTGTGCCCACCAGCACTCGCCAACTCGACTTGGCCATCCGGCAAGATGCAAGCGAGTGAATACTCGGATGGTCAAGGTGGGGGCGGGACCAGCTCATAGTGGTCGCCAACTTTCTTTCGAGCAGGCTTAGCTGCCTGCAGTTTCGGTCGCCACTCCTCCGTGATTTGTTCTTTTGGTGACGGAGTGGACGGGAGTGGCGGCGAAGGTATGGGAGGCGGATCCTGCAAAATAGGAAGCACAGAAGGATACACGACAGACTCGTGCTCCTGGTGAGAAACAGCATGCAGAGGTGACGAAGCAGGGAGAGTATTAGAAATTGAAAACGTTATTCGCTCCTCGCCGTCTCTCAAAACTAAGGTCCCATCATGCACATCTATGAGAGCCTTGGCGGTGGCCAGGAAAGGCCTTCCCAGTATAAGGGGCACTTCTGTGTCCTCATTGATGTCCAAGACAACAAAATCCACAGGATAATTGAATTTGCCAACCTTAACCAGAAGGTCTTCCACTATGCCCCTAGGATGCACTACAGATCGGTCGGCTAATTGAAGGCTCATCCTAGTAGCACGGGGTTCACCTAGGCCTAGTTTTTTGGACAATTTATACGGAATAACATTGATACTAGCACCTAAATCCGCCAAGGATCTCTCTACATGAAATTTATCTATAGAGCACGGGATAGTAAAACTACCTGGGTCCTTCTGCTTCTGCGGAAGCTTGTTCTGCAGAATAGCCGAGCACTCCTCGCTGAGCTCACAGTGGCCAGCTCGCTCAGCTTCTGCTTCTTTGAGAGAAGATCCTTCAGGAACTTCGCATACTTAGGCATTTGAGATAGTGCCTCCAGGAAAGGTACTTGGACATTCAGCTTCCTAAGCATGGACATGAAGTTCCCAAACTCTGCATCTAGCCTGTCTTTGTGCAACCGAGTAGGGAAGGGGAGTTGAGGGATATACTCCTTCACTATTGGTTGCGGTTTAGGCGCAGGCACCTCAACCTCCTTTTCTGCTTCTTCTTCAGCCGCTGGAGATGCCGAGGCAGGGGCCTCTCTCTCTTGTGCCCGAACAGGTGGATCAGCAGTCATCTTGCCAGTCCTGGTTGTGATCGCATTGCAGTGCTCATTCAGGTTCTGCGGATGAGGGATGGTTTGACCGGGTAGAGTACCAGGAGCCCTTTGTGCCACTGCTTGAGCCACGCTCCCCAGCTGGGTTTGGATATCCTGCAAGATAGCCTGTGTGTTCCTCTGGCCAGCTTCAAGAGCTAGGAATTTACCCGAGGCCTTTTCCCTGAACTGCTCGATAGTGTTGAATTTCTGAGCACTAGAACTGGCGAGAAAACCCACCAAGTCCCGCAGTTCAGCCATCAGATCATTCTGCACTGGGGTGGCAGGGGCTGCACCTGGCTGCTGGAAAGGTCGTGACTGTGATTGAGCAGCATGCCCCTGCATGGGCTGGTAGAGAGGCTGATGTGGCTGCTGGAATTGCCTCTGGAAGCCCGGTGGTCCTTGGGGGACTGGTGGTCTGGAATTTGCCCCACCCCAGGAGAAGTTGGGATGCTGGCGTCACCCCTCGTGGTACGTGTTACTGTAGGGGTCATTTTGCCTAGCATTATTGATGAAGTTCACCTGCTCCTGGGGTGTGGTCGATCCTTCATCACCTGGCAGTCTTCCACCGTGTGATGGGTGCTCTCGCACCACTGGCAGAGCTTCGCCTGCTGCTGTCCGATCCCTGGAATCATCCCGGAACGATCGATAGCTGAAACCAGCTTCGATACCACCTGCACCAGATCAGATGACTGGGTGGATACAGCATGCACAACTCGGCTTGGTGCTCTCCTCGACCTCCTAGCAGTGCCCCAATTATACCCGTTTTCTGCCATCTCCTCAAAGAGTTGATTCAGCTGTGGCGGTGTTTTGGTCAGCATGTTCCCGCCACAAACAGAGTCAATCAGCTGCTTGACTTCTGGGAAGAGGGCGTGATAGAAGGTGCCCACTTTGAAAGCCTGATTGAAGCCATGATAGGGACACCTCAGGAAGAGACTGTTGTATCTCTCCCAAGCATCCCTGATGGTCTCATCCTTATCCTGAGCAAAATGGGTAATTTGCTTCTGCAGGTCCGCCGTCTTGGATGGAGGATGGTAGCGGGTGAGGAACTTGTCCGCCAGGTTGGCGAACGTGGTGATGGAGCCTGGAGGTCGAGTGTCTAGCCACTCCTTGGCCTGCCCCTCCAGGGTTAATGGGAAGTACCTCAGCTGGATGGCATCTGCTGGGACCCAATTGATTTTGATTCCATCGATGAGCTCGTGGAATCGCCTGAGATGTGATCGGGGGCACTCCCCCTCTTTGCCTCGGAACACCACTAAATCGCGCAGCATGGTGATGACGGAGGTGCTCACCTCGAAATTATTTGCTGGCACATGAGGGTGTTGAATGGGTGACCTCATGTCCGCAGCCCTGGCGGTCTAGTAGTGTCCCATGGTCTGCTCCTCAGGAAGGACCACATCATGGTCCTGCGGATCCCCCATCTCTTCTTCTTCAGCGATCTGCAGCTGTGCTAGCTCCTCCTCCGCAGCCAGTCGCGCCTTTAGAGCCCGCTTGAAGTTCCTGCAGGTTCGTTCAAGCTCCTGGTCTAATGGTAGTAGATCTCCCGACTGGCTACGGGTCATGCACTACCTGCACACAATCAGCAGAAGCAACCCGTGAAGGCACACAGGTGGAAGAGATAAAATGCAGTAAAGAAAAAGCTAGAGTAACAAATTTTCACGTTTCCCCAATAACCAAGAGGGTCCCCGGCAACGGCGCCAAAAACTTGACAAGTTCTATTATCAACCCGGGGGTCTAGATCTACTTCTTACTCCGTGAGTATCTATTATCTAGCCAACTAAGTCAAGTGATTGTTGTTTTAAGCAAAAGCAGAAAGAAAGCAGGAATTGGTACGGTTTTCTCAAGCAAAGAAGAGTCACTCGGGAATGAGTCCCCCTAGCTCCTTAGTTAGGTCTCAATTGTAATTACCCTAGGTTGATTTACTGTTGATTAGACTGTGGAAGATCCGACAGTAGCTTGGAATCTCTTAAGCTGACCAAGCCCTCTCAGTCTAACTACCCGGCAGACGACTAGTCTTCACCGAGATAGAAAGCTGAAGCAATAAGAACAGAACTCCACTACTGGAATTGGATTCCAGTACAAAGCAGTAAACTGGCTAACTCTCGTATAACCAATCTCCTACTATCGAATGAAGAAGCTCTAACAACCTAATCATATTCTATCTATCTCAGGTTGCAGCAGAAATCAAGAAAAGCTGATCAGACTTCAATCAATTCAATAAAACATGCATCATTCGATTAAAACCAAACAGTAATATCATCCCAAGTCATTACAATCAAATCCCTAACACATGGAACTAGGGTTCTTCATACCCAAGGGAGAGAAGGGTTCTACTCCATAGAGAGAGAGGAAAACAGAAATCAGAGTAGTCATACTCATAAAGATGAGGAAAATCTGCTCTGGGATGTCAATCTTCACTTCTGGGGACGCAATCTGGGCTTCAATGGTGAGAAATCCACTCCAAATAGCTCCTAGGGTTTGTTCTTCGTACTTTCTCTCTCTAAAACTATATTTTTTCTCTGAAAATCCGATTCTCTCACTTGTGGCCCGAAATTGGGTAAAAACCAGAAAATCCCGATCACACGGGCAGGCCACACGGCCGTGTGGCATACCGAGTTGTCCGTGTGAGATCCAAAACGCCGTGTTCCGATTAATTGACTTCAGGCTACCTACACGGCCAGGGACACACGGCCGTGTGGCTCACCCAGTCTGCCCGTGTGAAGCCTCGCAGAATCCCACTCGGCCACATTGCAAATTCACACGGCCGTGTGGGATTTATTTGTGCCCGTGTGAAGGCTTGCACAATCTCACACGGCCACATTGGTTACTTGCACGGCCGTGTGGGTTTTGTGTGTGCCCGTGTGGCTTCCTCAGCGACTCGCCACGCGTCCGATCTTCGTCCAATCGACCCCGAACTCACTCCTAAACCTTCATTCACATACTAGGACCTGAAATATCACAAACAAGCACAACCTAGCGTGAAATCGGCCTAAAACACGAGAATCAACACCTCAAATGGCTCAAGAATAGGGGTAAAAACATGTGTAATTAACGGTTTATCAATTTCTTTCTCCCATGAAGAAGCAGGTCATCATCTTCGAGCCAAAGCTGTTGATTTGGCTATAACTTGTTTCATTTTACTTTGTTTATAGAGAGAAAAATCTCTCAAGTAATTGATATATGAAATAAAATTCGCGAAAATTGATTTTCGATGCTCTGATTTTTAGTTTGAGCAACAATTTCTGGATTTTGAAAGTTTGTAGTTTCTGTAAAATAATTATGAACCAAAAATATAATTCATTCTTTCGTTTTCATTGTAGGAAATTTGATATGAGACAACAATTTTCTCAATTTAGTATTATATATTGTGTAGAGTGTATATAAAGACATGTCTTTTCCCTACAAATTCATTAGTACATTGAAAAAAGGTGTAATGAAACAACTTATTAAACACCTAATGATGTTTGGATCCAATCATTTCAGAATAGGAAAAAGGTTTAAAATTTGAAGGTTAGCCGAACTGAAATGTTCAAAGAACCAGCCCCGTATAGTTTACACAAATATATGAATACAATTGTGTAATAGTAGGTCTACAAATTAATACTAATTTAAGAATTATACATCACTTTTACATATTCAACACTGGAATTTGATATGGAATATTCGAACCAATGATATTTGGGCCGCAATTTTAAAGTTATCCTCTATTTATAAGATATATAGGAATTTAATTAAGTATTAAATAATAATTAAAATAATGAATTTGGCTTTTGTTGGTCACCTAAAGTTTCAACTCAAATGCACGTTTCTTAATATTTTTTGCTTCGTATTTGTATGAGATGAGGTCGACTGGCTCTATGACTATGCAGCCGGAGAAAAATTAAATTTGCTATCGCGGGATTATGATACATTTTGATATGGTTGGGTCGTGTATTGTAGGCTCTCAAATCTAAAGTAAGAAGAAGAGACAATGGGATAGTCGAACATGGTCTGTGATGTTTCATGTTGTAAGGTTCTGTGATAAGTAAAAGGATGATACGACAGTGTAGCTACGTATACAAATTGTTGAAAACAACATCATTTTGAAGTGGATGGTGCTCGAATCAGTTGGTTAAATCGGTTGGATTTCCCACTAAGATAGACAAACTCGACTTTGACCCACCCTAAGTAGACAACCAACTGGGCCTTCGGCACCGGCTGAGATACTCAGGTTTAGATAGAATTGGTTCGACCAACAAAGTCATACTCGAATTGAAAATCATGGTTATGAATTTTGTCTGTGTTTGAAGATACATTAGTTCAAATTCCAATACATGTCCATTTTCTATACAAAATAAAGATAAATAATGGCGAAGACAAAAATGTCATTCATACTTTTGCTCTCGTTGTAGGAAATTTGAAATGAGATGACAATTTTATCGTGCCAATAGTATATATTGTGTAGAGTGTATATGTAGACATGTCCTTGCTCTACAAATTCACTTTAATACATAAAAAGATGAAATAAACAAACTATTAAACTCAACCTCTTCTAATGATTGTTGGATCCATCATGCTGTCCGATTAGGAAGATGTTTAAAACTTAACGGTTAACCGAGCTAAAAACGTTCAAAGAACCCGTCCCCATGTAGTTTGCAGAAAGATATGAATATGATTGCCTCATAGTAGTTCTATAAACTAATACTAACGGAGGAATTCAACATCGCTTCTACACATTCGGTATTGCTATTCGATATATAATATTGGACCAATGATACTTGGTCTATGATTTTAAAGTCATCGTCTATTTATAAGATAAATAGAAATTTAAATCTACTATTAAAGTATAATTAAAATAATTATATATGAAAATCGAAGTATCAAATTACCAATAAGTACTGAGCGAAGATTTAGCGACCTTAGCTAACCGTTGAAAAGTTCTGTGATTTTTTTATTAGCTTCATGTATGTTTTTTATTTAAAATGATACAACTAATCTATGTAGTATGATTGGTTAAGATTCTTATCATAGTTGAAAATGACCACGATTCAAATCCTAGTATGTGTATTTTTTTAAGAATAAATGAGAAACAAATAGATCATTGTGAAGACAAAAATACCCTTCCTACTTTCACTCTCGTTGCAGGAAAATTTGAATGAGGGTGCGGAAAAAAAAAAATTCAGCTATCTATATACTTGTAGATCATCACCACTAAGAACATTTTCACCCTCATCCTCATTACCAACCTTCAAATTTTCAACTTGTGGTACTTCTTCCTCTTCTACTCCTTTAATTTGAGTTGGAAATTTGACTTGGGAGACTGAAATACACACATAAACAGAATGTCAGTTTTAGCATTGAATCGATATGCTTTTAGTAACATTTGCTCATCTATATTATAAATTGCATTGGTGGGAATATAATCATATGTGGGTTGACACAGTTTCACTCGAAACTGGTGAGGAAAACAGATGCACACGCACACGGGTCGACTGACAGCAAGGTTCCTGGGCTGGAGGTCATACGACATCGTTTTTCCTTTTGGTTTGTGATATGCGCATATTTATTGTTTTCCCCTTCACCTAACCCTACCCTTAGAATTCTAAATTGAACATTTGAATATTGATGTTATATGAGTATGTTTGGATTCAAGTACGAATTGTTATTTTCGTATAAAGTTATATTTTAATATCCATATGTTATATGAGATTTGATATCATTTATAAATATATGAAAATATATTGACTTTTTCATATGTCTGGACTAATTTTTTTATATATAGAAAACTGCTTTCAATTAATCAATCAAAGTTTTCATCCTCTTTAAGTAGAGGTACAAGAAAATGAGGTGGGTTATCAACCCACACTTCCTCACTATCCTAATCCCAATCAGTATGGGCCATATAATGGGCCTGTCTGTTGCCTTTTCGGTCCACAAAACATCAATACACACCACCCATCTGATGGGCTTTAGCCCGGATTTCTGCACATACCAACCCAATCTCCGTTTCCCTTTCTTCCTCCCTTCGCAACTGCTGAATCACTCCCTGGCAGTCCGATTCTATCTCCATTTCCTCAAAGCCAAACCTTCTAGCCAATTCCAAACCAAAATCGATCGCCATAGCTTCAGCTTCCTCTGGGTTCCATTGGATCCTTGACCTTCGTACTCCCGCAAACCGGAAGCCCCCTTCATCGTCTCTGCACACCACTCCCCAGCCCATTCCCCGTCCTTCCATGCACGTCGCATCCACATTAATCTTCACCAGCCTCGTTCGCGTTGGTTGCCACTGCTGATCCTCCGCTCGCTCCGCCGGATGAGGCTTTATCTGCTTATCCAGGTAATCTTCCAGCCAATCGCTTGCTCTGGGCAAAATTTCCCACTCCTCTAACTTCTTCTTATTCCACAAGTGGCAGTTGCGCTGGTCCCAGATGTACCATAGAGCAACCAAGAACGAGCCAAGCATCTCGTGGGATTCGGTTTCTTGAAGGTCGCAGAACCACTCTTCCAAAGTAAGTTCTTCCCCTCTATCTATGTATGGATTCATCGGGTTAGACCTCCAGACCCTTAGAACCCACACACACTCCCTAAAAATGTGCTCTTGCGTTTCCCTTAGATCACAAAAAGGGCATCCAGCACTGCCTTTCTGCGTTCGATCTAGGATTCTAGCACCTATAGGGATTATGTTTCGCAGCCATCTCCAAGCAAACACTTTCACTTTTGGAGGGATCTTAAGATTCCTTCAAAATTTGTTTCCAATTCACTGATGTATAGATTTCACCCTCCTCTTCTACATTCCTATCTTCCTAGAGTCTATAAGCATACTTAACAGAGTACTCCCCAAATTTTTCCTTTGCCCTGATTCTCTTATCCTCCATAGGTTGGCTTGGGATAGGAATTTTTAGGATGTTGATTCGATCCGTGGGGTTGAAGTATGTCTGCAGTAGGTCTGTTCGCCAACTCCTATGCTCAATATCAACTAGCTGATAAACTGAGGTAGTGTTACTCCAATGAGCTGTTGGAGTGGTTACTTTGAAGTTTGCATAGGAAGGTATCCACCTATCAAGCCAAATATCAATCTTATTACCATTCCCCACTCTCCACCTCGTACCTCGTTATACCAAGTCTTTCGCAGCCATTAGACCACGCCAAACCCAACTAGGATTCCTAGCCACTTCAGCTTCAAGAGGATCACGATCCTCAAAGTACTTTTCCTTCATCACCTATGCAACGAGAGTATCAAGGTATTGTACTAGGCGCCATAGCTGCTTTCCAAGTAAAGCAAGATTGAAACTCTGGAGGTTTTTGAACCCCATCCCTCCCAGCTTTTTCGGTTTGCAGAGCTCTTTCCAGTTCAACCAGTGGGTTCTCCCTTCTTCTTCTTGTTGTCCCCACCAGAATTGAGCAATAGCTCTTTAGTTTCCTTAAGGGTGCTGATAGGAATCAGAAAAACTGACATTGCATACTTCAGTTGGGCCTGTGATATAGATTTGATTAGGACCTCCTTGCCTCCCACATAAAGTAGCTTCTCTTTCCAGGTTTTCACCTTCGATCTAACTATGTCAACCAGGTAACCGAACACTTGTTTTTTCGATCGGCCTATGATTGTAGGTAGGCCTAGGTACTTTTGATGATGCTCCACAATCCTCATATTCAGAATTAGCAGCCAGCTCCCTCCTCCTTCTCTGTCGAACATTAGGGCTGAATGACAGTTCAGATTTCTTTAGGTTGACTTGTTGACCCAACTCGGCTTCATATATGCTGAGGATAGATCTCACCCTTTCACATTCAGTCTTGTTATCCCTTGTGAACAGGATGTTGTCATAAGCAAATAGAAGGTGAGAGATATGAGGTGCTTTCTTTTTTACTCCGATTCCTTCTATCTGTTTGTCTCTCTCAGCCTTGGTAATTAGCGCCAAAAGACCTTCTACCACAAATAAGATAAGATAGGGGGATATGGGGTCTCCCTGTCTAAGACCCCTGCTAGGCTAGAAAGTTTCAGTTTGATGGCCATTTACCAGAGTAGAGAATGACACAGTAGTGACACAAGTCATGATCATTTGCACCCATCGAGAGTCAAAACCCAATTTCAACATGATAGCATCCAAAAATTCCCACTCCACCCTATCATAGGCTTTAGTTATATCGAGTTTAGCCGCCATGGAGCCCTTATTCCATGAATTTTGCGCCTACATTGAGTGAAAACACTCAAAGGCAATCATCACATCATCACATTATGTATGGACTACATTGGGCCAAAGCGATCAGCCATTAACCCTTAACGCATTTGCTCGACCAAGCCAACAAACTAAAACGAGTTTTTTTTTTCTTCTTCCACAAAATCTAATTTCATTACAGAGTAGAAAAGTGATTGGACGAAAGTCCCGAAAGAATAGAAGTATGGAAAAAATTATGAACCCGAAAAACATTAAAAAAAATCATCGAAAGAACACTCTAAAAGCCCACACACAACAAACCCATCAGCTATCAAAAAAGAAAAAGAACCCAACATACATGCCCAAAAACAAACTACCACAGCCTACAAAGCAAGCTCAACAGCTAGGGTTGAGCATGGGGTGGTTGAACCCATCAATCTACCCAAAACGACCCACAAATGACCCACCTATTATGTTGTGGATGGTTCATATGGGTGAGTGTGAGTTCTAAAATAGGTGACCCACAAAGGTTTGGGTAGGTGCGGCTGGATTAAATTTTGGAATATATGTTATAAACCCACCGAATCCACCCAACCGCACACCATCTGCAATCACCCAACACAGCTCACCCACAAGTACATGTTGGTGGGTGCGAGTCATTTTCTTCTTCATCCACCATGTATTGGGTGGGTACAAATCCGCCCAAATCAGCATAAACCCACCCACTGCTCACCCCCTACCAGAAGCCAGCCCACAAACATAAGGCAGACCAAACTAAAGCGGATTGATAACCTTGGTTTTCATTCATTTGCTATACTGAATAGCTAAACGTCGCCCTAATTTTATTATTATCTCCCTAATTTTAAGTATATAATTACAAAATTATCCTTCATTAACTACATAAAAGAATTAACAAAAATAAACCTGCTTTAAAATCCCTAATCCCCCATCTTCGTTAGAGGAAAGCAATTGAACGACCCCTTGCCGGAGTCGGCGCGACCCCCGCACTCCAAACCAACTTCTGATCCCCTGCACTCCAAACGACTTTTTCGTGAACCGAAAGCACCAAGTGACCCCTGTCCTGTCGCCATCGTGGTCATCCACCAGCGCACCCCCATTCCTCTTCTATACCACCGCAAATGCCATCATTTCCCACAAATTCTATAATTAGGATACTAACTTGGATTAATATATTTGTATGCCCCAAAGTTTTAAAAAATTAAACATCCTGGCCAATCTTTTTGATCTATAACATTGGGGTCTCAACTATGCATCAAAGTTACGAAATTTGCCAAACCCAAGATTTGACCGTTATATTAGACAGTCCAACGCATTGATTAACGGTAAATGTGTCACTTCACTGCCAAGTCAGTACATACGACCTAAAAATTTGATTTCTTTCACCTATTACCATTTATCTTTTTCAAAATAAAAACGGGGAGTTCCCTTTTTTTTTTATTAAGGACCCTAATTTTAACGAACAATTTCTTCACCGGTCCTCTTCCAGAGGAGCTTGGCGATTGCTATTCACTAAAGAAGATATCAGCAGCGGATCCAGGGGCCGCCCCCAGGCCACGACCCAGCCCTGATCTGGATCCCGAGCTAGTATAGTGTTTGTAAAATTTTGATTTTGATATTTGTATTAGCGTTTTTTGCGTTATGACCCAACCCTCTTTGCCTTTGTTCAAATGTCGCCCAGTGCTCTACCCTTTCCTGTATCCGCCGCTGGATGATATGTAAGTTTTAACGCAGCAGCAAGTTCGTCTTTGTGAAAGAAAAAGAGGGTGGTTATTGTTCGGGACAAACTTCGCTCCGAGGCTGTTAATATTTTCAGCTTCTCTGGAGAAACACAAAGTAGGGGAAAGAGAATGAACTAGAACAAAGCAAAAAAATAAAAATAAAAAAATTCCAGCACTACTCGCATTTTCTTTTACATGGGAGTACATCCAAGATCGTGAATAACCTCCTCAGCGGACAGATACCCGCTGGCATCTTCAGTTCCTATGCCGTCACGTCCTGGAATTTAGCAACAACTACTTCTCCAGCAAACTTCCATCTGAAATGTCCGCCCCGCAGCTATAGGTGTCAATTGGGCGGGTTCCGATCGGGTTCAATTGGATTGTGGGTTAGTCGGGTTGCGGGTTTACCAGTTCGGGTTCAATCGGGTTTGGGTTCAATTGGGTTGCGGGTTCGTCGGGTTTTGGGTTGGGCGTGTTGTGGGTGGATCGGGTTGCGGGTTGTTCGGGACAACGCATTGAGTTACTTACTCCTTACTCGCTACCAACTTACAAATTTTATTACCCTAATTTAAAATATTTTTAACCAACTTATTTCTACCTCATATATATACTTAATTTAAAAAAAACTAGTCAAAATGTTGAATCAATTTGTATGATTTGCAAACTTGGCATGCAACTAATCATAATTGGTAAAGTGCACTAGATAATAGTAATGGCGATACCAACATTTGCAAACAATAGACACTATTAGAAAACCAAACAAAATTCCACTCTAAAAACAAAGAAGAAAAACAAATATTCTTATCTCAACATTTTTAGGCGGCAATATAGATTAATCCAAACGAAAATTGGGCAGCAATGTAAATCAATCCAAACGAAAATTTGGCGGCCTTTTGGAGCGGGAATGAAGAAGTTGTGCACAATATATATCAAGGAAAAAGAAATTTGGGCGGCAATGCAACGGGAAGCAAAATTGAGTAACAAAATATGGCATGAATTATATATTTAATAAATTACAAGTTCAATTCTCAATGAAGTATAAACATTTTGTTTAACAAAAATAATATATGAATCAAGGTTCATGGAATATTTTTGCAAGTCGTTGTCAATCAATAATCCTAATTTATATCCATATGCAAAATCTAGACAAAACACTAATATTATAAACAACAATTTGTGAGAGATGGAAATCAGCCCTACTATTAAAGAAATTGAAACGTTAGTAGGTCGAATTGGGGGAATTTTCCCTCATTAGATTTTCATTTTCGTAGAGACAAATTGTAGAGGGAAAGCAACATGAAAAGAGCGAAAAGAGGGGAGCGAAACATTGGAGAAGTGAAAAGTTGGGATGAAGATATCAAAATGAGAAGGGGGAAGTTCCCACCTAAATGAAAATGAGGTGCGAGAATTAGCGAGTAAGATTAAGTTTCCAACTTAAAAGTAAAATAATATGCATTTGAGATAGGATAACTCTTTACATGTTATCAAATATACTATATCAAATTAGTCATGCCTAAAAGCTATAGTAAGATTTGTTATAGAGTGTAGACAATATTTTAGTCACTAAATGTTACACTTCAAAATCATCATGTACACATTGTGATAATCAAATCGATAATTAATTAAACTCGTAAACCATCATGTGTAAACATTGTGATAAGTTTTCTCTCTTCTTTCTCTTAAAAAAATGAAAATACAAAAATTTTCCCTAATTTATCTTTCCATAAATTAAAAAACATCAAAATTTCCCACCCTTTTCTCTTCCTATAAATCACAACCACCAAAACTTGAAGCACCAAATTTCCCGTTTTTTTTCCTCAAAAATTTGAAAACATCAAAATTTCTCACTTTTTTCTCTTTCTATAAACCAAAGCACCAAAATTCCATTTTCTTTTTTTCCCCCAAAATTTGAAGCACCAAATTTCCTTCTTCTTTTTTCTTCAAAAAGTTGAAAACACGAATATTTCCACTTCTTTGTCTTCCTATAAACCAAAGCATCAAAACTCCTCCTTATTTCTTTCTCTTCTTTCTTTTATTAAAAATACATAATTTCAACTCAATAGCATTTTTTGAACTTTCATTTATAAAATAAAAAAATAATTTTATTTTGTCTTACAACAAACAAACTCCATTTTGAAATTTGATATAATATATAATATAGTAATTATTCGGGTCAATAGGGCGGGATACTGTTTAGTCGGGTTCGGGCCAATTGGGTTTCGGGTCAATTGGGTTACAGGTTGCGGGTCAATCGGGTTCGGGTTAATCTGATTGTGGTTTACTCGGGTTACGGGTTAATCAAGTCACGGGTCAATCGGGTTGCAGGTCGGGCGGGTTGCGGGTCATTGACTTTTAGTCAATTCAGATTGCGGATCGGGTTAGTCGGGTCAAATTAGTCGACCAGGTTCTTTTTTGACACCTATACCCGCAGCTCTGCCTTCTCACGGTGAACAATAATCGGACTGAAGGCAGAATCCCCCTACCATTGGAAACTTGGCGAGTTTGCAGAATCATACCTTCTCCACAAAAAACTCACGACCTCAGGTAGCAGTCTCCACCTCCTCCTTTACATCACCAACAATCCCGACCACCTTTACACCTAATCGGGTTGCGCTCGTCGGAGCAGGAGGACTGGTGGTGGGGCTATGTGACGAGGAAGACGAAACAGATAGAGAGAGAATAGAATAGAATAAAATAGAGGGGGAGAGATAGAGAGGGGTTGGGTCACGGGTTGGGGTTATATTACGTGGCGGGTTGGATTTACATGTTTTAAGGTTAAATAAGGTCTACTAAGCTATTCTCAGCAATTAACTGACGGTCTTAACGGAGGTTAACGAGGACTAATGGTTAGTGACCAAACTAACAATCAGTGATCAAACTTGGATTGTGAAACTAATTTGAGTGACTACGGATACAATAAATTAATGTTAGTGCCAAACGTTAACTTTTTAAGTAGTTTGATTGACCAAACTTGCAATTTACACTTTTTTTTTTCAACACCTTATTACATTAGAAAATAAAAAAGTGATACATAATTTGGACCAAGGTCCTGGAAGTCTGAGAAAAATGAAGAACCGGAAAAACATTAAAAATTACCCAAACAACGCTGTAAAAGTCCACACACAACAAATATATCAGGTAACAAAGAAAAAGAACCCAACATACAGTGCCCAAAAACAAACCGCCAGAACCTACAAAGCCAGCCCAGCAGCCAACCAAACCAACCCACAAACAGAAGGCAGACCAAACTAAGCGGGTCGATAACCTTGGTTTTCACTCATTTGGTATAAAACCCTTGGAGACTGCGATTCTCCCGCTGGGTTTTAATAGTTGCGCGAGCAAAACATCGCAGCTACCGATCTGTGCTCCTACATAGGGACATTAACAGGCAGTCCAAATTGAAATTTACTTTTCCCCCTTTTTAGTTCCAACGGTCGACTGTGTTGTGAGGAAGAAGAAGGGTTCAGCGTCGTCGTTTTGCTCCTGTCCATTTACTTCGTTAAACGCCACCGTTTGATGTTTCTCGTTTTGTTCTTTCTTTCTGCACAAGCTGTACTTTGTTTCCCAACCAAGCTACCAAACAATATGTAAGGAGCTGGTTTGTCTTCTTCCTTTGATCTGCCTATAAAGGCTGGAGATGAATGAAAGAGAAGCAAGTTTAAGGGTTTGCCATATCAAATTTGTTGTTAGACATAATCCGCATCCAGAAAAAGCACCGTAGATCAAGGATGTCTATCCAAAACCCTAATAAGAAGATTCGCAGCGAAGGAAAACCGGACCAGCAACAAACTGACGCCGTCGACCGATTGAGCAGTCTTCCCGACCACGTTCTTCACCACCTCCTCTCCTTCATAGTCGAAAGCCGATTCTCCGTCCAAACCTCCGTCCTCTCCAGGAGATGGAGATCCCTGTGGAAGCACGTTCCCCGGCTCACCCTCCGCGACAATTTCTCCACCCTTGCTTCAACTTTCGCCAGGTATGTGGACGCACTCTTGTCCGCCCGCCCTGACGGCAGCAACGTCGACGAGATAAACTACTGCGACTTAGAATTCTCGTGGAACACGGAGCCGCTCCACAAGGTCATACAATTTGCTGCTTCTCGCCGTTGTCGAGAGTTGTCTGTTACTGCAGTCACAGATCTCCAACCCTATTTCCTTGCCCCCTTGGCTGATAATAGCAATCTCACAACGCTAGAGTTGAGGGCCGCACGTTTGGGGACGGGATTCGGTGGTTTCAGCTCGCTGAGGGTTTTGCATTTGGATGAGGTCAGTCTGCCTTGTAGCAGTGCCGCTGATCTCGATCTTTTCGTTGGGTTCCCCAGCTTGGAGAAGTTGGTAGTGGCTAACTGTGTGTTTAGCCGTAAGCCGGATGATCCTCCTTGTTGCTTCAAGGTCTCCGGTCCCCGGCTCGCCCATCTCCTGATTGTCGAGCTTTCTTGTGCCAAGGTTGAAATATTTGCCCCAAACCTCAAATTCCTAAATATCACCGAGGGTATGGAATGTTCCCCAATTTTGTACCAGTTAACCCTCCCTATTTCCCTTGGTCATTATTATGTACATGATAACGGCCGTGTTGAAGGAGAGAACAAGGAAAGAACGAAGGCGCTGCTGCAGGATGTGAGTTCTTTGACTTTGATGCGCATCTCGGATTCTCTGGAGGTGTTGAGATTGATGTTCTTGTGCTTGTTACTTTACTGGATTAATTTGTGTTCTTGGCCTACTCTGTGCAGCTGTTGAGCTGCAATGGGGAGTTTCTGCAGCATCGATCTGATTCTCCCTTGACCGGATTAAAATTTTTGAAAGTGATGTCACCGTGCTTTCCTGAGTTTCGGTATGTGATATCTCACGTCATTTACTTCATGAAAGGATCTCCCCGTTATGGACCAGAAACTATTGAGTTTGTCTAGGTAATTCACAAAATTCGCTTTCTCCTACTCTTAATTGTATCGGTTAAGTAGACACCTTTCCCTTCCTTCTCATTTCACATCGTCCATTTATATATGATGAGGATTATCTTGTGTTTATTTATGTTAGCTGAAGTAGTGATCTTTCGGAATTATTCTTAAGGAATCCAGATCTCTAGATATGTGTGGTTACTTCCGCCCTGTGCATTTCGCTCACCCATTAAGCATGTCACCTCTACTATATTGCTTTCTTCATTTTTGCTGGTGCTTGACTCACCTTCTTGTTATTTGTTTTGGAACCAACAATCTCTTTGGCCGTGGTTATCTGAAATCTGCAAAAGGTAGGGAAAGGAATGTGAATTACTCAGTTGATCAACCTATTTCACATAGAAAAAAGCTAAGTGAAGAAGAAGAATAGTCGGTACTTTCATTCATACAAAAGTCGTTGATCTTCCCTTCCTCCTTGATTTTAGATAGTGGGAGGGAGAGCACATCCATGACAAGCAAAAAAAAAAAAAAAGACCCAAAAAGTGTGGTTCCCCTTTTGAGTTGAGAAGTACTCTTTGGCTTCTCCGTTAATGATTGTGGAGATCACCGGAGAACACATGGTTCTGTTCTGTGTATCCATTTCTGCCATCGCAAAGGAAAACCCAAACTCTGAATAAACCGTTTCAACTTATATTGTCGAAAGCTTTCTCGAAACATTAACCCCAATTTTATATTTTTTTTGAGTCGGTTGTCTACTAACTTGAAGGCAATGAGTCCCACATCTCAAAACTTTCTCCCTTACACTGAAGCATGCTAATTTCGAGACACCAATTCCTAAGTATATGAGATAAAACTTTGCTAATCAATTTGTTAACTTTCCATCAAACTAATAGGCCTCAGATATTTAATTAATTCCTTTGACAAGCAGAGGAATGAATGACATGCACATCTCGGAAGGCTGCCCGAAGAATTAAACTCAATGGACACGTTCACTACTTCCCCTCTAACCCACGTATAAAATTCCAACGAGATATCGTGTCCTGGGGCTTCCCCCTATCACTCTCGCTCGCTGAGGCTCTTCTAAATTTTGACCTCAGTGAAATTCTGCGTGAGCAGGTTAGGTTACCCTCTTTTTCATTAAGTTCCACTCAACATATTGACTCAGAAGTAGCGATGGCAATGGGTCGGGTTGGGGCGGGTTTTGTCAAACCCAAACCCATGGGTTTATCCGCCAAAAAAACCCGGGGTAAAATCCGCTGGGTTTGAAAAACTCAAACCCAACCCAACCCGTTGGGTATCCGCGGGTTCATGGGTACCCGTGGGTTTTTGTGGTAAAAAATTTACAATAACAAGTTTCTTTCAAAATAAAAGTTTAACATCAATTTTCTCATACAAATTATTCATACAAAAAACACCAATATAGAGCATACAAACAAACCGCAAATGATCAATACAAATTGTTCAAAATTAAAGATAAACATCTATAAACAATAATATTAATTGAAAGCTTCTTCCTCGTCAACTAAGTTTATTCACTCTCCACTTCATAATATCAACTTCATTCTAAACAATTAGAAAGAACAAATTATACATGTCTCCACAAACATAAAGAATATTAGTTGTTTAAGAAAATATTATTTAGAATATTAAATATACAAGGAAAGTAATTATATGTGTGTGGGCGGGTACCCATGGGGCGGGTTTACCTAAACCCAAACCCAACCCGACCCGATGAATAGTGTAGCGGGTTTAAACCCGAACCCGGCCCAACACGGGTTTTACCCGTGTTGACCAGGTTGGGTCGGGTGGGTACCCGTGGGTTCGGGTTTTGTTGCCATCCCTACTCAGAAGGGACCTCGATCAGCGGAACTCTTGTCTTTGAGCTGTTTCCGAGCTACCTGCTTGGATGTTAGCATCAAGTTCTTCTAGTGATGAGCCCTGCCCTGGTGTTAATTTGTTGGTTTTCTTTTCTTTTTTTGGTGTCTGGATTTTTGAACGATCTCATGTTTTTTTACCGGTTTCGGTTTCTTTCCTTCGTGGCACTAGCCTTTGGGCTAGTTTCCGTCCCTCTTTTCTGGTGTTTTTACTCACTCTCACTGCTTTGTGGAGTGCAGCCTCTATATCTCCTCTCTTTTTATTAATAAAGTTCATCATCATTATAAGAAAACCAACCATTTCCTTAAAAAGATTCTCATAGAAGCAATCAATTCCCCTTTCCAACTCTTCTTTGCCTTCCACCACTTCCCCATTGATTTTAATACTTCGATCAGATTAAGCTTTCTTTTATAGTTTGCCGTTTTGGGAAAGAGATGTGTTCCTATAACCTTTCTTGAGCCACAATTCCTTCGACTTCTATCTCCATGATTTTACCTGCACAAACAGCACCCTAGCACTCTTTGGCATCCATTTCTCTTTCAGTGAGAATCCTAGACTCATCAATAAGCTCCATGTCTCTAATTTTCCCAAGCAACTCTTCAATCTATGCCCCAATGTTACCAAAACCTCTTTATTCCAAATTTTGATTTTATACGTCAAATCTTGTTGTCTTCTAATACATTGAAGGATATCTCCCCATCCAAGCACCGAAGTCTTGCACCAATCAGTCAAACCCCTATAAAATCTCTCATCCTCCAGTCACATATTTTCAAATCTCTAAAGCCTTTTGATTCTCCCAATTCCCTCCACCATTTGATAAAGAGAGGGTTGTGATCGGACTTCACACGCTCCAGCGTACACTGCATGCAATCGGGAAAAAGGGAATCGAAAGCGGGCGATACGAACACTCAAACGAAGTAGGAGAGAGAATCATGACATTTTCCTATGCTCGCACCTAATTGTAATTCCAGCAAAGGACACGTAAAAAGGGAATAGATTGTGAGGAAGAAAACAAAGACAAGGATAATTGAATTCCTCCAATTGGTAGTAGTACGAAATAATCTTCCTCTAGCCAAATGGGCTTAACCTGAATGAAGCCCAAAACCAAACTAATGAATTAAAAAGAAAGAGGACTAGGCTTTAGAAAAGGAAGACAAAAAGCCTTAAATTGTCTTGTCCCAGCTAATTGATTTTTATAAATCAACTGGCCCAGAATGAGATTTTCAGACTAAAAATCACAATATGGAGAGAAACAGAGCAAAAGGGAAAATAGTATACTTGGCAAATTATAACTCGACTCGTTGATCCAATCCGAAACCGCTTAAAAATTAGAAATTTTTGTAACTCGAAATTCGAATGATCCGAACCCGATAACCCGTGATTTTTTGGGTCGGGTTGGGTGAGTTAGCGGGTCGACCCGTTAGACCTGTTCCATTTCATATATCACTACCAAAATATGATAAAATCACTCATAAATTGGTGAGTTGTTTTAAAAAATTACAAGGATTTGAATGATATGTTTGGAGTTTAAGGATAATCAAATATCATGTGTTTGTTGTAGTAGTATTACTCTTGTTATTTTTTTTGAAGATTTGCGTAATTTATATTTCATTTCATTAGCGTGGGAGGATTTGAGAATAAGTTAATTGACATGTGTTAGGTAAACTATTATAACGCATATGTGAAAATTTGTGTTCTTAAGAAAATATGAAGCATGTTTTATATTGTTTCTGAGGACGCTCGTAACCCGACCCAAAACCGAATGGGTTGGATCAATATTTGGCCCGAAATCAGCCAACCAAACATGACCAGACCCGTAACCGAAGTTCTCAACCCGAACTTACGCAACCCGACCCGATTGCCATGTCTAGAAAATAGAGTAGTAACAGAATTGAACGAACAAACCTAAAAGATAACTAGCTTTGTTCCCGGCCGATGGCCGGGTAAATATATTCAATAATTAGTTAATATAATATTTAAATTATTTTCAATTTATTAATATTTTATGTTGATTTTAGTAATTAATTATAATTATTTATTTTTTAAGACATAAAATATAATTTAAGATTCACCGAGTTTAACTAACTTTTTATTTGATATTGTTTTTTTTACAGAGTGAAAATATTATGCATAAGAAGTTAAGTGCTAAATATATATGTTAATACGATAGTACCAATCATGTCGTGATTAATATCGTTAATGGACTTTATCACAATCAATGTAGTCAAAATTGCGCTTTAAAATTTAAAAAAATTACGATTTTACGTTTCTAGGTCACTAAAACGCTTCTACACAAAATCTCAGTTTTTACAACTTATATAGTTAAAACTCCGCTTAAAAACTTATGATTTTATGCTTCTAGATCACCAAAACATTTCTATGTAGAAACTCGCTTTTGACTACACCGATCACAATATATTTGTGATTAATGTTAGTGTTGTGGTATATGATCCAAGATTGAACCTCTCCCAACAACTCGAGTTATTGGGATCAACTGGTTCTTGACATGATATCAGAGCCTTCCGTGACCGAGTGGTCTTGTGTTCGATTCCCGATGACCCCCATTTGTTAAGCACATGGCATTCTTGTCTTCAGACCTGTGCAAACTTCAAGCCCTTGTGAGTGGCTTTCGTTTGAGGGGGCATGTTAGTGTTGTAGTATATGATCCACGATTGAACCTCTCCCAACAACTCGAGTTATTGGGATCAACTGGTTCTTGACAATTAATAGCATCAAATAGAATTAATTTATAATTTACATTGTTACCTAACTTAATGAACTATAGATTAAGATTTGGAGTTTATGGGTTCAAATCCTACTAATAACTAGTTATATATATTTTTTTATTTTTTATTGTAGCAAAACATATAAAAAAATGATAAAATGACGTGATCATAAGGCTAGCGTGGATGATAAGAATTGAGCAAATATGAAATCAGAAAGTCTTATTTGATTCGAATTTGATAAAATAAATATTCTATTAATTTTTTCGTACCTAAAATTCAGAGCATTTTAAAATACTTTTAACTTTTAAGCACCCTCGTCACACAAACATTCATAAATGAAATGACCAAGAACGCGTGCCAAAGTGGGGCTGGATGTCAAGTTGGCGCTTCCACAATCTGTAACTGCTGGTCATGAAAATATCAGTAAGGGTTCGTTTAAAGCTACAGTTTTATATGAGAAACTGCCCCTCTTCTGCTTCTGTTGTGGTGTGATAGGGCATACCAGATCAAGCTGCTCTCGGTCCTCGGAGTTTGCAGGGAAGGACCTTCCATACGGGTGGCAGACTCTGGCGTATGACAAAGGTCCGAAAGTGAATGAGCTCACCCTCAGGAGGAAGAAGGCTCGTTTCTCCTGGGTCCGTCAGCCTACTGGGCGAGGTTGGAAGGGGCATTCCCTAACTGCCCCTCCTCCCATGATTAAAGATTCCCCTTCTGCATCGGATAGGAATACGGCGGGTATGCAGCGTCTGACGCTTCACTCATCCGCCTACATTGGGCCTTCCTCCCCCTCTTCATCTCAAGGACGTAAGCGAGATGCTCTAGAAGATGGAGAGATCCCACCAGCACCTAAGTCCATGTGTATCGAAGACAAGGAGACTGATGCTGATGAAGCTGCAAAATCTATTCAGGTGGAGGAAACCGGCCAAGATCAGTCCCAGTACAAGATATGAGTATCTTGGCTTGGAACTGTCGGGGATTTGGCAAGTCCTTGGCGAAAAGATCCCTCCTTTCTGCCGTGTTCAGTAGGTCTCCCATTATCGTGTTCTTGTGTGAAACAAAGTGTCGTGATATGAAGGTTAAGTCTCGTCTTAATCGATTAGGTTTATCAGAGCCAGTTCTAGTTAGTCCTGTTAATACTGCAGGTGGAATGACAGTAGTTTGGTCATCTGAAGTAAATTGTATTGTCCCTTTCCAGTCATCGTCTTTCATGGTAGTAGAGTGTGTTCACCAGGTCTATGGGTCTTTTCTATTTGTCTTTGTTCATCTGGATTGTACTGAGGCTCGTCGCTTAGAACAACTCAATGAAATTTCAGCTTTCCTTTTGTTGGTTGTGTGTCCGTTTTTCATCATAGGTGACTTTAACTGTTTGCTCACTTCTAATGAAAAACTAGGTGGGTGGATGCCATCTCCTCACTCATTAGCTATGTTGCAGAACTTTGTCCATTTACATAATCTCCATGACCTTGGCTATCAAGGCCCACCATTTACTTGGTCAAACAGAAGGTCTCCCGCAGATCATATCATGGCAAGGTTGGACAGATGCTTGGCATCTCCCACAGCTATAACTGTTTGGACAGGTATGCAAGTTCACCATTTATCTGATCTGGGTTCTGATCATAGAATGCTTTTGCTCCAGTTGCACCCGGCGGCAGCCCGCACCAAGGCCAATTTTCACTTCGATTGCCGATGGATAGACAATCTTGAAGCACAAGGCATTTTAACTGCGGAATGGCAACAACTAGGTAGCGACACATTTCAGTTTCAGCTTCATTCTACTCTGAAGCGATCTCGTCGTAAGCTCTTCTCCTGGGCAGCAAATGGTACATCCAACACAGCTAGAGCTATTCGAGAACTCAAGGATGCCGTCACTTTGCTCCGAGAGAGCAGCCCTATTGACTGGCAAAGTATTGGAGCCTTGGAACAACAACTCTCTGAGGCTTATACTCATGAGGAGATATATTGGCAGCAGAAGTCCCGAGTTGGCTGGCTAAACAAAGGGGATTCTAATACAAGTTTTTTCCACCTTTCAACTCTTCAACGACGCCGACAGAACCGAATACTGGCGCTTCGGGATGATAATGGTGAGCTCCACTCGGATGAGTCGACGAAAGGTTTGATTGTTGTCTCCCATTTTCAAACTCTATTTACCTCTGAATGCTTGCACGTCCTAACATTTGTGGATTGCTTAAGCCTTCCCACGCTTGTGGTAGAATCTATGAATGTCATGTTAACTGCTCTAGTGACCCGAGAGGATGTCGGCAAAGCTGTCTTTAGCATTGGGGGCTATCAAGCTCCGGGTTCGGACGGTTTCACAGGTATTTTCTTCCAATCTTTTTGGGACTTAGTGGAGGAATCCGTTGTCGCTGTAGTGCTGGAATTTTTCCATATGAGCCACCTCTTACCCAACTTCAATCATACTTGGATTACTTTAATCCCAAAGATCCCCAATGCTGAATTTATGCGTCAAATGCGGCCTATAGGCTTATGCCAAGTACCTTATAAGATTATTTCTAAGGTCCTAACAGCTTGGTTGAGTCAGATTCTTCCTCGAGTTGTTGGCCCTTTTCAGAATGGATTCATCAAAGGTCGGATAATTTCGGATAACATTCATTTAGGCCAGGAGGTAATGCAATTCTTAAAAACTAAAACTCAAGGTAGAGAGAAATGGATGGCTCTGAAATTGGACATGGAAAAGGCTTACGATCGGGTTGAATGGGATTTTCTTTTCTCTATCATGGATAGGCTGGGGTTTTGTGAACAATGGATGAAGTGGGTGCATGAGTGTGTCACTACTGTTTCCTGCTCTGCTTTGATTAATGGTACTCCACATGGTTACTTCCACCCGCAGAGAGGAATTTGACAAGGAGATCCTCTCTCCCCTCTCCTGTTTGCACTTTATACTGAAGGCTTCTCTTCATTCATATCTCAAGTTGTTCAAAGTCAATATTTGCATGGACTGAGAATTCATCACCGTTGTCCAGTAATGTCTCACTTATTTTTTGCAGACGATACTTATCTATTCCTCCGTGCATCCTTGCCGGAATGTCAAAATCTTCTTACTTTGTTTGCCTCATATCAGTAGGTCAGTGGCCAAAAGGTAAATCTCCAGAAGTCCACCGTCACGTTCAGCAGCAATGTAGACCAATACGAAGCCGAAGCTATCATGTCTATCTTGGGGGTGGCAGCTGGTGGCCCGCAAGACCGCTACCTTGGCTTACCTACGAGGATATCTAGATCCAAATAGGAAACCTTCCAATTCATTGAAGATCAATTAATTTCCAGACTGCAACAGTGGAAAACTAAGGCCCTTTCCATGGCTAGCAAAGAGATCCTCTTGAAATCTATAGCAACTTCCCTCCCCAATTATGCTATGCTAAGCTTTCGTATGCATGTTACATCCTGTCGTAGGTTGAATGGACATCTAGCACGATTCCGGTGGGCTCAAAAAGATCGAGATGAAGGAATGAATTGGACATCATGGCGATCTCTTTGTAGGCATAAACACCAAGGCAGGCTAGGATTCCAGGACTTCGACAGCAACAACAGGCCATTGCTTGCCAAACACACCTTGCGCATTCTCCAAGAACCTTATAGTCCCCTTGTTGTCATGTATAAAAGGAAGTAGTTTCATCAGTCCTCTATTTTGCAGGCTACTCCGGGTCCTCGGCCATCCTGGGCATGGCGAGGTATCTTGGAAGGACGAGACCTCCTCTTACAAGGGATTCGTTGGCTCATTGGATCTGGATCGCTGGTTAATATAACAGAAGACATTTGGATGCCGACCACGCCTCCATCTTGCCCCAAGCTTCTCCCACACTCCAATCCGCCTTCGCCTCATGTTTCATCCTGGATTGATCAAACTGCTGGTTCTTGGAAACTTGACTTACTCAAGGAACTATTAGATGAGGAGACGGTGAAGGTAATTTGCTCAATCCCTCTCCCCACCCTGCATATGGCTGATAGAATTGTATGGCATTATGAGTCTTCCGGGGAATACTGTGTCAAATCAGGTTATAAGATGGCTGCTACTGAATTCGTGCGTGATTATCTACAATTCCAGTAATCTTTGATATTAAAGCTTGGAAATTTCTTTGGTCAATTCCGGTTCCTCACAAGTTGAAATTTTTCCTATGGCGATTGATTAAAGGCTTTCTTCCTATGAGAGATGTGTTGCGAGATAAGGATTTGATATCTGAGGAAGATGAGGCTGCCTTGTCCTGTCCGGTCTGTTGTGGTAGTTCAGAGCCTCTTTCTCACTGTTTTTTACACTGTCGCGTTGCTGTTACCTTATGGGAGTTGGCTGGGTTTGGACAATTTTTGAATATTGTGAACTCCATGCATGTAGCGGTAGGATGGCGCTTCCTGTTTTTTGATGCAGGGATGGACAGCATTACCCTTGCACGTCTTGTCTTTCTCTACTGGAGGATATGGAAGGGACGCTGCTCAGCTGCTTATGACCATATATTGCTCCTCCCACCAACCTTATTACGACATTATGATTCCCAAGTGGCAGAATGGGAGAATGCCCAAGCTAACCCAAGCAGCCCAGCTCGGAATCGTGGGAGGAGCCCTACAGCGCCATCGGGTCACTCATCTTCTCCTCCAAATATCCCGGACGACGCTGTTCTTGTTCACTTCGATGGAGCAACAAAGGAATTAGTCGGAGGAGCTATTGGGTTTGTGGGATTCTCACATGATCGTGGTGTGAGCTTCGCATTTGGTCGTTTCTACGCGGGAGTATCTGACCTTTTCCTTTTAGAACTCATAGCTCAATGAGATGCTATGCTGGTGTATTTCTCATTCTGTTACTAATGTACTCTTCTGTGGTGACTCGCAGGTACTCATCCGGATGGTAAACGCGATTGATTCGGCTCACGGTTTGGGAGGTGCCATTCTGAAAGAGGTTCAAGTGTTGCGAACATCTCTCCAGCGTGTTTCGTTTCATTTCGAGCCGCGTAGGTATAAAAGGGCTGCCCATATCGTGGCAAGACAAGCCCTCTTATCGTTGGTTCAGCGTCTTGTTGACCAACGTTCCTTTCTTTTTTCTCTTTGATCTTTGGCCGCTACGGTCCTGTAATCTCGTATCTTGCTATTCCTCTTCGGAATATCTTTGGCAAAAAAAAACCAAGAACGATCACCTTAAACTTTGATTCAAAACCGTCATTTCGTCTACACTATATTACGATAAACTTTCGTTGAAAACCCTATTCCTTAGAAGCAAATAGTGCAAGGAAAAAAATGCTAATTGAAATGTAACTTTTTTAAATTAAATATAATTGACATTTACATAAAAATCAAATATAACCAAAATTAGACCTGGTAAATAGGAATGGCAATGGGTCGGATACGGTGCGGATACCCCATATCTGTTGCCCACAATGTCTGCCCACGGGTTTTACCCGTCACCGACCCACTAGGCTTAATGGGCAGAGAATTAGTACCAAGCCCAAACCCAAGCGGGTTCCGGTGATCCTGCGGGTCATGGCTTACCCACAAACCTAATAGAACTTGGCTATTACTCATCAGTCATCCCTATTCCATATCAAACACAACCCATTAAATAAACTAAAAAATAATTGAAAACCAAAAATTAATAACATTCCAGCAGTATCCATGAACTGCAAACCCAGTAGTTGTCTAAAATCCATGAATGTAACTTTCAAAATGGGCACAAACCCAAAAATATGAGCTGTCGACTAGCAGAAATCTGCAATCCCAGCAAACAAGCCCAAAAACATGAACTGTCAACTAGCAGAAACACTAACTGCCAACTAGTAGAATTCTGCAATCCCAGCTAACAAACTCAGAAACATGGCCACAATGGAAACAGTGGTAGTACGAACACAAAAACAAACTCAGAAACATTCCACAAAGGAAACAGCAGGCAACATCATTCATTCTTCACTTCTCCATAGCACAGTCCAGCAATCATCAATCAAGAGTAATTGACCAACTTTTAGGTTCCTGGACAAGATCTGCAATATGGCAGATTCATTCAGTCATTTATCACTTGATTTTGTTGCAATATTTGTACACAAAAAACTTGAGAGATTAAAACACAAACCTAGAGTTAGTCTAGCAGGTTGATGACAGCAGCTACATCATCTTCCTCCCAATTCAACTCTGACTGCACTCCATCTCCATCTATTACAAAACAAATGGTTTATTAAATTTTCAGTATTAAATTATAGTAACCTTAACTTAACCAGGCGCAGCAAGAAAATGGATCTAGTTGCCTGTGTTGTCTTCTACAGTGGCATCATCCATTGCCATTGCAGAGAAAACCCCCTCAAGAGCTTTCAATTCTAAGGCAGACACTACAAGGCAAAGCAAGAAGTTATAAATCAGTTTTACTTAGCAACAAACAGAAATCATAGCAATGAAATTACCAATTAGAATCGATATACCTTTGGTATCGTCCTGAATCCAAGTTCTTAATATCATCATGGTTTCTACTATTGCAGGATCAAGTATGCTCCGATGGGGATCAACAAGCCTCCCACCAGAACTGAAGGCAGATTTAGAGGCAACACTCGTGACAGGGACAACAAGTAAATCCCTTGCAATGTCTTGCAAAATGGGATACTTGACCCCGTTAAATTTCCACCAACCCAACACATCAAAATCAAGTGTTCTAGGATGAGGATCCTCAGCTAGATAGTGATCTAACTCAGTGGTTACTACAGAGGTTCTTGTTTTCTTTCTTTGGCTCACATATATATCATAATCAAGATTTGTGGCCGAAGAAGAAGTTTGGGAACTAGAAGAAACAACACTGTTTTTTGAGGATTTCCTCTGATACTCAACAACTAGCTCAACAAGAACATCTTTTACCCTTTCAATCACAAGGTCAGTATTAGCAATATCAAATTTGGTTGCATAAACCAAGTCCAATTTGTACCTCGGATCCATCACAACAGCAACAGCAAGCAACAACTGAATATCATCCCAGTATTTGGCAAACTTAGCCCACATGTTCTCAGCCATAAAAACGATCATCGGATTAGGATCAACTAACCACTCCATCAAACGCAACCTAAAGTCGCATACTTTAGGGGAAAAATGATTGGCTGTAGGTAGTTTGAACCAAAAAATATTGCAGTAATGTCCTTGAAAACCTCAAGTTTCTCACACAAACTATGAGCAAACTTCCACTGCTCGTTGGTACGCAGAGAGTTGTATTGAGGTTCCCTTATTTTCAGAATAGCAAACACGTCCTTATATGGGATAGCAGTAGTAAGCATAGCAAAGGTAGAATTACAGCGTGTAGGACAATCCAACACCAATTTCTTGGTAACAGCGAGTTTGAGCTGCTGGGCAGTTCCATCTCGCCTGGGAGTACATGTCCAAAATACTACACTCTCCCTGATGTTTTCAATTCCATCTTTGAGAACATCAAGGCCATCCCTCACAATTAGATTAAGGATGTGAGCAGAACACCTCATATGAAGAAGTGTCCCATCCCTAATCATATTAGATAGGACCAGCCTTTGTTTCACTAGATTGATCATGGAATCATTGGTAGTAAAATTTTCAAGAGTGATTGTTGACAACGTACTATCCATGTTCCTATCTTGGAGGCATTTAGCAAGGTTTGCAGCCAACCTCTCACTAGTGTGTGGGGCAGGGAGGTAAACAAAACCTATAAGATGGTTCCTAAGCTTCCAAAAGTTGTCTATGTAATGGGCAGTGACAGCCATGTAAGCCCTTTTTTGGTTTGTGGCAGTCCACAAGTCAGTGGTGACAACTAGGCTCCCTCTGTTTTGGTCCATGACCTTCTGAATTTTAGACTTCTTTAAACCATAAATGGTCTCTATGTCTTTCTTTATGGTATTTCGGGTTGGGACTTTGAAGAGAGGGTTCAATGTGCAGCAAAACCTTTTGAAATATAAGTGTTCAACTATAGAAAGGGGATACTCATGCACCAAGATCATGGTGCAGAGCTCCTTTCTAGACACCTCACTACTGAATTGATTGGTAGTCATGTCAGCCGTACCACTAACATTGTAGTTAGCACAAAGAACTTTTTGACTCCCATCATGTATTTTTTTTATGAACACATTTGTTCCTATAAGTTCTAAGATGGGAGGTTCCATTAGTAGATTTTCCAGCCAACACCTTCTTACAGTAGTTGCATATAGCTTTCAAAATTGACACTATTATCCGAGTGAAGTGAGGCCACACATCAGACTTTAATGATCTACTAGCACCTAAGGGAAGTTGAGGAACAACATCTAGCGGGTCGACTTGTTAGACCCGTTCCATTTTATATATCACTCCCAAAATGATAAAATCACTTATAAATTGGTGAGGTGTTACAAAAAAATGACAAGGATTTGAATGACATGTTTGGAGTTTAAGGATTATCAAATATCATGTGTTTCTTGTAGTAGTATTACTCTTGTGATTGTTTTTTGACGAATTGCGCAATTTGTATTTCATTTTGTTAACATGGGAGGATTTGATGATATGTTAATTGACATGTATTAGGTAAACTATTGGGGATTTTTTTCCAGAAATAACACCTTTTTTAAAAAAATTACAAAATAGCACCCGGCCCATAGAAATTACAAAAAATAGCACCCTTTTTTTAAAACCGCACCTCCAAGGTGCGGTTTAAGGTTCTGGGCCAACACCGCATCTTGGCCATGCGGTTTCGTGTCTGACCAAACAGAACCGCATGGCCTAGGTGCGGTTCTTGGGCTGACCTAGCAAAACCGCACGTTGGGGATGTGGTTTTGTTTCTCCAAAACAAACCGCACTCTCAACATGCGGTTTTGGCCACACAAACCCCCCCCCCCCCCCCCCCCATGCGGCTTGTGTGTCATCCCCATTTTTCCGACATCAAACATGTTGCCATGCAGGTTGACAGACGTGGGGCTGCATGGCAGATGAAAATCGCACCCTCCCCATGCGGTTTTCATTGATGATTTTGCCTATAAAAGACATCCCCGAGAAACCTCTTCTCTTCACACCTCTCCTTCTCCCTTTTCAATTTTTTGTTGTAGCTCCCTACTTCTTTAGTGTATTTGCGGTTAACGTTAACTTGTAAGTTTATTTTGTATTACTTTTTATTGTGATTTGTGATTTTTATGATATTAACTGAACTACGGGTTTTTCTGCAGATGGGATTCCAAAAGTTCATGCTTTGGTTACGGTGGAATGGTTACGCGGAAGAGACCGGAGAGGGGTCACCTATGTCAGTGGCAATTTTCAGAAAATAAAGGTCGCTACCAGACCGATGCTTGAAGACCTCCATCAAATGTGTACTAACGTTACTTGCATGTATGGCACGAGAAGAGTTGATCGTATGGTGTACCGATATCAAAACAGAGAAGGCGGGTCGTTGTGGCACGAGGAATATATCATAACAATCTTTCCAAAGCCGAGATGTTCATTTACACCGAGGCGGTCGTAGGTGTTGGAGGTCATTCTGGAGACGGTCAAATATCTGGTATCCATGGTAGAGGTGAATTATATGGAGATCATCCCTACCAAAGTTACCATGATCCTCATTCCTATTTTCAGTACCGAGAGCAAGGTGAAGGTCATCATCAATCTTTCCCATTTTAGATGACTTTTTTGGGCATTCAAGCCATCTATTGATGGTTTTGGATTCTGTGTCCCTGTGATCCAAGTGGATGGTACTTTCCTTACCGGCAAGTACAAGGGCACTCTCCTAATTGCTAGTGGGCCGGATGCAAACAGAAAAGTCTTTCCTTTAGCCTTCGCCATTGTTGAGGGAGAGAATGCTGATAGCTATGGATGGTTTTTCCGGCAAATTCAGCTCCACGTCACTAGGAGAACGAACCTGACAATAATCTCTGATCGGCACGCCGACATTAGAGCTGCCATCTTAGGTTTGGATCCAGCTTGGAAGTGGTCCCAAAGGTGGTGCATACGACACTTCAAGAGACAACTGGAACCATCATTTCAAGCGGAGGAAGCTTGCTGATAATTTGTGGTGGATTGGTAAGCTCTCTATTGGTATTTTAATTTTTTCAAATAAAAATATCTTATATCAAATAAATGGTACACTTGTTAGACTCTTTCTAAAGATATGCATGCCGAAGGAAATGGGGTTCTAAGTGATTATCATGGTCCTCCCATTTCCTGGGAAAATCGGGTTTTAAGCGATCCTCGGATCCCCCTTTTTTCTGTCAAGTAGGCTGTGTTTCTAAGGAGATGTATACCTCTCCTAAGAGTCTAACGAGAGTACCTGCTGGTTGTTCTAATTGTACTAAATTGCCGAATTATGACTAACACAATACTTTTCTATGTGTACATTAGCTGTTGCCTACCAAGAGAAAAAATTCCAGAAGATGCGTGAGTTATGCTCTGAAGGGGCATAGTGGCTGGATGGACACGACCTATCCATGTGGACATTTCATAAAGACGGAGGTACAAGATGGGGTATTGCCACAACGAACTCAAGTGCGAGTATCAACTCTGTCTACAAGGGTGTTCATTCACTGCCAATCTCTGCCATTGTGGAGATGCCTTTTTGGAAAACGAATGCATGGTTCGTCAATCGACTCCACTGGGTAAGGAAGAACGAGGCACAGGGAAAGGTCCATGCCTATAAAGTCACCGAAGTAATGGAGAATGACAATCGCATGAGCAATCGACATAGTGTAACCGTTATGAATCGGGAAAATGGCAAGTTTAGCGTGACGACCAGACATCGGGAGGATGGTAGACGCGGGGGCCATCACCATGAAGTATTGGTCAATTGATGAACCATGCCAGAAGTATCAGGGGAGAGGGTGGCCATGTTCTCATGCAATGGTCATAATTAAAAACAGGAGCAAAGACCCCCGTCACTTCGTCAGTCCATTCTTCAATATCGACTCACTGAAAAATTGCTATGGACGGAGTTTCCGTGCATTGCCTGATGAAGCTTATTGGCCGGGGTACGAAGGAAAGTTGATAATCCCGCCGTTCGGACAAAGGCGTGAACCAGGTCGACCGAGGAAAAAGAGAATTTAGAACGAAATGGATCAAAGTGGAAGACCACCGCGAGGCCCAAGACGATTTTCAGTATGCAGAGTTCCAGGGAATGATAAATGAAGTTGTCCAGTTCCGATTGGTCCGCAAAATCCGGGTCCCGATGTGGGGGACTCAGCTAATGCGACATAGTTTGCGGTTATCATTTGTTGGTAGTTGTTATGTATGTTTTCACTTATGTCAGAGTTAGAGTTATGATGCTTGGAACTTGCGTGTTTGGCAAACAAGCCTTAAGTTAACACGGAAAAAATGCAGTAAGCCAAGTACATAGAATTTTAAAAAAAAAACTAAAACAACACTCAATTAAATAAATTAAAATAGGAGGAAGGGTTTCAAGTAGATATAATTAAAATTCAACTAAAAACAACACTTAATTAGGTAAACTAAAAAATACATCTCAAGAAAGTCCCTGGGACTCATGGGGGCTGCAATGTTTTCTTGCTCCTTGTACGACGGCCGGCGAGAGTAACCATCCGTGGTTGCGGTGGCAGATTTCGATAAGCGCTCGTCGGTGCTGTGTCGGCGGCGATCCGTGGGACGCGGCGCTTCTGGGGTCGAGTGGGGGACATCCACGCTCATACGGTGAGGAGTAGGATGCCACGGTTTATGAGGGCGAGGAGTAGGATTGAAGTCGTGATGCGCAGTCGTGGAGGAACCATCATGCCAAGTACCCGAAGATGTAGGGGGTTCGTTGAAGAAGTTGGGACGGGGATCTTGTTGGTAGATCGGGCGAGGATCATAGTATGGTGGTGGGCAGGGATCGTAGTATGAGCTCGGGCAGGGATCGTGGTATGAGATCGAGCGGGGATCATATAGGGAGCTCGATCGTTGATCATTGTAGGAACTCGGGCGGGGATCTTGGTAGTAGCTCGAAGGGGATTGATGGTAGCTCGGGCGAGGCTCTTGGGATGAACTCGGGCTGGGATCTTGGGAGGAGCTCGGGCGGGGATCTTGATGTGATCTCACACCAGTACCTTGTGTCAAAACCAAGGGGGGTGGCACTCTCCACCCCTCAAATGGCGTTATCTCGAGCACGTTGGGTCTTTCCCGAACCTTCTTGTTTTTCTTTCTCTCGTACGGTGGTGGGGGTAGGGGACATCTTCTTTTACTAGTGTGGCACCGGTGCAGGCATGGACGGGTATCTACGATGATCATGACCCTGTGCTCTGATACAGCCAAGCAGACTGTTTGTCATCGTCCTGATGAAGCTCACTTCTTTACTGACCATTTCATGTTTCCCATGGGTCAAATCTTTGATCCACTCGATCCCATCAGCCTAAATCACATAAAAAAGTTAGCAAGATAAGACTAATGATGTGCCTCCATGAAACAAGCAATAAATTTTATTAATTAGACGGAATATACTTACCAATGCACCATCGGCCGCACCCTCCGGAGTCACGTACCGAACCGATGTCTGCCGATATCTATCCATGTATGGGTCATGATACCCGATTCGACCCACATTTGTTTGAGTGACAATCTCCTGAAGTTGTCGGTTCTCCCATATCACGATGAATTCCTCTAACTTCTTGGGCCAATCGTCAGTACCTTGCCGACCATCTTGGTGGTGAAACGCACTTTGACTCTCGGGGACCTCCAACGGAATGCATTGCTCCCGACCAAACTGACAGAGGCATCGATCCGGTAGGTGCCACTCCACGGTATGGTGACAAATGAGAGGGACCCTCGTGCATCATTGCCCGATATGACCGGGGAATTGCTGGCAATGCCAATGAACGATGTTCTCCGGGCATGGATCGAATTTGATCTACAAAAAGAAATGAGTAACTTAAGTTAAACAAAATTGGAAAAATACATATAATCCATGAAAAAAAGTTATATCACTTCGAAGCATTCTAGTTTCCTCTCCTTCCCAAAGTCGCTCTAGCCTACTCCGGTACTCTACCAACTTGTGTTGGGAAAGGTTGCCGCATGTTGAGGCTCGAATCCACCTTATTAATAAGACAGTAATGAAACTACAATAAGCTAAAACACAAGGGAAATTGTGTTATGAAAATCATGATGGGGTATGAGAAGTTTACCTGCAACCATAAGCTTCGAGTCTTAGGGTATGATTAGGACCCCAATTCCTGTCCGGATGTATGAGCGGTGCAATCCATGGCAGATGCTCCCAAGCCCAAAATTGGACGATGAACATTGCGCCGCCGACCTCCCTCACTGCTTTGAGAGATGCATTGCACAAATGGTGGTAGATATTACCTAGGCAAGCGGATGTCTAGCTCAACTCCCCCATCTCATCCCAACTACCAAGGAGGATCCTAAGCCATCCACAACTAATTAAATTGCTCGATTTTTTTGGAGAAGAACACTCCTCCGATCATGCCTATGAGATAGACACGAGCATATCTTTCCTTCTCTAGCTCCAGACTTTCCACAGTTAGGGGCACCCCATTTTTGGCGGATCGTGATGGTCCCTAAAATACTTCGTCAACCAAGTGATTGATACTTGGTGTTTCCTCAATGGTGCCATGCGATCCGTCGCATCAACGCTCCCCTTGGTTGGTACTTTCACCCCCCCAAAACACTATGGATGAAATGCTGCCAACCGGTCATACCGTCACGATCCTCGGGGGGATGATCACTCACACACACCGCTTTGCCATCGATGGGAAGATGGGTTAGGATGGCGACGTCCTTTAGCGTGATAGTGCACTCTCCTTCGCGAAAGTTGAAACAATGTGTCTCCTTTCTCCATCTCTCCACCAATGCGGTGATGAGTTGGCGATCGACTTTTATGCCTACAAAATGCCTAATCGACTCCAACCGTGCCCTTTTGAGAAAGGGCAAGATAACTGGGTTCCATGGGAGCACATTGGTCGTACCCCTGTAATAGATTGTTGTGCCTCCTAGCGAAAATTTCCACGTTATTTATGATATATTAGTAACAGTTTTTTCTTATAACTAAATTAATTAAAAGGTCTGATTTAACTTCGACAAGAATTTTATTATAATTATATCATTAACAATCGAATTTAAATAATTGATGGTTTTTTCCAAGATATATACATATTATCATAAAACAAACATACTCAATTAATTAACATAAATAATATTCTAAATGGATAATAATTTAAAGAGATACATACATATTCAAATATTTGAAATTAATAAAATTCATTTTGTACACATAAACATAAATCGTATTGGTTGTTTGGTAAATAATTTAATCGTATTGGTTGTTTTAAATAATTTAATCGAATACAATGCAACACTCGTTAGACTCTTAGAAGATGTATACATCTTCTTAGAAACGCAGCCTTTTTGACAGAAAAAGGGGGGATCCGAGGATCTCTTAATACCCGATTTTCCCAGGGAATGGGAGGATCATGATAATCGCTTAAAATCCCATTTCCTTAGACGTGCATCTCTTTATAAAGAGTCGAAGTAAGTGGCGCTATGTATTCGATTAAATTATTGAAAACAACCAATACGATTAAAATGATCAAATTTATTTTATATTCCACTAAGTACATTAGAAAAATTAAAGAAAGACAAATGATGAAGAATTGTATGTACCTTGTGATCATTCCAAACATCCCTTGAACGATGGTTGTGTTGGTCGTACAAGTCGGTTGGATCAGTAGGTCCTTGATCCAAATAATACCGTTGGTTGTATATATCCACATCGTCCCCAACCTACGAGAGAATAACAACAAGGTTAGTATATAGATTAATTAAAAAGCTTATAACAACAACAAAAATTAACCAGAATAATGAGTACGTACCGCTTGAAAATCATCATAATAAACTCCGTCTCCTTGGAACCACTCGTCCATTTTTTCGGGAAAGTCGGACAGAGATTCGGCGGGTTTTGAAGGAAAAACCAAAAAAAATGTTTTCTAATGGCAGATTGGACTTAGCCGCAACCAACAGACCACTATTTCCTAGGCTTTTGAGAGGGTAGGGGATAGAGCGTTAATTTTAGAGAGAGAGTGAAGAATGGGTTGTGGTGTGAAAAAATGAGGAGGGGGGGGGGGGGTATTTATACATTTCATACAGTACCCTCCAGGAGCGGTTTGGTAATTTTGCCTTCATTGAAACCGCATCTGGAGGGTGCAGTTTCCGTTTCACGAGGCGCAAAACCGCAGGCAAAAGGTGCGTCCTTCGATCCTCTACACGGATCGCTGACTTGGCGTGCGGTCCGCTGTTGGATCGCCGCCTCATCCAATGGTCTTGAAGGCCGCTGCAGAGGAAACACAAACCACACCATCTACATGCGGTTGCCTGGCTGACGTGGCAAGGACCGCATCTCCAAGGTGCGGTTTCAAAAAAATGGTGCTATTTTTGTAATTTTTATGGGTTGGGTGCTATTTTTGCATTTTTTTTTAAATGTGCTATTATTGGAAAAATCCAAAACTATTGTCATGCATATGTGAAAATTTTTGTTCTATAAGAAAAGGCAAAATATAGTTGTATATCCACAACTATCAGGTTTGTGACAAATATATCCACAACTATCGAAATACACGAAATTTTCAAAAAATGGAAGGTTGTGTGACAAATCTATCCACTTCCGTCTGAACTATAACGGCGTGTCAGACGGCGTTGAATTGACTAACGGAATGTTGAATCGATGCCATCTCACCTGTCACATAAGCCAAAAAACAACCAAACTTTACACGTAGATGCTAAATAGGCTAGTTGAATAAAAGCAAAATACAGTTGTATATCCACAACTATCAGGTTTGTGACAAATATAACCACAAATATTGAAATACACGAAATATCCATTTCCCTCCACTCTGTTAACTCCATCAGTTAACTTGATGACTAGACAGACGGTGAATGCTTAGTTGGCGTGTTTCTGACCCCACTGAATGACGTGGATTAAAAGAGATTTTTTTTTTAAACCATAAAAAAGCACAGACGGCGAGACTAAAAATCCAACCCAGAAACACGCTCGATAACCACTGATCCTCCTCCGATCGACGCCTCCACCCCCAAATAACCCTACCACAATCCCCAACCATTGCCTCCCCTTTACTCTGACGGCTTCCATACAGTCGGCGCCATGGTGATACCAAGCTTGAATCTCAAACAAAAAAAGCTTGAATCTAACCAAATTGCCAACAGAGAAGACTACAGTAGTGAGGTCTAACAGATAACGGTGTAAAGTTTGGTTGCGTTTTGGCTTATGTGGCTGGTTAGATGGCATCTATTCAGCATTCCGTTAGTCAATTTTAACGCCATCTGATACTCCGTTATAGTTTCAGACGAAAGTGGATAGATTTGTCACATAACATTCCGATTTTTGGAGATTCCGTGTATTTCGATAGTTGTGGATATATTTGTCACAAACCAGATAGTTGTGGATATACAACTGTATTTTGCTTAATTTTTTTCTCTTTTAATCCATGTCATTTAGTGGGGTCAGAAACACGCCAACTAAGCATCCACCGTCTGTCCAATATCAAGTTAACTGACGGAGTTAACGGAGTGGACAGAAATGGATATTTCGTGTATTTTGATAGAATATTTGTCATAAACCTGATAGTTGTGGATATACAGCTGTATTTTGCCTTAAGAAAATATGAAGCATGTTTGATATTATTTCTGGGCTAAATTACATATTTGGTGACTCAAATTACTTTAATCTTTCACATTTGCCACCCAAATTATTTTTCTTTCTTATTCCCCACTAACTTTACGAATCATTTCACCGTAGTCACCGACCGTTAGTCTCCGTTAACTGCATTAGTTTTTTGATGACATGACAAACAGACCACTCACTAGACCTTTAAGTTAATGATATGTTAATTTTAAAAAATTATAAAAATTAAAGAAGGCAAAGTTCTTGGCCCACCTTCCCCTTCCCCTTCCCCTTCCCCATCTTCTACCTTTATCTTTCTCTTCCCCGACGTCAACCTTCCGCTGCTGCAACTAGCATTGGTTTTGTTTAATTCCTTTCTTTCTTCCCTTCCCATCTGAGCCCCCTTCATTTTCATTTGATGCCTGCCAACCCAAGAACACCCACCCTAGAGACATATCCTCCTTCCACCTCAATTTCATCCTTGTAAGTTCTCTCTCTCTCGACAATCTCTGCCGATCCTTTCCCTGTGAAAATGAAGGCGATCTCCGTTGATCAATTACCTAGTTGCAGCGGCTGCTTCCACTATGAGATTGATTCTTGTGAGGTGAATTGGAGGGGGAGAAGACATGGTTTGAAGGGTCGACTTAGGAAGGAGCAATGAGGTTTGGATGGGGCTGGCAATGAGAGAGGGCGGAAGGAGGAGAATCGAGAGATGGGTTTTGGTGATCTGCGGAACAAGGATATGCGAAAAGGCGAGAAAGACTAAAGTGGTGCTGGGGAGAAGATTTAAGAGCCGCAAGGCAATCCATTTCTGCGACGGAAAGAAAAAAAGAGATAGAGAGTGAGAGATGGAAAGCAGGAGTTAATTGATTTGTGAGAATGCCAGGATTGTGGTTTTTGACGGTGACAGAATTATGAAGGATTGTTGCGTCTATGTGTGGATGAATGTTTAGATCGACAATCTCTGTCGTTCTTTTCCCTTTTGAAAAGGAAGGTGGTCTCCATCGATCCTTTCCCTAGTTGCAGCGGTGACGGCGGCGGAGAGAGAGAGAGAGAGAGAGAGAGAGAGAGAGAGCTTAGAAGGACATAATTGCAGTGGAAGGAGGAGGAGTTAAGGTATCTGGGGCGGTAGCACTAATTGCAGCGGCGGCGACGTCAACGCCGGGGAAGAGGAAGATAAAGGACGAAGATGGGGAAGGGGAAGGTGGGCCCACTCCTCTGCCTTTTTTAAATTAAAATATCATTTACTTAATGGTCTAGTCAGTAGTTCTGTTTGCCACGTCATCAATAAACTGATGGAGTTAACGGAGTCTGACGGTCGATGACTACGATGAAACGATTCATAAAGATAGTGGCGAATAAGAAAGAAAAGTAATTTGGGTGGCAAATGTGAAAGATTAATGTAATTTGAGTGAACAAACGTGTAATTTAGCCATTATTTTTGAGAGAGCTCATAACGCGAAATGACTTGTAACTCGACCCGAAACCGATTGGGTTGGGTCAATATTTGACTCGAAATCAGCCAACCAAACCTGACCTTACCCGTAACCGGAGTCCCCGACTCGAAATTACCCAACCCGACCTGATTTCCACATCTAACCAAAATGCTCCCTATCCCACACTATCAGTTCCACCACAACCTCTCACTTTTTTTCATTTTTTTACTCCGGCTGTCCTGCAAAAGGAAAGAGTAGAAAATGGAGGAAGACGGTTTTTTAACGAAACGTTGCTACTAGTGGGAGGAGTTGAAAGGAAAAAAAAAGAAACTGCTTTTGTTTTTACTGTGCTGACGTGGACTCACGATTTTAGTTTAATGCTGATGTGGCAGTGGTCTAATTCTCACACCCTTTTAATATTTTGATAAATAGATATAGATAACTAAAGAAGAAAAATTCTATTATGGATCGGTTTGAGTTGCTCGAGTTTTAGAATCCAGAACCCTGGACCAACCCAGACAATGGTTGGGTCTTTATTCTAGCACCCTCATCCACCACCCTTTTGATTTGGATTTTCTCGGGTTTCGGGTTTGTTCGGGCCAGTAGCACGGGTGGAACGGGATATGGGACTTTGTTCACCTCTAGTTGGAAACTTGGAATCATCAGCGATCTAGTGGTTCAATGCTCTTTTCAGCAAATTAGTCTCATTCGAGACTTGTTCGCTTTACTCTCCCCCGATTTAGGGTGGATCACTCCTATTTTCAGATATCTTAATAATGGATTGCTGACACACGAACCATGATAAATATCTGGGGTTGCCCCCTCTGGTTGCCAGGTCCAAAATGGCCACGTTCAGATATTTGGAGGAGAAACTCTTGGAGCGACTTCAGGGGTGGAAGCAACGGACGTTATCCTGGGCAGCTAAGAAAACTTTGATTAAGTCCATAGCATTGGCCCTACCCTTACATGTTATGTCATGTTTCAAGCTTCCCCTCTCTCTATGTCGACTACTTGATAAACATGTGGCACATTTTTGGTGGGGGGGGGCTGACGATGGCCATCCCAAGGTTCGATGGGTGTCCTGCGGAATGTGTGCCGGAGTAACCATGATGGGGGATGGGATTTCGCCAGTTTGAGCATTTCAACCAAGCTCTTTTAGCTAAGATTGGCTGGCGTATTCTCAATGAACCTCAATCCCTCCTTCCCCAGGTATATAAAGGGAAGTACTTCCCTCAAGATTCATTTCTAAGCGCGATGGCTAGATCACGCCCCTCTTGGGGGTGGCAGAGTATCCTCTATGGGCAACAGTTATTGAAGATGGGTTTAAGATGGCAGGTTGTAATGGCCAGTGTCCAGTCTGCTGGAATGGCCCGGAGACGATGGAACATCTATTTCTATACTGTCCGATTGCGCTGGCTCTCTAGGACTATTCAGGGCTGGATTACTTGGGAGAGGGTTTGCCTCGGCACACCTTTTCGTTATTCCTCAAACGTCAATTGGCATTGATCCATCAGCCCTCGCTGGTTATGGTTGTTGTTGCCATCCTTTGGAGGATCTGGCAGTCTCGTAATTGGGTTGTCTTTGAAGGCAATCAGTTTGAGATCCCCTCCCTCATGCGATAATTTAACCAACAATATGAGGAGTGGATGGGATTGCCAACAGATCAGGTGCCTAGGGTGTCGTGTCCGATAGTTCAGCTAGCAGCTCAAGTGGGTGATTCACGTTTGGTTTGTATGTGGGATGGGGCCACTAGGAGTGGGTCGCATTCGGCTGGTGGGATGGTTATCCTAGCTCCGGGGCGGACAATACTTCTAGCGAAGGGGGTTCAGTTTCCTCATATGGATGAGCCTGCTGTGGTGGAGTTGCTGGTGCTTTAGGAGGCTATTATTTGGTGTTTGGAGTATGGCTTGTCTGAGGTCCGATTTGAGGGTGATGCCAAGGTGATTATTGATAAAATTAATCAAGCAGACACAAGGGACAAACAGTTGGGTGCTGTGCTGGAGGAGATAGGTCATTATTTTCGCGACCAGCCTGGGTTTAGTGTGCGATTTGTAGGTCGGGAGAACAATAGGGTAGCTCGTTCGGTAGCTAGAAAAACCCTCTCTTTGTATCCGACTATGTGTAGCTCCTTTGATTTCTGCGCCTGGCTGGTTTCCAGTATGTATCAATCTTTTTAATAAATATGTTTTGAAAAAAAAACACACACACGAACCAACTGTTCGAAACTTTGATATTTTGAAATTGTATCTGTGTTGTATGTTAGAAATTGTTTTTAACGACTCAGGTATTTTGGGCAAAAATTCCTTTTCCGAGCCGATGTGCACTATTCTTCATGGAAGAAGAGAACACGTATGTGGTTTGCAACAAAATACCCCCCACCCTCTTTATGCGGTGGGCCGGAAATGAAAATTGATTGAAAAGGACAAAAGTAGCAATCTGCATCAACAAATTAAAACCAAGACAGATGTTGACAAGTTGTGGCTCGACATCCATAATTGTGTATGGCATTGGCATGTCGGCAATAGTACAATCCTTTTGGATATCTTACAGCAGAAAATTCCAGTCCATACACTGATATTACTGAAACGATGCCTCATTATCTTTCAGAGTTCGGTCTCAAGTTCTGCTCTAATAATCTCATCGCTCTAACAGACTGACCTATGGCGATTTGACCTAACTCTAGAATACCATCGTCCGTTCGACCAATGTAGAAACACTTGTGAGCAGTGGCGTCGGAATCGTCGAAACGAAAACGTGACCTGACATCGTCGGATTGCCAGTGAAGAGAAACGCAGCCTGGGGAGAAAGGAAATGAAGGTACTTAGAGCAGTGAGCTAACGTTGCAAGCTGCAAACCACCTTCGCTATTGGAAAAGAACGATCAAAAGAAATCAATTGCAAAGGTGAGTGTAGTAACGAAGGAGGAAGACAAGAAATTACACGGAGCAAAGACGGAAGATGAAGGAAGGAATAAAAATGAATGGACCGAGAAATAGAGAGAAAAGTTTACCCAGACGGATAAAGATTATGAGACAAAATCTAAAGAAGTAAGAATCCCTCACTAAAGAAAGGAGTCCAAAACGTTAAATTTTTTAAAGTAGAAAGTTTACCGTTGTTTACTTCGTGAACTTGAAAATGAAGTTTTTGATAAATTTTTTGTTTTGAAAAATTATGAAAATATGAGGGTTTCGAGTTCATTATGTGTTAGAGCTAGTTAATAGAGTTGTAATAACATATTGATTGGAGAATGAAATTATAAAAATTGAGTCTTGTCGTAGCTTAGTTAATTAATTAATTAACTTTTGTATGTATTAATTAATTAATATTTGAATATTGTGGAAAGATGTGTTCCTTCAGAAAGGTAACCTCTCTTTTTTCTATGAAAAGATGTGTTCTTTCGGAAAAGATAACTCTCTTTTCCAGTGAAAGGATGTGTCTTTCCAGGAAAGGTAACTATCTTTTCATGTGAAAGGATATGCCTCTTCGGACGGTAACTACTAGTTTTCACAAGTATAAATAGATGACTGTCCTAATTCTTTTTCATAAGAGAGAATTCTTCTTCTTCTGGTTTCCTTCTCTATTTCATAAACACAAAAGTATGTAAGATTGCTGCTTCCAGACTTTGAATTGAAGGGACTCCTGGGGGTGGTTCTACCAGCAATTTGCAGTGAGGGCAAATAACACTCTTAGGAGGGTGAATCATTCACTCTTTCAATCCGATTCTTTCCTATCATTTTTCTAACATTATGAACTTGGAAACACTATTGTTTGTTTCATAGACTTCATGATGGATTTTGTTAATTCTATTTGTAGGTATGAAGTGAAATTGACCTTTATTGCTTTTATTATTATGAGAAGAGAAAGAAAATGGCAGTGGTAGGTTGTTCACAAATCATTAACTTCAAAGTTGATGATAAATTCTCAATTAAATGAGTAAAATTTAAATTTTCAAACTCGTGGAGTCCATGAATGCAGGCCTTTAAAATCTACCCTTAATACTTAAACTAAATAATAAAATTTGAACAAAGCACATGATAAATCCAAATTGGTAGACAAATCATCAAACAAAAACCCTTGAAGAGACGAAGGGACGCTAAGAACTGATAGTGTCTTCGAAGCCGACGTGCAGTAGAAGAGAACACGAGTTACATCTTCATTGGCTGCATGTTTGCCACTGTACCATGAAACAAAAAAATCTTCCCCATATTTTCGTTCAATCATGTCTCCCCTATTATTTTCTTTTTCTTTATGCAGTGGGAAATAATTGGTCGACCAGGACATAAAGTAAGAAACTAAACCAGACAGGTGTTAGCAATTTGTAGGCTCAGACGTCCTTCTGCATGGCATGTTGCGAATGCAATCCTTTTTGGTATCTTACATCAGAGATTCTCGTCCATACACAGGCCGGCAGGCATCACTGGTAGACCTATACCTTTTATCAATTGCCAAGCAAATCTAATTTCATTTCTGATTTTCAGTTGTTTGATTTTGATGTCTCCGATTTATATAAGGTGGTCTACTAAAATGCTTTGGTCTAAAAAAAATTAAAATACTGTCCAAATAGCATTAAAAATATTCTAAAAAAAATACTAATTTAAACAATTACCAAACAAATCCAAATCAATATGACAAAATATACAGAAATTATTATGTAAAACATAAATGAGTATGGGTCATTTTCATTCCCAAACCCATTGCATGTGTCTAATCCTTCCTTACACCTTCACAACCTCAGATTTGTACCTAATTACCCTCTACACTTATCCACTAACTTTCGTTGGGAGTTTAGCAGCTTGTCTTGAGTTATAATGCGATCATGAATAACCTGCCACATCAACAACACATAACTGAGAATTATCTTCCTGCTCAAAACCAAGTGATTCCATTCGACTGCACTTGCATGGGGCATGTAGGAGTTCCATACTTTAGTAACCGAGTAGTTCCCCATTATTTCTCCATTCCACTTGAGCTCACACCCTGAACCAGTAACGAACAGACTTGCATTCGCTCGGCACTTAAAGAATCCTCTTCCAAATCCAAGATCCCTCTAGGATTGCTTTAGGTCCCATAGAGATCGACCTTTAACTCTGTACTTATGAATCCAGGCAACCCACAAGGAGTCTCCTTCTGCAAGAACATCCCATAAGTGCCTAGTCACACAAGCTGTATTCCAAAGGACAAATTCGTTGATGCCTAGCCATCCTTCCTTCTTCGGTCGAGTAAAAAAAGACGAGGCCACAATAGCCCTAGTCCTTATAATTTTCCTCAGTTATGCCCCAAAGGAACTTGTTACATAGTGCTTCAACTTTCTTGATTACATAGGATGGCAGTAAGAATAGAGGTTCACCCATAATATTGTAAAATGCTAGGGAGAACAGATGCATATGATACCAATTGAAGTTTTCCAGCAAGACTCAATGATTTAACCCTTCAACTCTTTATTCTGACAATAATCTTGTCAATCAATACCTTACATTCACTTTTTCTAAGCTTCCCTGTAATTAGTAGGACCCCAAGATAACGAATTGAAAGAGTTCCCTAAGGGAACACAGTATAACCTGAAATAGCATTCATCTCTTCTTACTTATCCCTCCACAAAACAACTGACACTTAAGGTTACATATTTCACATCAGACCAAGAATAGAAGTGATATAACAGCCGGCTTATACCTATTTCAAGCTTCTAGTTCATACTTATGTGATGAAAATTGGAATTGGCCTTTGCCTTCTCTATTATTTACTTGCTCTTACCCTAGTTAGAGGTGACAATTGGATTTGATCGTGGATTGATAGATTCATGGATCAAGTGGATTGGATCAAATGAATTGATGGATTTATAGATTGGATCAAGTGAATTGGTGGATTGATCCATATATCCAAATGACATCTAACCCTTGAATCAATATGTAAATTTTGAAAAATTTGGGTAAAAAATGTCATGATTAAAATTTTTAGGTATCAAAACATAATTTTCCAATGATAGTTTCGCATAAAAAAAATCAAATTTTGGGTACCAAAATGTAAAATAAAAAAAAGTATAGGTACTAAACCGTAGTTTGCCACTTGTATCCAGGATCAATCCATGAATCCACCAATCAAATTGGATTTGAATCAAATGGATTGGATTAGTTGAATATTTTAGTGGTTGGATTGGGTTGGATTGGATTGAATTGGTAGATGTGAAATCCTGAATGGAATTAGGGTTTCAAGGAAGAAGGAGAAGAGCCGAGGAGGAAGAAGATAAGATTGAGTAGGGTTATTGGAAGAGGAGGCTCAATGCCCGCTCTGGACTCACTGGTCCTTCATTTATATACAACGGTTATCTGCTAACCTCTATACAAAACCACCAGTCACAAGGCGACAGGTGGCTAAGACCACTGATAAATAATAGCGAATTAGTTTAAGGAAAAAATGATTGTGCATAAGAAAGCTGTACAAAGATATTCACAAAAGAACTCCACAACTTCCAAACCATTGCACTTCAGTCCCTCTCATTCTTTAGTGTTCTTCATCTACCAGTGCAGCGGTTCTTCAGCCAACCACTGCTTCTCTAGTAACTAGTGCAGGACTAGGAGGTATTCTTCACACACCCCCTTAAGCTGGCAAGTACACATTGTGTACTACCAGCTTGCTAAGTAAGAATTGGAATCTCTCAGATGCAAGGCCTTTAGTGAAAAAGTCTTCCAATAGTACATCCGTTCTTACATGCTTCAATGCAATCAATCCATATTTCAATCTCTCCCTTGTGACATTACAATCTACCTCAATATCTTTTGTTCGGTCATGGAAAACTGGATTTTCCGCAATATGAATGGCAGCATTACCTTGAGCCACTAAACTTCACAACACAGTTGTGACATAGCTTTGTATTCTGCTTCAGATGAAGACCTGGATATTTTCGTTTGCTTCTTGCTTTTCCAGGTAACCAATGAAGATCCAAGGAAGGTGCAGTATCCAGTGACTGATCTTGTATAAGGGCAAGTAGCCCAGTCTAAATCTGAATGGACTGAAATTTTTTTCAATGTGGTTGATGATGAAAAGAACAAACCCTGTCCAGGATTACCTTTGAGATATCTGATAATTCTTTGTAATCCCTATAGATGTGCAGTGGTTGGCTGTGCCTGAAACTATGACAACTATTTAATAGGAAAACCTATATTTGGTCGAGTTGTAGTTAAATACTGTAACTGTCCCAACAGTTGTCTGAAACCACTTCCATCTGCCAAGGGTTCACCATCATCCAGTGAATACACCACCTTTTGACTCAAAGGAGTTTTAGCAGGTTTGGAATCCAAGAACTGGGAGTTAGCTAGTAATTCCAGATAATACTTCCTTTGTGAAACCATAATACCTGAACTTGATCGAGCAATTTCTAGGCCAAGGAACTATTTCAACTCTCCCATATCCTTAATCCTAAAGGCTTGCTTAAAATGCTTCTTTAACTTAATGATCAGATCCATATTGTTACCAACAATGATTATGTCATCAACATAAACAACCAAAACAACAATAGAATCATAAACTGCATATCCGAACACTAAATTATCAGCATGGCACTATGTGAAACCTGATTCAACTAAGAAAGTCTCTAACTTAATGAACCATTGTCGACTTGCTTGCTTCCGGAGTAAACATGATGGGGGGATGGGATTTCGCCAGTTTGAGCATTTCAACCAAGATCTTTTAGCTAAGATTGGTTGGCGTATTCTCAATGAACCTCAATCACTCCTTACCCAGGTATATAAAGGGAAATACTTCCCTCAAGGTTCATTTCTGAGCGCGATGGCTAGATCACGCCCCTCTTGGGGGTGGTAGAGTATCCTCTATGGGCGACAGTTATTGGAGATGGGTTTAAGATGGCAGGTTGGTAATGGCCAGTCGGTCTCTCTTCTCCACTCTAACTGGATTACTAGGTACCAGCTCGATCCCCCTTGCTATAACCCCCTTGATTCTGCTAGAGGGGGGTGATCCCGTGGTGGCGGAGGTTATTTGTGAAGGTTAAGGTCGGTGGTCTGATGCTAAGCTAAGTCTATGGTTTGACTCGCCTACTTGCAGAGCCATTAAGACTATTCCGCTTCCGCGTCGGAATGTACCTGACAAGCTTATTTGGCATAACACGGCAGATGGAGTTTTTCGGTTAAGTCGGCTTACCATCTGGCTGTTGATTTGGATAGGAGGAGGGGTGGATGGCGTTCCAGGGCTAGTTGGATGGATAAGCCGAGTTGGATCAGGGTGTGGGAAGCTAAGATCCCTCTGAAGCTGAAGGTCTTTGTCTGGCAAATTCTTAATCGTGCTCTGCCTACTACGGAGGCGCTCATTAAGAAGAAGGTTCTTGTGCTACCGCGGTGTCCAGTCTGCTGGGATGGCACAGAGACGATGGAACATCTATTTCTGTACTGTACGGTTGCGCGGGCTCTCTAGGACTATTCAGGGCTGGATTACTTGGGAGAGGGTTTTCCTCGGCACATCTTTCCGTTATTCCTCAATCGTCTGTTGGCGTTGATCCATCAGCCCTCGCTGGTCATGGCTGTTGTTGCCATCCTTTGGAGGATCTGGCGGTCTCGTAATTGGTTGTTTTTGAAGGCAAGCAGTTTGGGATCCCCGCGCTCATGCGACAATTCAACCAACAATATGAGGAGTGGGTGGGATTGCCAACAGATTAGGTGCCTAGGGTGTCGTGTCCAATAGTTCAGCTAGCAGCTCAAGTGGGTGATTCACGTTTGGTTTGTATGTGGGATGGGGCCACTAGGAGTGGGTCGCATTCGGCTGGTGGGATGGTTATCCTAGCCCCGGGGCGGACAATACTTCTGCAGTTTGCAAACCTTCCCTTTTAATTCAGGTTTCTTACGCAGTCCAGGTGGTAACACCATGAAAAATTCATCATCTAATTCCCCATGCAAAAATGCATTACTCACATCCATCTGATGCAATATCCACCCCTGACAGCCGCAACTCCCAGCAGAAGTGTAACATAATTTAATTTGGCAATTGGAGAGAATGTATCTTGGAAATCTATGCCTGGAACTTGAGTGTAGCCTTTGGCCATAAATCTAACTTTGCATTTGTCAATGGTTCCATCATGATGAAATTTTGTTTTAAAAATCCACCGACAACCAATGGGGGTTTTACCATCAGGTTTATCAACAATGATCCATGTCTAGTTTTGATCCAGGGCTGCAAGTTCATCATTGACTGCAACCTCCCAGTAACCTTCTTTCATGGCCTCTTCATAAGATTTGGTATTCAAAGAAGAGGAGATGTTTAAGAAGAAAGTCCTGTAGTTATGAGGGAGATATTGATAGGAAATATAGTTAGAGATGGGGAAAGGAATATCAGGTAATGAAATAGGAGTCTTGGTATCCTATCCTAGGTGGTATATTTGGAGATAGGCAAACTGCTTGTGTACTCTATAAGATTTTGTAAGAGCAATAGATACTGGTGAAATAGCCTGTGATTGATCAGGTGAAGCAGCAGGGGAATTTGGAAGTGTTGGAGAGGAAAAAGGAATGGGTGAAGATGGATATGTAGGTAAAGGTTGCTATCTAAGATGAATCAAAAGGCGAATGAGGAATGTAGTCAAGATCAGTGGGATCCTGAGGTTCAAGATATAAGGGAATTGATAGACCATCATTTGCACATATTTTGACAACCATTCTTGAACAGTTTGAGAGTCGATTCTCGTGTTTTAGGCCAATTTTATGCTAGGTTGTTCATTTATGTCATATTTCATGACTTGGCGTGGATATGGATGCATGGAAACGAGTTTCGGGTCGGAAAGTGGAAAGTTAGAGCTAGAGGAGCTGTCAGGCAAAAATACCCGGTCAGGTATTGAAATCCCCGACCGGTTAAACAAGGAGGAAGGACCGGGGAAAGACGTTTCGGGGCCCCGACTAGTAGGGATGGCAATGGGGCGGGTTTGCTTAAACCATCCCCATACCCATCTTCAAATACCCAAACCTATACCCGCCCCATACCCATGCGGATGAATATTTTACAAACCCATCCCCATACCCGTGGGTTTCGGGTACCCATGGGTAATACCCATACCCGTAATCCAACATTATTATACCTAAAACTTACAAGAAAAGTTCTAATTATAACTCTAAACGAACATATTATATCATGAAGTCAACAAAACACAGTCATTTTTTTAATATGGTTCAAAGATTATGATCCTAAAATATCCATTAATACATAATATAGAGTATAATATTTTTCAAATTATTATGTTCTAACTATGATACATCTACTAAATAATAATTAACTAACATAATCTTGTTGACAAGGTGGAAAGTGAAAGAGTGGAATGGGAATTGAGAGAAATGAATTAGATTTTGATTAAGGTGGTCACTCAATTGCATTTCTACTATTTATTTTCTCAATTTATCCTCATCATCATTGATAGATTATAATTTGATGCACATATTTTTTTATATATGAAGAAATTATCTTGGTGGGGCGGGTATGGGGATGGGTATGTGGCGGGGGAGGCTAAAACAATACCCGCCCCATACCCATCAAACTTTTTTGCGGGTTTTACCCATATACGCCCCATACCCGGCCAAAGCGAGGATTCCCCGCGTTGACTGGGTCGGGGGCGGTCAGATACCCGCGGCCATGGGTTTATTGCCATCCCTACCGACTAGAAGGCTTAAATACCCGATCGGGTATTTTGAACCTTGATCTAGTATTTCTCCTTTCCCACTGTGCTGCGTTTCAAAATACCCGGCTGGTCACCTGAAATACCCGACCGGGTATTATGGCTGGGTATCGCGAGCTGCCCTTTTGAAGGGAAGAAAGCCTCTTTTAAGGGGAGATCCGATTTTTAGAGAAAGAAAGCAGAAAACCTAGATAGAGCGAGGAACGTAACTTCCAAGCACCTGAAATCGATCTTCAACACCATTGGAGCTCGGTGGAAGCTTGGAGAAGTGCTAATTGACTACCAGAAGTGAATTTTCATCCTTCACTGAATGATTTCCGCATCTGAAGCAGATTTCTCTTCTCTCTCTATGGAGTAAACTCTCTCAATCACCTGAGTATGAAGAACCCTAGATTTGCATGTTAGGTCTGGTTGTATGAACCCAAGTACAAGTTCTTTGATACTGATTATATTCAATTGAGGCATGATTTTCTGAATTGCATGAATCCTGATTAAATTCCTGTAGTTCCTGCTTTGACCTAGAAAGATAATATCCGCATAGGTTGATAGAGCACCCTTAATTGAAGGTGGTGAATTGACAACTTTAGTCAAGGAGTCGGTTCACTATTCTGTACTGGATTAACTCCAGAAGAGGAGGATTGGCACGTTAGGGCCTCAGTTTGTTTACTCCGGTGGAGGTTAGTCACCCGCTGGGGATTCATATTGAGAGGGTCTGGAGACCTTTAGACGAGACTTCAGACTGTCTAAGAACCTTCGGCAGTATAATTATCATTGAAACTGGACTGGGTGAATTACAACTTGGCTTACTGCAATCTAGGGCGAACCATATCTGGGTGACCTCTCTCGAACTTGGAACACAACATTTACTGCTTTTTTTGTTAGTTTAGTTGGAAATTCACTACAGTTGAACCGCTAAATAATAAGAATCTCACAGAGTAGTCATCACACCTAGGACCCAGGTTGACATTTAAACCTAAACCCGCTATACTACGCATTAGTAGGTGGTTACACTTGGCCACTTTCTAGTGTGGCCGTACAAGCGAGTCGGGAATGAATTGTGAAGAGTCTTGGATAAGGGTAGAATCAGAAAGGATAGGGTAATTTGGACTTGAGCTTGCTGGAGTGCTGCTGTCATGAATGGCATTTTTGTAGGGGAAAACTGTCTCATGAAATGCTACATCTCTAGAAGTAACAACTTCATTGGTATCCGGATTGTATAGTCTATAGTCTTTCACTCCAAACTCATACCCAACAAAGATGCACCTGATTGATCTGGAAGCTAGTTTAGGTTTGTGTGGTAACACTGAGGTACCATATGCCAAACAATCAAAAACCTTGAGGTTTGAATAATCAGGTGGAACACCATAAAGGACTTCGAAAGGTGTTTTGTTTGAAAGGATTGGGGAAGGAAGTCGATTAATCAGAAAAGCAGCATGGAGAACAAAGAAACTCTAGAAGATGACAGGTAAGCGAGATTGAAATCTCAAAGCCCTAGATACATTAAACAAATGTTGATGATTCCTTTCCACTCGTCCATTCTGTTGAGTTGTTCTTACACAACTCATTTCATGGACGATTCCCTGTCTCTGGTAAAAATCTTTCAAATGAAACTCCTGGCCTTGTTAAGATCTCACAATTTTGATTTGTTTGTTGATTTGAGTTGCAACAAGAGCATGAAAAGAATAAAGAAGATATCATGCTTTTGACCTAGTTCTTGTGAGATAAATCAAAGCAGATATACTACAGTCATCAATAATTGTGAGAAAGCAAACAAATCCATCAAGAGAAGGGTATCAACCGGGCCCCAAATGTCTATATGTATCATATCAAAAGGTTCTTTGCTAATGGAATTGCTCCTAACAAAAGGGAGTCTTTTCTGTTTAGCTAATTTGCAGACTTCACATTCTGAAACTGTACTGGTATCTACTTCTTGTGTTGTTTTTGTATTTCTTTTAGCTTGGAGAGTGAAGGATGTCCAAGTCTACTATGCCAAAGATTAAAAACTTGTGGAGAGGTGGTGAAGGGTCTTGATGTCTGGGAATGATTAAAAAAAGGTAGAGCCCTCTATCTACTCGGACCAAACCAATCCAATCCTCAGTTGAGAAATGAGGTATTGAATAACACAAAAATCAGAAAAAATAAGTGAGACTGAGAATCATGTGTCAACTTGCTTACAGAACAAGGTTGTAAGTAACAGAAGGAACACAAAGGGCATTGGTTAATAGCAAACCGCATGACAACCTAACTATACCTATGTGTGTGACTGGGATTTGTTCTCCATTATGAAGGGTGACAAAAATACCCTCTATTGGTTTATACTTAAGGTAGTAATTCACAACGTAAATGATGTGGTCACTAGCTCTTGTATCTAGGACCCAAACATGTTTAGTTCCATTTATTCTTGTTGATATAACATGTGTACCTGCCATAGAAGTGGAAGGTCGATTCAGAGTAACTGAATGTCCAGCAAGAACAGTAGGTGACAGTGGTGGTGATGGAGAAGTCTGTTGCTGCTGCATCATTACTTTCAGTGTAGTGAAATCTTCCATGGCAGTAGACAGCCATGCAAGAATGGAATGAGTGTCATTGTGGCTGCTTCGTCTTCAACTTATAACAATCCTTAATCACATGATTTTTCTTTATGCAGTAACACAAAAGAGCTCTTGATTTGGATCTGACTGAGGAGTTGACTGAGACCTAGGGTATTGCCTCTGAGGTTAATTGGACCTTGCTGCGAAGGCAGTGGATCAGATCTGTAGGTTTGTTTCCAACCAAACCATTACCCTTCATCTACCTTTCCAGTTGAATGACAGACTTATAAACTGAGTCAAGGTTAGGCAAAGGTTCCGTCAGAAGCATTTGAGTCTTGACCATTTGGTAGCTAGGTGATAACCCCTATAAGAACTTGATGACTCTGCCATTTTTTTCTATACATACATACAGTTTCATAAGTCTTGGAAAGATAAAAACAAAAAGGAATTGGAAGATAGGAATCCAATCCATCCCACAAAACCTTCAGATTTGTGTAGAACTGCCTAACAAATTGATTACCCTGGTTGCAAATAGCTAAACGACCTTGTAAATCAGCTATTCTAATAGAATCTCCTTGACCAAACTTCGATTTCAAGTACCTCCAAGCTTCACTTGCAGTTTTGATTTTCATAAAACTAGGTCTAATATTAACATATACAGAACTCCTAATCCTACACAGAATAGTTTCATTAACTCTCACCCAAGTAGAATGTAAAGGGTTGTTACCATCTGGAGGCAGCAGAGACCCATCGATGAAGACTATCTGCTTTTTGGTTCTTAGTGCCTCCTCATGAATTCTGACTCACACGAAACTACACCAAAATTAATCCCAACTAGAGCCCGAGTTTTTAAACTCTAGTCGGGTGCAGTATAGGGCAAGTATTTAAAATGGCAACCCGGGCCGGTCCATGTACCCCCTACTTCAATCGTTTAGGTTGTTATCTAGCAAAACGGTCTTGGGTTTAAAGCTATGAAAACTACAAATGAAAACAATCAAGGAAAGTAAATGAAGAAAAATTCTAACTAACGGAGCTTCACCTAGAAGTTGCTTCCCCCTAACTAGCTACCATGACTCGTTGGATTGAATGGAGTCGTGTGGCGTAGGTGGTTGTGAACCGCGAGGGTGCGAAACTAGTGATCGATTTGTCACGGAATCAGTTCACTAACGATCGATTTGTCATGGGATCGATCCACTCACCAAGTGATCCATTTGTCACGAGATGAATTTACTGGAGATCGATTTGTCACGGAATCGATCCTCTCACTCAGTCTCTAGGGGTTGCCTATGTCTCTCCCTCAAACCGGAGTTTGAGAGGTTTAATCACAACCAACCTAGATGAAAACTTGAGTCAAGGGGGATGCTCATCTCTAACATAGATAGTAGGCACAAAGTGCCCAGGAAAACCATCAAGCCTACCTAAAAAGGTGTGGTTTTCCTCTAATCTAGGTTAGGCAAGCACACAAGATTTGGAAAGCACAACTAAGCACAATCACCATGAAGACACCTCTAATACTCAAATTGATGGAAACCCATACAAAATCATTCAATCTAAATAAGTAATTACAAAGTATTAGTTAGGGATCTACAACACCCAAGAGAAAAGAGTGAGAACGATGTTACCTGTCATTGTGAATGTTGGTGATCGGGAGCGGAGGGCATGTGAGATCCGGAAGAGCAAGGAGATGGCAAAACACCACCAAAATCTCTTCATTGATCGTCTTATTGAAAGGAAACGAGATGCAAACCGTTGATGGTTGGGTTGCCTCCCACCAAGCGCTTCTTTAACGTCGTGAGCCGGACGGTTGTTCTTCAAGTTTCGGTCCACCAAAGAACTTCCTTGAAGTTGAGGTTCTCATCGGTGAGATGAAATCTCAAGTCACGAGCATTGGACGAGTCCATGATTGAGGGCTCGTGAACTTGAGTTCTTTGAGGCTCCACCCACGAGACCTCTCCTTCTTTCCTTCTTCCTTCTTCTCCTTGCCCCACACCATATTGTGCAACCTCGATCGACTTCCATCGCATCCACCAAGAGGGATCGATGATGGTTTGGCCTTGGCTTGGCAAAGAGCTGCAAAACGGATCCTTCTCCAAAAGTGCATCGAGGTCGGGTGGAAAGCTTTCATACCCTCGTAACTTGTGGATGCTTCATCCACTCCGACCTCGTCTTCATCTTGGACGCCACTTGCTCCTTCTACTTTATCTTCAACCTCCCTTCCTTCTCCTTCAATTTCCTCCCCTTGGGAACACTCGAGATCTTCCCACTCTTCGATGCTTTCTTCCTCCTCTTCAACCTCTTCTTTCTCCTTCCCTTTCATTTCCATAAGCATTGTTTGGAGGGCAAGTTGCCATTCAAGATCATAAAAAGGGTTATCTTGCTCCTCCGCACTCGTTAGTTGGTCTTCAAAGTTGGTCTCGGGGAGGGGAAAGTGATGAGAATCGTCAATGCAACCTTCTTGTACGTCCTCACCACGGGAGATCTCCGGTGTGAGTTCGTCTTGCTCCACACGGTTTCCATTGATCGATCCTTCAACCTCATCTTTCTCCTCCAATGATGAAAGGCGATAGCTTGCACAAGCTCTTGCCACCTTCTCTTCAAGTGTCAAACCGGGAGGAGGGAGGGGTTGGAAATCCATGTCGGAGCTCGTTCTTCCAAATTTCTCATGTCTCGCCTCTTTGACTTCCTCTCTTTCTTCCAATGGTAGAAGGCAGTTGTGAGCAAGTTGTGCACATGCTTGCTCTACAAGCCCTCCTAGCCTCTCCGTGCGTCGACGGAGCTCCTCCGCCTCCTGAAGAAAGGTTGAGTCAATTGGGCTGGTGATTAGGCGGTCCATGCTAGAGCACCATTCATTGGTGCCCCAAACAAATCGCTCCACCATGAGCTCTAGTTTGCTCTTTGGCTCTGGTTGTGGAGTGGCACATGGTTTTGGGATTTGTCCCATGAAAGCCTCCATGGCCAACTCCAACTTGAATTTCACCTCGAGTTGTGGAGGGAAAGCTTCTTGATAGGTGGAAGCTTCTTGGTATCCCCATGAGCATGGTTGCTCTTCGTGGAAGGGAGGTTGGTAGTAGAATCCGGATCCTTGACTTCCCCCTTCTTGATCGTCCCATGAAGTTCCGGGGTAACCACTCTTGGGTGTTGGTGGATACCCTCACACTTGGGTGAAATCATAAGGATCCATGATCTAATACCTACAAACACAAAAACACTAAAAAGAAAAATCAAACACACACAAACCACACTTCAAGGCGAAGAGGGGTAAACAAAACACACACGAAACACAAAACAGAAACAAAAAGGCAAGATAGAAAATGATAGATTAACACTAAGCGACCTTTTCAAAATAATGGACCGTGGTTCCCCGGCAACGGCGCCAAAACCTTGACTCACATGAAACTACACCACAAATTAATCCCAACTAGAGCCTAAGTTTTTAAACTCTAGCCGGGTGCAGTATAGGGAAAGTATATAAATTGTCAACTCGGGTCGGTCCATGTACCCCGACTTCAATCGCTTAGGTTGTTATCTAGCAAAACGGTCTTGGGTTTAAAGCTATGAAAACTACAAATGAAAACAAGCAAGGAAAGTAAATGAAGGAAAATTCTAACTAAGGGAGCTTCACTCAGGAGTTGCTTCCCCCTAACTTGCTACCATGACTCGTTGGATTGAATGGATTCGTGTGGCGTAGGTGGTTGTGAACCGCGAGGGTGAGCAACTAGTGATCGATTTGTCACGGAATCAATTCACTAGCGATCGATTTGTCATGGGATCGATCCACTCACAAAGTCTAGGAATCTAGGAGAAGCAACTAGTGATCCATTTGTCACGGGATGGATTCACTAGAGATCGATTTGTCACGGGATGGATTCACTAGAGATCAATTTGTCACGGAATCGAACCTCTCACTCAGTCTCTAGGGGTTACCTAGGTCTCTCGCTCAAACCGGAGTTTGAGCGGCTTAATCACAGCCAACCTAGATGTAAACTTGAGTCAAGGGGGATGCTCATCTCTAACATAGATAGTAGGCACAAAGTGCCTAGGAAAACCAAGTGTGTCAAGCCTACCTAAAAAGGTGTGGTTTTCCTCTAATCTAGGTTAGGCAAGCACACTAGATTTGGAAAGCACAACTAAGCACAATCACCATGATGACACCTCTAATACTCAAAATGATACAAAATCATTCAATCTAAACAAGTAATTACAAAGTATGGATAATGGTGATCTACAACACCCAAGAGAAAAGAGTGAGTTTCTAGAGAGAGAAGAGAGGGATTACAAATTTGAGCTCAAGATCTTCTTCTTCTTCTTCTTCTTCTAGGCTTGAATCCTTGTCTTCAAGATCCACCCAAGCCCCCAATGATGCGCCAAGATCACTCTCTCTCTCTCTTTCTCTCACACTAGAACTCCCCTTTGGTGTTTTTGGGCAAACCCTAAAAAGGAATTGAATTTCTCTCCAAAAAACCAGCTCTCTCTCTCTCTCTCCCTGCTGTTGTCTTCATATTTGCCCGAAAGTGACCAGTTCGCGGACGTGCTGGCCAGTTCACGGCCGTGAACACCTAAACGCGTCTGCGAACTCATTCTCGTCCAAAACTCACCGCTTCACTCTCCTGGGTTCACGGTCAATAGCCCCAGTTCACGGTCTTAGAGACCGTGAACTCGCCTGGCATCAGTAACTTCGGTAAGTGCCCTGGACGCCTTGATGTTCACGGCTCATGCCTCCTCTTCACGGTCTTAGTAGACCGTGAACTGCCTTGTCCGGTCGTGAACTGCGGTTGTTTCCTGGACGCCTTCACTTCACTGTTACGGGGCGGGCTTTTCTTCAGTTTTTGCACTTTTTGACCTCCACGTGCTAGGACCTGAAATGTATCAAACAAGCACAACCTAGCGTGAAATATGTCGAGGAACGATGAAATACTAAGCTAAACGAATAAGAAATGAGGGGTAAAATGGCTACATTTGGGTCTGAATCAGATTCATTCCACACAAGATAGTTATCATCTGTGAGCTTGACTGAGAGGATTGATGTGAATGCGTTGTCTCAAGTGGACATGTAGTAGGGATTCATGTAAGGGTCTTCAAATTTAGTGTCCTGGTTCACCATTGTTCCAGCGGTGGAATCAGATGCAGCAGCAGATGTACTCATCGTGAATCAAGTGAAACAAAAGTTTGTAAGGAAGATGAGAAGGAAGTCTTGAGAAGAGAAATGGTTGATCAAGAGCAACCAGGCTCTGATACCATGTGAAATTCTTGAATGGAATTAGGGTTTCAAGGAAGAAGGAGAAGAGTTGAGGAGGAAGAAAATAAGATTGAGTAAGATTATTGGAAGAGAAGGCTTAATGCCCGCTCTGGACTCAGTGGTCCTTCATTTATATACAACGGTTATCTGCTAACCTCTATACAAAACCACCAGTCACAAGGCGATAGGTGGTTAAGACCACTGATAAACAATAACAAATTGGTAAAAAGACTATGTATAAGAAAGTTGTACAAAGATATTCACAAAAGAACTCCACAACTTCCAAACCATTACACTTCAGTCCCTCTCATTCTTCAGTGTTCTTCATCTCCAAGTGCAGCAGTTCTTTAGTTGTAGCAGAGTCTGGTCTTGCTTCTCTAGTAACCAGTGCAGGACCAAGAGGTGTTCTTCACCGTAGATTAGATTGAAAACCATTATTACAAGCTACTTGTTTTAAGATTTCATAAGCTTGAGTAGAAGTGACTATAGGTGTCAATCGGGCGGGTTCGGGTCGGGTTCAACGAGTTACAGGTTATTCGGGTTCGTCGGGTTGCGAGGTCATCGGTTCAGGTTTAATCGAGTTCGGGTTCAATCGGGTTGCGGGTTAGTTAGGTTATGGGTTCATCACGTTTGGGTTCAATCGCGTTGCGAGTTCATCGAGTTTCGAGTCGGGCGGGTTGCGGGAGGATCAGGTTGCGGGTTATTCGGGACAGCGTATCGAATTACTTACTCCTTATTTGCTACCAACTTACACATTTTATTACACTAATTTAAAATAATTTTCATATTTTTTAGACAAGTTATTTCTATCTCATATATATATATATATATATATATATATATATATATATGAATTAAAAAAAATTAGTCAAAATGTTGAATAAATTTGCAAACTTCTCATGTAATTAATCGTAATTGGTAAAGTGCACTTGCTAGCTAATCGTAATGGCGATATCAACATTTACAACCAATAGACACTATTAGCAAACCAAACAAAGCACAAATCTAAAAACAAAGAAGAAGAACACTTTTTCTTATCTCAACTTTTTTGGGTGGCAATATAGATTAATCAAAATTAAAATTCGACGGCAATATAGATCAATCCAAACAAAAATTGAGCGGCCTTTTGGAGTGGGAATGAAGAAGTTGGGCGGCAATATATATTAAACAAAAAGAAAATTGGCAGGCAATGCAATGGGAAGCAAAATTGAATAACTAAAAAAGACATGAAGTATATATATAATAAATTACAAGTTTAATTCTTAGTGAAGTATAAATTTTTTTGTTTAACAAAAAAAATATGAATCAAGGTTCATGTAAAATTTTTGCAAGTTGTTGTCAATCAATAATCCTAATTTATATCCATATGCAAAATATAGACAAGAAACTAATATTATAAACAACAGTTTATGGGAGATGAAAATTGGGCTTAATAATAAAGGAATTGAAACGTCGGTGGGTCGAATTGAGGGAATTTTCCCTCATTAGATTTTCATTTTGGTAGAGACAAATTGTAGAGGGGAACAAAATTAAATGAGAAGAATGAACAGTGTGGAGGGAAACATTGGAGAAGTGAAAAGTTGAGATGAAGATATAAAACTGAGAGGGAGGAAGTTTCCCACCTAAATGAAAATGTGGTGGGAGAATTAGTAAGTAAGATTAAGTTTCCAACTTAAATGTAAAATAATATGCAATTGAGATAGGATAACTCTTTACATTTTCTCAAATGTACTATATCAAATTAGCCATGCCTATAAGACTATAATAAGGTTTGTTGTAGAGTATAGACTATATTTTAGTCACTAAATGTTACACTCATAAATCATCATAAGTAAACATTGTGATAATCAAATTGATAATTAACTACCTCATAAACAATCATAGGTGAATATTGTAATAAGTTTTCTCTCTTCTTTCTCTTAAAAAAATGAAAATACAAGATTTTTCCCTTATTTTTCTTTCCATAAATAAAAAATATCAAAATTTCCCACCATTTTCTCTTCCTATAAATCAAATGCACCAAAACTTATTCTTTCTTTTTTTCTCAAAAATTTGAAAAATCAAAATTTTCCACGTCTTTCTCTTCTTATAAACCAAATCCCTAAAAAATATTAATCAAGTTTCATGTAAAAAAATTTCAAGTTGTTGTCAATCAATAATCCTAATTTATATCCATATGCAAAATCTAGACAAGACACTAATATTATAAACAATAGTTTATGGGAGATGGAAATCGGATTTAATAATAAATGAATTGAAACGTTGGTGGGTCGAATTGAGGGAATTTTCCCTCATTAGATTTTCATTTTGATAGAGACAAATTGTAGAGGGAAACAAAATTAAATGAGAAGAATGAAATGTGTGGAGGGAAACGTTGGAAAAGTGAAAAGTTGGGATGAAGATATAAAACTGAGGGGGGGAGGGGGAGTTTCCCACCTAAATGAAAATATGGTGGGAGAATTAGAGAGTAAGATTAAGTTTCCAACTTAAATGTAAAATAATATGCATTTGAAATAGGATAACTCTTTACATTTTCTCAAATGTACTATATCAAATAAGTCATGTCTATAAGACTATAATAAGGTTTGTTGTAGAGTATAGACCATATTTTAGTCACTAAATGTTACACTGATAAATTATCAGAAGTAAACATTGTGATAATCGAATTGATAATTAACTAAACTCATAAACCATCATAGGTAAATATTGTAATAAGTTTTCTCTCTTCTTTCTCTTATAAAATGAAAATACAAGATTTTTCCCTTATTTTTCTTTCCATAAATAAAAAATATCAAAATTTTCCACCATTTTCTCTGCCTGTAAATCAAAAGCACCAAAACTCCTTCTTTCTTTTTTCCTCAAAAAGTTAAAAAATCAATATTTCCCATATCTTTCTCTTCTTATAAACCAAAGCCCTAAAATTCTCCATTCTTTCTTTTCCCAAAACTTGAAGTACCAAATTTACCTTTCTTTTTTCTTCTAAAATTTGAAAACACCAATATTTATCACTTCTTTCTCTTTCAATAAACCAAAAGGGTTAATACGCTAGTTTGCCCCGAAATTTAGCGCGAGTGACAGTTCTGGCCCGAATTTTTCAATAAGACATTTATGTCCTCCTTTTCAAAGTAATGGACAAATTTGGCCCGGAACTTGTGTTGACCATTAAAATTGACGGTCAAACATTCTTATCATTAATGACTCAGCAAAATAGTGCTGATGTGGCTGATGATTTCACTACATCATTAAATAATTATGTATTTAATTTGATGGAAAAAATTAAAAAAAATTAAAAACAAAGCAACAAATTAAAAGAAGGACCAGAAAGTCAAAATCCCTAGTTCTTCTCTCTTTACTCTCGGCAAAGAACCCCCCGCAACACCAACCCATCCCCATTCCGCCGCCAGTCATCTTCTTTAACCCTCCGCCGCCGTGACCTCCATCTTCCGGCGACCTCCATCTTCCCTCCACCATCGACCTCCTCCGTCCAATCTCTGACTGCCTAGACGCCGCCTTGCTTGTCGTCATTTTCCAGATCTACATCGCCCTCGGAGCCATCGACGCCATCCTCCGTAGATACGTCCTCGCGCCGTCGTCGTTAGTCACCATCGGTTCCGACGGAGAAGACGAACCGCCACCAGTTGGAGCCGGCGAAGGCGACTCCGGTTCCATGGTTGTCCACGGCTACCACACTACTCTCCCTATCTCCCTCGACGAAATGCTCGTCCACTGCCGCTCCGTCGCTCATGGTGCCAAGCGCCCACTTCTCGTCGGAGACTTGCCCTTCGAGACCTACGAATCCTGCGTAGGCAGTTGATACTGCGATGCGGGTTCTGAAGGAATGTGGAATGGATGCAATTAAATTGGAAGAAGGGTCTCTGTCGAGAATTTGTGTCATTTTTTAACACAACAATTGATGCAATTGTTGTTTTATTTTTTATTTTTAATTAATAAGTGATGTGGATGATACCTCAAGCTGAGTCATTGATAGAATAAATGTTTGGCCGTTAATATTAACAGTCAACACAAGTTTCGGGCCAAATTTGTCCAATAATTTCAAAAATAGGCTATAAATGTCTTATTTGAAAATTGAAGCCAGAACTGTCATTTAGACTAAACTTCGGGCCAAACTAGGGTATTAACCCAAACCAAAACACCAAAACCCCCCATTCTTTCTTTTCCCAAAAATTTAAGGACCAAATTTTTCTCTTTTTTTTTCTCAAAACCTTGAAAACACCAAAATTTATCACTTTTTACTCTTGCTATAAACCAAAGCATCAAAACTCCCCCTTATTTCTTTCTCTTCTTTCTTTTATTAAATATACATAATTTCAACTCAATATCATTTTTTAAACTTTCCTTTATAAAATAAAAAAAATAGTTTTACTTAGTGTGACAACAAACAAACTTCATTTTGAAATTTTATATAATATATAATATAGTAATTATTCGGGTCAATCGGGCGGGTTACGGGTTAATCGGGTTCGGGTCAAATTAGTTACGAGTTTTAATCGGGTTGCGGGTTACTTTGCTCACGAGTTAATCGGGTCACAGGTCAATCGGGTTGCGGGTCGGGTGGGTTGCGAGTCGTTGAGCTTTAGTCAATTCTGGTTGAGATGGGTTGCGAATCGAATTAGTCAGGTGGGTTAATCGGGTCGAGTTCGGTTTTGACACCTATAGAAACGACTTTGTGAATGGATTTTGATTGAAAATTATAGTATTATGTTTCGATGAGTTTTTATGAAAGAATCTGAAATAGAGAACTAAGTTTGAGTGACCATTTGGCAAGTTTAGCTACGGCAGTGGGGATGGGATTAGGTGCTAACCTTTATAGGGGTTAGCACCGTGATAACTAGCAAAAATCACTACGGATTATTATAAAATCAATACAACATCTAAGCTAAATCACTACTAATTCAAACTAGTAGTAGTTTTTTTCTTGGTTAGGACGGTGCTAACTATTGTACAATTAGCACCGTAGCCGTTCCCACGGCAGTGTTGTTGCAAAAAGTTGGTTTGTCGCCAAATATTCAATATCCCAATGGCTGATGTTTTTAACCGACATTAATTTTTAATATCGTACTGTCCGACGATTTGCCAAAATCGTTATAAAACATTTAGTGTTAACTGATACACCGACCGTTTTAGTTAACTGTCGGGGTATACTTTCCGACGATTAAACCAACACTAAATGTGAAAAAATCAATGGTTAGGTACTATTTTCTTGCAGTGTTACTATTTAGTCTTCCAAGTTTGACATGAACTATGTTTAATAGAACACGAACTCATGGTGTCTTCCAAGCCGACGTGCATGTCCAACTTGGAAGGCTAAATAGGAACAACAAAAATCTTCCCTTATTTTTCGTTCAATCGTGTTTCCCCTTTTTTGCAGTGGGAAATAATTGGTGGAAAGGGACAAAAGTAACAAATTAATGTAAGACAGGTGTTAGCAATTTGGAGGCCCGACGTCCATCTTGATGCCATGATGCAAATGCAATCCTTTTGGGTATCATTAGCAAGAAACACTGATCCATACAAAGACATCACTGGTAAACCTATACCTTTCCTCTTCCTTAAATCTCATAGGTCTGATTCTCTAGAATGTGATCCATTTTCTCCTAGAGCGAATGGTAAAAAAAAATAATCATATTGATTTTACAATCAAATGTACTATATAAAATTTATTCGGTGAATTGTCAAGTAATTTTCATTATATTTCAAACTTCAAATAGTTTGATTTTTATGTCTCCATCTCATACAAGGTGGTTCACTATGGTACTTTGCTTTGTAAAACACAAAATACTACCAAAATAAATATTAAAAATACAAAAATAGTGAAAAACAATAACAATAGTTCTTCGACCATTTATTTATGATAGTAATTACATATAATATCTTTAGGATCAAAATTAAAAAAAAATTTGTAGTGGTATTTTGTAATATTTTGACTTATAATTTTCTTTATATTTATTTTCTATAAAAGATGTATTTTAACATGTCACGTTGTGCAAATAATCTTTAAGGTCTCAAAAATATTATGTCAGACACAATACACAATCCACTTATACACCGTGTCGTGCCCATACTCGTGAAATTCAGACCCAACAATGCACATAAATTATTTATAAATTATTTGTGTTCGTGTTGGACTGACTCATATATTTCGTGCTCATACTCATGTAGTGCTCTAATCGTGTCATATCGTACTAGTCCGTGGGAAGTCGGGCCGGTGTCCAGGTATATCTGCACGTTTGCGATTGTAGCATGCAACCGAAAATCTCCCCTATTATTTCGTTCAATCGCGTCTCCCCATTTTTGCAGTGGGAAATAATTGGTCGAAAAGGACAAAATTACTACATTAATGTAAGACAGGTGTTAGCAATTTGTAGGCTCAGACGTCCTTTTGCATGGCATGTTGCAAACGCAATCCTTTTGGTATCTTACATCAGAAATTATGGTGCATACACAGACCTCATTGGTGAAACCTATACCACATATGACCAATCCCCGTTCTCTCTTGTTGCACAAACAACATTCGCCAATTTTCTCTATATAAACGACCCCAACAGAGCCTACCTGAAACACACAAGGCAAGCTAACCATCTGCGAGTTAGACTGAAGTTGCCATACTACAGTTGGAAAAAAATGGCAGCCGCTTCCAAGTCCTCGATCTTCTTCCTTTTGGCTGTCTTCCTTGGTGTCTCATTTTCCAATGTGGAGGTTGGAATGGCAGCTCGCCAACTTCTCTCAGCCAAAGGCGTGCCTGTCCCTGCCGGCGTTCCTGTGTCAGTTCCATCCGTAGCAGGTGTTCCCGGCGTCGCTGGAGTTCCAGCTTCAGTTCCATCCCTAGCCGGCGTTCCATCTTCCGTTCCATCCCCAGCAGGCGTTCCGGCTTCAGTTCCAACCCCAGCCGGCGTTCCATCTTCTGTTCCATCCCCAGCTGGCGTTCCGGCTTCAGTTCCATCCCCAGCAGGCGTTCCAGCTTCTGTTCCATCTCCAGTCGGCGTTCCATCTTCTGTTCCATCCCCAGCAGGAGTTCCAGCTTCAGTTCCATCCCCAGCAGGCGTTCCGGCTTCCGTTCCAACCCCAGCCGGAGTTCCATCTTCCGTTCCATCCCTGGCAGGCGTTCCATCTTCCGTTCCCTCCCCAGCAAGCGTTCCGGTTTCAGTTCCATCGCCAACAGGCGGTCCGGCTTCCGTTCCATCCCCAGTCGGTGTTCCATCATCTGTTCCATCCCCAGCTGGCATTCCGGCTTCCGTTCCAACCCCAACCGGCGTTCCATCTTCCGTTCCATCCCCAGCAGGCGTGCCGGTTTCAGTTCCATCGCCAGCAGGTGTTCCGGCTTCCGTTCCATCCCCAGCAGGCGTTCCGGCTTCAGTTCCATCCCTAGCCGGTGTTCCATCATCTGTTCCATCCTCAGCAGGTGTTCCGGCTTCAGTTCCATCCCCAGCCGGCGTACCGTCTTCCGTTCCATCCACATCCGGTGTAAGCCACCTTGCAGGTGTTCCGGCTTCAGTTCCATCCGCACCTGGAGTTGATGGCGTTCCAGCTTCTGTTCCATCTCCAGCGGGCGTTCCTGCTTTAGTTCCATCCCCAGCAGGCGTTCCCGCTTCCGTTTCATCCCCAGCCGGTGTTCCATCCCCAGCCAACGTTCCATCTTCCGTTCCATCCCCAACCAACGTTCCGACTTCAGTTCCATCCCCAGTCAGCGTTCCATCTTCTGTTCCATCCCCAGCTGGTGTTCCCTCTTCAGTCCCGACCCCAGCAGGCTTTCCGACTTCCGTTCCAACCCCAGCAGGCGTTCCGTCTTCCGTTCCATCTGCACTAGGCGTTCCATCTTCCGTTCCAACCCCAGTACGCGTTCCGGCTTCAGTTCCATCCCCAGTTGGCGTTCCATCTTCCGTTCCAACCCCAGCAGGCGTTCCGGCTTCAGTTCCATCCGCACCCGTGGGGGCTAATCCATCGCCCGCAAACTAATTAATGAATACTACGACAGAGCCATTGGAAAAAGGCTCTGGTGAAGTCCTTTGGGCTTTGATAATGGAGGAGATCTACGAATGAATATTATGTGCTGTTTTGTTTGGTTGTTTTATTGTCATTTCACTTTTGTGTATTGCTACGTGTTTCCGCGTATGCTGAAAATGATACTTGTGCTTACGTAGGGTTTTCGTTCTACCAAAACCTACGTATATGTATGTTGTAAATATGCTAAGTGGAATAAGACTTGGAGAGTTATATCTCTTCGGTACACTTGTCTTGATTGTCGGCAAAATTATGTGAAATTGGGGTGTGTGTCGTTATTTTATTTTATTTTTTTGTAAAATTATTTTTTAATTTTGGAATTTGTTTGTGGTAATTGATAAGGCTTGGAGTTTATTTTGTAAATGGAAAATTGGTTGGATTTCGCATTGTTTTTGGGACTTGGATTTGTTAGTAGGAGAGGAGTACTGCTGTAACAGAGGGAGGACGGAGCAAAGGAAAGAATTGTTTACTAATTACTTTTTTTTTTACAAAAACTAATCATAAATTGATTGACAATGAGAAAAGATCATTACACCCTGGAGTTTAACTAGGCACGAAAATCAAAAAAGCGACACGCACAAATACAAGGCATTTATAGCCACCAAATGGGCTACCCTATTACTACTCCGACCTACAAATCGCACGAGGAAACCACCCTGACCGTTGACCAGACGAACCACCTCTTCAAGGACAGGCCCAATGCGGCTATCTCTGGCATCCGCCTGGTTAATTTTATCAATGATGACCTTGACATCCCCTTCAAATCTTGTCTCCGTGAAACCTAACTCCAAACACCACAAAATCGCTTCCCGAAGGACCAGCAGTTCAACACTTAGAGGATCATCCATATCGGGGAATTGAACACCCTTAACCATTAGGATTCCCCCCTCATGATCTTGCAAAATAATACCCCCCCCCCTCCCGAATGGGAACCTTTCCTGGTCGCTCCATCCCACATACACACCACTGAATGATGGGCCCCATTATTAGGCTGATCGGCAGGCTCAACTCCACACTGGACGACACGATCAACAGGCAGACGAGACCACTCCTGGTATTGTTGCTGAAACTGTCGCATTAACGCTGGGATCCCAAATTGTTTGCCTTCAAAGACAACCCAGCTTCGTGATTTCCAAATTTGCCAGAGGATTGCTACAACAGCCATGAAAATAGGAGTCGTATGGATGAGGCACATAACTTTCTTGAGAAAAAAAGGAAAAGTATGGCGAGGCAACCTTTGACCTACATACTCAAGCCCCGATTGATCCCAAAGAGCTCTATCCACCGGACACTCTAGAAACAAATGTTCCAAAGTTTCAGAGCCGGCCCAACAGACCGGGCACCTAGGAAGTATTTGAACATCCTTCTCAATTAAGGCCTCGGTAGTCGGGAGGATACGGTTAAGAATTTTCCAAAGAAAGACCTTCAATTTCGGCGGAAGGTGAGCATCCCAAAGCCTTATCCAACTCGGCTTATCCATCCAGCTAACCACACTACGCCACCTTCCCCTTCCCTGCTGCCTATCCAGCAAAACAACAAGATGATAGGCCGACTTAATAGTGAAGACACCATCACTCGTTTCATGCCAAATCAGTCTATCATCGATATCCTGTCGAGGCAGCGGGATTTTCCTAATAGCACGTGACGTAATTGGGCCAAACCAATGGGCCAGCTTTGCTTCACACCACGCTCCTCCCCCCTGGACCATCACCTCTTCTACCTTTGGCTCCCTATTCCCAGACAGAACACAAGGGTTGTAGACCAGGACTTGAGGGTGAAGATCCGGAATCCAACTAGTGCTAATTAAAGGAGCAGAACGCCCATTACAAATCTGCCACCGGATCCCCTGCACAAGCAACTGTCTACCGTACAAAATACTCTGCCAGCCCTAGGATGGGCGGGACTGGGGTGTCGCCTCCAAGAAAGACCCACGAGGAAAGTATTTCCCTTTGTATACTTGGGCCAGGAGCGATTGGGGGTCCGTGAGGATACGCCAACCAATTTTCGCCAGCAAAGCCTGATTAAAATGTTCAAACTGGCGAACCCTATTCCCCCCTCATGCTTACTACGACACATATTCTTCCAAGACATCCACCGAATCCGGGACTGCCCATCCTCCACCCCCCACCAAAATCTGGCTACATGTCTATCCAACAACCAGCATAACGTGAGGGAGAGTTTGAAACAGGACATAACATGCAGTGGTAGAGCAAAGGCCACTGACTTAATCAGGACTTCTTTGGCTGCCTGAGACAAAGTGCGCCTCTTCCACCCTTGAAGACGACAAAGTAGCTTCTCTTCCAGGAACCTAAACGTAGCCATCTTGGATTGGGCCACCAGCGAAGGTAAACCAAGATACTTATCCTGAACCCCCACCGCCCCCACTCAAGAGAAATATTCCTACTGAAGCACACAACAGATTTTGCCAAGTTCACCCTTTGGCCACTGAGCTCCTCATATTCATTCAAGACCTCGATCAGATTCTAACATTCCTGCACTTTACTCCTGCCAATTTTTTCTCAGCAATTGCCAGGTAGGAATCATCCGCGAAAAACATATGCGACATCCGAGGAGCAACTTTTACTCCTGTCAATTTTTTCTCAGCAATTGCCCGCCTAAGGAGAGCCGCAAACCCCTCCGTACATAAAACAAAAAGCAAAGGAGAGAGTGGGTCCCCCTGTTGAAGACCTCTAGAAGGGGCAAAAAACCTTGAAGGCGTGCCATTCATCATAACATAAAAAGTTGTGGATCGAAGACACTCATGCACCCAGGCACACCAGGTCGCGTTAAAACCCAATTTTTCCAAAACTACCAGGAGAAACGGCCACTCGACTCTATCATAGGACTTTTCCATATCAACATTTAGAGCCATGTACCCTTTCTTCCCGCGAGTTTTGATTTTCAAATAGTGCATGAACTCGTGCACTATAAGAACATTTTCCACAATCTGTCGTTCACGAATAAAAGCATTCTGACCCTCAGAAATAATTTGTGGGAGGAACAATGCCAACCGCCCTGCCATTATCTTGGTGATTATCTTGTATACAAACTGGCAAAGACTGATTGGACGCAGCTGCCTCATATTCTCAACATTATCAACCTTGGGGATTAGCGTCAGCCACGTATGATTAAAACTGCGGAGGATTCTGCCAGTAGCAAAGAACGAACGCACTGCAGCAATCACGGAGTCCCCCACAGTACACCAAAAGGCTTTGAAAAACTTACCAGTAAACCCATCCGACCCCGGGGCCTGCTTCGATCCCATGGCAAGGACCGTTTGGCGGATCTCCCTCGGGAGGACCTCACCCGTTAGGCTGACATTCATTTCCTCAGACACACGTCTGTCAATCGGAAGACCCTCCACCCTGGGAGCCATGTTCACCACATGGTTTCCAGAGGTGAAGAGAGTCCGATAGAAATCAGTGACAATATCAGCCTTTCCTTTCTCTTCAGTGACCCATTTTCCAGCATCATTTTGAAGACCAGCAACAAAATTTCGCTTTCTGCGAGCCCTCGTGACAGTATGGAAGTAAGAAGAGTTATTATCCCTTTTGTTAAGCCACCGGACCCTCGACTTTTGCTGCCAATAAACCTCCTCCGCCTCCCACTGCCTAGACAGCTCAGCCTCCAAATTGCTCACCTCCTCCCAATTAATCGGATGAACCATCCTGACTCGGTCAATCTCTGCTTGGAGGGTTCAAATATTCCGTAGAGAATTGGTTGTTCCTGCTCGGCTCCAGTCATACAGAAGATGCCGAAGTTTTTTCAAGCGCTCCCAAAGCTGATACATCGGAATCTCCTCCTGCCAAACATAAGTAACCATAGCTTTTACCTCAGGATTATCGGCCCAACGGGCATCAAATCTAAAGAGTGGGCGGCTACTACGGACATAAGGTTTATCGGATAAGAGCAAAGCTCTATGATCAGAACCTCTATCCGTGAAATGTTTGGCCTGGGTTTCTGGGAATTGATCAATCCAAGATTGAGAACAAAGAGCCCTATCCAATCGTTCCTGAATACAAGCCGCACCCATGCACTTATTCGTCCAAGTGAATTGATCTCCTTGATACCCAGGATCATGGAGCCCCAGGTTATGTACGAACGCGTGAAGATCAATCGACTGAGCAACATTCCATTGATTGCCCCAATCTTTTTCATGGGCATGAAGTGTAGCATTGAAATCCCCAATCACCACAAAGGGAATCTGGATTTCCTCACAAATTCTACGAACTTGAGCCAGCTGGGCAGCTCTAGTTGCCAAATGACAACTAATGTAAACACACACCACCATGTATGAAAAATCACTTTCATTAATACGAACACAAATGCAAAAACTCGAATGATAAATCACTGAAGCATCAACTTCGGGGGACCAAGCTACAACTAACCCACCCGATGCATCAATAGCATCTACAAAAAAACAATGAGCAGAATCAAACCCCAAACCCCTCATTCTACGAGAAACAACACGCCGACCCGATCGAGTTTCAGAAAATAACACAAGATCCGGTTTATTCGAATGAATTAACCCTACAGCAGTTTGGAATGTGAGTGATGGTCCAATTCCCCTCACATTCCAGGCCAGAACTTTCATTTAACCGGCTGGGGCCATTCAAGGCTGGCTTCCTCCACCTTTTCAGCATCAGTAGCATCTTCCACAAACTGTTTCTTAGGGGTGGGATGCTCCCCCATCTCCCCATCCACCTCGTGCAGCAACCTCTTCTTTCCTCCAATACTAGGGTCCAAGATATTCGACCCATACTCATTGAGTTTCGAAATCATTTGATGCTCATCACCTTGCAACTCCTCCACCGCACTCCCAACCACCTTGTCTCCACCCTCGCCAACACCAGTACCCGTCTCCTCCCCAGTGAGTGTCATGCCCGCTTCAAAGGCTTTGACCACCTGGCGCACATGCCCCAGCTCAGCACGAGAAGCATCAGTCGGATTCGTACGAGGAAACCGGCTTTTCAGCTCAAAACGGGATTCTTCCTCGTCCGAAAATAGATCCTCCGAGTCGCCCATGTCTTGTTCCTCCACGGGGATCACATTCCCTTGAGGAATAGGTGAGGATAAGCTTTCCTTCAAGACCCTTTTACTATTTTTCTTCTGCTTCGGCTTACTTTGCTTAGGCTGAGCATTTGCCATGTCCTTCGATTTCGAGACACGGCGGGCTCGAGTTTTGGGTTTCCCACGTTCGGCTGATGGAGAAGCTAGGCCCTTGTTCAACTTCCTTTTTGTGCCATTAGCCGCACCATGAGACAGGCGAGGAACATCGTCCATCGCCTCCAGGGCCAAGCGTTTCGGTGCCGCTTGGAAAGCATCCTCCTTGTCGGCGCTCTCAACAAGCAGGAGCCGTCGACGTTGGATCGGCGCAGGGGCCACATCCACCGGGGTCAGCGAATCCTCTTGGTCTCCCGCTTGCAACTCGCGCAACCCGGCTGGCGAGCCTTCTTTGGGGTCAAACAAAACCCCGCCAGAATTATCGAACCCAGTATGCTTCCTCATCCGCCCATCTTGCTTCTTCCCCTTTCTCCCCACACACCATCACCCTCGTGGAAGGCATCAGCTTTCTTTTTTTGGGGAACACCACGATAATCACGTCCCAAACTAAGCTTTGGGGATTTCGCCATGGGAAAGCCTCGGGGACTTCTTCGGAGCCCCTCTGGGGGTGTGATGGTGGTTGAGACGTGCCAGGACGTCCCGAAGGCTGGACATGAGGTAGGTGACACAGATCAGTAGCAATAGCGCCCATCAGTGACGCCTTGCTGACACGCCAAAACACAACACCAAACTACGACCAAGTGTAATCGCAGTCCGGGAATGCAGTAAAGTGGCAAGTTCTAAATATCAACCCGGGGTCTAGATCTACTGCCGACTCCGTGATTATCTATTATCTAGCAAACTAAGTCGATTGATTTTGGTCTTAACTGAAAGCAGAAAGAAAGCAGGAATTGATTCGTTTTCTGAAGCAAAGGAAGAGTCACTCTGGAATGAGTCCCCCTAGATCCTTAGTTAGGTCTCAGTTGTAATTATCCTGGGTTGATTTACTATTGATTAAACTGCGGAAGATCCGACAGTAGCTTGGAATCTCTTAAGCTGACCAAGCCCTTTCAGTCTAACTACCCGGCAGACGACTAGTCTTCACCGGGATAGAAAGCTGAAGCAATAAGCACGAACTTCACTACTGGAATTGGATTCCAATAGACTGGCTAACTCTCGTATAACCAATCCACTACTAACGAATGATGAAGCTCTAACAACCTAATCAGATTCTATCTATCTCAGGTTGCAGCAGAAATCAAGAAAAGATGATCATACTTCAATTAATTCAATGAAACATGCATCATTCGATTAAAACCAACAGTATAATCATCCCAAGTCATTACAATCAAATCCCTAACACATGGAACTAGGGTTCTTCATACCCAAGTGAGAGAAGGGTCTACTCCATAGAGAGAGAGAGATAAAAACAGAATACAAAGCAGTCATACTCATCAAGATGGGACGAATCAACTCTGGGATGATGATTTTCACTCCTATGATGATCTCCAAGCTCGATTTGATGAAACCCAGCTCCAAGATCGCTTCTATGATGTGTTCTTCGCACTTTCTCTCTCTAGGGCTCTGTTTTTGCTATGAAAAGTCGATCCCCCTCTTTTTGCTCGAATTTGGGTTAAAACCCAGAAAATCCCGATCACACGGGCAAGCCACACGGCCGTGTGGCTTACCCAGCTGCCCGTGTAAGTGTCAAAACGCGGCGTCTCGAATAAATGGACTTCAGGCTACCTACACGGCCAGGGACACACGGCCGTGTGGTGTCTCCAGTCTGCCCGTGTGAAGCCTTGGCAAATCCCACACGGCCACATGGGTTTCTTACACGGCCGTGTGGGTTTTAGGAGTGCCCGTGTGGCTTCCTCAGCGTCGCGCCACACGTCCGATCTTTGTCCAATCGACCCCGAACTCGCTCCCAAACCTTCATTCACGTACTAGGACCTGAAATATCACAAACAAGCACAACCTAGCGTGAAATCGACCTAAAACACGAGGATCAACATCTCAAACGGCTCAAGAATAGGGGTAAAAACATGTTCAATTAATGGTTTATCAAACTCCACCACACTTAACCGTTTGCTTGTCCCCAAGCAAACCAAGTCAGATACAAGGTAAGATCACATATTTCAATCATACCAACATTGGGGACAAATCATATAGGCACAGAACACGTAAATCATACTGGCTTTCAAACATCAACCCATGAACAACTTCAATAGCAACCTGGACAACCACCACAGAGGACATTCGACTGCAGCAAAATCGAGTAAAGGAGGGGTCTCCCTTCTGTTCACCAATCAACCTAGACTTGACTCAACCACTTATTCTAGACAGTCAACGCATGCATAAAACTCAAGACATCATAATCGAGACCGAGCCATCTAGGTCCTCACCGGGGTAAAGAGTGTAAAGAACAAGGAAATGAATCGCTCACTCTCGACCAGTGGGGTCAGGACAATTTGATGCGAAAAATGCGCATACTTATTCTCTCAATCCCTAACGTCTCTTCACCATGACGACAACCTCTAAGTGTTAGAGCTCACAAAAATGGGTGTCATCACTAACTAATCCGGAGGTCTTAGACACAGGTTCAAGTGACTGGCTAGGGTCTTGGACATGGGGAAAAGGCCTTTTAGGTGGTGGAAGTATTCATAGCACCTAAAACCCAACACATTCACAACCAATCGAACCAGTACTTTCTTTCCACCATTCTGCATTACTCACATTCTCTAGAGCACAAGAGCGAAGGAGGTCACATAAATGCTAGTATTTCCAAGCCAGACTGCTAAGAAACACTACTTAATGGGCACTATTCAGATTTTTTGGTAGTGGCTCGCTTTTGCTTTTTTTTTTTTTTTTTTTTGCTTTCATTTTTTTCATTACTTAAGAGAACCACCACCTCTGCACATTTTTCAAACACATGCCCAATTTTTAAGCACTACCTCCAACCCTCACATTATATTTAGCAGAAACAGCAGAGAACATGTAAAAACCACTCTGTGGAACCTTCTAAGAGATGCAAAAGGGTGATTTTCCACTATAGACCGAAAGAAAGGATAACACACGGCTCAAAGGGGCTGACTAGGGGATATGACACACCAGGACAATCAATTTGGTCGTGGGCTAATCCTATGCCTCCATTATCTTAGCTAATGACAACGTGAATGCTGCACATCATGGAAGAGGGAACTATCGCACAAGAAAGAAACGAGAAGGCTCAAATCTCACATGGATACCTATATGCTCTATCTCTCATTCTGATTCCCTGAACTAGATGCATAAACGACTGTCAAGAACTAGTGATCAATCCAAGTCACAGTTGGTAAGCAAACTGTTGAAAAACTGAACCCCTACACAATCCTACTGCACGTCTCAGTCATCATAATAGCCTGTCTTAGTCACAATCCAGTTGTCATGCATCAATTCGAAAGCCATTTAATTAACCAATCAAATCCACAGTGCCAATATGATCAAACAAACCGCAGTGCTTGGAGCCCTCAAATCTCAAGATTTGGAAAGCGGACTAGGCTCCAAGCACACAAACTCATCTAGCAGTTAACAATAGATAAACACCCCGCACACTTAAGCACGACATTGCCCTCAATGGAGCAGAGGGGAAGAGAAGGGGAACGATGTTACTGGATTGAAATACTGCAGAAGACTGGAAGTGGACCAGTCAGCGGGGAACATATGGAATGAACGGACAGTTCTGCACTAAGGGAACAACAAGAACACACTAGCACACTGTGCGTTAGGGATCAGAGTTGGCCCAGATGGCCACAAAATAAACAATCCACAAAAGAAAGAAAAAAGGAACAAAAACAACCGACAGACTCAGTTCAAGCTCCGCACACACATGGAGAAAATATAAAAAGTCTTAAACAAAAACACACTGAGGGGCGACGAGTACAGACTACTCATCGCCAAGGTTGTCGAAGTCTATGTCGTCCATGAATGCGTCATCACCGGCAGCCGGGGGTGGAAGGGGAGAGTCCTCCCAAGGAGTCATCCAAACTGGCTGCTTCCCCAATATCAGCTGGAGCAGGTGCTGCTGGACCTCCTGCATACGCCGAGAGCGGGCATGCTCCCTCTCGATGCGAGCGAGGGTCACCCACTGCTGGGTCTCCATCCGATCAAGACGCTCATCATAAGCAGCCATCCGGGTCTGGTACTTAGCATGGTGAGTCGAATACTGCTGTTGGAACTGGAGCTGCTGATTCTGGAGATGCAGCTGCTCGAACTAGTGAGTGAAGTAGCACTGGCAGGGGAAAGTGGAATGCTAACCCCGTACTCGAAGGTGGTGGGCGGGGGGCAGTAGCGGCATCCACATCCTCGGGATGGACATCCTCATCAGCCGCATCCTTAGGAACCTCCGGCTGGTCCTCCGCTGGGATCTGAGGTTGAGGAAACCCCTCGATCCACTTGACTCCTCGCTCTTCTCGAAGCAGGTGCATGCGATGGATCGTATATTCGCCAAAGACACTGGTATCCCCCTGCTCTGTGCACCCTGCAGTGATATCTGGAAGTAGGTGGCCAGGCGGGTGATGAGGGGAGTGCACTGGAGGCTCTTCAGCTCTGAAGCACTCTTGTAGAAGGTTCTCGCCACCACAGAACCCAAGTGGAGAAGATGATCCCCCTGGCGGATGGACTGGATGAAGTACATGGCTCTCCTGGTGATGGCGATGGCACTGTCCGCAGCTGGAGTGTAGGACTTTGCCAGCAAGTGGTGGAGAATGTGGTTGTCGAGCTGCAGGGTGCTGGCCTTCGTCCGCCCCGCCAAGAAGGGACGCTGGCGTGGCTGAGCGAGGCGTGTGTACAGTGTCTGGAATTTCACCCCCACCGGATCGCTGAGCTCGGTGACGTAGTCCCTATCATCATATAGGTCGAGGCCGAGGGCAGTCGCCAAGTCATGGTAGCTCATGGAGTGGGGTGCACCGTCGAGCCTGAACTTGACGGCTTCACCGTCTGCCCAATCCTCCGTCTCTTCGTGCTTGAAGGTCGTATAGAACTCAAGCATGAGCTTGTGGTAAACCTTCTCGCGAATGCATAGTAGACGGCGCCAGGGGCGGTTGGTGACAATGGCGGAGAAGTGCTCGTAGCAGCGCAGCTTCTCAAACTCCCGCCTGGACCAACAATGATGCTGCCCAAACGAGCAGGCCAGGACGCGCTTAAAACGCTCCTGGTGGGGGCCCCTCTTCAAATCCCAAATAAACGGGTGCTTGAGGTCGGGTTTCGTCATGGTCCTGCAAAAGAACAACCCAAAGTGGAACCAAAAGAGCCAAGGAAAAGGTTAATCACACCCCCACACTTGAGAACAAAAATCAGCCGAACCATAGTTTCATCCATAGTTCGGGAGTCATAAACTCGATCAAACAAGCATAATCTGGGTGGAAGTGTACATCCACGATAAAGTAGGCAACTTAAGGTTCACATTCATAGCAAATACACCCTCAAAGCATATCATTAAGGGGCCCAACCGGCGCCCACAACATGGCATGAAAAACAGGCATTTCATCGAACACCTTGTGTGCACTATTGAGTTAAGCATAGAAGTGAAAAATTTCTTGCACACAAGGGCTCAAACAAGCATGGGGGACATTTCCCAACACAATTCACACAAAAACCAAGTCATCCCCTCAATCAATTGCACACAATTCACATGATTCAAAGTTGTTCTCTAAACATACACCCTAACACCCAATTCCCCATAAATCACAAGGTTAAAGTCAAAATCACACTGGGAGACACAAGTAGAGATGTAGGGGATGATGAGGGGAAGGCAATGGAAGTGACGTAGAAGCCAAAATCTGCCTAGAGGTGCTCGTCGGAGCCTCGCCGGAGTCTCGCTGGAAATCGCCTCCGGCGACTCAAAGTCAGTCCAAATCGCCTCAAAGTCGAGGGATAGGCCGAAAATGGGGAGAAAAGGATGGGTGTGGAGGTTGTTTGGTGAAAAACCGACCAAAAATGGCCAAAAATCGCCAACGATGGCGAAAGGTCGCGGTTTTCCGGCGAGGGCGTTTGAATTTTCTGACCACGCGGCCGTGTTGGCCGATTTTTAAAGGCTGGGCTCGGCCACACAGGCAAACTCACACGGCCGTATGAGGTGCACATGTGCTCGTGTGGGCCGACACGGTTAGGCCGAGGATTTCCACACGGCCGTGTGAAAAGCAAAACTGGCCGTGTGGAAATTGTCGAGGCTTCACAGGGGCAGGGGGCCAATCCACACGCCGTGTGAGGGACCCCTCGTGCCCGTGTGAATTTTCCAGGGCCTCCACACGGCCAAAACCCATTTCCACACGGCCGTGTGACTTTTAGGGCTTGCCGTGTGGCCTGCCAGAACCCCGAATTCGACATGTTTTCACTCAAAAGTCGACATACGACTCTTGGACAACACCTCAAGACTCAAAAACACAAAAAAAAATCAAAAGGAAATATATAAGAAAATGCAAACCTAGGTGGGGTTGCCTCCCCACAAGCGCTTCTTTATCGTCTTTTAGCTGGACGCCAGTAGGTGGATGCTCAGAGAGGTGTAGGCGCAAGTGCCTTCAAGAGCGGATCCACATCGCTCTTGAGGTACAGCTTCAGATGGTGGCCATGCACACGACGAATGTGGCCACCAGCACTCGTCAACTCAACTTGGCTATCCGGCAGGATGCAAGGGAGTGAATACTCGGATGGCCAAGGTGGTCGAGGCTAGGAAGCGGGACCCGCTCATAGTGGTCTCCGGCTTTCTTGTGAGCAGGCTGAGCTACCGGCAGCTTCGGCCGCCACTCCTCCCTGATCTTTTCCTTTGGTAACGGCGTGGACGGGAGTGGGGGCGAAGGTATGGGAGGGGAATCCTGCAAAATAGGAAGCACAGATGGATACACGACAGACTCGTGCTCCTGGTGAGAAACAGCTTGCAATGGTGATGAAGTAGGAAGGGTACTAGCAATGGAAAACGTTATTTGCTCCTCGACATCCCTCAAGACTAAGGTCCCGTCATGCACATCTATAAGGGCCTTGGCGGTGGCCAGGAAAGGCCTTCCGAGTATAAGGGGCACTTCTATGTCTTCATTGATGTCCAGGACAACAAAATACACAGGATAAAAGAATCTGCCAACCTTAACTAGAAGGTCTTCCACTATGCCCCTAGGATGAATTTTAGATCGGTCAGCTAATTGAGCACTCATCCTTGTTGCATTGGGTTCATCTATGCCTAGTTTCTAGAACAATTTATACGGTATTACATTAATACTAGCACCTAGATCCGCCAAGGACCTCTCAACATGCAATTTACCTATAGAGCACGAGATAGTGAAACTACCTGGGTCCTTCTGCTTCTACGAAAGCTTGTTCTGCAGAATGGCCGAGCACTCCTCACTGAGCTCCACAGTGGCCAGCTCGCTCAGCCTCCGCTTCTTCGAGAGAAGCTCCTTCAGGAACTTCGCATACTTAGGCATCTGAGCTAGTGCCTCCATGAAGGGTATTTGAACATGTAGCTTCCTAAGCATGGACGAGAATTTTCCAAACTCTGCCTCTAGCCTATCTTTGTGAATCCTGGTGGGAAAAGGGAGCTTAGGCTTATATTCAGCCACTACAAGTTGTGGCTTTGGAGCTTGATCCTCTTGCTCCTTTTCCATCACCAGGTCTTCTTCCGGCTTAGGGATGATCTGGGTTACCTTCTTGGCACTCTTCTGCGGTGCATCCGCAGTCACAGTCCCACATCGCAGCATAATGGCGTGCAACCCCTCCTTGTGATTTCTAGGATTCGGTAGGGGTTGTCCAGGAAGTGTGCCAGCCGGTCGGGAAGCAAGGGCATCTGCCAGGTGCCCGATCTTGGTATCCATATCCTGCAGGAGTGCCTGTTGGTTTCTCTAGCCAGCTTCAATCTCCATGAATTTACCTGCAGCCACTTCCATGAATTGCTCCAATTTGTTGAACTTTTGGGTACTAGTGCTCGCCAAGGTAGTCACTAGATCCCTCAGTTCTGACACAGGATCGCCCGGTGCTGGGACTGATGGAGGTGCACCAGGTTGCTGGTACTGCTGCTGTGGGGGCTGTTGAAAAGCCTGCCCCTGTCTGGGCTGATAGAGTGGTTGTTGTTGTTGTATCTGGCCCGGCCGAGGCTGGTATGGCTGCCTCTGGTTTGGGAAGCTAGTTGCAGGAGCCTGGAAGCTAGGTGGCTTCGGATTACTGTTGCCACTCCAGGAGAAATTTGGATGCTGGGGCCATCCCTCATTGTAGGTGTTACTGTAGGGGTCGTTGCGCCGGACATTGTTGATGAAGTTCACCTGCTCCTGGGGTGTACTAGACTCACGCATGGCCTGGTAGTCCTCCACAGTATGATGGGTGCTCTCGCACCACTGGCAGAGCATCGCCTGCTGCTGTCCTGTACATGCAATCATCCCGGAACGATCGAGGGCTGAAACCAGCTTCGATACCACCTGCACCAAATCAGAGGTGTGGGTTCCCACAGCATGTACACCTCGGCTTGGTGCTCTCCTCGACCTCCTAGCAGTGCCCCAATCATACCCGTTCTCTGCCATCTCCTCAAAGAGTTGGTTCAGCTGTGGCGGTATTTTGGTCAGCATGTTCCCGCCACAAACCGAGTCAATCAGCTGCTTGTCTTCTGGGAAGAGGGCGTGATAGAAGGTGCCCACCTTGAAAGCATCATTGAAACCATGATTGGGACACCTCAGGAAAAGGCTTTTGTATCTCTCCCATGCGTCCCGGATGGTCTCATCTTCATCCTGGATAAAGTGGGTGATCTGCTTCTGCAAGTCCGCCGTTTTTGACGAAGGATGATAGCGGGTGAGGAACTTGTCCGCCAGGTTGGCGAACGTGGTGATTGATCTGGGAGGCCTAGTGTCTAGCCACTCCTTGGCTTGACCCTCCAGAGTAAATGGGAAGTACCGCAGCTGGATGGCATCGGATGGGACCCCATTTATCTTGATTCCATCGATGAGCTCGTGGAATCGCCTCAGATGTGATCAGGGACACTCCCCCTCTTTGCCACGGAACACCACCGAACCGCGCAGCATGGTGATGACGGAGGTGCTCGACTCAAAATTATTTGCTGGCACATGAGGGTGTTGAATGGGCAACCTCATGTCTGTGGCCCTGGCGGTCCAGTAGTATCCCATGGTCTGCTCCTCGGGAAGGACCACATCATGGTCCTGTGGATCACCCATCTCTTCTTTGTCAGCAATTTGCAGCTGTGCTAGCTCTTCGTCCGCAGCCACTCGCGCCTTTAGAGCCCGCTTGAAGTTCCTGCAGGCCCGTTCAAGCTCCTGGTCTAATGGTAGTAGATCCCCCGACTGGCTACGGGTCATGCACTACCTGCACACAATCAGTAAAAGCAACCCGTGAAGGCACACAGGTGGAAGAGAGAAAATGCAGTAAAGAAAAAGCTAGAGTAACAAACTTTCACGTTTCTCCAATAACCTAGAAGTCCACCACAACGGCGCCAAAAACTTGACACGCCAAAACACAATACCAAACTGCGACCAAGTGTAATCGCAGTCCGGGAATGCAGTAAAGTGGCAAGTTCTAAATATCAACCCGGGGTCTAGATCTACTGCCTACTCCGTGATTATCTATTATCTAGCAAACTAAGTCGATTGATTTTGGTCTTAACTGAAAGAAGAAAGAAAGAAGGAATTGATTCGGTTTTCAGAAGCAAAGGAAGAGTCACTCGGGAATGAGTCCCCCTAGCTCCTTAGTTAGGTCTCATTTGGAATTATCCTGGGTTGATTTACTATTGATTAAACTGCGGAAGATCCGACAGAAGGTTGGAATCTCTTAAGGTGACCAAGCCCTCTCAGTCTAACTACCCGGCAGACGACTAGTCTTCACCGGGATAGAAAGCTGAAGCAATAAGCACAGAACTCCACTACTAGAATTGGATTCCAGTACAAAGCAGTAGACTGGCTAACTCTCATATAACCAATCCACTACTAACGAATGATGAAGCTCTAACAACCTAATCAGATTCTATCTATCTCAGGTCGCAGCAGAAATTAAGAAAAGTTGATCAGACTTCAATTAATTCAATGAAACATGCATTTTCGATTAAAACCAAACAGTATAATCATCCCAAGTCATTACAATCAAATCCCTAACACATGGAACTAGGGTTCTTCATACCCAAGAGAGAGAAGGGTCTACTCCATAGAGAGAGAGATGAAAACAGAATACAAAGCCGTCATACTGATCAAGATGTGACGAATCTGCTCTGGGATGATGATTTTCACTCCTATGATGATCTCCAAGCTTGATTTGATGAAACCCAGCTCCAAGATCGCTTCTAGGATGTGTTCTTCGCACTTTCTTTCTCTAGGGCTCTGTTTTTGCTCTGAAAAGTCGATCCCCTTCTTTTTGCTCGAATTTGGGTTAAAACCCAAAAAATCCCAATCACATGGGCAAGCCACACGGCCGTGTGGCTTGCCCAGCTGCCCGTGTGAGTGTTAAAACGTGACGTCTCGAATAAATAGACTTCAGGCTACCTACACGGCCAGGGACACACGGTCGTGTGGAGTCTCCAGTCTACCCGTGTGAAGCCTCGACAAATCCCACACGGCCACATGGGTTTCTTACACGGCCGTGTGGGTTTTAGGAGTGCCCGTGTGGCTTCCTCAGCGTCTCGCCACACGTCCGATCTTCGTCCAATCGACCCCGAACTCGCTCCCAAACCTTCATTCACGTACTAGGACCTTAAATATCACAAGCAAGTACAACCTAGCGTGAAATCGGCCTAAAACACGAGGATCAACATCTCAAACGGCTCAAGAATAGGGGTAAAAACATGTTCAATTAACGGTTTATCACTTGCCTGTCTCCTTCCCAGCTTCCGCATACCCCCGTTTCCCTCGCTATTCTCGCAGCTCCTTGTTAACCCAAACAGATCGGGGTACTCCACGAAACGGGGGAAGTTCATCATCTTCCTCGTAAAGCCGCGTTCCCAACTTATTCGTAGACACATGGGGCCCATACCGTTCTTTGCGTGGTGGGGGATCAAACGAGTACTCCCGTTGCATGTGCCCGACCCTACCACAATGGAAACAGAAGCTCGGTAAGTGCTCATACCGTAGGGATACCCAGAAGCATCCCGTATCTTCGGACGCTGCCATGAGTTGGTTCCTCAAAGGTTTGGTGAAATCAATCAAAACTTTGACCTTCACAAAGTAGTTGTTTGAGCCCGGACTAGTGAAAACACCAGTTTCCAGAACTTTACCTATTGTGTCATCCGCCATTTTCCTCCCAAACTGTTGGGTACAACAATCTTCCTCCATATCCCATAGCTGGACCTGGAAGGGGACAATAGCTAGCTCGTCAAAAGTCTTTTTCGTGACCGTTGGCGTCCAAGCACGAACATGAAGGATTCTATCATTGATTATCCATGGAGATCGCTTCAGGATCCAATTCTTTGATTCCTCGCTAGGGAGGATAAACTCAAAGAGACCATGCCGAGCCACCAGCACTTTAATCCGGGCTTTCCCCTGCCACGGCTTGTTCAACCCCTCTCGCAGCTCACTGGCCGTGAATGGTTCCTCAGAAAACACTCGACCCAGCACAGACCGAGAACTACGGAATCGCGAGGATTGAACTTCCTCCAACGAAAATTGTACCACCTGATCTTCAGTGACATGCGCCATTGGAACCGCCTGAATGGGAACACTTTCGAGCAACAGGGAACCTCCTCTCCTCAACCAAAAGCTGCTTGCGTCGGAAATAAGTAGCGAGGTTTGGTATTTTTTTTACTTTTTTTTAGACACATAACTACATGCGTGCCTATTTCTACCTGTTTCGAGATGACAAAAATGTAACATCCCGTTACGACAAAACCCATATTTCGATCGCTAAAAAGTTTCACGATTTAAAATCGAGCATTTCGACACTATTTCGGCAAAAATCGGATTATCGATCGATCGGATAAGTATACGTATTAATTAAATATATAATATATATATATAATATATATAATATATTTAATTACACTAAGCGGCCGAACCAAGAGATAGCCACTTTAGTATTTATATATGAAAGCCCCTGTCCATTTCCATATTCTTCCTTTTCGTAAAAAGGAACCGAGGGATAGTTTGAGCAGAGGGCGCGCAGGGGAGGTAACAGAAAAATTCTCCGAGCTCAATTCTTGAGCTACACTGATCCAAAAATCCTGTAAGTAATGCCTAATCCATCCATTCATCGTGATTTATCGATTTAGAGCTTTAAAACGAGTTTTTGGTTCAGGAATTTCTTGAATTCCCGATCTGCCAAATTAGGGTTTCGGAGTATCCGGAAGCCGGATTGAGCCCAAATTTCATATACGAGCTTCCTGCAGCGAGGTAATCAATCCTCTAGTTCTAATCCCTGAATTTCGGCTATTATTTAAGCCGGGGTCCAAACCGCTGAATTTAGCTCCGGCTAGGGTTTGATGTGTTTTTATCAAGAATTTGACCCGGAGCCTAGAACTAATATTGACGGGGATACTGCAGGGGATATTAGGACGGTCTCAGATTTTAATTTGGGGTTCGTTCGTGAAATTGACGTTTTAGTACGGGAAGGTTAAACCGGTGTTTGAACGACCATAACTGGTGAGGGATTAGCACGGCATACCGGGTTTGTCGTATCACGATAATTATATTGATGCTTAGAATTGATCTAGGTGAACTAGAATGGCATGATTAGGGATGTATGGACTTTTGTGCTATATGATGAACCCTGGACTACTGTATGATATTATTGACTTGCCCTAATCGATATGAACCTTGTTTATGTGGATGATTGCCTACATGTTGCCATTTGTGGCTTAACTGTTGATATGACTTTATGGTTGTTCAATAAGGGTTTTTGACATGGTGTGATATTATGGTTGTATTTGGATCCATAAGTGGGGGAATAAACTTCTCAGGGTGATATTATGATGTTTAAGGAGGATGACTTGCATGAGGGTTTATCCCGAGGAAGTGCAATTATACGACTCTTGATTTACCTATGTTGAGCCAATTATGGCCAGGTCAAGTACATGTGCAAGTAATGAATTATGATTAAGCAAGATGAGATATGAATCATGTATAAGGATACCAAATATGAGTATTATGGTCTCACGGTCAACTACATAGTAATTAGGGCTCCCTATGCTATTACTCTATTATGATATGTATGATAGTCACACCTCTCATGTGGTGGTGACTGAAGAATTCTTATGAGATATGACCACACCCAAAGCGGTGTCGGGGTATGACTACACCCTTAGTGGTGTGGGGTATGTATGACCACATCCGACGGGATGTTGGGGTATGTATGACTACATCCGACGGGATGTGGGGTATGTTTCCCGGGAGAGTTATTAGCATGGGAGTAGCCAGGCGCCTATAAGTAAAACATGATAAGATGCATATGCATAAGTCAAAGTGGTTGAGTCTTTTGCTTATTGGGATATGAGGATGACTGAGGTCCGATCCTAGTGTTTTGGCTTGTTTGCTAGATGTATGGTAGGGGTATGCTCTGTTATGAACTCACGATGCTATGATTATCTCACTCAGCTATGAGCTGACCCTCTTTTATTCTTCTTCTCTGCTTATGCTATGTGTAAGCAGATCATCAGCAGCAGCAGTAGATAAGTGTTAGGTGGGAGAGGAGCTAGAGTTGAAGCCAGGATGAGGTATGGTCTTCAACTATTCTGTGCTTGGACTACTACTCGGGATTTTGGCCAGTGATCCACACCTTTTTGTAAAAGAATGTTTTGAGAACGTTTTTCATGTGCATACTAGCTTTTGATGTAGTGTTAGATATCCACAGGTGTGGAAAGTTAATGATATGTGTATTATGTGGTTTTGTAAGTTATGACGATTATGGCTTGTATCAGTATGGTATGCAGGTGTGTAGTATGAAACTGTGACTATGGCTGTGAAAAGCCAATGCATATGGTTGTGAGTATATATGTTTGTGATGAATTATTTTGCAGGATAAGTTGCAAGTACTGTTAGCCCATTACGTGAGTAATTCATGTCGAAATTTTATTTGGGTAAATTTGGATAATTAATGTAACACCCAAGTTTAATTCCGCTGCAATTGTATGAACAATATGATTAGGCAAAAGGTATAGGGTAGGGTGTTACAAAAAATGACTCACAATTTGGGTATTTCTCGAACTCAATTCTTTATGGATAAAATCAGTAGCGGCGGATCTAGGGCTGGGCCTCGAACTCAATTCTTTATGGATAAAATCAGCAGCGGCGGATCTAGGGCTGCGCCAACACGGGTCACGACCCAGCCTTCTTCCGGATCTAGAGCTAGTATAGTGCTTATAAATTTTCCGATTTTAGATATTCAGCCCAGTGCTATTTAAAAATCAGCTTAGTGCTATTTGATAATAGGATTTTGTGTAACTAGGAAAATGGTCTAGATGAACATATCCAAACCACTACACTAAATATAGAGTAGAAATCTAGCCCGATTGATTTTCATTTTAAAAAAATAATAAAATTTAAAAGTCTAAAACGTAAAAGACTAAGTATAAAGTTTCATTGAAATAAAAAATAATCCCTACAAATTAAAGTTCACCGTGTCAAAACTCAAAAAAATTCTCCAATCCCCCCAAAACAAGAACAAGAACAAGAGACGACCGGATCCGAAATGGATTCCTCCGCCAGTCCGCCAAGCCCTGGTTTTTCCAAATTGGCATTGTAATGAATGAAAATTAATAAATTATAGTTATTACATATATTTTTTTTTTACAGTATCCAATATTCCATTCAAATGTGGCCCACTACTATATTATATCCGGGATCCGCCGCGGAAAATCAGTTTCGGATAATGTCACTTTTAGTTTATATCCATATCCAACCAATTAGTTTGGGTATAAATTAGACTCATTACATTGGTTATCCAAAAGAAAATGAATACACAACTTTAATGTGAATTTTGCCTTTTTTTTCTAAAATAAATATAAATGTGGAAACAGCAACAATGAATGAATGAATAGGTTGAAGCCGATATTATTATTTTGTATATATAATTATATAAATCCAAATAGACCCATTTAGGTTTGACCCAAATAGGTTGACCCAAAAATTGGATTCAAGAAAAGATCCGTAGGACAGCGGTTTGCAGGTAGCGTCTTCACCCCGCTCCATAGCTGCGGCTGGAAATCTGAGAGGGCTTTTTTCTTTTTGGGTTTTGGGTAGTTAAAATATTCAATTTCCAATTTTAATTATCTGCGCGGGGTAGTCGATCGATCTCTTGGCCTCCTCCGAAAGGAAACAATCCCCGATTTAATTTCAAAAAATCAAGCTCTCACAACTCTGTCGTCGGACCTCCTTGTCAACCTCTCAAGTCGCCGGACCTCTCGCTTGCCAGACCTCCCGTTCGCTGGCTGGACTTCCCGCTCAGTCCGCTGCCCAAACTCAGTCCCCCGCCAGTGACGATCTCCGTTCGATTTTGTGTATTTAGCAGGATTCTGCAACCCTGATTCAGCCTAAACCTGCAATTACTCTGCAGAGTAGGGGTGGGCATCCGGTTTGGGTTCAACATTCCGAACCGAACCGACCGAAACCGAAATTTTGCTAATTCGGATGGGAAATCGGAACCCAAATACGCTTAATTCGGAATACATGCTCTTCTGACCGAACCCGAAATTCCGAATTCAAACCAACAAAACCAAAAATTAATAAACAGTCTTCCCCCAGCCCCCACCTATTCCCCTAAGGGCCTAAGCCCAACTAGCCCACTACACCAAGCTCAACCCTTCCTCTGCCCTCACTAAGCTCGAACCCTTCTCTACTCCCCAACAACGCCCAAATCCAATTCCATTCCCTCCCTTCCCTAACCCTAATCCGCTGTCATTGCCGCTGCGACTCTCCCTTCCCCTGTCGTCTGTGTCGACGAACGAGCAGAGCAGAGGCATGCGCAGTCGGCAACCAGCAATCCCTCGTGGTCGCGAACGCTCGACACCCTCCACCCTCCCCCACAGCTATCACTCCATCTATCATCGCCCGGAGCAATCACGTACCTAGCTGCTTGGAGTATTGATGAGTTCGAAAACTCGGCATATACTAGTTTGGTTCGGTTTGAACCGAACCGACCGAATGCCCACCCCTAGCAGCTAGGTACGTGATTGCTTTACCATCTAACAAATAAGAAGTTTCAGAACTCAATCCGCTACCAGAACTCAGTCCGCCGCCAGTGATGATTTTCGTTCGATTTTGTGTACTTAGAAGGATTCCGCAACTCCGATTCAGCCTCGACCTGCAATTACTCTGCAACTAGGTATGTAATTGCTTTACCATCTAATAAATCAAAATTTTCAGAACTCATAATCGATTAATCGATCTAATAGCTAGGTGCGAGTCTCTTATATGCTTAATTGAGTGTTGATTTTTGTTCTCGTATATGAAAAGCTCAATTTAGGATACCAATTACTACGGGGACACTTCTCTCCATTTTCTAAAATCCCTCTATCAAAACGTGTAGTAATCAAGAAGAGTGTGGTGGATGAATGTCATAAAGCCAAACACGCAGCTGAAGAATCCAACAAAATTGCTGCAGAAGCTCATGAGCAGGTATAGTGTTATCTTGCCATTTTGTGCCTTTAGTCTATTCTCGTATATGAAAAGCTCAATTTAGGGTACCAGTTCCTACAAGGACACTTCTCTCCAGTTTATAAAATCCCTCTATCAAAACGTGTAGTAATCAAGAAGAGTGTGGTGGATGACTATCATAAAGCCAAACACGCAGCTGAAGAATCCAACAAAATTGCTCTAGAAACTCATGAGCAGGTATAGTGTTATCTTGCCTTTTTGTGCCTTTAGTCTATTCTATTAATAAACGGTATATGAACCACAATTGAACCTCTTCCAACAACTCGAATTATTGGGATCAACTAGTTTATGATATGGTATCGGATCTAGCAAAGATCAGTTAGTCAAATCCAATTCCCTTCTACCCTTCGTCATTCCCTTTTTTTTCGACACACTCTGTTTTCCATCACAATGTCAGGCAATTCCGAGGTCACCAATACAACTACCTTTTCAGAAATTCCCACCATCGTCACTTTCAATCCAATAGCTCAGCTTCCTTTGAAGCTCACTCCAACCAATTTTACCTCCTGGAGCTCACAGCTTGAAACTCTACTCATGGGTCTGGATTTGTTTGGATTCATCGACGACACCATCGTCTCTCCAACCCGCACAATCACAGTGGATGTTGCCGCCGCAGCAAATCCAGCTTATCAATACTGGTTCCGTTAAGATAAGCTTATTCTTCATGCCTTATGATGCTTAATCTCTGAATCAAGTTATTCCTTGTTTCTACTGCGTCCACATCCTGTGCTGCTCTGTTGACCCTTGAGAAGCTTTATGTGAGCAATGCTCAGTCTCGTGTTATAAACTTGAAAGGGAAATTAGCTAAACCCACAAAAGGTGATCATGATGTTCTGACATTTGTGAATGATCTAAAAAAATTGAAGCAGAGCTAGCCTTCATCGACGCAGCAGTCTCCGATATTGATCTTGTCGTGTTCTTTCTTCGTGGTTTGGGAGAAGACTACAATGCCTTCTCTGCAGCAATCCGCGCTCGAGGACCTAGTTTAACTCTGGAGGATCTGGTGGACTCACTTGTTGAGTATGACTCGAATCTGAAGGCATAAGTGAAGACCTTCGTTCCGATTGTTTTTTTCTCGCAAGGGCAGAGGCACAACAACGGTGGTGGTGGCCATTCCTCTCGCTCCTGTCGAGGTTCCTCGACGCAGCTCCGTTATTCCAGCCATTCACTTAGGGCCTCTTCTCCACAGGCCGATCTCCAGCAGGCCCAAAGCCCACTTCAGCAGACTGATTACAGTGGGCCGCCATCAGTTGTCTCTTCTCACACACGCAGGCAACCTATTATATGCCAATTATGTGAGCGTTTGGGTCACTCCGTACGCCAATGCTTTAAACTTTTTCCACAAGCCCATCAAGCTTATGAAGCTCGTCAATCTTAGGCTCATCACACCATTGTTGTTCGTGATAATTTCACCAGTCCATGGTTACTTGACTCTGCAGTATCTCACCATGTCACCTCCGATTTAGGCAACTTATCACTCTATTCCGATTACAATGGACCGGATGAGATTTTGGTGGGCGATGGATCAGGTTTGAAAATTACAAATATTGGGTCTACCAAACTGCATTCCTCGACGTCATCTTTTCAATTACAAGATGTTTTATGTGCAACTGCCATCAAGCGCGTACTCATTTTAGTTGCCAAGCACATTTTGGTGGAATTTTTTTGCTGATTGTTTTGTTGTGAATGATCTTTGCATGGGGGCGTCAATACTGAAAGGGGAAAATAATGGGGATGTCTATGAGCTGTCTAGTGATGTGGATAATGTTCGTCTAGCCCTTGTCTCTACTCGTACCACCTCCACTTCCTGGCATGCGCGCCTCGGTCATCTATCCACTCAATCTCACAACTGTCTTCTTCGTTCACAATCTTTGCCAGTTTCGTCCTCTCCCGTCAATAGTCATTGCTATTCTTGTCTTTCCAATAAAATTCACAAACTTCCTTTTGCCATGTCTTCTTTATCAAGCACTAGACCATTTGATTTATTGTATACGGATGTTTGGGAACCGACTCCGGTCTCCTCAATTTATGGGTTCCATTATTATTTGATTATCGTTGACCATTTTTCCCGTTATACATGATATTATCCCTTGAAAAAGAAGTCTGATGTGCTATTTGTGTTTCTTGATTTTCGCAAGATGGTTAAAAATTATTTTTCCACCACTATTCGTCGCCTTTATTCTAACGGTGGTGGTGAGTTTAAAAAATTATGCTTTACACTTTTTAATCATGACATCGATCATCTTCTTACAATTCCTCAGACTCCTGAGCATAATGGTCTTGTCGAGCTCAAACACCGCCATCTTGTGGAAACTGGTATCACTCTCCTGCATCATGCTAATCTTCCTACAATTTTTTGGTCTTTTGCCTTTTCCACTGCTGCCTATTTGATTAATCGTCTTCCATCTTCTACATTGCGTAGTCAAATTCCATATACTATTTTGTTCAACCTTGCTCCTAATTTTCATAAACTTCGAGTATTTGGTTGTCTCTGTTATCCTTGGTTACGTCCCTACTCTTCTCACAAATTGGATCTCCGCTCTCGTCCTTTCATATTTATTGGCTGTTGCCCCCAGCGTAGTGCCTATAAGTGCTTTGACCCTCACACTTGTCGTATTTTCCTTTCTCGTCATGTTCAATTTGTCGAGAATTCATTCCCTGGTTTTTCGGCTAACTCACCTGCAGCTCCCACCTCTGTGGACTCCTAGATCCATGATACGGGCCCGAACATTGTCCATCTGCTACTCACTGGGCCATCTTCATCTCCGTCTGCCGCCATTCCCCCTTCACCATCTGGCCTACCAACTGTGGGTCCATCCACAACAACACACACCGCCAGTGTGCCGTCCTCCCCACCTGGGCCTCCGCCCCCACTCCTCCGCATGGGCCTCCTAGGCCGCCTCTCTCCGGGCTTGAGACCTCCTCGCCCCAACCGAGTGTTCAGCCTCAAGCTAGTCCTCCTCCTGTTCAAAGCCCACACCGCATGACAACACGAGCTCAAGCAGGAATTTATAAGCCCAAAAGGATCTCTCAGCCCTACTTGCCACTTCCTCACGGCAAATACCCCTTGAGACTCGATCGGTGAAAGAGGCAATGAAGTTTCCTGAGTGGGATGTGGCCCTACAAAAGGAGAACTCTACTTTGCTTACCAATCACACTTGGGAACTCGTTCCCCATCAACCACATTTTAATTTCCTTGGCAACATTGATGGTTCCATTAATCTCTACAAACTCGACTTGTGGCCAATGGATTTCATCAATGGCCAGGCGTTGATTTTCAAGATACTTTCAGCCCAGTGGTCAAAACAATTACTGTCTGTACTGTCTTCACCATCGCTCTCTCTTAGGACCGGCCGATCAAGCAGTTTGACGTTAATAATGCCTTTCTCCAAGGTCCTCTTACCGAGGAGGTCTACATGGTGCAGCCCCCTGGTTTTGTTATTCTTCAACATGCTACACATGTTTGTCGTCTTTGTCGAGCCATCTATGATCTTCGACAAGCTCCTCCCTCGTGCTTGGTACACCGCTCTCAGCTCTTTTCTTATTGAGTTTGGTTTTTGAAAGACTCACTGTGATGCTTCATTATTTGTCTATCATCACTCTGGGGTCACTATGTATTTTTCATGTCTACGTGGATGATCTTCTGCTCACTCGTAATGATCCCACCACTCTTTCCACTTTTCAACGTGCCCTTGCCAGCCGGTTTTTTCTCAAGGAACTTGGGGATGTTGATTACTTCTTGGGAATTGAGGTCATTCCCACGATGACATGCTATGTAATCTCTCAACACAAGTATATGATCAATCTACTGTCTTGATTTCATATGCTTGAAGCTACGCCAGCCTCTACCCCACTTGCCTCCTCCGCAACTCTTACACTTCGTGATAGTTCTTCTTCAACTGATGCAACCCGGTATCGGCAGGTTTTAGGGGTGTTATAGTATCTTGTATACACGCGTCTTGACATAGCATTCTCCATGAATAAGCTCTCTCAATATATGCATGCGCCAACCTCCTATCACTGGCAATGTCTCAAGCTTCTTCTTCGCTATGTAAGTGGGTCTGTCTACTTTGGTCTTGCAATCCGCCGAACTTCTATGCCTTTACGTCTCACATCCTTTGATGACTCCGATTGGGCGAGTGATATGGATTATTTCACCTCCACCTCTGCCTATCTTCTCTACTTGGATACTATAAACGCCACTTTTTGTACGGGTTAAAACATATTTAACTAAATAAAATTTAATTTTATGTTTAAGGTTGGTGATAACAAATCTTAAATGATTTTCTAACTAAAAATGTATTTGTAGTGTTTGTAAAGGGGGTCTTATTTGCCATAGCTCATCGGTACAATTTGGATCAATGAGATCAGCAATAGCTAATCTTATTTGATACAATTTGATAGTGACCACTTAGACGAATTAAGCATTCACTGAGTTGATCGTGGTATTAACTTTGAAGACTTCGAGTCTTGTGGGGATTGGGCCCTGTTTTTGGAGAATAAAAGAAAAGACGAATATAAAATAAAAATAAATCATCTCATTAAATAATTACATTCCAATTCAATACAAATACTGAATAAAAATTACAAGTACGCTTAAATGCTAGATTACAACTAATTAAAATAGTTCTTGCAATTAACAATGAACTAAAGAGCCAAGTCCAAAACCAATTTCAAGTGATTACAAGGGCATCTACAAGAAATAAAAAAGAGTCGTCTCTAAACAAGAGATAGGAAACTATAGGGAATGTTAATCGGTGGCGCACTCCTTCCCAGAATTCCATAGCTACTGCCTAACTAATTATAAACCCTGAAAAACCTTCCGAGCATATAGTAAATAACATAGCAAAGAGAGGGTCCCCTTGATAGATTCCTCCAGAGGGGCGGAAAAACTTCATTGGGTTTCCATATTTAATGATAACATAAGATACCATAATAAGGAAATCCTTTATCCGGGCTTTTAATTTGGAATGGAACCCCAATTCCTTCATCATTTCAAACATAAATAGTCATTTTATACGATCATATGTATTCTCCATATCCAGTTTCAAGGCCATCCACGTCTTCCTCCAAGACAACATAATTTTTAGGTGATGAGTTATTTCAAGGCTGTTCAAGATATTATCTGTAATCCGATGCCTTTAATGAGCCATTATGTGATACAAAGATTAGTCAATGAAGAACAATGCTAAGTCTATTAGCCAAGATCTTTGAAATGATTTTGTTTAAATACCTGACAAAGACTTATAGGTCGTATATTTTACATGGTGCGAACATTGGTCACTTTTGAGATAAGCGAGATCCAGGTGCAGTTGAAGCTTCTCAACAGGTGCCCATTATAAAAGAATGTTAGCACCGCTTGGATGACATGAATGACATCCGGACCGATAATGATCCAGTAAGCCTAAAAAAGGCAGCCATGAAACCATCTGGACCTGGAGCTTGGGATTTACCCATACTAAAGACCACCTTCCTAATTTCCTCAACCGTTACTAGTGCAATCAAGCCTAGGTTTTGTGCGTTATTCTCCATCCTAGAGAAAGGCAAGTTAGACAGATTGATCCCATCCATAAATTGGCTTTGAAATAAGTCCTTAAAATAACCCACGCGAAGAAGGATTTTATCTAGTGGTAATATAATTAGTCTTCAACTTCGAAGTTTCAGATTTGTATCGCGTCTAATTAAAATACCAAACCTATATCACTCTTATAAAAATACCAAACATTTTTCAATCTCAGTCGTGCACCAACCTCCACTACTATCTTCCAAGCCCCATATGACATTCTTCTGTCGTCTTGTGGAGGTAATCAAGTGGAAGTATCTACTATTCCTATCACCTTCCTTTAACCATTTGATTCTGGATTTCTATAGCCATTACAATTCCACCTGGTCATTCTGAAATCCCAATATGATTTCGAGCTCTCTAACTAAAGCTCGGTCTACTAATTGGGAATTTTGGGTCGTACCAAGGGCAAGACGGAGATATTTTATGATCCGGGCCGAATTCACCGTTGCACCAATTAACTAGACCATGTCTTGTGCAAAAGAGTTTGTATAAGAGATAGAATTGGAAAGAGCCATCGATCTGCAGCCTCCAAAAGAAGCTAATTAAACGTTTTGCTTATGGGTTGGAAGCCCACAGAAGATCCTAGCGAGAAAGTTTTTTCGCTCTAGGAGACTCAGTCATTGTCAAGAGATGAAACAGTCTAAGAAGTAAGATCTGAGCCTCTATATGACGGATGATGTAAGCAAAAATTAGGCCATATTTCCCTGAAACAAAGGCCCTATCACTTCTGTATTCAATAAGAACTCCACTTCGACCACGATTAGACCAGGTGAATTCCGGAAATCTAATTTGGACAGGGACTAAAAAAAAATTGCTGCGAGAGGCTCTCGCCTCTCTCCTCTGCCTTTGCCGACTGCTCGGCAGTCTGCTCTTCGCAACCTTGGATGGATTCCTGCGCACGAGCATTCTAAATCAAGCAAAGGGATGGTACTCTTGAGTGATTTAAAACATAAGCCAAAAGTTAAGGCTATGTTTGTTTGAGTGAATTATAAATTGAGTGATTAAACACCAAATGTTTCCTTTGTCTTGATCCAAAATTACCACTACTTCCGCTAATACCCAACAAATTTGGTATCAGAGCTAATACCCTTCTTCCCTCTAAAAAATCCCCAAATTTCTAGCCTACACAACTTTCTCAAAAATCCATGGCAACAACTTCCTCAAACACCATGTTTGCTACCTCTTCTAATCAAATTCCCATTTTCGATGGAGAATTGTACGAGTACTGGAGTGCCCAAATGGAGCCAATTTTCATCTCTCAAGATCTGTGGGATATAGTCCAAGATGGTTATGAAAGTCCCCAGGAAGATGATGAAGACTCGAAGAAACGATCAGGCAAGCAGACAAAGGAGTACAAGGAGAATGCCAAGCAAAATGCCAGCGCCTTGAGAATAATTCAGCAAGCAGTGAGCAAATCGATTTACCCAAGAATCTATGGTATCAAAAAGGCCAAAGAAGCTTGGGATGTCTTGCGTGAACAATTTCAAGGTTCTGAAAAGGCAATCTCTATCAGGCGCCAAAGTTTATGGCGACAGTTCGACAACTTGATGATGAAGGAAACCGACACCATCAAAGACTTCCATTCGCGTGTGGCGGAGACAGTCAACCAGATCAAAGCCACCGGTGATGTCATGGAAGAAAGAAAAATTGTGGAGAGAATCCTCCGCAGTTTATCATCAAAGTTCGAGCATATTGTTGCTGTCATTGAAGGAACCAAAGATCTGGCAAATCTACCAATGAGCGAGTTGATGGGCTCACTTGTAGCACACGAGCAAAGAATGAGCCGCTTCACCAAACCGCCATTGGAGCAAGCTTTCTCGTCAAAAGTCAACATGGCGGAAAGTAAATATGCCAAATCGGAGCAAGGCCAGAGAGGGGGAAACTCACAAGGGAGAGGAAGAGGAAGATCCAATTACAGAGGAAACAACACACAAAATTATCAACAACAAAGATCGGGCTACACCGGCTCGAGTTGCATAATTTGCAAAAAGGCGGGTCATGCAACAAAAGACTGCAGATTCAAGTGCACCAAGTGCAGAATTCAGAACCACTCCCAGAGAGATTGCTGGTTCCAGAATAAGCAAGAAGATGACGAGTCAAGCAGCACCAAAAATGAAGAAAGCAATATGGTGGCCTTGTCATGCTTGTATGGTGAGCAAAAATCACAGCTTCCCTGGATGGTGGATAGTGGTTGCAGTAACCACATGACTGGAGATCTGGAGTCCTTCACCGACATCGATGACAAATACCTCTCTCAAGTCAAATTGGGAAACGGGAAGAAGCTAAAAGTGGAAGGAAAAGGCACAGTTGTTGTATGCACAGAAGAAGGCAACAAAACTCTCATTCGAGATGTTTTGTATGTTCCGGAGCTAACTCTCAATCTACTTAGCGTGGGACAACTGATGCTGAAAAATTACAAGCTATTGTTTGATAATGGCGTGTGCGAGATTATCAACAAAGCTGACAATTTCATGGTGGCCAAAGTCCCGATGACTTCCAACAGAATTTTCTCTCTTGCTATGTCACAAAATGGTGAAGTAGCATTCAAGAGTGAAAATCTGGATCAATCATTCCTATGGCATCTCAGATACGGTCATCTCAACTTCAATGGCCTCAAATTGCTGAAGCAGAAAAATATGGTGGTGGGACTTCCCCAGATCAACAGAGAAGACAAGATCTGTGAAGGATGCATATATGGCAAAATGCATCGTTTACCATTTCCAAAGACATCTTGGAGAGCAAAAGCGCCACTGGAGTTGGTACATGCAGACATATGCGGTCCAACCCGAACACAATCACTCAGTGGCAAAAGATACTTTCTACTATTTGTAGATGACTTCACCAGAATGATGTGGGTATTCTTTCTGGAGCAAAAGTCAGAAGATTTTCCCAAGTTCCTTCAATTCCAAGCAGTAGCTGAGAAGGAAAGCGGCCATCAAATCAAAATCCTTCGAACAGATCGTGGAGGAGAATTTATTTATACTCCATTCATGGAGTATTGCCGCAACAACGGAATCAAAAAGCAGCTGACGGTCCGTTACACACCACAACAAAATGGCGTTGCAGAACGGAAAAATCGCACGATTGTGGAGATGGAGAGAAGTATGCTCAAAGCAAAAAAGCTTCCCAACAACTTGTGGGCAGAAGTGGTCAATACAACAATTTACATCCTCAACAGATCACCAACCAAAGCAGTTCGGAACAATACACCGATACATGCGTGGCACCACAGGAGGCCACAGGTGGATCACCTCAAAGTCTTTGGGTGCAAAGCTTATGCACACATCTCTACTCCAAACCGAGACAAGTTTGACCAGAAGGGAGAAAAGCTGATCTTCACTGGCTACAGTGATGAGTCCAAAGACTATCGTCTTTACAACCCAGTAAAGAATGAAGTGGTGGTTTCCCGAGATGTGATCTTTGATGAGATGGCGGAGTGGAATTGGGAAAATCCAATTTCTCAATCTCCACCAAGTTATGAAATTCTGGAGGACTCAGCAACTCCAGAAGACCCCAGCAACGATCCAGATCCAGTTGCTAGTCCAGAAAGAAATTCTGCACCTAGCTCAGAAGGAGACAACTTCAGAGACTTCGTAACAGACTCGGATTCACCTCCGTTGAGAACAAGGTCTTTGCGAGAAATTTATGAAACAAGTCATGTTGCATATTTTTCTTGTGAGCCTCAAGTCTTTGAAGAAGCAGCCAAAGATGAAGTTTGGAATGAGGCGATGGATGCAGAAATTTCCATGATCAAGAAAAACAAGACATGGGAGCTTGTTGATCAACCGGAGGACAAGCCGGTTATAGGTCTCAAATGGATCTATAAGATCAAATTCAATGAAGATGGTACTATCCAGAAGTACAAAGCTCGACTGGTGGCAAAGGGCTATTCACAACAGCCCGGTATTGATTTTCATGAGACATATGCACCAGTAGCGAGGATAGAGACCATCAGAACAGTTCTCGCTCTAGCTGCTCAAATGGAGTTACCAGTATACCAGCTGGATGTCAAATCAGCATTTCTGAACGGAGAATTGGAAGAAGAAGTCTATGTGGAGCAACCACGAGGCTATGAGAAAAAAGGAGAAGAAGACAAAGTCTATCGTCTCCGAAAGGCTTTATACGGGCTGAAGCAAGCACCGAGAGCCTGGAACAGCAGAATTGATCGATATTTTCAGCAAAACGGATTTCAAAGAAGTCCGAGTGAAGCATCTCTCTATATCAAAAAGGGAGAAGGAAAAGATTTTCTAATGGTTTGTATATATGTTGATGACTTGATTTACACAGGTACAAGTAAGCATATGATCGAAGAATTCAAAAGTGCCATGATGAAAGAATTCGAGATGACGGACTTGGGACTCATGAAGTATTTTCTTGGGATCCAATGAAGCAGTCACCTGGAGAAATATTTATTTCACAGGAGAAGTACACCGAAGATATGCTGAAAAGATTTCACATGGCAACGTGCAAACCAATCTCAACACCGATGGCGTTGAACTAGAAATTGCAACGCAATGATGGAGCTGAAAAAGTCGATGGAAAGCTGTACAGAAGTCTCGTCGGGTCACTCATTTACCTGACACATACCAGGCCGGATATATGTCATTCAGTAAGTTTTATATCAAGATTTATGAATGAACCTAGCAAACTTCATTTTGCAGCAGCCAAAAGAATTTTGCGGTATCTTCAAGGTACAAAAAAATTGGGCCTGACGTACAAGAAAGAAGCAGAAAGCAAGCTAACTGGATATACCGATAGTGACTGGGCAGGATCACTGGATGATCGAAAAAGCACATCGGGGTATATATTCTGCCTGGGTTCAAAACCCATTTCCTGGAGTTCAAAGAAGCAAAAGACTGTGGCATTATCTTCAGCGGAAGCAGAATATATCGCAGCTACAGATGCAGCATGCGAAGCGGTATGGCTAAAAAGATTAATTTCTGATTTGCAGCAAAATGAAAATGGTCCAACCATTATTCATTGTGACAACATGTCAGCCATAGCCATGACAAAGAATCCAGTATTTCACGCAAGATCGAAGCATATCGAGTTGTGTCATCATTTCATCCGAGACCTCGTCAACGAAGGACAAATCGTGATGGAATTCATCAACACCGACGACCAGCCAACAGATATTATGACAAAGGCGGTCACCCGTGAGAAATTCGAGAAGTTCAAGGAGCTACTCCAAATTGCAAATTAAGAGGGGGTGTCAAATGGTAATTTGCAATTATCACCAACAAAGTGAGCCTACTACAATAATCTCAAGAGACAAATCTATTACTTCATTGGTTGAAACTACCTATCACATTATGCATCTAAAGTTGACATGGAGTAGCAGCACATGGAGGAGCAACTATCAAATAATACACCAAGTAAAGATCATGAGAAAGCATGCCAACCGATTGAATGAACTTATAGTCCCACATCCAGCAAATTGATAAGAAGCAAGTAGGCCAATTCCATTATTAACATGTTCCCAACGTAAATGCATGGAAGAGAGATGGGGAAACTTGCATTATTAGGATATTAGCTTTCAATTATATAAATATATGTCTGATGTATGTATGGGATGGGGAGAAAGAAGTGTCAGAGAAATCAAGAAGAAAGAGTGGGCAAAGGCAAAGCTTGCCTTATGTATGTTTTTTTAAGTGTGTCTTGAGTGATTTAAAACATAAGCCAAAAGTTAAGGCTATGTTTGTTTGAGTGAATTATAAATTGAGTGATTAAACACCAAATGTTTCCTTTGTCTTGATCCAAAATTACCACTACTTCCGCTAATACCCAACAGGTACAGGAAGGGAGCAGCAACGGATCAGGCAATAAATCAATGTTTCTATTCCAATCGAGATAAGCCGGGGAATAGATATGAGTTCTCTGGTCGACGAGACAAGGCCAACTCTCAGAGCAGGAGTTTGAAACGGAAGATGCGGAATTATGTGGTGGAGTGTGATATAAACCATTCCTGTGGAAAGAAGAATCGCGGCGCTTCGCGCAAGGTGATGTGGAGATCTAAACTCCCATTGTAGGACGAGCTGGAATGCAAGGATTTTGATAGCATCCCCTCGTACCAATTGACGCTCTCTCCTACCAAGGAAAGTCCGATGGGAATTCCGATGGAGGGAGAATCCGCTCCGTATCTCCATCCCCAGCCAGCTGACTCAAAATATTATTATTGTTTTTTTTAAAAACAATCCAAAATGTTGTTGCACCGGCGGATTCTACGGGACGAAATCCCTCCCTTCAAGCTCGCGAAATCCGGATTCTCAGTCCCCCGTAATTCCAGGACATTGCTGCGCCACCGTGTTTGTATCCGCCGGGTCTCTTTGCGCCACCGCGCTTGTTCCCGCCTGTCGGGACTATTGTCATACCCCCCACCCCCAAGCCGATGGGATTCCAGCGCCGCTGTGGCCGCCCCTCTTTTCTCCGTTGTTTTAGGGCACAAGGAGCCAGTGGGTGGGGGAGTCTCCTTGGGTGGTGAGGAAAGCTTGGGCACGTGTACTTTTCTCCTGAACTCTCACCACCTGTTCCCACCGTAAGCCGCTCGCTATACTGCCAATGTGTAGCGCTAAGATGGGCAGAGGTGTTTAAATAGAAGGAATTGATCGAGAGTTCCTGCCCAGCTAGGTCTCCTATCCCCGGGATGTCTTTCATAGATCTTGGGCACCATCGGTAACGAAGCAGATGTATGAGGAGCTGGTGGTGGCCCCCATTCCGGGTGCAGCTCTGGGATGTGAAGGATGATTGCTATACAGCAAAATTTGGTATGAAAGTGGTTGGTCCCACAATTGGCCAAGTGCTAGAAGCCGGTGTCTATTCTTGTCTTGACACTGGGAGATACTTCATCAAGGTGAAAGCGCTAATCGACTTCTCTCGACCCCTGCGATCACAATTGATGGCTTCCAGTGAGGAGACGGGTTGTTTTTGGGTTCGATTGAAGTATGAGCACCTCCGATCTTTTTGCTTTCATTGTGGGCGGGTGGGACATTTCCAAAAAGAATGTGATTTTGATCCCCCTACTCGTAAGGAGCGATCTTGTCCACATACGATGACAAAGAAACTGGGGACAAGGGTATATAATGAGGATGACATTACTATCCCATTCCAGGGGAAGGCTAAATCGGTTTGGGTGAATAATGCCATCAAAGGCCCTTGGCACCAATCCAAGTCGGTGCGAAATGAGGAGGAGCCGAGGCCGGAAGCGATGGAGGTGGACGTCGAGGATCCCCATGACCTGACTGATGGGCTGGAGAGGAAAGGGCGGGGTGATCCCAAGCATATGGAGAGGGAGAATATAGAGTTGCCCCGAAGGAACCCATGGGGATTTACCATCCCACGATCCCCAAAAATGCAGCTGGGCATGACCATGCATCGGCGAGACAAAGGAAAGGAGAAGCAGGGTGCTAGCCGTGCTCCCCTTGACTCTAAACCCTCTCGTAAACCAGGGGTGATGGGGGGAAAAAAGGAGGTTGTTTTGAGGAGATCGAGCTGAAATCAAAGGGACTGGGCACTCGGGGGAAGGCTTCGCCAAACCCATCCGCGCCCGCGGCTGACCTCGAACACCATATTGCGGTGGAAACTCGGCGAAGAAGGTTGGTGCTGGAGGAGGAATCGGAAGATGAGCTTCCACCGGTGTTCGCTTCTCTTAGTGGATTGGGGCGGGTTGGGGAGAGGGATGCACCTGCCGTGGTGCGGCCGAGCAATGCTTCCAATGCGAAATCCGGGAAAGCAAGCACACAACAGCTAGCCAACAATGAGGCCCGCAAGGCACCGCAGGAACCTGCTGCCACCACCACCACGAAAGGGAAATTGAGAAAAAATAGCTCCCATGTCCCACGGCAGAATTCAAAGGCAATTATAATTGAGGAGGGAACATGGGTGAATGTCCCTGTTTGGGAAGAAATGGTGAAGGACCCGTCTCCAATTAATACCAGGGAGTCGTCCCCAGAAAAGAATGTGAGGAATGAGTCAGTTGAGACTAGTCCGGAAGGTGATGTGGATTGCTTTGAGTTGCGAAGTCGGAGGCAGGGATCGGAAAAACCGATCAGTGGACATGTCCACCAAGTGGTTCGTGCTTTTGAGGCGGGGATGAATTTTCATACCGCTCTATCCTCCCCTCCGAGGCCCGCCGCGCCTAACCTGATTATCTGCGGGCTCAGGGTGGAGACGTCATCTGCGTTGGCTGGGGAGTTTGAAGATCTGAATGAATATGGATCCAATGATGTTTCCTTGACAGGCAAAGACAGGAAAAGAGCTTTTCAGGTGGTCGACGGAGACGAATGTGATCCCCCTACGCCAAAGAAACAATTTGTGGAAGAAAAGGATGTTGCTGATACGGTGGAGGAAACCAACCTAAAATGGTTCCAACCAGATAAATGAGGCTTCTGGCCTGGAATGTGAGAGGAATTGGGTCATCCCTCACATTTCAAACTGCTTTGAGTTTGGTTCACTCGAATAAACCGGATCTTGTTTTCTTTTCTGAAACACGAGCTCGCCGGAAGTTAGTTTCCCGTCGTTTGCGGGGCCTGGGTTTGAGTCTTCGCACATTTGTTTTGTGGATACCATTGAAGCATCTGGTGGGCTTGTTGTCGCTTGGTCCCCCGAAGTTGATGCTTCGGTGTTTTATCATTCAAATTTTTGTATTGGAATTCGTATTAATGAAACAGATTTTTCTTATGTGGTCTTTTGTGTTTATATTAGTTGCAACTTGTCTACCAGAGCCACCCAATTGGCTCTTCTTCGTGACATTTGTGCCGAGATTCGTCTCCCCTACGTGGTGATTGGTGACTTTAACACTACCCTGCATGCGCATGAGAAAGAGGGGGGAAATGTTTGGAATAACGTTCAATCGATCAGTCTCCGTGACTTTATCATTGATCTTGGGTTGCATGACCCTGGCTATCAAGGGGATACTTTCAATTGGACTAACAAACGTTTCGATAATGCCTGCATTCGTGAGCGCCTGGATCGGGCCCTCTGCTCTCAATCGTGGGTGGACCAGTTGCCCGAGACTCTTGTTAAACATTTTACTGACCTTGGTTCAGATCATCGGGCTTTACTTCTTGCTGACCGAACCTATGATCGTCATAGTCGCCCGTTATTCCGATTTGATGCTCGATGGGTGAACAATCATGAAGTGAAGGCGATGGTCAGTTATGTGCGGCAAGAGTCAATTGCAGGCACCCCGATGTACCAACTCTGGGAAAAACTCAAACTTTTGCGTTGCCTTCTTTATGATTGGAGTAGGGCCGGGACTACCAATTCACTTCGGAATATTAAGACCCTCCAGGGAGAAATTGAGCACCTCAAATCCAATCATCCGAGAAATTGGGAGGCGGTGAAAGAGCTGGAGGTGGAACTTAATAGACAATGGGAGGCGGAAGAGCTATATTGGCAACAAAAGTCCAGGGTACATTGGCTTAAAAAGGGTGATAAGAACACCTCTTACTTCCATACAGTCACTCGTACCAGGAGAAAGAGGAATTTTGTGGCTGGCCTGCATGCTGAGAACGGTGACTGGGTTACTGATGAAAAGGGAAAGGCGTACATTGCCTGTCATTTTTATCAACACTTGTTCACTTCGGAAAATCAAGTGACCAACATGTTTGATAGGGTGGCGGGTCTTCCCATTGCCCAGAGTGCAACCCAGGAAATGAATGATAAGCTAACGGTAGAGGTCATGCCCCAAGAGGTTTGCAACACAGTCTTCGCCATGGGTTCCAAGCAGGCTCCTGGCTCCGATGGTTTTACAAGAAAATTTTTTAAAGCCTTCTGGAATATTGTTGGTGAGTCTGTGATTGAAGCTGTCCGTTCAATTTTTCCGACTAGCAGAATGCTTCGAAGCTTCAATCATACTTGGCTGACTTTGATACCCAAGGTTGAAAATGTTGAAAATATGAAGCAACTAAGGCCTATCAGCTTGTGTCAATTTGTTAACAAGATCATTAGTAAAATTATGGCTACAAGACTTGCTGATATCCTTCAGGGGATTGTTTCTGAAGGACAAAATGCGTTTATCCGCGAAAGGGAGATTATTGAGAATGTCCTTGTGGGGCACGAGTTGATGCATTACTTAAAAACAAAGAAACGAGGCAAGAAAGGATACATGGCTCTAAAGGTTGACATGGAAAAGTCCTATGATAGAGTAGAATGGTCGTTTCTGCTAGCTGTCTTGGAGAAAATGGGATTTAACTCTGTGTGGAGAGGATGGATTTAGGAATGCCTTCGGTCAACTTCATTCTCGGTCTTCATGAATGGTACCCCTTCAGGATATTTCACACCTTCCCGAGGGCTTAGACAAGGGGACCCCCTTTCCCCTTTATTATTTGTGCTTTGTACAGAAGGGTTTGCGGCTCTCCTTCGCAAGGCAATAGCGGATAAGCGCTTGTGAGGTGTGAAAGTTTCTTCTCGAGCTCCTCGTATCTCACACCTGTTCCTTGCTGATGATTATTATTTGTTTCTACGAGGGAATCTCCAGGAGTGTGAGAATCTTATAGAAGTTTTGAACGAATATGAGGAATTGAGCGGACAGCGGGTGAACTTAGACAAATCTGCTGTCTGTTTTAGCAAAAACATTGCTCGAGAAGATCAGGAGTTTTTGGCAGCAATTCTGGGGGTCGGAGCGGTGGGGGTCCAAGATAAGTACCTGGGCCTGCCGACTCTGATTGCCGAGTCCAAAATGGCTACCTTCCGCTATCTGGAGGAAAAATTAATGGAGAGATTGCAAGGTTGGAAGCACCGTACTTTATCTTGGGCGGCGAAGGGGACATTGATTAAATCAATTGCCTTAGCTTTACCCTTGCATGTCATGTCATGCTTCAAAATGCCATTGTCCCTTTGTCGCTCCTAGATAAACACGTAGCCCGATTTTGGTGGGGAGTGACGTCTGATCAATCCCGAATCCACTGGCTTTCTTGGCGTAATATGTGCCGAAGTAAACATGAGGGGGGAATGTGTTTCCGTCGTTTTGAGCATTTTAATCAGGCTTTGCTGGCTAAAATTGGATGGTGGATCCTCCAGGAGCCCTAGTCCATGTTGGCTCAAGTTTACAAAGGAAATTATTTCCCAAACGAGACCTTCCTTCAGGCTCAAGCACGCTCGCGTCCTTCCTGGGGGTGGCAAGGTGTTTTGTTTGGTAGGCAACTGCTTGAAAAGGGTTTGCGCTGGCAAATTGGCGATGGTCAATCGACATCTCTGATGTTCTCGAATTGGATCCCCCGCCTGCATCCTGACCTACCAGTGTTTAATCCTCAGGTGCTCCCAGAGGGAGGTGACCCACGAGTGGCGGATGTGATTGACCAGAATGGGGGAGGCTGGTGTGCTAGTAAACTGAGTTAATGGTTTGACCCTTCTACCTGCTGCATGATTCAATCTATTCCTCTGCCGAGGCAGTCTATGGAGGACAAACTTATTTGGCATGGTACGACGGATGGCGTATTCACTGTTAAATCAGCCTACCATCTAGCTGTCAATCTAGATAAGAGACAAGGCTACTAGAGGTCAATGGCTAGTTGGATGGATAGATCTAGTTGGATTTGGCTTTGGAATGCTGATATTCCACCCAAATTGAAAGTGTTTCTTTGGCAGATCTTCCACCGTATCCTCCCCACGACCGAGGGTTTACTTGAAAAACGGGTGCCTGTTCATCCTCGATGTCCGGTGTGCTGGGGAGGAGCAGAAACAATGGAGCATCTGTTTTTGGACTGTCCGGTGGCTCGGGCCTTATGGGACTATGCGGGATTGGAACATCTTGGGCAAGGGTTGCCACGCCACACTTTCCCCTTATTCCTCAAACGACTATTCTCTCTCATTCATCAACCTTCTGTGATCTTATCGGTGGTGGCCATTCTTTGGCGGATTTGGAAATCCAGGAATTGGATTGTCTTTGAAGGCAAGCAATTTGGGTTTCCAGCCTAATTGCGTCAATACCATCAGCAATGTGAGGAATGGGAACGGTTGCCAGCAGAAAGTGTGACTTCGGGTCTACGTCCTGCTTCGCACTCAGAGGGGCTTCCTGCGGGTCCCTCAGTGGTGTGTATGTGGGATGGGGCTATGCGAGCTGGGTCTTAGTCGGCGGGTGGGATAGTTCTTCTTGGACCGCATAAGGACGTCATCCTAGCTAAAGGAATCCAATTTCGGTCTATAGATGATCCTCTGGTGGTGGAAACTCTTGTCCTAAGGAAAGCTATCTCTTGGTGTATGGGGAATGGGTTCCTCGATGTGCGTTTTGAAGGCGATGCCAAGGTCATTATCGACAAGCTTAATCAATGAGATACCAGAGATAGTAGGGTCGGGGTGATTTTAGCTGAAATTAGCCAATTTATTGTAGATCACCCTGGGTTTAGCTTACGATTTGTAGGACGGAATAACAATAGGTTAGCCCATGTGGTGGCTAGAAATGCCATTTCTTTGTATCCGTCTACATGTCGGTCTTTCAATTTTCAGGTCTGACTGTGTTCCAGGATGCAACTGCCTTTGTTGAATCAATATATGATTATCTTTTGTCAAAAAAAAAAAAGACCAGGTGAATTCCCGGCCTTGGTAAGGAGGTTCCAAAAAGACAGAGCCTTGTCTCTTCGCCAAGGGGCTCCATGATAATTTTCGTATGGCAACATCAAGCAATTAACGTCTCTATATTTTTTGGGTAGTTTACAATTTGGAACCTAAAATTTATCTTTTATACAAAAAATTATTGAAAAATTAGGTTTTGGTACCTAAAATTTGTTCTTATGACATTTTAATATCTAAACTTTTCGAAATTTACATATTGGTTCAAGGCTTGGATGTTATTTGGATCCATAGATCAATCTATCAATCCATATGATCCAATCCATGAATCAATCAATCTATTTCATTCATGGATCTACTAATCCAGTCACCAATCTATTTGCAACCTCTAGTCACAATTGTATCCCAGATCCTAGCAAAATCGAACTCAATTAGGGTTTGAAGTATGTACAAACATTAGAATACCATGTTTTTAACAAATGAGGTCACTCAGATTCGGAAAAAAAAAAGTATTTAAGAAATGGATTATTGGGACTCGAACAAAAAAACGTTTGGATTATAAAACGATCATGATATCATGCTAATTGTTAAGACTCAGTTGAACGAAGTAGTATGAAGAAATGGCGGGAAAATAGAAAAGTAAAAAACCCTTCGCGGTGTCTTTTGTTTTTTGCTTTCTCTATTTGGGAAAGAAATTCGGAACCCTTCGATGCTCCGAATCCGAGTCCCACCGTCCGTCTGAGTGGGAGCCCTAGCGGCATTTGCAATTTCCTCTCCCGACGACGGCAACGCAACCCTTTTGCGGTTCAATCTGTCCGGCGTAGCCACATCTCCAATACTTTCCCCTCCGGCGGAAGGAGGCACTGCATCAGAATGTCTATCCGAAACCCTAACAAGAAGATTCGCATAGACGGGGAAGCGGAAGAACACCACATCGGCGTCGATCGGTTGAGCAGCCTTCCAGACCATATTCTCCACAGCGTTCTCTCCTTCTTGGACTGCACCAAACGCTCGGTTCAAACCTCTCTCCTCTCCAGAAGGTGGAGATCGCTGTGGAAGCAGGTTCCCATTCTCACTCTTCGTATTAAGCACTTCACCCCTTCCAGTTTTGCCAGGTATGTCGGCGAAGTCCTGTCCCGCAGCCCCGAAAATTGTAACATCGACGTGATTTACTACGCTCACTTGGATTTCTCCATAGACAAAGAGTTGTTCCACAGGGTTGTGAAGTTTGCTGCGTCTCACAGCTGTCAAGAATTAGTTTGCGTGCCTTATGATGATGAAGCTCTCGATTCCTATCTGTTTTTTCCCTTCGAAATAGCAATTTGAGAACTCTGCGAATAAGACGAGCCACTCTGGAAAGTGGATTCGGATCGTGTGGGTTCAGTATGCTGACCATTTTGGAGTTGGATGAGTGCTCGCTGCCTTGTGACACTACAGCCGACCTTGATCCATTCGCTAACTTCCCCTGTTTGGAGGATTTGATATTGTCTTGCTGTGGATTTGAAGATGACCAGTGTTGCTTCAAGATCAATGGACCGCAACTGATTAAACTCCTGGTATACGAGTTTGATTGTTCTAAGTTGGAAATATTTGCACCGAAGCTCAAATTCTTCGATTACTTGGTTTATTCGAAGATCACAAGCTTGTTCAACTTAAGGCTTCCCTCCCCCTTGATCATGCTGATATTTCAGTAGTTCGCAGATGCCATGATGAAAGGAACATGGAAGAGATGAAGGCTTGTTATATCAGCTTGTTACAAGGTCTGCATAATGCGAGTTCTTTGTTCATGAATGATAGTCTCTTTGAGGTATATTTCCTAACTTTGAGATTGTATCTTTCTGAACCTATTAATCTACGGATTAATTTGTTTTCCCATCGTGTAGTTACTGTGCGAGAATTGCGAGTTATTGGAGAATCAATCTTGCCCCTTTACCAGATTGAAGTCTTTGGAAGTAGCGGTGCATAGAATAACTTGCCCTTACAGATTACCTTCCCATATGATAAGTTACTTCCCGAAAGGCTCTTCCACTTGCGAACCAGCATATATTGAATTTGTCTGGGTAATTCACATAAACCCACCTTTTCTAGTTTTGACTGTATTGTTTCATAGTGTTGTCATCTGTTGTCAACGTTCATAGATGTCAATTAGCCTGTCTTTCATTCACGTAAGCGTAAGTGAGAACCTCTTTCTAAACGGTATTTAAGACTGCAGTGGTTCAACTTTGCTTTTTCGAAGTCCCCTGCCATTTTCCCTGGGTTCCTTGTATCTCTGCTGATTCGTTTGTCCTTGCTTTGACAGTGTTGGTAGAAGTCACTTACCTTGTTTTTCATGCATGTCTGCTTAAGTGGGAACCTTTTTCTTTCGCTTGAAGTTTTGATTGTGAGAGAAGCTTGTATCTCTGCTGATTCTTTTTCCCTCACTTCGAAAGTATATATGCTATAGTAAGGGTGTTGCCTCACTTATAGGTGCTTCTCAAGGAATGATCATCCTGACATTTTTCTTGTTGGACCCTGCTCCTCTGCTGGAAGTCTGGAACTTTTACGTTTGGCTTCAAATTGTGGTGCTGGTGAAATGAGTTATCTTTCAAAAATCTTTGCTGGTTAGATAAGCTGAAAATTTGGATGTATTTTCTTACCACATGATATGTTAGAGAGGTACTCGTTAGAAGCAGTAGCATGTTTCTGCTTTAGAACAAAGCTTTAGTAGAGAAAACATCTCCATGACATTGCAAGTAAGCATTGCAACCCAAAGAACGAAGAAACAAAAAATTCTGCAATTAGTTAGTTTTGTGATGTGATGCAGCATCAACCTTGGCAATTTACCTGCACCGAGGGAGCCCTACTTACACTATATGGTGCCAAAATCACTTACTTTAACAAGGGTTCTTCCTGTACAATACCAGGATTTCCTTAGTTTGTCTGGGTGATTCCAGGTTCAGAATGCTTCTTTCATCTATCTATTTTAGGTTGTGTTATTTGTTGGATTCTGATTTTGCCTCGTCTTCTATTTATGAAGGATCTTTGTATCACCATGCTGTCATTTCTTTCACAACCTGCTTACTCATTCTTCTTGCAACTATCTTATATGCATCCCCCCTCTGCTTTTGCCATTGTTAGTGTGTGCCGATAGGCATTGTAGATATTTTGCAGTGTGCGTGAGTGTTTATTCTTCTTTCCTCATTAGTCTGTAGTTGGCAGTTACTCCTTACCTCTATGACTTGCGACACTGATAACCTGTTCTTGCTCTGCAGGAACTTGGAGAAGTATAACTAGGTTCACTTAAATTTGATGGATTGTGCTGCTGTTGCTGTTTGTAGATGTCGCCTAGCTGAAGCTCCTTTTGAACCTCGAGTAATCATAGGTTTAGTTAATTTAGGATGTATTGCTGTTTTGAACTAAAAGTTGGACGTAAATTATGTTGTGTTCAACATTTCTGAAACTCATTGGATATTTCGAACGAAAATCTTTCATGGAAAGTGTCCAACAGTACTCAAGAGTCAGCTTAATTTGAGAAGGACTATTGTGAGCTCTGATCCAAAGAACCAGCAGCAGCTTTCTATGCTACTAGTAATCCGCCCGCACTCTGCTGCGGGATACGTTTGACTTGTGTAATCTTTCTGTTGTCGTAACGTAAAGTTGACGCAGAGTCGGGGAGAGCGTACACATGGAAACAGTTAGCATTCTTGGCCTGTGTTCGGCCTCAGGACAGGTGTTTCACTTTTTTTCTTTTTTTTTTTTTACAATTATGGAAGATATTAGAATTATTTAACCTATGTAGTGAACTCAATAACTAAAACTATCTAAACAAAGTACCAATCAAATTAGGGTTAATTGCAAGGTTGGTCACTGTGTTTACTAAAAACGTTCGTGTTTGGTCACTAAAAATATTTAATTTCATTCGTGGTCACTAAGATTAGTTAAGTGTTCCAAATTTGGTCACTCTCCATCCAACTCCGTTAGTTTTGTCTGATGTGACAGTCAACTCACAAAATTGACCGTTAACTTAGTGACGTGGCAATTAAAAAATAATAAATAAAATTTATTCTTTTACAATTCCAACTCATTTTCACAGTAAGGCAGAATAATTAAAACATAAAATAATTAATATAAATTCCAAATTGAAATCTGCCCGCCTCCGCTTCATCGCGTCGCCTCTGCTCCATCGTGTCGCCTCCGCTCCCATTTTCACCTCGCCAATTGATTTATGGGTTTCCGAAGCCTCCTCCTTCACTCAATCGCCAAATCGAGAAGCCCACTCCATCGCAATCAAACGCTCCGATCAAAGCCGCTTGTCTTCTGAAAGACACAATCAAACGCTCCCCAACTGGTTTCCTCACCGCCCAGTCCTTCGCCGATTGGCAGAAGCTCCTCGGACTCACCGTCCCCGTCCTTCGATTCTTGCGCATGTACTTTGAATGTTAAATTAGATTTGGTAGATGAATAGATAGCCATTTCTAATGCATGTGAATCCAATCAATTTTTTCCAGGTATCCAACTCTGTTCGAAGAATTCCCACACGCCCGCTACGCGAACCTGCCATGCTTCTGACTTACCGAAACAGAGCAGCTTCTCGACTCACATAGTCACAGAGGAGCTTCTGCCATCCACCTAGCTCACGAGGCTGAAACCGTGGAGAGACTCTAGATTGTTGATGATGATGAAAACTAGAACGACACCAATTCAATCTATCCACTCGCTGAAATTCGATTTAGCTATCCCCGATAACTTCGAACGTAACTTAATCCCTAAACATCTTGACCACTTCCGAGTACTCCAGGCATCCAACGGAATCGGCTTTGACCTTCCCGATGAGTTTTCCTAAAGGGTACGGCGGTCAGAAGAAGGTGAGGGCGTGGATGGATGATTTTCAGAAGCTGCCGTACATTTCGGAGTGGGCTTCCCGACTTGGGGATTTGGCGACGGAGGAGGCTTTCGAAACCCGGAAATCAATCGGCTAGATGAAAGTGGGAGCGGAGGCGACGCGCTGAAGCGGAGGCTGCCGAATGTCAATTTGGAATTTATATTATTTTTTCTGTTTTAATTATTCTGGCTTATTGTGAAAATGAGTTGGAATTCTAACAGATTAAATTTTATTTTATTTATTATTTTTTAATTGGCACGTCACTCAGTTAACGGTCAACTTTGAAAGTTGACTGCCACATCAAACAAAACTAACGGAGTTAGACGGAGAGTGACCAAATTTGAAACACTTAACTAATCTTAGTGACCACGAATAGAATTAAATATTTTTAGTGACCAAACATGAACGTTTTTAGTAAACACAGTGACCAACCTTGCAATTAACCCAATCAAATTATTTACACACCATGACACATCGTGATACTTTGCAATTGCATGGACTGTAAATTGGTGAGAGCTTACAGAAATTTGTGGTTTAGTAAGTGTTCGGTCCTCGGCAGTCCAGTTTACTCAAAAAAACTGGATCTTATAATATAATATTAACCGAAACTCCATTGTGCAGAAATATAGAGCATTGGATAATTTCCACTCTTAATCAAGGCAACAGAGTTCAAACCTGGCTGAATCCTTGTACTTTTTTACCAATCTAAGTAAGCAAATCGAAGAAATCTCACTCTACACAGGTTCTTAAAAAAAATTCCCAAAATACATAAGTTATAAATTTTTTTTTCCAAAACTACACATATTTGGCATTCACCGTTTTTGACAAACGCAGTGAAGATTATCACCGCGTTTGACAAATACGGTGAAGTATTCACCGTTTAAAAAAAACGGTGAACTACTAGCGAGTCAATCACCGTTTTAGAGGCAAACGGTGAATACTTCAACGTTTTAATCAAACGCGGTGAAGTTTAAACCGCTGCTGTGGGCCACGATGAAGCGACGCGGATCGCTGACGTGGACAAACGCGGTGTATTCACCGCGTTAAACAAACACGGTGAATACCCCGTGTTTGTTTGCGTCAGCGATCCGCGTCGCTGACCCACTCACTGTGGTCATTGGATGCGGTGAGGCGCGGATCGTGGTTTTCTTCCTAGATCCGACGCCTCACAGCACGCCACGTCGCTCGATCCGCGTTTGTCGCCGTTTTTGAAAAAGGCGATGCATTCACCGCCTTTGAGGGACGCGGTGAATGCTCCCCATTAATTTGCGCAGATCCCTCCCATCCTTACCCTTCCCCCCCCCCCCCCCCCCCCCCCTTCCAAACCACACCACCACTTTTACAATTCTTTCTCCCTCAATCTATCTGCTCTAGTCTCGTTCTAAGTATGCTCTGTGGTTACGGCAAAGTCCGATCTTCCACATCAGAAAGAATTACTAGAGTTTGACCCTAAAGCCCCCGTCCCGCTAAGCTTCCGTCCCTTACAAACCCGAACCCGTCGAATCTCTGTCCAGCTTCTGCCAAAAAATGGACGAAGAGGCTCTTCGTGTTGGTTTTTTTTTTTGGTGTTTTTATTTTTAATCGAAACAATTTGATTTTGTGATTTTTTTTATCAAAACAATCTCTGATTTCATTACTTTTTTATAGATGGGTGCCGAGATATACCATCCTCGATTGTATATCCATTATGGGCCAAGAGATATGAGACTCTTAACCGATCAAGAAGCTCATCGCTCCCGTGCTATTTGGGATAACAATCCGGTAATTTGATGATTTATTTGCTTTATTTTATTATTTTCTAAGGTTTTATTTTGCTTTATTTAAACTAACAAATTGATGTTTTTCCTATTGTTTTGAAGGAATCACTTATTCCCGTCGTTCATAAAGGGACCACAAACTTACCCCCTTGGCATCCACGGTTGGCGCTCTATATAGAGAGGACCGGGTTGGGTATGTTGCGCCATTTCATGCGGATCGAAATCGACAACGATCTGCTTACGGCAATGGCGGAGCGATGGCGTCCCGAAACCCATACGTTCCACCTTCCGGAGGGGAAATGACGATCACTCTCAAAGACGTGGCGATCCTCACCGGACTGCCGATTTCTGGAGATGCCATCATTGGTTCCACTACCAAACCCGAAGGAGGTTGGGGGCCACTCATTCTTGCTGAATTGGGATTTGACATGCCGGCCACCACACCAATTTAAGGACGGGTGCATCCACCGTTGAATGCGGCACAAGTATCGGTCCCGTGGCTGGTAACTCACATCCAAAATGAGGTGGAAATCAATGACGAGACTCCGGAAGATCAAGTGGAGCGCTATGCACGCATCTACCTCATTGGTTTGGTGGGTGGATTTCTGTTCCCCGACAAGTCAAACCGGTGGATTCAAGGCATATGGTTGCCATTGCTCACTAGTGACTGGGACGCAATCGGGGAAAATAGTTGGGGATCGGCCGTGTTAGCTGGCGTATACTGGGAGCTGTGCACTTGCTCGAAGGTGGGAGCAAAACAAGCTGGTGCTGCGATGTTTATCCTACAACTATGTGTATGGGAGCATCTTCCAATGTTCGCACAACTAGACCCACGTCCATACCGGAGAGCCGATGATGAGCTAAACTTTCTGCAAAATCCCCCTTACGGTGTCAAGTAAGTTTATTCCGTACTTAGCCTAATTTAAAATTATTCCATGCTTAGCTAGATTTCAATTGAATTTATTCCGTACTTAGCCTAATTTAAAATTATTCCATGCTTAGCTAGATTTAAATTGAATATAATCCATACTTAACCTAATTTAAATTTATACCATGCTTAGCTAGATTTAAATTGAATTTATTCCATAATTAGCCTAATTTAAATTTATTCCATGCTTTTACTTACAAGGTGGATAGAAGCAAATACGAATGACCATCAACATGAGCATTCGTTACTGTTTTATCGTTCTGAGTTAGATAAGCCTGGGTGGAATCAGGTAATCATGCTTTATCATATTTTAACAAGTTAAGGTTTTTCAATGTAAATGGTCTCTAATTGCATTATTTGAATGAATATAGGTTACTTGGGATCCATATCCACGTGAAGTGGTCGAACTGCATCATCTTAGAAACCCTCTGGATCACGAGACGTGATTGTGCAAGGTTCCATTGATCTGTTGGCACGTCGTGGAGTGGCACCTACCCGATCGATCCTTGAGGCAATATCGAATGGAGCAACCAATTCCACAAACCCCGCCTCAAGGTTTCAGGGAGCTCCATGCCATCGACCTCCGACACGCTTCAAAGAATTGGATCCTAAAGCATCAGTACTATATCAACATCTGGGAGAATAAAGGGACATGGGTGGTCCAAGGGATGCCGGAGACGAGACCGATGGGCTACCACGATGGGTACATGCAGTGGTATCGGAAGTTCACCAATAGATGGGTGTTAAAGCAAGGTGTTGTGATGGGTTCGTTGGTAAGTCATCCTAATCTACCTCGTGAGTATAATTATTTTATTTTAATGTTTAATTAATTTTGATTTATTATGTGGATTGCTTAGGTTGATGGTTTGGAACACGCCAAACACACCCTCGATAGTGCTCCAACCATGGATCAACGCAAAACTTCTTGGTTGCGACGGCTTATGAACAACCTCACCGCCCAATCTACCAGCAGGATAGCGGTCCATCTCAGCAACCTCCACCGCCACTTGTAACTCTAGTAGGGGCTCAGGTTAAGAGACATCCGCGACAAGTCGTTGAGCGAGCCCGCCAAGAAGCAGAAGGAGGAGGTGGAAGAAGGGGTCGTGGACGTCGTGGAGGACGAGGCGGAGGGCGAGCTGGGGGCCAAAATGAGGGGCAACCAAATGAAGAAAACCAGTGAACTATCCGTGCTTGCTTTGATTATTCTAGTGTTTTGTCGTTGAACTATCCATGTTGTTTCAAAATTTTTTAGGTCTTGTGATTTGAGTTTGCATTGTCTAAAACCTATCATACGCACTTAAGTTGTCATTGAAACACTTTATGGATGACATTTCAAGTATGAATATTCTGGATCAATTTATCAAGAATTAGTATCTAAGCTCAACACAAAAAAGTTGGAAAAATCAATCACGATCATGTATAATTTTACAGATCTCAATTCCAAGTCCAAACGAGTGAGATAAGTTAGTTCAAAGCTGCACATGTCGTTAGAGTAACGTTTGGGTACCTAAAACTAAAACGAACGTATCTTATTTGTTTGAGGTCAAAATAACGAGCCGTTTGCAGCTACGCGATCGTATCGATAAGGAGAACATTTTAGAGTGAACAAATATATTCCAAGATGTCTATATAATTTTGAAGATTACCGACAATTAAACAAGTAATTCAAACAAAGGCGTAATGAAAATTTAAACAAGCTTACAATTTAGTACCGCATTACAAGTAAATGTAAATTAAGATAGATGTCTCGTACATCATTGGTCCTCGGTTATATCCGCATCATCCTGTAGTGGTTGTCCTGGGCAACGCCTTTTTTCATGACCAGGTTGTCTGCACTTGGAGCATCACTTCGGTCCCCGCCTCGTGCGTTAAACTTGATCCATCTCATTGTGTATCCTTTCAACTCTAGGACGACCCTTGGTGCGTTTTAGGTGCAACAGTGGGATAATCAACTTCCCAGCGTATATAGGCCAATACGCTTCATCTGGCATGGGACTCAAAGCTGCATCATATGAGTTCCGTATCGCTTGTTCAGTGTAGTAAGGACTCACCAGTAGGGATGGCAATGGGTCGTGTTGGGGCGGGTTTTGTCAAACCCAAACCCATGGGTTTATCCGCCTAAGAAACCCGGGGGGTTTGAAAAATTCAAACCCAACCCAATTCCCGCCGGGTATCCGCGGATTCATGGGTACCCGTGGATTTTTGTGGTAAAAAATTTACAATAACAAGTTTCTTTCAAAATAAAAGTTTAACATCAATTTTTTCATACAAATTAATCATAAAACATACCAATCTAGAGCATACAAGCAAACCGGAAATGATTAATATAAATTGTTCAAAATTAAAGATAAACATCTATAAACAATAAGATTAATTGAAAACTTCTTCCTCGTCATCTAAGTTTCTTCACTCTCCACTTCATCATATCAACTTCATTCTAAACAATTAGAAAGAACAAATTATACATGTCTCCACAAACATAAAGAATATTAGTTGTTTAAGGAAGATATATTATTTAGAATATTAAATATAGCGGAAAAGTAATTAAATGTGTGTGGGCGGGTACCCATGGGGCGGGTTTACCTAAACCCAAACCCAACCCGACCCGGTGAATAGTTTAGCGGGTTTAAACCTGAACCCGACCCATAACCCGTCAACATGGGTTTTACCCGTGTTGACCGGGTTGGGTTGGATGGGTACCTGTGGGTTCGGGTTTTGTTGCCATCCCTACTCACCAGAGTGTTTCTGTTCATGGTTATCGACTTAGCTACTGCCATTTCATGTGAACAAGGTATCCTATCGTTTTGATATTTTTGACAAGTACACTCCCCTGATTCATAGTGCAGAGTAACCATTTGACGATTGTGGCCACGTCTACCTCCACCCCATACACCTGTTTCCACTGCAAATATCCCTTCACTGCGATCGAAAAGAACAACTTTATGCGATCGAAAAAAACGTCATGTGCTATCGGATGACCAGATATCTCCCTCCCTATCGCTAGCTGCAGCCGAGCCACCCGCCACTCGTTGACCTTCCAGTATGACATCGTTTATGACAACTTCTTGGTACACAACCCCCCAGCGCTCATGTCTGGATACCGATAACTAATTTTGCCAAGTCTTGTCTGTCCGCTCGTACAAACCCTGTCTGCACAAATATCACGAAGTTCTTGAAAATTGAATCTCGACTCAATTTTCAGCATAGTGGATTCACCGTTCTCATAATCAATCCCTATGTCAGAGTTTGTCACCCTTCCATTCCACCGAATAATAAGCCGAAACTTCTTGAATTTACCCATATCTACAATTTACAATAAGTTAAACTATTAGCTTAAAAACAGTATTGTACGACTAATATTACTACATCTCATAACTAACGTAACATAAATTCAACCAACTAACAATAACATAAATTCAAAAATTAAGTACAATTGCTACGATAAGTAATACATAACATAACAATATAACTACTAAAAACATCATTAGGCTATAATACGAAAATTAAATCATACTATAACTTCTAAAAACCCATCATTAAGCTATAATACGAAAATTAAATCATACCGAAAATTCATGTTCTGTGTATTATGCTCGGTTTTGGTTGCTGAAATTTGAAGAGGGGGGAGTGGTTATATTTTTACAACTGCTAGTGGCGTGGTATTTATAGGAAAATCTGCAAGCTATTCACCGTTTTTGTCAAACACGGTAAACACCATCCAGGGGTTGGAAACGTGTGAAATACTCACTGTTTTAACCTAGAACGATGAAGGTATTCACCGTGTTGCCCTAAAACGGTGATATCTTCACCGTTTCCTTTATGTCATGAACCTATTACATAGCAAGAAATTACTACTATAAAAAATGCAGAAGAAAAACAATCCATTAGTAAATTCGATTAAACAGCAGAACCCTAGCCATCCAATCTAACGTAAGGTAAAAAAAAAAAAAAAAACAATGATGCATTATAAAAAGCCAAACCATGTCCCAATATTTATTTTACAACCTTGAGCAGCACTGGAAGTTTGGAACACATAATACTTCTATATATATATATATTTGAGTGCATATGAGAGTTTTGCCACGTGAGCCATTAAAACTCAGTCCCTATTTTATGGAAGGGTTTTTGGACAAAATACATAATTATAATCATCGACACGCCTCACTTTGCCGGCCAATTATTTAGGCCCGCTAAAGCCTTCAAGCCATTGGAAAGCAAGCCCACATAATTATTTCCCAAGGAAGTGAGGATATAAATTAAATGTTAATAATAGAACTAAGCATTTCATTGGCAGAAATAAATATTAATAAGAGTTTTTTAGAAACCGAGGTATTAATCCCTTCATAACTTTAAGAAAAGGTCGCTAAAAAGGTGATTTTTTCCTGCTCTCAGTAAGGAGGGTAATGAGTTTGGTACGATTTTGGTATATATTTGAAGTATTTGTACCAAATCCACTAGAATATGCGTCATAACTATGTTCTATATTCACTCTTTTTCTTTTACAGTAAGCTCTATACTCACTCACTTAAACACTTTGTTCGTCTATATCCCTCAAAATTGGTCTTTATTTAAATCTCAAATCTTACTTCTTTTCTCTCAGTTTTACAAACAACACGACAAAAAGTTCAATTTATTTAAATTCTAATTTTTTTAGATATATTCAGAAGTTTATATAAAATTATTCGGGTATAGTAAGCGTCGGTTTCCCCTAACCACATATAAGTTGGTTTGGTATGTTGTATGTTATATTACATCCCCACAGAATTTTGGTTAAGGGGATGGTTACGATTTAATAACGTGGGTTGGGGACAATATATAGAAAAAACGACACCACTCGAACCTGTTGTCATCCCTAAAATGAAGAGAAAAAATTAAAAATAAGCATAATCTCTTACCTTCAAAGAATTATAGTAACCAAATATATCTAAAATGACACTATAGTAATTCAGCTATGTGTTGAATATCGACACTTACATTCATGGTTGTCAAGACCATATCAAATCAATCAGTTGGATCATGTCCGTTCGAAGCTACCTCCTACAAGGTTGCCATAAAGTTGGATTCCTAAAGAGCTGAAAAATTGAAAAAATGGTGGGTTTGACTTGATTGACCAAGTACTAGCCCAAACACATTATGGGGAACATTTTGGTGAAACTGAATGAGAAAAGAAAAAAAAAACCAAAGGACTCTCCTTTGGTAGCTAAGAAAGAGATAGGGAGGGGGCGGAAGTGAGAGACGAGAGAAGAATAATATGTTAGTAAATAATATAAGATTTTTAATCAATCGTCTCTCAATAAAATGGAGTTATTGAGACTGCTTGGTTAATGACATGGGGAAGAGGAAGAAAGAGATAGGGAGAGGAAAACCATGACATAGTTGAAGGTAGCAAATGAAAAGAGAGAAAGTGGAAGGGGTTAGGTGGCACTTTTTTGAAGTTTATTATATACAGAATGAGAACTTACAAAATGATGCTTATACATATAAATTATATTTCAATCATTAAAATGTTTAAATTTGTACCTGGCATAAATATGTTTATTATATACAGAACGAGAACTTACAAAATGATGCTTATACATATAAATTATATTTCAATCATTAAAATGTTTAAATTTGTACCTAACATGAATATATTTTAGAATACGTATAAGAAAGATAAAGGGTTGGGAGTCATCTTTTGACTCTTGAATGTTAAATCACTTACTTGATTACCTCATACATTTAAATCGATTTGACACTCTTGCTTACATTACGCCTATTAGCATGATAACAAACATCATCCGGCCAATTGGCCGGGCAAAATGCTAGTAGATCTATATACACTATCATGGTGTGGGATGACGACACTAGTATGGTTGTTGAGCATGATCTGGAGAGACCACTCCCTACCGGCTTCCTCTACAAATCTGGCGAGGAGGTTGATCGTATCAAGTTCCGGTATGAAAAACTTCCTGATTTTTGCTTCCAGTGTGGCAGAATGGGGCACAAAATCTATGTATGCAAGGAAAGAGAATCATCCAAAAGCATCTCTGGAAGAAATAGGAGAAGATATGGTAGTTGGCTGCGAGCAGAGATGGCCAAATATTGTCAAAACCCCTGGAAGTCAGAGAATCTGTGGCAGCGAAATGAGCAACCAACCTCAACCCAACCAAATTCCCACACCTTCCCAGATCCAAGTTACTACTCAAAACTCCCACCAAACCACATCTTCATCTATTCCTTTCAATTGTCCTGAGATTACTCTCACTCCTCACCCAAACCCACTTCCTCTTGACCGAAAAACCATCCTCCAACTTACCCACTTTTTTACCGATCTTACCCCGAATGATACATACAAAATGCCCACCGATTACCTCTTCCATATCCTATCCACCTTAAAACTCCCACATTCTAGCAACCTCTTCTCCCAGTTATCCCTCCCTGAACAAGAAAGCCTCATTCAACACTGTCTTGTCTGGAATCCAAACTCAATATCCCCACCTCAGCCTCCCATACAACTCTCAAACATCCACCGAGCACAAAAGCGTGCACTTGCCTTTCCCCTAGACGATGCCACTTACTCCTTTCAATCCAAATCCAAAAAACCTAAACAAAACTCTTCAGGAACTCCATCCTTCAACCTCGAGTCTGATACTTCATCCCCTGCGTCCTCTTCTTCTCCCCACACATCACAAACTTCCTTCACCCATCTTTCAACCCAGGAACTTTCTCTGATTCCACTGTCGGGAACTATCGAAGAGTTGTCCAGATTAAGAGAATGGCCAGAGTTGGTCCTCACAGTCTACCCAAACGCGACCTCAATGAATCAATCTTTTCCCCTATTCTCACCTCTTTGAGGATGATTTTGAAGACAACAACAACCTGGATTTGGCTAAGGTGGCATGCCCAAGGCCACCAACCCCTCAATAGGTATCTTAAGCTGGAACTGTAGAGGAGCTGGACATGACTCTACAGTTTGATATCTGAGGCATTTAATACGCAGAAGATGTCCCTCCATTGTTTTCTTGATGGAGAAAAAAAAAAGGAAAAGGATATGAAAAAAAGAAAAGCTTTGAAGTATCACAGGGGAGAGTACGTTGAACCCATTGATAAATCTGGTGGGCTGGCAATCTGGTGGAATAAGGATGTTAAGGTTGAGGTTCTATCAAGATCAAAGAACTTTCTCCACTGTTTTTTGGAAGAGGAATGTGCTTTCTTCTTAACTTGTGTGTATGGGGCTCCCGAGGAGAGAGATCGACAGAGTGTATGGGACGAGATTTCTAAGTTTAAGCCAACGAACAATGAGAATGGGTTTTAATTGGAGATTTCAATGCTAACTCCTGCTCAACTGAAATGTAAGGAGGAAGGGCTCTTGCTCCTGCAAAATTCCGAGATTTCAATTCCTTCATATTTGGAAATGGTCTCGTGGATTTGGGTTTTTCGGGACCTAGGTTCACATGGTCGAATATGCGTAATCGTGAGAGATGTATCCGGTCTCGTCTCGATAGAGTGCTAGTGAATTTGGAATGGAGGGACGTGTTCAAAGAAGCTACTGTTGTGCATGAGACTATGGTGGAATCAGACCACACTCCTATTACTCTTCTCCTAAAACCAGATGTGATTCGTGGGAAACCATTATTCCGGGTTGAGGAAAGATGGATGGACCATGGCGATTACGAAGCAATTTTGGATCAAGCTTGGCAAAATCAAGGAGGGTCAGTGGATGAAAAACTTGTTTTTTGCCAGAAAAGACTTTCCCGATGGAGCAACAGAGAATTTCGAGAAAGGCAGAAAAAGATTGATGACCTCCTGGACAGAATCAATACTCTGCAATCTTTTGCTTGGAACGCTCAGGTGGAGGACGAAATTGTTTTGGCTTGTGCAGCTCTTAATGATTTATGGAGGGGCGAGGAGATGCATTGGGCACAAAGATCTCGAGTTAAATGGCTGAATTGGGGTGATCGGAATACTCGGTTCTTCCATCTCTCGACGATTCAAAGGAGACAGAGGAAATCAATAAGGAGATTGAAAGGGGAAGGAGAACGTTGGATCACTGCAACTAATGAATTGACGGATCATGTTACTGATTTTTACTCCTCTTTGTTCCTGGAACAAAGAGGACTAACCGTTTTCCCTATTTTGCAGGAGTTTCCCTATGCTGCCTCATCTGAGATGAACTTATCACTGTCTGCTGATGTGAAGGAAGAGGAGATCAAATTTGCAGCTTTCTCTTTGTGTCCTCCCAAGAGCCCTGGTCCGGACGGTTTCAATGGAAGATTCTTTTAGAGACATTGGGGGTTGATTGGTGGAGAGGTGGTGCGTGAAGTGAAAGACTTTTTCCATTCAGGGAAACTGGATCAGGGGTGGAACGACGCTCACGTTGTTCTCATTCCTAAAGTTCTACACCCCGAGGAAATTCATCAATTTAGGTCGATTGCTTTGTGCAACTTCAAGTACAAAATCCTCTCAAAAGGTTCTCTCTACAAGGCTAAAGAGATGGATGCCGGATATTATCTCAGATCTCCAAATTGCTTTTACCGGGAATAGAAGCATCCAGGACAGTATCGTGATTGTGCATGTAGTCATTAACTACCCCAAACACAAAAAAAGGGAATAGAGCAGATTTCTTATTGAAGCTTGATATGAAGAAAGCGTACGACAAAGTTTCATGGAATTTCTTGAGGACTGTTCTTGAGATTATGGGATTTGAAGGTAAATGGATTGGCTAGATCATGGAGTGTGTTACGACTGCAAGGCTGTCTGTAATGTTGAATGGAATCCCTTCACCTTTCTTCTCACCATCTAAAGGATTACGGCAAGGGGATCCCCTATCTCCGTTTCTCTTCTTGTTGGTTTCAAATGTTCTATCTCACTCGTTGTTGAAGAAGATTCAAGAGGGAGAGCTGGCTGGTATTAAGATCAACCCAAGAAGTCCAATTCTTTCTCATGTTCTTTTTGCAGACGATACTGTTGTTTTTGGGAAGGCTGCTGCATCTGAAGCAAGGAAGTTGACTGAAGTCTTCAATGATTATTGTCATCTATCAGGACAAGAGATAAATAAGAAGAAATCAGCCATTCTTTTTTCAGAAAACACGGATTCTGCAATCAGGGAGGAGATTCAACACATTTTTGGAATTGCAGATGATATCTCTTTGGGTAAGTATTTGGGAATGCCAGCTGATTGGGGTAATTCTCGTAAAGAAACTTTCAGATTTATTGTGGAAAGGTTGGAGGAGAAGGCCAAGTCTTGGAAATATCTATTGCTGTCTACGGGAGGGAAAGAAGTGATGATTAAAACTGTTCTTCAAGCTGTCCCAGCCTATCTCTTCTCCTCCTTTTTGCTGCCAATGTCTCTTATTCAAAAAATGAAGTCCATCCTTGGGAGATTTTGGTGGACAGGTTAGACTGAGAAGAAGGGCCTTTCATGGGCTGCTCACAATGTGTTGACAAGGAGAAAGGCTTGGGGAGGACTAGGCTTTAGGGATTTCAAACATTTTAACCAAGCACTCCTAGCAAAGATGGATTGGAGAATGCTCACAAACCCAGATTGCTTATGGGTTAGGCTGCTGAAAAGTATTTACTTTCCACATAATGAGTTCTTAGAGGCAAAGAAAGGATCTCATGCGTCCTAGATTTGGTCAAGTATTTGTGCAGGGAAGGAAGCTCTTGTTACGGGTCTCCGGAAGAATATCGAGAATGGAAGGAAGACATGGATGGATGATGCATGGATTCCAGATCTCGAGGGCTTCAAGATCCCATCTGAAGCACCATCCCCTTACAGAGTTGCAGATTTTATTGTTCGACCAGTAAACAGATGGAATGTTCACAGGTTAGCAGATGCTTTCCCTCCTCATGTTGTTGATGCTATACTGAGAATTCCTATTGGACCTGACGATCTCGACGATAAATGGGTCTGGAACTTTGATAGAAAGGGAAAGTTTAGTGTGAAATCTTGTTATCATCGACTACACTCTCTCTCGGAAGACCAATCGGGAATCACAGCTCAAGATGAGAAGATGTGGAAGTGGATGTGGAAGTTGTCTTTACCTCCAAAGCTGAAATTCTTTATATGGAAGAGTGAACACAATGCACTTCCAACAATGGCAAACCTTCTCAAGAAGAAATGTGTCCTAAATGTTGAATGTAAAAGCTGCAAAGCATTTTCGGAGAACCTGGATCACCTTCTGTTTCGCTGTGCATCATCACTTGCAGCATGGGTACATTTTATTCCGGGGATTGCGCTACCACCACCAGACACGTCTCTAGTGGGCTGGGTGTTTGCTATGAGGCATACTTTATCTCCCCAATTAGGATGCATACTGTTTTTTTTTTTTTTTTGTGGATGACAGATATGGAAAGCAAGGAACTCGAACTCTTTTGAGGACGCAACATTCTCCCCAGTTACTATCGCTGTGTGTGCGGGGAAGGAATATGAAGAATGGAGATCTGCGAGGGAGTCTGGAAATTCTGCTCATCCATCTCAGCTAGGGGAGTCTCATCAAAACTCTGGCCCTCCGCCGAGGAATTACGACAAAGTAATCCTGTGCGATGTAGCTTTCAGAAGCGATATCCAGAAGGCGGGCATTGGCATCATTATCAAAGATGTTCATGGGATGATCTGTGATGGGAGAGCTAAGAGAATTCACTGTAGAGCACTGGCGGCTGCTGAAGCTTTCGCCATCCTTGAAGCTGTTAAAATGGCGGCACAGGAAGAGATGGCAACTCTAATAATTTCATATTGCAAGTGTGTTGTTGATACTATTGGAAAGCCTCCTGATGAATGTCCGATTGAGTTTGCAGCATCCATGGCGGCAATTCGAAGGATTTTAGAGGAGGCGGACTAGTGCAACGTCGTTTTCCAATTGAGAAGTGCAGTTAAAGAGGCCGATCTTATTGCAAAATGGGCTTGCAATGACACTTTACTTCCGGGTTGGATAGCGAGTTTTTTTTAGCCTTCTTGTTCTACTTTTGTTTCTCTCCTATGAGGTTCTGGTTACTGGGTTTTTGTGGAGTCTTATCTTTGTTTGAACTCTTTCCCAGTCTTTTGGGTGTTGTGAATGATATGAGTATCATGTTTCTCCAAAAAAAAAAAAAAAAAGAGCAAGGACATTTCTTGGTATACAAGAGATTAAAATAAGCCAACACTTGCATAGCATTTGTCCATAAACATATCCAAATAGAAAATAACCTTAAGTCCCCGACATAATAGTGGAAATAAAGGAACCCCACATTTCCCAACCAAAAACCATCAAATCGTTCAAAATGAAAAGGCAAATGATCCTGGGTTATATTATAGATAGGGCTGCAAATAAGCCGAGCCGAGTCGAGTTTTACCCCAGTTTGAGCTAGGCTCGTTAATAAACCAGTTTAGTTTTACCCCAGCTGGATCATTTGCCTTATGGTCCACAGAGAGGGAGGGAGGACGGAAGAGGAGACGCGAGAGGATACGATAAGAGAGGTTTTGAGCTTCCGGGAGAGGAATTGCTTGCAGAGTTCGAAGGTCGGCAGGAGATGCCCCTGCCCGTGAAATGAAATTACCCATACTTCCCCAAAAGCAGCGGTTGCAGGAGTACTTTTCATCATCGTTCAACTTCTCTTTGGTATGAATCAAGTTGCTCTCTTTTTCCCTTCTGGCACTGTAATGAAGTTGGTCAGTTGTGGAGGAAAAACGGTGAATTGATTGTTGATAGAGAGAGATGGGGAAAATGCAAACATGTGGGCAAGAAAACAACGATTAAGATGTGAACACTCTGATAGGCTGCTTACTTGGTTGGTGAAAGAAAGATTATTGAGACTGTTTGTTTCCTTATGAATGTAGTTTAGGAATTTGGTCGTAGAAGTTCCCAACTCTGCTTACCTTCCTGTATTTCCTTTCTATTTCGGGGCTTTGATGATATCGTGACTATATGAATGCTTTCTGGGCTTAGAGTGTTCAGATATTCTCTCATTTGCTCCAGTAATGGGTTTCTAGGAAGGAAGGAAGAAAACATGTGGAAATTTGGGGAAGCTTTTCTGCCCCCATAGTCACCATCGTCCATGTATCCAGGGATCATATGGGAGGGAGGATTCTGATACTCAAAATCGTCATATTTGCTATTGGATTGTCTAGTACTTGCCTATTTTCAGCTTATATTCGTGTTCTGTTAATGTCGTCCCGTCAAAGGATTCTTCATGTTAAACCCTTGCTTGTCTTACCTAGACCACGCAGCTATTGTGGTGCACGAGGAGCCAGGAGGATCAATGATGCGATCTTCAAGGGACAAGTTTGTGGAGCAACGTTTCCGCTTCTTGCTCCAAGGTTATGCACAAAACTTAGCTACGACATGCCTATGCCATTCGGCTATATTTTGATTCAATTTGTGAAGGATGTAAACTGGTTGCTTCGAGAAGATATTAGCATATGACTTGAGTTCATCGTCTTGGTTCTCTCCGTAGGTATCTCTGTGAGAGATGGGAGACGTTGATTGTGGCTCCCAAGTCCTAACGGTCTCTCACCCTATAACAAACTAATGACTTGCTTTCTTAAGGGATCTTCTGAACACAATGCAAAGCCAAAGTAAGGCACCTCCATTCTCTATAGTAGGTTGTTATATCATAAACGAATTATTTTTTTGTTTTGTTTATTTTAATCAAATATCATGTGAGAATGAATTGGCTCGTCCTTCCCATTAAATTATTGTGGAAGGACCATCATTAGTAGAAAGAAAGTCGTTGCAGCTACAAACTTAGCATGCACCATGTCAAAAGCCTTATAGAATTACAAAAGATTAAAGAGACAAAATTCTATTAAGCAACAACAATTATTGAAAATCTATCTCAGTTATCCTTGTTCTCCCTTCTTTCCCAAAATTTGCCCTAATTCTCCCCTAATTCTTCTTCCCAAACCCTAATCTTTTCTCAAATCTCTAATTTTGTTCTTCACTGAATTGTATACTAATCCCTAATTGTTAATCTCAATTCCAAATCTGTCACAATAACTATTATCATCATCATAGTTTTTTGGATTAATTAGTTGGGTTAATTATTCCTTTCTAGCTCCTGTTCTGCGGCAATAAGCAATAAATTCCTTGTAGGATTAGGATTGGGACTAGTTGAAGGCCAGGTTAGAAAGGAATTAGATGTGACTCTTGGCTGTAAATATATATAAGCTTTGGTTTCAGGTTGATTTATGAAGAAGATTGGTAAAGTATTTAGTTATTTCGATATTCCCTTAGAAAGTTTGGATTTACAGCAGCTGCTATGTTAGGGGAAGCTGGTAAAGAGGGCCCGTGAAAGAGAAGAAGAAGAGTATACAACTGTTGACACCTAAAATTAATTTGTCCGGAATTAAATGCCGCATTAATTAGTCTCGGCATTTAATTTGATACCGCGGGTAAAAAATGGTGTCGTTGGGAGTCGAGCAGCGTCGCGGAGAACTAAACGGTACCGCAAGATAGCTCAGCGGTACCGCGGTACTGGAAACGACACCGCTTACCGAAAAACAAAAAGGGTCGCGCGTTTAGTGTGGGTATTGGAGAAGGAGTTTCTCTAAATAAATTATTATTTTTATTCCTTGTTGGAAGGGGAGAAGCGGTACCGCATGGGGACAAGCGGCATTGCGGAGAGTTAAAACGGTACCGCGAATTTAAAAACGATGCCGCGAGAGCCTTGATAAGCGGTACCGATTAATTAAAAACCATATCGGGTAAGTGACCAAAATTCGCCCAGCCCAATGTGAGTGCAGACTGGCGGCGGTTCCATGGATTGATATTTTTTGCTATATTATAGGTGTCGTTTAATTAAAAACGGTACTGCGAGTAAGCCCAACGGAACCGCTGTACTAGCAAACGACACTGTTTAAAATAAAAAACAATGTAGCGAAAGGAAAAACAAACGGAGCCGTTTTGTCGCTAATGATGTCGTTGGCCAACACACGAGTTGGGCTAGTAATGGCCGGATTAATTAATTAATATTTTAATGAATATTTAGGACGGTGTCGTTTAGTTGAAAACGATGCCGCAAGAGGAAAGAAACGAAACCGCGGATTTAAAAACGATGTCACGAGTAGGCCAAACGATGCCGCAATGGTTAAAACAACACTATTAAATTTAAAACGGCATCGCGAAGTTCAGCAGCATCGCAAAACTAGAATACGAAGTTGTTTAGTTAAGAACGGCGCCGCGAAGTGAGAGTTTGACGGCGTGTCAAAAAATGATGGCCGGTTTAATTAATTAATATTTTAAGGGTTATTTTAGACGGTGTCGTTTAGTCGAAAACAACATCGTGGGAGATATCAACACCGTCAGGGTACTGAAACGATGTTGTTTAATAGAATACAACGTCACAGTGGCGAGAGTTCAGGAATTGTGGACTTTGGCTCAATGTCGTTTTGGCCAAGTTTCCGCGTGTCCAAACGGTTTCGCACTCGTGGGAGTTACGCAACAAGAAGGAAGTTACCTGCACGGTTGACAGGAATGAAGACGTGGGAGACAAAGGCGCGAAGGTAGTTACTACGACGAGGAGAAGCGCGAAGTATAAAGATTGGGAAGAGAGAGAAGCTCAGGACAGCAAAATCAAATCACAAACTGCACCGTCGCAGAATCTATCTTTTTTCTCTCTAGTTTCGTAGAACTGCTCTGTCAGAGAAATCCTTTGCAGAGTCGTAGATCGTAGCTTGTAGTTGTAGTCGCGGAGCTCTCCAGAGGAACCTCCACAGGAGTAGAGGTAACGTAACTTAGAACACTCCCGGTTCGATTTTCTGGTTATTCGCCGAACATCCTCGTTCGAACGTAGTTTGGAGAGGTGGTGAACCGAATAACGGTTGTTTGATTAGAAGTCAAAGGTGCATCGATCAAATCAACATTGCCGACGCCGGCGGTGGATATTTGACGGTCGTCTTGGATTCTGTTCGGTCGATCAAATCAACGGCGCCGACATTCGGCGGCAGCGGATATTTGACGATTGTGTTAATTTGGCTAATTAAGGTCTCATGTCCCCATGCGGTACCGCTTCTCCTAGAATGGTCTCATGTCTGTTCAAACTTTACCTTTTCTCTGTAACTCCTTCACGGAGCTCTCCTTCCAGGAAGGATCTCCATAGTTATAGTCTTAGTCGTAGTCGCGGAGCTCTCCACAGGAATCTCCATAGGAGTTGCGGTAGCGTAGATTCCTCAAAAACTCAAACACCCTTGTTCGAACGTAGTTTGGAGAGGTGCGAACCGTAGTAACGGTCGCGTTGGTTAGAAGTCAGAGGTGCATCGATCACATCAACATCGCCCGGCGGTAGATATTTGACGGTCACTTTGATTTTACCATTCAGAGGTGCATCGATCAAATCAACATCGCACGGCGGTGGATATTTGACGATCGTCATCGTTTTCAGAAGTCAGGTGCACCGATAGACTGGTCTGATTTTCTCAACTGCACATTCTCACCATATTGTTGGAAGTAACGCTTGCGAGCTCCACCAACACGTATGTAAGTGCCATGATATTTTGCATTTTCACGTGAGATTGAAGATTTTTGGGCATTTAGCTTGCCCCCCTGCTCGAAATCATGGAAGACTTGTTCCCAGCTAGAATTGGCGTGGCAACCCCATGTCGGGTTTGATTGAACTTGCCTCCCTGTCCACTCAGTGGAGGCTCTGGGGACAAATTACAATGAGGTTTCTGTTGATTCATGCCAACTCTTCCGGGATTGGTTTTTTTCACGTGGTCACCACCTCCATTTTGAATAGTGTCTGTGGTGACCCTAGTTCGATTTTTCTTAGAACAGGGTGGATGTGGCAAACTTATTTGCCACTTACGATGTTGTTTCTCCTTCAATCTACCACGAGCTGGGATGACATGCCCCCCTAGCAGCTTAGATTGAACACGTTTAAATTTTGTTCTTTGTTGTGGCTTTCGCAAGACCACTCTAACTTTCCCGTCCTTCAAAACAATATTGTTCACAGGAGAACCAACATGAGATTTGCTGGGCCCTAATGCCACTGTTTTAGCCACAAGTTTAAGTGAATCCTTATTGGCAATACCGGAAACATGTTCATCTATCATCTCAAAAAATTTATCCATATGCCTTCCAAGAGAATCACAAGGCTTATTTAAAGAGATAAAATAGAGATTTACCTGCCGGTAATACTCCTCTATAGATCGACGAAGAGACCGGAGTGCAACATGCCCATCGATGCAAGACATGGATTGGGGCCATTCCTTCATCCAACCGATATGTCTATCTGCCTCCTCTGCTCGGTCAACTTCAATGTCGTTTTGAACTCCCACGTGTCTCAACCGTCTTGATCTCCTCCTCGCTCTGGTTGGCGTGAATCTCACACGATGTCGTTTTATTCCCCAAACAGCTCTGTCTACTTTTTTCTCCGCGACATTGTTTTATATTAAACACTGTCGTTTTATACTCCGCGGTGTTGTTTTCTCTCGCGGCGTCGTTTTTAGACAAAAACAAAACCGTCTAAAATAATCATTAAACAGATTAATTAATTAAACCGGCTCATTATTGCCACGCGGTCAAATTCTCATCCCTTGGCGCCGTTTAATCTTTCCGCGGCATCGCTTTTCACTGATCTCTACCAAACGGTACGTTTTTCATTCCGTGACATTGTTCTCTACCAAACGGTACCGTTTTCTCATCTTGCGGTGCCGTTGGGCTTGGCGCGCGGCCCTCACCAAAATCCTACCCATTGTGGTGTAGTTTTTTAATTAAACGGCGTCACATAGTAATACCGCGACACTATTGAGGCCTTTAGCGGTGTCGTTTTTAGCTAAACAGCACCGCTTGATTCTACCCACGACATCATTTTAATATTAAACAACTCTGCTTCCAGCCTTGCGATGTCGTTTTCTTCCCCAATCAGCTCCGTTTGTTTTTTCCTCCACGACACTATTTATTTTCAACACTGTCGTTTGCTAGTACCGCGGCACTGTTGGGCCTACTTGCGGTACCGTTTTTTCTCCTTCCGGCAAGGAATAAAAGTAATAATTAATTAATAAATAAAAACTCCTTTTCCAAGACCACTACTAAACGCGCGGCCCACCTCTTATTTTCCGGCAAACAGTGTTGTTTCCAGTGCTACGGTACCGCTGAGCTTCCTTGCGGTACCGTTTTTCTGTTTCACGGTATCGTTTTACCCATCCGCGATGCCGCTTGTATCTAGCGGTGTTGCTTCGCTCTCCTTTTCCGATAAGGAATAAAAACACACTCCTTTTCCAACACAACACCAATCTTGCGGCCCATGTCTCACAACAATTGTTTTCTAGTAAACAATGTCGTTTCAAGTACCGCGATGTCGTCGAGCTTCCTTGCGGTGTCGTTTACACTCTCCGCGACATTGCTCGATTCCAAACGACATCGTTTTTTATCATGCGGCATCGAATTAAATGGCGAGACTCATTAATACGGAATTTAATTAATTCAATTTAATTTTAGGTGTAAACAACGTTGATTGGTCGAGCAGTGTTGCGACTGTTGCGGACCTCGAATCAATGCGCACTGTTTTCAAGCAAACACAAACATAAAGTCAACACAATCGTCAAATATCCGCAGCCAAATGTCGGTGCCATTGCTTTGATCGATTAAACAGAAACCAAGACGACCGTCAAATATCCACCGCCGGCGTCGGCGATGTTGATTTGATCGATGCACCTCTGACTTCTAACCAGAACAACCGTTACTCGGTTTGCCACCTCTCTAAACTACGTTCGAACGAGGGTGTTCAACGAGAAACGAGAAACCAAACCGGGAGTGTGTAAGTTACGTTACCTCTACTCCTATGGAGGTTCCTCTGGAGAGCTCCGCGACTACGACTACTACGACTCTGCAAAGGATGTCTTTGACAGAGAAGTTCTACGAAACTAGAGAGAAAAAGGTAAGTGAAGGGCCAAAACAGCTTCCACCGCCGGGTGATGGTATTTGATTTTCCCGAGGAAACAAATTGGCACACCTGGTTGGAGAAAAAAGTATCCGCAGAGCCATATTTGACGTCGAATTTCCACCATTGATGCCCAACTTTATTGAATTCACGGCGTTGTTGAGTTTCTCAACACTGAACTAAAGCTCATCAACGTCGTCAAGCTCGCGACCTTGTTTTGGGGAAAACAACATCACTTTCACGGCATTGTTAAACTATTGCAACATTGTCTTTGACTAAAAAATGTCATTTCTTTCCTAGTACCGCAGTGTTGTTTGTACCTTCCGTGGTGTCGTATTCAACTAAACGACACCGTCTAAAATAATTATAAAATACTAATTAATTAAACCAGCCCTCATTGTTAACTCGCCGTCAAACTCTCGTCCCTCGGCGCCGTTCTTAGTTAAACAACATCATTTTCTAGTCCCGCGATGTCGTTGAGCTTTGAGCTTCGCGACACTGTTTTAAATTTAACACTGTCGTTTGCTAATACAGCGGTACCGTTGGGCTTACTCGCAGTATCGAATTCTAATCCGCGGTGTCGTTTTTTTCCACTTGCTGCATCGTTTTCAACTAAACGACACCGTCCTAAATAATCATTAAAAATATTAATTAATTAATCCGGACATCACTAGTCAAACTCGTGTGTTGACCAACGACATCATTAGCGCCAAAACGGCTCTGTTTACTTTTCCTCGTGACATTGTTTAAATATTTTAAACACTGTCGTTTGCTAGCACAGCGGTACCGTTGGGCCTACCCGCGGTACCGTTTAGAATTAAACCACACCGTCTAACATAATAAAAAGAAACAACAACGTACTAAATTGATGCGATTTTGCACGTTTGGGCTGGGCGGATTTTTGGGCCAATCCCTTACCCAATATGGTTTTTAATTAATCGGCACCGCTAATCAAGGTCTCTCGCGGCATCGTTTTTAAATCCACGATACCGTTTTACTTCTCCGCGATGCCACTTGTCTCCAAGTGGTACCGCTTCTCCCCTTCCGACAAGGAATAATAATAATAATCAAAACTCCTTTTCCAACACCAATACCAAACGCGCGGCCCACATCTTGCTTCCCGGTAAACGGTGTCGTTTCCAGTGCCGCGGTTCCGCTGAGCCTCCTTGACGGTACCGTTTTAACTCTCCGCGGTGCCGCTCAATTCCAAACAACACCGTTTTTTATCCGCGGTATCGAATTAAATGTCTAGACTAATTAATGGGGCATTTAATTAAGGCCAAAATAATTTTTGGTGTCAACAAATGCCCCCACAATTTGGTTTATAAGAATTATGAACCAAATTGTTGATATAAATTATATCACCTAAAATATTTGCCAACTACGAACCTCACCGGCTCTTTAAGGAGAACCTATGGCCGCAATATTCCTATGACAAATTTCAGTTAATACCAAGTTGGCCTAATGAATGAAGTTGATTTCCCATAGAATTCTAGGTCGAAAAGACAGTGGCTCTCCTTTGTTATTGGTCCACTACTTTACATGGCCAACTCACCGGGCGTGCCAAATTGTTTCCCCATCGAAAACCAAATACTAGTGTCGGTGCCGAATTTGTTTCCGGCGATGTTGATTTGACTGTTTCGATGTGGAAACCCTTGCGGTGTCGTTTGATCGGATGCACCGATGATTGCTGAAATCGAGACAACCGTCAAATATCCACCGGACAATGTTGATTTGATCGGTGCAACTGACTTCTGAAAACGATGACGATCGTCAAATATCCATCACCGTGCGATGTTGATTTGATCGATGCACCTCTGAATGGTGAAATCAACGTGACTGTCAAATATCCACTGTCGCGCGATGTTGATCTGATCGATGCACATCTGACTTCTAACCAACGCGACCGTTACTACGGTTCGCACCTCTCCAAACTATGTTCGAACGAGGGTGTTTGAGTTTTGGGAATCTACGTTACGGCTACTCCTATGTAGATTCCTGTGGAGAGCTCCGCGACTACGACTACTTCTACGAATATGGAGATCCTTACTAGAAGGAGAGCTCCGCGAAGGAGTTACAGAGAAAAGGTAAAGTTTTGACAGAGTTGTTTTGTGTTGATTTTGGTTGTCCCTTTCTTTCTCCTTGCTCCACTACTTTTATTCGAAAAACAGCTTCGTAGTCTTCACGCTAGGTGGAACCGCTTCCTCAACTGCTCCGTTGTGAACTCCCACGTGTCTCAACCGTCTTGATCTCCTCCTCGCTCGGGTTGGTGTGAATCTCACGCGATGTCGTTTTCTTCCCCAAACAGCTCTGTTTGCTTTTTTACTCCACGACATTGTTTTATATTAAACACTGTCGTTTGCTAATACAACGGTACCGTTGGGCTTACTCGCGGGACCGTTTTTAATTAAATGACACCGCTAACATAGCCAAAAATTTCAATTCATTGAACCGCCCAGAGTTTGCACTCGCATTGGACTGGGTGGAATTTAGGCTCTTCACTTACCCGATATGTTTTTATTTATTTAATCGGCACCGCTTATCAAGGCCTCCCGCGGCATCGTTTTTACATCCGCGGTACCGTTTTAATTCTCCGCGATGCCGCTTGTCTCCATGCGGTACCGCTTCTCGCCTTCTGACAAGGAATAATAATAATAATAATAATAACTCCTTTTCCAACACCAATACTACGTGCGCGGCCCTCATCCTGTTTTCTGGTAAACAGTGTCGTTTCCAGTGCCGCGGTACCGGTGAGCTTCCTTGCGGTACCGTTTTTTGTTTCGCGGTATCGTTTTAACTCACCGCGATGCCGCTCAACTCCAAACGACACCATTTTTTGTCCTGCGATATCGAATTAAATGCCGAGACTAATTAATGTGGCATTTAATTCAGGCCAAATTATTTTTAGGTGTCAACAAATGCCCCCACAACTTAGTTTATAAGAATAAATTCTTATGAACTAAGTGGTTGACGTAAACAAATCACCTAAATTAATTTTATTCATGCAAATCACACTTATTGGTAGCAAAACAATGTTGTCTCACCACTCGAAGTGATTGCGTGGGAACTTTTTGTTTTTTTCTTTCTTCCACATACAACATTGATTGGTATAAAGATAAAACAAAACGTTGGCTTTTAGAATAATCCCAAGACGAGGTCTCTAAACCCATGGCCGCCAATGCAGTACTGCGGATAGTTTAACTCTCATGCAACGCTGCTTTGATATATATTTTTTTCCCGATGATTTTCCAACTCTCTTGCAATGTTGTTTAGCCCAAAACAGCATTGCTTTAAAAAAACAAATACATATATATTTAAGCAAAATCAACAGCGCTGTGTGGTTCCTCCCAGCGCAACTCCGCAATGTTGTTTGGGCGAAACCTGTTTTGCCTTCTTCTTCTTCTTCCTTTTTTCCTTCTTCTTTTTGTTTTCTACTCATTCTAGTTGTCGATACAATGGCCCAAACGAAGCTGTTTTGGCCACGCAGTATTGCTGTAGTAGCTCGCAACACTATTTTAGGCTATTCCAGTGATGCTTTATTTTTCCTTCACAACCACTCCATGTTGCTTTGGACCAAAAGGTGGCGCTTTGATATACTTATATATTTTTCTTATTTATTCTATTGCTCCAACAATGGTGTGGCAAACACCTCCACGGCATTCGCCTAGACTTGGCAAAAACCCTACTTTATTTTTATAATAATAAATTTTCTTCTTTTCCTCTCTTTTTTATATATATTACGTGACCTAAATTAGCCACATTATATATTTTAATAATATCTAAACAAAACAGGGTTGACTTTGGCATAAACCATCCTGCCAAAAGTACACACCCACCAACTCCACGGATCAAACCAAACAAGCCATCCGTGAACACCATGACTCATCATAGGTGGCTTCACACACAACTGAGAAGGTTTGAAGTCGGTGGTGGAATTCAACTTTTCAGCTCGTCTAGCTCGAACATCTTTGTACGAAATCCCATGAGCTCGATTTGGCTTCCCCTCAGCCATCACTTTTGGACGATGGCATGAAAAATCACTAGTGTTCTTTGCTCTCGACAAGACATTGACATTTTTTGGCATCTTCGTCTTGCCAAGTCGACCATGCCGCATTGCTTGCTCTGACTGGTCCGGTTTTGTCAGTGGTACCCTCTCACAATGTTGTGGGGAGTTTAAGCACCGAGACTTACGAGCTCCCTCAACACGTGTGTTGGTATTTTGTTTACCACGACCATGATCTTTGCACTTATCACACAACAACTTTGAATCTTTTGAACTCTTACGTGAGACTGGAGTTTGTTGGCCATGGTACTTGCCCCCCAATCCGCCACTCATGGCAGACTTGTTCCTCATAAGCACTGGTGTTGCAACTCCCTGTCGTGGTTGACCGAACTTGCCCCCCTGTCCACTCAATAAAAATTTCGGGGATGATTTACGTGAATGATCCTGTTGAGTCATGCCAACTTTGTTGGCATTAGATTTTTCTACGTGGTTACCATCCCCAAACTGAAGAGTATTTGAGGAAGCCATTGTTAGATTTTTCCTCGAGCAGGGTGGGTGTGGCAAACTTCTTTGCCACCCACGATGTTGTTTCTCCTTCAATCTACCACGAGCTGGGATGGCATGCCCCCCTAGCGGCTTAGATTGAAGAATGTGGTCAAATTTGTCATCTTTCAAGACATCACACTTGTTCTTCTTAATTTTCTGAAACTTATTATGAACGCATTTAAATTTTGTTCTTTGTTGTGCCTTTCGCAACACCGCTCTAACTTTCCTATCCTTCAAAACAATAGTGTTCACAAGAGAACCAACATGAGATTGGCTGGCCCCTAAGGCCACTGTTTTAGCCACAAATTTAAGTGAATCCTTATTGGCAATACCGGAAACATGTTCATCTATCATCTCAAAAAATTTATCTATATGTCTTCCAAGAGAATCACAAGGCTTATTTAAAGAGATAAAATAGAGATTTGACTGCCGGTAATACTCCTCTATAGATCGACGAAGAGACAAGAGTGCAACATGCCCATCGATGCTCGACATGGATTGAGGCCATGTAACACCCTAACCCGGCCGGTTACTACTTTTACTAAAATGGCCTTGATAAAATAAAATACTCAAGAGTTGAATTGCAACTGGGAAAAATTTTCATAAATAAAATACTGAAAACACACACCTGTAGTTCAAAGCAAAGCCCTAACATGTGGGCAAATTAAACTCAAACTTTAAAAACTCAACTTGATCTCAAGTCTATACTCATAATCATAGATAATAATAACTAACTAGCCTCAGGTGTTGCTGCTTGTGTGAAAAACTCTGGCTAGACATCCTCTGTGACGCTCGTACCGTCCTCCTCTAGCTAGCTTCACTCGAACTGTTCCTCTCGATCCCGCTGCTCTCTAACTGCTCCTCTAACTCTTCAAACTGGTGAGTGAGATGGGGTCAGTCTACGCCCTTACGTTTTAGATTCTTACTGCTTAGCACTTAACTTAAAAACACTTAATTTTGACTAGTGGAAGTTGTTTGTACTTCCAATCTTAAAAATCTTAACTCTTAAACTTTGAGGGAGTTGAAGTTACTCTCCTCTCTTAAAGCTCAAATCTTGACTTAAATACTTGACTGACACGGGGATCCCTCACTAGCTAGTCCGGGCCACTCAGGCTTTCCTTAAACTTAAACTTAGTTAGGGAAGTCGTAACGATTCATCCCCCTCACATCTTAAACTTATCGTGGTGGCTCTTCACCACGATTCTCAAGGGCATAACTGCTACCCATCTTAAAAGTCTCAAGAGCATAACTGCTGCTCTGTCTCAAACATCTCAAGAGCACAACTGCTGATCTATCTGAAAATCTCAAATGGCAACGGACTGGCGCTAGTGACTAAAAACACTTAAAACGACTTCATCTTCTTGAAGGTGAGTTACTTCTTTAAAAAGAACTTGTTTCTTAAACTTTAACTATAACTTATGCTCAGGACAATTTCAAGTAAATAACAACCATTCACTTCAAGTCATAATTCAACCAAAGCACATACCATCAAACATAATCATGAAATCTCAAACCGGAATCAATCACTGCACATACATCACGTAAATCGATACTTAAAAATACTCAAGATAAATACTTGAAAAAAATCGTAGTTGAAGCTGATTGGATTGAATCTGATTGGATTGAATCAGTTAATGCCCAAGAAGATTTCCCTTCATTTAAATCAATTGGTGCCGCATAATCTCACCACCATTCGAACGTGAGGGAGCATGGACAGGCAGTCTCAATGCTCGCTTCCATTGGAACCGAGTGATTTATTTCAAGTTCAAGGCAAGGAAACGTCCGTGGGAAAAAGCATGGGCCAACATCTTCGCACCGCCAGCAAGCCCCCTCCTCCTCCTTTGGCCTCTCGATTGATTCGGTGGCGGCTGTATTTTGTGAAGGGCTTTGGGATGAGGACTGTATTTCTCCTCTAGGGAATTATAGAGGGGGAAGGTGGGGGGTTTGGAATTGTTTTTGCTGGGGTTTGGGGATTTATGCATTTTGTGAATTCGGACGGATTCATGCCGAGGGGGGAGGTGATGGACAATTACAATAAGGGCCGAGCGCTCTCTTGGCCCGTTTCCTTTTTTATAATAATAATAATAATAATAATAATAATAATTATTATTATTATTATTATTATTATTATTTCTAATTCGCGGTTGTAATCCTTAGTATGTAACCGTTAATCCAACCGTTCACGTATTTGGGTCGAACCTGAACCCAAAATTCGGGGTGTTACATTTCCTCCACCCTTATAAAAATTTCGTCCCCGAAATTTGCTTGAAACTCTTTGCTCATTCTACACCATCTTTGTACTCCCTTGCCTCACGAATTTACTCTAGCTAAATGTACTTCGATGATGTCCGTTGCTTGTACGATGTCCGTTGCTTGTCCCGTATGATTTACCACACTTCTTATATTTCCTCTTGACCATAGAAGGGATTCTCACCAAGCTCGTTAGCATCGGCCAACTTTGGGTGGCTACTTATCCTTTTTAATTCCCCACTTGGGCATAAGGCGTGACGGGACAACACATCGAGTAGATTTATTGGTCCAGCCCATTCCGTACTTGTTTTTGAACCTTAGATCGAATTCGAGGTGTCACATTTCCTCCCTCCTTAAGAAAAAATTTGACCTCGAAATTTGTACATTGCTGATAACCTAAAGTCTCACTTGAGGTAATCCTTCTGCTGCAAGGACTTATACTTCCTTTACCTTATACAACCTGGAGCTATAAACCCTTTCCTCCAATTCATGTTCTTCTTGGCTAACTAATTACTCGCCCACTTTTCATAAATCTCTTGCTCAAGCTAGTTACTTGTTCAATGCGTCTATGGCACTCTGGCACTCTCCCTTCTTAAATGCCTCTGATGCTGTAATGGCTTCGTAGCTCATATTGTTCTCAACTATATTTCTTGAGTAATAAATTATTAGCCTGCCCTAAACAAGTCATGTCTCGTAGTAACTTCAGCTCGTAACAGGCCCAGACCTTGAACTTTGTCCCCCCTATCTTGACTGCCGACGACTCTCCTTGGTATAAAATGTTTGAGCTGCTTAATGATTAACTCCGATGCTGATTCCTAGGTATCACTTCTTCTCCCTTTATAGGCCTCGTTATTCTCCTCTTTGATAATTCCACTTGAAACGCACCCTTGATAACTGATTCACCATATGGTGCCTTTAGCATGAAAAAATCCCTTTATCCATCAACTGAATGACCATCTCTTCGGTACTCCCTGCGTAACGCTGAAACCTCCCACTACTGCTTTCACTTCCTGTATGCATTAAAGGCATCTTTTGCATCTTTCTCTAGCTTGCTAGCAACTTTATGACTCCCTTCAAAAGTCATGACCTTCCCTTTGGCTTACTTGTTCACTCCTGGTGCCTAACTTAGCACTTCCTTATCGCCGCCTGAATTTGAAGTTCTCGTACTATCCATTATGCTACTCTTAGGCCCTAGCCGAAATTCCTCATACAGTTTCCCCGTCCAATCGAGTTTTACCTGAGAGATTGACACATTTCACCAGCATAAGCGATCTTGGTTTCACTTTGGGGTATTCTATCAGGTTCCCTTAACTTATATCCCTCTTACTTCGTTACTCGTGACTCTTCTTCTTGATGTTCCTCGCTAGTTCTAGCTGACTCGTATTCCTAATGTAGCCCTCTAGGTTCTTATTTTCTCTTCCCACTCGTATACCATGATAGATAAGGTTCTCCCTTCGACTATTCCTAACGATCATGATTCCAGCTTAAAAATTGACTGAAATATCTCTATGGACTTCCTATGGATCGGTTGTTCTCTACTTCGTGGTCAACCTAATGCTTTCTTGTTGTCTGTTGTACTCCTGCTTCCGCTCGTCTTACTATCTTCCTTGGTGCATACATTACCAGGTTGATGCCAACCATTTTTTTTTCTATAACTTCCCAAGGTGTTCCTCTTGCTTCTTTTCTTTTACTACCACCAAACTACAACTCTTCTGTTGTTGCTTGTACTATATGTGGTCACCAACCTCTGTTGAGTATCTTCTCGTTGTTGTTTTAGGTCACAACTTCCAACGGTGGCTTGCCCTTGGTAACCTTTAACCTAACTCATTCCATGTCTCTTTTGTTGATCGATCTTGTACATAAACTTAGTCTCTTAGTTAGGATTCTGAGTGGCTCAACTAAGCGTGCCTGTTTCATCCTTAACTAGTTGTCTCCTCTGGAGCCCTCCTACCATGCCGCGCCACTCGGAGTGGGGCACCTTGGATAAGGTAACTTCTCTTTTTCCTCCATCTCGGTAATGCTTTCCCTCATCGTACCTCTTGTGCAGTTTCTTGACCTCGAGTCACCTGAGACTTGACCCATTGACTTCTTGAAATCTCGTCAAACTCCCTCTGGCCTTTTTGCTTTTCCCTGGTATTGTTCGCAAACTCTCTTCATTACGACCGTTTAGACTCTTCCTCGAATTCTCCAACTTTCATTAGAACTTCTAATGAACATTGTACTTGCTTGTCTACACCCGGTTTATTGAATGATTTACTCCTACGGCTGGTTCCGAGACCTCAACTCTTAGACCTCTAGTTCCAACTTAGTAGAGAGGTTCCTCCTTCTGTCACCCCTCATGTACCCCAGGCGGCTAGGTGATCCCTCCATTTAGGATAGGACAATCCCATAACAGATCATTGTGAACTCTTGCATTCCCCTTTCAACTATCCCAACGACCTCCTGACCTTTCATGATCTGGGTAGTTTGTAGGGTCTCTAATATCATCTTTCTAGCTCCATGTTGACTTAGTATTCAATTCACGCATTGTTGAGAAGTGGTTCTCCATTCGTACTGCCATTTACTGGCTAACTGTGATTCCCTCTCACATTCCATATCTTTTCTTACTTATTGACTCCCCACTGTCTTCTACCAGGTATGATTTAGACTTTGGGGTACTCTCCCCCATGTCTCGTCTAATGGTGGTTGTACTGAGACCATAACTCGTTGCTTGTCTTGTTCCTTCTAACAGTTTGTCATCAGCCTAACCCCCAGGGTCGTGTACCCTCTTCTCTAGTGACATAGTTTATTTACAAGGGTTCCTTTATCGTCATTATGTAAACGACCATACCTCCTCTCCCCCTTGACCTTTTGACTTCTTGTCGTCCTTTCAGACCCCCTCTAACCTACTTACTTCCTCATTTACTTCATTTACACTACCCTAGCTTCTCTTGAAGTCTAAGCTTTCCACTGCTCCTTGTCACTGTGTTGTAATAGCGTTGACCACTAAACTAGTTGGGGGACTTCTCGTGGTACCTCTTCGTTTCTTGACTCGTTGCCACCTCGCAACTGCTTAGGGTCAAGGACCATGAAGTCCTCCTTTCATTATAGTCACTGCCATCTAGTGACTGTAGTTCATTCTTCGGAGATTCATAGTTCTCCTATTTGTCTGTCTTAACTTATTAGATTCTCCACCTGCCTCATAGTAGTAAAATTCTCGTACTACTCCCTCAACTCCTTCAAAATCCTCGATGTATTTCATTACGATTGGCACCGTTTTGCTAGTATTTAGAGTTGATGTCCTTGGACATTTGGTTATACCTCCATAGGCCTTCTTAAAACGTTCCTCTTTTCTTTTCCTCGTATCTTGAGATTCTAATAGAGTTGGCCACATTTCTTGCTTCCTTCCTCTCATATTGATGATTGCCATACGCCTCAATCTCTCATTTGACAAACCACGACATGTTAACTAAACCGCATCCTAGCTTATTCTTAAAAAATTGCACCCCGGCTACCATCCCTCCGTGTCGTGCTATCATAGTTATTCACCTTAATATGATTAGAGTAGACTGGAGATTCTATAAACTCTTAAAAGAAGATCCTTGACTCGTTTTCCTTTCCTTTAAAACAAAAGCCTTTAAAACTGAGACCGACATTCCAGTATTCCTTGGAACCCAAGGAATAGAGGAAGACCGGCTCTAATACCAAAATGTAACACCCTAACCCGGCCGGGTACTACTTTTACTAAAATGACCTTGATAAAATAAAATACTCAAGTCTTGAATTGCAACTGAGAAAAATTTTCATAAATAAAATACTGAAAACACACACCTGTAGTTCAAAGCAAAGCCCTAACATGTAGGCAAATTAAACTCAAACTTTAAAAACTCAACTTGATCTCCAGTCTATACTCATAATCATAGAACATAATAACTAACTAGCCTCAGGTGTTGGTGCTTGTGTGAAAAACTCCGACTAGACATCCTCTGTGACGCTCGTACTTTCCTCCTCTAGCTAGATTCACTCGAACTGTTCCTCTCGATCCCACTGCTCTCTAACTACTCCTCTAACTCTTCAAACTGGTGAGTGAGATGGGGTCAGTCTACGCCCTTACGTTTTAGATTCTTACTGCTTAGCACTTAACTTAAAAACACTTAATTTTGACTAGTGGAAGTTGTTTGTACTTCCAATCTTAAAAATCTTAACTCTTAAACTTTGAGGGAGTTGAAGTTACTCTCCTCTCTTAAAGCTCAAATATTGACTTAAATACTTGACTGACACGGGGATCCCTCACTAGCTAGTCCGGTTGCCAACTCATACGTATGAGAAGCCACTCAGGCTTTCCTTAAACTTAAACTTAGTTAGGGATGTCGTAACGATTCATCCCCCTAACATCTTAAACTTATTGTGGTGGCTCTTCACCACGATTCTCAAGGGCATAACTACTGCCCATCTTAAAAGTCTCAAGAGCATAACTGCTGCTCTGTCTCAAAGATCTCAAGAGCATAACTGCTGCTCTATCTGAAAATCTCAAATGGCAACGGACTGGCGCTAGTGACTAAAAATACATAAAACGACTTCATCTTCTTGAAGGTGAGTTACTTCTTTAAAAAGAACTTGTTTCTTAAACTTTAACTATAACTTATACTCAGGACAATTTCAAGGTAAATAACAACCATTCACTTCAAGTCATAATTCAGCCAAAGCACATACCATCAAACATAATCATGCAATCTCAAACCGGAATCAATCACTGCACATACATCACGTAAATCGATACTTAAAAAGACTCAAGGTAAATACTTGAAAAAAATCGTAAGGCGTAGAATTTACCCCCTTTACACTCACCTTAAGTTGAAGCTGATTGTATTGAATCAGTTAATGCCCAAGACGATTTCCCTTCATTTAAATCAATTGGTGCCGCATAATCTCACAACCATGCAAACGTGAGGGAGCATGGACAGGCAGTCTCAATGCTCGCTTCCTCAGCGAAAACAATTTGTCTCACCACGTTGACTTCACCATTCAGAGGTGCATCGATCAAATCAACATCGCACGACGGTGGATATTTGACGATCGTCATGTTTTCATAAGTTAGTTGCACTGATCAAATCAACAACGCCCGGTGGATATTTGACGGTCGTCTCGATTTCAGCAATCAGAGGTGCTTCTGATCAAACGACACCGCAAGAGTTTCCATTGCGAAACATCAAATCAACATCGCCGGAAACGAAAATCAGCACCGGCGGTGGTATTTGGTTTTCCCGAGGTGCATCAATCAGATCAACATTGCCCGGTGGTGGACATTTGACGGTCACGTTGATTTCACCATTCAGAGGTGCATCGATCAAATCAACATCGCACGGCGGTTGATATTTGACTATCGTCATCTGTTCAAACTTTAGCTTTTCTCTGTAACTCCTTCACGGAGCTCTCCTTCAGGGAATGATTTCCATAGTTGTAGTCTCAGTCGTATTCGCGGAGCTCTCCACAGGAATCTCCAAAGGAGTAGCGGTAGCGTAGATTCCTCAAAAACTCAAACACCCTCGTTCGAACGTAGTTTGGAGAGGTGCGAACCGTAGTAACGATCGTGTTGGTTAGAAGTTAGTGGTGCATCGATCAGATCAACATCGTTGGGCGGTGGATATTTGACGGTCACGTTGATTTCACCATTCAGAGGTGCATCGATCAAATCAACATCGCACGGTGGTGGATATTTGACAATCGTCATCGTTTTCAGAAGTCGGTTGCACCGATCAAATCAACACCGCCCGGTGGATATTTGACGGTCGTCTCGATTTCAGCAATCAGCGGTGCTTCCGATCAAACGGCACCGCAAGAGTTTCCCCACGAAACATCGAATCAACATCGCCGGAAACCAAGTTCGGCACCGGTGGTGGATATTTGGTTTCGCAAGGAAACAATTTGGCACGCCCGGTGGGATGTGTGTGTTTGATATGGCTTTGCGACGAGGAAAAGAAGTTTGTGGTCTTCGACAAGGATCCATGGCGGAGGCTCAAATGATCAACATGGAGATTGACGTCACTGTTGGCAATTCAAGCAACAACGCTGGAGCGGAGGTGCACTCAGTGGCACGAATCTCCGAACGGGGTGAGATGCTGCGCATACTCCGCCAAGTAGTGGCTGAATTCAGTAGAGATAGCCAACATGTAAATCTCATTTTAACTTATCTTGATAAAAAAATGGATAATCTTGAAAAAAATATAGATCAATGGTGTGATAAATTGGATAATTGTGTTTCTGATTTTAATATGTCTATACGTAGAGTCACGTATGATTTTGATGTGTTTAAATCTGAAACCGTGTATGTTGCGTGCGATGCTACAATGGTGGGTCGACAAGCCAATGTCAATCAAACTCCATCGCCAATTATGGCTACGACAGTGTTGCCAGAAGCTAGCAAACCCAACGTATCTTTTTCGGTGAACAACGTTGTTCTTAAGGACACACAAGTTGGGATTGGCTTGAAGAAGCCACTACAAAGAAGTCACCATCGACTTAATTCTAGTAAGATTGAAAGCAATAACCAGGGTGGAGAACCTGGTCACAAATACGTTGAGCATCGAAAGCTCACATATGATGTGCTGTCAATCCAACATCGCGATGATGTCCGATCTAAGTAGCTAGGGGGGCATGAGATCCCATCTCGTGGTAGATTGAAGGAGAAACAACATTGCAAGTGGCGTAGAAGTTTGCCACATCCACCCTGTTTTAGGAAAAATCAAACTAGGGTTGACACAAACACACTTCGGCGTAGTGGCAGCCATGTGAAAAAACCCAATGCCACCAAAGTTGGAATAAAACAAAACAATCCTCCACGTAAAGTGCCCCCAAAGACTCCATTGAGTGAACTGGGGGGCAAGCTCAATCGAGCACGGCATGGAGGTGCCACACCAATGTTTGCTAAGAGGAAGTCCTCCATGAATGGTGGATTGGGGGGCAAGCTTGATGTCCAACAAACTCCAAACTCAAGTAGGAGCTCAAATGCGGCAAAGTTGCGTGATAGGTGCAAAAATCAAGATTGCAATACTCGCATTTGTGTTGGTGGAGCTCGTAACCTTGGTGCTCCTACCCCCAACAGCGTGGTGAGAGTGAGAAGCTGGCAAAACCAGACCAGTCTGGGCAAGCGATGCCACATGGTCGATTTGGCCGGACAAAGGTGCCAAAAAATGTGAGTGTTCTGCCTAAAGCCAAGAACACTTATGGTTTTCCATTCTGCGAGGCTGAGATGAGGCTAAATCAAGCTCGGGTAGTTTTAAACAAGGATGTCCGAGCTGGACAAACTAGAGAATTACAAGCGGCCAACATTAATTCCAAAACATCAAAACCAACTTGTGTGAAGCCAGCAAGGCAGGGGATTTATGGATGACTTGTTTGGTTTGATATGTGGAGTTGGCAGTGGGTGTTGACTTTTGGGCAGGATGGTTTATGCCAATGCCGATCCTGTTTTTGTTTATCTATTATTAAAATAAATAAAATATTGCCAATTTAGGCCACGTGATTTATATATATATATATTTTTTAAAAAAAGGAGAAAATAAAAATATTATAAAAAATAATAATCAAGTGGCATTGTTAAGAAGAAGCCGGTGTTGTCAATAGTTCGAGATGGCCAACGGTGTTGTTTTCTCTTTTCTCAACAACGTTGTGGAAACAAAAGAATTTTTTTTTTGTTGAAACAATGACGCCAAGACAGCACCGCTGGGGAGAGATAAGGAAAAATTGCGTTGTTTGACAAAACAGTTTCGCGTGGAGGAAAACAATAATGTTTAGGAAAACAAAAGGAAAAGTAATACGCCGTTGTTTACCCAAAACAACGTTGCGGGGCTAAAGCAGCGTTGCTCCTGTCGGGGAGTTCGAACCAACGTAGCAGGGTTCTAGAAACATTGGCCGAGGTTGTTTTGGCTACTGTTGTGTGCTAAGTCGATAAGAAGAAGGAGATTAAAACATGCCTGATTTGGCCTAAACTATTTTACAAAGGGGTCGTTATTTGACCCAACCAGCGTTTTTGAAAAAGAAAATTGTGGCCATATCAAACAAAAGCTGGAAAATATATTAATTTTATAGCCGTACACGAGTTTTGGAAGAACAACTTTGCGAGAATGTTATAAGTTATAACAATGCTGCAGTATTATTTCTCATCCTAACATGCCTCTTTGCGGTCGTGTTTTTATTTTAGCAACGAAAAAAAAAGGAAACCAACGTTGCGGAGTTGGATTTGAAGTCAATTTGGTTAAAGTTAAACACTTGGCCGCAAGGTTGCCCAGGAGAAAGAAAGAAAGACCGAACGAAGACGTTTTGGCCAAATCCCCAATGTGGAGCCGCTAGAGCGGTGTCGTATATTTTCTCTCCTTCACAACAGTAGTGTTCACACCGTTGTTGAAAGAACAAAAAAAAATTCAATGTTGTTTGAGGGTAAACATCATTGTTTGGCTAATTAAGGTGAAAGAACACTCCAACTTTTATTGCCGCAAGCTTGCTTGGCATATACAAAGTTGGTCTTTTGTTATTATTATTTTATTGGCAATCAATGCTATTTTGAGGTTTGGTCTACGTGGTTGAGTGTAATTTCGGGTGGTTTAATTTGTGTCAACAACTTAGTTCATAAGAATTGATTCTTATAAACTAAGTTGTGGGGGCATTGTTTACACCTATAATCATTTTGGCCTAAATTAAATTCCGCATTAATTAGTCTCGGTATTTAATTCGATGCCTCGTGACAAAAAACGGTGTTGTTTGGAGTCGAGCGGCATCGCGGAGAGTTAAAACGATACCGCGAAACAAAAAAGGTACCACGTGGAAGCTCAGCGGTACCGCGGCACTGGAAACGACACTGTTTAATGGAAAATAAGATGTGGACCGCACGTTTAGTAGTGGTGTTGGAAAAGGAGTTTTTAATTAATTATTTTTATTCCTTGTCGGAAGGGGAAAGGCGGTACCGTATGGAGACAAGCGGTACCGCGGATTTAAAAACGGTACCGCGAGTAGGGCCAACGATGCCGCGGTACTTGAAACGACATTATTTTAGTAGAAAACAATGTGGTTAGCAACTTTGATTGTTGGTGTTGGGGTTGGAAAAGGAGTGCTTTTTATTCCTTGTCGGTGAAGGATAAAAAACACCACCGTTTAGTGACAAGCAATGTCGCAGGTAGAACCAAGTAGTGTTGTTTAGTTAAAAACGATACTGCGAATAAGCCCAACGGTACCGTTGTACTAGAGAAAACGACAGTGTTTAATATAAAACAATGTCGCGGAGAAAAAGCAAACAGAGCTGATTGGGGAAGAAAACGACACCGCAAGGCTGGAAGCAGAGTTGTTTAATATTAAAATGATGTTGTGGGTAGAATCAAGCGGTGCTTTTTAGCTAAAAACGACATCGCTAAAGGCCTCAACAGTGTCGCAGTATTACTAAGTGACGCCGTTTAATTAAAAAACTACACCACAACAGGTAGGATTTTGGTGAGGGCCGCGCGCCAAGCCCAACGGCACCGCAAGACGAGAAAACGATACCGTTTGGTAGAGAACAATGTCGCGAAATTGAAAAGACATTGTTTGATGGGACCAGGACGGAGCAGTTCAAGGTTGGCATCGATCAGTGAAAAGCGATGCCGCAGAAAGATTAAACGGCGCCAGGAATCAGAATTTGACCGCGTGGCAATAATGAGCCAGTTTAATTAATTAATCTGTTTATTGATTATTTTAGACGGTGTTGTTTCACTAAAAACGACGCCGCGAGAGAAAATAACCCCGCGGAGTATAAAACGACAGTGTTTAATATAAAACAATGTCGCGGAGAAAAAAGTAGACAGAGCTGTTTGGGGAATAAAATGACATCGCGTGAGATTCACGCCAACCAGAGCGAGGAGGACATCAAGACGGTTGAGACACGTGGGAGTTCACAACGGAGCAGTTGAGGAAGCGGTTTCACCGAGCGTGAAGACTACGAAGATGTTTTTCGAATAAAAGCAGTGGAGCAAGGAGAGAGAAAGACAACCAAATCAACACTGAAACACATCTGTCAAACTTTACATTTTTTCTCTGTAACTCCTTTGCGGAGCTCTCCTTCTAGGAAGGATCTCCATAGTTGGTAGAAGTAGTCGTAGTCGCGGAGCTCCCCACAGGAATCTCCATAGGAGTAGCGGTAGCGTAGATTCCTCAAAAACTCAAACACCCTCGTTTGAACGTAGTTTGGAGAGGTGCAAACCGTAGTAACGGTCGCGTTGGTTAGAAGTCAGAGGTTCATCGATCAGATCAACATCGCTCGGCGGTGGATATTTGACGGTTACGTTGACTTCACCATTCAGAGGTGCATCGATCAAATCAACATCGCACGAAGGTGGATATTTGACGATCGTCATCGTTTTCAGAAGTCAGTTGCACCGATCAAATCAACAACACCCGGTGGATATTTGAGGGTTGTCTCGATTTCAGCAATCAGTGGTGCTTCCGATCAAACAACACCGCAAGAGTTTCCATCGCGAAACATCATATCAACATCGCCGGAAACAAAAATTGGCACCGGCGGTGGTATTTGGTTTTCCTGAGGTGCATCGATCAGATCAACATCGCCCGGCGGTGGATATTTGACGGTCACGTTGATTTCACCATTCAGAGGTGCATCGATCAAATCAACATCGCACGGCGGTGGATATTTGACAATCGTCATCGTTTTCAGAAGTCAATTGCACCGATCAAATCAACACCGCCCGGTGGATATTTGACGTGAAATACGGTGTTGTTGAATTCACCTGGGGAAACAATTTGTTTTGGATAATTGACAACCAAAAATCAACACAGACCAACTGTGTTCAAACTTTACCTTTTCTCTGTAACTCCTTCACGGAGCTCTCCTTCCAGGAAAGATCTCCATAGTTGTAGTCTTAGTCGTAGTCGCGGAGCTCTCCACAGGAATCTCTATAGGAGTAGCGGTAGCGTAGATTCCTCGAAAACTCAAATACCCTCGTTCGAACGTAGTTTGGAGAGGTGTGAAACGTAGTAACGGTCGCGTTGGTTAGAAGTCAGAGGTGCATCGATCATATCAACATCGCCCGGCGGTGGATATTTGACGGTCACGTTGATTTCACCATTCAGAGGTTCATCGATCAAATCAACATCGCACGGCGGTGGATATTTGACGATCATCATCGTTTTCAGAAGTCAGTTGCACAGATCAAATCAACACCGCCCGGTGGATATTTGACGGTCGTCTCGATTTCAGCAATCAGCGGTGCTTCCGATCAAACGGAACCGCAAGAGTTTCCCCACGAAACATCGAATCAACATCGCCGGAAACCAAGTTCGGCACAGGTGGTGGATATTTGGTTTCGCAAGGAAACAAATTGGTACACCTGGTGGGACCCGTGTGTTCTTCCACAAGGGTGATCTTCCACAAACTTCAATGGAGGAAGAGCAAATGGTCAATGTAGTGACTGACCAGAGTGGCGGTTCAAACGGCGGTTCGAGCAATGACGCCGGAGGGGAAGTACCAGCAGCGGCGGAAACTGCCGACCAGGGTGAAATAACGGGCATGCTTCGCCAAGTCATGGCTGATAACCAACAGGTAAAACTTCAATTAGCCTCTTTGGATGGACGTCTCTACGGTCTTAGCTCTCGGATTGATAGACGTGTTAGCCAATTTGTTTAAGTCATAGATAAAAACAGAATGGATTGTAAAAGTAACAGACGTGATTTTCCGCAAACATGGGCTTTTGAATATGCCAGTGCCGCAAACAATGGCTTTGCCATTAAGCGGCGAGAACTCATTACACAACGACACTGGAACCAATAGCTTTCCGGTCAATGGCGGCAGAGATACTCAGCCAAGACAAGGCGTTCCGCCGATACCGGTGTTGAACCCAACAAGTCCGTTGAGAGTAAATCTTGGCGAGACCAGCACTACGGCTAACACTCGTGTTGAGCCGCCACCAGTGCACAATGTGAGTCCACAAAATGTCCTGGAGGCCAGACCCTACGTGGTTTTCGCGTACCTGATTTCATCACCTTCAGCGGGACTGAGATCAGTCCACCGTCGAGCATGTCGGACGATTCACAGTTCAGTGTGGTGATGTGAATGATTTCTTGAAGTTGCGTTTGTTTGGCAACTCGTTGACCGGTCCCGCATTCGCGTGGTACGCCTACTTGCCATCAAACTCGGTTCAAACTTGGCAGCAAATGGAACAAATTTTCCATTCCCAGTTCTACCGTTCTGAGCCAGAAGTAACTATGGCAGATTTGGCACGAATGCGCCAGCAGCCAGGGCAAATGGTAGAACACTTTTTAACTAACTTAAAAAATGCAAGAAATCATTGTTTTATGAACTTGACAGAACGCGAGTTTGTTAAACTTGCCCAGGGTGGATTGAATTTTGAGCTTCGTAAAAAGTTTCAAGATAGGGAGTTTTCTGATCTGTTTCAATTGATGTCCTGCGCTGTTACATACGAATCTCTTCTCTATGAAGAAGAACATAAGAAAAGTGGCTCTCGTGGACAGTATTTCCCTAATTTTGAAAATTACGGTGTGAATAACGTCGGCACCGATGTTGACGAGGTTGAAGTTGATTTTGCCGAGATTGTGCAGGGGAAGCCATATGTGTGTGCTTCTCTAGCCAAGGCCGATGGGGAACCACATGGTGGAAAGCCCAATCGTGCTCCAATTCAAACTAGGAAATATCCTTTGATATTTCAAAATCAGAATTGATTTTCGACCAACTTTATAAAGATGGTCAAACAAAGTTAACTGGGGGGCATACAACCCCACCAGCCGAAAAATTAAAAGGAAAACGATATTGTAAATGGCACAACAGTGCATCTCATTCAACTAACATGTGTGTTGTGTTTCGCAATGTTGGGCAGGATGCAATTGAGAAAGGTCGGTTCAAGTTCCCAGAGTCGAGGAAGGAGGCCCTGATTGTTGACACAGACCCTTTTCCAAACGTTGTCGGTGTCAACATGGTCAATCCCGATTTCTCTAAGACCAACCTGCCACGCTTCAAGCTGGTGGTGGATACAACGCCACCGCCGAGTGGTAATTCTGATGTGGCCCAGGGTGCTTCATCCACCCCAGTGCAGGAGGGGCCACGCTTGGATCCAGCTGAGGAAGAGAAGTTGTGTACCCAGTGTCGCGGAAAGCTAAACATTGGGGGAGCTGGATCGAGCCAGTCGGTCTACCAGAGATTGGGACCACGATAGTTATAACCAAGGTACCCCACATATGAACGCAATGTCGAAGGAGTAGGTGCACCTGCATGGGGAAGAGGGCAACGTAGACAGTGGGTTGCTCAAAGTGCCCCACCTTTCAAAAGTCTGCCTTTTGGATTTGCCCAACCGGTGAGAGGTTGCCCACCTGTCAGGAGAACCTTCAGGATGCCAAATGTGCCACAGGGTGGTTGGCACACCTACGACGTCCGTCGTCAGCACCCCATCGCCGTTGACGGGATGACAGGACGCAGTATCGAAGGTACCTCCGCAAGAATGCTCAAGGAAGGAGGATTGCAAACTTGCAAGCAAATGTGAACGTGGATAACTATACCACGGGTCTGAGAGTGACTGTGGCCGGTGCTGGAAACGTTGTAGAGGACAAGTTGGACGGGAACGATCAGGGAGTCCCGGGAGAGGCTGAGTACGATACTGTGTTGGATGACTCCTTTATCGAAGAGGAGATGCTAGAATTGGAGGAGCCGAAGTTGAAATTCGATCGAAAAAGCAAGGATGATGATGATGACAACCAAGGTGCACCCATGACGATCCAGTTTGGAAGTATACCACCAGTGGTGGTGAACAACTACATCTTGCCTTTGATTTTCCACATTGATTTGAAAAATCAGAGAGAGGATGGCGAGGTCGTGATAGAGGTTGAAGATCTGGACGAGGCTGCTCAAGAGATCAATGTTGCTGAGCTGGTGAGCGATTTTGCTCAACTGACTTTAGAGGAGGAGAATGAGGAGCCAGCAGTGGAGAGTCCGCGGATTTGCCAATCGAGGCTGAGCCGTGGAGTGCAATGATGGCTCGCATGGATGGTCGAATTGATTTAGTAGTAGAGTCATCCAAGCAGAAAAAGAGTTCGCAGCAGATCCTGAAAGAAGAAGCAGGCCATAAGGCTGTTGGGCTACTGGGCGAAGATGGGGGAAGATATCCTTTTTACGTGTTATACCAAGGCCCGATAAAGTCAACAAGTGTGCCAGTGGAGAACATCACTTGGGGATCAGACTTCGACGAGGGGGATAAATCTATCTTGGTTTCCGAAGCGAAGGGGAAAGCCGTGGACAAAGGAACCACGGGTGAAGAATCGAACAAGGTCTTTGTGTTCAATGAGCCCGAGCCGAAGATGATGCATCATTTGAGGCCTCTCTACATCAAAGCCACACTTGATGACGTACCAATGTCGAGAGTCTTAGTTGACAATGGTGTCGCAGTAAATGTGATGCCAACAAGGATGCTGAAGAAGTTGGGCAAGAACATTAATGACTTGATCCCAACGGAAGTGTTTGTGACAAGTTTCAATGGCGGGTCCACTTCTGCCAGGGGAATTCTCCCAGTTGTCGTGGGAGTTGGATCACAAAAGCGGATGAGTGCTTTCTTCGTGGTGGATGAAATGATAAGCTACAACGTACTACTTGGTCGGGATTGGATCCACGCCAACAAGTGCGTTCCTTAATCACTGCATTAGTGTTTGATGCTTTTGAATGAAGACGGTGTCGTTGAGGTGGTACAGGCCTATATGAAGCCATTTTCCGTTGGGGCCAACGTGGCAGAAGCTTATTTGTACCATGGAGATTTTGGACTACTCAAAATCAGGAGCGGAGATGGAGGAACGTCCAACGTCATAGTGTCAAGTGCACAGGTTTTGAGTAAGGCGTGCTTGGATCCATTTTCCGAAATCGTGAGACCATCGATGATCACATTGGATGGTCCACCGAAATCTGATGAACAAGTCAATGATGAGTGAACCACCTCGAGGGAAGGTGGTGGAGGCCGAGATCACGGCCTTGCGGGAGAAGTTGGCCGTCTATAAGTGTGAATAGAGGCTTGTCTGTATAGAGCCTGTCTAGATGGCCGAATGTGTTCCCGACGATGATGACTTGCCGACTAACAACGAGGGTGTGAGTGACGAAGTGGAAAAGAAAAGCAACCTTGCTGCATGTGACATTTTAGAGGAGATCAACCTTGGCACGGAGGAGGATCCACGCCCAACCTTCATCAGTGCTAGTTTGCCAGAGTCTGACAGGTACGAGTTAATTGAATTCCTTAAAGAGTTTAAAGACTGCTTTGCATGGGATTATCATGAAATGCGTGGTCTTGATAGGAAGTTAGTTGAACATAGACTTCCAATTAAAGAAGGGTATAAGCCACATAGACAACCACCTAGGCGGTTTTCGCATGATATCTTGCCTGAAGTGAAAAAGGAAATTGAACGTTTAATGAAGGCTAAGTTTATCAGGACTACTAGACATGTGTTGGGGTTTTCGAACATTGTGCCTATTAAAAAGAAAAATGGCAAAATACGTGTTTGTGTGGATATTAGAAATTTGAACAATGCTACACCGAAGGATCTGTATCCCATGCCGGTGGCTGACATGTTAATCGATGTCGTAACCAGGCATGTCAGGTTTTCTTTCATGGACTGTCACTCGAGCTATAACCATATATACATAGCCGAGGAGGATGTACACAAAATGACGTTTCGGTGTTCAGGATCCATTGGTTGTTTCGAGTGGATCATGATGCCATTTGGATTGGCCAACGCCGGGCAACTTACCAACGAGCCATGAATGCAATATTTCATGACTTGATTGGCGAGCTTGTCGAAGTGTACGTGGACGACATCGTCGTCAAGTCAAAGGTGACAAACCACCACCTTGCTCATTTGCGCAAAGCATTTCTACGTATGCGTGTTCATAAGTTGAAATTAAATCCGCTCAAATGTGCGTTTGGTGTGAGTGCAGGAAATTTTCTTGGTTTTCTGGTAAACCAACGTGGAATTGAAGTAGATGGCAATAAAACAAAAGCCATCATCAATGTCGCACCACCATCTAGTAAAAAAGAGTTACAACGTTTCCTCGGCCAGGTAAATTACATTCGAAGATTTTTCTCGAATTGTGCTGGGCGGACTCAAGTGTTTTCCTCATTGCTGAAGTTGAAGAAGGAAGACAAGTTTGTATGGAGGGAAGAACATCAACGTGCGTTTGATGATATCAAGAGATACCTGGTGACACCGTCGGTAATGAACTCTCCCAAAGCAGGGGTGCCGCTGAAGTTGTAATTGTCGGCCACGGACACTTCTGTTGCGTGTTTGTTGGCTCAAGACAATGAAGCAGGCAATGAAGAGGCCATTTATTATCTAAGTAGGCTTCTGAACGAGGACGAGAGAAAATATTCCCCCATAGAGAAGTTGTGTTTAGAGTTGTACTTTTCCTGTACAAAGTTACGTTACTACATGGTCCCTGTCCAGGTACAACTCATTTGCCAAGCAGACTTGATTAAATACATGCTATCTCGGCCAATTATATATTGCCGAATTGGCAAGTGGACCTTGGCTCCGTCTGAATTTAATTTAGAGTATGTACCTCAACGAGCCATAAAAGGGCAAGCATTGGCGGACTTCTTGGCAGATCATCCATGCATTGAAGTGCCAAGCGATCCCGTAGAAGTTTGCGAGGTTGGTATAACGCCATGGATCCTGTACTTTGACGGATCCAAAACTCGTGGCGGTGCTGGAGCTGGCGTGATGTTGAAAGCACCATCAGGCCGTGCCATGCATTTTGCATTCTCGTTGGATTTTCCTTGCACCAATAACCAAGCTGAATATGAAGCTTTGGTGGTCGGGCTGGAAATGCTCATTGAGCTTGGAGTCCGCAACGTGGATGTTAAGGGAGATTCACAGTTGGTGGTTCATCAGGTCCGCGGGGATTTTTGTTGTATCAATAGCGTTCTAGAAACATATCTAGACCATGTATTGTCGTTGACTGCCCACTTCGACAGTACGACGATCAACTTTGTTCCTCGAATGGACAATAGTGAAGCCAACTATCTTGCACAAATGGCTTATGGATTTAAAGAGTTTGCGAAAAGCAATGCAGTAGAAAAGATAGTGGTGCAAACACTTAAGCCCTTACGGGAGTGGCTGAGATTTGAGCAAGTTTGCGTAATAGAGAAAGACGCCGACGACTGGCGTGCACCACTGTTGTCTTACTTGCAAGATCCGAACAAGGTTATTGACCATGCTGTCAAGTTTAGAGCAAGGAGCTACGTAGTTTTGGATGGGACCTTGTATGAACGCATACCTGATGGGTTATTGTTGAAATGCTTGGGGGGCAAGGAGGCGTTGCAAGCCATGGGAGAGGTGCACGAAGGAATATGCGGAGCCCACCAAGCTAGTCCTTCCATGCGATGGATTCTACATCGCTACGGATTCTACTGGCCCACCATCAGGCCAGATTGCGCGGCATATGCCTAGGGCTGCGAGGCTTATCAACGTCACCGTCCCGTTCAAGGAGCGTCGGCGGTGGATCTGAATTCCATAATCAAACCGATACCGTTTTATGGTTGGGCCATGGATTTGATTGGTATGATTTATCTTCCATCGTCAAAGAAACATGTTTTCATAATTTTGGCCACTGACTACTTCACTAAGTGGGTGGAGGCCAAACCGTTGAAGGTGGCGAACCAAGAGGGAGTGATTTCTTTCATACAAGAACACATTATCCATCGATTTGGTTTGCCAGCAACAATAACGGCGGACCAAGGAAATGTGTTCACTGGGAGGCAAGTTATGGAGTTCGCGGCGGGGGATAAAAATTATCCATTCCACACTGTATTACTCACAAGCTAACGGGCAAGCGGAAGCATCCAACAAGGTCGTGAAAAATATTTTGACAAAGATGATTAAGGATAGTCTGCGACGTTGGCATGAAATTTTGTCAGAAGCGTTGTGGGTATACAGGATGTCCCCGCGGAGCAGTACGAGAGTGAGTCCATTCTCGTTAACTTACGGTCATGAAGCATTCCTTCCCGTGGAGGTGACCGTCAACTCACTCCGGTATATGAAGCAGCAAGAGTTAACACCTGAGGAGTATCATGAATCAATGATGTTTCAGCTCTGCGTTCTTGATGAACTTCAACTCCGCGCCCTCGATAATGTTCAAGTACAGAAAGCAAGAGTGGCAAGAGCTTATAACAAGAAGGTTCGGCACAAATCGTTCGAAGAGGGCGAACTGGTTTCGAATGCTCACTTGCCGATTGGGGAAAAAGATCCCAAGTTTGGAAAATGGTCGCCAAATTGGCGTGGACCATTCGTGGTGCATGTTGTGCGTCCTAATGGAGCATACTTGCTGAAAGACTTAGATGGAGTGATGCATGAGCGTTTGATAATGGCAAATATTTAAAGCCATACATGACGTCCCTATGGGACACAGCTGGTCATTAATCTGAGCAATGACGAACAACCATGTGCTAAAAGGAAGGGGCCTAGTCGGCCACCTTGCACAACCTGGTTGAATAGTACGGAATTGGCGAAGTATGCAACAAATACACTAATTTGCCAACTCCGTTACTAATAAAGAAAATCTTTAATGCTTGTAAGGCCAGCGGCAGGGTTCACTCGAGTCCAGCCGGTGTGGTACCGCGGTTTGATGCCAAAATGTTCCTTGCTCATGAAACAAAACCGTCTTTCGCCACGAGGGTAGGCAAGGGTTAACAATGTTGTTTGGCATAGAAGATTTGAAACTTGGCATAAAAAAAAGGAGAGGGCGGCCAAAACAGCGCTGATGAGGAATTGAAAAAGAAGGGAAAAAAAAACAGGATTGTTTGGACGATGAACAGTGCTGCTGGAGGTCCTAAGCGCGGCCGCAATGGTATAAAATTTTTAATTAAAGCCAAAATTGTTTGGTTTAATAAAAGTGAAATAAAAAAAAATGTCTCTCAGTGCTGCGGCCAAGCAATGTTGCGGCTGTTGTTGCAGTCTAACAACTCTGTCGACAAAAGGAGTAGTGTGCGGCCAAGCAGCTCTAATATAAAAAAAATAAAAAAAAATCTAATGCATGCAGCGCTGGTAGAGGAGAATAATAATAATAAAAAAAGGTAAAAAAATGTGTGACCGAGGCGGCTATGCAGGCCTGCTAAAGAGGAAAAATAGGCCAAAAGATTTCCGCCAAATTTTGGTGGATTGGTGGTTGAAATTAAAATTATTTTAGGTGTTGTGAATTATGTCAACAATTTGGTTCATAATTCTTATAAACCAAATTGTGGGGGGCATTTGTTGACACCTAAAATTAATTTGGCCGGAATTAAATGCCGCATTAATTAGTCTCGGCATTTAATTCGATACCGCGGGTAAAAAACGTCGTTGGGACTCGAGCGGCGTCGCGGAGAACTAAACGGTACCGCAAGGTAGCTCAGCGGTACCGCAGTACTGGAAACGACACCGCTAACCGAAAAACAAAAAGGGCCGCGCGTTTAGTGTGGGTATTGGAGAAGGAGTTTCTCTAATTAAATTATTATTTTTATTCCTTGCTGGAAGGGGAGAAGCAGTACCGCATGGGGACAAGCGGCATCGCGGAGAGTTGATAAGCGGTACCGATTAATTAAAAACAATATCGGGTAAGTGACCAAAATTCGCCCAGCCCAATTCGAGTGCAGACTGGCGGCGGTTCCATGGATTGATATTTTTGGCTATATTAGCGGTGTCGTTTAATTAAAAACGGTACTGCGAGTAAGCCCAATGGTACTGTTGTACTAGCAAACGGCACTGTTTAAAATAAAAAACAATGTCGCGAAAGGAAAAACAAACGAAGTCGTTTTGGCGCTAATGATGTCGTTGGCCAACACACGAGTTGGGCTAGTGATGGCTGGATTAATTAATTAATATTTTAATGACTATTTAAGACGGTGTCGTTTAGTTGAAAACGATGCCGCAGGAGGAAAGAAACGACACTGCGGATTTAAAAAAGATGCCGCGAGTAGGCCAAACGATGCCGCAATGGTTAAAACGATAGTGCTAAATTTAAAACGGCATCGCGAAGTTCAACAGCATCGCAGAACTAGAAAACGATGTTGTTTAATTAAGAACGGCGCCGCGAAGTGAGAGTTTGACGGCGTGTCAACAATGATGGCCGGTTTCATTAATTAATATTTTAAGGTTGTAGAGTCATAGATCGTAGCTTGTAGTCGTAGTCGCGGAGCTCTCCAGAGGAACCTCCATAGGAGTAGAGGTAACGTAACTTAGAACACTCCTGGTTTGGTTTTTCGTTGAACGCCCTCGTTTGAATGTAGTTTGGAGAGGTGGTGAACCGAGTAACGGTTGTTCTGGTTAGAAGTCAAAGGTGCATTGATCAAATCAACATCGTCGACGCCGACGGTGGATATTTGACAGTTATCTTGGTTTCTGTTTAATCGATCAAATCAACGGCGCCGACATTCGACGGCGGATATTTGAAGATTGTGATTGACTTTGTGTTTTGTGTTTACTGGAAAACTGTGTGCATCGAACGAACGAAACAACAACTATGGCTGCTTCTACTGACAGGTTAAGCCATCTTCCAGAACTCATTCTTTCTCACATCCTTTCCTTCCTCGACACCAGATCCGCCATCCAAACCGCCATACTGTCCCGAGTTTAGAAGTCCAGTTGGAAACAGGTCCCAAAATCGACTTTCGCCAAGATGCCTTCCATGAAGCTTCGATTTTCAAAAGGTTTGTGTGTAATGTATTGTCCTTTCGCAGCCTCCTTAATCTCCGCGAGGTCCGCTTTGCCCTCGCCGGAGATCCGCCGGATTATAAATTTAAGAGGAGGATGATCAAACATGCCTTTTCCCATGACGCCCAACGACTGGTCCTCGATGCTGGGACTTGCAGAAATTCCGGTTACTCTTTCACCGGTTTGTCGGGCTGGACCCCGAATCCCAATCTGAAAAGCCTAGAATTGAGACATCTCCTCCTCTGCGACGGACTTGGATCTTCAGGTTTCCAAACGCTGACGGCGTTGAATTTGGCCTTTTGCCGTTTGGAGACTACTGATCATCACGAGGTGGACGATCTCGACCTGTTCTCCAACTTTCCTTGCCTGACGAATTTGGTCATGAGTAACATGCGCCATACAGGTGCGGTGAAATGTATCAAGGTACATGGACCCCAATTGCTCAGGCTGGAGCTGGACAGCTTGGAGCGTTTCAAGATCGAAATATTTTCTCCTAAACTCAAAATCTTCCATGTTAGTCAATTTGTGACACCCGAAAGAGGGTTGACAAAGTTAATCGTTCTCTCCCTAGATCATGCGGAGATTTCTGTGCCCCTGGGGGTGGTGGAGCGAGGAGAGACAAGTGGTACAGCAACATTTCGTCTTATTGTGTGAAGTGGTTGGGACGAAGAAATTAGGTCAGAACGAAAAGGGGAGGAAGAGAGATCGAATAGACGAGAAGAATGAGATTGTTTCTCTTGTTCGATTCTCAAATCAGCTAAGTAAGTGACCAGACAGAAATAGAAATGGGCCTGAACAGTATTAATTGATTAGGCCCAACCGAATGAGTATAAACATCTCAAGCCCACAGATACAAAGCCAAGTCCAATGAACAAGAGCAGCTCAGCAGAGATGAACTCAGAGCATCAGCAGGAAGAAAACGAACCAGCAGCAAAACTGAAAGTGCAGAAAGTAAATGGCTCAGGAAGTTTTTTAACGTGGTTCACCTTTGTGCAATGGTTACTTCCACGTCCCAGAATACAGTCTGGGAGACCCTTTAATAAATATAGAAATAAGAAGACTCAAGAACAAAATACAATCAAGGAAACTGAACACACGAGCAAAGCCACCTCAAGTCACAGACTTGATACCAGAACCAGAGAACCTCTACCTCTCTGTAAACCCTTTTGTAACCCAGCCCTTTACCGCTTCCACTTACAAAAAGTGCTCTCCAAGAAGACACACCAACAATATATATATAACAGCATTGAGAGAGCCGTTAGCACTAAAGAAGGAAACTCATTAGTCCTTAAATTGCTCCATCTTTGATTACCAATCAACAACGGTCCAGAGGCGTTAATTCTGGCTTGAATTCATCCAACAATCTCCCCCTAAGCCAGATATTGACGATTGCTTAAACCTGCAAAACAATGACAGCCAGCAAACAAACTACACGACAACTAGATCACGTTCTAAAAGGAAGTTCAAACGATAATCCAGATAATCCACGAAAAACAAAGCAATCCAGCTCTTCCTGAGAGCATAACAAAGAAAACTAGGCTCCCCCTGAGTTCACGCAATCTCTCAGAGCAAACAAGAGTCTAAACAAAGGAAACTAGAACAACACTCATTCCGAACCATAGAGATCTTGAAGAGCAGCAGCAAAGGGTTCAAGCACAGGTTCATCTCCTTCTTCAGAATGGTCAGAAGCACTAGATGCAGACACATGTCCAAGATCAAGCACAGAATCTTCTCCTCCATCAGAATCTTCTCCTCCATCAGAGTCCGAGCTTGAGTCGTCCGAGCTTGAGTTGTGTATCCAGATCAGGTTCACCTCCCCCTCAATCGCAATATCCAACTCATCCACAATGTTGTCCACAAAGAGCCAGAGAGTAGGAGATTCAAAGCGATAGGCATTAAGATTAATAGGCAGGGCAAGCAGCAGGCGAGTAATGAGGGTCCCAAAAGGTAACGGGGCAGAGTGGTTATGATCAATGAAGGGCAGCAGCGCTCCAAAAACCAGTTGAGAAAAATCGAGAGGCACTTCAGCAACAGCATGACTCATGATCCAGAGATCCAATGGTGTGACTCGATCAAGAAAGGCAGTTCGAGGCAGGAACAATCGAGTGAGACAGTAATGAAAAACCTGTAAGGAAGGCAACAGGGTGCTCACAGGGAGAGTTGAATCGTCATCAGGTTCATGGCCAGTAAGATGAACAGCCTCTTCAGACAGATTGAAGTTGAACAGAGGAAGTTCGACCTCATGAGCTAGGTTTTCTCCAACGGCAGGAAAGTGAAGGATTTGACCCAAATCTCCAACAGGAAGAGTGATCAGATGACCAAACACCAAGGAGGAAAGAGTATGAGATTGCAAACCAAAGTATCGCAGATTGGAGTAGAAGGCTCGTACTGCTTCAGGACAAACATGAGCTGGGTGCTCTTCCAGAAGAAAGTCCCAACCCAAGTTGTGCACAAGGTGTCTAACTTCCAGACCATGAACACTGAGCCCCACGAAAGGAACATGAAGAGTCGGGGAAATAGGACGATTTGCAAAGGATTGGATATGACGATGATAGTTCAAGGGAATTGGATCAAGGAAAAGAGTGCCAGAGAAAGTGAGGGCAAAGGCATAAGCCATGACAGGAGGCAAGAAGGAACAGGCTAAATGAGCAGACGACAAAGGATGAAAATCACGACAAGCAAACAGACTCTTAAATAGTAAACCTAAGAGACGAAAAGACAGTAAACAGAAAAGGAAGAATCATCAAAAGGAAAGAAACAGAGGGACTACCAAAACAAAAAGAAGGTAAAAAGGAAAGAAAAATCATACCAGAGCCTTCAGGTCATCGAAGAATCAGGGATGGATTGCAGTGATCTCAATCCAATATCAGTGCAGAGAAAAATAAATCGATCTGAAGCTAAAGGTTTGGTAAATAAATCTGCAAGCTGATAATCAGTGCTAATATATTGCAAATTTATGACCTTGGATTGAATGAGATCACGAATAAAGTGGTATTTAATTTCAATATGTTTGGTACGTGAATGTTGCACTGGATTTTTAGACATACAGATAGCACTAGTATTGTCACAAAAAAGAGGAATAGAAGAGACTTTAAGCCCGTAATCACATAATTGATTTCTAAGCCACAACAATTGAGTGCAAGTGCTGCCAGCAGCCATATATTCAGCCTCAGCTGTTGATAAAGCAATGGCTCCCTGCTTTTTGCATGACCAGGAAACCAGACTAGTGCCTACAAATTGGCAACTGCCAGAAGTGCTACGACGATCTGTTAAGCTACCACCAAAATCAGAGTCGCTATATCCCATAAGATCAAAGTGATCTAATTTAGGATACCACAGCCCTATGTCAGAAGTGCTTTTTAAATAACGAAAAATGCGTTTAACAGCACTTAAATGACTCTCTTTAGGACATGTCTGAAAACGCGCACACAGACACACACTGTACTGTATGTCTGGACGGCTGGCTGTAAGGTATAAGAGGGATCCAATCATCCCTCGATATTTAGATTCATCAACTGGAATCCCAGTCTCATCTTTGCCAAGTTTGATGTTAACTGCCATAGGGGTAGGAGAGGGTTTTAAAGAAGAGAAGTTGAACTTAGTAAGCATGGAGGAAATATATTTCGACTGAGAAATAAATGTTCCTTGACTTGTCTGTTTTATTTGCAGACCAAGGAAGTATTGAAGCTCTCCCATCATGCTCATTTCAAAGACCTCTTTCATAGAATCACAGAAGGCAGCACACATATCAGAATTGGTAGAACCAAACACAATATCATCCACGTATATTTGAACTAAAAGTAAGTCAGTAGAGTTGCTTTTAGTGAATAAAGTCTTGTCAACCGACCCTTGCTTGAATCCTTGATCATGAAGAAAAGAAGTTAGGCGTTCATACCAAGCACGAGGTGCTTGTTTGAGTCCGTACAAAGCTTTTCTTAATTTGTATACATGATCAGGATAATTTGGATCAACAAATCCAGGTGGTTGAGAGACATAAACTTCTTCATGAATTTCTCCATTTAGAAAAGCACTTTTAACATCCATTTGAAACAAGGGAAAATCTTTGTAACACGCATAAGCACATAATAATCTAATAGACTCTAAACGTGCCACAGGAGCAAACGTTTCATCATAGTCTATTCCTTCCTCTTGACAATACCCCTGAGCTACAAGACGAGCTTTATTACGAATAATAATGCCCTCTTCATCTGATTTATTTCTAAAAATCCATTTGGTACCAATGATAGTTTGATTTATGGGACGAGGAACTAAATCCCAAACATGCAAGTATGAGAATTGAGTCAACTCCTCTTGCATGGCCAGTGTCCATTTCTCATCTTTTAAGGCTTCTTTGTAGTTTTTTGGTTCAATTTGAGACACAAAAGCATACTGGCCAGGAGTGTACTTACCTCTGGTCCTGAGTTTGTCGTTTAGCTCACCAATGACTTGCTCAACAGGGTGTCGTTTCTGTATGTGAGGAGGGGCAGCAGATGATCTTTCCTGCAGATCAGGTTCTTTAGGTGCTTCAGTATTCATGGACGTTTCTCCAATTCTGTCCTGAGGTGCTTCTCTTGTAGGAGAAGTTACAGCATCCTTGTCTAATGACTTTTCACCATTATCACGAGTTAATTCTAACATGTCATAGACTAACAGCTCACAATCAGAATTCAACCCTACTTCAGAAGAATCATTGAACACAATATGAACCGATTCCTCAACCTTTTTGGTTCTCTTATTATAGACACGATATGCTTGACCTTTTATAGAGTATCCAAGAAAAATGGCTTTATCTGACTTAGCATCGAATTTTCCTAGATGATCTTTAGTGTTAAGAATAAAGCAAGGACAGCCAAATGGATGCAAGTAAGCCAGGTTGGGTGTCTTGTTCTTCAAGACCTCATAGGGAGTCTTATTTAAACCTTTTCGAAGAAGGATCCTATTGATAAGATAGGTTGCTGTACTAACAGCTTCACCCCAGAAAAATTTAGGCAAGTTATATTCTAGTAACATGGTGCGAGCACATTCAATAATAGTCCTATTCTTTCTTTCTACAACTCCGTTCTGTTGAGGAGTTCTAGGCGCAGAGAAGGTATGAGTTATCCCAGATTCATTGCATAGAATCTCAAACTCCTCTGATATAAATTCACCACCATTGTCACTTTTTATGGTCTTTAGTTGACCATGATATAGATTGACAAAGGTTTTAAATTTACTCAGAGTTTCATCCTTATGAGATAAGAAATAAACCCAGGTATAGCGTGAATAATCATCAACTAACACGAAAACATAGCTTTTACCACCCAAGCTGGTTACATTTGATGGACCAAAGAGATCCATATGGATTAGTTCGAAAACTTCCTTAGTAACTATATCAGGCCTGGGTTTAAAAGCTTTTCTAGAATGTTTCCCAGAGACACATGTTTCGCAGAAGAAATCAGACTTTTCTTTTAAAATAGGAACTCCACGAACACAATTTGATTTGGATAGTACTACCAGTTTAGGTAGACTTATGTGACCCAATTTTCTGTGCCATAGAAGTTCTTGATGATTTGAGGCCACAAAGCACGTTTCATTAAAGGCATCTAAAACATTCAAATCTATCACATACATGTTGTTTATTCTATTTCCTACAAATAAAATCTTTCCATCCTTAATTCTCTCGACAATGCAATGATCAGTTTTGAAGGCAACTTGATTCCCATTGCTACAGAGTTGACTTATAGACAATAGGTTATGTTTAAGTCCTTCAACAAGCAATACATCTCGAAATGAGGGTGAAGGATGCATTCCTATAGTTCCACAACCTATGATGCTACCATGACCATTATCACCAAACAGAACTTTACCTCCATAACTAGGTGTTAGAGAAGAGAAAAGAGATCTCTTACCAGACATGTGATGCGAACAACCACTGTCTAAGTACCACCTTTTGCTGTCATAGTAAGAGTGGAGTGCGATCTCAGATGCATCATGACATTTTTCAGTGGCCATGTATGCTTCTTCATCAGATTGGATAACTTCTGGTTCTGAATCGTAATCGCTCCAGGAAGCCTTCATAGCTTTTTCTTTAGCACGAATAGTCAAGGGACAGTTAGCCCTTATGTGACCGAGTTTCCCACACTTATAACAAGCCTGAGATTCCCTGTTCTGCTGACCTGTTTCAACATATCTGGTCTGCTGTTGAGGCAGCCTTTCTTGAAAAGTTGTTTTGTTACGATCAAAAGACATAGGTTTTGATTCCTCAGAATAACGTTTTTGATCATTTTTGTATTTCAGCATTCTATGGAATCTCTTACTCACAAGGGCAAATTCTTTATCAAAGTCACTCTCACTAGCCTTAGATTTAAATGCTAAATTCTTTTTACGTTTCTCATCTTCCTGCCCTACCTGTCTAATGACAAGTTCATGACTTAATAAGGATCCAATCAGCTCATTAGTAGGCAGAGTGTTCAGATTTTTAGCTTCCTCAATAGCAGTCCTTTTAGGTAACCATTCTTTAGGCAAGGATCTTAGAATTTTCCGATTCAATTCCTTAATATGAAATGATTTTCCTAGGCCCTTTAATTTGTTGATAAGCACAGTGAATCTGGAGTACATTTCATGTATTCCTTCTCCTTCAATCATCGCAAATGATTCAAATTCATGCATTAAAACATCTATACGCGATTCTTTAATATTAGACGTACCTTCATAGGTGCTTTCCAGAGCAAGCCAGATTTCTTGAGCAGTCTTACAGTTTTCGACTTGATCTGCTTCATCGGGATTCATGGCGGATTGAAGAACATGCATGGCTCTTTGATTGAGCTGTGCACTTTTCTTCTGCGCGACCGACCACAGGTTTTGTTCATCTGCATCCATTTGAATCGGACCGTTCTGAACTATTAACCATAGCTCTTCGTCTACCCCCCACATGAACTGCTTCATCCTCTTTTTCCAGGCAGTATAATTTGCCCCAGTAAAGATAGGAGGATGATTTAGAGCAGCTTGTCCGAACGTGCTAGAAGCCATTGGATCTTAGACCTTGGCAGCAGCAAGCTTCGTCAAGGCCTAGCTCTGATACCACTTGTGAAGTGTTTGGGACGAAGAAATTAGGTCAGAACGAAAAGGGGAGGAAGAGAGATCGAACAGACGAGAAGAATGAGATTGTTTCTCTTGTTCGATTCTCAAATCAGCTAAGTAAGTGACCAGACAGAAATAGAAATGGGCCTGAACAGTATTAATTGATTAGGCCCAACCGAATGAGTATAAACATCTCAAGCCCACAGATACAAAGCCAAGTCCAATGAACAAGAGCAGCTCAGCAGAGATGAACTCAGAGCATCAGCAGGAAGAAAACGAACCAGCAGCAAAACTGAAAGTGCAGAAAGTAAATGGCTCAGGAAGTTTTTTAACGTGGTTCACCTTTGTGCAATGGTTACTTCCACGTCCCAGAATACAGTCTGGGAGACCCTTTAATAAATATAGAAATAAGAAGACTCAAGAACAAAATACAATCAAGGAAACTGAACACACGAGCAAAGCCACCTCAAGTCACAGACTTGATACCAGAACCAGAGAACCTCTACCTCTCTGTAAACCCTTTTGTAACCCAGCCCTTTACCGCTTCCACTTACAAAAAGTGCTCTCCAAGAAGACACACCAACAATATATATATAACAGCATTGAGAGAGCCGTTAGCACTAAAGAAGGAAACTCATTAGTCCTTAAATTGCTCCATCTTTGATTACCAATCAACAACGGTCCAGAGGCGTTAATTCTGGCTTGAATTCATCCAACATATTGTTCCAAGGTTTGCACAATGCAAAATCTTTGAAGCTAGATACTGATGCAATTCAGGTAATACTGCATCCTTTGATCTTATGCATGCACAATGTGACTGGTCCGCTCTTTGTTGCGGTTATTGTTGTTAGTAATTGATATATGATCTATAATCGAATCTATTCTAATAAATCAAATTATTGAGAGAACAACGAATTTTTGACATAATACCATAACCTTCTATGACTGAGAGGTATTTTGTTCATGATGTCCTGATGATCCTATTTATTATCAGATAATATTCTAATGCTGGTGCAAACTTCAAACCTTTATGTAGGCACTCAGAAGGATTTCCGGTTTTCTGGCAAAGCAGCCCTCCCCCTTCAGGCGATTGGAGGCATTGATTGTGGTGACCGACGGGCTACTACCGAACAAACTTTTCAATTACTTTTTCAAAGGATCTTCCTGTGAATAACCACAAATTTTAACCGACCCTGTTAACTTTAAGTTCATTTATGTCTCTAATGGAGTGTGCAGCAACGCAGCTTGTAGAAGCAAATGTAGGCCGGATCTCTAATGGATATCAAAGTAATTTCATATTATAATTTGCAGTTTTGTTCAATTATCTCTTAACCTAACTATGTTAGGTTCTTTAACCATTGTTGTAGCTCATCATATGTATTCCATGCCCCCTTATCCATATCTAGCTGTAGACACAAGTTTCACAATGAACTTTTTTTGACAGTGAAGTTTGGCAATGAGCATTGAGTTGCTATACCAGTACTTATTTTCTGTGAACTGCTTTTGTGATTATTTCAATCAAAGAGAATATCCGCATCCTAATTCCACCATAGGATCTGGCACCTTGTCCAGAAATAGCTCCACAATGTTATCCCGGAGGACTAATTGGGGTTTTGATCTTTAAAATAATATTCTATATTATTTTAATCATGTCAAATTGGCCAAAATTCGATATTCACGAATTTTGGGTCGAATGCAAGTAAAATATGCTTTTGGAATTGACGGGTTGGAATGGATGTGAGTTTGGCCAAAATTTAGCCCGCTTTCTACCCGACTTACACCCAAAAAGGAAAACGACATCATTTTACTTTTAACCCTATAAATTCTACACACAGCCTATAGTCACTCAACAAATTTGGCCTATTATGACGAGGAAATTTTGTCATATTAGATACACTTTTATTCATATTAGGTATAATATGACAACAGGTGTTGTCACAAAGGTTTGTCATTTTATCGCCGTCAAGATAGGTCAAATGTGACAAAAATTTAAAACAAGGTTGTCACATTTACTTTCAGTATAGCTCAGGTTCTGGTAGTCTATTGTGACAAACAGAGATGTTATGACGACTTAGTTTGTCATTAATTTTGTCATAATTTGCTTATTTTGACAAAATCGTTCGTCATATTACACCACTATATTTTGACATCACATAATTGTGACGAACAAATTTGTCATAAATGTATGGTGTGACGAATATATTTTGTCATAACTTTATATTAGGAGGAACGTATCTTGTCATACTTGTATATTGTGACCAATATGATTTATTCATCAATACATTGAATAATATATAGTTGAAAAAATTAATATTCTTGTAGCATGAAACTCCGATGAAACAAACACTAGTTACACATCTAACTATTTTTGGTGTCCTAAACTAACTAATCTGGGAATTCTGAAGCCCTCGACAACGCTGGCCTATTGTTGTCACTGTTGCTGTCGCTTATATGTTCATACAATCCGTAGAGAAAACCTACATCAAATTGAAAGCTGAGACAACGCAAACCTTGGCATTCTGCCCAAACTCTTTCTTGAAGATATCAATAGAACCAGGGCAACAAACATCTAGTTGTGTTTGGAGTTCAAGGGTGATTAAGGTGTAACTCTGTCTTAACGTAGATATAAAAAAATGCCGGGAATGAATAGTTTTAAAAGATATAAGTGAAGTATCTAATATCGCATTGGTGGGCAGAGCCTTGCAGAAGGTATATAAGAATACGTTTCTCTCTTTTAAGGGTATACCCCTTGGGTGACCCACTTTCATTAGAGAAGGGGTATTTAAAAAATCTTCATTGGGTTGGTCGCTCGAATTGAGACTATAAAATTTTAAAGAAATTTTAATTTGTTATATGAATCATTTTCTTATAAAAGAGAAATATAATGTAGAATAATTAATACTATAACGCATTTTAATTAGCTTTACTTATTCCCCACGAAGAGGGTATTCGAACGGTTTTGGCTCTTATAAATATTCGACTCTCAACATACCTTGTAGATAGACAATTAAGTGAGCAAAAACAACAAGAGAGTGAGATTTAGAGAGCTCTAGTTTTGCACAACTCGAGAGTAATAAAAATAGGTTGTTTCATCCTGAAAACGACCGATTGATAGTATGTCGTGCACAATACGTGGCATGCCCGCTAAATTCTATAAAAAAAGAACCTAGCAGTGACAGAGCCAAGTGGACATGAGGGAGGTCCAAGCACCACCTGGAAGATGATAGACAAAAAAAAAAAAAAAAAAAAAGGTGAAAATCAAACAAAGCACCTGCGCGCCTGTTAAAGCCTCATTCCCTAATTAGAATATGCTCCTTAGTCCTCAAGTCTGCAACACAGCCCCAATTTCTTCCTCTTCGTGACTTCCATTCTCTGGTTCTCACTTCCGAATAGAATGAGTATTGGGTGGTTGTGTTAGAAATTCATTTCCTAACTTACTATCAAATTATAAATATACTATATTTGTTATTCATTTAGATGGACTAAATAAGTGATCAAATTTATCTGGCCCATGATTACTCAAACTCAATGTGTGTCCAGTGGAGTTAATTTTGTGGGATTCATTCATTATTCCCTAGTCCTACCATAGGTGTAATTTTGACCCTAAAAACCCACTGACTCGTTCTGACCCGTCTCGACCAGTTTATCTACAGGGTCAGATTAGAGACTAATCATTTGTTGACCCAATAAGAATCGAGATGGGTTGGGGCAACTTAGGGACATGTCACTTTTTGACCCTGTGACTCTAGCAATTATTAGTGATATGAATTTCTCATACCAACACATGAGACCTATTTGTAAAGTTTTAAAAGTTTGGGACTATATTGCAAGATAAAAATACAATGGTACTAAAATGTAATTTTGCCATCAAAATTTCTAAACCTATTTGTAACAAAAATATAATTTAGGTACCAAATTATAAAAAAAAATTGAATATGAAAATATAAATTTTAAAAAAACTGTATTTTGATTTGAGTTGACCCACTCACTCATCCCTAACCGACCCTAGAGAGTCATATAGGATCGACAAGGATGGAACATGTCAATTATACCAGTTGATCCTTCAGAGACGTGTGAAGTAGGGATGGCAACAAAATCCGAACCCACGGGTACCCACCCGACCCAACCCGGTCAACGCGGGTAAAACCCATTCACTATTCACCTGGTTGGATTTAGGTAAACCCGCCCCATGGGTACCCGCCCACACCCATATAATTAATTTTCTCGGTATATTTAATATTCTAAACAACTAATCTTATTTATGTTTGTGGAGACATGTCTAATTTTTTCTTTCTAATTGTGTAGAATGAAGTGGATGTTATCGAGTGGAGAGTGAAGAAACTTAATTGACAAGGAGGAAGAAGCTTTCAATTAATCATGTTATTTATGGATAATTTGTGATTTGCTTCAATTTTTTTGAGTTAATAAGATTGGTGTTGAACAATTTGTATAGTTAATTTTTGATTTGTTTGAATTTTCTAGAATAGTGTTTTATATATGGATAATTTGTATTGAAAGATTGATATTTGACTTTAGTGTTGATCGGAACTCGTTATTGTAAATTTTTTACGATAGAAACCCGTGGGTACCCATGAACCCGCAGATACCCAACGGGTTGGGTTTGAATTTTTCAAATACAGTGAGTTTTACCCCGAGTTTTTTTTCACGGATAAACCAATACGTTTGGTTTTGACAAAACCCAACCTAACCCGACCCTTTGCCATCCTTGGGTGAAGTAAATTTACAACCCTATTAATTGGAGGAAATCCAACAATATATTTTCAAAATAGTTTATCCTATCTGTGATTTTTGAAATTCGCACTCGTGGGATTACAAAATTCTGCATGAATAAAATACTCTGACTTTTGCTAAAATCCTATAATGTGATGGTGTCAAAATCCTGATCCATAGAGTGTACATGGGTCGAGTGGTTTGAATTTGGTCATTTTAATCAACCGACCCATACATGATGGCTTTGAAAATATCACATCAAAATCCATTAAAAAAATTTAGAACCCTATGATTTGTATATAGTTGGGTTGAGTCGAGTTGGAGATAATTTTAATTAAAAACCCAACCCAACATGAAAAGACAACTATTCTATAAAATATTATATAACCGGGTAAATTTTTTAGCAAATAAATTGAAATGAAAAGTATTAAAATGCATAAATGGTATTTTTATTTTCATGAAGTACAATTTGCTGTAACATAAGTCTAGTTTTTCCTACAAACATTTGCCAAAATAAACTAAAATGGTTAAAGTGAACGCATTCATAATATATTATTTTTTTAAAATTGTACGCACACAAAATTACGTGACTTGTAGCCTATATTAAATATACTTCTAAACTTTTAAGTAGAAGAATGTATTAGACTAGAGAAACCACAAGAGAAAATTATGATAAAATTATCTTAATTTTCTTACAAATATGCTTATATACAATATAAATATGTATTGGATACGAACATTTATGACAATAGTTGGAATACTGGTTAGGTCGGATTCTACGGGTTGTGTAATCCAAAATCCGGACCCAATCCAATAGAGACGATTTGTACAAAATAAAACACTCACCAACCTTAAAACTTAATTTTATCGATAAATACGGGTGGGTTAGATCGGATTGGATGGGTTGGTCGATTTGCGAATTATTTTGTTGAGCCCTAATGATCCAAACGACCAAAACTCCAAAAGTAATATGATATAGCAACGACAAGAAAATTAAAAATAACCCTAAATTGGTGAATTCCGAACTCTGTGAAGTCTGAACACCGAAGAACGTACATATTGTCAAGTCGCGATTCCGGCAAGACGCAAGTTTGGATCGCAGCGGTAGGATACAGAGGCAAGAGTCTCTCTATCCAGGTAATGGTCATCAGAAACAACTGAATTCCTGCGTGTTACTTCTCAATTCTGTTCTTGCTTCATTTTCCTGTTTCTAGGTCCTTTGATTCCTCGATTTCGATAGAGAACTGAAATGATCTGTTTGTTGGTTGCGTCGAGCGCGAGACTTTATACCTGTATTTCAACAACTTAACCACAAATGATCTCAATTATATTATTTTACTCAATTGAATTTAAATGACTAACTTAAGATTAATTTAATTTAATGTGACAGCTAGCTAGTCCTTGGTCTAAACTCTACTCACTAGATAACTACCCTAGTGAAATCCCTCGTTTAAACCTACCCTTAAACTTAATAAAAATCCAAGCCCACTCAATTAAGCCTAGCAATGAAAGCAGATCAGGTTTCTAAGCCCAGCTACACAATATATGCAACTCCTCTCTTTTCACTCGTTTGGGCTCCTATGCCCAGAAGCTTTCGGATAGGCAGATTAATTAACGTTCCCAAAAACAATTCCAGCCCACACGAATCCTTGTCCCAACCCTGCTTCTAAGAGCCGAGCACAGAAAACGACAGAGTTTTAGTAAAACTCAAGTCTTCCTTCCCTCTTCTGAAAGTTCGATCAAACCAAGACTTGCACTCGGATGAAATACGAACAGGGGAAGAACAGTACAGATACTACAAACCAAACCCAGGCAATAATCAATTCAATTAAACCAAACCCAAGTCCAGATATTTCCTCGACTCAGTCCTGCCCGTCGCCTTCCCTGGTGGATCTCGAACCGAGTTCCCGTGGTTTCCAGTATTGGGAGAATGAGGATCCCAATACTAACTACTCCACGGTCAGAGAATCACGATCGAGTGATCTCTGACGATTCACTATGATATGGCGTTGAAGTTCTTCGTTACAAGCAATCTACCAAGAGCCCTTTGATCAATCTCTACCCGATTGATCTAACTCTCTTTTCTCAAACCCGAATTGCTTCCCCAGCAACTCGAAACCAGTGTTTCCCCAACACTAACCCTCAAAGCGATTCTCCCCGAACCCTTTGAGAAACCCCTTTCCTATCACTCTAGCTATTCTCACAAAATCCCCTTTTGGCTTAGCTAGTTTTTGATCTCTTGAAAGGTTCCTTTGCTCTTCCTTCAAATCGCCTTTTATAGGCTGCAATGTAGCTGTTGAGAATTTGAATTCCCTTGAAATCTTCAAGTATGGCAAGTTCTTATTCTTTCTTCTTTTGACCCGAAAACTTGCCTTAACTGTTTTTGGGCAGCCACCTTATTTCCAGCTGTGAGTTGATTCTTTGTCTTGGCCTTCAAGCTGCTCCTGTTAACATTCTCCCCCTCAGCTTGTTAGTAGCCAAGCTTCTCCCCCTAAACTTGTCCAAGGTTCATATTAAACTGCTTCAAAGTTCTGCACACTTAAACAAACTGTTGGTGTAGCCTGTCCAACTACTAATGACTGACATGTGATCAAAAAAGATAACTGGGAGAGTCCATTTTATTTATTAGCAAAATCATCAAAGCACATTCAACACTAATACACAGCAAGACTTAATCTCAAATCAACCAAACAAGACTCAAATGACATAACAGACAATGACTCAAAAGCAGACAGCCGACTTCTACTCTAAAAGACCGACCCAAACCATTCAACTACCATTAATTCATCCATGGATCTCCCCCTAAATCAAGCATCTAACACAGTCCTAGTAGGTGTACTCCGGAGACGACGCATACTCCGATGGATCGACTTCCTCATCATCCGAAGGTAAGAATAACACCCTGCTGACTTTCTTGCCTGAGGTGCTGGCCTCTTTTCCCTTCAGTGACACGGTAAAGTCACGGAGGAGGCTTTTTCCTTCATTTTCCAGCCTTACCCCTTCCTGTATATGCTCCAATGTCAAAGTCTTCTTGCGCTTTCCCGAAGATTCTGCTATTCCCTTTCCCTTGTCAAGCCTGGAGATTCCACCAGCTGTGTATGCAGCTGCCGTGTCCTTTAACCAGCTACCCTCATCATTGTCGTCTTCTTCTGGTTTTGATTTGGACTCACAATTGGCAGCTTTGTCTCCCCCTTGAACTTTGGCAAGTTTGCGGGGTCCAAGCCACGAGATAGGGCGACGCAGAACATGCTGAGCTTGCAGATCAGAACGAGCCTCCCGATTGATGATTTTCCCACGTAGATCGACCCCTAAGATGGCCAACAGATGGGTGATTTGCGGGCCAAAAGGCAGCTTGCTACTGCACTCTTCTTCGCGATATTTCATCATATGATTAAACATCAGCGAGGCATAGCTGATCGGGCAGCTTGTCTTCGCGTTAAACAGAATCCAGAGGTCAGAGTCGTCCAGAGTGGCGGCCTGGTCAGCAGCGCGAGGGAGGAACACATGACTGACGTAGAACTGCAGCGCTCTCAGATCATCCGGCAGCCGCTCCACGGAGAACCTCGAAAGCTCGTGACTCCCGTAATCGCTAGCCAAATAAGACATCGTGTCTATGGGGTGGAACCCATAGTTGTCAAAGTCTGCTGCAGTTTCGGCTTGATACCCACCATGAGGAAGATGCAACAGAGTAGCCAGTATATCAGCAGTAACAGTCACACTGAAGTTGTAGACGGTGGTGGTGAAGTACGACGGATAACGTCCAGGACCGCACTGCATACTTGCGTAGAACATACGCACTGCTTCAGGGCACTGATCAAGGAGGCGATTCTGAAACAGAGAACTCCATCCAAGATCATTGATATACCCATTCACCCTCAGTCTGTACCGGTTGAACGAGGTAGGGGGAATGAGGAATGAGGGATGCAGAGGGCGATCACAAAAGCTACGCAGATACTTGGAGTAGGCTTCTGAGTTGCGGAATCCCCGATTCGTGAATATTGCAGCAAGTGCAAGGTTCACATTGAGCTGGAGATTGCTCGGTGCCATGGTGTGACAGAGGGGGGGGGGTGCTGCTATCGATGGTGAGGCTGAGGAAGGCGTATGTGGATTTGAAGGCGGGGATGAAAAATCCCATGACGAGACAGGTTTTTTAAACTGGCTAGGCGAGAGCAGTTTTGGAACGTTTTCGGAAAGAGGAAAGTCGTATCTGCTCGACTGGAAGAGGAAGGTCGTACTGCTGCATCTGCTGGCGGAAGATATGTCTTTCCATTTCGTCGAGGATGCACGGAATGAGGTTGAGGGGAGAAAGGCACTTCCTCTTTTAAATCTCCATTTTAAAAGGCACTCTTGACGTCCATTTGAAAGAGTTTGAAACCCTTAGAGCTAGCAAACGCACATAACATTCTAATAGCCTCTAATCTAGCTACCGGAGCAAAGATTTCATCGAAATCAATTCCCTCTTCTTGATTATACCCTTTAGCTACCAACCTAGCCCTATTTCTAGTAGCTACCCCATTTTCATTTGACTTGATCTTGTAGATCCATTTTGTCCCGATAATAACTCTATTAGGGGGTCTAGGTACTAACTCCCACACATTAGCTCGTTCAAACTGACTCATTTCATCATTCATAGCAGCATTCCAATTTTCATCATTCAAAGCTTCTTGCACGTTTTTAGGTTCAATCAATGACACAAAAGCAGTATGCACAATTGAATTTCTAGAGCGAGTGTCCATACCTTCATTTAGCCCTCCTATCATAAGTGAAGATGGATGACGTTTGGCAATATGAGGAGGAGGTTGTCTTACTTCATGGTCTTGCTCGATTGGAGAGTTTGTAGTACTTACAGTTTTATCTTGATCTTCAGAAATGATCGTTCTGGGTTCAGATTTCTCCGTGTTTGATGTCCTTGGTAGATCATAGCTCCCACCAAGTCCAAAATCATCTTCATCTATCTCATCTGAAACCTCATTAACAGATTCATCAAATATAACATTTATGGACTCTTCCACTTTGAGAGTCCTTTTGTTGAATACTCTATAAGCTCTGCTAGTCATGGAGTAGCCTAAAAACACACATTCATCGGACTTGGCATCAAACTTCCCAAGGTGATCTTTGGTGTTTAATGCAAAGCACTTGCAACCAAAGGGATGGAAGTAGCTCAGATTGGGTTTTCTTCCTCTCCAAATCTCATAAGGAGTCTTCTTAATTCCAGATCTGATCAAAGCTCGATTAGTAATATAGCATGCAATATTTATGGCTTCAGCCCAGAAGTACTTAGGCACACCATAGTCATGTAACATTGTTCGAGCTATGTCAATCAAAGTCCGATTTTTCCTTTCCACCACTCCATTTTGTTGCGGAGTTCGAGGAGCAGAAAATTGTGACTTATTCCAAGCTTATTGCAGAAGATTTCAAACTCTTCTGAGATAAATTCTCCACCATGATCACTTCTAATGCTAGCAACCTTAGATTGTTTTTCATTTTCCAATTTTCTAGTTAGAGCCTCAAAGTTTTGAAAAGCTTCACTTTTGCTAGCTAGAAACAATACCCAAGTGAAACGAGAATATTCATCCACAACTACGAAAGCATAAGACTTACCTCCATAGCTTACCACATTGGTAGGTCCGAAGAGATCAAGATGAAGTAATTCAAGAGGTCTTGTTGTGGAAATTACCGTCTTACTCTTGAAGCTAGACCTTGTATGCTTTCCTTTAGCACACGCATCACAAAAGAATTCCTTCTTGCCTTTTGACTTAGGTAGACCTTTGACTAGCTCAAGGTCACTTAGTTTAGACAGAATCCCTATACTCACGTGACCAAGCTTCCTATGCCAATCTATCTGATCATTCTTCTCTAGAGACATTAGACAGGTTACCTTAAAACTTTCTTTATCATCTAGATTTATGACATATAACTTATTTTTACGTCTACCGGTGAAAAGCACTTTCTTATCCACCAAAGACTCGATGTAGCAACAATCATGTTCAAAAATTATCCTCTTATCTTTGCCACACATTTGACTAATAGAAAACAGATTATGCTTAAGACCTTTTACTAACATCACATTTTCAATGCATGGATCTGAACCAACTATTCCTCTTCCTATTATGTCGGCAGAATTATTGTCACCAAAAAATACCTTACCACCTTTACCTTCTTTGAGAGAGGTGAATAGGTTTCGATTTCCCGTCATGTGGTGTGAGCATCCACTGTCTAGTATCCATTCTGTTGCCTCCATGCTCACTTGGAAGCAAACCTGCGCCATTAGCAGTCATGCAGTTTTGGGTTTTTGCATCCACACTTTCTTGGATACAGTTTGTTTGTGATCTTTAAGAGAACAGAATCTACTTATGTGACCGACTTGATGACAAGTAAAACAAGTTTTATAGTTTTCATTTTGTATTCTCTTTCTGCAAACTCGCCTAATGTGCCCAAATTTATGACAATAGAAACATTCTATGTTTCTATATCCTTGTTTTTGTGTTCCATTCCTCTCATGCTTTATTGATTCTCCAAAAAATTTCGACTTACCTTTACTACATGAACTTGATCCTAATTTTCCACCATGTCCCTTTGAGGACTGATTTAGGTAAGATTTACCTTCTTTTTTCATAGATTCAATCTTATTCCCTTCTAATGATACTTGAAGTTTTGCTGTGAGACTCGTTTTCTCATTTTCTAAAACTTCAACTTTCTTAGCAGTTTCATCTAACTCTTCTTTTAATCTGATTGCCTCCTTCTTTAATTTATCATGTTCAATGTTTATTTTGGCATGATCAGATTTTAGTTTAGAGTATTTTACTTTGACATTTCCAAACTCTAACTGAATTTCCTTGATAGTGGATACTAATAGATCATCATCACTATAGTAATCACTGTCACTGAAATGAGTATGGTTGGAAGGTTTTACCTCGTTTGAGTTATGTCCTTCTGATGGCTTTTCAACATCAATAGCCATGTACCTTTCTTCTCTTGTTTCCTCTCCATCCTCATCTTCTTCTTCGCTACAGCTCCATGTTGCAGCCATGGCTCGTTCTTTTCTTGCTAGAGGACATTCAGCCTTGATATGCCCAGTTTTTCCACATCTAAAGCAACCGGTAGTGTTTTGAGTCTTGACCGGCTGAACCTGATCAATCTTGTTTTTGTGGAATGCTCTTGATTGAGGGTATTTTGATGTACCACCCTCTTTCTCAACTTCTCTATTCTTGTTAAAGAAGTTTCCTCTTCGTTTTTCTCTTCTCACTCGAAGTAGTCTACTAATTTGTTTGCTTAGTAGAGCCAATTCCTCATCCTCCATATCATCGAGATCTTCTGTGTCTTCATTGTATGTGGTAGCTTTGAAGGCTATCCCCTTTTTCCCTTTATCATGATTTCCCTTGTTGAGCTTGTTCTCATGACTTGCTAATGACCCGATGAGTTCATCTATAGCTAACTTCTCTAGATCTTTAGCTTCCTCTATTGCGGTTACCTTTGGAGTCCATTGCTCTGGGAGACTCCATAGAATTTTTCTGACAAGATCTCCAATTTCGTACGATTTTCCAAGATTCTCCAAATTGTTCACAATGTTTGTGAACCGTTCGTACATTTGCCGAATAGTTTCTCCTTCTTCCATCTTGAACAACTCGAATTGCTGTTTTAAGGAATTAATTCGAGAAGTTTTGACTTGAGAGGTACCTTCATAAGTACCCTGGAGTTTATCCCAGATTTCCTTAGCAGTCTTGCACCCTGCGACTTTGTGATATTCTTCTGGACCGAGAGCGCAGTACATGAGATTAGTTGCCTTGCAGTTTTGCTGAAATTTCTCAAAGTCATCGTCTGTCCATTTTTCTTGATCCTCCTTGAGCTCATACGGACCCTTGATGACTCTAGCCCAGAGTTTTGGATCTGTAGATCCAACAAATAATTCCATGCGATTTTTCCAATATCCATAATTAACTCTTTCAAATCTGGGAGGCCGATTTTGAGAGATTCCGTCAGCCAAATAGAGTGGAGCTTCTTGGAACCCGACGCCATTTCGATTAGCACCGGAGGTCGTTGAACCTTGCTCTACGGTGACCGTGCTCTGATACCACGTGTTGGTTGCGTCGAGCGCGAGACTTTATACCTGTATTTCAACAACTTAACCACAAATGATCTCAATTATATTATTTTACTCAATTGAATTTAAATGACTAACTTAAGATTAATTTAATTTAATGTGACAGCTAGCTAGTCCTTGGTCTAAACTCTACTCACTAGATAACTACCCTAGTGAAATCCCTCGTTTAAACCTACCCTTAAACTTAATAAAAATCCAAGCCCACTCAATTAAGCCTAGCAATGAAAGCAGATCAGGTTTCTAAGCCCAGCTACACAATATATGCAACTCCTCTCTTTTCACTCGGTTGGGCTTCTATGCCCAGAAGTTTCGGATAGGCAGATTATTTAACGTTCCCAAAAACAATTCCAGCCCACACGAATCCTTGTCCCAACCCTGCTTCTAAGAGCCGAGCACAGAAAACGACAGAGTTTTAGTAAAACTCAAGTCTTCCTTCCCTCTCCTGAAAGTTCGATCAAACCAAGACTTGCACTCGGATGAAATAAGAACAGGGGAAGAACAGTACAGATACTACAAACCAAACCCAGGCAATAATCAATTCAATTAAACCAAACCCAAGTCCAGATATTTCCTCGACTCAGTCCTGCCCGTCGCCTTCCCTGGTGGATCTCGAACCGAGTTCCCGTGGTTTCCAGTATTGGGAGAATGAGGATCCCAATACTGACTACTCCACGGTCAGAGAATCACGATCGAGTGATCTCTGACGATTCACTATGATATGGCGTTGAAGTTCTTCGTTACAAGCAATCTACCAAGAGCCCTTTGATCAATCTCTACCCGATTGATCTAACTCTCTTTTCTCAAACCCGAATTGCTTCCTCAGCAACTCGAAACCAGTGTTTCCCCAACACTAACCCTCAAAGCGATTCTCCCCGAACCCTTTGAGAAACCCCTTTCCTATCACTCTAGCTATTCTCACAAAATCCCCTTTTGGCTTAGCTAGTTTTTGATCTCTTGAAAGGTTCCTTTGCTCTTCCTTCAAATCGCCTTTTATAGGCTGCAATGTAGCTGTTGAGAATTTGAATTCCCTTGAAATCTTCAAGTATGGCAAGTTCTTATTCTTTCTTCTTTTGACCCGAAAACTTGCCTTAACTGTTTTTGGGCAGCCACCTTATTTCCAGCTGTGAGTTGATTCTTTGTCTTGGCCTTCAAGCTGCTCCTGTCAACACTGTTGTTTCTTACAGTAGAAAGCTATGAAGAAGAACAAGCGCAGCCGCAGCTATGGCTTGGGGAGTGCTCGGAAAAGGCACCGTAAAGAAGATACAATAGCGGCTACTGACAGGTTAAGCCATCTCCCAGAACCCATTATTCATTACATCCTTTCATTTCTCGACACCAAATCAGCTGTTCAGACCTTTGTATTGTCCCGGCTGTGGAGATGGGCTTGGAAAGAAGTCCCTGTGCTCGATTTGCGCAACAATCTCTTCGAAGAACACTCGAATTTTAGAATGTTCGTGGAAAAGGTTTTACCCCTCCGCTACCCTGTTAGTGTCCGAAAGCTAACTTGCATTGACAAGAGCCCATTAGAAGGGATCAGGGAGCTGAAGTGGAAACAGAAACTTGGTCTTTTTGTCAATGTCATCAAATATGCATTGTCCCATCATGTCCAACATCTAGTGCTCGACTCGGGGGATCCTAATCCGTATATGGACATATACAGTTTCTCCGATCTGTTTGGCACAATCTTAAATTGCGAAATCAAAACTCTAGAACTGAGCAGTGTCTACATTGATGGCGGATTTGGATCTTGTGATTTCACGATGCTGACGACTTTAGTTTTGAAAAACTGCTGGCTGGTTTCTGCTTATCAGGTTGAGGACTTGGATCATTTCTCTGCCTTTCCCTGTCTGAAGAATTTGGTTCTGTCCAACTGCTACGAAAATTCCTATAATCTTGACTGGGAAAGGGGTCTCAAAGTACATGGAGCCCAATTGCTTAGCCTGAAACTTGATTGTCTTTATCTTCCCAAGATTGAAGTATATGCACCAAAACTCGAATTCTTCAGTCTTCGCGATTACAGGCTGTCATGGAGCCATGAATTCTTGGAGTTAAAGCTTCCTTCCCTGCGTCATGCTGATGTCCATACCTCTCTCATTCTCTGTACGGATAATAAGGCATGGGAGCAGCAATGTTTGACCTCCTTGTTCCATGGTTTGCATAATGCAGAAACTCTGACCCTAGATCGAACAATCGTCAAGGTATGCTTTGGTGTTTAGTGTGTACATAATGTGAATGGCTCCTTCTGGGTAATATTCCATTAATTTTAAGTCTTTGTTCTCTTCTGTGTAGTTGCTGAGTGAGATTTCTGACGCTCTGGACCACCAGCCCTCTCCCTTTACGAGATTGAAGTGTTTGAATTTGCAGCCGTACAGCATGCCTCCTTTTGATATTAAATCAAACAGCATACCCTACAATGACAGAATCGAAGATGCAGAAGAGTTTGCAATCCTGCAGAGTTGCGGATTGAAGAGAAGAAGTTGGGACGATGTCGTTCTGGAAGAAGAGAAGGAATCGGAGACGACGACGTTCTGGAAGAAGAGTCATGTGGAATGAAAACGGCAGCGTTTGTTTTATGAGTAGTTAGCCGTTAATTTTACTGTTAGTTTAAACATTGTCCAATGATGTAAAGACACGTGTGGAGTGTTGGTTAATCGTTTTAGTAGCTATAAAAGCTACAGAGAGCTCAGGTTTGAGACTGAGCTTCTCCTCCAAAATACTCTTTTCTTACAAAATTTACATGGTATCAGAGCAACCCAGACTCTAGGGTTTGTGGCTGGCGCAACACAATGTCAGGTGAGCAAGCCACACCGCCGCCTAGCAGTCAAGGGCGAGGCAACAACGACAACAATGGCAACAGTGGTGCATCTGCACTCAGTGGAGTTCAGTTTGGCTCCTTTGGTCGACAGCAACAACAACAACAGCCAGAGGTCATAACCTTTGGTAATCCTTTCTACCTCAATTCGAATGAAAACATGGCTCAATCTTTGGTTGCTGAACTGTTTGATGGAACTAATTACACAATGTGGAGTAGATCTATGCAAGTGGTTCTTGAAACGAAGAACAAACTGGGTTTCTTAGATGGGTCAGTTCCAGTACCTTCTAGGGATTCAGACATGTTTGGAATATGGGATGCTTGTAACACAGTGGTGTTATGCTGGATTCAGAACTCTATGACCAAAGAATTAAGAAGGGCTGTCCTAAATCACAGTAATTGTAAAACACTATGGGAAGAGTTAAAGAGGCGATTTGGACAACCAAATGCCATGAGAATAGCAAACCTGGAAGATGATATATTGGCTTGCAAACAAGGTTCGAGGTCAATCAATCAGTATTACACAGTGATTAAAGGTCTTTGGGATGAGTATGTTGAATTTTGTCCAGTTGTTCCTTGTGCTTGTGCACCTGGTTCCACCATCCCATGTGCTGCAGTTGCAGCATTTGTGCATAAACAGGAGACTGATTACTTGATTCGTTTCTTAAGAGGCATCAACCCAGAATTTGAGGTTATCAAGACCCAGTTGTTGATGCAGAAACCATTGCCTAGTGTTTCTGAAGCAGTTGATGACTTGCTCCAACATGAGCAGAAGTTGAAGCCAGATGCAACTACCAGTGGTAAGAAGAGTCAATCCTTAGCATTGGCTGCAAATAGCAATCAAACTAAAGGGATAGCAGACAACAGTCAAGGGAAGAAATATTGTCGTTATTGCAAGAGGACTAATCATAACATTGATGAGTGTTGGTGGTTAAAGAAGAAGCAGGGTGAGCAACAGAAAGATGGGCATTCTAACTCAAGCTCTAGTTCCAGTTCTAGTACTCCTCGGTTTTCTAACTCAGTGGCACAAGGAGCTGGGAATGGCACGAGTGATCATACTGCTGAAAGTTCAGCCACTGCAAAAGGTATGAACCAAACTCCATTAGCCTTCACTGCAGAAGAAATGAATCGTCTCAGGACATTGCTGCAACTTGGTACTAACGCCTATCCCTCACCACCTACTTCCCCTTCCATAAATCACCAAGCCTTCACAGCCACTCAATACCCATCACCATTCCCTAACCATTCAGGTAAACATGTTGTCTCTTCCTCCCACTTAGATAACACATGTGATCATGGTCTTTGGATTTTAGATACAGGTGCCTCTGATCATATAGCTTGTTCTACTAATTTGTTTACAAGTTATACTGAAGTTCAGGACACCTATGTCTTTTTACCCAACAAAGCCAAAGTCTTGGTTACATGCATAGGGACAGTTACATTGCCTACTGGCTTGACCCTATACAATGTTCTTCTAGTTCCTTCTTTCACCTTCAACCTTATATCAGTTAGTAAACTTACCCATGATCACCCACTGACCCTACTCTTCCACTCTGACCATTGTGAAATCCAGGACCTTCTAAGCCAGAAGAGAATTGGTTTTGCAAGAGAGTTTAGAGGACTTTACCAGCTGATTCTATCCCAATACCCTACATCACCTTCTTCCTCACCTCAAGCTGCTTCCACATTCAACTATCAACCACAAGACCTCCACATCTGGCACTGGCGATTAGGGCATCCTAGCCATGATAGAATGTCTTTGTTGTCTAGAACTATTCCAGATGTAACCAAATCTAAACATTTACACGGTGATGTCTGTCATCTATCCAAACAACACAAACTTCCCTTTCCTGTTAGTACCAACACAGCACGTGGGATTTTTCATTTGCTTCATATGGATATTTGGGGACCTCTCTCAGTGGTTTCTTATGATGGTTATCAATATTTTCTTACTGTTGTGGATGACTTTTCTCGTTGTGTGTGGATCTTCTTGATGAGACATAAAAGTGAGGTTAGGGGGTTAATACAAGGTTTTTGTGCCTTGGTTAAGAATCAGTTTGGAACTACAGTGAAAACCATACGTAGTGACCGGGGTAAGGAGTTTCAGATGTGTGAATTCTTTGCACAAGAAGGCATTGAACATCAAGTTTCCTGTGTGGAAACACCAGAACAAAATGGTAGGGTGGAGCGTAAGCACCAACATATTCTTAATGTAGCCAGGGCAATCAAATTTCAATCTGGTTTACCTTTGCAATACTGGACTGAGTGTGTACTTCATGCAGTATATCTGATTAACAGAATACCCACACCAGTCCTAAAACACAGGTCACCAGTTGAGTTATTATATAACAAACCCTCTTCACTTGCTCGTTTAAGGGTTTTTGGATGCTTGTGTTATGCTTCTACTCTATCACATGGAAGAACTAAGTTTGCCCCACGAGCAAGGCAATGTGTTTTCCTGGGGTTTCCAACTAGAATTAAAGGATATAAGGTCATGGATATACACACCAAGCAAGTGTTTGTATCTAGAGATGTTTACTTCTATGAGAAGATTCTGCCCTTTCATTGTGCAGATGAAGACCTAGCCACACAATCCACACCTTCACTAGCTACACCTTCTAATGATCCTGCCCCTGCACTTCATATTCCCTCTTCTCTCCATAAACCCAATCCTCAGGTTCATCCATTCATGGATGAAGGGGGGCAGCCTGAGGTTGAATGTACTGAGGGTACTTCAATACAAACTGGAAGTCAAGATCAGCATGTTCAGCAGCATGACCAGTATTTTGATGCTGATCAACATGAACTTTTTCCACAAGCTGACATGGATCTCGATTCCCAGGATGTTTTACAACAAAGTAAGCCTCGAAGGAAGGTTAAACTTCCCAGTAGATATGAAGATTATGAGTTAGACCCTACCATTACTTTTGGACCCTATGGTAAGTCAAATTCTTGCAGTAGTAGATATCCTGTCTGCTTAAATGTGGATGGTCTAAGTTCTGGTGATAGATCTCTTGCCTTAAGTATTATGAACTTAGAAGAACCTAAATCATAATATGAGGCAATCAAGTCAGATGCATGGAATAAAGCAGTAAATACTGAATTACATGCTTTGGAAGAGAATCAGACTTGGGATATAGTACCATTGCCACCTGATGTTAAGGAAATAGGGAATAAGTGGGTCTTCAAGTACAAATTCAAACCTGATGGTTCACTGGAAAGAGAAAAGGCCAGGCTTGTGGCTAAGGGTTATACTCAAGTGTATGGAATAGATTTTTTAGATACTTATTCCCCAGTTGCAAAGATAAATACAGTGAAGACTTTCTTAGCAGTGACAAGTTTGAGAAACTGGACAATTGAACAAATGGATGTATCTAATGCATTCTTGCATGGAGATTTAGAAGAGGTGGTTTACATGAAGATTCCTCTTGGACTCAAGGTCAATACAGTAGGAAATCAGAGAATGACTTGCAGGTTGAAGAAGTCACTATATGGTCTGAAGCAAGCTTCAAAACAATGGTTTGCTAAGCTCACTGGTTTTCTATTGAAGCTAGGTTATTCACAGTCAGCAGCTGATTATTCACTCTTCACCAAGTGGACACATGGGAGAATCACTATCATTCTTGTATATGTTGATGACATCTTGGTAGGAGGTGATGCACAGAAGGACATAGATCAAGTCAAAACAGCCCTGAGCAAGGAATTCAAGTTGAAGTTGCTGGGGCCATTGAAATATTTTTCTTGGACTTGAAGTAAGCAGGGATGAAAAGGGGCTGAACATGTGTCAAAGGAAATATTGTATAGATCTTCTGAAAGATACAGGCTATTTGGAGGCAAAAGGTTGTAAAACACCTATTGATGCTAAGGTAAAATTGAGTTCAAAAGGAACACTGCTGGAGGATGGTGAAGTATACAGGAGGTTAGTAGGAAGACTTCATTACCTTACAATTACAAGACCTGACATTGTGTTTGCTGTACAGCAACTGTGTCAGTATCAAAGGAATCCATGTGAAGAACATATGCAAGCTGCATACAGGGTCTTGAGGTATTTAAAATCCACACCAGATCAAGGGATACATTTTAGTAATACAGCAAAGGAAGAGTTAATTGGCTTCAGTGACTCAGACTGGGCCAGCTGTCCTGACACCAGGAGATCTGTTACAGGTTATTGCACATTTCTTGGTACCTCACTGCTTACATGGAAAACAAAGAAACAAACTACAGTATCAAGATCTTCATCTGAGGCTGAATACAGGGCTTTGGCCCACCTGCTTTGTGAGATTGAATGGTTGAAAAGACTGCTTTCTGAATTGACAGTGCAGGTTCCCCTTCCTATTCTTGTGTATTGTGACAACAGGTCTGCAATTCACATTGCAGAGAACCCAGTGTTCTACGAGAGAACTAAGCACATTGAGATAGACATTCATGTGACAAGAGATAGGATAAAGAATGGTTTGATCAAGCTGAAACATGTCGGAACAAACGAGCAGCTGGCAGACATATTTACAAAGGGGCTGGACAGATTCAGAATGAAGGAGATAATGTGCAAGTTGGGGATTACAAGTGCACCACCAACTTGAAGGGGGTGACAGAATCGAAGATGCAGAAGAGTTTGCAATCCTGCAGAGTTGCGGATTGAAGAGAAGAAGTTGGGACGATGTCGTTCTGGAAGAAGAGAAGGAATCGGAGACGACGACGTTCTGGAAGAAGAGTCATGTGAAATGGAAACGGCAGCGTTTGTTTTATGAGTAGTTAGCCGTTAATTTTACTGTTAGTTTAAACATTGCCCAATGATGTAAAGACACGTTTGGAGTGTTGGTTAATCGTTTTAGTAGCTATAAAAGCTACAGAGAGCTCAGGTTTGAGACTGAGCTTCTCCTCCAAAATACTCTTTTCTTACAAAATTTACATACAAAGTGGTCGACTACTTTCTTAAAGGATCTTCTGATGAAAAACCAAGTATCAAGCTCTTAGCCCGTAAAAGAAAAGTGAATTGAGTTCCGAAGATGGACGTTGTTGCTGCCCACTTGGTGATAGTATCTGATTGTGGATAAGCTGAGGGAGGAGGACGGTTCTGTCATTGTTGCAGGAAGAAGTAAGTTGAAGGGGGAGCATGATTCTATTAGTTGAAAGTGTCATATTTGTGCATTTGCTTGTGTTTGCCAAAGATTTGGATCTCTGAATAATTCGCTCATAAAGGTGTCTAATATGGCAATCCGGCAACCATCGTCAGATGGCCTTCTTGCTTGACTAGTCCACTGTAGCACAATCTTTGAAGATGCTCTGCCATTCTGTCGGGTACATTTTGGATTTAATGTTGCTGCATAATGTAAATAGTTCCTTGTGGAAAATTGATTTCCATGTAATTTCCATCGCAACATTGTGTCCTCTCTATGAAGGAGATATTGGACCTCATCTTTGTTCCGTTGGTGCAATGGCAGATTGAAGCGAATCAGCTGGCAGTCTGCGGCAGATTGGAGCGGTCAACCGTTGTTCTCTGTCCTCCCCTGCAATCTGCGTCGCCAGGAACGAACCAATTAGTGACCAACGATGCGGATCACTTCTGAACCACACAATTAGCGGCCACGCGCCGTGAATCCGGTCTATAGACCAATCGCCTTGCTCCAGCGTGAACCACGTGGATCGCCCATCCTCTCACCGAACTGCTTCTTGTAAGTTTTACATTCTACCGAACAACATAACTCGTTTAATGCCGGTGCGATTCATTTACTAGTTTGCTTCAGTTCCAAGCAAACCATTCCAAATTGTAGTATTTAGGTAAATTTTAGTGTGCGGTATTTGAGATTTTTTTTTAAGTAGGTTTGGCATTTTGGGAAATATCTCAAATTAAACAAGATGCTTATTATACATATTTGCATCATTATTACAAAGGTTAGGTATCTTCAAAGTATACCCACCTGTTTTATTGCACGAACACACAATTAATTAGAAAAGAGCAACGACAAGAATAAGCTACCTTGATCGCCAACTCATTAACTTAACCAAGCTTGACTTTGGAGTCATAAGCAACTCCAGCCTTCCAGTAACGGGGAATAATGTTATCTAGCTTGACGACTTTCACAGCTCCTCCTCCTAAACTAGTATTCTTGAGTTTCAGCTTGAGCGAAATCGGACCCTTCGATGGATTAGGCAAATCATAAACGGCGCGGTATGTTATTGCTGAAAATTGGTCTGACCCGTTTTTAAAGGGTCAAGATGTATAACTGACATGTCCTGTTCCTGTCTCCTTCTTGACCCTGTCTGGCCCTCAAGGGTTGGGACGGGTCGTGTCAGTAGGGCGACCATAATCAACACACTAATTTTTTTACAAATTACGTTATTGTACCCAAAATTATTTTTCTTACAATTTAGTACCTAAATTTCATTTTTTTACAAATAAGTTCATAAATTTTGATGATAAATTTAGGGTTTGGTACCCAAAAATTTTATTTTTACAATTTAGTATCTACATTTTTTAAAATTTACAAAGAGATCCAATGTGGTATGAGATATTTGTTGTTGCTAAGGGTCACAGGGTCAAAAAGTGACCCGTCCCGACCCTTAGAGGGTCAACAAATGACTCGTCCCTAATCTGACCCTGTAGACAAACTGCAAACAAAACCTAAAATACATAGCTTTAGAAAAATTTCTCAAAATACCAAAGTTTGGCACATATCGAGTTTAAGACACTCGAACTACAACCGGATCGATTGCCATATCATCAATCTATAAACATCGAGTGGAAGGGCCACGACTGGCTGAGACCCGACAACGGATCGAGTGTGGGAAACTCGATCAAAGTAGATTGAGGAAGGGGGACTCGATCCAGTTGACATGGATCGATGACGTTGGACGCGCTCCACCCTTGATCGATTTTGCGAAAGTTGATCCAATCCATTCGATTCCCTCTGCCGCGAACTACTTGTGACGCGGAAAGAGTGCAAAAAACTCAATCAACCCAGATCGACGCGTTGGGACTCGATCCAGTTGACACAGATCGATGACATCGGACGCGCTCCACTATAGATTGAGTGTCCAAGACTCGATCCCCATTCGTTCGATATTCTCTGCCATGAACTGACAGAGCTTCCAATGAATGGTGGATGCCATAATAGAGAGTTCACAGAAACCATTGAATGGTTGGGGCCAATTCATAAGCGAGTATTTAGACATCAACATCCCCGAGCAAGCACCACAAGGTCGTCGTGTACGACCTCTACACAAGTTAATGCTATCAATCCCTTGGCTAGTGAGGACCGTTGGTTCGTTGCCGCAGGATGCCACAAATGCTTAGATAGAAAGGTATGGTTCGTTTCCGAACAAGTCTGGTGAAAATATGTATTGTATGTGGCTCCGAGTTCTTTTGGGAGATTGGGACGAGATTGGGAGAAAAAGTTGGGGATCTGCTTGTTTAGCGATGATATATATGGAGCTGTGCAAGTGTACGGACCCGAAAACAAAGCAAGCGGGTGGTGCCATGTTCATCCTCCAACTATGGATTTGTGAGCAACTTCCAACTTTCGCTCTGATCTGCCTTGCCGATAGTTGGGGTCTCGAAGAGCCACTACAACAAGCAGCTTATGGTGCTAGATGTATTGGAGCTATCACGAGACATTCCCTAGCCGGTTACCGCCAACATCTTGATAGTATATAATTCAACGAGGTAACATTCTAGTTTATGAATTCTATTTTATTTGTTACAATTATTTTTCTTGGTTATTAATTTATTTTATGAATATAAATGCTATTTTATTTGTTGACATTATTTGTATTGGCCATTAATTTATTTTTATGAATATGAATTCTATTTTATTTGTTGAAATTATTTGACTTGGCCATTAATTTATTTTATGAATATGAATGTTATTTTATTTGTTGAAATTATTTGTATGAACCTTAATTTATTTGTTGAAACTTAGGTAGAGTGGTATCCATATCCGAACCGGATCAAAGGAGATGTACGAGTTGCGATACCCTCAGGATCGTCGACTATGGTCATGCAAGTTGCCTGTGATTTGCGACAACATTGTCGAGTGGCACCTCTCGGATAGATGTGTCCGGAAATATAATTGGGCACACCGGATTCCTCTCCCACCACCGGAAGTACATAAGTCACTCCACAAATACAGCAAGGATCTGCGAAGTATTTAACTAACGTGTTTGTTAACTACGCTGATGGGTTAGAACTTGCATCAATGGCCCAGGAGAGTAAACCAGAACCAACTTTGGGGTCTGCAAAATTTTCATTCTTGAAGAAGCTCTTCAAAAATCTCCTATCATGTTAGAGAGAAATTCAAAAGGATGTCATTGCATATCTACCTGCACTTGCACCGCCACGTCCTTCCTCCCATGCTATTCAAGTTGAATCCCTCCCTCCATCATCGCCACCAAGGAGGAGTAAACGTCGGCAAGAGCTAGTTAGATTCCATGTCCAAGTACGAGAAGATGTGGCACTTCCTGACCCATACAAGTCTGGATCCCCCCCTCCCGGTCAGAAGGGAATTCGGAGAGGGATCGTCAAGTTAGGCTCAACAAGGGGAGAAGGAGCCAACTATGCTCCCCCATATTATGGGTATCCCAATGTCGACCCTCAATTCCAAACCACGCAGTAAAGCTTCAAGCCTCCAATGGGCTATGTCTACTATTCTCCTCCAACCACTGCAACCCCACCTCCACTGCCTCGACATTCTCCAATTGGACATGGAGTTCGTGCAAGAAATAGAGCTTGAAGAGAGGGACAAAGACGTAGTGCACAAGAGTGAATGGAACAATTTCTAGAGTTGTTATATCTTCTAGAGTTGTCCTTATGTTCGAGTTGCTCTATTTTCTAGAGTTGTTAGGTTGTTCTAATTTTCTAGAGTTTGTCTATATGTTCGAGTTTTTCTATTTTCTAGAGTTTGCCCGTATGTTTGAGTTGTTTTAATTTTCTAGAGTTGTCCATATATTTTCAGTTACATTAGTTTCCTTAATATCTAGTCCTCAAATTATAACATAAAGTCCTCCAAGTACAAGTTAAACTTCAAATTGCAACATAGAATCCACATAGTAGAGCTATAAATCCTCAAACTACAACATAAAATTGCAATTACAGCATAAAGTCCAAAATTAGAACATAAAGTCCTCAAATTACAATATGAAATTCAAATTACAACAAAGTCCGAAATTACAACATAAAGTCCTCAAACTACAACATAAACTTTCAATTGTCAATTGATGGCCCTGGACACTGGAGCCTATCATGCCCTTAGACTCGACATGCAGAGCACTTCTTTTGGCCATGTCGTTGTCTCCTTGATCTATCCATCTCATTTTCAATCCAGTAAACTCTAGGTTGGCCTTTGGTACGCTTCCTGTTCTCGAGAGTGTACACTACAGGTCCATTATAATTGGGCCAATAGGCTTAATGAGCTAAGGCTACGAACGACCCTTCCCAAACTATGACCATGCATGGAGTCTTGTAGTATGGACTAACAAATATAGTTGGGTCCGTATTAACGCTTCTTGCAGCTGCAAATGCATGAGAGCAAGGCATGTGTCTCCCTTGAATGAATAAAGTCACCTTATACCATTTTTTCATTTCCGACCATGGTTTCATGTCATTCGTAATCTTATGTGGGATGTAGTTATCAGCATTCAACATCTGATATGTCGCTTGGTAGAGTTCAACAAACCCTGTACCGTACGAAAGAAGGTATGCAAAACTAGAGCTGATATATGCATTACACGAAAACTAGCATGCAAACCATTGAGGAACTCAACCATGTTCGTTGTTGTTATGTCATACATATACCCTTCGTCCTGATTTCACCTCCACCTCTGAAAATCATGAGTATCTAGCCAATCTGCACTTTCAGGGTGGACCTCCCTTATTTTCTTCATTTTGTCTACAAACTTTCGAGTCTAAAAAGCAGTAGCTACAATAAAGAATAATAGGGTTAGTAAAGGAGCAGAAGCATTCAACCAATGTAACACCCCGAACTTTGGGTTATGGTTCGACCATAATACGTGATCGGTTGGGTTGATAGTTGCGTATTAAGGTTGCAATCACGGGTTAGTAGCAGTAATAATGATAATAATTATTATTATTTTATTACTAATTAAAAAAAAACCAAACCCGACCTCGGCCGTTCATTATATTCCCAAACCAGACCTCCCCCTTCTATAATTCCCTAGCGCTCAGATGATCACCGCCGCCATCCAAAACCCTCTCTCCCCACGCCCGTCCTCGTGCCAATAGCGATAGGAGCCGCGGGGGTAATTGTGGTACCTCTCTACTACGTCAGCTGCCTGCTTAAGCAAGCAGGAGGCAGCGGGCGAGCGGTGACAGGGGTAATCGTGATACCTCTCTACCACGGCAGCTGCCTGCTTAAGCAAGCAGGAGGCAGCTTGGTGAGGAAGGGCAGCACGTCAGCTGGCTTAGAGCTGGAGAATTATTAGCCTAGCACCTTAAGCGAGCAGGAGAATGGAAACTTAAGCAAGCAGGAGTATTATTAGCCTAGCACCTTAAGCGAGCAGGAGAATGGAAACTAAAATCAAAGGACACAAGCAAGCAGGACCATTATTCAAGCAACAACCGACTCTTGGCGATCGAGTAGGAGATTGGTTATGAAGCAGGCAGGAGGCAGCACCTAGCCAAGCATGTGGTGTCGGCAAAGTAGGGCAAAAGCACATAATCAAGCCAGTTCCGATGAAAGTAAGGTGAGTGTAAAGGGGTTAAATTCTACGCCTTACTAAGTATTATGAGTTTAAATATTTTAGTGAATTGATTACCATTGCTTGATTGTGTTTATGATTGGTGATATGTGTTTTGATTGAGCTATGTTTGTAGTGAATATGTAGGAGTTGTTATTTACTTTAAAGCTTTACATGTTTGAGTTGTTGTTAAAGTTTAAGAAACAAGGTCTTTTTAAGAGGTAATTCACCTTCAAGAAGGTGAAGTCGCTTTAAGAGTTGTAGTCACTAGCGCTAGTCCGTTGCCATTTGAGATTTTCAGATAGAGCAGCAGTTATGCTCTTGAGATCTTTGAGACAGAGCAGTAGTTATGCTCTTGAGAATTTTAAGATGGGCAGCAGTTATGCCCTTGAGAATCGTGGTGAAGAGCCACCACGATAAGTTTAAGATGTTAGGGGGATGAATCGTTACGACTTCCCTAACTAAGTTTAAGTTTAAGGAAAGTCTGAGTGGCTTCTCATACGTATGAGTTGGCAATCGGACTAGCTAGTGAGGGATCCCCGTGTCAGTCAAGTATTTAAGTCAAGATTTGAGCTTTAAGAATGGAGAGTAGCAGTTACTCTCATACAGTTTTAAGAGCTAAGCTTTTTAGTAGTGGAAGTACAAAACAACTCCCACTCAGTTAAGTAAAGTGATCAAGTATCATTAAGTATTTAAACGTAAGGGCGTAGACTGACCCCATCTCACTCACCAGTTTGAAGAGCTAGAGGAAGAGCTAGAGGAGCATGTAGTGAGCAGCGAGTTCGAGGGCAGCTAGCTAGAGGAGAGCAGTATAAGCGTCATGGAGGATGCTTAGTCAAGATTTTCAGTAGCAACAACTCCAGAGTTTATTAGTTAATTACATTTATGATTATGAGTACAGACTGGAGATTATTTCGAGATCAGATTGAGATTTTAAAGTTTGAGTTTAAATTGCCCACGTGTTAGGGCTTTGCTTTGATCTTCAAGTGTGTTTTCAGTATTTTATTTATGAAAATTTTTCCCACTGCAATTTAAGATTCGAGTATTTTATTTATCAAGGGCATTTTAGTAAAAGTAGTACCTGGACGGGTTAGGGTGTTTCATTTTGGTATCAGAGCCGGTCTTCCTCTGTTCCTTGGTCTCCAAGGAATACTGGAATATCGGTCTCAGTTTTAAAGGCTTTTGTTTTAAAGGAAAGGAAAACGAGTCAAGGTTCTTCTTTTAAGAGTTTATAGAATCTCCAGTCTACTCTAATCGTATTAAGGTAAATAACTAAAGTTCTAATAGAAGAGGTTTCAATCGTAGAGGAATACCTCTAGGATTTTGAAGGAGTTGAAGGAGCACTACGAGGATTTTTCTATTTAGCCACTAACAAGCGATCTAATAGGTTAAGATATACAAGGAGGAGAACTATGAGTCTCCAAAGAAAGAGCTACAGTCACTAGATGTCAGTAGCTATAATGATGTGAGGATTTCAGGGTCCTTGACCCTAAGCAGTGGCGAGGAAGCAACGAGCCAAGAAACAAAGAGGTACCCCGAGAAGTCCCTCAGCTAGTTTTTGTGGTCGATGGCTCAACGCCATTACAACACAGTGACAAGGAGCAGAGGAATGTTTAGACTTCAAGAGAAGCTAGGGCAGTGTAAATGAAGTAAATGAGGAAGTAAGTAGGTTAGAGGGGGTCTGAAAGGACGTCAAAGAGTCAAAAGGCCAAGGCGGAGAGGAGGCATAATCATTTATATATGGACGATGAAGGAACCCTTGTCGATAAACTACCTCACTAGAAAAAGGGTACATGACCCTGGGGAATTAGACCGGTATCAAGCTTTTGAAAGGAACAAGACAAGAGTCAACATGACCCTGGGAAGTTGGGCCGATGACAAGCCTTTAGGAGGAACAAGACAAGCAACGAGATAAATGATGTGGAGGGAAATTTATGGTCTCCGTATGACCACCATTGGACGAGATGTGGAGGAAAGTGCAACCAAAGTCTAAAGCATACCTGATAGAAGACAGTGGGGAGTCAATAAGTAAGAAAATATATGAAATGTGAGAGGGAATCACAGTTAGCCAGTAAATGGCAGTACGAATAGAGAACCACTTCTCAACAATGCGTGAATTGAATACTTAGTCAACACGGAGCTAGAAAGAGGATATTAGAGACCCTACAAACTACCCAGATCATGAAAGGTCAGGAGGTTGTTGCGATAGTTGAAAGGGGAATGCAAGAGTTCACGATGATCGGTTATGGGATTGTCCTATCCTAAATGGAGGGATCACCTGGCCGCCTAGGGTACATGAGGGGTGACAGAAGGAGGAACCTCTCTACTAAGTTGGAACTAGAGGGCTGAGAGCTGAGGTCTCGGAACCAGTCGTAGGAGTAAATCATTCAATCAACAGGGTATAGACAAGCAAGTACAACGTTCATTAGAATTTCTAATGAAAGTTGGAGAATTCGAGGGGGGAGTCTAAACGGTCTTAATGAAGAGAGTTTGCGAACAATACCAAGGAAGAGCATAAAGGCCAGAGGCAGTTTGACGAGATTTCAAGAAGTCAATGGGTCAAGTCTCCGGTGAGTCGAGGTCAAGAAGCTGCACAAAGAGGTACGATGAGGGAAAGCATTACCGAGAAGGAGGAAATCATTAAGTTACCTTACCCAAGGTGCCCCACTCTGAGCGAGTACGACATAGTAGGATGTCATCCATAAAAGAAGGCCAGTTAAGGATAAATTAGTGATATTTAGTTAAGTCACTAAGAGCCATGACTAAGAGATTAAGGCTATGTACAAGCATCGATCGAAAAAAAAGACGTGGATGCGGTATATTCAAGCCTACCAAGGGCAAGCCACTATTGGAAGCTTTGACCCAAAATAACAACGTGAAGATACTCAACAGATTTTGGTGACCGAAAATAGTACAAAGCACCAACAGAAGGGTAGTAAAAGTAAAGAAGCAAGGAGAACACCATACGACGCTATAGGAAATAAAATAAAAAAAGGTGGTCGTCGACCGGACAATGAATGTGTGAAGGAAGATAGTTGGGACGTGGTCAAGCACCATCGTGAGTAGAAGTCGTGGGTGTCATTTGTCAAGTCTACCTAGAGAAGGTTTCTAGTGGAAATGGTGGTTTGAGGTATGGCGAGGAGCTACTCAACTGAGTAGATCAAAGCTAGTACCAAGCATCGATGAAGGAGTTGTGGAAGTAAGGAGGAAACCACAAGGCTATAATGAAAGTTATGGTGAAAAGGGTGGTAGTTGATAAAATGACAAATTCAGGGAGAAAGATAATTAGGAAGAGCCGGCGAAAGAATACGAAGGTCAACAAGGAGCCGTTAAGGTGATTGCCAGTGGAGAATAAGTTGGACCATAGGAAGCCCATCAAGAACTGAGAAGCTCAATGGTCAACTTTAAAGTAGAAGTGTGGTAGTCCAGAACAGTCGAAGGGAAAACCTTATCGGTCAAGGTACATAAGTGAGAAGAGAATATGGGCACCCAAATGACTACATCGAGGACGAGGAACAAATAGAACTAGCAAGAAACATTGGTAAGAGGAGTCACGAGTAACGAAGTAAGAGGGACATGAGTTTAGGGAACCTGCTAGGATACCCCAAAGTGAAACCAAGATCGCCAATGTTGGTAAAAGGTGTCAATCTCTTGGGTAAGACTATATCGGATGGGGAAACTGTAAGAGGAATTTCAGCTAGGGCCTGAGAGTAGCAGAATGGATAGTACGAGAGTTTCAAATTCAGGTGGCGACAAGGAAGTGCTAAGTTAGGCGCCAAGATCGGACAAGTAAGCCAAAGGGAAGTTCATGACTCTTGAAGGGAGTCATAAAGTTGTTAGCAAGCTAGAGAAAGATGCAAAGGATGCTATTAAGGCATACGACAAGTAAGAGTAGTAGTGTGAGGTTTCAGGGTAAAGCAAGAAGTATCAAGGAGAGGACCATTCAGTTGATGGCTAAAAGGAGGAGACGAAGAATCTTGGAAGGAAGTAAGAGATTCAAAGTTATGAGGAACAAGGACTTAGGTGATATATGTGGTCAACCATAGATGAGGTTACGTTACAGCAGCAATATGAGAACAATATGAGCTACGAAGTCATTACAGCAGCAAAGGCAATTAAGAAGGGAGAGTGCCATAGACGCATAGAGCAAGTAACTAGCTTGAGCAAGAGAATTATGTAAAGTAGGTGAGTAATTAGTTGACCAAGAACCACACGAATCGGAGGAAAGGGTTCATAACTCAAGGTTGTATCAGGTAAAGGATGTATACATCCTAGTAGTAGAAGGATTTCCTCAATCAAGTGAGACATTAGGTTGGTGCGATGAAAAAATTTTGAGGTCAAAATTTTTCGCAAGGTGGGAGGAAATGTGATACCTCGACTTTGATAGGTTCAACATCAAGTACTGGACCCAAGTTGGAAAATTTTGAAAAGGGCAAGTAGCCACTCAAAGCTACTAGATGCTAATGAGCTTGTTGAGAATACCTTTTATGGTCAAGAGGAAATAACTTGATGTGAGGTAAACTATACGAGACAAGAAACGGACATCATCAAGGTTCATATAGAGAGAGTAAACTATTGGGGCAAGGAAGTATAATAATGGTGTTGACAGAGGAATGAGATTCAAGCAAATTTCGGGGACGAAATTTTTATAAGGGTGGAGGAAATGTAACACCCCGAATTTTGGGTTATGGTTCGACCATAATATGTGATCGGTTGGGTTGACAGTTGCGTACGAAGGTTGCAATCACGGGTTAGTAGTAGTAATAATAATAATTATAATAAAGTAATAATAATTATTATTATTATTATTATTTTATTACTAATTAAAAAAAACCCAAACCCGACCTCCCCCTTCTATAATTCCCTAGCGCTCAGATGATCACCACCGCCATCCAAAACCCTCTCTCCCTACGCCCGTCCCCATGCTAATAGCGCCGCCAAGCCTACGCGTCCAATAAGGCCGGTCCTTCCCTCTCTGCTACGAGAGCAGCCATCTTGGTCGTCGCAGTGGGCGGGAAGTAGACAGCCGCCAGCTTGGACGGCGGGAAGCAGACAGCAGCCAGGTCAGTGGACGGGAGGTGGCGGGTTGCCTCGCTACTCTCGCTGCTTAGGCAATCGACGGGAGTGTCCTTGGACCATTCGGGGGAGAGCGGTGCAGGGGCAATTGTGGTACCTCTCTACTACGTCAGCTGCCTGCTTAAGCAAGCAGGAGGCAGCTTGGTTGCTGTGCCTCCCTACGTCAGCTGCCTGCTTAAGCAGCTTAAGCAGGAGGCGAGCTGGAGAACTAACCTTAAGCGAGCAGGAGAAATGGAAACCTACGTCAGCTGCCTGCTTAAGCAAGCAGGAGGCGAGATGGAGAATTATCAGCCTAGCACCTTAAGCGAGCAGGAGAAATGGAAACTTAAGCAAGCAGGAGGCGAGCTAGAGAATTAAGCGAGCAGGAGAAATGGAAACTTAAGCAAGCAGGAGGCGAGCTAGAGAATTATTAGCCTGGCACCCTAAGCGAGCAGGAGAATGGAAGCAGGAGGCGAGCTGGAGGATTATTAGCCTGGCACCCTAAGCGAGCAGGAGAATGGAAGCAGGAGGCGAGCTGGAGGATTATTAGCCTACCACCTTAAGCGAGCAGGAGAATGGAAACTAAAATCAAAGGACACAAGCAAGCAGGACCATTATTCAAGCAACAACCGACTTGGCGATCGAGTAGGAGATTGGTTATTAAGCAGGCAGGAGGCAGTACCTAGTCAAGCATGTGGTGTCGGCAAAGTAGGGCAAAAGCACATAATCAAGCCAGTTCCGATAAAAGTAAGGTGAGTGTAAAGGAGGTAAATTCTACGCATTACGTATTCTTTTAAGTATTATGAGTTTAAGTATTTTAGTAAATTGATTACCATTGCTTGATTGTGTTTATGATTGGTGATAAGTGTTTTGATTGAGCTATGTTTGGAGTGAATATATAGGAGTTGTTATTTACTTTAAAGCTTTACATGTTTGAGTTGTTGTTAAAGTTTAAGAAACAAGGTCTTTTTAAGAGGTAATTCACCTTCAAGAAGGTGAAGTCGCTTTAAGAGTTTTAGTCACTAGCGCTAGTCCGTTGCCATTTGAGATTTTCAGATAGAGCAGCAGTTATGCTCTTGAGATCTTTGAGACAGAGCAACAGTTATGCTCTTGAGACTTTTAAGATGGACAGCAGTTATGCCCTTGAGAATCGTGGTGAAGAGCCACCACGATAAGTTTAAGATGTTAGGGGGATGATCGTTACGACTTCCCTAACTAAGTTTAAGTTTAAGGAAAGTCTGAGTGGCTTCTCATACGTATGAGTTGGCAACCGGACTAGCTAGTGAGGGATCCCCGTGTCAGTCACGTATTTAAGTCAAGATTTGAGCTTTAAGAATGGAGAGTAGCAGTTACTCCCATACAGTTTTAAGAGCTAAGCTTTTTAGTAGTGGAAGTACAAAACAACTCCCACTTAGTTAAGTAAAGTTATCAAGTATCATTAAGTATTTAAACGTAAGGGCGTAGACTGACCCCATCTCACTCACCAGTTTGAAGAGCTAGAGGAGCATTTAGTGAGCAGCGAGTTCGAGGGCAGCTAGCTAGAGGAGAGTAGTATAAGCGTCACGGAGGATGCTTAGTCAAGATTTTCAGTAGCAACAACTCCAGAGTTTATTAGTTAATTACATTTATGATTATGAGTACAGACTGGAGATTATTTCGAGATCAGATTGAGATTTTAAAGTTTGAGTTTAAATTTCCCACGTGTTAGGGCTTTGCTTTGATATTCAAGTGTGTTTTCAGTATTTTATTTATGTAAATTTTACCCGCTGCAATTTAAGATTCGAGTATTTTATTTATCAAGGGCATTTTAGTAAAAGTAGTACCTGGCCGGGTTAGGGTGTTTCAACCAATTGAGTGAATGAAATGGCTTATTTTCTCTTGCCAGCGTGCCAAACTGCACGTTGTCCAAAAGTTGACCAAAGTGCTTCAAGTAATTGCTTTTGAAATGTCGTATGCACCAGCGCCACTTCCACTATAACTCCTCAGGCAAGTCGTACATTGCATGTGCAATTTCATGGTGTCGATCAGAAAGTATGATAATTTCCTTCCGTTGAGTGACACGAGTGTGTAGTTGGATAAAAAACAATGCCCAACTTAAATTGTTCTCCGATTCAACTACAGCAAAAGAAAGCAGGAAAAGTTTCATACCACCAACACTAGTGGCAATGAGTAGAGTGCGCTTGTATTTGCCGGTCAGAAAGGTGCCATCAACTTGGATTATTGGCAGACAATGGGTGAAATCATCAATGCATGGTTTGAATGCCCAAAATAGTCGATTAAACACGCGTTTAGCACCCCTCTAAAATCTTCATAACTGGGCACAAAAACGGACCTTGGATTCTTGTCAGCCATTGCAAGAATCAAACGAGGCAGGTTAGCAAATTACTCTTCCCAATTGCCATACACATCCGCTATAGATTTCTGCTTTCTATTTCATGCTTTCTTGTACCTGATGGTATAGCCATGTCGATTCTTCACTTCCGCGATGACACTCTTTACGCTGATCCCAGGTTGTGCCTCAATTAGATGTTTGATTGTTTGTGCAACTTTCCTTGCACTCAATTGACGGTGATCCAGAGAAATTAGTGATGACCTATACGTGTGGTTGTTGTCTGTCTTACAAATGAGCCAAGTCCCATTTCTTTTAACATATGTCCCCCGAACATGCCACATGCATTCGTCGCCATGGTTCTTGCAGCGGACATGAATTTGTTTAGTGTTGGAAGTGATGACACGATATTTAAAGCTCATTCGCATCGAAGTTTCTTTCAATTCTGCGACCACCTGAGGCTTTCCTCCAAATGTTTGACCGACCACGAACCCGGAATCAGGAGTCTAGATGGGTATAGGCAGTGGCGGACCCAAGATTGTTGAAGAGAGGTGTCGTTTAAAGAACGAGTATCGGGTATAATTATTAAAGCGGTGTCGGAAATCTCGTATTAAAATTTTTTGTAACAAAAAGTATAGGTTTTTCACAAAATTTTCGGGTGAAGGGGTATCGGACGACACCCCTTACCAACATGTTGGTCCGCCCCTGGGTATAGGATGGAGGTCAGAATCGTCATTGTGAGCATAGAGAGGATGTTGTAGCGCCATCGTGTAGTGAGGTGTGGGGGGCTCAAATTCCACCTCATCAACTTCCACATCTTCACCAAGTGAACTACTCATTGATTCTAAATCTTCCTCTTCCACGATGCTTGCCTCACTAGTGTACGGAGTAGTTGGTTTATCCACATATGGATCATTATTGATGCCAGATGCTTGTCTGGGTACCTGTCTGGTGCTTTTATGTAATCCCCATTCATCACCCTATACGGGCCACTCCTGTCCATGATGTTCAACAAATGGACCAGGTGCATTTCGATCCTCATATCTTGACCATGGCACATCATCCAGACCTCCAAAATCTCCATAATAAAAATCTCCACACGATCCTTCACCTTGTTCGCTATAACCCCCACCACCATACCGACCAACATCTTCAGTCTCGACATACACCTCGGCAATTGGAAATCTGTTTTCTTCAATAAATCTCACCATCATGTTAATGTCATCATCATCAAACAAAATTGATCATTCATATACAAGTGTATATCCTTTGTAAATCGATATACGGTAAGTCATCTTGCATACTCTTCGACCCCCTATGCAACATCGTTTCGCACAAATGTGACAGAGATCTTGCCAAGTAAATATGCTCTCAGTCAGAATAGTACTTGATTAACCATCTTCGTAGTCAATACTATTCTGAAAATATATAATTGGACCATTCCACTGAATCAATAGGTGGAATTTTCGAAATTTTATACCCATTTATGTTGTTTATAGAAACCAATTACATAGAGTTAAAATAATACTAAATTAACCCAAAATTATAATGCTCACTCACCAACATAATCAGAACATACCTCCAAAATGCTTATTCTTTGCTCAGCTATGGTGCTCCAGTTGTTGTTGTTTGTATTTGGATAAACAAGATAGAAAGTATATGAGCTGCCATAACGTGCTGAGAGTTGGTTTTTATTTTCGTAAACTGATGGCGTGGTTCGAGGACGTGTCCATCGAACTAGTGCAGTTCGAGTGCAAGGGACTCGATCCATTATGACCAAAAATCTTATCTCTGCACCCTATCTTGAAGCATGTAGGGCAGAATAATTGGAAAGTGGTTCAAGCCACAAGCACTCGAACTAAACTAGCTCGAGTCCATAATCCTCGATCTAGTGCCACCAATAATCGTCATGTAATAATTCATATGGATCGAGTCCTATAGCTACGATCAACCTAGATCGAGCCCAGCAAACTCGATGCATATGCAGATCGAGTCCGGCAACCTCGATCTAGTTGGATCGAGTTTCTTGTGATCAATCCACTTTTGATCGGGTTGAGGTCCCTTGATCCACTACTTGATCGAGTCTTTGAACTTAGATTCAGTTTGTAGTTCGGGTTTAAGAAACTCGAACCGTGTCAATTGGGAAGCCTTCTTCGGCAGAGCCACGCTTTCGAAGGTGTGCTAGCTCAGGATGAAGTTTGTGTTGTCTCCGTCACCGCGATATGTTACCACTATGTTGACTCCAAGACTGTTGCATAAGCCTTATGTGCCGCAATTTACCTGATAGTAGGTGCCACAGTCAGCTCCATTCTTCTTGCTCGAGGCGGCTGCGACGTTGTTGTAGTTGTAAGTTACGCCTGTTTTGGCGTAGCCATAAGCTTCATTGGGCTTTCCTAAGCCACCGGACATGTGATAGTAAGCAAGTCAGCCCTTCTTAGGGGAAGACGGGGCAGGCTCAGGATCATGACTCAATGCGGCTGGTAGAAGCACCAACAAGCAAACAATTACACCAAACAACAAACCCTTCATTTCTATGTCAAATTGTCGCAAATGGATGAATGAGATGAGTAATAAGATCGAAGGAGATCAATGTATATGGAGAATTGATGAAGTGTTATGAAACAGGATTGGATGGTATTTATAGACTAGATTTTACATGGCCTGTTTGCCGATTAAATTTCTTTATAAAAATTTATTTTGTCGTCAAAGTTATTAATTCGAATGGAACAATTCCTTCATTAAATCACGGAAAGGGTTAAATGGTTAATCTAGGATCCAACTCGACTAGCCTAGTTTTTCTAATTTGAAACATATATTATGCGATTATTTTATATTTTAGTGGCTAAAATATTATGTATTTTAAAGTTACTAAATGTTTCAACCTCAATCCACCCGAATAGTTCAATTTATCATTTCAAATATATATTATGTAATTATTTGATATCATAATGATTAGGTATATTTTATAGTGAATCATTTGGTATTCATTAGTAAAAAACTAAACAGAAAGATCCATTTGGTTAATTAACATTCAAATGATTCTAAAAAATTTCAGTTTCCTTTCAAATTTCTATGATTTTGTTCCCGAAGCAATGATGTACAAATGAGAATTGCAGCTAGAGGTATCAATCGGGCGGGTTCGGGTTGGGTTCAATCGGGTTACTGGTTCATCGGGTTGCGGGTTAGTCGGGTTGCGGGTCAATCGGGTTACGGGTTAGTCAGGTTCCGGATTAGTCGGGTTCTGGGTCAATCGAGTTACTACAATCAGGTTGCGGGTTGGGCGAATTGCGGGCGGTTCGGGTTGCGGGTTTTTGGGTCAGCGCATTGAGTTACTTACTTCCTACTCGTAACTGCAATTTGCACATTTTATTAACCTAATTTTTTTTAAAAAAAAATCATAATTTTTAGACTTTCTTTCCACATCGTATATGTAATATGTTATATGTACTTATTGAAGTTAAAAAAAATTGAATCATGTTCTATGACTTGAAAACTTTTCATGTAATTAACATGGTAAAGGAAACCGGATCGTACCGGTCGGTTGAACCGGTAAAACTGGAAACCGGAGCCCTTCCGACACGGTATCGTGTTTGGGTGCAAAATATCGTGCCGGCCGGTTTAAACGGTTTAATCCGAAATACCGGCCGGTTTTGGTCTAACCGGGGGCAGGGTAATGGAAAGAAAAACGTCGTCGTATTAGCAAAAAAAAAAGTCATTTGTCAAAACCCTATTCAATCGAACGAAACACAGCCGCCGCCTTCCTTTCTTCTTCCCAGTTCTGCAGTTCTCCTCTTCTTCTTCAGTTCAATCGGCGCTCCTCTTCTCCATTTCTCCATTGGCGACCGGCGACCAAAACCGCCAAGCCCGTGACCAGCGACCCGGCGGCGGCAAGGGCCAATGATTATTGGCAATAGAATGGGATTGTTTTGCAATAGGATCAGGGGTAACATCACTAAGGGTAAAATTGGAGAAGGAAAGCATGCAAAACCCAGATCTGCTTTCTTTTGCTATACGAGTGTGTGCGGTGGTTCTCGGGTCTTGCCCCGGTCAGACCACCGCCAAACAAAACAACGCTTCTCCTTCCTCCAAGCCCCAAGGAAGATTATGTCCTTTCTATTGCCATCCCCACAACTAGAGACGAACAGATTGCCTGGCCTTTGATGGGGAAATTGAAGGAAGGCTGCTAAAGAGGCACAACGGCAGGTAAGGTTGGGCTTCAGATTGTTCTAAAGACAAAGAAAGGTCTGCTACTATATCTAAATCAAAAGAAATTCCAAGCTGATTGCATGCATATGCTAAAATGAATCGGTCATCTAAAAGAGGGATATGGAGAGGAAATGGAAGAGAGAAGGAGATGGACAATGACATGGAAAGAGAGAGAGACAGAGAGAGAGGGGAGTGGGGCAAGGCAATTCAAGTAGCTTGTGGTTTTCTTCAACTTTGGGTAGTGGGTACGGGTAATAATCGATATTGAAGAGTCATGACTCATGACCCAATTTAAAAGGTGTAAAATGGTTATTGAAATAATAAAAGGTTTCTCATAATTTTCTTGGGTGTTGTATTTTTTTAATATTTCATGAGAAGAATTGTTTAATTACATTTAGATAATAATTAAATAATATAATTTAAAAGGGATTTGATTCTACTGAGGAAATCTAGTGGGCAAACAAGCAAGTGGGTAGGCCAATTCTAACTGCTGCTGTTGTTGTTGTTGAGATAACCACTTTTATTCATGATCATGATACTGTTATCAGCCAGTTCGTATTAACATGTTTATAATTTCCTGCTGTGTGGTTTGAGTTGGTCACTCTAGATTGGATCTCCAATCAGAAGCATTATAATCTCTAGATTGTTTTCTTGTATAATGATGACTAACTAAACATGATGGTATTAATAATGCTTCTTGTTATCCGGTATATTCCGGTTTTATTCCGGTATTATTCCGAAACGGTATCACAAATCTGCCGGTACAGTTTTTTAACAAAAAAATATTATTTAATTATAAAAATGGTATTTTGCTGGTACACAACGGTTGAACCACGGTAGTACCACAAAATACCCTACCACTGGTGGAGCCGGTATGACTTCCGGTACGGTTTCCTTTACCATGGTAATTAATCGTAAATCGGTAAAGCACACCGGTTAATAGTTATGGTGATATAAATATTTTTATTTTTTCATCCAATAGTCCTAATCCAACCATAAATTATATAGTGTATCATGAAAATATACAAGTCAAATTGTGGGGTGGAGGAAATCTAAATTTGTTGGGGAAGGAAATGGGAAATTTTTTGAAGGGAAATCTAAATTGGTGCGGAGAAAATAGGGAGAAATCTAACTTGTGGGGTAAAGTGGTGTAGTGAACTTTAATAATACATTTGGGTTTTTCAAAACTTATGTTTTTATTTATCTTAATGTTAGTGAACTTGTTGGGTCGAAATCTAAATTGCTACTATAGTTAATTTAAAGTGAAAATCATATTTTGATTTTCAGAACATATATTAAAAAGTGATATTTGGTATACCCTAACCATATACCTTATACCCTAAATCATATACCCTAATACGCTAACCATATAGCATTATGAGTTATGATTTTGCTCCTATAGTTAATTTAAAGTGAAATTCAGACTTTGATTTTCAAAAAATAGATTAAAAACTGATATTTGGTATATCCTAACTATATACCCTAAAGGCCTAAACCATATAACCTAATACCCTAATTATATATCATTATGAGTTACAATTTTATTGTTATAGTTCATTTAAAGTGAAATTCGGACTCTGGTTTTCAAAACACAAATTAAAAAGGGATCTTTGTTAAACCCTAAAACATATACCATATACCTTATTTCTAACCATATATTATTACGAGTTATATTTTTGCTACAATATTTAATTATAAGTGAAATTCAAAGTTTGATTTCCAAAACGTAGAGGGATCTTTGTTATACTCTAAACACAGTTTTGTCTAAGTTTAGAACCAAAAACTTGATTAAGCATATGATCTATAAGTAATTAAGTATATGATTTATAATGTAAAATAACATGCATTTGACATAATTCGAGTGATAATATATTGAAAATAAGATAACTTATTATAGGTTTTCAAATCTAATATAGTCAAATAGTCATTCCATATAAGAGCATAATATAGTTAATTAGTCATCTCATCCATATAAAATCTAAAGATTCATATTTTTAAAGGCTATAATTTAGAAAAACCAAAAATTAGAAAAACTATTTTTTTATTCTTTTTTTTTTAACCCTACAAATAAAAACTTTCAACTATAAAATCCAACAAGGATCTTTACCTATCTCTTTGGTTTACCGCTTACACTATAAAGCTATGAAATCTGATTTCTCTTCTAAAGCTCTTCAATATGGTACAAAAGGAGAAACTATACTTTGGAAAACTGATTTAACTCGTACTAACACTGTTACTCCCAAGACTATCAAATGGGGAGAAGTTACTCTGCCTACATAATGGACCCTTGAAGGAGCTACCATTCACAGAAGCATCGGCCATCGTCAGGTTAATCAAATTACTCAACATATTGATGGTACTGTTAACATCTCTTTTGCTAGGAACTCCATCTCCAAAATTTCTGATATAGACCCTGAATTGACACAAGATGCTCGACAGCGCATCAATACTTTTCTTAGAAGCCAATCTTGTAGAAATCTTTCTCCCATACCTACACCCACTCGACATACCTCCTCTACACTCAACTATGATCTACGAGGAATCAACAACTCCAACAACATACCTCAACCAGTTTATACTCCACCACCTCCCGCAACTCTTTTTCCAAATATAAATGCCTCGAGAACACCAAATATGTCTCCTACTGCCTGACAAGCTGCATTTCCTGAAGAAGAAATCCCTTCTGTTCTTGATGTCATTACACAAGAGTTCAAAATCAACAAATAATTTCTTCGCCATGATTTGTATTCCCAACGAAACCGTTTTAAACGTGAGCAATTTTTTACTGATTACTCTAAGGAAGAACGTGTACTTATACAAAGCTCTTTCTATGATTATCTCAATAATATATGAGAACACCTTTCTTTCTTTAATTGGTTCGAACAAGTCTTTTCTCAATCTTCGATAAATGTTCAAACCAAGCCTATGACTTGGTTACTTATTAATAACTCTAAGATTCAATCTATTCACCCCCCTAATGCTCCTGTTAATTTTTCTTATTGTGGAACAGTAGTTCAAGCCTCTCCTTTTAAATTAAAACGAGAAAATAGTGACCATGTCAAAGGAGAAGATATTCGACGTCTGATTGAGCAAAACAATTATACAAACCGATTTCTTCAGACCTTAGGAGATTAACTTACTAATGTTGAAATCAGTTTACCTCTTTCTTTTGAATCTACTTCAAATACTCATATTCCTCCTTTCAACAAACTTAATTCTCCCATTTTCAAACCTTTTGAAGTTTCTAAAGAATCCAGTCTCGAATTTAAGCTTGAAATAGAAAAACGTCTTAAACAACTTTCTACACAACTATCAATTTCTAAGACTCCTTATATTTCTGACTCAAAACCCACTATTATCCAAAATAAATACAACTCCAGTTCTATTTATGAATGGAATCTTGATAGATTTTCAGAATATCAAATTTTGAACCTTCTTCAACAAATGACCATGGTAGATAATGCTTACGAAACTCAAAATCAAACTTCTGATTACGCTATAGCTGAACTGCTTATAGCCGGCTTTGCTGGTCAATTAAAGGGTTGGTGGGATAATATCTTAACCGCGGAAGATTAGAGAACTATTTTTACAGCTGTCCAATGTGATTCTTCTGGAACTCCTATTTTAGACTCCAATAATCAATCTTCTCAAGATGCCGTTGCATCTCTGATTTTTGCCATTTCAAAATATTTTATTGGAGATCCTTCACATTTTAAGGATAAAAATGCCGAACTACTTTCTAATCTTCGTTGTAAAAAGTTTCATGACTTTCGATGGTACAAAGATACCTTTTTAACTAGGGTTATGCAAAGAGAAGATGGAAATCAACCATTTTGGAAAGAGCAGTTTTTAGTCGGTTTACCCCGTCTCTTAGGAGATAAAATCCGAAACAAAATCCAAGACACTTTAAATGGTCAAATTCCTTTTGAGCAACTTACTTACAGAGAACTTATTAGCTTTATACAAAAATAAGGATTACAACATGATTTAAAACTTCAAAAACAAATCAAACGCGAACAAAAACTAACTCGAAAAGAATTAGGATCTTTTTGTGCTCAGTTTGATGAATCTTATTGAAATATTTCTTCCAAATCTAACTGTGAGGATTGTAGCATCAAACCTCATAAAAAAAACATCGCGATCATCCCTAGTGATCTTTTAAAACCACGAATAAAAAATCCCATTTTTCTAGGAATCCCTGTGTAGATAAGGGACCACGATCTAACAATGAAAATCAAAACATTACTCGTTTTTGTTGTGGAAAACAGGTCATATTTCCAAATATTGTCGTATAAAAAAAAAGCTCAATGAGCTTAATCTTGATAAAGAGATTCATGACAAAATCAATAATCTTTTTCTCCAACACTACTCTTCTCATGAGGATTCTACTTCTTCTTCTGATGATGATGATGATGAGAATATTCAAGCCTTACAATTTGATGACATCGATGAAAGTTCTGAATCTTCTATCAATGTTTTAACTAAAGATCAAGAGCTTATTTTAGATCTAATCAATAATATTGATAATCCTCATCTCAAAGAAAAATATTTCAAAAAGCTTCATGAGAACATGGAGAAACCTCCTGTGACTATTCCACCTACCAACCCCTTTTATCAAGGTTCGACGTATAGTGTCAAAGATATCCTTTCTCGCCATAGTAACAATGATTCCCACAATCCTTCTCTTCCTAATTTCCAAAAGTAATTGGATATTGTTAAGAAAGAAATTCAACAATTACGACAGTTACAAAATAGTGATCATGAGATATTACAAACTTTAATAGCTCTCAAACCTTTAGAAGAGCCATCAACATCTAGCCTTGAAAATTTTTTCGATGAAACTCCTCACGCAACCAACAGTTTAGAAACAGAGGAAATGCTAACTGATGAAGATTTTCTATGTTTTTTTTATCTACCATTACTACCCAAAAATGGTATGTTATCATTAATATTCAGGTTTCTTCTGATTTTACTTTAAGCACAGTGGCCCTTCTTGATACAGGAGCAGACATGAACTGCATCCAAGAAGGATTAATTCCAACTAAGTACTATGAAAAGACCCTCGAGCGTCTATCTACCGCTAACTCTCAACCTCTTCAAATACAAAATAAACTTTCTAATGCTATAATTTGTCATCAAAATGTTGAATTCAAAACTCCTTTTATCCTCGTACGTGACATGCAACAAAAGCTGATCCTAGGGACACCTTTTCTACATCTTCTAAAACCTTTTACCGTCACCGACCAAGGCAACAATGTTGAATTCTCATTTCTCCAAAAACAAAAAGTTCGAAACCTAAATGTTTTACGACGTTATTCTATAAAATATATACACCATATAATTCGTTGTAAAACTAATCAAATATCTTATTTGCATGATGGGATACATTTTCAGCGAATCTTACAACAACTTTCTCAACCCCTTTTGCAAAAAAGAGTCAACTCTTTAAAAGAGCACATTGAAAGCTCTATTTGTGCTGATACACCCAATGCTTTTTGGCATAAAAAGCAACATCAGGTTGATCTCCCTTACGAAAAAGATTTGACAAAAAATCTCATTCCCACCAAGCCTAGGCCTATCCAAATGAATTCGGACCTTGAAAAACATTGTCGACAAGAAATTAAAGAATTGCTGAAAAAGGGCCTTATCAAATCTAGCCAATCCTCTTGGAGTTGTTCTTCTTTCTCTGTCATTAATAATGCAGAAAAGGAACGTGGCGTTCCTCGTATTGTTATAAACTACAAACCGTTGAATAAGGCTCTGAAATGAATTAGGTATCCTATCCCAACCAAAAGGATCTACTCCAGAAACTTTCACAGTCACTAATATTTTCTAAATTTGACATGAAATCCGGATTTTGGCAAATCCACATCAAAGAAACAGACCGCTATAAAACTGCTTTTACCGTCCCCTTTGGCCAATATGAACTGAATGTCATGCCGTTTGGTTTGAAAAATGCTCCCTCAGAATTTCAAAGAATTATGAATCAAATCTACTCTCCTTATTTTGATTTAATAATAGTTTATATTGATGACGTCCTGGTTTTTTCTTCGTCCATTGACCAACATTTCAAACATCTCAATCTATTTCTTGAAGTCACTCGATGTAACGGTCTGGCTGTCTCTAAACCAAAAATTTGTCTTTTTCAAACTAAGATACGTTTTTTGGGTACATTAGTCAAGGAACAATTGTTCCAATCGAAAGATCTCTTCAATTTGCAGATAAATTTCCTGGTCAAATTTTAGACAAAAATCAATTACAACGGTTCCTGGGTAGTTTAAATTATGTCCTTGACTTTTATCCCATCATCAATCTTCTTTGTAAACCTCTCCATGATAGATTGAAAAAGAGTCCCCCTCCCTGGAGTGACCAGCATACCAAAATAGTTCAGCAAATTAAGTGGCAGGTTCAGAGTCTCCCGTGCCTCGCATAAGTGATCCTTCTCTCCCTAAAATCATCAAAACCGATGCCTCTGACCTAGGATATGGAGGAATCCTTAAGCAGATTCAAAATGATAAGGAGTTGTTGGTATGCTTTACTTCTAAACATTGGAATCCTACCCAAATCAATTACTCCACTGTCAAAAAAGAACTGCTTGCTATTGTTTTATGCATCTCAAAATTTTAGCATGATTTGCTCAATCCAAAATTTTTACTACGCATTGATTGCCAATCAGCAAAATACATTTTGGAAAAAGATGTTCAAAATCTTGCTTCTAAATAAATATTTGCACGATGGCATGCCATCCTCAGCTTTTTTTTATTTCAACATACAATTTATAAATGGTTCTTCAAACTCACTTTCATACTTCCTTACTCGGGAATTTTTGCAGTGAGGACGAAGTGCGGAAAACTCTCAGGCTTGCAATCCTCAGTCATAATGCCCCCTACCACTAGATTGCGAGATAAATAGAAAATCAAAATCAAAACATGGAGAGAGATATTTGATGATGAACAAGGAAGCCCTAATCATTCAAGTGAGTATGAAGAAAATTCTGATGATTCTGGTTCACACTCAAGTTCATCCAAAGCTTTAATCAATATTGATAAGCTTCCTCTTGAAGCTCAAAATTACCTTCAAAAATTTATTACCGTTACTGGTTCTAAACAAAAGCTTCCCACTGAAGCTTCAACTTCCTCAACAATTTTCACTTCTAAACTAATTCTTTCAAATACTCAAACGCCAAGTGGCATCCTACCCACACCCATCTCTTCCGAAGAAACCAAACAAATCTATCAGCAAAACATTTCCTCAATGAGTGATTCTTCAAACCAAGATCCCTTAACAAAACCCACAAATATTATGAACTTATCCTCACAGAAACTGGATCAGTCACCTTTTTCCCACAAATTTGATCCTTCAGAAAAAACACTCAATACCCACTCAACCTGCAAAATCCACCAAATTATCCACCCTCGCCAATGGCCTATGACACGCTAAAATACCACCAAATTGTGACCAAGTGTACTCGCAGTTCGGAAATACAGTAAGTGGCAAGCTCTATTTGTCAACCCGGGGTCTAGATCGACTGCCTACTCCGTGATTATCTATTATCTAGGGAACTAAGTAGAGTGATTGTGATTTTAACTAAAAGCAGTAAGAAAGCAGGAAATTGTTCGGTTTTCTAAAGCAAGGGAAGAGTCACTCGGGAATGAGTCCCCCTAGCTCCTTAGTTAGGTCACAATTGTAATTACTTTTGGTTGCTTTACTGTTGATTATACTGCGGAAGATCCGAAAGTAGCCTGTAATCTCTTAAGCTGACCAAACACTCTCAATCGAACTACCCGGTAGACGACTAGTCTTCACCGGGATAGAAAGTTGAGGCTATGAACACAGAACTCCACTACTGGAACTGAATTCCAGTACAAAGAAGTAAATCGACTAACACTCGTATAATCGATTCACTACTACCGATTGAAGAAGCTCTAACAACTTAATCAGATTCTATCTATCTCAGGTTGAAGCAGAAATCAATAAAAGATGACCAGGCCTCAATTGACTCAATCAAAACACTTCAATCGATTATAATCCAACAATATCACAATCCAAACGTCGTTACAACAATGATCCCTAACACATAGAACTAGGGTTCTTCATACCCAAGTGAGAGAGGGTTCTACTCCATAGAGAGGGAGAGAGGAAAACAGCAAACAAAGCAGTCATACTCATCAAGATGGGAAGAATTTGCTCTGGGATGATGATCTTCACTCCAAGGATGATTTCCAAGCTTGATTGATGGAACCCAGCTCCAAAACCACTCTTAGGGGGTGTTCATCGCACTTTCTCTCTCTAGGGCTCTGTTTTTGCTCCAGAAAATCGATTCCCTCTCATTTGGCTCGAAATTGGGTTAAAACCCAGATTTTCCCGACCACACGGCCTTGTGGATTCCCAGTTTGCCCGTGTGAGAGTGGAAACGCCGCGTTTCAATTAAGTGGTCTTCAGGCATGCTGCACGGCCAAAGTTGCACGGCAGTGTGGAAAGCTGGCTTGCCCGTATGAGCTCTCTAGAAATTCCAGACGGCCATAGGGGGTCCAATACATGGCCAGTGTGGCCCTGCCCGCGTAATGGGATTCCACACGGCCACGCCACACGACCATTTGGCTGCTAGGTCTGGCCGTGTGGATTCCTCCGCTTCTCGCCAGACGTCCAACTTTTGTCCAATCGACCTGAAACTCGCTCCCAAACCTCCAATCACGTACTAGGACCTGAAATAACACAAAGGAGAACAACCTAGCGTGAAATTGGCCTACTAAACGAGAAATGAGGCTTAAATGGCATAAGAATGGTGGATAAAAACATGTGTATATATCAAGTCATTAGCCTACTAACCCAAACACCAACCAAAAATTCCCTGGTACTATTGCTCTTAACCACCCGCAAATCTGCCAATCCTTCAATTACTGGGATTACCATGAAGCTTGGATTAATGCCTTCTTCAAGCAAAATCATATGTACCGACACTCCTCGAGTTTTTTCTGGGATTACAAAACTCCCATTATTTTCCCCAACTGGTTTATGCACTGTGGGATTTTTTTGGGCCAACTGAAAATATCTATCCTGCTGAGATACAAGAGGGATATCAAACCTTCTGTCAAAAATATTTTTGTCCAGGATTACCCCTCCACAAATTTTGTTACTACATCAAAGTTCCTTGGATTACAGCATGGGAATTCAGTTACCAAACATGTGCCGTCACAAAGGTACCCATGTTAGGCCGCAGCTTCAAAACCAAATATTGGGCTGCAAATCCTCGCCCAAAACAAGCCTACAAACATCAAGTCCTCCAATGGTTCAATAACAATCCTGAACTTTCCAAAGTTATCGAAAAATCCTCAACGCAATTTTTGCAAACAAAATCCTCAATCAGCGCTCTCTTAGCTGGCGCTAAGACTGAAGAAGAATACTTCCAAATTCTCAAAGATGTGGCATCTAGCTCAACATCTGACGCAGATTCCATGTTCCAAAACCATGCCTCGGATGAAGAAGTGTTTGGTCATTTGACAACAAAGAGCACTAAATTGAAGACAAAGAAGAAGTGACCCCATTGCTTCTTCCACTATCATAAAGATAAAGAAGAAGTGACTCCACTTCCAACCCACTATCCTAAAGACAAAGAAGAAGTGACTCCACTTCCAACCCACTCAATTTGGTTATGGAAAGAAAACCACAAATTATCTATTTTTCTTTATATTAAAAATGTAATTTTGTTATGACATGTGACATAATCATATACGTGTCCACATTGTCATCATTATGTTTTTCAATTTATTTACCAAAAGTGGACTCCATTTCTCTATAAAAGGAGACTCTCTTCACTTGTTGTAGTAAAGTTGTTTTGAGTGGGAATTGCTCTCTTGCAAAGCTTCCTCCCATCATCTTCTCTCAAGAATTCCTGTGTAAGAAGTCTATCAAACTACCAAGTATTACTTCATCTTTTTCAAATCATCTTCAACTTTTATTTATTTCGTGCATAACTGGTCATCTCCAGTATTTATTTTAAGCAAAACTGGCCATCTCTAGTATTTATCTTCTGCTAATCTGGTCATCTCCAGTATTTAGTTTTTGCTAATCTGGTCATTTCCAGTATCATTTACTTTACAAACTATTTTCAAGTTAATCTCATATTGGCAGTATCATTCCTTACTGATTTCCAAGCACTGTTTGGAAATCAGGAAGAGAAGGATTGTGAGAATCGTTATTACTATGTCGAGAAAGGATATCTTTGACACTATACGTCGAACCTTGATGAAAGGGATTGGTATGTGGAATAGTCACATGAGGTTTCTCCATGTGCCCATGAAGCTTTTTGAAATATTTTTCTTTAAGATGAGGATTATCAATATTATTGATTAGATCTAAAATAAATTCTTGATCTTTAGTTAAAACATTGATAGAAGATTCAGAACTTTCATCGATGTTACCAAATTGTAAGGCTTGAAAATTCTCATCATCATAAAAAAGAAAGAAAATACTAAAATTCCACTACTTCTTTCTCCTTCCATAAATTAGAAACAATCAACTTTTCCTCCTTTTTCTCTTCCATAAAATTGAAACAACTAAATTTCCCTCTTCCTTCCTTTTTCCAAAAGTTGAAAACACAAAATTTCTCTTTTCATAATAAAAAAAAACCAAACTTTCTCACTTTTTTCTCTTCTCACAAATCAAAATCACCAAACTACCCTCTTGTTTCTTTTCTAGAAAATACAAAACAACAAATTTCCCTCTTCTTTCTCTTTCCATAAAAGTTGAAAACACCTAAATTTTGCTTTACTTTTAAAATCATCAAATTACCAAATAAATTACTTTACTCTATTTATAACTTTGTTGAGAAGTTAAATAAACCAAAATTTCAATTTATATATTATATTAATATTGTTCATGATATTAATTATTATCTTCAATATCAATATTAACATTGTGCTGATTTTATATTTAGTATTTACTTTTTTAATTTTGTTAAAGAACATAGTGTTCAAGCGACCTTCATATCTCAATTTTTGTAATCTTATTAAAATACATAATATCAAGTGAGTTTCATGTTTATAAAATCTATATAAGAATTAAAAAAAATAATTTTATCTAACTTTAGAATGAAAAACTTCATTTTGAAAAAACTATGTATTATATAATAATATAATAATTATTCAAGTGGATTGCGTGGAGTTCGGGTTAGTCGGTCAGGTGAAGCCTCAATGGTTAGTTAGATTCGGGTCAATCGGGTTCGGGTTAATTAGGTTGTGGTTCAATCAGATTCAGGTTAATCGGGTTGCGGGTCAGTCGGGTTGCGGGTCAATCGGGTTGTAGGTCAACCGGGTTATGGGTTGTTGACTTTTAGTCAATTCGAGTTGCGTGCGGGTTGCGGGTCGGGTTGATCGAACGGGTTAGTCGGGTCGGGTTCTGTTTTAACACCTATATTTGCAGCCATCTTTTTTCTTTGACTATTTGTTATCTTTCCACCTTAAAGATAAACAATAAAAAACCAAATAACCGATATGAAGCTCATGCACTCTAAAGTCTAATATAGTATGCTCATCTATAAACCATATACATGAAACAGTAAGTCCTAAAATTTTATCAGAACCAGTTTGACAGTCGAGTCAATATTGGGTTGACAACCATGATTGTCGTAATATATCCATAAAAGTATTTATATTTTATGTTATGTCCTAAAATCAACTTTTATTTTACAATTTTGTTTTTATTTCCCGTCTGCTTTCCCCTTCCGACGACTAAATCGTAACTTCCAAACTCCATTCTTACCAGAGCATTTCACATCTTTCTTGGACGAGTTTGGGAAAAGGGGTCTCTAAAACTGTGGTTCGGGGAGAAGCAGTGTTAGAGTTTAAGCGTTGGATTACGTTGTAGCTGGATAGCTGAGAAAAATCATAGTGGGTAGAGATCAATCATCTAGTTTGGATTGATTAATCGAAGAATAATCATTTGTGCTCTAAACCGAAACTATATACTCATAGTGAATTGTCGGATACCACTCGATTGTGGTTTCCCGACCGTGGCTAGTCGGTGGTTCAATTTGCTCACCGGAAACCACGTAAAAATATCGCCTTTCTCTTTACTTTTCAGTTTGCTTTTTTGTTCTGCGTTTATGCTCTGTCTTATCTCTAAGATTGCAGGGAATTTCGACTAACAAGGCTCGTGAAGGAAGAAGGCAGCTGTTTGGGTTAAAACTATAGGTGTCAATCGGGCGGGTTCGGGCGGTTCGGCCTGGGTTCAATCGGGTTTGGGTTCAAACGGGTTGCAGGTTCATTGGGTTGCGGGTTCATCGGGTTCGGGTTTATCGGGTTCGGGTTCATCGGGTTCGGGTTCAATCGGGTTGCGGGCAAATCGGGTTGCGGGTTCATCGGGTTTTGGTTCGGGCGGGTTGCAGTCGAATCGGGTTTCGGGTTATTCGCGCCAGCGCATCGAAAAACTTACTCATTACTCGTTACCAACTTACACATTTTATTATACTAATTTAAAATATTTTTCTCACATCACACCTGAGAAAGATGAAAGGGGAGGAGCATCTGCAACCAGCCTTGCCGTCGTCGGTCTGGTTTGAGAAAGGAAAACAAAAAGAAGCGAGATGTGATTTTGGAGCGGCCATTTTGGGTCTCTGCTCCCTGGACTAAGAATAGATTTGATTAAAAAGAAGGGTGAAGATTGAATTCAAATAATAAGGGGGAAGGAAGACCCAGAGAGGGGTTGTGAAATTTTTTCATTTGGGCGGGCAATTGAAAATGAAAATTGATGGTTGGGCGGGCCTTTGAAATTTTTAAGGAGCCAAATAATTGAGGTAGATAGCTGAGCACCGCAGATTTAAGGAGCCAAAAAATTTGTTAAATTAATTTTAACTTTGTGGCGTTGGAAACAGAATCAAGTCACGAAATTTGTGTTGGTTCCACTTGCAAAAATCTAAACTGACGTAAATAGTTTGAGATTTGTGTCGGTCATAGGTTGAACCGACACAAATCTAAAAAAATTAGTGTCGTTTAATTAAACGACTCCAATCACCGACACGAATTCTTATATTTGTGTCGGTTAAATGAACTGACACAAAGCAACCGACGCAAAACTATATTTTTCTTGTAGTGCTCGTGTATATATAATTGTTGTAACTAATGGTTTAGTATAATTGTTGTAACTAAACAATGAACCGTCAAAGATTACTTATCAAGTTTAGTATAATTATTGTAACTAATGGTTAATTTATTTATTATCCAATAAACAATTACATACATACATATGTATATATCTGACGTACGCTATACGCTTGCCTTCACACTTATTAACTAATTAATAATTATAAATAAGTTATTTATAAATATATTAATTACAAAATAACAGACACATTCATTAATTAATTATTGTGTACACTTTAGTCCCACTATAATTTTTTCATTTTTATAAAATATAACATCTTATTTCTCCAAATCATAGTTTTAAACACCAAACTTTGTGTCGATCATTAAGATCCCCAACTATTTTATTAATATATTCATCAAAATTGATTTCGTTTCTTCTTCATCATACTCACCCAAATTGAATTAAAAAAAAAAAATTTTACCCAAACTGAAAACTTATAGGAACGCTTCCTTGACTTCCATTCTTCTTAAATAGCAATGTATAATGTATTGTTCAAAAGTAAAACAAAAAAAGTAATTCCTTTCGTCATCCACAAATCCCAACCTACAAATCTTCTTATCGAAGTTAAATGCCGAGGTATTTATGAGTTAGTTGAAGTAATGAGCCTCCCATAGGTATTTATGAGTTGGTGTGCGATATAACTACTGTATGAGCTCTGGAATTATGGCTGCAGCAGAGTAGCGACTTATCATTTTAAGTGTCGATGCAGCAGAGTAGCCACTTATGAGCTCTAGAATTATGCCTACTATGACATGCATGTCACGGTGATATGCACTTTTCGGTCGACCTATTCCTGAAGGCGGTCGACCGAATTGACTAATTTGGGCAGCACGAGAAAGCATTGCGGCCACCTGGTCAACCGCACTTAGTTTAAGTTGTTATTTTTGGTCGACCAGAATAAAACCTCGGTCGGCCATTTCGTTGGCGTCAGAAACGACATGGTCGACCACCTAAGGTATATAGGTCGACCACTTGATGGCAGTCATTAACAAAATCGTCGACCGGATAAGGAAAGAGGTCGACCAGATAGAAGATAAGTGTTCTATCAAAGTGTCCAATCATTTGACGTAAAATGAAGATCAAGTGTTGGTTTCGCGGTCGACCGAATACAAGAAAGTCAACCTATGCCCCGTGTCTTTTTTGCTTAAGTATGTCGATTTGTGTGGTTCTTTTAATCGTATAAATTATGTTTCAAACCATCATAATTAGTCATAAATAATTATAACAAGGACTCATCAATTCATAGCATACCAACTAAAGATAAAACAGAAATCATAATTGTTCACACATTAAAATAAACCTAAAAAAACAACAGAATAACAATCAACAATCGTTTTGACCACTAAAACACACAATATAAAATCTCCTCTCTCCTACTCATCTCCCCCCTCTCTCTCATCCACATTTTCTTCATTGGTGGTGCTATCATGATGGTGGTCGGATGTGGTGGGATGCATGTATCTTCCGCTGAAAGATCGCCACTCATCTCGCATCTCATTCACGGTCACCTGCATTGTGCTCATCTGGGCGGTGATTTGCCCCATGTAGTCGTGCATGCCAGTCATCTGGGTGGACATCTGGCCCATGTACTCGTACATGCCATCCATGCGCTCCCACACACGCTGTAAGGTGATCGGTGGAGTTGAACTCTGTGCCTCCGCCATTGGCTCGTCTCGAGCTCCTTCATCACCATCATCATCCTCATCATCATCATCATCATCATCACCACCATGAGCATTGTTTACTCTGACATACTCACCATTACGCAGCTCAAAGCCCATCTTTTTCAGAGATTAAACAGTATAGAACTCCTGCCTTGAGATTCTTAACCCCACCTCTTCACTTAAATTCACATTAAAATGCTCAAATAGCACAGTGAGGATCATCCCATAGGGAAGATTCCTGTTTGAACTCTCTGCAGCAGTAAGCATGTGGTTAAAGATCAAGTATGGCAAGTTCACATTCTCGTTTAACAGTAGGTTGGTGAGGAGTTCCATGTCGAAGTAGGTGACTGTCTCCCGATGTCCACCCTTTGGCAGAATGTTGTAGGAAAGCATGTGGTGAAGAACTCTGGCTTGAACTGTCAGGTGGTTACTCGTTGGCCTATTGCGCCCCTGAGCATCTTCCTCTTCATCAAGACCACATACCGTCTGGATTTGCTTGGCTCTCGTGAAATGCGTTTCATTCCAAGCACCGTAAGAATTAATTCTCTTCCCCTCGTTTGGAGCCTCAAGTACTTGCGCCAACACATTCTTGGTGATGCGCATCGCCACCCCATTCACATAGGATTTGAATGCATGAATGGATCCATTTGCATTGCGCTCGTAGACGATGTTGTTGTAGAAGTATTGTACCAGTTTTGGGTAGTATGGTACATTGAGTGATATCACCTTCAGCCACTCCTGCTCGATGAAGGGTCCCAGAAACCCGTAATTCTCGAAATGAGAATACGCATCCGTCGTCAATGGCCTTCCCGGAGCCACCCTGCGGTTGTGCATTCTTTTCTCTTCATAGTTCTCACTTTGCTCCTTGGTCTGGAACAGATTGGGATTGAACTCTTCCCATTCCGAACTTGAGGCAGTAGCTTTTTGTGCCTTTCTTTTCTTTTTGCCGGCAAACATCCTGCGATCAAACAAGCAAGAATACACGTTAGTCACATTTTCGAATGAACAATACGCGGTCGACCACTCCATAAAGCGGTCGACCTCAGTTAATTTAAAACGAGAATGGGTCGACCTCAGAAGAATCATAGGTCGACCTCAGTTAGTTTAAAACGAGAATGGGTCGACCTCAGAAGAAGAATAGGTCGACCTCAGTTAATTTAAAACGAGAATGGGTCGACATAAACCCGTAACAATTCAAGTACAAAATTGCTTTCATAGGTCGACCTCAGAAGAAGCATAGGTCGACCTCGGAAAATTTAAATCGATTGAAAACCATATGTGACTTTCATCAGGAGTGCAGTTTAGGACATTAGACCACCTTGGAATGCACTCAAAGACACAAACGTCTGCTGCCTTCACCGAGTTATCTTTTGCAACCCTATGTCGGTCACCGAAAAGCAAAGGAGAACTCGGTGAAGGCATCAGATGTTTGTGTCTTCGAGTGCATTACAAGGTGGCCTAATGTCCTGCACTGCACTCCCCATGAACATTTGGCTTTCAATCGATTTAAATGGCCCGAGGTCGACCTCAATATCATCACAGGTCGACCTCAACAAGTTTAGCACAAATAACTCGAACTTTTGCCTTCATAGGTCGACCTCAGAAGCATCATAGGTCGACCTCGGCTAAATTGAAACGAGCCCGAAATGGCCCAAATGCTCGTACCAATTGAGTGCAAAACAGATCCGGTCGACCTCATAATTCGAAGAGGTCGACCAGTGATAGTTTCGCACAAATAATTCAAAGACAATGGCACAACTCGAACTTTTGCCTTCATAGGTCGACCTCAGAAGCATCATAGGTCGACCTCGGCTAAATTGAAACGAGCCCGAAATGGCCCAAATGCTCGTACCAATTGAGTGCAAAACAGATCCGGTCGACCTCATAATTAGAAGAGGTCGACCAGTGTTAGTTTCTCACAAGTAAGTCAAAGACAATGGCACAACTCGAACTTTTGCCTTCATAGGTCGACCTCAGAAGCATCATAGGTCGACCTCGGCTAAATTGAAACGAGCCCGAAATGGCCCAAATGCTCGTACCAATTGAGTGCAAAACAGATCCGGTCGACCTCATAATTAGAAGAGGTCGACCAGTGTTAGTTTCTCACAAGTAAGTCAAAGACAATGGCACAACTCGAACTTTTGCCTTCATAGGTCGACCTCAGAAGCATCATAGGTCGACCTCGGCTAAATTGAAACGAGCCCGAATAAGCCCAAATGCTCGTACCAATTGAGTGCAAAACAGATCCGGTCGACCTCATAATTAGAAGAGGTCGACCAGTGTTAGTTTCACACAAATAAGTCAAAGACAATGACACAACTCGAACTTTTGCCTTCATAGGTCGACCTCAAAAGCATCATAGGTCGACCTCGGTAAATTGAAACGATTCCGAATAAGGTTAAATACTCGTACCAAAACGTCATAGGTCGACCTCAATATCATCACAGGTCGACCTCAGTTTATACACCAAAAGAAAAAATCGAATGAAAGCCAGATGCGGTCGACCACGAATATGAAAAGGTCAACCGCTTCTGGCGAACAGAAGGGAAAATCCCTCTTTTCAAGCTATAGATATAAATAATAAGGCCATAAATCGTTGCAAAACTTCACAGGTCAACCTCAATATCATCACAGGTCGACCTCAGTCTATACAAAAAACGAAAAAATCGAATGAAAGCCAGATGCGGTCGACCACGAATATGAAAAGGTCGACCGCCTCTGGCGAACAGAAGAAAGAATCCCTCTTTTCCAGCTATAGATCTAAATAATAAGACCATAAATCATTGCAAAAGTTCACAGGTCGACCTCAATATCATCATAGGTCGACCTCAGTCTATACACCAAAGGAAAAAATCGAATGAAAGCCAGATGCGGTCGACCACGAATATGAAAAGGTCGACCGCTTCTGGCGAACAGAAGGGAAAATCCCTCTTTTCAAGCTATAGATCTAAATAATAAGGCATAAATCGTTGCAAAACTTCACAGGTCGACCTCAATATCATCATAGGTCGACCTCAGTCTATACAAAAAACGAAAAAATTGAATGAAAGCCAGATGCGGTCGACCACGAATATGAAAAGGTCGACCGCTTCTGGAGAACAGAAGGAAGAATCCCTCTTTTCCATCTTTAGATTTTTTGAAATGGAATGGAGTTTCCTTTAAGTTTTTGGAAAATGGAGTTTTTGGAAATTGGAGAAGAAGATGAAGAAGGGAAAGGAGAGGAAGAATGAGTGGATGTGGTGGGATAGGGTTCTGATTGTGGTGTAGAATGAGTGGGGGAGGGTTTTTTAAATAGAGGATTGTGGGAGGTTTGGGTGGATGTTGCAAACAAACCGGTTTGGTCGGCCAAATTAAATACGCGGTCGACCGTGTATGGTCAGGTCGACCGAAATTTGTATGAGGTCGACCGTTTATTGCTATTGTTTATTTCAACCAACAATCAATTAACTCATAAATTATTAAGATAATTCGAAGAAAATACAATGCAATCACAGTTATTAAAAAATAAATAAACTCCTAAAAAATAATATAAGAAATTTAAGATCCTTTTTTGGGACTTTGTTTCGGGCACTTAGGGCGAAAATGACCATATTTCTCACATTTCGAACACTTTCTTAAACTTTTGCCCGATGCAGTTCGTGCTGACTTGAATGTCCCCTTGGTCTTCCCAATTTTTGGATCTTTCACACTTCGAAGGGGTGCTGGAGGGTTTGCCGGTGTGGTGTTGTCCGTTCTCTCCCTCGCGAACTCAATTGCCCATTGAGTAAGGTCGTCCAACGTCTTAGAGACATGATTAAAAGCATATTCACTACCACACGCGATGTCACATAAACGCTTACACTTTAGAGACAATCCTCCATGTCTTATCAGTCAACCAACTTTCTCTCCCACATCACCTCCAACTCCAGGATGACGATTTAGTGTCTTCGCATTTTGAGTCCATCGAAGCTTGAACCACGACGAGGGTAGTGTGGTGTATCCCATATTTTTTATTACTGTAAGCATGTGTCTGCATGGAAACCCCTTAGATTCAAATAATGCACACTAGCATTTTAGATCTTGATTGGACGTAGTAAATGTTAACCGCCTTATCCGATATGGGTTCATGTAGTTCTTCAGTATGAATGTCTCTCTCCCATCTGATTCAGTTCTTCTCTCCGCTAATACATAAGAAGCTTCATTCTCTAGTTCAGACTTGAAGATAGCAAATGTACGATGAGTGTAGATACTTTCAACTTGCATTTCCCAAGTGCGAAGGGCATGCTTGCAGACCAACCTCGTGTGCCTAGAATTATAATCATCCTGCACCTCCGTGAAACGCATCCCCTCCAGTGCTTCATCAATGCCCTGAACAAAACGTTGCAAGCTGTATTGAGTTCCCACATACCCATTTATCCAATGGTTACATGACTCACATCGCGAGGTTGATTGGAGTCCACCGAAATAAATATCCTTCAAGTATGCCTCTGCCCACAGTAATTTGTCAGCGTACAAATCCTGCAACCACTTATTTGCAGACAACGCCTCTCAAACTCCTCAATCGATATTCGTGCTTTCGCCAAGTAAGTGAATGCGCTAACGAACTCCTTATTATGAACGGCCATTGTCGCATTTGTCTCAATATGCCAAATACAAAGACGGTGAGGCACTCCAACCAGAACAGTAGCAATGGCACCACGCATAGACTTGTCTCCGCCTGTGATCACTGAAGTGGGCATCTTAGAGTTCATACACTCCAGAAAAGTATTCAACAACCAAACATAGTTGGGGATTGTCTCGTTATCCAACTGGGCAAAACCATATATGATGTTACGGTGGTGGTGATTTACACCAACCATCATAACAAATGGTCGATTGTACTTGTTGCGCTTGTAGCATGCATCGAACGCCAAGTCATCCCCAAAAAAAGGGTAATCTGCTCTAGATGTGGAGTCCGACCAGAAGAGATTGCCTAATTCACCTTCATCGTTGGTTGTGTACTTGAAGAAGCTGCCCGCATCAGAGGTATGTTTACTTTGCAAGTAACCCAATGTTCGGTTAACATCTCCTATTAGATCGTCGTCAACTGTTCGGGATTGCTGAACAGCATTGTCCAAATCCTTTGGAGTGTACCCCAGATTCTCATATCCTCCAACTTTATTCTTCATGAACTGAACAATGTTGCGTTGTTTTATTCCTGACTGTCGCATCCCTATCGCTAGAGCCTTGTCTCCTTCACTCACATTTCGATGAGACCGAAGGAATTGAGTTTCTTCTTCATTGCAGCAACGATGTGAGTGCTTCCTCTCAAACTTAGAAACAACCCACATTTTCTTATTCCGATCAAAGCGTACAGTATACGATGCCTTGCAAGAATGTCTTGTCATCTTACGATGTTGTCGAGTCCGACCTTCTTTATCTATGTGCATCTTATCTCTAGTCCCCTCTCTCGAACATACCATTGTCCTCCCAATTGCTACTCCTCGACGACTCCTCCGAAGATCTCTACGTTGAACGCTAAATCCTTTCGCTTTAGCATAGGAATCATAAAATTTCTCTGCATCTTCTAATTTTTGGAACTCCATGGAAGGAATTTGTTGTTCATATTCAGTAGCTTCTTCATCATCCATAAATTCTTTTTCAGCACCCTCGGTTTCATTATCATCCCCAACCACTTCATCATCCGTATTATCTATATCATCTGAATTATCCATAGCTCCTTCTCGAGCATCCTTAGGTTCCTCATCGAAGTTAACCTCATCATCATCTCTATCATCTGTATCATCTCTGTTATCCATCCTGCAACGATCGGAATACGAACTTAATGTCAAAAACATACACAATTAGCTCTCGTTAGGTCGACCTGAATGAACTGTACGGTCGACCTTATTACTAAATAACAAACATGCGGTCGACCTGAATTTACTGAAAGGTCGACCTAATCATATAATTACAAAAGTACGGTCGACCGGATGGTGGGAAAAATTTAGCCACATACAACCATTAACAAGGCAATACGAGACATACCTTAGCAAAGAGGTCGACCACTTATTGTTACCGTCTACCGGAATAAAAATAAACCGCCACCAACACCCGATCACAATAAGAGCGATGAGATTACAACGTCACTCCAACAAATTGCATAAATCGAAGTACGATTAAAGTCTTAAGACTCCCATCTATTTATAGATAATGTAGACGAATTCCTTATCCAATTGGTGAAAGATATATAAAATCATAATTCGACAATGACAAGTACACAAAATCCTAATTGTACAAGGACATGATTCATTACGGTCGACCTCTTTGCACAAATGGTCGGCCGTCTTGGGTAAATGTGAAACAGTCGACCTCTTTACACAAATGGTCGACCGTTGTTTATAAATGTGCGACCTCTTTACTGAAATGGTTGACCATAGTTTATAAATGTGAAACAGGTCGACCTCTTGACACGAATGGTCGACCGTATTTTATTAATGCCAAACAGACGAGATTCCATCCATATTCTACATGGTTTTTGACTTTGCTACGGTATCATAGGTCGACCTTAAGCGTCACGAGGTCGACCTGTGCTCTGCCTTTGGGTATGCCCGCTTTGAGTATGTGGTCGACCACTTGTTCTAGACGATTGAAATCGTAAATTCAGTCACATCCATAATTGTATATCAAATCTAATAAACGATAAACATTCAAAATCCAAAATGAAACGATCTCGCAAATACAAATTCAATGTATGGTCCAAATAATGCAACATTGTAACTTAACGACTTCATTTCTTTGCTTTTTTGTTTAAACTCTGTCTCTCTTTGCCTCGTTCCATGCATTCATCTACTACATGCTTGAAAAGATTTTCTCGTGCACGGTTTTCAAAATGTGTAGCCAGATACCATAGAATCTACTTTCAAGCCGGTAATTTGTGTTCTTCTCCTATCTGCATTATGCCATGTAAGATTTCGTTACAACTAAAAAAAGTGTAAATTAAACAAGTTATTTGTTTGACGATATACTCACCACTCAATCAAGATCCTTGGATCCATAGCGCATCCACTGCATGACGTGCACACCACACTCAGTACTATTCCTTTGCCGTTGAACTCGTAGCTCATCAAAATTGAAATCTCCAAAATTTGGTACTCCTACATTGCTCATGCGCTCCGGTTTGAAAATATCATCCAAATTGGACAACTACACACAAATAACGGATATTTTAAGTTTCTAGCATATTACGTGATGCGTAACAGTCAGAAAATTATAGGAAACACTTACCAATTTCTTGCATAGTGCTGATTTACGCCTACGATTCGCCTCACTAGTTGAAGGTAGATGTCAAGCAAAAATGCAGTTTTTTGCTGGACATTGACGAGATACAGAAACCAATGACGTGCTTCATCGTCAAGAACTGGCATAAATATCTAGCAACGAAACACTCACTATATGTTATAAACAGCGAATACAAACAAATGCACTTTCAAAATTTAATGATATAGGGACATTGACTAGACTAACCTTCTGGCATGCACTGACATTCGGCATAAAGACCACGCCATCATTCATCAACTTGTTACGAATTTGTCTGGTCTTCATGTTAGCGCGTACCATTTTCTGCACCATGTTTTAGTTGAGATGAATTGACATGGTACAATATAAATAACTAGGTTATGACAAATAATTTGACATTACGGCTCTTACCGAAAACATATTTGGCAAATACCACAAAATCATCATAAATCGTAACATAAATAGTGCACAATTCATATGAAAGTCGAAGTAGTATAGTACTTACTGATTAGCAAACCCAGCTATTCTCGCTAATGACCGAACTCAAATAATGTCGTTGCACGTTTTCAGAAAAAAAGTCCACAACGGTCAAACTGCAAAAATCAAAATAATAGAAATGTCAATTGTGATTTGCAACGTATAGGTCGACCTGTTCACAGTCACGGTCAACCTTATTGGACAAACGGTCGACCACACGTACTAAAAAACGTCTTACTTGTCCCAATTCTTGTCTCCAGCCTTCTCTTTAGTAACAACATAATACAAGTCTTCAACTGGATTTTGAAGATTTTTGGTGAATCCATCTAGACCCTCCACTTTCATGACCTACAAATCATAGTTAAAATTAAAGTAACATATGAACACAAACACACATTATAGATGAATATGTAACGTAAACTTACCCCGTGCTTTTCGAAAGGACTCTTAGATTCATCTTCATCGCTATCATCACTAAATAATCCTTTTCTTACAAATTGATCCTTCTGTGGAGTGGTGTAGGAGTCACTTTCATATCGCGGTCTCTTGTACTTAGGAGAGGAACCCTTGCTGCCATTCGTTGTTTCACTCTGTCAAACATATAAACAAAACAAATTAGCACTAATGATAGTAATACTAATATCTTCAATCACATATGAATATACTTGGATACCTTTAAAATGTGCTCTTTCAATAAATCGTCTATGCTCTGGTAGCAATTTTCAGAGTCATCATGGTCTTCTTCCTCTTTACCAAAGTCAAATTTCTTTCCTCTACCATTTCTTCCGCCATTCTCCATTCGTTCTGCACTTATATCTTTGATAGCACCTTCTAGCCTCTCAAACCTGTCATGCATCATCCCAATCATATCTGTCAGTCGAACTGACAATTGCTCCACTCTATCACGCATGGACTTCTGAAAGTCATTGACTTGTGTTTGACACACCACCAGCTTCTCTTGTGTGGCTTTCAACAAGAGAATGATTTCACCCAAATCTTGATGTAGTTTCTCATCATGCGTCATCGTATAAACAATTTAAAGAAAAATTTAAATCATAATTCAACTACAAATTTCTACAATTGACCAAAAAACAAAGACGTGGTCGACCTGACAAAGTATTAGGTCGACCTGGAAGACAAATAGTGACTACCACAACCATTAGGGTCGACCTCTGTTATTCCTAGGTCGACCTATCCAACAGGAAAATAACAATTAACAACGAAAAGTAAGTTCAAAATTAAACCGAAAAAAGGATAGGTCGACCAGATATCTGGCGCGGTCGACCTTTTCAATCACAACATAGTCATACAAACAAAGCCAAAGTCGACATTCAGGTTGAATAACCAAAAAAACAGAAACGGTCAACCTTGAAACCCATTAGTTCGACCAATTGGTTACCTCGTAAGTACAGAAGTCCAAGTGTTGAGGCCTAAATTCAAATAAGCAGAATTGTCTCGTCAGGTCGACCTGGTTGATGCCACGGTCGACCGAATGGAATTATGCACCCAACAATATATCAAATTAGCCGGTGGAAATCACGCATTATAAAAGAAGACGGCGAATGCTACATTAGGTCGACCGCACCTTAGACCTGGTTGACCACTTCCAACACGTACAACAGCAACCGCGAACGATCTTCTTCACAAAGGCTCTTAATCGGAAAAAAACCTAATTCAGACTTGGAGGCGTTGAAGGGGACTTATATTCGTATTTATAGAGATTTAGGACGTCAATGGGTCGACCCAATTCGTTTCCTTGTCCAATTGTGGAACCTTTATGGTGTTGGAATCCATATCCAATACGGATACGGTGTGAAGGCGGTCGACCTCTTCATAATGCGGTCGACCTGTTAGGTGCACAAGGGTCGGCCTATGAGATATTTGGGTCGACCTTTCATTCTGTTAGACCACCAAAGTGGTCGACCGTATTATGTAAGAGGTCAACCGCGTCTCGGAACCCCACATACATAAATTAGTCCATTCGGTCGACCGCATGTTGGATTAGGTCGACCGAAAAGTCCATGTCACGGTAGCAAAATCTAAATTGATTTCGTTTCTTCTTCATCATATTCCCCCAAATTGAATTAAAAAAAAAAATTCTACCCAAACTGAAAACTTATAGGAACGCTTCCTTGACTTCCATTCTTCTTAAATAGCAATGTATAATGTATTGTTCAAAAGTAAAACAAAAAAAGTAATTCCTTTCGTCATCCACAAATCCCAACCTACAAATCTTCTTATCGAAGTTAAATGCCCAGGTATTTGTGAGTTTTTTTTTTTTTGACAATAGGTATTTATGAGTTGGTGTGCGATATAGCTACTGTATGAGCTCTGGAATTATGGCTGCAGCAGAGTAGCCACTTATCATTTTAAGTGTCGATTCAGCATGATACTAAGTACCAAATTTATGAATCTATAAAAGTACGGATGATCTTCATGCCCAATTAACACCAGATCGGACTCGCGTATATAAATTTACAGTTTCGCTCACGAGAAAGCTGTATTTGAACCAAAGCAATTCTCATCAACGGCATTTTAAGGCTCGATGCCTCGGTCGACCCTGACTGATCTCTTCAACAGAACCTCACCACAGCCCTCCCTCCATCAATCTGTACGATACACGATTTTTCATTTTTGTTTCAATTTCAGGCTCTGTACTTCAAAAATGGAGGTTTCTCTCTCTAGGTTTCAGAACTTTTTGTCAATTGGGAAGACGACGATAAAGTACAATTGTTAAGCTGCAGTACTTTAAGACTAGTAAATTAGTAAATGGGTTTCACGGTGATTTTCAGGCACTGTGAGTAAATTTATGGATTTTATTGTAATTTATTATTAATTAATTTACACACACTCATTTTAGTGAGTGCACTGATGTTAATGTGAACCGCAGGCGTATAGTGTGCACCTGACGTACGCTAGCCTGAACCATATATATATATATTAGCCTTCAAAGCATATAAGAATAACTTTAACTAGTCATAACCTCCATATAAAAGTTAAAGATTCATATTTCAAAGGCTAAAATTTTGAAAAATAAAAAAATTAAAAACACCAAATTTGTTTCCTTCTTTCTTTTCACAAAAAAAAAAATACTAAAATTTCCTCCTTATTTCTCCTTCCATAAATTAGAAACACTCAATTTTCCCTCTTCTTTCTCTTCATAAAATTGAAAGAACCAAATTTGCCTCTTCTTTCTCTTCCCAAAAAGTTGAATACACCAAAATTCTCCTCTTCTTTTAAAAATATCAAATTACCAAATACATTACTTTACTTTATTTATATTTAATTGATAATTTTATTGAATAGTTAAATTAACCAAAATTTTAATTTATATATTATATCAATATTGTCCATGATCTCAATTATTAATTCTTGATTATTAATATTGACATTATGTTGATTTTATATTTACTTTTAAAATTTTGATAAAGAACTTAGTGTTCAAGTGACCTTCATGTTTCAATTTTTGTAATTTTCTTAAAATACATAATATCAAGTGAGTTTCATAATTTTTAAATTCCCTATACGAAATGAAAAAATAATTTTACTTAAGTTTACAATAAAAACTTTATTTTGAAAAACTATGTATTGTGTATTATAATGATTATTCAAGTGGATTAGATGAAGTTCGGGTTGAGTCGGTCGGGTTACGGGTTAGTCGGGTTCGGGTCAATCGAGTTTGGGTTAATCGGGTTGCGGGCCAGTCGGGTTGCCGGTCAATCGGGTTCGGGTTAATCGGGTTGCGGGTTAGTTGGGTTGTGGGTCAATCGGGTTGCGGGTCGGGCAGGTTACGAGCAGTTGACTTTTAGTCAATTTGGGTTGCGGTCGGGCGGGTTACGAGCTGTTGACTTTTAGTCAATTCGGGTGGCGGTCGGGTTGCAGATCGGGTTGATCGGGCGGTTAATCGGGTCGGGCTATGTTTTGACACCTATAGTTAAAACGTTAAAGTTTTACCATTACTCGCAGACGTGCAAGACTAACAGTGTAAATGACCTGTGCAGAACTTGTACGATCCCATACATGTTCTGCTTGTATTTTTCAAGTATTGATGTATTCATGTATCACAAAAGAAATATGTTTGTACTTATCTTTTAAGAATAATGTACTGAAAATACCATTAAGTGACTTTTGGAAGCCAATAACCTTTGCATCTATAGCACAGTTTTCTTGTAGTGGTTGTATTTTGCTAATGGATTCTCGCAGAATCAACCCCCTCGATTGGAAGGAGTAAACTACGAATACTGGAAGAATCGTATGAAACTGTTTGTTAATTCCACCGATCCAAAATTGTGGGCTAGAGTAATCAAAGGACCTCACGAGCTCAAGGATGATCAAGAGAAATGGACCGATGAAGATTTTGAGAAATTCCAGCAGAACTGTAAGGCGGCGAACCTGATGTACAATGCACTCGGGCCGGAAGAGTATCACAAGGTCGCCGGGGGTAAGACAACCAAGGAAATCTGGTACAAGCTTCAAGTCACGTATGAAGGTACATCGCAGGTTAAAACCTAATGAATAAACTCCCTGAAGCATCAATTTGAATTGTTCAAAATGGAAGAGGGTGAGGATGAGTCAATTGGTCATATGTATGAGAGGTTCACGAACATAGTGAGAGATTCAGATTGAATTCCAAAACGTCAAAATCAATTATTCAAAACTAAAGCGGGAAAATGAAAAAAAATATAAAGGAAGCAGAAGAATTGAGAATTAAGATGAACACAAGTGAAGAACATAAGGTCTTCTTGATAAATGAATTAAACTTGGCGAAGACGGAAAACGATAAAACTCAAGCTGAATGCTTACTTCTTAAAAATCAAATTAGAAAGTTCTCTGTTAATCAAAATGCACCTCAAACAGTAGGAAGAAACTCAAAGGAAGTCAAGTGTTATTACTATCATAATGCAGGACATATGATTCGCAACTGCACAAGAAAAATTAGATCAGAAACTAGAAACTAGAAAACAGAAAACTAATTGTTTCTAATGTCACCAAGTAGGGCATTTTAGCAGCAGTGTTAGCTTGAAACAAAAAGTAGACCCAAGAAAATCTGGTTAAAAAGACAAAATGAATTTCTTGTTTGCAGAGTTGACTTCAAGTGAGCATTGAGACATCCAATTGGATAATAGATAGTGGGTGCTCACACCACATGACATAAGGATGAAGCCCTGTCTAAATTTAAAATCCTGGTGAAACGTCTGGAAAATGGGAAATCAACAAAAGTATATAGTATTCGTAGTGATCACGGGAGAGAATTCAGTTATGGCCTCTTTGGGGAATTCTGTGATTGCAGAGGTATCTTTCATACTTTCTCAACTACTAGAACTCCCCAATAAAATGGTGTAGTAGAAAGAAAGAACAGAACCTTAATCGATATAGCTAGAACAATGTTAAACGACTATGAAATACCTAAACATTTTTTGGTGGAAGCCATAAACAGAGCCTGTTACATCACAAATCAAGCCTTAATCAGATCAGGCATAAAAAATACGCCATATGAACTGTGGAAGGAAAAGAAGCCGAATCTGGGTCACTTCCATCCATTCGGCTGCAAATGCTTTGTCATAAATACTAAGGACAAACTCGGAAAATTTTATGCTAAATCTGATGAGGCAGTTTTCCTAGGGTACTGTGACACTAGCAAGGCTTATTGAGTCTTTAACAAACGGACCTTCAAAATTGAGGAGTCCGTCAACGTGATATTTGATGAATCTAGTATTGAAGTTACAGATTCAGTGAACGATGATGACTTCGGACTTGGGAGAACTCTCAATGACAACGAAAGCAAGAATCACTAGCAGAAGGAGGCAAGAAATACAGAAAATAAACGTAAGGATAAACCAGAACATTTAGAGAAGCAACCACCATCTCACATAGTCAAGCGTCACCCTCCTACCCAAATAATTGGAACACTCGATCAAGGTATGGTTACTTGGTGTTTCGTTGGCGAAACTCGCGCGTTCAATGCGCTCTGATTTCAAGGAAACAAAAACCCAAAGTCAGCAAAAATCGTCAAATATCCGCCGCCGGAATGTCGGCGCCGTTGATTTGATCGATTAAACAGAAACCAAGATGACTGTCAAATATCCACCGCCGGTGTCGGCGATGTTGATTCGATCAATACACCTTTGACTTCTAATCAAACAACCGTTACTCGGTTCACCACCTCTCCAAACTACGTTCGAACGAGGGTGTTCAACGAGAAACGAGAAACCAAACCGGGAGTGTTCCAAGTTACGTTACCTCTACTCCTATGGAGGTTCCTCTGGAGAGCTCCGCAACTACGACTACGACTACTACGACTCTGCAAAGGAGGTCTTTGACAGAGAAGTTCTGCAAAGGAGGCCATCATTGTTGACACGCTGTCAAACTCTCACTTCGCGGCGCCGTTCTTAACTAAACAACATCGTTTTCTATTTCTGCGATGCTGTTGAACTTTGCGATGCCGCTTTAAATTCAACGCTGTCGTTTTAACAACTGCGGCATCGTTTGGCCCACTCGCGACATCGTCTTTACATCCGCGGTGCCGTTCCTTCTTCTGGCGGCATCGTTTTCAATTAACGACACCGTGCTAAAAAGTCATTAAAAATATTAATTAACTAATTTGGCCATCGCTAGTCCACGACCAACGATATCATTAGTGCCAAAACGGCTCCGTTTGTTTTTCCTTTTGCGACATTGTTTTTTATTAAACACTGTCGTTTGCTTGCGGTACCGTTGGGCTCCCTCGCGGTACTGTTTTCAATTCCGCGGCATCGTTTTAGCTCTCCGCGGCACCGTTTTAACTCCCCTCGGTGCCGCTTCTTCCAATCCAACAAGGAATACAAATAATAATTAATTAGAGAAAACTCCTTCTCCAATTCCAACTGCACGCGCGGCCCCTCTTGTTTTTCATTAAGCGGTGTCGTTTCCCATGCCGCGGTACCGCCGAGCTTCCTTGCGGTACCGTTTTTACCTCTCCGCGACGCCGCTTAACTCTCAACGACACCGTTTTTTACCCGCGGCATTGGAATAAATGCCGAGACTAATTAATGCGGCATTTAATTCCGGCCAAATTAATTTTAGGTGTCAACACTTGGTTCAAAACTCTACCTTCATACGTGGCTTTTGGCTCTTTAATTGTACATAGGAATGTTCAAGAAGCTTTAGTAAATGAATACTGGACAGAATCCATGTTTGAAGAATTGCATCATTTTGAGAGAGCTAGAGTATGAGACTTGGTCCCTAAACCTGAGGGTAGGTCAATCATAGGGACAAAATGAATTTACAAAAATAAGTATGATGAATAGGTACCATCATTAGGAATAAATCACGTCTAGTAGCTCAGGGGTATAGTCAAGAGGAAGGGATAGATTTTGATGAAACATTTGCCCCCGTAGCTCGGCTCAAAGCCATTCGAATGTTATGTGCTTTGGCAAGTTCTAAACCTTTTAAACTATATGAAATTGATGTAGAAAGTGCATTTCTGAATGGGGATTTAAAAGAGGAAGTCTATGTATCTCACCCACCTGGGTTCGAAGACCATAGATTTCCCAATCATGTTTACAAATTAAACAAAAATAGGAACACATTCTATTAGTTCAAGTCTATATAGATTACATAATCTTTGGTGCGACATGTGAAAACTTGTGTATTGAGTTTGAAACAAAAATGAAAGGAGCTTTTGAAATGAGTCTGATGGGAGAGTTAAATTATTTCTTAGGTCTACAAATCAAACAAACTGCTTGCGAAATTTTTATCTTTCAAACCAATTATCTCCATAACATGCTTAACATATTTGACTTAGGAAACTTAAAATAGCAATCACACCTATGGCTTCAACCATAAAACTTGAAAAAGACGAGTCTGGAATAGATGTGAATGAGAAACTCTACAGAGGAATGATCGGGTCGCTACTGTATCTCACAGCCAGTAGACTTGACATTATGTACAGTGTCTGCATGTGTGATAGCTTTCAAAGTTCCCCCAAGGAGAGTCACTTAACTGCCGTAAAACGAATTTTTAGATACCTCAGCGGGAAACTTAGGGTTATGGTATTACTGTAATTCCAGCTTAGAGCTCATAGGGTATTCTGATTCTGAACATGTTGGGTGCATAGTAGATTGTAAAAGCACATTAGGGACATGTCATCCTCTGGGTACCTCTCTTGTATCCTGGTTTAGTAAGAAACAGAATTCTGTAGCCCTTTCAACTGCAGAGGCTTAATATGTAGTAGTTGGATGTTGATGCACTCAACTTCTATAGATGAAACATCAATTATTACATTATGGTTTACAACTAGGGTCAGTACCCATCTTGTGTGATAACACCAACACCATTAACATGTCCAATAACCCTGTGCAACACTCTCGTACCAAACACATTGATATCTGTTACCACTTTCTTCGAGATCCGGTGGAAGAAGGGAAAATCTCTCTTGACATTGTTTCCACAGATTACCAATGGGCGGACATTTTTACAAAACCCCTAGGATCTGAATCCTTTTTGAAAATTCGTAGCGAATTAGGAATGTTTTCCTGGACTAATGTAGCAAACCTACTGTAAAGGAAGGATTTGCCTTACTCTCTAGGATCACGAAAGCCTCATGTCTTTTCTTTCCCTAAACATTTCTGTCTTCCTACATTTATTCCTACTTGATTCACCATCATGAATTCCTCAAACCTTCCTTATTCCTCATAACTTGCGGCTTACTTCACATATCTATTTAAAAGGATGGTCTTACTTCTATCATCATATCATTCAGTATCTCTCAAAGAAACCACCATCTCTTCATTCACTCTCTTCTTCTCAATGGCGGCAGTCAACCCCCATGTGTCTCTTTAGCTTTCTTAAGCTGCCATTTTAAATAAAAAAAGCTTTGAGAATGCTGCTGACTACTCACGATACCTCCTCAAGTTTCAGGATCGTGATTTTTGTCATGTTGTTGATCTCAATCCCTCCCGCTTCAATAGGTTCGATATACACGTCCTTGCTATTATTAGTGCTCTTGGGTGGAGTGACGTTCTTCTCAACCAGCATTTTGGCCACTATCCTGAACTTGTCCACATGTTCTACGCGAACATGAAACCGTGCTTCAACACCATACCTCCGTCGTTCACAACGATTGAAAAAGGAGGAGCCTTGATGATGCAGCGGGAGAAGAAGGAGCCCCGATGATGATGGGGTACAATATGGCCCCAAGGCCGGCAGACATTCAATCGCCAATCCTACATCCTCTGGTGGCGGCAAACAATTTCGAGATCAAACCGGCTCTAGTGACTATGATACAAAGTAATGCTCTATTCCACGGCCATGAAAGCGAGTCACAAAGAGAGCATGTGCATAGATTTTTGGAGCTCGCGGGGAGTTTGAAAATTAATGATGTGCCGGCCGAAGCTTTGCAACTAAGGCATTTCACATACTCACTATCGGGGAAGGCACTTAGGTGGCTAACAATTGCCCACCTCGGACTATCACCTAATGGGAAGACCTCCTCAACAAGTTTATGGCTCGTTATTGCCCGCCTTCGAAGGCGGCGGAGTGGAGAAAGAAGATTACACATTTCGAGCAAGAAGATGACGAAACCTTGAGGGATGCTTGGGAGAGGGAATCTTATTACTTTCTTCAGTGCTCTCACCACGAGTTTGAAGAACAGTTTCGAATTGAAACCTTCTACGGAGGCCTAATGCAAGAAGATAAGATCCTCATTGACTCCTTGTGTCAGGGTAAGTTGATGAATATGGCTCTGCCCCAAATAACCGAGATCCTAGAAGATATGGCCCTTAGGGGGTGTGATTGGGTGTTGACTGGAAGTGGAAGAAGAAGCAATGATAGGGGAGTGAGAAGCGTGGGAGCGAGTGCTCCGCTTGAGGCAAAGTTGGATAAGTTGCTTGAGGTTATGCTTGAAGATAAAAGGCAAGGAAAACGGGTGGTAATGTCGTGCGACTGGTGCTCGAGTACTAGCCACGAGATGGCGGAGTGCCAAGCAATGAAGGAGGCAACCACTCCAGAGGAGCAAGTCAACTTCGTGGCAAATGCTAGGGTTAACATCCCAGATAGCAATACTTATAACCCCGGATGGAGCAACCACCCCAACTTTTCTTGGGCATCACCGACTAATCCAAGTCCCCCGGGTTTCCAAGGCCCCATGGAGAACTTCCAACTTCGGCCAACCTTCATCCAACAAAGGCCACAACTCCAAGGCTCAAACTTTCAACAACCGTACCAACCAGAAGGTGCCCTAGGGTTTCAACAACAACATCAACCCGACAAGTTATCCAAGCTTGAGGACCTAGTGAACACCTTTGTCAGTAAGAGTAGCCAAAAGTTTGAGAAGATAGAGTAATTTATGGATGAGGAGACCACCAAGTTTACCTCGGTTGAGGCAGGTCTTCGAAGCCATCAAGCGAGCCTTCAAAGCTTGGAAGTGCAAATGACAGCCTTACCGGTATCCTCACCGAGAGACCCAAGTGAGCCTTGCCTTCCTAAACAATGGCGAATCCTAATCAAGCCGGGGTGAATGCACTTCAAGTGAGGAGTGTGAAGGTGGTTTCGGAAGTTGCCACTAAAGAAGTGGTGGAGAATGAGGATTCTAACAATGAATAAACCATCCCGAAAAAGGGAGAGAAGAAGGCCTCGAGGAACGAGAGGAAGGCGACAAGGAAGGCATTGTCGGAGGATGGATATGTGCTATCTCTTCCTTATCCCACAAGGATTTACAAGGAGAGGTTGGACAACGAGTGTGGAGGGTTCATGGAAATGCTATGCAACCTCCACCTCAATATCTCGTTCCTCGAAGCCATGGCACAAGTGCCAAGATATGCCAAGTACCTCAAAGGATTAATCATGAAGAATCCAAGGCTTGAAGGCCTCGCCAACGTGACTCTTGGCGAGGAGTGCTCGGGTTTCCTCCTCGACCGCTTGCCCAAAAAGCGGTCCAACCCAGGTAGCTTTACTATCCCTCTTGATATTGGTGATCACCGTATAGATAATGCCTTGGCGGACCTAGGAGCTAGTGTGAATGTGATGCCATACAAGCTTTTCAAAAATTTAGAAGTAGGTGAACTTAAGACCTCTAAGCTTAGACTAGGATCGCGGTCGGCGAAAAATTAGACAAAAATCGTTCGTGGTGGGTCAGTGGGTGTGTCAGAGAAGCGGGTCTATGACAATGAAATCGACCAACCCTGCCAATAGTTTTCGCGATCCTGGATTGGCGACTCCTATCCTGAACGGGAAGAGGCACGCACTCCACATGAAATTGACAGTAAAGAATCGAAATCGGCGTAGAAGGTCGATACAGCCGGTGAGGTTGGTGTAATTCACATGTCGATCTGCAGCTGGCTTGCAAAGGAAGAGGGTAGGTGCAGCGGGCGGAAACAACGATCAATCCGGCCAAACAGATTCGTGTGGCTGAAACATGTTCTGTTTTTGTGGGCCACAACAATTCCTAAGCACGTTCAAATCCGACATGTACAGGAAATGAAAGTTGCTCTTTGCAAAAGTACCCTTCCGTGAAAAGCACTAGAGCCAGGAATTTGAAATGGGGAATCCAGTTTTCCCATTTTGTATTATGTATAGATGGGAGCACGGCCTATAGATCGAGATTTGTATAACTAATTTAATAATATATTTTTTACTATTGACTAATTGTTGGCAATTTGATGATTATATGGTATGTACCTTTGGAATGTAACCCTTTTGATTTTTTGTGTTACCTAATTCAAACCATGGCTTCAGAAAAGTAAATGGTACAACGTTTATTTCGTTTCGATGGAGTATTTGTATGAGTTTTTTTTTTAGTTATTTGGCTTCAAATAATTCACAATGAGTTATTTGGACACAAATAACTCCTTTGGCAGCAATTTACTAAAATGAGTTATTTGCACAATGAGTTCTTTGAAATAACTCATACCAATGTGTTATTTTGAAATAACTCGTTTTACCACTCTGCTTTACCAAATACCACATGTCAAATACCACATTTGCATGGTTCAACCAAACGAGATACTTTATTTCAATTACCATTAAAATAACACTGAAATACCACATGAACAATAAATGAGTTATTTGACTCTACAAATATGATAATTGTCGGGAACATAATGATATAATGTGCTTAATGTGATTATTTCATGATATGTTTGAGACATATAATGCTTGTTTTAATGCCAACTGACTATGGAATGGTTATAAAACCATTACCAGCACGTGCTAGTGTTTTGATATATTTTAGGTGAAAACATGGAGCTATTAATGTATAAATAGAACATGGAAGTTGTGCAACAAATTTTCAACATGAAATTCTTGGACCGGGGTTATTCTCCAAATAATTTGGACCGGACCATTGAAGGGAGAAGCGGAGCGTTAGGAGGAGCTTTGGGGCCAACTTGGATTTAGATGGACCAAGTCCATTGTCCTGGAGTGGTGAAGGACCAGGCTAGTGGAACGCAGCAGCGGAAAGGAAGAATTGTTTGGTGGACCAACTTCTTTGTCATCTTCTGAAGAAGAAGTTGGACCGGAATCGAGTGAGAGGATTTTTGGAACGGAAGCTACCCATAAAAGAACTTGGACCGGAATTAATTGGGGAATTCTTTTGGGGAGAGGCGATAGAGAATTGGCAGCGCGGAGTAGCAGCACTGCGCCGCACGGAGGACTAGCACGGAGCAGCAGAGTAGCGATCGGAGCAAGAAGGAATTGGAGCTGGATCGTTCGATAAATTCAGTATTCTTTTCCTTTTGTTTCGATTCGTGACATGATGATTATGAATCTGATTGTGTGTTTTATTTTCGTCATGAACTAAACCCCAATTTCTGGGGAAACACCATATGATTTAGCTATTTCTAGATTTGATGGATTGATTCATATTTCTCTTCTTCCAGTCTCTATTGAATGGAATTGCCTAATGCTTTGTGTTGACTGGCCACCAATACAATGATTTGTAGTTAATTAGGTTATTAGCGACAGTGAAACCCTATTAACTGAACCTATTTCATGTGACATGGTAACTTATCGAAGCGACAGTAGATTAAATAAGGTGCTATGCGGTCTTGATTGGGATATCGGTCTTAAAGCTAAATAATTAATTCATTGAGCTACGACAGTAGGATTTGAATTAATTGTTTACTACATAGTAATTCCCGACAGGGATAGCTAGCACGGTAGAGATATCCTGGTTGTAGAGATATGGATTAAATTGATTAGAAGTGGTGAATTAATTTGGATCTGGTAGGTAGTGAGTCCCGGTATTTCTCCTAGAGCTTTCTCCATTGAATTTCTCCCGACCATTTTAATTTGCTTGTTTTGTTTAATTATTTTGCTATTAGATAATAATTTCATCAACCAAACCATTTTCACCTATAGTTTGCTCCATAGAATCGATAAATCGTAAGGTTATATCAGTCCCTGAGAGACGATACCCGGACTTTCTGGTTTTACTACGAGATAGGAATTGAAGCAATACGCTTTTGCCCTATCAAAATACCACATTGACAATTAATCCATCCAAACGAACCTATTTCTTCACAGTGAATCTTGGTCATTGGGTTTGAAATAAAATCGTTCAAATCAGTGGGTTGCATTTGCTTATATGAGATGATGAGCAACTAGAAAATTGTTTTTTTCCTCGATTAGGCCATGTGTGGTTTATATTAGTTTGTTAACTATATCATAAAGTTGGTTATCAATTATTATGTCAGTTACCGACTAATCGTTTAACAAGTGATTTGACAAGGTTAGTCTAAAATAACATATCGGTAACCAAAACAACATATGTTTTTTGGATAAGGCCTCTCTCTTGGGTTTAACTACCAGTTGGGTTAAGTCAATGGACTCGACCATGGTTGTGCCATGGGGGAATATTTGCGCGACAATGGAATTCACACATTAATAATATATGATGATCTTAGTAAACAAGTGGTGACTTATCAACAAATGTCAATATTTTTACGCCAATCACCAGACCCACTAAAGCCTTAGGTTAGGCCGGGAATACCTGCAGAACCGTGTAATTGTGGAACAAACTAAGCATCTATTGACACCCAAAATTAATTTGGCCGAAATTAAATATATCATTAATGAGTCTCGGCATTTAATCCGATGTCGTGTGATAAAAAACGACACTGTTTGGAGTCAAGCGATGTTTTCAAGAGGGAAAATGGCGACACGATGCTCAAAGCTCAACATCATCGCAAGACTAGAAAACGATGTTTTTTCGCCAAAAATGATACCACGTGAAGTATCAACAACGCCGTGGTATTGGTAAGCAATGTCATTTAGTTAAAAACAATATCGGAGTGGGTAAGAGCTTGGTCCAAGGGCCGCCAAGTCCAGTGCGAATTCAAAGTTACCCATAATAACAAGAGGGATATTGTTTAATTGAAAACAATGTCGAAATGGCCAAGTTTTCAGAATGGCTGGTTTAATTAATTAACATTTTTAATATTATTTTGAACGGTGTCGTTTAGTTGATAACGACACCGCGAGTAAGTCCAACAATGCAGTGGTTGATGAAACGACATTGTTTAGTAGAAAACAATGTTGTGAGCGGCTTTGCAGTATGGGTGGTGGAGTTGGAAAAGGAGTGCTATATATTCCTTACCAAAGAAGGAGAGGATTTTGCAAGGGGCCGATAACAAAATTGCTGGTGGCATGACCAACATCGTCGTAGGGGGATAAAAAACGACGTTGTTTAGTAAAATAAAACAACGCCGCGAGAAGTTAAGCCCCAACGGCACCGCTGTAATAAGAAACGATAGTGTTTAGTAAAACAAGGGTTAATACCTTATTTTGTCATGAGAAATTTCACATAAACGATGTTGCGGTAGTAGAAAATGATGTCGTTTCATGGAGTACAATGTCGTGGTACCTGAAACAATATTGCTTAGTTAAAAATAACGTCGAGGAGGCAGGAAGCAACGTTGTTTAGTCCAAACAACCGTGCGAGTTTGGTGAAATTGATGACTGGGATGGAGGATCGATCAATTCGATGACATCATGATGTCATCTAGGTGGCAATGTTAGAGTCCAACTCAATGTCGTGAAGTTCTGAGTCTAGCCGCGAGGTCGAACAGTGTCGCAAAATGAAGAACGACATTGTTTAAATTCAACAAGGCCACAAAACGAAATTGATTAGTGAAAAACAACACCGTGGAAAGATTTAACGGCGTCGCGAAGCTCAACGTCGTAAACCCACCAAAACGAGGTTGTTTAATATAAAAGATGTCGTGGGAGGAACAATCTATGTGACTTCGTCCGTGCACGCCGACTTTGTCCAAATAGCTGTGTGTTGGTTTTAACACCCATGCAAGCAGTGTTGTTTTCTTAAGCAACAACCTTGCGATACTCTGGGAGTGATGTTGTTTAGCTAAAAACAACGTCGTGGCAGCAATAGTTCAGCAGTGGCATGTGTTTAGCAAAGCCGCGAAATCCCGACATCATCGTGGCAAAGATGCCACCTCGACGAGGAAAGAAAGTTCGCATGCTCACGTATAAAAGTGAAACATCGTCGTTGGCAATGCCGTCATTTTATGAACAAAGGTGATCGAGATTGGCTTTGGGAGCCCGGGCCGCGGAGGATTGATCAGTGTTGTTCTAGTCACAACAAGCAATTTCGTTTTACTAAATCTTTTCACGCCAAGCGGTTTTGCACGTAGTAATTAGGCGACAGTGAGGGAGAGTTACCCTGATGGAGGAATGGAGAACGTGAGAGACAAAGATGCGAAGACGGTTACCGCAACTACGAAAAGAAGATGATTTATAAACTACAGAAAGAGAGAGAAGCTTGAGATGGGCAAAAATCAAATCACAAACTGCATTGTCGCAAGTTATCCTTTTTCTCTCTAGTTTGTAGAATTTCTCTGTCAAAGATCTCCTTTGCAGAGTTGTAGATCGTAGACGTAGTCGTAGTTTCGGAGCTTTCCAGATGAACCTCCATATATAGGAGTAACGTAATTTAGAAATTCTCATTGTTTCCTCGTTCTTCGTCGAACACCCTCGTTCGAACCTTGTTTGGAGAGGTGTGAACCGAGTAAGATCGTTCTTGGTTAGTAGTCAGAAGTGCATCGATCAAATCAACATCGCCCGACGCCCGGCGGTGGATATTTGACAGTCGTTCTTTTATTTGTGTTCTTGTTTTCCTTGATAACAGAGCACATTAAACACCCGCGTTTCCACAGCGAAAGAAATTGGTACACCTGGTGGGACGTGTGTATTCGAATGGCTCCGCGATGGAGGATTCACGAGGGCGATCTTCCACAAACTTCAGTGGAGGAAGAGCAAATGGTCGATGTGGAGATTGACCATATTTGCGGTTCAAGCGGCGGTTCGAGCAACATCGGTGGAGGGGAAGTGCCAGAAGTAGCGCAAACCGCCAACCAGGGTGATATGATGTGCAGGCTCCGCCAAGTCATGGTTGATAACCAACAAGTAAAACTTCACTTAGCCTCTTTGGATGGACGTCTTGATGGTCTTAGCTCTCAGATTGATAGACATGTTACCCAATTAGTTGAAGTCGTAGAATAAAACATAATGGATTTTGAAAGCAAAAGATGTGATTTTATTGAATTTACACAGTTTTCCAGTAGGCCATTGCCGCAAACAAGGGATTTGCCGTTAAACGGAGAGAATGCGTTACCCAATGATACTTGCACCAATAACCCGCTTAGACGGGGATTTCCGCTGACACCGGTGGTGAACCCACCAACTTCGCGAGTGAATCTTGGCGAGATTAACATTCCCGCTAACACTCGTGCTGAATCACCATCGATTCACGGTGTGGGTCCACAAAATATCCCGGAGGCTAGGCCCCACGTGGCCCCGATGACTGGTGTTGTTGGTGGAGGAACGATCAACAATGATCATGTTCTGCCACGCGGCTACCCGCAAAATGTGTCTCCTCGTCCAAACATGCATGGTATGGATCCCGGTGGATTTATGTCGAAAAGGGGGAAACTCGGGGGGAGATACCTTAACGTCATTCGAGATCAGGTAGCATAGATGCTGGCAAATTAGTTTGGTTTAGGAATTATACCAACGATATCGCCGGTGTACCGAAAACCATATCCGGACTGGGTTAATAGATATTACCCATTTCCACGTGGATTTCGTGTGCCTGATTTCATCACCTTCAACGAAACTGGAGATCAGTCCACTGTCGAACACGTTGGACAATTTACTATCCAATGTAGTGATGTGAGTGATTTTTTTTAAATTACGTTTGTTTGGCAATTCGTTGACCGTACCCACATTCGCGTGGTACGTCAACTTGCCATCGAACTCGGTTCAAACATGGCAACAAATGGAATAGATGTTCCGTGCCCAGTTCTACCGTTCTGAGCCAGAAGTAACAATGGCAGACTTAGCACGAATGCACCAACAACCAGGAGAAACGGTGGAACACTTTTTAACCATTTTTAAGAATGCAATAAATCGTTGTTTTGTGAACTTTTCAGAACGCGAGTTTGTTAAACTTGCTCAAGGTGGTTTAAATTTTGTGCTACGTAAAAAATTTCAAGACAGAATTTTCAGATCTGTTCCAATTGATGTGTTGTGTTGTTAGGTACGAGTCCCTTTTCCATGAAGTAGAACATAGGAGAAGTGGCTCTCATGGGCAATTTTTTCCTAAATTTAAAAACTATGGTGTGAATCACGTCAAAAACGATGTGGGCGAGGTTGAAGTTGATTTGGCCAAGATTGTGCAAGGGAAGCCATACGTGTATGCTTCTCTAGCCAAGACCGATAGGGAATCAAAAGGTGGAAAGCCCAATCATGCGCCAATTCAACCTAGAAGTATTCTTTCGATGTTTCAAAATCGGATTTGATTTTCGACCAGCTTTACAATGTTGGTCAAATTAAATTAAATGGAGGGCATACGATCCCACCAGCGGAGAAATTAAAAGGAAAAAGATACTGTAAGTGGCACAACAGTGTTTTTCACTCGACTAACATGTGTGTGGTATTTCGCAATGTTGTGCAGGATGCAATCGAGAAGGCTCGGTTCAAGTTTTCAAAGCCAAGGAAGGAGGCAATGATTGTCGACACAAACAATTTTCCCAACGTTGTCGGCATAAACATGGTCAATCCTGACTTCTCCAAGCTCAATTTACCACGTTTCAAGCTGGTGCTGGATAAGACACCGCCGCCGAGGGGTAGTTTTGATGTGGCCTAGGATGCTTCATTCTCGCAAGTGCACGAGGGGTCACGCTTGGATTCAGCTGAGGAGGAGAAGTTGTGTTCCTAATGTCGCGGAAACCTGAACATTAGGGTAGCAAGACCGAGCTAGTCGCTCCACCAGAGATTGGGACCATGACAGTCCAAACCGAAATACCCTTCGTATGAACGCAGTGTTGAAGGAGTACGAGCTCTGGCTTGGGGACGTGGACAACCGCAACAGTGGGTGGCTCATGGAATTCCACAAGGTGGGATAACCTTCAGGATTCCAAATGTGCCAAGAGGTGGTTGGCACACGTACGATGTCCATCGTCAGCAACCCATCGCGATTGATGGGATGACAAGGACGCATTATCGAAGGTACCTCTGCAAGAATGCTCAAGGAATGAGGATTGCAAACTTGCAAACAAATGTAAATGTGGACAACTCTGCCAAGGGTTTAAGAGTGATCGTGGTGGGTGCTGAAAAAGTTGTCGAGAACAATCTAGATGGGAACAACCAGGGAGTCTCGGGAGAGGCTGAGTACGATGATGAGTTGTATGACTCCTTCATCGAAGAGGAGATGCTGGAATTGGATGAGTCGAGGTCAAAATTTGATCGAAAAAACAAGGATGACGATGATGACAACCAAGGGGCACCCATGACGATTCAGGTTGGAAGTCTACCACCTGTAGTGGTGAACAACTAAATCTTGCCTTTGATTTTCCACATTGATTTGGAAAATCAAGGAGAGAAAGCCGAGGTTGTGATAGAAGTTGAAGAGGTCAATGAAGATGCTCAAGATGTCAACGTTGCTGAGCTGGTGAGTAGTTTTGCTCAAATGACGTTAGATGAGGAGAGTGAAGAGCAAGCCGCAAACGAGCTAATCGATGAGTCTGCGGATGTTCCGGTCAAGGCCAAGCCATAAAGTACTATGACGGCATGCACGGGTGGTCGAATTGAGTTGACCATAGAGTCGGCCAAGCAGAACAAGAGTTCGCAGCAGATTTTGAAAGAGTTGTATGAGGCGGGTCACAAGCCATTGGGCTTCTGGGCAAAGGTGGAGGGAGATATCCATACTACGTGTCGCAACCGCCCCTCGAGATCGAGGAACGCATCGCTATATGCTCGGAGTCGCCATCGATCTTATTTGTGGTGGATCGAACACCTTTTTGTCCAGTCTCGACCTGAGGGTCCAAACCGGAATTTGGTCTGCAAAAATTAGAATTTTGGATTCGGGAGTGCAGTTACGTGTGGGGAAGTGTATTCACACCCCACAATGCCCAAGGTACTACTTAAATCAATAAATTTTTAAGGATTGGGTGCATTATTGTTTGGCTTTTTTTACGTATTTAATTAAGTAAAGAAAGAGTTTTTTGGTTAGTTGGACTCGAACCTATTGGTTGCCTACGTACCTGAGTAGTTGGGATCAAAGTCCACGTAGTTTGATAAAGATGAAGGATTAAGAATGTTAAGTCTCACATTCGAAGTGGAGAAAAAAATTTAGTTGGACTCGAATCTATTGGTTGCCTACGTACCCGAGTAGTCGGGATCAAAGTCCACGTAGTTTGGTTAAATTAAGAGGTTTTAAATTGTTGAGTGTCACACACATCAAAATGTGGAGAAAATTTGTTAGTTGAACTCAAACATATTGGTTGCCTACGTACCCGAGTAGTCGGGATCAAAGTCCACGTAGTTTGGTTAAATTAAGAGGTTTTAAATTGTTGAGTGTCACACACATTTTATTGGTTGCCTACGTACCCGAGTAGTCGGGATCAAAGTCCACGTAGTTCGGTTAGAAATTGAGAGATTTGATATGTGATCTTAACACGTTCTATTGATCGTGATTAAGATAATAATTTTAGTTGTTAGGAAATGTATTTGTTACATCCCATCCTTTCCTTAAGTCAAAATGACTATTATACTCCTGGGAAATTTTGTCAAATTCCACCATGGTAATGATGAGGACTAAAAATGTAAACTTTCGGTTCAAACGGTATCGAGTTCTGGCACAAAACGAGATAGTTACGGATATTAACGGAGTTTCGGATTAAACTCACCCGTAATTTTTAAATTCCCAAATACCCCTTGGACTAATTAAACCCTAGATCCCTACCCCACTCGCCCGCATCGGTAAAACTAATAAAAGTGTCGAGTTCTATTCGCCCACCCGATGAAAATCCCTTACACTATGTTTGGCAACAAGGGGGGTGCAAGTTCGAGGGGGGTACAAGTTGAGGGGTAAATTGTTGGGGGGTGCAACTTGGTGGAGGGTGTAAGTGGAGGGGTAAATTGTTGTTTGGATGAAAAAGTAGGGGGGTGCAAATAGAGTAAAAAGTAAGTAATTATATTATTATAAAATAGATTTATCAATTTATAAAATATTATCACAAAATAATAACATGAAAATTCAATATATAATAAAAATAATAAATAAAAATAATTTTAATAAAAATAATTATTATATAATAATGCTCAAATATAATTATTTATAACAACAATAATAATCATTGGTCGAGCAACCTCGAAACTCGAAATCCAACTCGTAACTGGTCATCCTAAGGGGGTTCTCGTGCCTAACTTTAAATTGAATATGGTCAAACTTAGTCAAACACGTTCGAATCTGTAAGTTTTAACTACTTATTAAAGTAAATCGAGTTAACTAAACTGTTCCTCTCTATCTTTTCAACAAATGCTTCTTATCTCTAATTTTCAATGCAAATTCGGGTCAACTAAGAGATATCGATTTGACGAGGCGAACATTGACAAACTTGCTCTCTTAGTCAAACGGTCAACCCCAAACAACTTCTACACTAATATAGATATAAGAAAAAATTAATAATATTAATTATTATGTAATTATAATCTAATTAAAAATTCATAATTCCCCTCCTCCTCCTTCCCCCTCCCTTCCTTCCTTTCCTTGCACCCCAATTTGGGGGGTAAGCCGAAACAGTGAATTTACGCTCACGTTTTGCACCCCCCTACTGTTACAAAATAACCAAACGGGGGTAAACACCTTGGAACTTGTGTTTACCCCTCCAAACTTGCACCCCCTTCCATTTGCACCCCTTCCCAAACATAGTGTTAGGAAAGAAACTGGCAGAGCAACTAATTTCTCCCCGGCAGCTCTCGCCCAAAGCCGCGCCGCCACCTCCTTCGATCGCGATCCGTGTCCTTCCTCTTCCCGGGAAAAATTTCCGCATGATTGACGCCAATGGTCCCATGAAGATGAAGTCAAAGTAACGAGTGGAGAGAGGGATTGAGAGGCGGCGTGGATGGCGTTATCTTGACTTAGCAGAGAGAGGCGGAAGGCAATTGCTATGGACAAGGGAGATTAATGGTCAAGGTACGATCCTTGTGAAGTTTATTCGTTGTTCCATAAATTGAGGAGAAGGGGTATTCTTATGGTTGAAGTTGTGATGCTTTCCATGTTCGGTTCGCTAAATTGGGTGGACAACCACAAATTAGAAAGATGTTGGCCCACCTCATAAATGGGATGAAGAGGAAGCTCCTGCGTGAGCTGATTTTCATGGGTTATGGATTGAATGATGTGGCTTACGAAGGGTCAGCATGGAAATTAAAGTAGTGATGTTGGAGGAAGACATCCCGAGCCAGTCGACTTGAACAATCAGGTGAGTGACGGACTGAGCTGAATAGACGCTAATCGCATTGTACTAACACGACCGTTGGAGTTTAGTTGGGACTTATCATGCTATGTGATTTTGCTTTTTAACCAGAATTGGTAAGAATCATTGGACAGTTACTATGTTGTTTAGCTAGCCATTACGTCGACAAAGTAGAAGCTGCGTTTTACTTTTTCATTTTATCGACGATGGTTTAATAAGAAGTGACTAATGACCAATCATGGTCGTTTTGATCTAAGTGATGATGGAGAAGTGTAGCGGCGGCGCCGTTCTGTGGGTTGTTTTGAAAGAGTAACTTTGCGGCAGTGGGGAAGTTTATTGCCGCTGAAGTTTGTATAAACAACATTGCGGAGCTAAAGAAAGGCAAAGCAAGGTGTTCAGATCATATGAGCAGGTATGCGTTTCTTTATTCATAGGGTGGTCTAATATCCATTTCTGTTTCAGGATGGGAAAAGGTTTGGAAATGGGAGTCTCGGCGGAAAAGGATGGTTTCTTTTGCCTTTGTTGAAACGAAAAAGTTTGTTTTGACATGAGAGGCTACGCTAGTGAGTGGCCATGTGGATTGCCACAATATTGTTTTTGTCATAAATCAGTTGGTCCCAATAACTCGAATTGTTGTGAGAAGATTATGATAAATCTTTATATTATTCGCTAACACGTCTCCTCACATGAAAGCTAACCCATGAGCTTGAAGTTTGCACAGGCCCACCATACATTGTGCTTTAATCAACTGTTAATATTGGAGGTCGTGGAGATTCGAACACACGACCACTTGGTCAAACCAGCTCTGATACCATGTCATAAACCAGTTGATCCCAATAACTCGAGTTATTGACACCCACCAATTACCTCCTATGGAAGGCCTTGCTTCAACCACTCCTTCGTTGTCATCGTCTTATCGGCCACATTGACGACACTCTTCCTGCACCACCGGAGACTATTGATAATCAACCAAATCCTGCTTTCCATACCTGATATGAACGTGATCCGATGGCTTTAGTATGGATTAATCTTTCCTTGACAGAGGCGGTCATGCCCAACATCGTCAATAAGACCACAGCAAAGGCAGCCTGGGACACGCTGGAGTGTGTTTATTGTTCTGGTTGTCCGGTCATTGTCGGTCAACTCCGTAAGCAACTCACTCGCATTCAACGCGGGACAGATTCAGCCCATGATTATCTTCAGTGCGTCAAGACGATCTTCGATAAAATGGTGGCCCTGGGTGCTACCATACAGAGACGGAGCTGGTCACTGCCATTATGGACGGCTTGGAGGAAGTGTACCGCCCGTTTACCCGACACCTGGAGGCCCGACTCGAACCTATCGCCTTCAAAGATCTTAGCAGTCTCCTGATTAGTGAAGAGATGCAGCTTCGGCGCTTTCAATCTACCGCTGCTGGCGCCGTCGGACCACATGCATTCTTTTCCGGTGGTTATGGTTTCAAGGGAGGACGGGGTTGCACCAACTCTCGCGGACGCGGCAGGGGTGGCTGCTTTGGCAGACGAGGTACTCTAGGTCCAGTTCGGCCCACCTACCAATCGAACACTAATGATGTGTTTGAGCCCAATTCTACAGGTGTTTTAGGTTTGGGCCCTCCAGCCCAAAACCCATTTTTTGTCACAATTGCGGGGGGAGAGGCCACATTCGGCTCCATTGTCCAAGGCCATTTATCCCTACCCAGCCTACCCATCAAACAAGGCCCCGCTTCTCACCTCACTCACTCGTCCCACGCCGCCAACACCTCCCAACAATGGCTTCTTGATTCTAGTGCAAACCATCATCTCACTTATGATCTGGAAAATCTGGCGCATCATTCTGAATATAATGGCACCGATCACGTAACCTTTGGCAATGGTAATCAACTACCCACTTCTCATTCTGGTTCTTCAAATGCCACTCTTTCCAATAATTCTTATGTTCTCAATAATATTCTCCGTGTCCAGAATGCTCCTCATAATCTTCTTTCTGTGAGCTCTCTTACTCGTTTTAATCCTATCTCAATTGAATTCTTTTATTCTTATTTTGTGATTAAGGACCGCCACACGAAGGATGAACTTTATCGTGGATCCGTGGTTGATGGTCTCTATTCTCTTCCACTTCACATTCAAAGTCGTGCTCTTCCTCGTGCTTTCACCGCCTCTCTTAACATTTGGCATCATCATCTAGGCCATCCTAACTTGAAGGCAGTTCAGCATTTTTTGTCTATCCATAAAATAAAATATCATGCTAGCTCTACATCCTTGTGTCATGGTTGTTCGGTTAGTAAGATTCATAAACTGCCTTTTTCATCATCTCAATATCGTGCTTCTGCTCCTTTGGAACTTAATTGTAATGATCTTTGGGGCTCTGCTCCTCTCCTTTTTTATGATCAACAATCTTATTATATATTGTTTTCTTATCACTATAGTAAGTTTTCCTGAATATATTTTGTTAGCCACAAATCTCAACTCCTCCACGTTTTCATCCAATTTCGCCAGCTTGTTGAAAAGTTCTTTGGTCTTCCCATTAAAATTTTTCAATCTGATTGGGGTGGAGAATATGCGTTATCTACTTATCTAAATAATAATGGTATTCTCCATCGGTCCTCCTGTCCCTATACACCTTAACAGAATGGTTGTGCGGAAAGAAAACATTGTCATATTGTTAATAATGGTCTTGCCATGTTACATCAAGCTCACATTCCTCTCAAATATTGGACCCTTGCATTTGACACTACATGCTACCTCATCAATCGTACACCTACTCCTCTTCTATCTAATCTTTCTCTGTTTTCCAAATTGTTTGGTCAATCTCCTCCTCTTCAAAATCTGTGTGTGTTTGGGTGTCTCTGTTATCCTTTGCTTCGACCCACCACTTCGCATAAACTTCAACCTCGTTCCACTCCATGTGTTTTCCTTGGTTACAGTAAATTGCACAAAGTTTACCAGTGTCTTAATAGCTCGATAGGTCGTATTTATGTAAGTCGCCACGCTCTTTTTGACGAATCTGTCTTTCCTTATTCCACTACCAAATTTGACCCATCCACCACTACTATCATAGATCAATTCCTAGCCCAACCTATCATTTTACCCAACCAGCTTCCCCTTCTTTCTTTACCACGGAACCCACATCCACTAGCCCAACTCCATCCTCTCCACCAGGCTCTCGGCCCACTTCTCCTACTCCTATTCCATCCCCTACACCGGGCCCTGCCCCTTCTGGACCACCTCCCAAATCACCAACAAATTCGGCCCATTCCACACCAAATCCACTCCCCTCCCCAAAACCCAATTGCCCCTTACTCCAGTACCATTGATGCATGCCTCCCCACCCAAACCATCCTACCCGTCGAACTCCCCTACGGCCTTCTTCCTCTCTACTACTTCCCTCATCCAGTTCACCATCCACTGTCGCCTCGCCTTCTTCCCACACACCCAAAACTCCTTCCGGCAAACACCCAATCCTCTCTTTCTCCCCCCCCCCCCCCCCGGCGAATGGTGACTCGTCTGCAGACTGGGAAACTCAAACCCCAAACAATTCCTTGCTTCTGTTTCCACCATCCTGCGCACGACTACTGCTCAATCTCTAAAGTTATCTCAATGGAGAGCAGCCATAACTGCCGAATTTGACGGTCTGCTCCGCAATCGGACTTGGGATCTTGTTCCACCACCACCCAACTGCAACATCCTTACCAACCGATGGGTCTATGCACTAAAGACTCATCCCAATGGCTCGATTGCGCGCCACAAGGCGCGATTGGTTGCACGTGGTTTCCAGCAAATTCCATGGGTGGACTTCTCTCAAACCTTCAGTTCGGTTCTCAAGCCGGCAACTCTGCGCCTCATACTAGGTATTGTTGTCTCTCGTTCTTGGCCTTTACATCAAATTGACATATCCAATGCCTTTCTACATGGCAATCTTCCCGAGGAGGTATATATGCAGTAGCCGTTTGGCTTTGTTGATCCTAACAAAATCGATTATGTCGACTCCGGAAATCCATATATGGGGTACGCCAAGGACCTCGTGTCTGGTTACAATGTCTTTCCTCGGCATTGCATGATTTTGGTTTCACTTCCTCCAAGACAGATCCATCATTGTTTATCTATCATACTGCGGTAGCCACTGTAATTGTGGTTTTGGTGTTTGTGGTTGATCAATAATAAATTGGATTATATTGTGCTTCTGATTCCCTCTGTTGCTGTGCAACGATTGCGGTGAGGCCTCCCAACCATTGTCATAATGATGATTCTTGAAGACAAAATCCTCCTTCCAATTCTACTATGTTTTTGCTTTTATTGCTCGGTGTTATAAACATGTTTTTATTTGTGATTTTGCAGGGTACTAAAGCTAGGTCGTATTCTTATTGAGTTGCTGTTGTGGTCAAACAAGGAGAGCACTGATGGCTGCTAAGCGTCCTCGCAATCCCGCTTCTTCTAGCCAAAACCCTCCAGCATTCCCAACTCTGCTACTATTAGATGTGATATTTCCTCTCTTAGTTTACTGTGTTCGTTCCTTATTTGGATCAAATATTCCAACTCAAATTGTCATTTATTTGATTTGTGGATTTTGTTGTGCTTTGTTAGGGAAAGGTAGAGCAATCTTTTTCTCGCCTGAAGGACCAACACTAGCTGAAGTCGACAAGGAAAGGAAACATCTTGAGGGTGGTAGGTGTGCAATTTTTTGGCGTTTGAAATTGCTTTGAATTACATTTGGCTTGTTCTTATTTGTGGTTTCTTTATTCATAGTTATTGACGCGCTGAAACGTCGACTAAATCGCGTTGATCGTCATCTTGCAACTTTGGCTCGGAGTAGAAGGAAGTTCCTTTTGGTAATGCGACGTATCCATGTAGTACATATTTTATCAGTCCCAGGTATGTATCAACCTAAATTTGGTCATTCCGTATCCAACTTTTCTATTTAGTAATTCAGTCTCCATTATTTCGAAGGTTTGAGCCCACATTATATAATGTTTAGTTCTATACTCCAAAGTCTCCAACTAATTGTGGATGTGTATAGAACTATTGATTTGGCCTATATAGTATGGGTTTTAGGGTGCTACAGCTTCATAGGTTACCTGTAATTATTTGGTTGTTTTTGTTAATTATTGTGATCAAGCTTTTATTATCCATTACAACCAGATAGCTTGAAATAGGTTTATGCCAAGCTTCTATTTTCAGTGGTTGAAAATTTGGTTTCTGTATTTGATGGGGTTGTTTATGTTTTATGGTACAACATATGATGTTCCTTTCAAAATCTTTCAAGCAAAGCAAAATAGAGCAATGAGAATGATTAAGATTTGTGAAAGAAGAAAGAAATTTGGAGTTCCTAGAGGATTTCATCGATGAGGTAAGTGGTCTGCATCAGTTGCATTTTGTTTGTTTATGCACGAGATTATTTTAATTTATATATATTGTCTTTCATGTTATCTGGTGGTTGAAGAGTTCTCAGTTGGTCAGCCTGATTGTGTATGTCAATACTGTGGTGCTGTGTTTTGGAGAAGTGAAAGCACTCGATCAACTAGGGGACATGTATCCCCTGAGTTCACATTATGTGTAAGGGTAGAAAGATGAATCTTCCTAAACGACGTGATCCGCCAGAGTTTTTGAAGATGTTGGAATCTAATTCTGCTATTGCTTGGCATTTTCGACAGCATATACGTCAGTATAACAATCTCTTAAGCTTTATTTCTCTTGGTGGTAAGGTGGATCATTCGATAAATGATGGTTGTGGTGTCTATGTTTATTCCATTTGAGAACAAATCTATCATCGTATAGGGGGGTTAGTTCCTTTTGAGGGAGAGACTCCTAAATTTGCACAACTATACATTCACGAAACAAATAATGAGGTGCAAAATCGCCTTAAATTTGTTTCTACGGGTTCTTCTGGCAATCAATTGTTACATGATGTTGTGGAGAGCCTACAGGTGCTGCTGGATGCAAATAATGTTTTGGTCCAAACATTTCGGTTTGCTTTGGATCGAAATGTAGAAGATGGTATTCAACCTCTAAAGATTAAGCTTCTTGGTAGACGGACGATGGATGGGAGAGAATATGATCTACCAACTGCTAATGATGTTGTTGCATTGATTGTTAATGAAACCGGTGAAGACTGCTTCTTACCTGATGTTGTGGTCCAATATCAAACTATGACATTAGAGAGGATTAGTTTTTATCACCCTAGTTTAATGGTCCTGCAATATCCTCTTATTTTTCCTTATGGTGAGGATGGTTGGCATGGAAATATTAGTTATTCTACAACTTCTCTTGATGATTTTGATAAGAGTAGTGTTTCCCAGTGTGATTTCTACAACTATCGACTGCAAACAAGGTTTGATGAATCTAGCTCATTACTGCTTGCTGAGAAATTTTTCAGCAATATGTCATTAATGTGTATGCTTTGATAGAGGCATAGAGACTAGAATGGATTAGAAACAATCAATCAAAGCGACACATGCATTACTTCTCTGGTCTTATAGATTCATTCTTACGTGGTGAAACCAACCTTAAGTCAAATGGGAAGCGTGTCACACTGTCATCCGGCCACACTTGTGGCCCTCAATATAAGTATGAAAATTTCCAAGATGCAATGGCTATTTGTAGGTGGATAGGTTACCCTGACTAATTCATTACATTTACCTGTAATGCTAACTGGCCCGAGATTCAGTTTATTGTTGATTTGATTAAAAGTGATGGGAGGAAAGATCCGGACAGGGAAGATGTGATTGCTAGGGTTTTCAAGTTAAAACTCAACCAGTTCATGTTGGAGACAAAGGAGAAGAAGATATTTGGGACAAATCGTGCATGTAAGTTCTTTTTTTAATTTGGAAAACAATACCAATTGTGTTGTACATGTAGTTATAATCCATTGGTTTATACTTGCAGATGAAGAAGCTATTGAATTCCAAAAGCGTGGACTGCCGCATGCTCACATTTTGCTATTTCTAGCCCAGGAAAACATCCCGGATTGTGCTTTAGACCCGGAGGGATATGATGTTGTCACATCTTTTGTGATGCATGGCCCATGTGGTGTCAAACAGAAATGTTGTATGCATGGTGGATGGTGCCTGCTCAAAGCATTTTCCAAAACAATTTTGTGATCAGACAATCATTGACGAGTATGGCTTTGCTAAAGATCGTCGACGTGATACAGGTTTGACCTTTGAGGTTAATGGTGGTTTCTTAGACAATCGAAATGTTGTGCCTTATAATTGGTATTTGCTGTTGCGCTTCCAATGCCATATTAATGTTGAATTTTGTAATAAATCAAAGTATGTGCAACAAACTCCTTACACAAGTATTTGCTTTCTTTTGTTCAATTTCTATTGTTTGACCTTATAATTCTATGCAACTAAGTTTTTACGAGACAAAGTATTATAGAAAATTAATTGATTTGTTGTGAAAAGACATTTCCTACAGATGATTTGTAGCTTTGGGTTAGAAATAAACATGTTGTACTCACAGAAAGTATTTTGATCTGTAATTTTACTCTCGGCACATTAGCTGGCCTGTGTTTCTATTAGTCCTTTTGTTGTATATATTGGGAACTTAATCCCCAAAATTATGGCATTAAGAATTCGGCACAGGTTATATCATATAAGACAATTCTCAAATAAAATATTGCATACATAATTCATTGTATCTATTTTGTCGTCATTCAATATTCATTTCTTCCTGTCGAATAGAAATTCCTATAGTTTTATAATTTTTGTTTATGGTGTGTCGTATGCTGGCTGGCCTAATTTCGTTCCTACCTGTTTACCTTCCTTTTTGAGATACTTTTTTTAGTAATGTGTTTCTTCTTTGATAGGGCTATAAAGTATTTGTTTAAATACATTAACAAGCCAGCTGATCGTGCTGCTGCAACGTTGGTAGATGTTGATTCATCGAGTACTTCCCAGAATGTGCCTGAAAGTTCTTCAATATCAGTGTGTATTGATGAAATTAAAGCTTTTATGGATTGTCGGTACATTACATCTGGGGAGGTGTGTTGGAGGATCTTCAAGTTTGATGTGTACAGCCAGTATCCTTCTGTTGTTCGAATTCCATTTCATCTACCTGGAGAAAATATTGTTGTCTCAAAGGACAGTTTTTCTATGGAAGAAGTTGTTGATAACCAGGGGGCTGCATTATCGATGTTGATGGCATGGATGAAAATTAATCAACTATCTCCAGAGGCAAGAAAATAGACATATGTTGAATTTCCAGAACAATATGTCTGGGGAAAAAAACAACAACGATGGCAATGAAGAAAATAGAGGGTGTGTATTGGGAGATTGTATTATTCTCACCCATCTAAGAAGGAGAGATTCTACCTGCGTATGTTACTTCATGTGGTTAGAGGTTGTACTTCTTTTGAGGACATAAGAACAGTTAATGGTGTGATTAAGGATTCTTTCCAGGAAGGAAGCATGTTACACCCGTGGCTTGCTTGCAGAAGATAATGAATGGAATGACTGTCTTAAGGAGGTATCTTCTTGGGCTTCTGGACATAAACTTCGCGATCTTTTTGTTACTATTCTGATTCACTGTACAGTCTCAGATTACAAGAGTTTTTGGGATAAAAATTCGGAGCTGTTAAGTGATGACATACTGTATCGGCAGAAAAAAAAACCTTGAGATTATCTACTCTCCAACTTTCAGATGGTGAACTACATGATTTGTGCTTAATCGAGGTTGAGAAGTTGTTGCAAAGGCACTTGAAGTCTTTATTTGACTTTCCTGGCTTACCCAGTCCATCCACGAGTTCTATGGTCGGTTCTACCAATCGAATGATCGTAGATGAACTTAATTATAATTGTGGTGAGCTTAAATCTCGATTTAATGCTATGTACCCTAAACTGAATCCTGAGAAAAAAATAGCATGTGACGAGATCTTGGATTCTGTATATGCTGATAAGGGAGAATGTTTCTTTGTTGAGGGATTTGGAGGCACAGGAAAGACTTTCTTATGGCAAGTAATATGTTTAAACTTACGATCGGAGAGAAAGATCGTATTGTGTGTTGCCTCATCAGGGATTGCTGCATTATTGATAACAAGGGGTCGAACTGCCTCATTCTAGATTCCACATGCCTGTGGATATTGACTCCAAATCAACCTGTCATATTGAACAAGGTAGTGACCTAGCTGAGTTGATTTAAAAATCGGCCCTCATTATTTGGGATGAGGCAACAATGTCTCATAAGCATTGTATCGAGGCTTTTGATCGAACTTTGAGAGACATCATGTGTGTAAAGTATAGGCATTCCGAGGAATTTCCTTTTGGTGGAATGACTGTTCTACTGGGAGGAGATTTTCGCCAAACTTGGCCAGTGATCGTTAAAGGCATAAGATCTGATATTGTGAATTTTTCTATCAAGAAATCACATTTATGGTGTCATTTCAAGATTATGAGATTGGTTCATAATATGCGACTGGCTAGAGAAGGTTTCTCTGCAGATGATGCTCGCGAGCTTACCGAGTTCAGTAAATGGATCCTTTCTGTAGGAGATGGTGAGGACACAAATATATTTGGTGATTCCATGATTTGCATTCCTAATGAGTAATCTGTGCGACGTAGTTTGGATCCCATTTCTGATATTGTTGACGTGGTTTATGGAGGCTTGCAATATGATCATGGTGATGCACGGTACTTTGATGGTCGTGCTATTTTAGCTCCTCATCATGACATGGTCTCTTCGATTAATAATCATGTACTAGCTCAATTTCCGGGTGAAGTGATAACATACTATAGTTCCGATTCTATTAATATGGATCCGGGTCATCAAAATGTGGTTGATTCTGACTACTCAGTTGAATTTTTAAACTCATTGAAGATTTTTAACTTCCCTGAACTTGTGTTGAAGGTAAAATTGGGATGCCCGGTTATTCTATTGAGAAATATGGATCAAACCGGTGGATTATGCAATGAAACCAGACTGATTGTGAAGACAATGGGTACTTGGTGCATTGAACTAGAGATTATTTCCTGTTCTCATGCTGGTGACAGGGTGTTTTTGCCTAGGATGACCCTTACACATCATTACAAGAGTTTGAATTTCACATTGGAACGCAGACAGTATCCCATTGCATTGTGCTTTGCAATGACGATAAATAAGAGCCAGGGAGAACATTGCAACATGTGGGTTTGTGTCTCCAGAAGCAAGTTTTTTCTCATGGTCAATTATATGTTGCATTATCCCGTGTTACTACAAAGCACGGAATGAAGATTTTGAGTTGCGATCAGAATGGTGCTGAGCTGAAGAGTATGCAGAATATCGTGAAATATTTGATTGAATATACGTAGCTTCTTCTTTGGTCGACATTCTCCATCTACTTTGTCTTATCTTATGACTTCTACATTTATTCATTGGTACATGGACAAAAACTATTCCTTCTGTTGAAGTTGTGTTCATTGGGATTTTTGATTTGTTACTTCATTTTGCTCGGCCACTGTGCTTCTATTGTTTGTTATTGATAGCTTAGTAGTTATGGAAGTATTCAAGATATGGTTATTTGAGGACAGAAACTAGCAGGTTGCATTTTTCTTTGTGTTCACAACATCCGCTTAGTTTGGTAGTCATTTAATTTGAGTTGTTTTGGTTACACAATGTTTTCATATGCTACTGTGTGATCATTTTTCATGTGCAAGTATTATCAGATGTTGTGAAATCATCATGTTACTTTGATACTTTTATCAGCAATTTATAATTTGTCAATACAATGGATTTAACATGAGAACTTCTTTGATACAGACTTGAACTCTTCTTTGCAGAGTTCAATCCTTTTGGTGGAAGCTGAACTTGCAAGCTAACTTGAAGCTGGAACAGCTTGGAATGTCAGAAGTGTCAAAACCACCAGCAAAGGGAAACTAAGAGAAGATCCAATGCTATAGTAGCTAAAAAAGTTCTATTGATATTTACAATTCTTGAACTATTTTTGCACTTATGATATTGGTTAGTTTGGCGTTGGAATCATGTCCAAATGTTTTAATAAAATTAGAAAGTTTGGATCTTCTAACCTGCTGAGATTAACCAATTTACATGGTATACAGATTTTTCAATGAAATTTCCCGTTCAGATTAGTAGACAGATTATGCAATTTGACAGGTTGAGAATGGTTAAGGATCCAGATCTTCATGGTTCCTTAAACACACAGTTTTGGATGTCATTGTGAAATGAATATGGATTTTGAAATTAAAAAACAGTCTTTCTATCTGATAATAATAGCTTACTGCTTGGACTCCTTTTAACACCATTGCATGTTCCATATATCTCATGGACCCAAATAATTGATGCTCTTTGGACTAAGTAGTTTTCAGAGTTACTTTAGTTAAATGGAATTGGAAGTAATGAATTAGGTTGGGCTAAATATTCTTTAGTACACACAAATAAAAATTCTGGCGGGAATATGGAAATTAGAAAAATATATTTGAAATACCAATTTTCCATCTTGCTGCACTTTCTGAGATCAAGGCCTCACGTCCACTACTTGCATACAGAAGATGCGGTGGCAGTTAGTTTCTCTAACTCCTACTTTGGTGGCATTATCTCTCTCCTGAGGGTATAAATAGACCATCAAGTTGTCATTATGTGTCCCATCACAAAACTCTTCATCGCAAACAGAAGCACCTCATTTCTTTTTATCTACATTGAGAAACAAGTATCATGGCTTTCCGTCCATTGGCTGACTTATGGCTTGATGATGTTGACTGTAAAGTGCATGTTCAAGTGCTGCAGATGTGGGATGTCAAGCAAAATGGCTGTGGTGAAAGTGTTCTTCGCAAGATGATGATTATAGATGCTGCGGTAAGTGTCTCAATTCTTAGCTTTTTGTTATTTCTCCTTAATTTTCTGATGGATTGTAAAGTACTTTTTCGTTTATGTTTCCAGGGTTATGAAACGGAAGCTGTCATCCGTAGGATTTTACTTCCAAGGTTCGCAGCAATTATGAGGGAAGGCACAGTATACAGCTTGGCTAACTTCTTGGTTCAAAGAAACACCACTGCCTTCCGTGTCACGGTACCAGATTTTCGCATTGTGCTTTTCCCGACTCTGTTTGTGAAGAAATGGTGGATTCTAAATAAATACCCAAGTTTAGTTTCAGGTTTCTTAAGACTGATCAATTCGAAGCTGCCTTCCAGAATCATGACTACTTATCGAGTCTGCCATTTTATATTGTTCTGTTGATCTTAGCTTTTGTTCCTTTGCCTTGCATTACCTTTGTAGCCTAAACATATGCGTGTTTCAGATTTGGTGGATCAATTGGTGCAAAGTCAGCCTATAGAACAGCTTGGTAATGACCAAGTTTCTATCAAGAAGAAAGACCTTCATATTTGGTTGACTAAGTGAGTAGCAATAGACTGAAATTTTAAATTTTAGAATTGCCTATGTTTTCCTTGACATGTAGTCATTTGGTTTGTGTTTCCTGTTGAGTAGTGGTGAAGTTGTGAATGTTATTGTGTGGGACTCAATAGTTGACCAACTTGAGCTGTTTCTTGAGGATGAACCTGAAACTGGAGCTGTTATCATTTTGACCTCTGCTATTGTCCACAAGTACCATGGCTAGTTATTTATTATTTTTGTTAACACAAGACAAGTACCACATATTCAATTTTTTATATTAAATCAAGTTTAATAATATGGAACGAATTGCAGGGAGTACTACTTTTCCAGTTCATGTGCTTCTAAACTCTATGGGAATTTGCACTATCCTGGTCGTTATGACATGCTTGATTTGTATGTCTCCTATAAGATTAAATTCATTCCATTTTTTATTAATAATTTTAACATAGTTAATAATCACTTTAATTTCATTCGGGTGTCCATTTTATAGCAGCGACAATGGTGTCCCCCGCAAGGTACGTGAGATATGTCAGACTTTTATAGTCCCAAGTTCCATCAAGTTGCTGGAAGATTTGAATGTCGATGGTGCACTCAAGGTTTTATTGAGATGCCTTTTTCACATTTCAGATTTGTGTAAGGTTTTTGAAGAGAAGTTATGGTTTTTTATTTTATCTTAATTCATCATTTATAGGGGGTGACCTACAAAGTTCCAGCAGAGATTTCTGAGGTCAATGCGTACTGGTCTGATCGCAAAACAAGCTTCATGGTTGAGCTGAAAGTGAAAGATGAACATGACTCCTGTGATTTTATTTTCACCAGCAATAGTTTCAGGTCGATGGCTGACTCCCTTTTCAAGAATGACCTACAGGTTGAGAGGTCAAGCTTTGAGGTGAATTTGAAATCAATGAAAGGCAAGAAGTTTCAGTTCTTGGTGAAATCTGTTCCCCGTTTTTACAATCCTGAAGTAGTGCATCATGTGGTTGTCAAAATCGTACTATAAATAGTTTCCAGTTTAGAGTTTAGTTCATCGTTTTCAGTGTTTGTGTTCATACACGGAGAATTTCAGTTCTTCGTATCAGTAGCTTGGTTATGAGCTTTTAGCTTTGGCTTGAAGACACTTTCAATTTTAGATTTGTAAATAGTTGGATATCAATCTTTCTAGCTTTGTGGTTCTGTGCTTTTGAGAACTTCTTTTTTTACAAGGGTTCTGTGCTTTTTAGAACTGGTGAGTTGTTTTCCGCATTCGCTTTGCATTAGACGGCTGGAAGACTAGACTTATTATGAGATTTCAGTTCTTTTATTATGGTTAAAGAGAATCCATGAAATCACTTTTGGAAGGCCTACAGAGCCATCTTATAATTTTATCTGACCCAACCATGAAGGTTGAGCCCAACAAGAAGAAAAAGAAGAAGGCCCATTTTATTCCTTTTTATTCGTTATGGTCTGAGGTTTTAACCATTGAATTTTGTAAAGGAAACTTAATGGATTAAAACAAAATTATTATACCTTCGATAAAACATGATGGAATGGATCCAATGAAAACAATAACAAAATTATGATTCCATAACTCAATGGGTTTTTAACGAGCAGATTGAAGCAGATCTATAGAATTTTTTTTATTTATCCCAGCCATTAGCAGTGTTCTTATATTCTGATGAACATAAAACTGTTTAGAATGGGCTAAGTGAAGCCCATCTTTATTTGCCAGCCCATCGTCAGGGGAGAAGGGGGTATTGGTATTTCCCGATCTGATTTGTTTCAGTGAGAGAGAGGACCTTCAGACCTAAATCCGTCGCACCAATGTTTGCAACCAATCTGTCTGCCGCACCGGATTTCTGGCACCAATCTGTCCGCCGCACCGATGTCTACCGGCAGTCCGTCCGCTGCCACGATGGCCGCCGTCACTCCGTCTATAGCAAAGCAGTAGTTAGGTAAGTATTGGAAGGGTTCATGAAGGGGGAAAATGAGTCGCAGTTTTCAGCTCACGGATGGTCGATTGATGGTATAGCTGTGGAGCACAAGATTTGAATTTTTTGTTTCGTTTGGTGGGTATTCACCTGGGTTTCATAGAAGTGGTATGCAGACGGTTATCACCACTGTTATCGACAAATTGAAAGGCCCTCAAGGAAGTGGTTGGAGACAATTATCACCGAACTCTTTCTGCAGGCTACAACCACCTTTTTTGTATGTTTCGGTGGTTACAAACGTGGGTGGGATGGTTTCACGGCTGGAGGAGGCTATAAAAGGACAAGTTCTTCCAGCAAAAAGAACATTTCCCTTACACCCATTCTCTTCCCCTTTTACCCATAAGAAATTGAGAGAACAAGATGGCACCGCAGCCGCTAAAGGATCTCTCCACCAATTCCCAGAAATGGATCATTCAAACTCGGGTCTCTTGGAAGTGGATAGCAACAAACTGCAACACTAGAAAGCTTCTGCATTTGGACTTGGTCCTCATCAATTCAGAGGTACATTTTCTTCAAACCTGTTTCATAGCTAACTCTGCTATAACGAGCCATCCCTTATGTTTATTTATTTATGTTCTAGGGGTCAGATATTTGGGCTATGATTCCTCCATTTCTGATTCCAAAGTTTGAATCGACTCTGAAAGAGCAAGAAGTCTATGAGATTAGACATTTCAAGGTTACTCTTGCGAAGAACGCATTCAGGCCAGTGCCCAATCGTTTGATGTTAGAGTTTGATTCAGCAACTTTGGTCCAACATGTGAAAAGTTTTCCAAGCATACCGTCCTACAAGTTTTACTTTCTCGAGCACTCTGACATGATGCAGAGGCTGTATGACAAGAAGAATTTATCGGGTAAGTGGTACTTTTGTTGGTGGTCATGTACAAACTGTCCTCTTTCAAATTTTAACTTTATCATGTTTTCCTATACTACATATGTGGTTGGCCAATTGGTTCAACATTCTGCAGTCACCTCCAAAATCTCAGCAACAAAATGTTGGAAAGATATCACACTCAAATTGATTGAGTACGTAACTGTAATTCATCTTTTTCGCTTCATTGCTTTTGTTTGTGCATCCTTGAGAATAGTTTTAATTTTCTCAATGTTTATTTATCGACAGAGGTGAGATGCTAAGGGTGACTTTATGGGGAAGTATTGGAAACCAACTAGATGACATTGTCTCCCACAGTGAAGGTCGACCAGTGATTCTCACTATTACCTCTGTTTTTGTTGACGAATATAAAGGTGATATTCAATCAAACCTTTTCATTTCAGTGCCTTCACAAATCTGTTACAGTAAACTAATACCACCATTTCTCTTATAATAGGGGAGCTTTGTCTATCGTCCACAGGGGCTACATTTTTTAAGGCAAATCTGGATATACCAGAAGTGCAGAAATTTGATTTGGAGTTTGTGCATTTACCTGCTTATTTTAGTAGTTAGGATATGAATTTGATAGCATTTTTTTCTGCATTCTAGGGATGGCAGGTTGAATGCACCTATCCTGCTTGTTGAGGAACCAGCCCCTGAGGTTCAAAAAATTTCCATAGCTCAGCTTAACGAATTCAAAACTATGGAAGAGAAGATTGCAAGTTTTTCTTTACAAGTCATAAAAATCATTGAAATTTCTAATATAGCTATTATTGAGTTAAACTTTCTGTAAATTTCAGGATCAAGTGTTTCCTGTTGAAGGTCAAGTCATTCAAGTACGATCCAATTGGTTTTACATGGGCTGTGTTGGCTGCCCTCGCAAAGTGGAAGAGGACTTGGATGAGTATTTTTGTGGACACTCCAATACCACCTCTAAAAGTGCAGCTCTGCCAAGTAATTTTTTTAGCTACTGTCACAATGTTGCAATGTGGTTGCTTTTGACCTTCAACAATATTGTAGGATCATGTTTGATATAAGGTGGTTCCGATTATGAAGAATGAGTTTAGTAGTTTGCTTTTCATTTATGGGCTCTTAGTAAGCAACTTGCTCTTCATTTAGATTGTAATATATGTGATTTAATCAAAACAGAAATAGTTTTAGCTTGCCATGGGTTGCTTATAATTGGAGTTTCCAGTTTTTTTTTAACACAATCAAATTATTATGTGGTTTACTGAAATGAAAGAAGTTACAGCTTGCTGTCATTTGCGTTTAATAGGCATTTGTGTGTTTATTCAAAAAACAATAACACTCACCTTCGGACAACTACTACAATTCATAGAACAAACTAATAGCAAAGGAACAACATAAGTTTGTTTGTCTTAGTTATGAAAATTTGATAGGAAGCATGAACTTCAAACATAGCTTCAGATTTAGACTTTACTCACACATGAATTGAAATTAATTTTTGATATAGGCATAGAGTGAAGCTTCAGTTGCAGGATGATTCTGGTGAAGCTGATTTTGCAATTTTGGAGCGTGAAGGACTGCGCTTCTTTGGCGTTATGGCTGATGTTTTATTCCAAGGAAATCAGAGGAAGAAGGAACCAATTCCCCGGCAGATTGAGCAAGTTGTTAGCATGAAATTGAAAGTGTATGTTAAACTAACCCAATTCAACTTCATCAACCCTCAAGCCGAATATACTGTGGCTTGCATAGAACATGATCCTCTTGACGTAATGACGGCAGGTCAGTGTCACTTTCATTTAGAGATAAGATTCATTCATTCATTTCTCTTATTACTCTAATAACTTTTGCACCAACTCAATGAGAAGTCACCTGCATCCCAAACTTCATTTCATGCCAACAGCCAAGAAATTAGCCCTGATTTGGTTGATGCAAACTTGGAGGATAGCACTGCAAGTCCTGAAGCTACCGAAGAGAATAACTTCAAGAGGCAAAAGAAGGCCCACGTGGTTGATTCTGATGAGGAAGAGAAGTAGTGTTGGATTCTAGAAATTTCAATTATTACTAAGTTCTTGGCTGTGAAACTTATGTCTAGCATTTTATTGCTCATATATGAGTTCTTTATGGATGCTTTATTTTTATGAAATTTGGAACTTTAGATTGTACATAATTTCATCTGTCAGTTTCCAAATACAATATGAATTTGAATGAGAAATAATATTATCTTCAGGTTTATTACATTAGCAGTTCATTATCCATGTATTTGGCAAAGCCACCTAGGCTTTCTATTTTTCTTAGCAGCAAGTGCTCTAAGCTACAACTTTTGGACAACATCATGTTGCACTTCCGGAGATTCTGCTGCTAGAACCTATGGGAACTGAGTTGCTTCCTTCCTAGGTAGTTTGTTCATTTCTTGGTTCTATATGTGAATGTTATTTCACCAAGATCGAATTCCACCGGCCAACGGGCCGGACCTGATGCTAGTAAATAAATAAATGAAAAGAAACTATCCAGAAGCAACGTTACACATGTTGCAATTTCAAGGCCAAGGATTTGTGTTTTGGCTTTTAACACCTTTGTTTTGTTATTGGCAGCTTTGTGGGTAGGTTTAACCTAATTATTTTGGGTTGTTTAAGTTGGGGTATTTGTTGACACCCAAAATTAATTTGGTTTAAATTAAATGTCGCATTAATGAGTCTTGATATTTAATTCGATGCCGATTTATAAAAAACGACACTATTTAGAATCAAGCGATGTTGTGAAGAGGTAAAATGGCACCGCGAAAATCAAGGCTCACCAGCATCGCGAGACTAGAAAACGATGTTGTTTAGCCAAAAACGATATCGCGTGAAGTATCAACTATGTTGTGGTATTGGTAAGAGATGTCGTTTAGTTTAAAAAAAACAATATTGGAGTGGTTACGAGCTTGATCCAAGGGCCACCAAGTCCAACGTGAATTCAAAGTCGCCCATAATACCAAGAGCGACATTATTTAATTGAAAACAATGTCGTAATGGCCAAGTTTTTAGATTTGCCGGTACAATTAACTAAAATTTTTAATGATTATTTTGAACGATGTCGTTTAGTTGAAAACGACAACGCTAGTAAGTCCACCAAATCCGTGGTACTTGAAATGACATTGTTTAGTAGAAAACAATGTCGTGAGCGGCTTTGCAGTGTGGGGGGTGGAGTTGGAAAATGAGTGCTCTCTATTCCTTACCAAAGAATGAGAGGATTTTGCAAGGGGCCGATAACAACATTGTTGGTGGCGTGACCAACATTGTCGTGAGGTAATAAGAAACCGCGTTGCTTGGTAAAATAAAACAACACCGCGAGAAGTCAAGACCCAACGGCAGCGGTGTAATAAGAAACGACAGTGTTTAGTAAAAACAATGTCGTGAGAAATTACACATAAATGATGTCACGGTATTAGAAAAAGGTGTTGTTTCATGGAGTACAACACCGTGGTACTTGAAACTACATTGCTTAGTTAAAAACAACGTCGAGGAGGCAAAAATCAACGTTATTTAGTCCAAACAACAGTGTGAGTTTGGTGAAATTGATGACTGGGTTGGAGGATCGAGTAATTTGATGTCATCGTGATGTCATGCAGGTGGCAAGGTTAGAATCCAGTTCAACGTCGTGAAGTTGCAAGTCTGACCGCGAGGTCGAACAGTGTCGCAGAATGAAGAATGACACTGTTTGATGGACAACAAGGTCGCAAGGCTAAGGATGTTTCAGATCAAACCGAGACGAAGCAATGGAGTCTTGGTACGTGGATGTAAATTCGAGAAGGCCATGAAACGACATTGATTAGTGATAAGCAATGTCGTAGTAATATTTAACGGCGTCGCGAAGCTCGATGTCGTAAACCCACCAAAACGAGGTTGCTTAATTAAAAACGATGTCGTGGGAGGAATAATCTACGTGACTTCGTTCGTGAACCCCGACTTTGTCCAAACGGCTGTGTTTTGGTTTTAAAACCAATGCAAGCAGTGTTGTTTTCTTAAGCAATGACCTTTCAACACTGTGGGAGTAATGTTGTTTAGCTAAAAAAACGATGTAGCGACAATAGTTCAGGAGTGGCGTGTGTTTAGCAAAGCTGCGAAATCCCGACATCATCATGGCAAAGATGCCACCTCAATGACGAAAGAAAGTTCGCATGCTCGCGTATAAAAGTGAAAAAGTATCCTTGGCTACGCCGTCATTTTACGAACAAAGGTGATCGAGTTTGGCTTTGGGAGCCCAAGCCGCGGAGGATTGATCCATTGTTGTTCTAGTCACAACAAGCAATGTCGTTTTACTAAATCTTTTCACGCCAAGCAGTTTTCATACGCACGTGGGAATTAGGCGACACTAAGTGGAAGTCACCCGGATGGAGGAATGGTGAACATGGGAGACAAAGACGCGAAGATGGTTACTGAGACTACAGAACGAAGATGAGGTATAAACTACAGAAAGAGAGAGAAGCTCGAGACGGGCAAAAATCAAATCACAAATTGCATTGTCGCAAGTTATCCTTTTTCTCTCTAGTTCGTAGAATTTCTCTGTCAAAGATCTCCTTTGCAGAGTTGAAGTTGGTAGACGTAGTCGTAGTTACGGACCTCTCCGGAGGAATCTCCATAGGAATAGAGGTAACGTAATTTAGAAATCCTCCTTGTTTCCTCGTTGTTCGTCGAACACCCTCGTTCGACCATTGTTTGGAGAGGTGTGAACCGAGTAACGATCGTTCTTGGTTAGAAGTCAGAGGTGAATCGATCAAATCAACATCACCCGACGCTCGATGGTGGATATTTGACTGTCGTTCTTTCATTTGTGTTCTTGTTTTCCTTGAGAACATGATCGTATTAAACAGGCGTGCTTCCACAGCGAAATAGCATCTTTATGATTCGTCTTCTTTTATAGGTTCTAACTGAGATACTAATTATATTTTACTATACTCACTTTATATTAGGATTATATTTTAGTATTACTCAAATTGCAATAAAAAACAATGAATTCAATAACAAATTGCTTTCGCCATTTTGTTAATTGTGGAAATTAAAGTACCAAAATGTAATTAGCCTGGCAGTTCGGTTGGAGCTTGAGAAGCTAACCTATATATTGCTCATGTAAACTGTTGAAGAGTATTAAGTAATACAAACCCTAAAACCTGTGAGTGAGATCCTCACCGTGGACTAGTGTCATATTGACGAAACCACATTAAAAAAATCTTTGGCGTTCTTTAACTTTCTGCTAGATTGACATGATATCAGAGCATGCGATCTAAGTTCCTGTGTTGTTCTTCGCAGGATTGATATTTGGCGCCTGATAGACCGTTAATTGCACATGTTTTTACCCCTATTCTTGAGCCGTTTGAGATGTTGTTTCTCGTGTTTTAGACCAATTTCACGCTAGGTTGTGCTTGTTTGTGATATTTCATGTCCTAGTACGTGAATGAAGGTTTGGGAACGAGTTCGGGGTCGATTGGACGAAGTTTGGACGTTTGGCGAGAAGCTGAGAAGTCACACGGGCATGCCTAAAAGCCACACGGCCATGTAGGGGACCCCTTGTGGCCGTGTGGACATTCCAGGGAACTCACACGGGCACCCTGGAAGTTCACACGGCCGTGTGGGATGGCTGATGTCACTTAATCGAAACTCAGTGTTTTGCAAACTCACACGGGCAGCCTGTGAAAGCCACAGGGTCGTGTGGCCTGCCCGTGTGGTCGGGAATTTCTGGGTTTTTACCCCAATTCGAGCCAAAGGAGGGGGGATCGACTTTTCAGAGCAAAAACAGAGTCCTAGAGAGAGAAAGTGCGAAGAACACACCCTAGAAGCGATCTTGGAGCTGGGTTTCATCAAATCGAGCTTGGAGATCATCATAGGAGTGAAAATCATCATCCCAGAGCAGATTCTTTCCATTGTTATGAGTATGACTGCTTTTGTATTCTGTTTTCCCCTCTCTCTCTATGGAGTAGACCCTCTCTCACTTGGGTATGAAGAACCCTAGTTCCATGTGTTAGGGATCATGGTTGTAATGACTTGGGATGATTATACTGTTTGGTTTTAATCGAATGATGCATGTTTTAGTGAATTAATTGAAGTCTGATTAGCTTTTCTTGATTTCTGCTGCAACCTGAGATAGATAGAATCTGATTAGGTTGTTAGAGCTTCATCATTTGTTAGTAGTGGATTAGTTATACGAGAGTTAGCCAGTCTATTGCTTTGTACTGGAATCCAATTCCGGTAGTGGAGTTCTGTGCTTATTGCTTCAGCTTTCTATCCCGGTGAAGACTAGTCGTCTGCCGGGTAGTTAGACTGAGAGGGCTTGGTCAACTTAAGAGATTCCAAGCTACTGTCGGATCTTCCGCAGTTTAATCAACAGTAAATCAACCCAGGGTAATTACAACTGAGACCTAACTAAAGAGGTAGGGGGACTCATTCCCGAGTGACTCTTCCTTTGTTTCAGAAAACCGAACCAATTCCTGTTTTCTTACTGCTTTTAGTTAAAACAACAATCAATAGACTTAGTTGGCTAGATAATAGATAATCACGGAGTAGGCACTAGATCTAGACCCCGGGTTGATAATTAGAACTTGCCACTATTATGCATTTCCGGACTGCGATTACACTTGGTCGCAGTTTGGTGTTGTGTCGTAGCGTGTCATGTTTTTGGCGCCGTTGGAAACGTGAAAGTCTTTTACTTTAGCTTTTTTCTTTTCTTTTCCACCCTTGCTTTTCACTTGGGTGTTATGTTTTGTTGGTGCAGATCTGAAACATGGATTCTCATGGCTTCTCCAACCATAGGGGGTATCAACCACCATCCGGGTGGTATTACCCCGAGACCTCCTTGAGCAATCAAGGAAGAGAAGACTATGGATTCGGATGTCAGTACCAACCCCCCCTAATACGAAGAACAACCAAACCCTTGGGAACCTCAAGAACAATATCCTTTTCAAGAAGATTTTCTGCCACAACCAGAGGGGCCATTTGAGTTGGAGTTAGCCATGGAGGCCTTCACGGGCCACTCTGCAGAGCCATGCTACACTTCACTGGAAGATCCGAACAAACAATTAAGGCTTCTCGTGGAGCAGTTTGCTCGAGACATAAGAGATCATGCTCCAAGATGGATCTTCAAATCAAAGCCCTTGCGCCTTCCGATCCCTCATTTCTCCATGAAATGGAGGAGACTGTTCAGTGCTCAGCGAAGCAAATAGAGTGGGTGGAGCAAGTTTGCTCACATCCTGCTCAAGATCACCTTTTTGCTACCACGATAGAAGAGGTGGAGGATGACAAAGGCTACTGGGACGTTGAGGAGCATACAGAAGTTATCACAGAGAACTCCCATGATAATCATGATCAGGAAAGTCCTCTAGTTGAAGATCACACCTTTCCTCATTTCTGCTCTAACATGTTGGGCCCGAGCGAGGAGATGCAAGATGATCTCATTGAAGAAATTACATGGTGACTTGCTCTCCAATATTTTATAGAAGAAGAAGAGCAAGAAAGGGTGAGGGAAGAAGTTGTGGAGGATGATGAAGAAAGCAAAGAAGAGGAAGTTCTTGATCTTTTCCAAGGGGAGAGACCACATTCTGATGAAGGAAGGGGGGTTGAGGAAGCAATTGGCGTCCACGCTGAGGATGAAGTTGAGGTGGAAGAGGCTTGCACCGGCCCTATGTTACATTTGATATCTCCACCAAACTTCGAGGAGCTGCTTGGCAATGACCCATTTGCAGTGTCTCTTTGCCGGACCAAGACCACATCAACATCAATCCCTCTTGGTGGATGCGATGGTGGTCTATCAAATATATCTTATCTGGTTTGGGTCAGTGAGACAAGAGCAGACGGGAAGGAGAGGTCTCGTGAGTGGAGACTTCATCATCCTCAAGGCCACGAGCCATCTTCATCACCTATCACATCACCTGCTTGTGACTTGAGACTCCACATCATCGACGAGAACCTCAACTTCAAGGAGGTTTTGGGGTGGACCGAAACTTAGGAGCCACCATCCGGCTAAGACGTAAAAGAAGCGCTTGTGGGGAGGCAACCCCACCAAGTTTTGTTTTTCCTTCGTTTGTTTTCGGTTTGTCCACTTGGAACTATGGTTTCTATCACCCAGTGTGTTTTGATGACTCTAGACCTGCTAACTGGTCCCATTTCACGTCCCCCGACAGTATTCCAAGTAACATCGTTCCCCCTTATACTTCCCTTGCTCCATTGAGGGCAATGTCGTGCTTAAGTGTGTGTGTGTGTGGGGGGGGGGGTGTTTATCTATTTTTGACTGCTAGATGAGTTTGTGTTCTTGGAGCTTAGTCCACTGTCCAATTTGATGAATTAAGGGCTCCAATTACTGTTCCCTGCAAAATCCTGCTCAGTATGCTTTGAATTGACAGTCTTTATGGTGATATGCAACCTAGGGAGGTAGTTGTAGCACTTTGGAGGATGTTGAAGTATAAGATTTGTCCTATCTGTCTCTCTGTTGTGTCAGTTGATGTTGTGAACTAGTGGATTTAGGACCGTTGATTCATGTGGTATTGATGACTCCTCTTATGTTGTGGACTCGTGTATCGAAAAAGGGTGCTCAAGTGTGAAATGAAAAAGCAGTTGGTCCTCCATGTCAAAAATTTGAAATTCTAAGACATGGGGTAAGCCCAACGTGTGTGGCACCATTCATTGCACAAAATCGGGTTTTGGAAGAGATTTTAGTGATCCTTGGTGGGGTAGGCCTACAAGGTGAAGCTAAGTTGTCTATAGTACAAGTAAAATCTCCACCCGTTGAACGGTTTGCCTACTCGAGGATGTGTTTTTAAGGGCACGGATAGAGCTTCCGACCCCCCCCCCCCCTTAATTTCATTGACCCTCCACACGAGTTGAGGAAAAGGAATTAAAAGAAGTACTCTGGCGAGCGCCAGATGTACAGAAATTGCGTTGGAACTCCCGCCAAGTGAATGAAAAGAAAAAAAAAAGAGTAGAATGAAAGTGAAAAAGGGGTTCCAACGGTGAAATGAAGTGAAAGAGCACCCCGGTACAACGAGTCCTTGGTTGTAAATGGTGAGAGTCTCCTTATCCATGAATTGACTGTCTTAGTTCCACTACTTCTCATGATCCTGGCTTGAGTCTAGTACTCGCATTGAGAGTGATAGGAGGCGTCTTAGAAGACCAATTAGCCTCGTAAGTTGCTAAATGATCTTGAAAATCCTCTGCCGACGATCGGGGTTGCATGTTGCTATAGAGGTCTGGAGAGTTGCATTGGTTTGAGTAAGGTTTGCTTGGGGACAAGCAAACGGTTAAGTGTGGGGGAGTTTGGTAGACCGTTAATTGCACATGTTTTTACCCCTATTCTTGAGTCGTTTGAGATGTTGATTCTTGTGTTTTAGACCGATTTCACGCTAGGTTGTGCTTGTTTGTGATATTTCATTTCCTAGTACGTGAATGAAGGTTTGTGAACGAGTTCGGGGTCGATTGGACGAAGTTTGGACGTTTGGCGAGAAGCTGAGAAGTCACACGTGCATGCCTAAAAGCCACATGACCGTGTAGGGGACCCTTTGTGGCCGTGTGGACATTCCACAGAACTCACACGGGCACCCTGGAAGTCCACACGGCCGTGTGGGTCGTGGCCGTTTGGGATGGCTGATGTCACTTAATCGAAACTCTGCGTTTTGCAAACTCACACGGGCAGCCTGGGAAAGCCACACGGCCGTGTGGCCTGCCCGTCTGGTCGGGAATTTCTGGGTTTTTACCCCGATTCGAGCCAAAAGAGGGGGGATCGACTTTTCAGAGCGAAAACAGAGCCCTAGAGAGAGAAAGTGCGAAGAACACACCCTAGAAGCGATCTTGGAGCTGGGTTTCATCAAATCGAGCTTGGAGATCATCATAGGAGTGAAAATCATCATCCCATAGCAGATTCTTCCCATTGTTATGAGTATGGCTGCTTTGTATTATGTTTTCCCCTCTCTCTCTCTATGGAGTAGACCCTTCTCTCACTTGGGTATGAAGAACCCTAGTTCCATGTGTTAGGGATGATGATTGTAATGACTTGGCATGATTATACTGTTTGGTTTTAATCGAATAATGCATGTTTCATTGAATTAATTGAAGTCCGATCAGCTTTTCTTGATTTCTGCTGCAACCTGAGATAGATAGAATTTGATTAGGTTGTTAGAGCTTCATCATTTGTTAGTAGTGGATTGGTTATACGAGAGTTAGCCAGTCTATTGCTTTGTACTGGAATCCAATTCCATTAGTGGAGTTCTGTGCTTATTGCTTCACCTTTCTATCTCGGTGAAGACTAGTCGTCTGCCGGGTAGTTAGACTGAGAGGGCTTGGTCAACTTAAGAGATTCCAAGCTACTGACGGATCTTTCGCAGTTTAATCAACAGTAAATCAACCCAGGGTAATTACATCTGAGACCTAACTAAGTAGCTAGGGGGACTCATTCCCGATTGAGTCTTCCTTTGCTTCAGAAAACCGAACCAATTCCTGTTTTATAACTACTTTTAGTTAAAACAACAATCAATGCACTTAGTTGGCTAGATAATAGATAATCACGGAGTAGGCAATAGATCTAGACCCCGGGTTGATAATTAGAACTTGCCACTATTCTGCATTTCCGGACTGCGATTACACTTGGTCGCAGTTTGGTGTTGTGTCGTAGCGTGTCAGCGCCGCGTCTTGAACTTTTTCGAAAGCTCGTATTTCTCTTCTCTATGTTTGGTGGCGCATCTTTTGGCTTGACGTGTATATCGTAGCTTGCCGTCTTTTGTATGATGTTTCTGTTCCCCTAGCTTTGGTCTTCTTTTAGTGTTGCTTCTCCGGTGTTTGTTGTTGTGTGCGCATGGATTCAGGAAAGATGGAGGTCGTTACGGCTAAATTGGATGGCAAGAAATTCCCTTTCTGGGAGTTTCAGTTTCGTAGCTTCGCTGTCGGGAAGCGCTTGCTTCCCATTCTGATCGGCACATCTCGTAAACCCGGTGCGAGTGCTTCTGACAAAGACAAGGCGGATTGGGAGGCATGCGACGCCCAACTTATTTCTCCCAACCAAGGTTGTCAACCCGCGGGTTGACCCACTTTGACCCTGACCCGGTGGGAAAACCGGGTCGCACCCACCCGTCGGGTCGACCTCTACAAGGTACCGGGTTGGAGGTCAAATTGTGTCATTTTTTTCTTTGGTTTGCGGAATGCGCCGGCTCAAGATAGGGTGCATAACCCATAGTTAAATGTCATTTTTAAGGATGGATCTTCATTTAGAAAATCCAGATCTAAGGATGGAGAATTAAATGTCATTTTTATTTTCACTAGCTTTTTTAATCGGCTCATATCTTTTCGTTTTAACTCGGATTTTAATTTCTTTTGCACAGATGGAACGAGTTTGTTGTGCTCTACAAAATGAGATCAATTTTCAATATTTTTTGAGAAAAAATTTCTTGCCTCTCGGTACTAACTGAATACCATATGGTATCTTCTTCGTTTTTTATTCGTTTTTGAAAACATTTGCACAGAAGGAACGAGTTCATCAAGATCTATTGGATCTACAAATTTCTAGGTGAACAAATTACAGGACCAAAAAGTACCACACAATGCCGCCCTGGTACGGGGTGGTATCTTGTGGTACACAATGTTAAAAGTCGTAAATGACCGTTAATATACATCTACTATCATGTATTCAATCATCCTACAGCTTGGTTTGTTCATACCACCATGGTACGCTTTTCAAACCATATGTATGATCTTATTTCAATACTAGTCAATACCATATGGTATAGACTAGTAAAAAATGGCTCAATTTTTTTATTCGAAAAATATATCAAAGTGGATATCATTTTGAAGAGCACAATTAATATGATCTAACTGTGCAAAAAAAATTAAATTTCTACTTAAAACGAGTGAGAAATTGTCAGTTAAAGATTAAGGATGGGAAAATTAAAGGCTTTCCAGGATAGAGAGGGATGGTGATATCATGTTGATGTGGACGGATTACTCATGGTTACTCAACATAAGGTTACTGACCTGATCGGTTCACGAATGCGCCTATTTTTTTATTTTTCTCTTCGCCTAACTCAATCTTTGGAATTCTAAGTTGAACATTTGAATATTGATGTTATATACGTGTGTGTTAATTTTCACTATATCTTGGATCTAAGTACTACATGTTATATTGGTGGAATATTATATGTTATAACTCATATGTTAGATGAGATTTTATGTAATTTACCAGTATAAGTATAATATAATTACTCTTTTCATATTTTCGGGCTAAATCGGGCCAAAACGGGTGACCCACTAGCTCGACCGGGTCCGGGCCAGCCTGCGGGTTGACAACCTTGCTCCCAACTTATTTCTCTCCTGCTGGGTTCTGTGGACATCGGTACCGGCCTCAGTCTTCGGCGATTCTCGTTGGCTAGTGAGATGTGGGCTCACATCTGTGCTCTTCATTCTCAAAACAATGTTTCTCGCCAGTTCGAGCTTGAGAGTGAACTTGCCTCGTTTACGCAGTGTCACGAATTGGTAGGAAAGAATCGGATTAAAGGCGTGTTTAGATCACTCTCCTTAGAGTGTTATTTGCGCCCACTACAAATTGCTGGTAGGAAAGTGGAAAACGGGAAGAAGAAGTAATCTCTCGGTTTTTATAAGAGTTATGGCAGTCATCTATTTATAGTTGTGAAAACTGGAAGTTATCTTCCGAAGAGACACATCCTTTCACACACAAAAAGGTAGTTACCTTTCCCGAAAGGACACATCCTTTTATAGAAAAGGGAGTTACCTTTCTGGAAGGACACTTCTTTTCACAATATTCAAACGTTAATTAATTAATGAATATTATATTAATTAATTAATTAAACTGCCAAAAGACTCCATTTTATACTTTACTTCTCCCATCAATGTGGTATTGCAACTCAATTGACTAACTCTAACACCCAGGGTGATCTCGATATTCGCTCTTTCTACCAGGGTCTCGTTACACACTGGACAGAGTAGGACATGTTGGTCGCCTCTCTCTCGGCACAACCTGCCACGGCAGATTCTCTTCGGGAACGTGATTGGTCACGTCTTATGCATTTTTTGATGAAGCTTCATCCCGAATTTGAAGCTATCCGACCATCCATTCTTCATCGCAATGTGTTTACTATTGATGACGCTCTTGACGAGTTATTCCGCGAGGAGACAAGACTTCGCAGTCTCGCCAAGCTCGAGGGTTCTGCGGAGTCTGCTTTTGTTGTTTCTCGTTCAGGGGGTGCCCGTCCTCAATTCCAGCGTGGCAACACTAGTCACTTGACTTGCCACTACTGCCGTGAACAAGGTCATATTCAGCCTCACTGTAAGCAAAAGAACTTTTGTATTTACTGCAAACGGTCAGGCCACATTGTTCTTGAATGTAAAGTTGCTGCCCGTCGTAACAAAGTGGCTTCTTCTGGTGCTCGTGGTTCCCACCAGCAGGGTTCTCCAGCTGCTGCCTATGCAGTGGTTCCTGCTACTCCTATTCCTCCTCCAACCGTGGTTGCCCCGGTCTCTCCTGGCTTAACCTCTGCCGATGTTCGTCGATTGGTTACTGAAGCTTTGCAGGATATTCTTCCTAGTGCTCTCAATTCTGCTTTTGCTACTAGTGGTGGCTTAGGTACTCGTTCTCGTTGGCTTCTTGATTCTGCATCTTTTAACCATATGTCTAATGATCGCTCTCATTTTTCGTCATTACATACTGTTTTGTCCTCCACTTTACAAGTTGCCAACGGGGAAAACTTGCTACCCATGGTATTGGTACCGCTACTACTGGTGGGGTCACCCTACCTGACACCTAATATGTTATGAATCTGGTTTCTCAGTTGGTCTCCGTGGGTTAGTTGACAGAGGATGGGTGTGTGGTTAAATTCGATAATCGCGGTTGTATTGTGCAGGATCAGATCACAGGAAAGGTAATGGGCAAGGGTAAAAAGGGAGGTAGAGTTTTTACCCTCGAGGAGTTCTCCCACGACCAGCACCTGATCTCGCTTCGATCCTCGGTGGCTGTTGCCACGAAGAATGGATTCAAGTCTGGTGGTCTGGTGGCTTCGGCTGCGGGTGAAGACTTAGAAGATGCTTGATTAGTTTCTGATGATTTTATGCTTAATAAGGAACTCATGCCTGATATGTCGGCTACTTCTCCTGATTTGTTGGCATGTTCAGTCCGACCTTTGGATTCTGTGGATTTCAGTGTTCGTACTTCTGTTTGGGATTTGTGGCATAAGCGTTTGGGACATCCCCATAACGCAAGACTACTTAATATGTCTCGTCTCAATCTCTTGTCTGATTCTTTGGGGATTTTTCAAATAATAGCACGTTTAAAAAAATTTACAAAACTAGCACCTAGCCAAAAAAAATTACACTAATAGCACCATTTTTAATAGACCACAGCTCCAAGGTGCGTTTTAGTCCACGTCAGACTGGAAGCCGCACCTTCGAGGTGCGGTCTGTGTTTGGTGGGCAGCGGCCTTGTGGATCGCAGAATGAAGATGCGATCTAGTGGCGGACCGCTTGCTAGGTTAGCGATCCTTGCCACAAATCGAAGAACGCAGCGCCAAAGTGCGGTCGAGCTTCAGGGAACGCAAACCGCCTCGGCAAGGTGCGGTTTTGACTGGGGAAAAATTACCAGACCGCCCCTGGAGGGTGCGTTCTGATGGGCATAAATACATGGTTTTGGGCTCCGTCTTGATGGGTTTGTTTGGCCGCGGCGTCGTGGTTGCGGTGGCGGTGGTTTGTTCCTCCGTCTTAATTGGTTTGTTTTAAGCCGCCATCGTATAGGGATTAGTGATTTTCTTCTCCGGCGGCAGCATAATATTTTTACAGGTTAGGAGAGAATTGCAGAAAGCGAAAGAGGACAAGGACAAGGAGTTGCGGTGGTTACGGGTTTCGTCATATATTAATTCCTTCTTTTCCTGATCGCGCGAGATACGCCTTTCTATATTTATTTATTTTGAAGTTCTCTAACTATATCATAATTTCCAGAAATTTTTGTTTCTTTAATTGAGTGTTGTTTTAGTTATGTTTTATTTTTATGTACTTGCAACCCTTCTATTTTAGTTTCTTTAATTGAGTGTTGTTTTAGTTTTTATTTTAGTTATAAGTTCTTGGCTTTCTCTACTTTTATCGTGTTAACTTAAGGCTTGAGTGTTCTCATGAGGGTTATTTGAAAACACGAAAGTTCCAAGCATCATAGCTCTAACTCTGACAATAATTGAAAACATACATACCAAGTACCAACAAATGAAAACCGCAAACTATGTCGTATTAGCTGACTCCCCCACATCAGGCCTTGGATTTTGTGGACCAATCTGACCTGGACAACTCCGTTTATCATGCCCTGGAACTCTGCATACTGAACATCGCCTTGGGCCTCGTGGTGGTCTTCCACTTTGATCCATTTCGTTTTGAATTCTCTTTTTCCTCGGTCGGCCCGGTTCACGCCTCTGTCAGAACGGCGGGATTATCAACTTTCCTAAGTAGACCGGCCAGAAAGCTTCATCAGGCAATGCACGGAAACTACGTCCATAGCAATTTTTGAGTGAGTCGATATTGAAGAATGGACTGACGAAATGACGGGGGTCTTTGCTCCTATTTTTAATTACAGCCATTGCATGAGAACATGGTCACCCTCTCCCCTGATACTTTTGGCATGAGCACTCACCAAGTTTTGTCCTGAAATTTACCAAAACTTCATGGCGATGGCCCCCGCGTGGCCGCGTCTACCATCCTCACGGTGTTCGATCGTCACGCTAAACTCGCCAGTTGCCCGATTCATAACGGTTACACTGTGTCGACTACTATTCCGATTGTCATGCTCCAGTATTTCTGTGACTTTATTGGCATGGACCTTTCTCTGTGTCTCGTTCGTCCTTGCCCAGTGTAGTCGATTGACGAACCATCCATTCGTTTTCCAGAAAGTCATCTCCACAATGGCAGAGATTGGCATCGCCCGAACACCCTTGTAGGCAGAATTGATACTCTCTAATGAGTTCATTGTGGCCATACCCCATCTTGTACCTCCGTCTTTATGAAATGTCCACATGGATAGGTCGAGTCCATCCAGCCAGTGTGCCCCTTCAGGGCATAACTCGCGCATCTTCTGCAACTTCTCCTGGAATTTTTTCTCCTGGTATGCAACAACTGAGGTAATCACAATTAAGTAATACGTTAGTAATAATTCGGCAATTTATTACAATTCGAACAACAATCAGGTACTCTCGTTAAACTCTTAGGAGAGGTTTACATCTCCTTAGAAACGCAGCCTTTTTGACAGAAAATGAGGGGTCCGAGGATCTCTTAATACCCGATTTTCTCAGGAAATGGGAGGATCATGATAATCGCTTAAAACCCCATTTCCTTAGACGTGCTTCTCTTTATAAAGAGTCTAACAAGTGTACCATTTATTTGATATAAGATATTGTTCTTCTCCAAAATTAAACAACCAATAGAGAGCTTACCAATCCACCACAAATTATTAGCAAGCTTCTTTCGCTTGAAATGATGGTTCTAGTTGCTCTTGAAGTGTCGTATGCACCACCTTTGGGACCACTTCCAGGCTGGATCCAAACCTAAGATGGCAACTCTAATCCCGGCGTGCCGACCAGAGATTATTGTCAGGTTCGTCCTCCTAGTGACGTGGAGCTGAATTTTCCGGAAAAACCATCCATAGCTATCAGTATTCTCTCTCTCAACAATGGCGAAGGCTAACAAAAAGACTTGTTTGTTTGCATCCGCCCCACTGGACCATCCAATTGTCGTCTGGATTGTGATTGTAGTAGGGGACTGGTACACAGTCATGATCCACCTCATCATCATTATCTGAGTCTGACTCTGGTCCTGAATCATCAGCACCTTCAAGAGGGTCAGAGCTGTCTACACTAACATTGTTCTCTCCTTCTTCATCGGAGGGGTCACTGACTGGTGTTGGCAGGGCATCTTCCATCTGATCCAGCTCATGAAAGGCACCTTCATCAGCTCCATAATGGTAGTTGTGAAAACTACCACTGCCTGATTGGAAGTTGTACTGGGTTGGTTGGCATGGTCCGGTTGAACTTCTTCTTCATATGACGGGTAAGATTGATGATGACCTTCACCTTGCTCTTGATACTGAAAATAGGAATGAGGATCATGGTAACTTTGGTAGGGATGATCTCCATATAATTCACCTCCACCATGGATACCAGATGTTTGACCGTCTCCAGAATGATCTCCAACACCTACGACCGGCTCGGTGTAAACGAACATCTCGGCTTTGGAAAGTTTGTTGGACCTCAAGAATTCGAGCATGGCATCTACCTCATCCTGAGTGGTAATGAGATATTCCTCGTGCCACAACGACCCCCCTTCTCTGTTTGGATATCGGTACACCATACGATCAACTCTTTTCGCGCCATCCATGCAAGTAACGTTAGTACACATTTGATAGAGGTCTTCAAGCATCGGTCTGGTAGCGACCTTTATTTTCTGAAAATTGCCACCGATGTAGGTGACCTCCTTTCCGCTCTCTTCCGTGTAACCATTCCACCGTAACCCAAGCGTGAACTTTTGGAATGCCATCTGCAAAAAAAAAAAAGTAGTTCAACTAATATCATAAAAAACACAATTCACAATAAAAAGTAATACCAAAAAAAATTACGAGATAACGTTAACCGCAAAAACACTAGAGAAATATGGAGCTACAATAGAAAATTGAAAAGGGAGAAGGAGAGGTGTGAAGAGAAGAAGATTTCCCAGCTGCCTTTTATAGGCAAAATCATCAATGAAAACCGCACCTTAGAGGTGCGTTTTTCATCTGCCATGCAGCCCCACGTCTGTGGATCTGCATGGCTGCTTGTCTAGTGTCGGAAAATAATTGACACACAAACCGCACTTGGGGGGTGCGGTTTGTGTGGCAAAACCGCACCTTGGGGATGCGGTTTTGTTTTGGAGAAACAAACCGCATCTCCAAGGTGCGGTTTTGCTAGGTCTGCCCAAAACCGCACCTCGGCCAAGCGGTTTTTGTAGGTCAGACCTGAAACCGCTTGGACAAGATGCGGTTTGGACCCACGATAATAAACCGCACCTTAGAGATGTGGTTTATATGTAAAATGCACCCTCCAGGTGCGGTTTACATATAAAACGCACCTTGGAGGTGCGGTCCATAAAAAAGGGTGCTATTTTTGTAAATATTTCGGCTGGATGCTATTTTTGTAATTTTTTTTTAAAGGTGCTATTTCTGGAAAAATCCCGATTCTTTGAGATCAAGATTTGGGTCCCCTCCTCTGTGTGTTAATTGTATTGAGGCTAAAACCTCTCAGTCATCATTCTCCTCCAGTGATACTATCTATGAATCCCCTTTTGATTTAATTCATACAAATTTTTGGGGCTCGTCTCCAGTTATGTCTCGAATGGGGTACTGTTACTTCGCTCTATTCATCGATCATCGATCATGCACTCAATTTGGCAACACGATCAAGGTTATTCGTTCGGATCCTGGTGGGGAGTTTAGCTCACATCCGTTGCTCGAGTTCTATCGTTCCCATGGTATTATCTCGCAACAGTCCTATCCCGGATTTTCTCATCAAAATGGATTGGTTGAACCGAAGCATCGACATGTGCTCGAGCTGACTCGTGCTCTCTTACTTCAGTCACACTTTTCCCGGGGCTTCTGGGTTGAGGCAATCGCAGCTGTTGTGTATGTGATTAATCGACAAATCACATCAACACTCAATGATCAGTCTCCTTTCTTTTGTCTCTTCTCCAAACAACCCAACTATTCCTGGCTTCGCGTTTTTGGTTGTGTATGTTTTGTGTTATTGCCGAAGAAGGATTGTCATAAAATTGAGTCAAAGACAGCCAGGTGTGTTTTCTTAGGCAACAGCGATCGCCACAAAGGATACATGTGTTATGATCCTCAAGAACGCCGTATGCGTATTTCTTGTCATGTCGTCTTCCTCGAGCAAGTAATGTACTATTCTACTACTCCCGAATGAGCATACTCCTACACTGGATTTTCTCCTTCATTTTCCGAGTTTTGATGTTGACCCGATTGCTCATGTTTCGCAAGTTGAGCCTGTTGGTTCGGATCCTCCTTCTCCACCAGCAACGCCAGTCTCGTCCCAAGCTTCACTCTCACCTAGATCTTCCTCTCAGGGCTCTTCATGTGCGAGTTCTAGTTCTTCCTCTGCTCCCAATTTTCCCGACTCTTCTACCTCACCTTCTCTGGAACCTGTGTCCCCTCCACCTCTTCGCCGCTCCAATCGTAGCACCTTTCGTCAAGCTCCACTTTTAATGCAGGATTACGTGAGTTTCTCCGCCGAGCCTATTTTTTTTCCTAGCCACTACCGGTTTGCTATGGGACATCCAGAATGAGACGCTGCGATGGCTGCCGAAACCAAGGCCTTGGAGGCGAACCATACCTGGGACATAGTCTCTCGTATTTTGGGCATTCATGTACTGGGAATCGTTGGGTATATAATATTAAGATGTTTCTGGATGGCTCTATAGAGAGGCATAATGCTCGTCTTGTGGCACACGCTTTTCGACAAGAATTTGGCATAGATTATGACGAGAAGTTTGCTCCGGTGGTGCGGATGCAGACGGTACGGAGTATTTTCGCGGTCGCTGCTATGAAGAATTGGTCGATGGTTCAGTTGGATGTGAAAAATGCATTCCTTCATGGTGATCTGAAGAAAACTATTTATATGGAGTGTCCTCCTGGTTATGACAAAGGGGAGAAGGATGTGATCTGTAAGCTACGAAAGTCCTTATACAGTTTGAAGCAGGCATCGCGGGCTTGGTTTGACAAATTTCATGGTTTTATTCTGCAGACTGGCTTCACTCAGAGTACGAGTGATCCCTCCATGTTACTTTGCAATACTGTCCATGGTATTGTGGTTTTGCTTTTTTACGTCGATGACATGATAGTGACTGGCAGTGATAAGGACGGGATCAAGGAGCTCACACAGTCGTTGCACTCGGCTTTTAATCTGGAAGAGTTGGGTTATGTGTCATATTTCCTGGGATAGGAAGTTACTCGATCGGCCAAAGGGTTGTTTGTCAGCCAACGAAAGTATATCATTGACCTGCTTGACACTGCACAGTATAGTGATTGTCGTCCATGCTCAACTCCAATGGAACAGAACTTGAAACTGAGCAGAGATAGTGGTGAACTTTTATAAGATCATACTTTTTATAGAAGTATCGTTCGCAGTTTGATTTATCTCACTCACACGAGGCCAGATATTACTTATGTTGTTTAGAATGTTCGCCAATCATGGGAGCTGCTGGGACTGCTCATTTGGATTCGGTACATCGGTTGCAGTACTTAAGGGGCACGCATGATATGGGTATGTTATTCCCGCTAGCAATCACACAGCATTAGAAGGTTTTGCATATGCAGATTACGCAGGATGTCTCAACACAGGCGATCAACCTCAGGATGGTGTGTATGGCTCGGCCGATCCTTTATTTCTTGGAGATGCAGGAAACAGGATAAGGTGTCAAAGTCTTCGACAGAAGCAGAATATCGTTCTATGTCAGAGTTAAGCACGGAGATGGTTTGGCTGCAACGATTGCTAGATGAACTTGGTATTAGGTGTCCTATACCAATGAGGATCTATGGAGACAATACCAGTGCTATTCAGATAGCCCAATCCTGTGCTTCATGACCGGACTAAACATATAGAAGTCCATATTCATTACATTCGGCAACTGGTTGCAGAAGGCAAAGTTCAACTGAGTTACTTGTCTACAGAGGACCAGACTGCAGACTTGCTAACAAAAGTTGTGGCATCCAGTCGTCGTTGGTACTTGTCTTGCAAATTGATGTTGATTACTCGACATCAATTTGAAAGAGAATGTTAATTGTAGAAATTAAAGTACCAAAATGTAATTAGCCTAAGAGGCAGTTCGGCTGGAGCTTGAGAAGCTAACCTATATATTGCTCATATATACTGTTAAAGAGTATTAAGTAATACAAACCCTAAAATCTGTAAGGGAGATCCTCACCGTTAACTAGCGTCATAGTGATCAAACCACGTTAAAAATACCTTTGGCGTTCTTTAACTTTCTGCTAGATTGACACAGTTAAGTTAAGTTTTACGTTTGGTAATATATGTACAATAAATAATTTATGCGTCAAAAACAAAAGCAATATCTATAATAACGTTTCTATTCCATTTAAGATGTTAACAGTTTCGGCCAAAGCATAAGTTTGTCTTTCTCTGTCTCCTATTAAGTGCCTCTATAGTTGCAAGTAATCACTTCTCGATAGAAAATGAGAGTGGTGAAATCTGAGATCATGAATCTACTTTTGTTCTTAGTTTTAGCCACAACATTATTAGTAACCGGTACATGGAGCCTCCCGTTGAATAATCTCATTCACAAATCATCAAATTCGAGCAGCAAACCCTCGATAAAACGGCGTCAGTTTCCTCCAGACTTCAAGTTTGGAGCATCAATATCTTCCTACCAAGTACATTTTCATTTTCGTCTTTGATGAAATGGAATTAATTTATTAACTAAGTTCTTAATAATTTTTCTTTGGTCTGGGAGTTGGATTTGTTAGCATGAAGGCGCCACTTGGGTGGATGGTAGACGTCCAAGTATATGGGATGCTTTTAGTCATGCTCATCCAGGTAATTTAATGAAACAATTCATCGACGCTATTCTGAGTATAAAATAATCGATGCTAAACATTTTTGTCGCTAAATCAATAGCAAAGAATGATGAGGGAAAGATATTTAAAAAATCCTAATAATTGTCTCATAATTAATATGGTTCTCGCAACATGTTGGTTAAATGACAGACAGAATACGAGGTCGAACCAACGGCGATACGGCTACCGATTCTTACCACTTATACAAGGTACGTGACATTAGCGACGAACTATGTATTAGGCAACTACTCGACTAGAGGGAACTAATAACTAGAATTCATATTATACTAATTAGTTGAAATGATTTAATGGTTGTAGGATGACATAGCGCTTGCCAAACAACTGGGATGAGTTAGGGTGGCAACTAAAATTTTAGTAGCCACCATGGCTACATCACTATCTGCCGTTCATTTTTCTTGTTTTCCTCTTTTTTTAATCTCATGGTTAATTTTGTTTTAGGGTAATTTTGGAATTAAAAAAGAGTCCACACCTGATTATTCTATATATGCTACTCAAACCCTAATCTACCATCCCTCCATACCAACCCTAGACGACGGCATCACCCCTCCACCCACCGCCGCCCACCTCCACCCGCCCTCATCCCCTCCCCCCACCTCCGCCCACCTTCCCTCCCCCCACCTCCCCCCACCTCCGCCCGCCCTCCCCTCTCTTCCACTCTCTCCCCCCACCATCCGCCCGCCTCCTCCGATCCCTCCCTCACTCCCTCTCCAATTTTGGTTGTTCTTGTGCATTTCCGGCGGACAAACAAGCCAAGTCCGGCGTCGCCCCTCCTCCCCCCTGCACACCGTCTGGAGGCGCGTGATGGCGGTGCCGCAGTCGACGATGACGCCGCCGTTCCCGGCCTCATCGAGCTCGAAGACCGAGGCCGGAATCGAGAGCAGCTCCCCGCCGACGCTCATCCCGCTCAGGGCGACGTAGTAGAACGTATCGACCTTCCTGCTCTTCATCAGATTCGCCGTCACGGAGTCGGCGGGGAAGGCGGAATTGAAGTCTAGGGTTGAGGAAGAGGTGGAATCGCGGTTGACGAGGCAGTAGGAGAACGAGGAGGAATGGTATTTTTTTTATAATGGTAGTCATTTTTTTTTAAATGGTAGTCATTTTTTTCGTAGTGGTAGTGTTATTGTCGTATTGGTATAGTTTTTTTCGCATTGGTATTATTTTTGTCGCATTGGTATTGATTTTTTCGCATTGGTATTGATTTTGTTACATTGGTATTGATTTTGTCGCATTGGTAGTGATTAAATCTGCAATGGTATTGATGTTTTGTGAAATGGTAGTGTTTTTATTTCTTGAATGGTATTGATGTTTTGTGAAATGGTAGTGTTTTTATTTCTTGAATGGTAGTTTTCGTGTAATGGTATAAATTTATTTCTGCAATGGTTGTTTTCGTGTAATGGTAGTGTTTGTCTAATGGATTGGTACTGATTTCGTTTTTTTTTTTTTTTTTTTTGCAGAAAGATTGAGAAAAATATGGAAAGGAAATCTGGCGGGAGATTACGGAAGTGAGAGAAAGAGAGATTTTTAATTAATAGATTTTTGTAACTACCTTAAATGTAATTTATTAAAAAATTAATTAATATAATTTATTTTTCCATACCCAATTTACCCTTAGTAACCACGGTGATTACTACTTTGTAGTAATCACCGTAACCTGTCCCCCAAACAACTCGGTTTGGATACTTTCAGATTCTCACTCTCATGGTCCAGAATATTGCCATGTAAGTCGATCCTTATACAAATTTAATCTAAAATTTCGATATATTAAACCTAAGTTGATAGAGTAAAAAAAACAATTTGACCAGATAATAAACTAACTTACTATTGTTTTGATCACTTTGATCAGATGGGAAGCTCAGTGGGGGTATCAACCAAAAAGGAATAGACCATTATAACAACGTTATTGATGAGATATCTTAATTAATAGCTTGTTTTTTATGCAACTTATTACCTTAATCAATACAATTGAATTAGCTTAAATTTCACATTGATTTATGGACTATAGTAAAATAAACAAAAGTGGCTCGGCAATTTCTTTGCCCACAATCAACAGTAAGGTGGCAAAAAAAAATAGTAGGTTCGTTCGTCAAATCAATGCAAAATTCAAGAAAGTATATATGATATTGATATTCACAACATGGTGATTTCCTGAAATTTAACAATATTTTGTGCAGGATTGACGCCCTTTTTGTCACTCGTGCATTTGGATTACCCTCAAATTTTGGAAGACGAATACAGCGGATTTCTAAGCACTCGCATGGTGTAATTAACCTCAAACCCCCCGCCAACAAACCGCTACAAAAAGTCATAAACCCAATAAATTATCAAACCAACGTAAAAATGGGGAGCATATAATTTAATCTCTAATTTGGTTTTTGAAATTTCAGGGACGATTTTAGAGATTACGCGGTTGTTTACTTCAAGGCATTTGGCGACCGAATCAAATATTGGGTGACTATAAACGAGCCGAGGACGCTGATACTAGGCGGCTACGAGGTCGGCGATATGGCCCCAGGACACTGCACTAGCGTTTCCAACTGGACTTGCGACGCCGGAAATTCCTCGACGGAGCCATACATTGTGGCCCACAACCAGCTCCTTGCTCATGCAGCTGCCGTCCAGTTGTACCGCCGGAAATATCAGGTTATTTAAACAAATTCGGATTATATATGTGCTGGTTATCTATTTTCTCCAGAGATTAGAGGGGAGTGTTAATGAGTGGTTTATGATTTATAATTGAATATTTTTTAATTCGGTTCACATCGTATTGAATCGAATCGAATATGTTTCGATTTGATTTTGGTTTTTGGTCATTTGAATTATTTTAAATATGAAGAAAAAATGAACTGAAATTGAATTTGGATAGGACCGAATCGAATCAAATATGCTTTTGGTCCGGTTCTCTTCCTCAATTTTTTTTTCTCTGATCCTATCTCAATTTGGTTCGGTTGTGGACCGAACCGACAGATGCCCAGCCTACTCTCAACTAGGGCTGAAAATTGGTCTGACTCGCTCCTGACACTGTCCTGATCATGTTTGACCCGCCCCTGAAGGGTCAAGATGTACAACTGACCCGCCCCACACCTGTTTCTTTCATGATGACCCTGTCTGACCCTTTAGAGTCAGGGCGGGCCAGGAAGGATCGGGTCAGTGGGTCGACCCTAATAAATACACTACTTTTCTAAAAATTATAATTTGGTACCCAAACTTATTTTTTTACATTTTAGTAACTAGATTTTATTTTTTTTTTAAATATGTCCCGAAAATTTGATGGTAAAATTATATTTTGGTACCCAAAATTATTTTTTAATAATTTAGTACCTAAAATTTTAAAAATTTACAAATAGGTCCAACATATTTGTATGATGCTAAGGGTTATAGTGTCAAAAAGTGACCTGACCTAAATTGACCCGACCCTACTTGACCCTGACCCGACCCTAAGCTGACCCTGTAGACAAACTGACCTAGCCTAACCCTTAGGGTCGGGGCAGTTCAGTGGGCTTTAACGGTCAAACTTACACCCCTACTCTCAACAACACGAGTTATTGTGAACAACTGGTTCTTGACGTTGTATCCTAGCTTTATGTGATCGTGAGGTCTTCTGTTTGAATCATGGCTACTCGATTTATTAAACACATGGTATTCAGACTTGTGCAAACTTCACTCCAAATTCCAATATATGGTGGCTTTCAATTAAATGGATATGTTAACAAGTAGTATGTTTTGAACCTCTCACAACAGCACAATAATTTAATTGATTAAGTGTAAGTAATAATTTACGTATAAACCAAAAATAATGAATAAAACTATATAGTTCGGATAAATCATGTTAAATGAACTCTTAGCCTAACGGAAATTGGTCAGTTTTGCTCTCTCTTAATCCGTGTTTCGATTCTTAGGGCAAGCTTGTTTTTTTTAGCATCTTTATTACCTGCCAAGTGCTAATACAGTTCTTCAAATTAAGTATATGCATATATAATAACAATTTCTTTTCAATACTCATATTGGACCTATCTTTTAACCTATCTTTTAATTATGAAAATGTATGTAATATACATTGTTAATTATTCATTTTTAATTTGTTATTGAAGTTAATGCAAAAAAGTTAGCTTATAATGTGATTTTAATCATTTCAATGAATATTTTGTGACATTATAATAATATAAAAATTCTTAATGTTTATTTGTGCTTGTTATATTTAGTTATTTTGTGATAACGAACTAAGAATAATTTGGCCCCCGATCGTTGATTCCTGGCTCCGCCCCTGTATATAGGCAACTCAGAAAGGCATCATCGGAATATCAATGAATGCCGACTGGATCATCCCATACAGCTCGAGCAAGGGCGACATTCAAGCAGCCAAAAGAGCCATTGATTTCACTTTTGGGTGGTAAGTCGCTGATTTGGACCAATTTGGGAAACGTCTATTTCATATTTTTGCTTTGATTTGAGTTAAATAAACGTGGTTAACGATGGTATATATATGTGACATGCGTTTTTCTAGGTTTATGGATCCAATATACAAAGGCGATTATCCCGAGAACATGAAGCGATATGTTGGGGATAGACTACCGAGATTTTCGGAACAAGAATCGACAATGCTGAAAGGGTCATACGACTTTTTGGGGATCAACTATTACACTACCCAATATACTCTTGATCGGATTGACTATAGCGATCCTCGCCACCCAAATGGCTACGATACTCGTGTCCAACTTTCTTGTAAGTTCAAATTGCCAACTCTCTCTATGGTACATTGGTACTTATAATTTAATTATACACAGTGGATTTCTTGGACCTCTATTCATAAAAAGAATCAGTTAATTAGTTCATTAATTATAGCAAAAACATAAGTGATATTGAGCAAACCCTTTCACCCTTAATTTTTTTAAACATGACTTTTAGCGACGGAAGGATATGTCAACTGATAGTTATGCTCTGATTAGAAGTGTCTTTTGGTCCCTTCAATTTAGAAATAATACATATCTTGAAATATACTTATTTCTTGACGGTTATATTAATATAACTTTCACGAAAAATTAGGCTTTGTCACAAAATAGGTAACACTCTATTCTTCTTTCTTTAATAGTTAAATTAAAAAAACGACGAACACACATGGAATCTTTCGAATCCTTTCCGTCTTTCAAAATCATTTCCAAGAAGGCTTTGTACCATCTACAAATATGAAATTTGTCAATAGCTTTTCCTAAAGCTGATCATTTTTATTTATCTTAATTAATGCAGTTGTAAGAAATGGACAAATAATTGGCCCTCAGGTGAGTATATATATTACTTATCCCCCCCCCCCCCCATCATATTTTATTTATTTTCTGTTATCAATATTTTTTAGATGAATTTAATGTTGTCATGCACTTCAATCTGATAGACAGTTACACTCTGGATGACCATATATCCTAGAGGACTTTATAACCTTTTACTCTACATAAAAGACACATACCAGAATCCTCTTGTCTACATTACAGAAAATGGTGGGTGATTCTCACTTCTGATTAAAATATATTCTATATAAGTTAAATTCTCGAGCATAATAAATACTCTTGGAATCATTTCAAAATGAAATTGATCTATTTGGATGTCGAACGAATTTCATAGGACTACCCGATTCGGGAAACTACACGCATTCGCCACTTGAAGCACCACCGGATGACGAGTCGAGAATTTCGTATCTCAGAGATCATCTCATATCTCTCAGAAGAGCCATGAGGTAAATTCGATAAAACTAGTGAACGTGAATTCAGACACCACCATCATCTTGATGAAAATGAGCTTCCCTTTCCAACAAGAGCTAGATAGCGGTAATTAACGAAATTTCACTTTCGTGATGAAAATTTGTGGTTGCAGAAAAGGAGCCAATGTGAAGGGCTATATGGTGTGGTCACTACTCGATGGATTCGAGTGGACCGGTGGCTATGAATGGAAATTTGGATTGTACTACGTTGAACATTTCAAAGCCCCTTGGATCAGAATCCCTAAGATGTCTGCAATTTGGTTTAGGAAGTTCCTTAAACGAATTAGTTAGTTGTTAATATGCATTAATGCATGTATGGATTCATTGCGCATTTGTACGGTAGAAACTAGAAAAGGCACTCAATATTATCGTGCGTTGAAATTCTTGGAAACCCAAGGGTGAGAAACATATGCATCCAACATGAAGATATTGTACTTTTTGCTTGTGCTTATCTGTTTTTTTTTTTTTTTTTTCAACGACATTCAGCTCAACTATACATATTTTTCCAGGATACCTTGACAGAGATCAAAGTAAAATTCCTTTATATAGATGAACGTATACGCAATGTATAGTTTTACCAGTTATACTATGTACAGTAAAATTATTCAGGATACCTTAACAGAGATCAAAGTAAAATCCTGAGTAATATTAGAAAGCGCTCTTGACTCTTAAAAGGACTGGTAAAAAAGCGAGATGGAATACACAGCCCGGCTTCAGAGTTCAGATGATACACATTCAAAGCAAGTTTAAACAAATCAGAGTGGACAAGTTAAGTCGAAATTGTAGCCCTTCTCTCATCTTTTTCTGCCCAAGTAGGATAGTCATAATAAGAGCAAAAGATACAGAGCATACAAAGTGGCTTATTAAGAGTCATGGTAACTAACAAACATTCACTCCAACAGAAGGGTGACGAAAAAAAAATTTCAGCAACAATACTTTTCTTGGTTGCCATGATTGTGGCACCCAGCTTCAGTCAGCTGCTATAACCAAACATCGACCAAGGGACCAAGCAAAATTGGCTACGAAAATGGGCATAGAAATATTCCTCTGGCTAAGCTACTTCAACTATAAGAATAGAACCTAACTGGGGAATAAGAATGTGTGGATTCTTCACCAGGACGTCTCTCAGAGCAAGTACTTTTCGACCACTGTCCGGCCAAACTTCTCTTCCACATCCTTTGGAGTTTCAATCTGTAGCAGAATTGAACAGTTATGGAAAGTAAATGTCAATGAGGCAGAAGAAGAAGAAGAAGAAGAAGAAGAAGAAGAAAACTCTGGAAACCAGGCTCCATGAGCTCATAGCAAGAGTTGGCAACTTACTGCATTCAGGGCTTTGAACAGAGCTTTCACAGTGTTGTGAGGATTCCGCGAGCCAACAACCTGACAGGGAAAAGGAAAAATATGATGATGGCAGGTCTGATGGGTTACATGAGAGCTTATGGGTAACCAATTCCAGTTTTCCACTTAACCAGAAGCTGAACCAGGTTAGATGGTAACCAGTAAGCGTCCTAATACAAATAATTTTTGTTTTGTGACTTGGTTCTCCTGTTACAGGCCAGAAGCCATAATGTAACATCAAACCCATGAACTAACTCAAGTTTTTAACTAAATCATCGAAAACAAGGGAGAAACTATATTTCAGCAAATGTACCCAAAAATAACATGAAAAACCAGCCGATAACAGTCATTAGCTTGGTTCGATTGCCAGTTAAACATTGTTATTAACGATACGGTTGCCTATTGGCTTAACAACTACAATTAAGGTTTCAGTTAATGACGTTTTAACAGTTTGTTGGTTTTTCTAATTTGAGATCCTTGAACAACAAGCCAGTGCTAGAACAATATTTACCTTGGATTTGACATTCTTGAAACCAGCCAGATTCAGAATTGTTTGGACGGTTTTCCCTGCTTTCATACCTGTTCTAGTTGGCGCTGGCCAGAGGTAGACCTACAGAAATAAATGAATAATTCAGGGCACCAAATAGGCAAGAGGAGAAAAATATGTGAGAAGTAGTGTTTATACTTTATACCTTGGTCTTTTTATATTCAGTTTGTATGGTATGTGCGATTGTGTGCTCCTCATGTCGTTCTATGTAGTGGAGATTCTGAAAACATTTCTCGTATGCCTGCTCATCAAATCCAAGAGGGGGACATTAGTACTGATCATCTGCTATAAACATGCAAATCTAGAATAAGCATTTGCTAATGAAAACCAAATTGACTTGCACAGAAAGGAAAACTCAAATGGCTTCCTCTTCTCAACATAGAATAGGCTAACTAAGACTAGTCTTAGACCAGAGAAGCTCAAAACCACAACAAAATTACCTTCTGGAGAGCAATAGGGATGGCAGGGCCTTTGGCTTTAGCAAACCCAACAACGCCATGATAGTTCCCACAAGCTAATATAGCAGTGTACTTGACAACTTGCCCACCCTTGCAGAAGATACACAAAGAGTATAGAAAATCATAGTTCTTAAACCAATCGCAACGAAAAAGAACCCCAGTAGCAAGATCACAATACCTTTGTAACTTTACAAGTTCGATTCACATCGATCAACTTCACATCAAAACCCTGTCAGTATTTCATAAAGTTTGGTTAACACATTTATAATATCATTGTCACACACAAAGAGCATCACAAAAGGCGGCTTAAGAAGAAAGAAGTACATGGTGCGTTCCCGTTTCCTCAAGAGTAAGAGCAAACAGTCAAGTGCATATCGTCGCCACTGACATCATTTAATCATGTACATGAGTAATTGATGACACAAAGAAGCATATCTGCTCATTAATTTTACGTATATACTTCTCCATCACAACATTGTGGTGCATCCTCAAAGGAATCACATGCTACTTTTGCTACTTACTGATCGCACAAAGATCGGAGAGATGATTTATTCAAATGAATGGTACTATATTTTCAAGCCAGTATCCAAAGTCTAACTCACAACAAAGAGTTCAGCACGAAACTGTATCATCATTGTATTAAAGAAGAATGGTAAAACAAAAGCAGACACTATATGTCAATTGTTTGCTCATTAGCAGAATCATTACTCAGTTACACTTGGTGGAACAACTGTCCACCAGCAACTGTGTAGACCTTAGTTGACAATCTTTTGGACATTTTAGTGGAGACGAGAAAGATAGACGTACCTTTCTATACATTGGTTTCCTTTTCTTTTCTGTCAGGGCATTTCTCTCCACAGCAAGATCTCTGATCTCTTCCTCAAGAGCCTTGCCTCTCTTTCCAAATGTATAATCCAACTCGGCGAGTTTCTCTTCAAGTGTCTTATCAAGATCATTCAGCTTCTCTAATAGTATATCATCTCTTTCCTTCATGTCATCAAACTCTTCTTCCTCATCACTATCTTGGACTGTTTGCTTCTCATCCTTCTCATCCTCGCCGTCAGCATTTTCAATGAGATCGACGTTAGAACCCACTTGAGAATGTTGGATAACTCCAAAATTAGCTGGATCATTAGGATCATAAGCTTCCTTCCAATTCACCATCCTCAAAGCCCTGTTGATCTTCTGTTGGAGGATGAATTTTTCCTTGCCTTCGGCTACCTTCAGACGATTCATCAACTCACCAATGACCCGGTACTCTGGCCGAAGCCTGAAATGCTTTTGCTCAAACTTGTCAATTCTATTCATCCATTTGTATGCCTCGTCAAGTGTCTCTGCAATGACAAATAGAGAGACAAAACGCATTACCTCCTTTGCCAAATAAAGTAATATAGACCAACTCTCTTTCCGTCATTCACTACATACCACTCTCAGTGAAATTGTCAAGCAACTCTTTATGCCGCTGGTGCTTCTTCTGAAACTGTTCAAACCTTTTCCGGATAGCATCTGGTGCAAACCTTTCATCGTCTTCGTCGTTCTCTGAATCAGAAGGCTCCTCATACATATTCAGCTTGTCACCAACTTCTTTCAGCTTCTCCTTCTCTAACTTCTCAATCAGAGGCCCAACTCCCATGTAATCCTCCTCATCTTCTGCATCTAGATCTTTAGTATCCAACCCTGCACGCTTCCTGGCCTCCTTTTCCCTTTGTTTCTCACGCTCTACTTCTACCAGAATTTCCTGCACATCACGGGATGTTGCTGCAGCTGATGTCGAGTAGCCGCTTCCAGAATAGGAGAATGAGGGTTTTGGGGTGATGCAAAATCGTTGAGAAGATTCTATATTGGGGCGAAACTGAGGGTTTGGAACTCTTCTCAGAGTTTTTATGTAACGATGGAAAAGGGTACGAGTACCATGCATCTTGCTGGAGGCACACAGACAGATACTTACTGGAGAGAGAAAAACAGACTAAATTAGTGAAGATCACAGGGTTCCTTGATCCCCAGAAATGATCAAGGAGTTCATTGAGTGTCTCCTTCCATTCAACTCTTGGCTTTGCTTCTATAGTGCACTCTGCAGCAAAAGCTCTTACAAAATTAGAACTAGAAGGCTCTGAAGAAAAAGTTGTCTTCAAATTAGCTAGACCTAATCTGAAAGAGCCCCCTAAAAAAACCACCTACTCAAAACAACCCACGCTTCACAAATATCAACCAAATGCACAAAGAACAACAATCCCTAACTCTTTCTTCAAACGCACAATTATTTTCCAAATGAATGCAGCAGTAGAAATTGGAAATCAGTACAGAGTGAGAGAAACCCAATGGAGCTCACCAAAATATGGGAAGAAAGCGGTCGATCGAGGACGGAACCAATGTCCGGGATGATGATTGATGAGGGGTTCGAAAGATGAGCCTCTGCGGAGCGAGCGCTGGCCGAGATGAACGTCACAGAGGTGAGTGCTGGTCGAATATGTGCGCTGGCCGGGGAAGTTTTGTTCTGTACCACTATAGCCCGTGGCGGATTTAGGGGTGGGCTTCTTTGGACCAAGGCCTAGCCCTCCTTTACTTGAGAGCTAATATAACTTTTGGGTGAGGTATTAATCCGCCTAATTCAACAAACAACTACGTCATCAACGAGCCCAAGTCCATCTCTACGCATTTTATCAGGCCCAAGCCCACGAAAAGAAGCCCAAGACTCCTATAAAAGGAGGCTCATGCCTCCATACCAAAGGACTTCTCTCCCTTCCCACATTTGACCACTTATGGTTATCTCTCTAAACCAAATCTCTCTCTACATTCCTCTATACACTATTATATATTCTATTCTAACTTGAGCGTTGTAGTGTGTAGATCACGGGGGCCGCCCCAAACTCTCCACAGGATTCTTCCACTCCCGAGGATATCAGATGAGGGAGTTCGGATCAATGCTCTACACTAATCACCCGGGGAGAGGTTATGGTGGATACTTAGTGTTAGTACCATTGTGGTTACTAGGGATAAGAAGAGTATTTTGCTTCCATCCTAATTCAGACTACCATTTTAATTACGCAGTTAATTAGGGAGAGATAATTATGGTAATTAATTATTAGGTTGTTTAATCAGCGTAGGGCTTTGTTAGTACCCTATTTCCGGCAGGAAAAGATTTTTGCCATGTACACATTATCAGAGGAGAGAAATGGCGATCGTCGACGTCGAACCATTGTCGGATGTGGTAGAGGGTAGAAGGCTGGCAATGGAAGTGTTGTTCGGAGAAAATCCTGTTTCTGGTGGCGAGGAAGAGGATACAGCGATGCAAAGCGACAGCGGTAAGAATCTAACCTCGAGTCTAACATACATGAATGTATGCTTCGCTCTGAACAGCAAAATATTAACATCGCTTTTGGTCGACAAACCCTTGCAAAGGATCAGATATCGCCGGAGATCCAACCGTGGACGAAGGCGGCGCTTGTGACAATTCTGACGAATGTGACGGTTTCCATGTCCATGTTGAGTGTGTGGATTGGATTCGTACTGTTACGTATTTGTTTTGGCGTAATGGTAGTCCTTATATTGGTATATGTTGTATTGTTATTGGTAGTTCGTTCCACATTGGTATTTGTTTGATTGGATTGGTATTGTTTTCTTACTTTAGTATGAGCTACTGCAGTGGTAGTAATATTTTGTCATATTTGTGTCAAATGGTAGTGAGTTGGTAGTGGTAGTCTGAGATACTGGAATGGTAGTGATGCATTGTTGTTTTTCAAATTGCAGATCAAGTGTACAAAGTTTTAGTGGTACTCGTACAGGAAAAACCACTGCAGGAAATCGGAATTTATTTTTTATTAGAGTTGGAAACGCCATATTAATATTGTAATTGCATGTGTGCGTAAAAGTATGAGATCTCAATCACTTACAAACTTGCAGTCAGTGAATGACAGATCATTAATAAATACGCTCTCCTCAATTAGATGATATGTCTCGCCCAAATAAACACTTTGGGTGTTCTCCACCGTCGAGTCCTCGAACTGAAGTAATCTACCTTCCAGATACTGAAACAATGACATAAAGGGTCGGATGTCTACCATTGCCATGAAACAACCAGTACTGAAAATAAACTGTGAGTTACAACTTACTGCAAACCGTGTCGGAAAAATCCACTGGGTCAATTTCTAGACTGACAAATCTTTTGATTCAAGAATTGGACATAGCAATCAATGAATTGCCTAGTAATGACATGCATGCGTGCTAACTGAGCATCTTTCTGCTGCAAAATAACGAGTCTTTCTATGTCTGTCCGCAAAACCTCCTCTGGATCCCTAAAATTAATATGTGACAAAATTTCCAATGATGTAATATAATACGAGAATAAATTTTTCCAGTATTTATGTGAAATTTAGAAAGTTCAAATAATCATACCATCCATCCCCATCTACCCATGCATACTCCACTCGCAACCAGTTGAGGATATCAATAGGCAGATGGCCACTCCCTGAAGGAGGATTCGGGGGAACAGTGACAATAGCAGAACCTTGACCATCTGCTGGTTTTTTTTGTCTTCCTTCATATCAATAAGTCTACAGTAAGGTGATATTAAGGCCTTACCCTTCTCCCTCTTCTTACGAAGATTATAAGTCTGCAGCATTGGGGGCCTTGTTTGGAAATCATCGTCTGAATTCATTTCTAGGTCAGCTTGTACGGAATCAAGGGTGCTTTAAATAATCTGTCTGCTTGGATCGCTGGTCCCTGGTACAGCTATTACGGGTACAGTGTTGTACAAAACAATCTCTTTCCCATGAAGATCTACTGGATCGACTGAAATTCCAACTCCTATGGCTACTTGGTTAACAGAGGTGGCTCTGGTATAGCCTAATAAAACTAATAAATTTGTAATCCCAAAGCGGGACAAATACAAAATTAAAATCGCAGAAGGTACAAATATAAAGGACCACCACTACAAAAAGAACACAACATACAAATGGAAGACTTTAATAGGAGATAGCTAGTAGTTTACATGACAAAACTAGAGGTTTAGTTACAAGCCGCTAATAGTCACAAGAGATACAATTTTTAAAATGTACGAGAATTGTCTGTGAGCAGTAAAGACAAAAGTACACCTAGATGCTGCACACAAATTTTATGCGTCATTACCTTCAGAAGCAGCTCCCTTTGCTGGACCGAGGGTTGTAAAAGATGAACCACCACTGTCACCTCCATGAATGTAAAAAACGAGCATAAGTAAAGTTACATGGCCGAATATGGGATATACGAATGATAATGAAATGATACTACCAATGCATAGTTCAAAAACTACCAAAACAAATGCAAACACTACCAGTGCATGCTCCAAACACTACCAAAGCGTAATACAATCACTACCAAAACTTAATACAAACACTACCAAAGAGTATTACAAACACTACCAAAGCGGATGGAATTTTTCTACCAAAACCAATCCTCTAACAATGTAAACACCGCCATTACAGTTTAAGTGCAGAAGCAATATATAAAAATGAGAATGAAAAAACAACTACCATAATTACGCAAATAACATGACCATATACGAACATAGTATTACCTTGAGGTATTTTAGCACCAGTACCCTTATTCATAGGGGCGTCTCATGTGTCATCCTTGTTAACGGTAGCATACTTGTTCACAGGTCCTTGACCGGTCCTTGAAGTTCTTGGTTCAACAGCATGGTCTTCTCCTTCTAACGAAAACAGCAATGAAAGAGGTGGTGCCAATGATAGTTAACAATATGTTCAAATGAATAGAGAAATAAATTGTTAAAACTTTTTTGTAACTGACCTTCTTCATCCTCAGACGACCCATCTTGAGTACCTTCATCCTCAGACGACCCATCTTGAGTCTTCTTCATCGTCCATCTGTCCAGAATCATCATCATCGTCCATTTGTTCGAAATCAGCATCATTAGCATCGGAATCAGATGCATAAGTAGCAGTAACCTCTTCCTCTTGATAGCCGTCGGCTTCCTCACTCGATTGGTGGACTACAACATCATCAAGTGGTCCAACCTTCAGCTATGCTAATCGCCTGTCGCAGTGTCCTATCTTTAGTTTGACATAGCCCAACATATCCTCCAGACATTTAGAGTTGCCAATTACTAGAAACGTGGACATTAAATAGTGTTATGTTTATAAACTCGGCAAAAAGTGAAAGATTGACTAAAGAAATACATGTGAACATATTATAGCCATGGCGTAACATAGTAACAGCAAATATCACCATTACCTCAACAATACCCATATCCCCAATCGATGGGTCACTTATAGACGATGCAGGAATGAATGTAGGGGCTGTATATGAAGTTCCAGCTTCATTGACTTTGTCCTTCTTTTTCCTAGCTTCCATTAACCTCACAATAGATTCTGAGGGATTCCTCTTCCGGGGGTCAGTGCCGATGTGGATGTATGGCACCCGATCTAAAGCCATATGCTTTTCCAATATTCCAACTCTCCTCTAGTACACCTCAGTATGGTCATATTGCTTGCACGATGGCAGGTTGGTGGTGATGTTAAGGGATTCACCTGTCCGGTCCAGGAACCAACAAGCCAGGAGGTGCAGATCCCCATTGGCATAGGCCGTTATCTTGCTGCTGATGTGACACTTCTTCAACTTCTTCCAAACATACGTACACCAGTCATACTCAGAGAAGATGCCAAAATTGTTGTCTTCAAGGAATGCCAACATTGATATTGGACCAATTGCCGAACTTGTAGGTTCCAACACGTATCCAAACACCAACATTACAAAGATCCGGATCTAGAGGTTGTCCTCATTCACGTTGGGTAACTTTTTTTCCAAGGACCAAAGCTTGTTCCAACTCTTCTCTTTTGAATCAATCTGCAACAGCTGTCCTGGCAGGGTCTTGCGCCTATTAATGTTGACATTGGGTACCTGCTTTTGTCCACGAGGAAGGCCATAAACCCGTTGCACATCATCAACGGTAAGGACTAGGTGACGCCTATCATCCATCTGAATCGACATGGTGTCACCATCAAAATGGTCAACCAACCAGGTAAGCAGCTCACTGTCAAACCTTTTCATCTTCAAATGAAATACAAAATCCAATTCGAGTTTCTTTATTAGTTCTATCCTTGCATTTGTTATACCATTGTCGACAATTGATATAATGGATGCGGGGATGTACTTCTTCCCAGGTGATTTAGATTTGCCCATATCCTTCTGCGGAACAACTTCATCAACGGCAGAGGTTTTCCTACCTCCAACTTGAACCTAACGACTGCTGTAGGTAACAAGTTCCTTGTGTTTTGAGGCTTTAGGAACATGGTCCTTTCTCTTTGAGCCCCTACGATTGGGGTTCTTGGTTCTTGCCATTCCTAAAATAGGAAAAATAGAAAGTAGTAACATTAACCAAGCATCACTACCGTTGCAAGGATCAAAACTACAATTTCAAATGAAGACTGCCAATCCACATGAAACAACAGATTCACATGTATGCAGAAAACTACCAATCCACGAAACGAAACTACCATTTAAAAACCCAAAAGCTACCATTCCACACCAAACAACACAGATTCACAGACAGGTACGAAACTACCATTGCATCAAAGGTACCTAACATTCAATAGCCTAAAAGCTACCATTCTAACAGAAAACTACCATTCCACACCAAGCATCACAGATTCACAATCCGAAGAACCTAAAAGCTAAATCACTACCAAATCAGCAATAATATACCAATCCATGCCAAACAAACGTTACCGAACGCAAGGATACAAAAACAAAAAGAATACCATTCCAAACAAAACCAAATCCCAGATGTATACGATTGGAAGAACATGCAATGAATATACCGCGCGGTATTACAAAAAGATTAAATTTTTGTTCTGGCGGGGGACCAACCTCTGAACATCAACTCACAGAGGAGACGCGCTGACAACGGAAATGGTTGCACCGACAAGTTGCTCGAACGACAACCTCTGAACAACAGCTCCTTCGGCGTACCGTTTCGTTTCCCAGCGCAGGCGGAGTGGGACGAACAAGAACTGGAATAGTGGAGGGAGCCGTCGAGAACGCTCGTTTACCCACCAACTGATAAAGAACCAGTCGCCGAGAACCCTCGCCAGAAAGGAATGACTGCGAAGACAGTCCAGAAAAGGCTTACGGTTGCGCGAGGGAGAGACGTTAAACGAAGGAAGTGAGCCCGCGGCTCTGGAGAGAGACCACGGCGCCGGAGCAAGAAAGGGAAAAGGGTTTTGGGAGAGACCTTGATAAGGAAAGAGAAACAATAAAGAACGGAAGCGTGGGTATGGAAAATCCCCCTTTGATTTGGGTCTAGTAAGGACACAAAGTGATCATGTGGGTCTCTTCCAAAAACACCCTTAAGCAAAGTGGGCCCTCAGATTGGATTTACATAATCTGTATGGCCAAAAAGGAGGTAGTCGTGGTGGTTACTTAAAAAAAAAAAGAAACCAGGGTAACACATTCCTATTCACCCGGCACTAATCCGGGTCAAACAGTTTGGCGCCCACCGTTGGGCGATGATTTGGATATTCTGATTTTGATTTCCGAAGGAGGAAAGAAATAGGTTCTTCATCTACCAATTACAAACAACCGCAGCATCTGCCAAAATCCTAGAGTCGCCTGAGCTCTCAACAAAAGGGAAAAATAGCAACGAGGATCTAAAATCATCTTCGACAACAACAAAGAAGAAACGATTACAGCCTAGCCCTGCCATCATCGCCAGCCACTGCCAACTGCTCTTCTCCGCCAGCGCTGACAATGACCCTTTGTGTCTTTCGCATCAGCGAAGCAGCAGAATCCCCCCCAGTAGAGCTCGCGTCGTCACCGATCGTCGCCCGACCCTTCGTCTCCACCGCAGCCGATGCCAGCTGTTGAACCCGCAACTCAACTCTCTGATCTAGTTTCTCGGACTTTTTCCATAAATAGCACTGTTTAAAAAAATTTCAAAAATAGCACCCAGTCTAGAAAAATTGCAAAAATACCACCCTTTTTCGAAAACCACAGGGTGGGGGAGCGGTTTTCGACGAAAACCACACGGGTAGGGGGTAGTTTTGCTGACCGCGTGGGGCCAGAGCGGTTTTGGTGCAAACTGCACTCCCAGGGGGCAGTTTGTAATATTTGTTTTTTCAAATAATCACCATAAGTGGTCTTGGCATAACTAGTTCAGTTGTTTCTTTGTATACAAGAGGTCTTTGATTCTAAACACCATCATCCCGTATTAAATCTAATTAGTTTTCTCTACTTTTGAGTCAACACATTTTGACGCACCCTCTAATTAGTCTTGGCATAACTAGTTCATTTTCTCTACGACAAATTAGTTTATGTGTTAGATATTACATTTTAATTATAAATTTCATGTAGTTATTCACTTATCTAAAATCTACACACTCACATTTTACATACTATATGTTGTACTTAACATATTTTAGCTATTTTAGAGGGTGCGTCAAAAACTTACGCTTTTACGCTTCGATTCTATGTTTTACGATTTTACCCACTTCCCGCTTCTAGGTAGAATCGCGCTTTTAAATGTATTGCTACGAAGAAATTTTGAAAACAGGAATTATTATTGGATATACAGAGTTTTGGGAATAACGTTAGCTTCCCTTTTCACAAATCTACGTACATTCTGAAATTATGTCTATGATAAAAGTTGTAGTCCTTAAAAAGTTATGTGAAATGAAAAAAAATTCATGACGTTCGGATTTTGGAGCACAAAGTTATGGCCGCCCAAAGTTTGATGAAATCGAAAAAAGGCTCGTTCGGGGTAGCAAATGACGTTTTTTCGAACCGAGTGCAAAGTTTTGTTTGAAGTTATCGGCGAGGTTAGGAGTTGATTTGAAAAAAAAGGACCAAAACCGCTGGATGGGGTGGAGGTTTTGGTTCAAACCGCCCCCACCCAGAGCATTTTTCAGAATTGCCCCATAACCATGCGGTTTTCATCGAAAATCGATAAAAACCGCGCCCCCACCCTGCGGTTTCGTGTAAACCGCTGGTTCGGGTGGCGGTTTTTGAAAAATGGTGCTATTTTTGGGGAAAAAAAATTTAATTGTGCTATTTCTGGAAAAATCCCTAGTTTCTCTCTCTTCATCTAAACTCGTGTGAAGAACAAGAAATTCCCAGCAACAATAGGGTAGTTGAGGGAAATGATAGGAACAAGAAGATGCAACGAAGAAGAAGGAAAGAAAATATATATATATATAGGTGCCGACCGCCGGCGATAAATATACGCCGGAGCTCCCACGAAATTAGAAGGAGTCGCAGTCGCCGTCAAGTTTTCGTCTTGGAAGAAGAAAAAGAAATAGTCTCAAAAAGTAGATATGTTCATCTACAGTGCATAGCCGAAAGTAGATAAAAAGTTACTTCTCTCTATCAGAAGAAGCAGGTGGACACAAATATCGAGAGAGTCAGAAGGGAGACGCATTGCAAGGAGGAAAACACCATGCACAAGCAGCGCAGAAAAAGAAGGGACGTTGCGAAAATAGCCTAGAATAAAGAGAACGGTCGACAGACACTCTCGATGAATAATTTCCCTAGCCCTTTATGGAGGCTCAAGGCGGCCCTATAGTCCGCTCATCGTTAAACTGAAGCCAGAAGCCCACATACATTCAGCCCGCCTTATGTTCCAGCTCGCCGCCTCCAACATTTCAACGCGGGCCAATCCTCCTCAAGTTCGGCCCCGTCCTTAGTGAGCCCGCCTTATGTTCCAGCCCGCTATCCGTCCAGCCTGCTCCGCCAAACTCTTCATGGACCCAAAACTCGGCCCGCTCCTTTTCCCTTGAGCCTTCTGCAAGACAAATTTAAAGCATCTCCATGGGGATTCGAACGCGCAATCATACTCTAACAAGCAGGAGCATCTACCAGTGCACTACATGCATTAAATCACAACCACCACTTTTTAAAGCGTTAACCCAGCTCCACCAAAATCTCCATTAAACACACATCAACGTCTTCTCCAACCGCCAGCCCACCTGCATCGGAGCCGTATCGCGCCTTCGAAGATTTGGGCCGCTTTGAAAGCCCAACAATACCATTTCACAGGACCCCATCTGCAACATGTCGCTTATCAATTCCGCCACATGGACTCGCCTCTGCATCCGAAGATCAGCCGCCAACAAAGCCCACCAAGATCGTCCCCATGGCCTGCTTCGCCCTCCAGAAAACTTACTTAAAACATAAAATATAAACATCAACAACAGGATTCGAACACGGGTTCGGATGGAAACCAGCAACGCCTACAACTTGTATGCTAGAAGACGAACTTGTGCACCATTTTACAACGCCTTTTATTCATCGCTTCTTGCTACCTATCTTACACCAAAGCTAAGTATTTTCTTCAAATAAGTATTTCAATTTCATACAATGAGAGTCCCACTGCAACACTGCTAGGTTATTATCAACTTGCTATGCTCAATAAGTATGAGGCACTTGCCACTCACATCTTTCACAGATACACACATAAGATCCGGAGCAACGCCCCAAGGCACGAAGGAACACTCCTATCACCTCTGGGTTTGGCTCGGAGATTTATGCCTCCCGAGTAGGAGATCACTCATAAAACGCCACTCCGAAGGCAAAGTAACTCAACAAAAATTCCTTCTGAGGCATAGAGTTGTTCATAACACAGCCACCCCAAAGCAACTTCGGAGCAACGACCCAAGGCACGAAGACACACGCCTCTTGCCTCCGGGCTTGACACGAAGATTTTTGCCTCCCGAGGCAGGAGATCGCTCATAAAACGCCACCTCAAAGGCAGAGCGACTCCATAAAATGCCTTCTGAGGCAAGATTGTTCATAACACGCCACCCCGAAGGCAGAACAACCCAACCATTAAATGCCTTCCGAAGCAGGAGATCGCTCATAAAATGCCACCCCGAAGGCAGAGCGAATCCACCAAAATGCTTTCTGAGGCATGGAGTTGTTCATAACACGCCACCCCGAAGGCAGAACAACTCTGGAGCAACGCCCCAAAGAACGAAGACACACGCCTCTTGGCTCAAAAGAAAAACGCCCCCAACAGGCTGGAAGCTTAAATGCCTTCCGACTGACTCAAAAGAGAAATGCCTCCCGACACACATAAACGCCTTCCGATAGGGTGAAAGCTTAAACGCCTTTCGACAGGCTTAGAGGAGAAATGCTCCTAGGCACGAAGACACACCCCTACCGCCTCCGGGTTTGGCTCAAATATTTATGCCTCCCGAGGTAGGAGATCACTCATTAAATGCCACTCCAAAGGCAGAGTCACTCCACAAAAATGCCTTCCGAGGCATGGAGTTGTTCATAACACGCCACCCCCAGGGCAGAACAACTCTGGAGCAACGCCCCAAGGCACAAAGACACCCACCTCTTGCCTCCGGGCTTGGCATGAAGATTTATGCCTCCCGAGGTAGGATATCGCACATAAAATGCCACCCCGAAGGCAGAGCGACTCCATAAAATGCCTTCCATGACAAGGTTATTCATAACACGCCACCCCGAAGGCAGAACAACCCAACCACAAAATGCCTCGCGTGGCAGGAGATCGCTCATAAAACGCGACTCCAAAGGCAGAGTGACTCCACAAAAATGCCTTCCGAGGCATGGAGTTGTTCATAACACACCACCCCGAAGCCTGAACAATTCTGGAGCAACGCCCCAAGGCACAAAGACACACGCATCTTGCTTCTGGGCTTGGCACAAAGATTTATGTCTCACGAGGAAGGAGATCGCTCATAAAATGTCACCCCGAAGGCAGAGCGACTCCATAAAATGCCTTCCATGACAGGGTTGTTCATAACACGCCACCCCGAAGGCAGAACAACCCAACCACGAAATGCCTCCCGTGGCAGGAGATCGCTCATAAAACATCACCCCGAAAGCAGAGCGACTCCACCAAAATGCTTTCCGAGACAAGGAGTTGTTCATAACACGCCACCCCGAAGGCATAACAACTCCGGAGCAACTCACCAAGGTTCGAGGACTTATGCCTCCCGAGGTAAGGGATCACTCATAAAACGCCACCTCTAAGACAGAGGGACTCCACCAAAATGCCTTCTGAGGCATGGAGTTGTTCATAACACGCCACTCCGAAGGCAGAACAACTCTGAAGCAACCCCCCAAGGCACGAAGACACACGCCTCTTGCCTTTGGGCTTGGAACAAAGATTTATGCCTCCCGAGGCAGTAGATCGCTCATAAAATGCCACCGTGAAGGCAGAGCAACTCCATAAAATGCCTTTCGAGGCAGGGTTGTTTAAACACGCCACCTAGAAGGCAGAACAAACCAACCATGAAATGCCTTCCGAGGCATGAGATGTTCATAACACGCCACCCCAAAGGCAGAACAACTTCGGAGCAACGCCCCAACGCATGAAGACACACGCCTCTTGCCTCCGGCCTTGGCATGAAGATTTATGCCTCTCGAGGTAAGAGATGGCTCATAAAACGCCACCTCGAACTCAGAGTGGCTCCATAAAATGCCTTCTGAGGCAGGATTGTTCATAACACGCCACCCCGAAGGCAGAACAACCAAACCATGAAATGCCTTCTGAGGTAGGAGATCGCTCATAAAACGTCACCCCCAAGGTAGAGCGACTCCACAGGAATGCTTTCTGAGGCATGGAGTTGGTCATAACACGCCACCCCAAAGGCAGAACAACCCTGGAGCAACGCCCCAAAGCACGAAGACACACGTCTCTTGGCTCAAAAGAAAAACGCCTCCCAACAGGCTGGAAGCTTAAACGCCTCCCGACACCCATAAACGCCTTCCGATAGGGTGAAAGCTTAAACGCCTTTCGATAGGCTTAGAGGAGAAACGGTCCAAGGCACGAAGACACACGCCTACCGCCTCCGGGTTTGGCTCAAATATTTATGCCTCCCGAGGTAGGATATCACTTATAAAACGCCACTCCAAAGGAAGAGTGACTCCACAAAAATGCCTTCCGAGGCATGAAGTTGTTCATAACACGTCACCCCGAAGGCAGAACAACTCTGGTGCAACGCCCCAAGGAACGATGACACACATCTCTTGCCTACGGGCTTGGCAAGAAGATATATGCCTCCCGAGGGAAGAGATCCCTCATAAAACCCCACCCCGAAGGTAGAGCAACTCCATAAAATGCCTTCCGAGGCAGGGTTGTTCATAACACGCCACCCCGAATGCAGAACAACCCAACCATGAAATGCCTCTCGAGGTAGGATATCGCTCATAAAACGCCACTCCAAAGGCAGAGTGACTCCACAAAAATGCCTTCTGAGGCATGGAGTTGTTCATAACACACCACCCCGAAGCTTGAACAATTCTGGAGAAACGCCCCAAGGCACAAAGACACACGCATCTTGCCTAGGGGCTTGGCACAAAGATTTATGCCTAAATAGGCAGGAGATTGCTCATAAAATGCCACCCTGAAGGCAGAGCGACTCCATAAAATTCCTTCCGAGATAGGGTTGTTCATAACACGCCACCCCGAAGGCAGAACAACCCAACCACGAAATGCCTCCCGTGGCAAGAGATCGCTCATAAAATGCCACCCCGAAGGCAGAGCGACTCCACCAAAATGCTTTCCGAGGCATGGAGTTGTTCATAACACGCCACCCCGAAGGCAGAATAACTCCGGAGCAACTCACCAAGGTTCGAGGACTTATGCCTCCCGACTCCGGGCAAGGCTGGAAGTCTTATGCCTCCCGAGGTAGGTGATCACTCATAAAATGCACTCCAAAGGCAGATTGACTCCACCAAAATGCCTTCCGAGGCATGGAGTTGTTCATAACACGCCACTCCGAAGGCATAACAACTCTGAAGCAATGCCGCAAGGCACGAAGACACACGCCTATCACCGTTGGGTTTGGCTCGAAGATTTATGCCCCCGAGGTAGGAGATCACTCATAAAACGCCACTCCGAAGGTAGAGTGACTCCACAAAATGTCTTCGAAGGCATCGAGTTGATCATAACACGCCACGTCGAAGGCAGAACAACTCCGGAGCAACGCCCCAAGGCACGAAGACACACGCCTCCTGCCTTCGGGCTTGGCACGAAAATTTCGCTCATAAAACGCCACCGTGAAGGCAGAGCGACTCCATAAAACGCCTCTTACCCCAATAGCCCATTTGTTGTTAACTATGTACTAGGGAGGGTGGCCCCCACAACTTGGGAGCTGTAATTCAAGACATTCCCAGAGGCGGGAGATGTAGTTTTTCGAGACCGCAGTTCTGTCTTCAAGCTTGTGTGGTTTATGGAGTCGCTCATGTTTCAATAATTGGTGTGTTTTGCCCCCTTCAAGTCATCGAAATCTAAGCAAGGGGCAATGATAATGTAACGCAACAAAGGGGGCAAAACACACCAACCACACTCAGAAGCATAACGCTTCTCGACAGGCTTAAAGGGGAAATGCATCATCCAGTCTCAAAAGTAAGGCAAATTAATACGCTTTAAGATATTATTTTACTCCTTCCATTCTTACAGAATACTAGAAGTAAAGGGGCAATTGTTGGGTGTGATATTAATTCGATTAATACAACAAACAACTACGTCATCAACGGGCCCAAGCCCATCTCTCTACACATCTTATCGGGCCCAAGCCCACGAAAGGAAGCCCAAGATTCCTATAAAAGGAGACTCATGCCTCCAAACCAAAGGACTTCTCTCCCTTCCCACATTTGACCACTTATGGTTCTCTCTCTAAACCCTATCTCTCTCTACATTCCTCTATACACTATTATATATCATATTCTAACTTGAGCGTCGTAGTGTAGATCACGGAGGCCGCCCCCGAGTCTCCACGGATTTTTCCACTCCCGAGGAGATCAGACGAGTGAGTCCGGATCAAGGCTCTACACTAATCACCCGACACTAATCCGTGTCAAACAATAATAAATGAGACATGCTTTTCCAGCCTTCTCTGTCTCTTTCGGCCTAATGCTAGTTGGGTAAATGCCACATTTGGTCACTGAAATTACTAAAACATGCAATGTTTATTCATTAGAAAATATTAAAATCAATTTTGGTCACTCGAATTACTGAAACATGTCACATTTAGTCACTCTCCCGTTAATTTCCATCTAACTCCGTTAATGGATTTGGACAAAAACTAACAGAGAGTGACTAAATGTGACATGTTTCAGTAATTCGAGTGACATTCATAAAAAAAAAAAAGTAATTCGAGTGACCGGAGTTGCACGGAGGCAGACGGGAGAGTGACTAAATGTGACCTGTTTTAGTAATTCGAGTGACTAAAATTGATATCATTTTTTTCTAATGACTAAACATAACACGATTTAGTAACCCCCAATGACCAAATGTGGCATTTACCCGGAGCTAGTTGGTATCTAATTTTTTATTCAAATGTGGCACAATGTTCTATTGTGTTCTGGATTAGCCGCTGACTGTACCAATACTTTGTTTACAATACTGTGTAGACGTTCTTTGAATGTGTTGTGATCTTTCGATGGGGTGTAGTTTGATGAATGTTCGGATTGCACTGTTGGAGAAATCACATTGTCAGTCCAACCAAAAAAACTTCTTACCGAAATTTAAATAAAGAGGTGGTTTTAGCCTTATAATTGAACTTTTATTAGATCACAATTTCCACACAAAATATCCTACTGACTTTTTCAGTACGAACTCTCATACAGTTCCGCAATCCTTGTCTGTTGAGAAAATCTAGATTTCGAGATGACAAGAGATGGACATGGACGAATGGGATGGGAGGAAGAAGTTGCAATTAAGGAGAGAACAGGGAGAAAATTTTGTTCGTTTTATTCATCATCATAGATAAATAACAGGTGAAAATAAGATTTTGATGAACAAGAGGTAGCATACCAGTTTCTATCTCAACATCTGCATCTTATCAAAAGAAAAAAGAACACCATGAACTTAGAGAAGCATTCAACAACGCCAATGATCCGGTTGAAGCTAAAACTTCAGTTACAGCCATTATTCCCAACCATCACCACATTCAAAAGAAGAAAGTTTGTGCAACAGTAGAAGTCCCTCAAGCATGCCCCGCGTAGTAACCTATCGATCTTGATCACCGAGCTCCTCTTGCAGATTGTTATATGGGTATACTTTTGGTGCCTGGCCACAGAAAACAAGGACAAAAGCCATGAGTAATGGTGTGAGGGTACGCACAAATGGTGTATAGTCCATGTAGCAAAACCATTCCAATGGTAGTGACTGCACTACAAGTCGAGTAAAACTGAGAAGAGGGGAAGAACAAGTCTGATTAAGACACTTGACCATCCGTCCAGTCGCGGACACAGTTAAGCCACTTGACTGGGCATTTTAGACAGATATGGAAATTCAGAATCGGGTTTCCAGAGCACCAGAAACCCATCTTGAAGAATATAATTCATTGCTTAAACCAAAGAAGCAATAAGAATGGGTTCCTTCTGTACATCGGGAATATGAAGCTTAGAAAATCCCTCCTTGTTTCCTGTACATAGCACATTACTGAAGACTTGAGCAACATTTGAACTGAGCTGGTTAGGATTGCTATTCTTATCACACTGGTTAGGATTGCTATTCTTATCACACTGGTTATGATTGCTATTCTTATCATGTAATTCATAATGCCTTGTACTCAGCTGTATTAAGTTTTGAGCCGACACAACGTATTTGACATACATAGATGCCTTTGCAGACATCCTCAATAAACACCCATTATGCTTCTAGAAATGAATGTCTCCCTGATGAGAGCAATGCCATTGTAACTTGGTTGCTATTTGATCACTACATTTATGATTACTGATTGCTCTAATAGCTATGATGATTAAGTCCCATATGAGGTTCCACATTCGCAACTGACCTCCACATCATAAAGTAGACTGATTTTTACCATTGCATAAACCTCAACACTCAGAGCCACAATTTAGTTGCCTCTTTGAACGCTACATTTATTGAAACTGCTTGCTAGAATTAACTGAGATGCTTAAATTTGGTTTGGGCTCTCGCATTCCCAACTGATATCCATGTTACAACAACTAGGCTCATTCTTTACATTGGATACACCAAAAAGAAGGGGGAAACAAGAGATATTGCATACTGCTATCTATATGTATGACTTTATAATACTTCTTACTGCACTAATCGGATAGAAACAGCACATATCAATGTAATGGACAAACAAGAGGGGCCCCAGATTAGATCGCAAAGCTCTAGAACCAGTTCCTATCTCATCTATAAATTAACAGCGTTGGAAATATAACTGCAGCTTACCGAACACATTTCCATGGATACAGCGAACATGTATAAATTAAGCGGGGAAAAAAAACATAACCAGGTGATGGCCAAAATCTCTGTTCTTTTATAAGTTCAATCATCCAATGCTTATCAAATTCAAATCAAAACACAAAGAAATCGGCCAGCAATGGAGCATTTCATCACCCTAAAGTTCAAGCTGCATAAAGTAAGTACACTCACACTATGGATGTGGACAATTAAACCAGCAACAAATTCAAAAGTCATGATGATACCAATTGCTAAGGAGAAATGTATAGAACCAAGCATAGGAGAAATGTTTAGAACCAAGCATATCACGACTTACAAAGGGTGTCTTGGATGCTTTGTCATTCCACACAGCCAATAACCCCAATGACGCGAAGAAGCTCAAACCTCCACATAACCAAGCCAAAGCTTCATACTGTCATCAACAACCAAATGGAGTTCAGAAGCGAATCATACAATGAAGCGAAAACCCAAATTGAAGTCGTGAACCGAAACGTTTACCTTTCCAACAGTATCGGCAATTCGATCGATACAAGGCTCCGGAAGGTTGGTACCGTTGTCCCAAACCAATTCGTCATTTACCGCCAGCTGGAATCGCACAAACAACAATGAAATGCACAATCAATCGTATTTAGGGATTCGAGGAATCGCGAAGAAATGGGGGAGAGAGAGGGGAAGGCGGGAGGTGGTTACTGACTGGTTTGTTGGGGACGATGTGTCTGCCGACGGGGAGTCCCATCCCGGCGCGGCCGCGGAGGGAGGCGGCGGCGGACCGCATCACGACGCCGTTCCCTCCCATGATCCGTGAAGCAACGTTGCTCAATCTTCCTGCCATTTTTCCTCGAGTGTTTCCGTCAATCTGCCTGGTTCTTGAGTTTGCTGTGTGTTGAATTGATGACTGGGATGGAATTGATATTGGTTCGCAACAGTAAACGATGTCGTTCGCATTTCGCAATGCTAAAGAGTAAAGAGTGAAGAATGGAATTACCGAATTAAGCTCGTGGTCGTGGAGGAGTGTAAATGGATCTCGTGATTCGAATTTAGTTGTTTTAATCACTTCATCTACATCATGGTTGTCATATCGGTGACATGTTGAACTTGGTTCAATCTGTGGCGGTCATGAGTAAAGAGTGAAGAAAGGAATTACCGAATTAAGCTCGTGGTCGTGGAGGAGTGTAAATGGATTTCATGATTCGGATTTAGTTGTTTTAATCATTTGATCTACATCATGGTTGTCATATCGGTGGCATGCCACCCGGTTGAACCTGGTTCAACCTGTGCCGGTCATGAAACCGGCATGACACCATCGGTATGACCGGTATGATCGACTTACGCATTCTAAGCAAAATAACATCATTTTAATGAATTTAACTAATAAAAAAATTAATTTTTTATTCATTTTATGAATTTAATAGTTAAAAGTTGATGATATTTGTTGGATTTTAACTAAATTGTGCACAAATATGTTTTATATATAATTAAATATATTGAATATGAATTATTTTTACATTTTTTTTAAACCGGCATGAACCGACACAAACTGGTTATACCACCAGTCGTACCATTCCACTTGCCAAACCGGCACAACGATATAAAACGGTTTGACAACCTTGATCTACATGCTTTTGATTTTGAAATTACTAAATTCAAAATCATAAAAAAAATTAGAACTCTGTGATTTTTTCATGATTGAGTTGGGCTGAATAGGGTATACTTTTAAGCAGTGGCGGAACCAGGAATTTTCTATAGGGTGCCCTCATTTAAAAAATAAATCTAATAAAAATAAAATTATAAATAAGAAAACACCTTACTCACTCGTACGGGTTAAAAAAGTTCATGATATGTTTTCATATTCATAAATAATTGTAGAATCCACTTGGTGTCTACAGTGTTAAAAAAATTATCTCTATATACCCTACTAAACAATCATTCATAAACTTATCGCATATTCGATTTGTAAAATTGTTCTTGATGTAACCCAAAGCTAAAGAATCTTTCAATACTTGTCGTACAATCATAAAATCAATAAAAATTAAGGGTATCTTGAAATTAGTTTAATTGTTAGGTTTTGAAAATAATTAGAGATAGGAAATGACATTTTACTATTACACTTTTTTTTTTTTTACAATGAGAAACGGCTTTTTATTCCATAACCCAACAAGGGAAACCAGTTACATTCTTACAGCAGAGGAGAAATAAGATCGGCAATAATCAACCAATCTAGTGGGAGAGATCCCATCCGTTCATTACGTGCCACCCAATCAGCAAGCCCATTGAGACGACGGGGAACAAACTCAATAGAGATCCATGGAGCCGAATAGAGGAGTGTAATGATACATCCCAAGATCGGTCGACATTGCCAAAGCCAAAGGTCAAGAGCAAGCTTCAAGGCACTTGTCAGAATCTGGCAATCAGATCTAATGCAAGTCGAGCAAGCATCCCGAACCGAACACAGGACTGCATTAAGAATTGCAAAATCTTCCACTTGAATAGGACAGGAACAAAAGACTTTCTCAGCCTTGCCGTCCAAAACTTGACCATGGGCATTAGAAATCGTAATCCCATAAGTCGCCTCCTGTGAATCCGCACAAAACGAGCCATCACAATGAATTATCCTCTGGAAAGGACCTGGCGGTGGTGAAGGATGAGAACGGGATCCCCTAGGCTGAGATTGCAGTACAGCTGGTCTCGTAGCAGACAGAGTAGAGGTGGAGCTTCGCACTTCCGCTATGGCATGTAAATCTCTATCAGCTAGCACTGCAGAAGAGGTCGGGGAAATGACCTTATCCTCGAATATGCAACCATTGCGAGCAATCCAAATATTCCATAAGCAGCAGACACTTCTTTTGATAGCCTCCACTGGCAACGCTTCCCGAAGGTTGAATAACCATTATGAGAAGAGGCCTTCCTCGGGCGGAACGAAAGGCGAAAGCTCCATCAGCTCCCAAGTGGCTGCTCCATGGGGGCAAGTGAAGAAGCAGTGATAGATAGATTCAATATTGTGGTTGCAGATTAAGCAGCAAGGGTTGGGAGCACATCTTCGATCGAACAGTCGGGATCTCGTAGCAATGGCACCCTTTGCAATCTTCCAAATGAAGAAACGGAGCTTTGGTGGAAGGGAGAACGACCATAACCATTTCCAGTCATCACTATTAGGATGTGACTGGACCAACGCCGTAGGCTGCACGAACTGATCCCTCGATTCCCTCAGAGCTTGATAGGCGGACTTTACCATGTAAGCTCCCGTCTTGGTAAACTTCCAAACCCATTGATCAGGGGCCTCAGCTGGTCCAATCGGAATGCGCAGGATATCCTGAATTACTCCTTCAGGAACCACCTCTCGCAAACTCTCCACCTTCCATAATCGTTCCTCTTGATGAATCCACTCGCTCACCTTTGACTGGTTTGGACATAAGGTATCCAAGGGTCAGTGTTAAACAATGAATCATTACCTGACATAATACTCTTGAGCAGGCCCAGCTTGAGTCTCTCTTTGGTTTCACAGAGCCCGCTCCAGATCCATGATCCATTTCTTCCTTTAGCTGCCGAAAAGAAGTCTCCATTGGAAAAATAAAGACCTTTAAGCAGCCTCACCCAAATTGCATCCGAGTTTTGCAACAACCTCCAGACCTGTTTACCGATGAGAGCAACATTGAACAAATGAAAATTTTTGAAGCCGAGTCCTCCTTCCTCCTTCGGTTTTTCCAGGACTTTGGCATCACACCAATGTAAAGATTTTCTCCTCATCGATCCGGACCAGAAAAATCTTTTTAGCACCGAATCCATCTTGTTGGTGAGGGAGCGAGGCAGGAGAAAGACACTCATCAGGTAGGTCGGGATTGCCTGAATCACTGCCTTCCTTTCCGCCCGGTGATAAAAGTAAACTCTTCCAAGATTCCCCCTTTTTCTCCATTCTTTCCAGTAAGAACAGAAAAGTTTCTTTCTTTGAACGCCCCCAACTTGTAGGAACACCTAGATACTTGTCGTGACATTTTACTATTACACAGTGTTCAAAATCGAACAACAAAAGAATTGTAGTTTAATGGAAATTAAGTTTATTAATAATAATAATGTTCTAGGTTTGAATTACTCAACCTACCACTTATATTCACATACATAAATTTAAAAAATGACAGTAGTATAATCATTTTTTCAAATTTCAAAGGTGTCCCTCACTATCAATTATAATTTTTTGTCCATATGTAAATTACCACAGGGGTAGATAATCGTTTTTCCAAAATTTAGGGGCCCCTTGGATCCGCCCATGCTTTTAAGTACAATTCAACCTGACACTAAAAAAATAACTAATTAAAATTTCAAGCAAATAAACCAAAACGAGAACATCAAAATGTGTAGAGGTTGTTGTTTAAATCATGACGAAATACAATTGCTTCAACATATGTCTAATAATTATTAGATGTAATTTCACTAGGAAGTCTAAACTATTCAAAAAGTGTCATTTGTGCTCTAAAGACCTAAACTATTCAATATGAAAAAATCTGGCACAAACTATTTTCCTTTAATGTTGACCGGGATTGACCATTAGTATTTAACAGAAAATCTAGTCAGCATCTTTGTGGTTTGTGTCAGATTTGTCATATTGAATAATTTAGGACAGAAATGTCACGAAACGCATATAGTTTGTGCAAGATTTGTCATATTGAATAGTTTAGAGCACAAATAACACCTTTAGGATAGTTTAAACTTCCTAGTAGAATTAGCCCTAATTTTTATAAACATTGACCGAAATAAGTTAAAGACGTTATTCATGGTAAGCTAATGCATCCATAATACGTAATTTTTTTGAAATTGTATATGAACAAAAACAATATTAACGATAGTCTATATTAAAAACTTTTTATTGAAATTTGTGTTACAAGTACTGCTTGAGGGGTGGGGGAAGGGTAAAGGAGGGGACTCTGAACGCGTTTGTCAATTTAGATTAAATTGTTGCCTATGAGTACGGATGGCAATGGGGTGGGTTTGATGCAGATTTTTCCTAAACCATCCTCATCTCCGTTATCAAACCCATACCCCACTCATACCCATGCGGAGGAAGATTTTGCAAACTCATCCCCATAACCGTGGTTTGTGAGTACCGGTGGGTAATACCCTCCCCGTAATCCAACTACTACTAAATGAACCTACTATATCATAAAGTTAACAAAGATAGACGCACCCATGAAAAGATTCGCTCTCTCGTTTAGCGAGAGTTTCGGAAGGAAGATTTCCTATCTAGGTTTTCCTCAGAAACGCTAGTGTTTCTGGTCTTCTCTTTGAGATTGGACTAGGTTTCCGTGGTTTATCCTGTAGCTAAAGTTGTTTAGTAGTGCTTTATAGGTTTTCCTTAGTTGAGTGAGAGATTCTCTCGGTCTGACGACAAAAGGGGTATCGCAAAGCTTGAGAAACCCTAATCAGCCTCCCGCGGTTAGGGTAAGGGAGTGATCTTTTTTTCATTTGTTGGAGATTGTCTCTGTTAATATGTTGATATGAATACAAAGAGAGGAACTTTTTATGATGGAAGATACCCTGGAATCACAGAAAAAGGAGGAGCGTGGGACACAAAGAAAATCCGTCGCCATAGCAGAACTAGAAAATCCCCTCAATAAGCAGCTGGCCCAAGTTTCTCCCTTGGAACTGATTCTAGGAAGGTAATCCCAGTGGGGAGGTTGCTGAAGAAGACAGGAGTTTCACGGAGGCCCTGCAATACAAGATCCAAGACATTAGTCTTGCAGACGATGATGATCTCTTGGAAGTTAAGAAGAAGATTATGATACGACAATGTCAATGTAGTGAACTTGTGGGAAGACTTGTTTCCGAGAAAAAACAAAATATCAAATCAATGAAGATTGCCCTTTCCAAAGCATAGAACCTCAAGAAAATTTTTTAGATTACTGACTCTAATGACCAACTTTTCGCTTTTCAGTTTTTGGAAAGAGGCGATTGAGATAAAGTATGGCGTGGAGGACCTTGGCACTATGACAATCACCTCTTGATTTTTCAGCAGGCAGATGCTTTTCACAAGCCTAAGACGAAGGACTTCAACATAATGGAAATTTGGATTAGAATATATGATTAACTGTGCCTTTGAATACTATTGAGATGGCGCAAAAGATTGCAACCCGTTTTGGCATATTCATATGGTTTAACAACAAAATGGATAGTTTACTGGAAGATTTCCTGCGCTTAAGGATTGGAAATAATATAAGGATACCTCTAAAACAGGAGCTGAAGCTCAAGGTTCAAGGCGAGGTTATGAGTTTCACTGTTAAATACGAGAAATGACCTTTGTTCTGTTTTTTCTATGGAAAAGTAGGCCGCCCAAAACTGTAATGCCCTACCCCTCTAGCGGATGGGAAGGATTTATTCAAACCGGAGCTGCGTGTGGGCCCTCTTCAAAATCAATCCTGACAATCCAAACAAGAGAATGAGGAGTCAGATGAGCTATGGATGGCATTGAGAGTGAAATTTGATAGAGAAGCTATTACTGCAAGAATGAAATTGGAAGAGGCCAAATACCGAAAAGGAAATCCATCCCAGTTAGGGAAGGAGGCCTCTCTGAACTCAGTAAGTTACCAACAAGCCAGGAACGAAGAGAAAAGAAGAATGTTTACTCATTGCACATGCAAAAAAAATATACAAAGGAAGGGTACATTGTTTCAGCTGAGGATATTTGGAATCGTCGCCACGCTAATGAGCAAAAAGAGGAGTTAACAAATACAGAATCCAACACTCATACTGTGGACCTGATGGAAAAAGCTTTTTAATTCTGGTAAAGAGGAGCTGATTTTCTCTACGGGAAAAATGGATAAACCGTTACCACATAACATCAAACAGAGAAAGTGGGCTCGACAATCACGCCAAAGTAGACATGTGGATAAACCCATGACACAACTGACACCCCAGAAGAGGGAGCTGGAGCCTCAAATTTCTGATGGTGAGAGTAGTGAAAGAGGTGGGGACAAGAAGGGGGTGCTAGAAGGCAAAGGTTCTCAATTTTCATATTAATCATATCCAAAGGAGGGTCAGGTGAAGACTGAGAACAAGAAGGATGTTACTACATTGTTGGAAGATGATAAAACAAAGAAGGATGGCGGTGAGGCGGACCTGGCAACCAGGTGACTCGTACGAAACTACACCACAAATTAATCCCGACTAGAGTCCAAGTTCTTAAACTCTAGCCTGGTGCAGTATAGTGCAAGTATTTAAATATCGACTCGGGTGATCCATATACCCGTTCTTCAATCGCTTAAGTTGTTATCTATCAAAACGGTTTTGGGTTTATGATTAATGGAAATACAAACTAAACAAGCAAAGAAAAGTAAATAAAGGAAAAGTCTAATTAAGGGAGCTTCACTCAGGAGTTGCTTCCCCCTAACTAGCTACCATGGCTCGTGGGATTGAATGGAGTCGTGTGGCGTGAGTGGTTGTGAACCACGGGGGTGAGAAACTAGTGATAGATGTGTCATGGAATCAAATTACTAGCGATCGATTTGTCACGGGATCGATCCACTCAACAAGTCTAGGGAAACCACTAGGAGGAGCAACTAGTGATCCATTTGTCATGGGATGGATTCACTGGAGGTCGATTTGTCACGGGATTGATCCTCTCACTAAGTCACTAGTGGTTGCCTAGGTCTCTCCCTCAAATTGGAGTTTGAGCAGCTTAATCACAACCAACCTAGATGCAAACTTGAGTCAAGGGTCCCTAACCTAGATTTCTAAGCACAAGCATGCACAACCCTTGGATTGCTAAGCACAAACATGCACAATCCATGAAAACACCTCTAATACTCAAATTGATTCAAACCCACACTTAATCATTCAATCCAAACAAGTAATTACAACGTATTAGTTAGGGATCGAAAACACCCAAGAGAAAAGAGTGAGTTTCTAGATCTTCTTCTTCTTCTTCTAGGCTTGAATCTCCACCCAAGCCTCCAATGATGCTCCAAGATCACTATAGCACTCTCTTTATCACTAGAACTCCCCTTTGGTGTTTATGGGCAAACCCTAGAGAAAGAAACCAATTCTTCTCCAAAAACCAGCTCCCCTTTTTCTCTCCCCGCTGTTGTCTTCATAATTACCCGAAAGCGATCTGTTCACGGACGCGTTGGCCAGTTCACGGTCATGAACACCTAAACGCGTTCGTGAACTCAGTCGTCTCCAAAACGCACCGCCTTGCTTCCTAGGTTCACGGTCTTAGAGACCGTGAACTGCCTTGTCGTCAGTAACTTCAGGAACCTCGTTGGACGCCTCGGTGTTCACGGTTTGTGGTCGAAGTTCATGGTCTTAGAAGACCATGAACTGCCTCGTCCGGCCATGAACTGCGGTTGTTTCCTGGGAGGGCTTCACTTCACTGTTACGAGGCAATTGTCACGGACTTCAGACTTTACTTCGGATTTTGCACTTTTTGACCTCCAATTATCCCAAAATTCGACCTCGACCCTTCCACACGTGCTAGGTCCTAAAATGTATCAAAACAAACACAACCTAACGTGAAATATGTCGAGGAATGATGAAATACTTAGCTAAACAAATAAGAAATGAGGGGTAAAATGTCTACATTTGGGCCCGAATCACCTGGCAATGCCACCTAGCCCAATAAACGTCCTAAGTTATAATTGTTGGGGGTTGAGGAATTCCCAGGCAAATAAAGAGTGGAGAAATTGCTTCGTCGTGAAAATCCCAAGATTGCCTTTCTAATGAAAACTAAAAAACAGGAACATGAGTGGGAGGCAGTGATCAAAGAGTTAGGATGGAAGAAAGGAAAAGGAGTAGGATAGGTAGAAAGGGCGGGGGGACTGTTGATTTTATAGAGTCAGGAAGTGCAGGTGGTGGTAAAATCTAAGTATACTAATCATATTGATGTGTGTGTGACAGATGGAGGCTTTCAGTGGAGGCTGACTGGTATTTATGGGTGGCTTGAACAAGATAATAACACATGATGTCCACCCTACTCAGGGAATTAAGAGATATGACAGATTTACCTTGGCTTGTATGTGGTGATTTCAATCTCATTCAAAGATATAAAGAGAAGAATGGCTTAAACCTTCCAAACGTTGCCGAGATGGATATTTTTAATGATGCATTGGAGGATTGCAAGTTGGAGGATTTAAGATATTATGGGAAGATCTTTACGTGGGCAAATAATCAACTGATGACACCTACCTAGAGCATAGGCTGGACAGAATGGTTGCCACGGCTTCGTGGCAATCTTACTACCCCAACGCAAGAGTTTACCATCTTTGGAGAAGTAGATCAGACGATGCTCCTATTTTTCTTCAAACTAGGCTGGTAAATCAGGACATAAAATGGGGATGGAGCTTTCATTTTGAGTCATACTGGAAAAATCATGTGGATTGCAAACAAGTCATAACTGAGACGTGGCAAGCTGGACAAAGTATCTCACATATAGAAAAAATCAAGACGTGTGAGGGACAACTATTAGAATGGAGCAAGAGGACATTTGTGGACATGGGAGACAGGAAATATAAAGCTTAAAGGGCCTTTGATAAACTTAGTGCAAGCAGGTCAACTGCTGCGGTAGTTATCTAGAGGAAGCCCTTGAGAGGGAGTTGAATGAGATATTAATTCAGGAAGAACTGATGTGGAGACAGAGGTTAAGTGTTGACTAGTTCAAGGAGGGAGATAAGAATACGAAGTTCTTCCATCGTAAGGCTTTAGATAGCAAAAATAGAAATACTATATCTAAGCTGGTGAAAGATAATGGAGAGGTGAAGGAAGGACAGGAGGCAATGGCGGGGTGCCTAACTAACTACTTTAAGTTTCTCTTTTGTGCATGTAATGCAATACCCTCTGCCAGAATTTTGGAAGCTATCCAATGAAAAGTTTCCCCTGCGATGAATGAGGAACTCTTGAAACCTTTTACCAAGGATGAGATTTGGAGGGCATTAAAGAAGATGGGACCACACAAAGCATCTAGGGCAGATGGCATGACAGCCTTGTTCTTTCAGAAGAACTGGGATGTGGTGGGACAAGATGTGACCAAAGAGCTACAATAATTTCTTAATGAAAGATCTTTCCCACAAACACTCAACCATACGCTGATTGCTCTGATCCCTAAGAAGAAGGTAGTGGAATCACCCAGGATTTTCGACCTATTAGTCTTTGCAAGGTACTTTACAAGATTCTTTCTAAAGTTCTTGCTATTAGACTAAAGGGAGTTTTGAATGAGGTGATTAGTGAATTTCATAGTGCATTCGTCTCGGGCAGACTCATAACAGACAATGTCATGGTAGCTTTTGAGTATTTCCACTCAATGAAAAACAGAACTCAAGGAAAGAAAGGCTTCATGTCGGCAAAGTTGTATATTTCCAAAGCATACGACAGAGTTGAATGGAGTTTTATGGAAGGGTGATGAAGAAGCTTGGTTTTCATGAAAGATGGGTGGCTATGATTATGCATTGTGTCTGGACAGTGTCCTACTCGATACTTGTGAATGGTCACTAAACTGAGACGTTTTTTCCAACTAGAGGTCTGAGGCAAGGCAACCCCATTTCACCCTACTTGTTTCTTTTTATTGCAGAAGGCCTATATGATCTCTTAACACAAGCAGAAAGGGTAAAGAAAATAAAAGGAATTTGTGTAAAAAGAGGAGCTCCATCTATTAGTCATCTACTCTTTGCGGATAATAGTGTTCTTTTTTCAAAGGCTACGAAGGAAGAGTATGGACATTTAAGGGCTATCTTGAATATCTACGAGGAAGAAAGTGGGCAGAAAGTTAACCTGATGAAATAAGAAATCTCCTTTTTTCGCCAAATGTTGATCACAATATAAGGATTGAGTTTGGAACTATAATGGGTATGAAGGTGGTTGATTATCATCCTAAATATCTGGGACTTCCAACTATGATTAGGAGACAAAAGAAGGATGTATTCAACTATTTGGTTGACATAGTTCGCAAAAAGGTAAAGCTATGGAAGAGCAAATTGTTGTCTTATGGAGGGAAGGAAGTTTTAATCAAGGCAGTAGCCCAAACTCAGATGAATTATGTGATGCAAGTTTTTCTAGTCCCTGTGGCAATTACAAAGGAAGTACAGAGTCTGATTTCAAACTTCTGGTGGGGCCAGCAGGGGGTGGATATCAGAACTCATTAGGTGAGTTGGAAGGAAATGTGCTTGCAAAAGTATAAGGGAGGGCTAGGTTGGAGAAATCTCCAAGACTTCAATCTAACACTTCTAGGTAAGCAATTGTGGAATCTTATTCTGAACCCTGATTCCTTGGTGGCTCATGTTTACAAAGCCAAATACTACCCAAATAGAGATGTATTGGAAGCAGAGGAGGGTTATAATCCTAGATATATTTGGAGAAGTGTTCTAGCAACAAAGGGGTAGTGAGAGCTGGACTAAGATGGAGGATTGGTAACCGTCACAAAGTTGACATATGGCATGACAAATCGGTGCCCATAGCGATGAACTACAAAGTTGAATCACCCCAAACCCTTTTTGCTCCCACTACATCAGTCTGTGAGCTTATGGACTTAGAAAACATGATTTGGAAATATTCTACGCTTCAATCTCGCTTCACTCCCATTGATAGACAACGAATTCTCAAGATTCAAATACCCAGACAACCAGCTGAAGGCAAAAGAATTTGGGCTTTTGAAAAATCAGGAAGGTATTCAGTCAAATCGGATTACTACCATTGGTTTAACATACATGAAGACGAGGTGGGCGAACTCTATACACCTATTGACTGGGATCGAATTTAGAAACTTACTATTCCCCCTAAGGTAAAGATCTTTGCGTGGAGATGGATAAAAAATGTTCTCCCTGCTGGAGCAAACATCGTTGATCGAATTGATAAAGAATGGGACGATGGCCCCTTCTGTGGGCTAAAGGAAACCCAAAAGCATCTCTTCCAGGAATGCAGATGGGTTCGAAGGGTCTGGGGTCCTAGTTCACTCAGACAGATGTTTGAAGTAGAGCAGAACATTACCTATGAGGAGTGGATGCGGAGCTTCAAGCGACAGTCTCTGACGATCATATTGGGAAGTACCTCGTGGCGCTCTCGTTCATCTAGGAAGAACAAAATAGTCAGCTATGGATGAAGAAGAAATTAGAAGAGTTCGAGATTATGGGTAAAGCAGGCGATGATTATCAGAATACCTGGAATACCATCATTAGAAGATGGATGGTCAGGAGTAGGGGGAGTACCGCTGGATATCCCCTTCGATGGTTTCCAATGTGAATATTGGCGCTGCATGCTTTGAGGGAGAGGGATATGGATTTGGTCTGGTGATAAAGGACAAGGAGAGCAATTTATGCCTCGCCGCAGTGAGAAGAAGCCGGATCCAGTGGTCACCGGAGATGGCAGAGTGTATGGCGATACGGTGGGGGATTGATTTGGCGATGGAAAATTATTTCAGTCCCTATGAAATAGCGACAGATTGCCTGAATGCAGTTCAGAAGATCCAGAAGGAGGAAATGGCGCTGACGGAAGAGGGGATCGCCTGCGATGAATTTAGAGAAAGGATGAAGGATTTGGGCTCGGTCCAGGTATTGTTCTCGGGTCAGGCAATTAATACAGCTGCTTATCTTATAGCCCATACATCCTGTAGGTGGGATGAAACTAAAGTGTGGGACTCTAGACCACATATTTTCTTGATTTCACAGCTTTTAGCTGACTCCTTTACTATTTCAACTCTTTAATGAAATAATAGAGGCTATGTTATGTCCCTTAGTTAGCTGGGAATACCATTCTCATTCCCGAAAGAAAGTGATTGGTATATTAAGCGATAACACTTTCTCATTCAAACCGCCCAACTAGTGCGCAATAAAGACCAAGGCAAAGCCTCTTATTTCGAGTTGGACGAATTTTGAGGGAAGTGCTTATTCAATTGACCATGAGGCTATACCCTTCCTTTCCTTACCGAATTCATTAACGGCGAAAGAGTTTTATAAAAAAAGTTAACAAAGATACAATCATTCTTAATACAGTTCAAAGCATTGATCCTAAAACATACATTAATCCATAAGATAGAGTACAATATTTTAAAAATTGTTATTCTCTAACTCTCATACATTTACTAAATAACAGTTAACTAACATAATATTGTTAACAAGGGGGAAAAGTGAAAGAGTGAAGGGAGGATTGAGGGAAATGTATTAGGTTTTGATTTGGGTGGCCACTCAATTGCATTTCTATTATTTATTTTCTCGAATTACTTTTAAAATCATAACCACCTCATACCCATAAAAAAAATTTGCGGGTTTTTGCCATACTCATTCAATGCGAAGATTCCCCACGTTGTCTAGGTCAGGACGATCGAATACCCACAATCATAGGTTTGATTGCCATCACTACTTATCAATCGTTCATAAATCTTTCTCGTTGAGAATTTGCCTAAAGCGCTTTACCTTATCGATTCATCACATTAATGATACAACCTAAAACATTTACACATACCCAGTTATTGCGGAGATTCCTCGTAGTGAGTAGATCACTACCCACATTCATGAATTTGAATTGCCAGCTACTTACCAACTGTTCATAGATCTTTCCCCATCATCTGTCGGTATAAAAATTTGTCACTTTACCTTATCGATTCATCGCATTAATGATACTAACATAAAACATTCACCAGGTCATCAATGAATTCTCATTCTCAACTAGGTAGATACCAAAAACAACTCATATTGACGTGGGACACAAAAGTACTTGAAACTACACAACAGCTCCTTTCCTTACATGTACATACACATAACACATGCACCTTCCAAAATGACTACTACACTTATCTTTAAATCTCCAACTGCCTCTGCAACTCGAGCAGAGTCTTGGCGGAGTCCCTGAGCCGCTGCGCCTCCTCCTCCGTCATGTGCACATTGGTCACCGCCAACGCGCCGCCTCTCCCCAGCAGAGCCGGCAAGCTCAAAAACACCTCTCCTCCGCCTGCCCCCGGTCCAATCCCGTAGAACCCGTTGGCCAGTACAGTGACCGGGTGGATCTTCCTCTGGTTCCTGAGGATCGAAAACGCCAGATTCGCTGCCGAGTAGCCGATCGCCCACGACGTGTAGCCCTTCAATCTGATCACCTCGTACGCGGATCCCACCACCTCCTTGTGGATCCGCTCCAGTGTCTCCTTCTCGCACGGGATCTGTTGCTTCTCCAGGTAACTCACCACCGGTACCCCGCCCACGCTTATGCTCGACCACAGCGCCACCGAGCTGTCGCCGTGCTCCCCCACAATGTACGCCTGCAAGCATAAGATTCCGCAATTTTGGTTTTAATAATTCGAATTGTTAATTTTTTTTTATTTCTCGTCGGTTGCAGTTGGAATTTAGCTATGATGTGGAGGTCTTGACATTTTGAATTTTTACCTGGACGTCCTGGGCATTGACATCGAGGTGGTCAGCGATCAAGAACCGGAACCGGGAACTATCCAGGTTAGTACCAGACCCAATGACCCGGTTCGAGGGGAACCCGGACAGCTTCTACGCTACATAAGTGAGGACGTCCACCGGATTCGAAACGATCAGGAGAACTGCGTCGGGAGAAAGCTGCGCCAGGGGAGGGATGATTTTTTTGAAGAGGCCGACGTTTCGTTGGAGGAGATTGAGCCTGGACTCCCCGGGGTTCTGGCGGGCGCCGGCGGTGACGATGCAGAGGTCGGATCCGGCGGTGACGGTGTAATCGGTCGAGGAGAGGATCTTGGTGAGCGGGAGGAAAGCGGCGGCGTGCTGGAGGTCGAGCATCTCGCCGCGGAGCTTGTCTTTTACGGCGTCGACGAGGGCGAGCTCGTCGGCTAGGTCCTGGGTGAGGATGGTCTGTGCGATCGCCATCCCGACGTTGCCGACGCCGATGACGGAGATTTTGGTGTGCCCCTTTGTGGAGGACGGTGGGGCAGTGTTCTGGATCGGCGTGAAGAAGGACTGGGTTAGGTCCAGGCCGCCCGGCCCCAGCGATGAAGCTGAAGGCACTTTGTGCATTTCTTTTGTTGTTGGAAAAAACTGATTGAGAGCGAAAATGGTGGAGAGGGAGAGATAAGAGTACTGATTTTGATTGTTTGTTTGGATTGAAGAGAAGAGAGTTGCGAGGATTTATAGTAATGGCGGGGGACGGCAGAAGAGAACAGAGTGGGGAAGAAGCAGTTTCCTTCTGTGTGATTTGGAATGGTCAAAATGGTCTGGAAGAGAGGACTAACTTGATGACTTTTTTCCCCCAAAAAAGATTGTGGGTCTCACTTGGGGCCGTTGATGCTGCAGCAAACGCCACGTGTCATGAGCGGATCAAATCAGGATAGCACTGACATCGTGAGAAAGAAAAAGCGAGCGACAGTGCAGAAGTGCAGAGGCATGTCGACCAGCGAATTACAGTTTAGCGCACGAGCGAATCACGTGGATTAGTGGCTTGCCGCGCGCTCCACGTACAGTATTTTTATTGCAGATTCTTTGTCGTTTTGGTTTCCGGCACCTGCTACTTACGTCGTTTTGTGTACCTGTTGCTAGTGCCTAACTAGCAAGTTATGATTAAAGGTTGGGAAACAAAGAACTACTCTAAACTTTATGCAGGCATATGAGATTGTTTTCTCGCGAGGAAAAATTGGTGTTTGAACACAATGAATGCATTTTTAACTTCTTCAACAACGAAACTAACATGGTTCGCACTTCTCCAAACAATGTTCGCACGAGGGTGTTTGATGTTTTTGATGTTTTTTTGGGAACAAGCTACGTTACTTTAAGCTACTCCTATGGAGGTTCAGTGAGAGATCCGAAAAACTAAAAGGTAGGTTGCAGAGAAAAGATAAATTTTGACATTGTGCGTCAAATATTTGGTTGTGGAACCTTTGCTTCTTCTTCTTCGTTTCTTCTATTTATAGCCATCTCTTGTAACTAGCTTGGTAACTACTAGCTGGCCCCTTGCTACAAACTGCCTCGGGGTTGTTGTCGCCGCCTTGGTGACTAGCTGGTAACAGTCGCTTTGGGGAGCCTTGTCCCGTATTGGGGCTGGTGGGTACTTGATGGCCTCGATGCCGGGTCGGGTTGGTGTTGAGCTTTGTCGCCCTGTCTTGACTGGATGAGCTTGAAGCCCTCAACCTTGCCTCCATGATGAAGCCTCGACCACACCCTTGGCAGCCCCCAAGACTCCACACTTAGTTTTATTTCCTTTTCTTGCTCCCGCTTTTATTGTGTCTCTAGCTTGATACCCCTGCCCATCAAGCAAGTCATGTCGACTCGTATTACCAAGCCAGCCTTGCCGGCTTGGTCTCCATACTTAGTTTTTGTAGCCTCATCAAGTTGGTAAGTTGCACCCTGTCGGTTTGGTACCCCGTTAAGGTGTTAAGGTGCTATCAAGCCCGTCTTTGGACTTCGTCTCCATATGGTCCCATAAGGGGCTCTACGAGTCCTCATCATATTGACACACTCAGCTCGGCATCCTGGACGATTCAAAATATACATTTTTTTTATTCCGGGTTCGCTGATGTGGCAAGTCAGGTGGCCATTGACTAATGATCAATGGAGTTGACCGTCCAATTTAACGGTCAAACACAACTTCGGGCCAAGTAAGGAAGTATGGTACATAGTTCGGGCCAGGAGTAGCAATTTCTGAAACCACGGCCAAAGTAGAAAGTTTGGGTATAGTTAAGGCCAAAATAAGGTATTAACCCTAACAAGTAAAAGTCTCTTTTGAAGGAGCTCCGGACAAAGCCGGAAACCGTCTGTGCACTTTTTCGGGTTTTTCATTTTTGGGTTTCATTGTAACCAAACCAAAACCATCACTAAAGTTTTCGAGTTCAGGTGACTGGAAACCGAATACACCAGTTTCGGGTTCGGTTCTAGGTTTGCAGAAAGACACAGTTTGGGTTTCGAGTTTTGTGGGTTTCGGGTTCAGTTAACCAACCCGACCTGAACCGACACCCCTAGGCAAGGTCTAGTTCTCAATCAGAGACTCTATAGTAGGATGAAAACGATGGAAAATTTGCAAGAGAAACAATTTTAGCTTAGGTGGAATCGGGAGATCCCACATCAATATCCAACTTGCTCTATCCATCTAGCTCATTGTGGATCGACACTCCCCAACCTGTCTATCCACCAAAACGGCAAGGTTATATGCGGACTTGACAGCAAACACCTCATCACATGTATCGTGTCATACCAAGTTACCTATGTATCATCTATCTTCACACGGGGTAGGGGGATCACCGTGATGACACGCCAGGTGGAAACAAATTTATAAAATACCATGATTTGTGAAAACCAGCGATCATGGGTTCCCTTGGTTGATGTTTCACCATCACCGCATATATTGGCCATTCACATTCCTGATTCCTACATCCAACTTTTTATTTATTCGAAATTGCAGTTGATTAAAAATTAAAAAGCACCTCGAGGTATGCAATATGCTATATTAATTTCTAAGAAAAAAATTCGTTCAATAATCTCTAAAAGATTCCTTAACCGGGCAAGTATCCTTTTAGCCTAATGGAAGAACATCAAGGAATCGATAGAACTCCAGTAGTTGCAGTGACGCACAATAATCCTAGTCAAATAAGGATTTGTTCAAGTCAACTACACAAGGACGATGGACTCAGATAGAAACGAATAAAAGTTTGGAACTATACTAGCATTTCTACATGTGACTCTGTTTTGATTAGTTTGTTCTTTGATCTATTTAAAAAAATATTAGTTATGTAATATTGAAATCCACTGAGCCACGTGTCAAAGTCTGATTAATGGGAATTCAAAAATGGTTAATTATTGTACATTAGCCGCTTGCTCTTGGAGTCGAATTAGGTGCTAACCTCTTATAAAATTAGTAGTTTAGTACCATGCTAACTCTGTTTACAACCGTCTGATGGCATTCTAATTTAATGGCTAAGATTAATTAAAAGCTAATTTGGTAACAACAACAACCATTAATCAAAACCCTTATATATATTCTACCCACTCGAAGTGCCTCCACCCCACTTTGCTTTTTGTCAAACCGTCTGCCTCCCTTTCCTTTCTCTCTCTCTATAAAAACCTGCAAATCCCTCATTCTCTCTCGACAATGGTGAGGCATTTGCCGACGAGAGGGCCATGACATAAGTGTTTTACGGAGGAGGGCGGCGCGTCGGCGGGAAGCAAGCGGCGGGCATGCGACATGACTGAGAATATTGTGCGGCGGGTTTACGGTCGCACTTCCGACGACAGCGAGAAGCAGGCGGCGGAGGAAAAATATGTTGGTTATTAGAGATCAAAACCACGCTAACGCCGTCGTTGCCAACAGTGTCCCTGATCTCAGTCAACGCTGCAGGATTCATGGATGGGTAGATTCGTAGAAGTTGTGTAGTAGTGATTATTTAGTGATTAGTAGTTTATTGGATATGTAGTAGTGATTTGGTTTTCATTTCGAATCATTACTACATTTCCTTACCGCTAAGTCCATGATCTCCCTGCTACGAACTCATCGTAATATTAACTTTGTTAATGTAGTAGTGTTTTTTCTTTGATGTGTAGTTATTCCGTGTATTGAATATTGCCTTTCGATAGTATTATAGTGATTTTTCTGTAGCTATTTATATTGTAAGTATTATTATTTTTATCAATAGTGTTTTCAGTTTTGTTTAGTTACTAATAACTATAAAATATTAACTTAAAACAAAATCAAAATAGCATACAAAAACAAAATTACTAATGACATTCTAAAATCACTACAACATCTTTGCTAAATCACTACTAGTTTAAGTATTAGTAGTAGTTTTTTCATAGAATTTTTTCACGTTACTAAAAGAGGAGAGAGATAATTTAAAATTTAATTTATTCATTAAATTTTTATTGCTAAAATACCAAGCATGTCCCTCAATGCCCCCACCGTTTGATTTAATTTTAAAATAATGTTTGGTGATGAGAATGGTTAGCACGGTACTAACTACAAAGGTCTTTTTTTATTTTTGATTTGGCCTGCAAAGGTCGTTTATATTATTGTACTTCGCATCTACTTTTCCTTTTTGGGGAATATCTATGACAAAAAAAAAACTCGTCTCCTTGCTCTTTAATAACTACAAAAATCGCTAAAGTGATGAGGCAGACTTTCTGCTGCTCTCATCTAGGTGTGGGCATTGGTTTGATCAAACCGCTCATGCGGTCAATCCAAACAGCACCGTTAACTATCGGTTTCGTTTGCGGACTAACCATTAAGCTGTTAGTGGTTCACGGTTCGAATTGACCGAAACTGCACGGTTACGGTTCAAAACCGCAAACCGCTAATTCTTACTAATTAAGTTCGCCCACCAACAACACTCGAGTAGCTTTGCAGAGATCCATCACCTAGCTATCCTCCCGGCGGCGACGCCTACTTTCTCACCCAGTCACTCGCCAGATCCGAACCATTCCCTCGTTGCCCGTTCTGCCGCCTTCAGCCTTCCCCTTCTTATGTTCCTATCGACGTTGCACAACACCAAGCGATGAGAGATCCCGAGCTTCCTAGATCGACAATGACGCCGACAATGCTTCCCTGGACCGAACATCCAGATTCTCACCTCCGTCGGTCTCCGCATCCCGGCTCACATCGCCATTCTGGTACTCTCTCCCTCCCTCTTCATATTCTTGATCAGTCTCTTGTGGATTCAATCTCGAATCAAGTGCATCTCAACCTTAGCTCTCCCCGTTGCATTCCCGTTGGACCTCCGCCAAGGCGGCGACCGACCCACTGAGCCTTTTGCCCCTCCGTGGGTTTTCTAGTAGGAATAGAGTTTAGATATTGGGTATGCTTGGTGGGTTGATTTGATTCGTTAGCTATGGATCTAGGGTTGTTGTTACCGTTGCTCAATCTAGAAACTCGAACAATCCATGGTGGTGACTTGCTTGCTACCTCCTCTGCTCTCCTCTGACCATAATCTCGGTAGCTGCCTCTACGCCCTCACAACTTCCTTTTCCTTTTTCCTTCCTTTGATGACTATTATTGTGGCATGGATATGTGTCTTCCCTTCCTCCTAGGACAAGTTGTTTTCAGTGCCTTGAAGAGTTGAGCTTAAATGCAGTCCTAGGTACTCAGGTTAAGTTAATTTAACAAATCTATCACTTGGATCTCTTAATTAATTGGAAGACCCATACTCTGTTCAGTTTTTTGTTAAAGGAACTGAACCAGCACAACCAAATACGGACCATTTATGCTGAATTCTAAAGGCTTAACTACTCTCTATCTGCTTAACATGATAGAGAGACAACTATGAGACTCTGAGAAATTAATAGAAAAGGGATTTGCTTTCAAATGTGGAGTTGTTTGGCTCCTTTAGTTTAATTATGTTCCTGATGTGAAGTTGTTTGATCTATAGCTTATTTTTAACTCTGGAGATAAGAGGGGGTTTGCTTACAGATCATAATATGGTAGAGGAGGGTTAAATGGGATTTGATTTCATATCATAATATGTCATTATTTGAAATTTTGTTTATAGTTTTAAAAATCACAATGTTCTAACGGTCTTCTTTCATATGCTTGTAGGGCTGCAATGAATCTGTGAATTCGAAATCAAGCAATAGGGAAACAGAAGATACTGTTATCGGAAAGATGAAATGAAAAGGCTCACATGGAAAACGAGCTCGAGCACCGATATCCAACATTAATGTGCTTAGTGTTAGTGAGGTGAGTTCCTTTACTATGGTTGACTTCTTAGTGTGTCTGCCTGACTGATATTGTTCAAAAAATGGTATGGAGTAGAGTTTAGACTAGTCTCTAAGTTATTCGTAGGCATGCATGACAAACAACAAGTAGTTAGCAACCTAAGTAAATTTAAACATGCATAAATTGGTCACTGTTTTCTATCTTTTGTGGTAGGGTTGGAACTTGAAAAAGTGGGCAAGTAACTGTTTGAGCAGGGCTAGCTATTAGTTCTATGCATCTACACTATTTGACCCTTCCTCTCCATTGCCAGTTGCATGCCAGAATCTGTTAGCTACATGATGCTATGCTAGCTGCTATATGGCTATAATATACACAGAAAGCCATTGTCATTTTGACTTCACTCTTATCCATCACTTTGAAAATTGTTGCAAACGGCTTATCTCTCTCTTTTTCCCTTACTCTGTTTCTGCACAGACAAACATACATATAGATTAGATCATACACACATATATCATATCATACCCACAGAGATATATCAGTAGCTGGATTATTTGCCATCTTCTTGTTCTCATTTACTCTGTTGTTGTTTTAGGCCGAGTGTGATGATGTTAGAATGGATTCCTCAAGTGGGGAAGAGATGGAGTCGAAATGGATGCAAGTACGAGCAAGGTGGCTGCTAGTGATCATACTGGTTCAGCTTCGACTCACATTAATTCACCAATGCCGAAAGAGAGGAGGCTTAGATCAAAAGTTTGGGTCCAATTCAGGAGGTATAAGAAGGATGGCTTATTCAAGTCATCATGCATCAAATGCGGGAAGACTTATGCATCTAAATCGCGTAACAATTGAACTAGTGCACTCCGCAATCATATGAGTAAACCGTGCGGTGATGGAAAAGGTACTGCTCAACAACTATTGAATACTCCTAGAGCTGAACTAGGTGAGGGGGATGAATCTGTGTTAGGTAGTTGGAAGTTTGATCAAGCAGCTATAAGGAAAAGGATTGACTTATATGGTTGTTGTGGATGATTGCCTTTCAGATTTGTTGAATACTTGGGTTTCAAATACTTTATGTCACTTGCTTGTCTTAGATTCTGTATACCCTCTAGAAGAACAGTGAATAGGGATTGTTGGGATTTTTTATCTTGAGTTGAAACAAAAGTTGAAGGATGTCTTTAGGAACTGTGAAGGTAGAGTTTGTTTGACAACATATTCATGGACTTCAAACAAACAATTGAACTTCATGTGTGTGACAGCTCATTTTATTGATAGAAATTGGATATTAAGGAAAAGGATAATTGGTTTTCGCCAAATCTTTAGTCATAAGGGGCTGGATATTGCAAGTGAAGTTATGTCTTGTTTGGATGAATGGGGGATAGATAAGATTTTCACAATCACTGTTGACAACGCGAGTTCGAACGATACAACCATATTTGATGATAGCAAGATGGGCATGTGTGATGGCAAATTTCTTCACGTTAGGTGTGTGGCTCATATAATGAATCTTGTTGTGATGAATGGATTATCAGAGATATCTGTGGCTGTAAAAAGAATCAAAGAGGCGGTGAGATTTGTTAGGCAGTCACCTGCAAGAATTCAGAAATTTAATAATTTTGTTGCTCTTGATAATACAGCAAGAGTGGGTTGTGTCTTGACGTTCTGACGAGATGGAATTCAACATTTGTTATGTTGCAATTGGCTGTAAAGCATGAGCATGCTTTTAATATTTATCGAATGTCATATAAGCAATTTCAAAATGAACTTGAAATGAAGAGTGGAGTACCTGATAGTTGTGATTGAGATCGTGTTAGAAGAATGATGAAGTTCTTAGAACAGTTTAATCAGTTCAGCTTGAAAGTTTCAGGTTCACAGCATATCACCTCCAATTTATTCCTTCCTGAAGTTGGGAACTTATACAATTTTTTGAGGAATTGGGTAATTCCGGACAAGAAGGATTATCAATTAAACTTCATGGCAACAAAGATGAAACAAAAGTATGATAAATATTGGGGAGATGTAGATAAGATGAACAAGCTAGTGTACATAGCTGCCATGTTAGATCCAAGGCTAAAGTTACAATTTATTGGTTTTACACTCAAGTAGATGTATAATGATAAGAGAGCAGTTTCCGATTTGACAGAAGGCGTTGAGGTTGCTACTTATGAGTTATATGCTCATTATGAGAATCAAATGGAAGTAGGTGAAGGTTCATCCTCCTCTCAAACAGAACTACATGATAATGATGGGAATGTGGATTTAGTTGCCGAGTATATGAAGCAAATGGAAAAGGAAAGAGGTGTAGTGAACAATACCGAGTTGGGATGGTGGAAAGTAAACAACCATAGGTTTCCAAATTTGTCTCGGATGGCAAGGGATGTTTGGCTGTCCCGATTTCTACAGTTTCATCTGAAGTAGCTTTTAGCACTGGAGGTAGGGTGCTAAATGATTTCAGGAGCTCTTTACTCCTAGGATTGTTGAGGCTCTTATTTGTACTCAGGATTTGCTCCGGGCAGACTCTAGTGTGTGTCTAGTTGAAGAAAATTCAGAGGAGATTGACAATATCGATGAAGGTGAGTAACCTAAAAAAAGCTACTGTTTATGTACCATGTACGTTTTATGTGGTGGTTAAATTGTCTTCTTATGAATTTCAGAGTTGAGCATGATAATGAAGGCTATTAGTATCTCTGTTGTTCCACTTCCCTGTATCTATACTCCTCGTACGAGTCCTAATGTAGAGGCAAGCGCAAACATATAAGGTAACATTTGAACCTAATCATTAGTGCAATTTCTGAGCTGCCTTGTTTATTTCTCTCTAATTCTCCTCTTCCTTTCTTATTCATATTCATGGATTGAATCCTAGAGAGTTTGAGTTGAGTTCATGGAGTGGCTGGGTACTAATGACAGTTCCAAGAGTGAGAAATGGCTGAAGTAACTATAAGTATCTGTCTGCTATATATGATTACACTTGAAGGAAAGATAAGAAATAGTGCACGATATTATGAAATGTAAGTAGTGAAAGAGGTCTTAAGATGTCATTATTAGATAATTATTAGTAATAGTTCAGTAGTCATATTCATGTATTATCTCCTATATAAGCTTACTGTAGGGCTGAGTGTTTTTTAAAATTCGGATTACGTTTTTGCAAATCTTTTAGGCACTTGCTTGAACTTTATGATTCCTGAACATATCATTCAAGCAAATTTAGGCCATATGTGGCTGACATCTTGAGTTTTTCTCCAAATCACCCGGAAACTTGTGTACTTCTTGCCCATTAGCCTTCATGACTTTCTTCTCTCCCATTTCAACAAGAAAATCGGATTAATTGTCTATAGTTCTCATTGATGGTTTAATTGGATCTATCAATTCGCCTAATAGAGCAGGCAACACTGATTCATCACTAATCTCAGAAGCAGTTATTACATGACATTAGCTAATTGTGATTAATGTGTTGATTATAAGAGAAGCGAGATTCATCAGTCTCATTGTTTTTGTTGTGACCTCATTGATTGTGCAACATATGCTTTGTTTTGGTGACAGGAAATAGAGCATTTGATATGGGTTTTGGTGGAACATCTGATTTCTTTTGATTGTGTAACACATGCTCTGTTTTGGTGGCAGGAAACAGAGCAATGTGGAAGGATTGTATTGTTGCTCATGGCAAGATTGACAGGCTTCAAGGCCTTAGCTCAGTTTGGTCATGTCCTTCCGTCGGTCTTTTCTGGAATCTACGAGTCAACCCATGCTATGCTTTTACTGATCTTCGTGTTTCTTTGTTTATTGATCTGGTTCGTTTAGGGCAGGGGTTCTGTTCCTTGGGCATGTGGTGGTTTTTTCTATCTCTTTCCCCACTCGCTTTCTTTCTGTGCAGGGACGGCCTGATCTGTCAAGCACAGGGACGACCTTGCAATCTCCTTTGTTTCGATTGTTGTTTCCGTTTCATACCATACCATATAAAAAAAGCAATGTGGAGGGTGTTAGAGTGTGGTATAAGATCTAGCAAAACCTTCTCCCAACAACTCGAGTTATTGGGATCAACTGGTTCTTGACATGGTATCAGAGCCTCGAACCAAAAGGTCATGTGTTCGAATCTCCACGACCCCCAATATTAACCGTTGTCTTTCAAGCACATGGTATGGTGGGCCTGTGCAAACTTCAAGCCCATGGGTTGGCTTTCGTTTGAGGGGGCGTGTTAGAGTGTGGTATAAGATCCAGCAAAACCTTCTCCCAACAACTCGAGTTATTGGGATCAACTGGTTCTTGACAGAGGGGAACTTCATTTTTATTTAATTATACGTACAAACCATAATAAATTGCGGTCAAGATGTGGTGCAGTCTAAATCGTACCAAATCGTTAATCTATGCGTTTGGTTTGACCGCATGATAACTTTACGGTCAAAGATGCTGTGCGGTCCGAACGCACCAATGTCCACCCCTACTCTCATCCACCCCAAATCTGAGCTTCTATCTCTTTTCTTATAGACCAGGTCAACTTACTAGGCCCAATATCTAGCTTAAGCCGTAGAGGGATTTTTCCAGAAATAGCACTATTTAAAAAAGAAATTCCAAAAATAGCACCCAACTCGAAAAAATGTCAAAAATAGCACCCTTTCCCAAAAACCGCCACCCAAACCAGCGGTTTAGGCAAAAACCGCACCCCGGAGGCGCGTTTTTCTATGAAAACCACACTGGTCGGTTTTGCAAACCGCATGGGGCCGGGGCGGTTTGGTTGCAAACCGCACCCCCACCATGCGGTTTGTAATATATATATATATTTTTTCCAAAATGAATATAACAAGTGGACTTGGCACAACTGGTGTAGTTGTTTATTGTTTGCAAGAAGTCCTGGGTTCGAATCCCCACCAACCCATTTGAATTTTTTTTATTTTTTAGAGATTGAAAAAAGCAACATGTTGTGGGTACGGAATATTCAAAAGTGGGCATGGAACGTGCGAGCCCATTTGTTTTCTCCTGCCGTATCAATTCGTGTGCCAACCCTAGTTTAACTAGCTTTACTTACCCTAGTTTAACCTACACGAGTTACCATCATCATTACTACATATCTTCCGAAATCTTCTAACTCTTGACATTCCAGACTCAACCGTCTCCATCACACTCACGTCTCCACACTCAACCCCCACGATCACTTTTTCTTACACCTACATTCTCTCTTTCCTCCATCTTCACCTTCCCTTGTTCCTTCTTCCTCCAGACTCCATGGCAAACAAAGGTAAATCGTTTGCGGAAATGAGGATACTATCCCTATAAAATGAAGACTGCCGATCCACCGCAAATCTCGGTGACTATCTTTCATTTACAAGCAAAACATCAATTGTGGCCGAGTACGAGTTCATCCACCTAAGTCCTTTCCCTCAAGAAGTGAAGAAGTTAATAAAAAATCTTGGCTGGGAAAAGTTCTTTGATCTCCGGAGTCGAGGAAGCACCAGTTAGTGCCCGCATGTGGTGAGGAAGTTCTACCACAATTTAGAGCTTTCTGGTCCCTGTGATTCTCATCTCGTGTCGATCTTCCTGGGACATAGAGTTTGCTTCCAGCCTCATCAGTTTGCTGAGATCCTCGATCTCCCCGCCATAGGACACCCCATTGATAGCAGAAGCGATCTTGGGCGGCTGTACGATTTTGAGTTTGAAGTTGAACTGGCGAAACTGACGAAAGGGCGCATCCAGGCTTCTTTCCTCCCAGATCCTCTTCGATTCCTCCACTGGATGATCGTCAACTGCTTCATGCCAAGGTACTGTGGTCATTCGATTATTCATAAACTTGACCTGTTTATCCTTGTGCAAGCTCAAAGAGGTGTTCCTGTTAACCTCACATCTCTCATGTGCCTGAACATGGTTGGGGCTGCTACTAGAGGGGAAAACTGGTACACTGCCTTTCCATATGCCACCTTCATGACCACCTTTCTTGAAAGGGTTGGGATGGATATGGGGGTTTATGTTAAGGAGGACCAGTGCGCTTATTTGCCAGTGTACCGTATAGCCGAATTGACCAATACTTTTATTTACCTTCAGCACATGGAGCATGAAGAGACCCCTGAGGCATCCTCAAGCAAACGTCCTCGGCTTACATGAGAGCCGATTGATGCAGGGTGGGGTGGAGCGTTGGAGCAACAAAGGGGCCAACAATGGATGTCTTATATTAAGAAGTTTACTAAGGCTTTGTTGGTTTTTGTTTTTCCAGTCTTTTGTCTTTTCCTTAATTCTCCAGCACTCAAAATTGTCATGTACTGAGGGGAGCCAGTACATCATCTGACTAGGAAAGTCTCCCATTTTTTCAATTGTCCAGACCAATATTTTTCTATGCATACAGTATTTTGTGAATTTTCCATGGCTAAGTTCCCTAAGACAGGTGACGAGATGTAGTAATGGTCATCTCCAATGGTGCAATTTTTGTGACTTGCAAGATGATGTGGCAAGGACGTGCAATTGCATCCTACACTTGCTATGATGTGAGAAGCTATTGCAAGGGTGCAAATTTGCTTGCAATTGAAATTGGCCCACGAGTGGGGACTATTGATGAAATTGCAATGTTTTCTCAAAATTATAGAAGTGGAAGTAGGGACTACCTATAAAATTGCAAATGAATTTCATTGGGGGAGATTTTAATCCGCCTTTGTTCTAAGCAGTTCCAATTAGGTCGAAGAATGTGTTACTTATTTCATCTTCATTTTTAATGGTTTTCGAAAATTATGGTTTTATTTATATTTGGTCACAAGTATAGTGACGATGATAGGCGTGAATAGTATGGATATGGCTTGATTATAATGATTTATTTATCTATGGTGAATTTTCCCCCCTTTTTCATCAAGACTCATGCTTCTTTTATTCCCCCGGTGAATCTATCATTCTTCGTTTATAGTAAAATATCATTTTAATTAGACATAATAAAGAATCCATTAATTATGTATGTCTTTTTATTGTATTTATTACTACAATGAATTCTCTCACTAAAAGGGGAGTGAAAACATCGTTGGTGGAAATTCAAGGAATGAAAGCCTTTCCATATCCTAGGAACATTAAAATAATTACATAAGAATTTTCTATCTGCCTTGTACGGGGTTTGGTCATTAATTATACCGATTGGGAGCCAATCAGTTTTACCTTTTGGGTTAACTATACATGAATGCAAATTTAATTAGACGAGGGCAATTGGGAACGAAGTTGAATGATATGATCCCAATTAAACCTCTCTACAAGATACAATGGCTTGAACACAAGCAACCTCACTCACAACTTGGAAGCTGGAATTTTGGGGAAGCTGGAATTTTGGTGAAGTCCATTTGCCATTTCCACGAAAAAACAAACCAAATCAAACCAAAAACCAAATATAGAAAGCATTCACAATACCAAAAACCAAATATAGAAAGCATTCACCAAACCAAATACCAAATATAGAAAGCATTCACCAAACCAAACCAAACCAAAAACCAAATATAAAAAGCATTCACCAAACCAAACCAAAAACCAAATATAAAAAGCATTCACCAAACCAAACCAAAAACCAAATATAAAAAGCATTCACCAAACTAAACCAAAAACGGTTGTCCATCATCCTGAGAGAAAAAAAACATAACAGTTGTACATCATCTTGAAAACTAAAACGCAAAATCAGGTTGTCCTTGGGCTCGTTGACTGGGTTTCCTTGTGCTCTTCTCTTTTCTTTTTCCTCCTTTCATGGGCTTTCTTGTACTCTTCCACTGCAGCTTCAACTTGAGGTGCAACTGTTCTTGCTTCCGTGAGCACCATATGCCTTATGTAGTTCATGGGCTCTCGAACAAGGTACAAAGCGATCTTCATCCTCCTCACTTGAGTGCATGGCTATCAACATCAACAAACATGGTGCTTAACTCATGATTCAAAAATAACAATCAATTGTGATTTTCTAATATGCGAATTAGAATTGCCTTTACCCAAATATAAGAGGAGTCCCAGCTTGCGCCATACATCCACATGCATACCCAGACTCCACTGTCAGACCTACATAAAATAAAAGCATTGCGTGATAAGAACCAAGTTGATAAGTCGTCGTTTAATATCACAAAAAAATGGGCATACTTACCGATGAAGTTGTTCTTGATCCTTTGAAGGAATTGTGTACGGAAACTCCGCAATCCTTGGTGGCGACAATCCCGGACCTTGTTCACGATAGAGAATCTTCCATAAGGCTTGCATAAATCTCGTCTGTACAAATTAAGAAACGTTTGTACTTAGAAAGAGGTATTTACATTTTTTTGCGTTATAACGACACAATGTCACAAATTTACCATTGTTTGAACAGATTGTAGTCGAAAGGAATTGCGGTCTTCATTTGGTTGTGGATCCAAGATATGGACTTCTTCCTTGTCCAACTTAATGGCAGCCAAGTACCAATGGGCATTATCTCTCATCGGAACACACACCTACATATGCGGAAATTGTCAACACGTATTAAAAAAATAAATTGCAAACCATGTAGTACTTATTATGACGAACAGTTTACCTTGTTCACCATATTGGTTTGACTAAGGAATTTTGATTCGTATAGGTCTAATGCCCTCTTGGGTGTTATTCCACATGAAATCACTAGTTCCTGCCCATGTGGTAGTTGCACAATTGAAATTTTGTCAACACAATATGATTCACGTTAAAAAAACATGTGTTGTATTTTTTTTTTTTTGGTGAGAGGAAATTAATCTTAAGCATAATCGGACCACAACCTATAGTTCAGCAGGCAGATAGCACACTCCTTTTCCGTCCTTAGAATTTGTCCACAATTCTTCTAGAGTCAAGTGGCAGGCCATCGTTGTTATAACCTAATATAACATGCACAAAAAACACTTCATGATACTATCGAGTTGTTATAAAATAATTCTACGTAGAAAGCATTGATAGTGGACAAACAAAACAAAATTTTGGAGTTCCGTTGATTACTTCAGCATCTACGAATGAGCGAGGGCTTAAGGACCACAATGACTTCCTGGTACAAGAGTTGTTTGAGGTTTTGACCAATACTTCGTCAGGTGGCAGATTGGCTGAAAATATATAATGAGCAAGCTGGATTTGCTCATCATCGTATTCCATAGCGGCAGGTAGCTTAAACTTCAAAACAACCTGGAATAGGGGCCACAAATAAACACGAGTCGAAATGCATTCGTTATGACGGAATAACGGCAAAAAACACTTCAATGGCAAACATGACACCTTTATTACCTTGTCAACAGAACTTAGACAAATACTTTTTTCCATTTGGCTTCTTTGGTGTTACCTCAGAGTACGTTTCATCGTCCGAAATAAAAACGATGACTGAAGCAGGAGTGGATGGAGTGCTTACACCTTTGGGTATCCTTGGTTTCTTTGTTGGATTCACAAATTCGGCGGTCTCCTTCAATGACAGTGAACCTACGATTAATAAATTAACTAGAATGAATTTCAATGGTTAAAGAGCTATTATACATACCACAAGCTTGGACGAAGAGCGAGTAATCCTCCTATTTTCCATGTTGTGCCTCTAATCTAAGCTTTAGTCTGTACTCAAAATTGCGGCAAAGAAGGATATGGAACCACTGTTCTACCGCTGAAGATTAATTATATATACAAGGTTAGGATAAATTGTGGCGCCATATTTTTCCCGCGGAAAAATAGTTAGGGTTTAGTCTAAGGTACATGAACTTGGGATAAACATGGGTAGTTATTAAACCTAAAATTAAAAATATACTTTTTTCGATTGAATAAAGAATTGAGTGCTATTAGTAAATATTCACTCATATTAATATTTGATCCGTCCCCATACACGTAGTACACAACTAGAGTCAGCTGGCGTTTGGCTTTACTAAGCAAGGTTTTTCATTTTAAATATTTTCGTTATTTGTGAAAATGGTACAGAAATCACTAAGATAAAGAATAGAAAGTTCAACTCGTTCCTACCAAAAATATAAGATATCACAAATTGTGCTATTAATGGGGATAATTATTAAGTGGCCCATTGAAGCATTAATTCGGCCATCATTCCCAATAGGGTTTTGTAATCTACGTCCTTGGTTCCCCAAAATTTCCAGCAGTGACAATGACGTCGTAGGCAGACCCACCATTGACGTCGGAGGAGGTCCTAGTATTGACGTCGGAGTCAGTCCAAGAAAACGCTGGTGCCGGAGCCAGTCACACCACCCAGGAAGATAATGTCGCCGATCTCAGAAGTTCGATGATACAGAAGAAGCCTATGATTTCTACATAGACTACGAGTTAGTCAAAGGCTTCGACATCAGAAAATCAGACATTGGTCTTGTAAGAACAAAGTTATGATATGGCGTGACTATGTATGCTCTGGCGAGGGAAAGAGGCGCATGAAGAGCACAGAACGAAAGAGAGAAGCAAGAGGGGAGACCATATTTAACTGCAGAGCCAAGATGCGTGTTAAACAAGACAATGTCGATGGGAAGTGGTATGTGCACCAGTTTGACGATGTACACACGTATAAAAGATCCCCAGAGAATATAGACACTACATGAAAGGTAAACGTCGTATGAGTGATGCAGTCAAAGCAGCGATAAATTTTAGAAGAGCTGCAGGTATGAAAACTTCTCAAATTGTGAATCTGGCTGTATCAGAAGCAGGAGGCTACGACAATTTGGGGTACACGAGGAAGGATGCATATAATTATGTGGACAAAGAGAGGAAAGAACAAATCAGTGAAGGTGATGCCGCAATATCCCTAGCCTACATGCAACCTAAATGCAGCGCGGATGATCATTTCGTTATTGAACTAAAGAAGGATGACGACGACCGGCTTATTAACATCTTCTGGGCCGATAGTATTTCTGTTGCTGATTATGCATGCTTTTGAGAATTACTGTCATTCGATGCTACTTACAAAAGGAACATTTACCAGATGCCTCTTGTGATTTTTTCAGGTACTTTTCCTTCACACATAGAATTATCCCGAGCATGCTAAAATAACTCTAGAAGTTTTCATAATCTAACTTTTTTTGAACTTTTTTAGGTGTCAACCACCATTCGCAAACTTGCTTATTTGCATGTGCTTTCTTGGCTAACGAGAGAGAGGAAAATTATATTTGGGTGTTGGGAGCTTTGAAGAGAAGGCTAGGTGGCGTAGATCCCAAGACTGTTATTACAGATGGGGATAGAGCAATGCGTAATGCTATTCATAAAGTATTTCCCGATGCAACACATTGTCTATGTTCCTGGCATATAGACAAGACTATAACCAGAAATGTGAAAAATCATCCTACTTTTTTGCCCCAATGGAAGCATTTTGTGTCAGCTGACTGGGAACCTTCAGAATTCGAAGAAAAGTGGAAATCAGTGGTTGAGGAATGCTCCCTTCACCACAACAATTGGGTCTCCAATCTATTTGAGCAAAGACATGAATGGGGGTATGCATATTTGCGTTCGAAGTTCTTCGGAGGCTTGAGTACAACATCAAGATGTGAAGGACTGAACTCTCAACTTGCCAATTATATCGAGAAGGAGAAAAATCTCCTTGAGTTCTTTATTCACTTTGATCGTTGGACTAGGGATATGAGGGAGAATGAGCGTCATGCTGATTTTGAATCCATTCATCGAGAACGAACCATCACAAGCAATGTCTTAGTCTCACTTCAGAAGAGTGGAGCGGCGGTTTTCACAAAGAACGCATTCTTCTTATTCAGAGACGAGGCTGAAAAGTCGGCATGTTGCATAAGGTTGGAGACAGAGCGATCATAAATTGAGCGTGTGTACAAGGTCAAGGTGTATGGCATGGATAAGGTTTTTCAAGTCACGTACACTGTTGAACCCTTTGCAATGGAGTGTAGTTGTAATCACTACGAGTATATGGGAATACCATGCCGTCATATGATTTTTGTACTGAAAGAAGAGAGCATACTGGAACTTCCTGAAGGCCTAGTACGTCGAAGATGGTCAAAGAAGCCAAAGACACTAGAGAGCTTGGAGGAACCGGACATAATAGATGAATTGCAACTTTTCGCATTGAGGTTTGCCATGACTATCACTTTTAATTTTTTTTTATATTGGTTCAAAGCTAGGTGAACATTAATTTTACTCACTTTGTATAAAATATTGTGTCAATCAGGTATGGTACTATTCAACAAAACAACATACAACTAATGTTAAAAGGGGCAAAAGGGAAAAATCTAGTGAGTGCTTCAAGATTGCTCGTGAGGGAATTCAATCATTATGTGAAAAGTTGGACATGGTGGACACTGGCAACGTGGACATACCCGACATTAATAGACCGAAGGCGAATGAAATTTTGTTGGATCCATTACAGGTCAAAGCTAAAGGTTCGGGGGCTAAAAAATCTAAAAGGAAGAAAGGAGAACAACGACAGTGTAGCAATTGCGGTGAATGGCGCACTATAGGACCCGATGCCCACATCCTGTTGGCTATGTGAAGCCAACCTCAAACGGTGATGCCCCGAATGATGGTGTTTCGGAAGAAGGTGGCGGTGGCGATGACACCGATGTTGATCCTCCGACCACTCAAGGTCAGTCGGAAACAGTACCGAAGAGAAGGCAAAAGCATTGCAGTAGGTACGCTTCTACCAATCATAATGCAAGAACGTTTACTGGGTCTGGGCCATCCGATGATGAAAATGACGATGACGACGATTACGAGCAACCTAGGGTAAGAATAAAATATAATTGTTCGTGTCTACACAATGCAGTTGCATCCAATATTTTTGTACATCTAAAATCGTCGTTATCGATTTTGCAGAAGAGGCCTGTTACAAGAAGTAGCACCCTAAGGAGTGTTGAAAACTTGAAGTTAAGATGGAAGTCCTTATCCTATTTGGATTAGGACTATGTGAAGACTGCCAGTATCAGCTTGAAGCGGCGTCGTTTGATTTATAAGAAGACTGTTGCCGTCTGCGGTGTCGTTTTATTTATTTCGGATGGATTTGATTGAATTCGATATGGAGGTTGCTCCCTAAATAAATCATGTGCAACATTTCAGTTGAATAATTTTTCTCACTCGTTTTTTTTTTATTGAATTATTAAATCGGATTTTTTACTTGTTTATAAATTTACTTAATTTTGGCTACTAAATTTATGAAATGTAATTTGGGCGTGAAATGACAAGAGCATGCGCCGACAGAGGACCAGAGTTTGATATCCGGAAAAAATACTGTTGGCCCAATAGTATAAGACTTCTGAAAATGGAGGCAGTAATCAAGAAATAAACAATAGTATTTTTATTGATTGAAAGATCCCTCGCCGATCTAATAAGATCTCAAACACTAAAAGTACAAATCTTGAAAAACAAAACAATGTACTTTCCCTCCTCCCACTTTTATACTATACATATGGCAACTTTCCCCTCTTGTATACATTTTGGGAGCATGATCAACATGTACGCGTCAATATAGCACAAAAGAATCACCATATGACGTAGGGTTCCACAACACCTATTATGGAATCGTAACAACATATGATGATTCTTTCGGCAATATTCAGACGGCGACTTATTGTCATTGCTCCCCTCCCTGCCTCTAACAAAGACCTTGCATGGAGAGAAAAGAAGAAACAATAAAACGAAGGATTTAGTTTAACAGTCATGATCTAACAATGACGTAATGAAAGGAACTGAGATCTAAAATAATACGCAGTCTCATCATTACCACTGCACGCGAAAATAAAGCATGGGACAGGAGGACGAAGAGGCGGATGGGGTTGATTTTCAGAGTTTCATATTGAGAAGATGAGAGAAAGGGGTCTTTTCAGGGATTGAGAGGAGGAGGAACGAACAACAGCAGGAGATGAGTGCCTCTCGGGTTTCGGAGCATGGTCTCTCCCTCTCTGATTAAAGAATTTATAAATGGGCTCATAAAATTACTTTGCCTTTCCAGCCCTTCCCATTTACTGAGAATCACACTCCCTACCGCTGCCTCGGCCTTGGTAACGTCAGCACTGGTTAGGGGCAAATGAGACTTTCCGAAAAAGGCGATATCTGATTGGGTAACAAGCCGCAGTTGGGATTGAAGCTCTTTCACTATCGGATTAAAGGAAAAGTTTAGGAATTGACGGCTGGAGATGGGGATGTGCTTTTAGACTGGCTTTGTAGATTAACTAACTTTTTTGTTTACCAAAATTAATCTACTGATTTGGTATATGTTATTGTAACCCTAAACCCTAATACCCGAACCAATCAATACCATATACTCTATGACAATAACACCTTATACCCTAACCAATCAATACCATATATAATCTAAACTATCAACACCTTGCTACCTACCTTATACCCTAAACCTTCACTACTTATAGGCTTATGCTATAAACCATAAACACGTTACCATCTCCATCCCATTGCTTATTTAGTGGAATCCTAGGTGGTACCATTATTTAGAAAGATTGCAATGCCACCTAGGATATTTTTTCTAAACTAGCAAGATTGCTAAATTAGGAATTCTTCCTGCAATGCCAAACTCTAATACACGAACCAATCAATAGCATATACTCTACAACAATAACACCTTATAGGCTTATACCCTAACCAATCAATACCATATATACTCTAAACCATCAACACCTGGCTACCTACCTTGTACCCTAACCTTCAATCTCTTTAACATTTATGCTCTAAACCATAAACACCTTATTATACCATCTCCATCCCATTGCTTATTTAGACCATCTCCAATGGTGCAATTCTTGAGAATTGCAAGCTGATGTGGCAAGGGAGTGAAAGTGGGATGGTGAGTTGCATTGATGTGGGATCAATTACAAAAGTTGCAAATTTGCATATGATGAATATTTTCATGCAATTGCATACTGGCCCACCTTTTGTCCTTTTGGTTTATTTTTCTTTCTTTCTTTCTTTCTTTTTCGTTTGTGTTTATTTTTTCATTCTCAACATACATGTAGCACACACATATATACAATTCCAATCATAATACTTTATATATTGAATTTCTAGTTTACATAATACTTTATATATTGTATGTAATTAAATAATCATTAAATAAAATTCCTATCATGGTTGATATATAATTCAAATATCAAGGTTCATATATAATTCGAATAACACAACGGCAAAAAACAACTTGAGAGAAAAACACACTAAACGCGTTAAGATGACAAAACTCAAATTAATATAACACACTCACAAATTAATATTGAATTGCATTGAAAATTAAGTAGGACCCACGGTCACAATTGCATCTTGATGGCATTGATGTAGATGGTATAAAAATGAGGAGTGAGTTATAGTTAAAGTTGCTGAAGTGGCAATTGGGACCACCTATTTGATCGGTGTTGGAAACTTGAACTGAAACTGGAAGTCCTCCTATGTCGTGTCGTTTGGTATATAAGAAGACTGTTGCCTCTTGCGGTGTCGTTTAATTTATGCACTCATTAATGGTCAGTTGAAGGCAAATTTTAAGCACTCTAAATAAATCATGTGCAACATTCCAGTTGAATAATTTTGAGAACTAGTTTTTTTTATTCAATTATTATATCGTATTTTTTGCACTAATTTTGAGCACTCATTAAATGGCTAGAGCATGTGGCGACAGAGGAGCAGAGTTCAAAATCCGGCAAAAAATCTGGTTGGCCCAATCGTAAAGACTTCTAAAAATGGAGTGAGTAGTCAACAAATAAAGTACAGTATTTTTATTGGGAGTGGAGGATCCATCGCCGATTTAGAAGATCTCAAACACTAAAAGTACAATTTTTGAAAAAACAAAAAGCTGTACTTTCCCTCCCTATTTTATCCTATTATACATATGGCAACTTTCCCCTCTTGTATACATTTTGGGAGCATGATCAACATGTACGCGTCAATGTTTCCCAAAAGAATCACCATATGAAGTAGGGTTCCACAACACCTATTATGGAATCGTAACAACATATGATGATTCTTTCGGAAATATTCAGACGACGGCTTATTGTCATTGCTCCCCTCCCTGCCTCTAACAAAGACTCTGCATGGAGAGAAAAGGAGAAACAATAAAACGAAGGATTTAGTTTAACAGTCATGATCTAACAATGACATAATGAAAGGATCTGAGATCTAAAATAATACGCAGTCTCATCATTACCACTACACCCGAAAATAAAGCATGGGACAGGAGGACGAAGAGGCGGATGGGGTTGATTTTCAGAGTTTCGTATTGAGAAGATGGGAGAAAGGGTTCTTTTCAGGGATTGAGAGGAGGAGGAACGAACAGCAGCAGGAGATGAGTGCCACTCGGGTTTCGGAGCATGGTCTCTCCTTCAGTGATTAACGAATATATAGATTGACTCGTAATTACTTTTACTTTCCCTCCCTTCACATTTACTGAAAATTACACTCTCTACCACTGCCTCGGCCTTGGTAACGCCAACATTGGTTATGGGCAAAAGCGACTTTCCGAATTCGGCAATATCTGATTGGGTGACACGCACGCGACAAGGATCGAAGGTATTTCACCATCGGATTAAGGGAAAAGTTTAGGAATAGACGGTGGGAAATGGGGATGTGCTTTTATAAATAGTCTGACTTTGTAGATTAACTAACTTTTTCGTTTACCAACATTACTCTATTGATCTGGTTTATGTTATTCTAACTTGAATCCTAACCCTAAACCCTAAACCAAACCCTAATACACGAACCAATCAATACCATATACTCTACAACAATAACAACACCTTATAGGCTTATACTGTAACCAATCAATAACATATATACTTTAAACCATCAACACTTTGCTACCTCCCTTATACCATAACCTTCAAGACCTTATACTGTATACCAACAACACCTTCTTCTATCTCCATCCCCAACTTTTAGCAATTGCTAAAGATGAGTGGAGCTTAGGTGGCAAAAACTTAGCAATGCCACATAAATAACTTTTCTTTGTCCTTTGTCCTTTTTCCTTGTTTATTAACTTTTCAATTTATAATAAGTGTTTCCTTTGAAATATTAAATGGAACCCACCTTCGCAATTACTAGCATAATTTAAGGATGTAGATGAATAGAAATTGATAAGTGATGAATTGCTAAAATTGATGATGTGGCGGTAGGGACCTCGTTTAGAAATTGTTGTTCAATTTTAAGGATGAAGATGATCAATACACTAACTCAATACCATATACTCTAAACCATCAACACCTTATACAATATCGTATTTTAGGATGGAGATGATCAATACACAAACCCAATACCATGTACTCTATACCATCAACACCTTATACAATATCGTATACCTATACGCTGATAATATTTTGGCAAAATTCATCTGTGTAGCCAAAACTTTGACGTTTGTGACAATAATAGCCACTTTTGACGAAATACCAAATATAGCCAAAATTTTGAAAGTTTGATGACAAATATAGCCATTTCCGTTACAAACTTTAACGGTGTTAAAAACTTCGCCAAATAGGTTAACATTAAGTTGACTAGTATGCCAAATCATCGCACACATCAGCGACAACTCAGATGTTAGTGACACGTAGATGCCACGTGTTATTTAATTTAAAATTAAAGAAATAAAATAGTAAAAGAAATATAAATAATTATTTTTTAGTTATTTTTTTGGTCCCAATATCTTTCCTTTCCTTTCGCGTCTCTCTACACAGATTTGTAAATTCCCAAAACCAATTAATTATTTGTTTTTCACCCCCATATCTTTCCTTTCCTTTCGTCTCTCTACACAAATCTGTAACATTCCCAAACCAAACAAAAATCCAATTGAGATATTAATCTCCACCCATGAATCCCACTCTCCTTTATTATCGCCTGTCGGAGCTCTAAGCTCCGTAAAGTAGAGGAAGATGGCGGCCATGCGGAGATAGATGGCGAGCAGCCCAGCGGGGACAGATCGACGGCGCCCAGATGCAGGCGGAGACAGATCGACGACACCCGAAACAGCGATGACGAGCGGAGATCTGGGTGCGACGACAGAGGGGCAAACCGATGGTGGTCGGCAATGGAAGACGATGATGAACAGTGCAGCGGCGAAAGTTTGATTTGGCCGAGTACCCAATCAGAGATCCACAAACTTTTCACCTTTCGATCTACTCCCGCTGGGTAGCCTTCCATCCAGACCACCGCCATTACTCTCTCTCCGACTGGGTAGGCCTTTCAACTAGAACAACCTAGAGTACTGAGGAAGGGGAGAGACTGGAAGAGAGCTTAAGAAAGGAGGCGATTTTTTCTCTAATTTTTCTCTGGGAACACGAAGGGGAAGAATAAGATAATAGAGATGATCAAAAGACTCTTTTTAAATTTTTTAGTTTATCCACATAGATTTGTTACCAAATGGAGAGTGTCCAGGTCATCCTTCCGTTAATCTAGCTCAGTCTGTTATTTGACACTGTCAAAGAATTGGACGGAAGTGGCTATTTTTGGTATTTCGTCAAAAGTGGCTATATTTGGCAAAATCGTCAAAGTTTTGGCTACACAAGTGTATTTTCCCTAAAATTTTTGCCCAACTAGATTACATAGGTACTTCAAAACGGGAATTATAACTTGCTTTTCAAAACATAAATTAAAAATTGATACTCACTAAGTATCGAACCACAAACCTCTACTTTATTGACTAAGCAAATAAAGGACAATTAACCAATTAAGCTACATCACATTGATGACCATCTTGCATAATTTCGCTTTCTTATTAAGTGAAGGGTTAAAATGAACGATAAATATATCACAGGGGATTGTTTCAACTTCGTCGGGGACCGAGAGAGTGGAAAAGGGTTAATTATTCAAACAAAAAAGAAAAGAAAAGGGGGAATTAACAAAGAGTTAAATTGGACGGATTGTCTTTAGCACGCCACTACCACCCAAAATCCTTCGGAGCAAAGACATGTTGGTTCAAGTCAAAGAATAAATGAAGAAAGATGAAGTTAAGAACTCTAACTGATTTTGATTCCATATGTGGCGAATCGCTAATGGCCGGGATAACCAACATGGCAAAATCGTTAATGAGAACCTACTTTGCACACACCAAATCATTTTATCTTGTACCGATAAATGTGTAAAGAGACACGCTACAATAATTATGTCTAAATTTCTTGATAATAAGGCATGATCAGCATTTATAAGCAGATGTTAAGAAAATATAAAATCGAGAAAAATAAAACAACACCTACCCTCAGCCAAACCAATCAATACAATATGCTCTAGACCATCAACAATTCAACACCTTATAACCTACCCATATACCATATACTCTAAACCATCAACAACCTAATACCCTAACCAGTCAGTAATCATTACCATAACCATAAACACCTTATACAATAATCGCAACCTATACGCTGATAAAATTTTACATTTTGAAAATACTTGCCCAAGTAATACACAGGTACTTCAAAAGTGAAATTCTAACTTTCGTTTCAAAACATAAATTTAAAAAATGTCCTCACTAAGTATCCAACCACAAGCCTCTAATTAGTCTACAAGAGGTTTGTTATGTCAAGAGGGGCAAACAGTGAGAGAGTGGAATAGGGGCAATTAATAAAGAGTTAAATTGAACGGATTTTTTTTACCTCGTACCGATTAATGTGCAAAGAGACACGCTACCATTTACCGAATCCCAAAAAAAAGATGGAACACATAATTGTGTTTAAATTGCGTGAACGCAAGACATGATCAGGATTTAGAAGCAGAAGCAGAAGCAGATGTAAATAAAAGCCCAACCTCTTCACAATCCGGATCATGTACACAAGCCCACTTTTGAAGGGAATTTAAAAGCCTGCAAAAAATGAATGATTAAACCCAGAAATAATACGGATCCCAGTCCAACTAGACTTTGTCCTAAACGCACTGTTAATACATAAACACAAGTTAAGGCAACCTCTCCATCCGATTCGAATCAAATTCTGTCTTCTTCATCTTCTTCCTCAATTAGGTCAAAGACTGTGTTGCTTATTTCATCTTCAATTTGTTGTAAGGAGTTCCAAACACATGATGACAAAGCAGTGGCGACATGAACCCTAGGGTTAGCAAAATGAAAAGTTCGATGAACACAATAATAGACATGGTCGCCGTAATCGTGTTAGAAAGAGATAGGTGTGTAAATTCCGGTCGGAAATAAAATGGCGAAGAACAAAACGTCGATTGTGGATACAAGAATTTGTGGTTCAAAACAATGATTATGTGGGGATTTTAGATTGAAAAGGGATCTTCTCTTCGAACGTGGATACATAGATTTGGGGTTCAAAACATGATGATGTTGGGGATTTGATATTGGATAGGGAGCTAAATCGAATGTGGATCAAATGATAAAAGGATTTCAGATTTCAGAAACGATGATAAAAGGATTATGTTCGAACTTCGAACTAAGAGGGGACGTCCCCTCCAAGACGAATGAGGGACTAGAAATTGGTTAGGGCGGCGGGTCGTATCCATAGGGTTTAACCTCTTAATCGATATAATTAAACCGGGTACAGTTAGGTTGAAGTCCAATGAAAAAAGCTTAAACGATTCGTGATGCTTTTGGTAATTTTCCTTGGCCCCAGTTTCCCGTACCCCGGATTTTCCCCGGGCACCCTAGAACTGCCCATATATATATATATATATATATATATATATATATATATATATATATAAATCATAAAATTATAGCGAAAGCTAATTTATTCGCTAGGAGGCGCATCGTATAGTCTGCTCTAGGATTTCCAGCGCTGTGCTCCCATGGAACAACGCCATCTGGCCCTATCTTCAAAGGCCAAGGTTGGATTCGATTAGACATTTCGTAGGAATCAAGATCGACCGTCAGCTCATCACAGTGTTGGTGGAGAGATGGCGATCGGAGACACATTGCTTAAACTTCTCCGAATGCGAGTGCACCATCACATTAAGGACATCTCTATCCTAACCAATTTCCCCATTGACAGCGATGTCGTGTGTGTGGACGATCACCCACCACCCTCAGATGTTGACGAGATGAACGGGTGGCGGTATTTGATATGGTCATATGGACCACCTTGGGTTTGTTCGTTCCTGCAAAGGGAGAAGGAGACGACGAGGAAGATGGACGGGCACCAATGAGGAGTCGCCAAGTATCCATCACTTGGCTTTCTCCTCATGGAGGAAAGTGATGAGGTGGATAAGGAGATCTATGCACGTGTTTACCTCATCGGCATGATCGGAGGGGTGTTCTTCCCCAAGAAATCCAACAACTTAATCAGCAATGGTTGGTTGAAGATCCTCCTTGGTACATGGGAGGATATGGGGAACCTAAGCTGGGCATCCACATGCCTAGCTCATATCTACCGCTCCCACTGTAATGCAACTCCGAAAGCGGTAAAGGAGATTGATGGGGCGATGTTCATCGTCTAATTTTGGGCTTGGGAGCATCTTCCATGGATTGCTCCGGTCTCAGATCCTGACGCCGAATGGGCCGATGACCACGCCTATAGATTTCAAGCGCATGGTTGTAGGTAAACTTCTCATATCTCAATCAATTCTTAAACTTCTTTCGTACTACTTAATGATTAGATAGTTATAACTTTGTATGTTTGTCGATTCAATAAGATAGCTTGGACAAACAACATGCGACAACATGCTGGGGCACAAGTTGGAAGAGTATCGGAGGAGGCTGGATCATCTTTGGGAAGCAGAGGTAACCATCAATAAACATCTACTCCTTTGTGATTTTGTCCAGTCCATTTGTTAATTTTTTCCAAAGACTAACTTTGTTTTCTCTTCTGTAGAACATATTCGATCCGTACCCTGACCGGGTCGTTCAAAATCACATCCACAAGTTCCCGATGCATCCCGGTCGATGGTGCACGCGAGTGCCACTCATTTGCCACTTTATTGTGGAGTGGCACTTGACAGATCGATGCTTACGGCAATTTGGTCGTGAGAAATGCTTGCCATTAGAAGTCCCCGCAAGCCAAAAGGCATTTTATGGGAAGGATGGTCGTCAAGGTGTTTCGAATTGGCCACATAAGTTGAGGAGTTTCATCGAGATCTGGAACAATAGGAGTGCTCATGAAATAGTCACTCCACCACCTGTGGTGCGGATGGGGTATCATGACCCATATCTAGAACAGTATAAAAAACAATCGGTCCGATACATGACGCCAGATGGTGCGACGGACGGTGCTTTGGTAAGAAATTTCTTGCAACAATTTGATCTATTCACTTTTGTAGACATTTATGGTTAGTTTTTATCCAAAACCTTTCATTTAATTGCCTAAATTTGTGAAATGGTGTGTTTCAGGTTGACAGACTCGAGCATATTCACTCCATGTCCAGTAGTGGGGAGTCTTTGGATCGCCGAGAAGTGAGTCTCCTGCGGAAGATTACGAACAGTCTCCTTGCCTGTGATAGAGAACGTGGGCGCGATCATCGTAGATACCCTCCTTTGCCTCCTGTTCCCACCCCTCGAGTATCCAATGCAGTCAAAAGCGCGATTCTACCTAGAAGCGGAAAATTGGTAAAATCGTAAACCGTAGAATCAAAGCGTAAAAACGTAAGTTTTTGACGCATACTGTAAAATAACGGAAAATGTGTTAAGTACGACATATACTATGTAAAATATGAGTGCACATAGTTTAGATAAGTTAATAAATACCTGTAATTCATGTATAAAGTTGAGAAACTCATAAAATTTTAACAATAAGTTCATTAACATATATCTTAACCATAAGCTACCTTCCCCTCTTAGCTAGTGATTTTGGGAAGTGCCTAGTTGGTGAATTAGAATACTCTATTGAAACTAAGAATGCACCCAAGTACTTGATATGTATCTTTTAATCTTAAATATATCATATTTTTTGTGATTTACCTGTAAAATATAAGTATTTTCGCGAATAGAATACTCCTTTAGTGAACTAGAAGCGTAAAAGCGTAAAGCGTTTTGGTGAACCAGAAGCTTAAAAGCGCATTTCAATCCCCATTTTATACACTTAAGATTTTATATGGAAACGAAAGCGTTTTAGTGTTCTAGAAACATAAAACCGTAAGTTTTTAAGTTTTAAAGCGCGATTTTGTCTGCATTGCGAGTATCTATCGATGTACACTACCCGCCACCACCAAGACAAAGGAGACCAAACAAAAGCGCACGGGAACGACCATTCGTGCCCGAGATCAGGTCGTTCGAGTCATGGCACGTGCCAAATCCTTTGGAGGTTGGTCAAGCTGGCGCCTCGAGCTCTTACCACGATCCTCGGTGGAGCTCTTACCACGAGCCTCCGCGGAGTTCTTACCACGAGCCTCTGCGGCTTTCTTTCCATGGCGGCACATCATCCGGTAGTTGGCATGATGATTCAGGCACGTCCGCTCACCGCGACTTCATACCCCGACCTCAGCAAGGTTGGGCTGCCTCTGATCAGCAACAACGGCCGACCACTCCCCATCGTATGAGCGTGGATGAACCCCGGCCGCAAATGAATGAGCCGCCTAGCACGGTGCAGCGTCGACATAGCACAGATCAGCGCCCTCTTCGTGTGTTGCCACTGCGCCCATCGAATGGTACACCGTTGGGACCCATAGTCCGTCGCACAAGGAAGCAGATGACGAATCGTCGAGGAAATGCATGAGTTGTACTTATTTCGTATCATGTGGATCTTTCCTAAATTTGAAATTGTGATGACATGTATGCCTTTAAATTTGATCGGTATGAAATTGTGTGGTACTTTGTTTTAATTTGAATTTTATTGGTCTTGTTTGTTTATTCTTAGTACTCAAGAGGAAAACTTTCCTATCTAATGACGAGAGTGAGTTATACAAAACCATTACTTTAGCATTGGCCACAAACTCAAACAAGATGAAACGAGGACACAATAAAATAAATTAACCAACAATTTATGCGCCATTATCCGAGTTGGGCACGTCTTCCCCTGGATTGTGATGACCAATTGGTCCAGGACAATTTCGTTTATCATGCCCTGGAACTTTACATATGGAACACCACTGACAGGCCAAAACACAACACCAAACTGCGACCAAGTGTAATCCCAGTCAGGGAATGCAGTAAAGTGGCAAGTTCTAAATATCAACCCGGGGTCTAGATCTACTGCCTACTCCGTGATTATCTATTATCTAGCAAATTAAGGCAAGTGATTGTTGTTTTAACTAAAAGCAGTAAGAAAGCAGGAATTGGTTCGGTTTTCTAAGGCAATGGAAGAGTCACTCAGGAATGAGTCCCCCTAGCTCCTTAGGTCTCAATTGTAATTACCCTGGTTTGATTGACTGTTGATTAGACTGCGGAAGATCCGACAGTAGCTTGGAATCTCTTAAGCTGACCAAGCCCTCTCAGTCTAACTACCCGGCAGACGACTAGTCTTCATCGGGATAGAAAGCTGAAACAATAAGCACAGAACTCCACTACTGGAATTGGATTCCAGTACAAAGCAATAGACTGGCTAACTCTCGTATAACCAATCCACTACTAACGAATGATGAAGCTCTAACAACCTAATCAGATTCTATCTCAGGTTGCAGCAGAAATCAAGAAAAGCTGATCAGACTTCAATTAATTCAAAGAAACATGCATCATTCGATTATAACCAAACAGTATAATCATCCCAATTCATTACAATCATGATCCCTAATACATGGAACTAGGGTTCTTCATACCCAAGTGAGAGAAGGGTTCTACTCCATAGAGAGAGAGAGAGAGAGAGAGAGAGAGAGGAAAACAGAATACAAAGCAGTCAAACTCATAACAATGGGAATAATCTGCTATGGGATGATGATTTTCAGTCCTATGATGATCTCCAAGCTCGATTTGATGAAACCCAGCTCCAAGATCGCTTCTAGGATGTGTTCTTCGCACTTTCTCTCTCTAGGGCTCTGTTTTTGCTCTCAAAAGTCGATTCCCTCACTTGTGGCTCAAAATTGGGTTAAAACCAGAATGCCCGACTCACAGGGGCAGGCCACACAGTCGTGTGGCTTACCCAGATGCCCGTGTGAGAGTCAAAACGCCGAGTTTTGATTAATTGGACTTCAGGCTACCTACACGGCCAGGGACACACGGCCGTGTAGAATCTCAAGTCTGCCCGTGTGAAGCCTCGCACAATCCCACACGACCACATTGGTTCCTTACACGACCGTGTGGGTTTTATGAGTGCCCGTGTGGCTTCCTCAGCGACTCGCCACACGTCCGATCTTCGTCCAATCGACCCCGAACTCACTCCCAAACCTTCATTCACGTACTAGGACCTGAAATATCACAAACAAGAACAACCTAACGTGAAATCGTCCTAAAACGCGAGAATCGACATCTCAAACGGCTCAAGAATAGGGGTAAAAACATGTGTAATTAATGGTCTATCAAACTCCCCCACACTTAACTGTTTGCTTGTCCCCAAGCAAACCAAGTCAGACACAAGGTAAGCTCACATATTTCAATCATACCAACATTGGGGACAAATCATATAGGCACAGAACACGTGAATCATACTGGCTTTCAAAAATCAACACATGAACAACTTCAATAGCAACCTGGACAACCACCACAGAAGACATTTGAGTGCAGTAAAATCGAGTAAAGGAGGAGTCTCCCTTCTGTTCATCAACCAACATAGACTTGACTCAACCACTTACTCAAGACAGTCACCTCATGCATAAAACTCAAGAGATCAGAATCAAGACCGAGCCATCTAGGTCCTCACCGGGGTAAAGAGTGTAAAGAACAAGGAAATGAATCGCTCACTCTCAACCAGTGGGGTCAGGACAATTTGATGCAGAAAAATGTGCATCCTTATTCTCTCAATTCCTAACGTCTCTTCACCATGACGGCAGCCTCTAAGTGTTAGAGCTCACAAAAATGGGTGTCATCACTAACTAATCCGGAGGTCTTAGACACAGGTTCAAATGACTGGCTAGGGTCTTGGACATGGGGAAAAGGCCTTTTAGGTGGTGGAAGTATTCATAGAACAAGGTTCCACAATTCCAAACCCAACACATTCACCACCAATCGAACCAGTACTTTCTTTCCGCCATTCTGCATTACTCACATTCTTTAGAGCACAAGAGCGAAGGAGGTCACATAAATGTTAGTATTTCCAAACCAGACTGCTAAGAAACACTACTTAATGGGCACTATTTATATTTTTGGTGGTGGCTCTCTTTTGCTTTCATTTTTCTTTGTTTTTCTTTCATTTTTTTTCCACTTCTTAAGAGAACCACCACCTCTGCACATTTTTCAAACACCTGCCCAACTTTTAAAGAACTACCTCCAACTCGCACATTCTATTTAGCAGAAACAGCAGAGAACATGTAAAAACAACTCTGTGGAACCTTCTAAGAGATGCAAAAGGGTGATTTTCCATTGTAGACCGAAAGAAAGGATAACACACGGCTCAAAGGGGCTGACTTAGGTATGACACACAATGACAGTCAATTTGGTCGTGGGCTAATCCTATGCCTCCATCATCTTAGCTAATGACAACGTGAATGCTGCACGTCATAGAAGAGGGAACTATCGCACAAGAAAGAAAAGAGCAGGCTCAAATATCACATGGCTACCTATATGCTCTATCTCTCATTCTGATTCCCTGAACTAGATGCATAAACGACTGTCAAGAAAAAGTGATCCATCCAAGTCATAGTTGGTAAGCAAACAGTTGAAAAACTAAACCCCTACACAATCCTACTGCACGTCTCATTCATCATAATAGGCTGTCCTAGTCACAATCAAGATGTCATGCATTAATCCGAAAACCATTCAATTCACCAATCAAAACACAGTGCCAATATGATCAAACAGCTGTACTTGGAGCCCTCAAATCTCGAGATTTGAACAGCAGACTAGGCTCCAAGCACACGTATATAGATTCCAACCGATACAAAGCACCCCCCACACTTAAGCACGACATTGCCCTCAATGGAGCATAGGGAGAGATAAGGGGAACGATGTTACCGGATTGAAATACTGCGGGAGACTGGAAGTGGACCAGTCAGCGGGGAACATATGGAACTAACGGGCAGTTCTGCACGAAGGAAATAACAAGAACACACTAGCACACTGTGCGTTAGGGATCAAAGTTGGCCCAGCTGGCCACACAAACGACAATCCACAATAGAAAACCAAAAGGACAAAAACAAATGATAGACTCAGTTCAAGCTCCTCAAACACATGGAGCAAACAGAAAAAGTCTAAAACAAAAACACACACTGAGGGGCGACGAGTACAGCCTACTCGTCGCCAATGTTGTCGAAGTCTATGTCGTCCATGAAGGCGTCATCACCGGCAGCCGGGGGTGGAAGGGGAGAGTCCTCCCAAGGAGTCCTCCAGACTGGCTGCTCGCCCGGTAGCACCTGGAGCAGGTGCTGCTGGACCTCCTGCATACGCCGAGATCGGGCCTGCTCCCTCTCGATGCGAGCCAGGGTCACCCCCTGCTGGGTCTCCATCCGATCAAGATGCTCATCATAAGCAGCCATCCGGGTCTGGTACTCGGCATGGTGAGCCGAATACTGCTATTGGAACTGGAGCTGATGGTCGAAGAGCTGTTGATTCTGGAGATGCAGCAGCTCGAACTAGTGAGTGAAGTAGTCATGGCCGGGGAAAGTGGAACTGCTACCCCCGTACTCGAAGGTGGTGGGGCGGGAGGCAGTAGTATCATCCACATGGAACTGCAGTATAGTGACACAAGTAATAAATAACGAATCCACGGGTCTCTAGAGTTACTATTACTCAGCTTCAGTTCATTATCTAGCAAACTAGATTAAGGATTGATTTATAAACTACTCTACTAACTACTCTACTAATTACAAGTTGGGAACTCACTTAGGTATGATTCCCCCTAGATCCTCAATTAGGTCCAAGTTGCAATTACTTTTGGTTGGTCTACTGTTGATTAAACTGCGGAAGATCCTAAATTAGCTTGGAATCTCTTAAGCTGACCAAGCCCTCTTAGAAAGAATACCCGGCAGGGCGACTAGCCTTCATCGGGATAGACTGCTAAGGCGATTCACACAGATCTCCACTACTGGAATGAATTCCAGTACAAAGCAGTGAATTGGTTGACTCTCGCACAACCAATTCACCACTATCAATCAAGGAAGCTCTCTTAACCTAATCAGATTCTATCTATCATAGGTTAAAGCAGAAATCAAGAGAATTTGATCAAGATTCAATTGACTCAATAAATCATGCCTCAATCGATTATAATCAAACAATATAACATCCAAAACTTCATACAAGAAAGATCCTAACACATGGAACTAGGGTTCCTCAAAACCTAAGTGAAGGGAAGTTATTCCATAGAGAAGAGAGAGACTGCAGAAATCTGATCTAGATCTTCAATCTTCATCTCCAAGCTTGATTCCCAAGCTCCAATGGCGAAGAAATCCTCCAAAATAGCTCCAAGAATGTTCCCAAGTCGCTCTTTCTCTCTAGGGTTCGTCCCTTGGGTGTTTGGGAACCAAAACCCAGCTCCTCCTCTCCTTTGGCTCGAAATTGGCTTAAAACCAGAAATTCCCGACTCACTCGGCCAGGACACACGGCCGTGTGACTTTCCCAGCTGCCCGTGTGAGTGTCCAAACGCGGCGTTTCGATTAGTGGGCAACCAGGCAAGCTGCACGGGCAGAGGCCACACGGTCGTGTGGCTTCCCAGGCTGCCCGTGTGGCTTTTACCGAGCCTTCACACGGCCACAAGGGGCCCCTACACGGCCTTGTGAGGAGCAATGGTGCCCGTGTGGCTTCCCAGCTTCTCGCCAAACATCCAAACTTCGTCCAATCGACCTCGAACTCGTTCCCAAACCTTCATTCACGTACTAGGACCTGAAATATCAAAAACAAGCACAACCTAGCGTGAAATCGGCCTAAAACACGAGAATCAACATCTCAAACGGCTCAAGAATAGGGGTAAGAACATGTGTAATTATTGCACTATCAAACTCCCCCGCACTTAACCGGTTGCTTGTCCCCAAGCAAACCCGACTCAAATCAATGCAACTCTCCAGACCTCTACAGCAACATGCAACCCCGATCGTCGGTAGAGGATTTTCTAGATCATATAGCAGCTTACGAGGTCAACTGGTTTTCTAAGATGTTCCCTATCTCTCTCAATGCAAGTACTAGACTCAAGCCAGGATTATGAGAAGAAGTAGAAGTAAGACAGTCAGTTCATGGATAAAGGGACTCATATCATTCTCAACCAAGGACTCGTTGTACCGGGGTGCTCTTTTCACTTCATTTCACCGTTGGAACCCCTTTTTTACTTTCATTTTACTTCTTTTTTTCTTTTTCATTCACTTAGCGGGGGTTCCAACTGCAGTCTTTCTGTACATCTAGCGCTCGCCAGAGTACTTCTTTTAACTCCTTTTCCTCAACTCGTATGGAGGGTCAATGAAATTAAGGGGGGTCGGAAGCTCTTTCCGTGCCCTTAAAAACACATCCTCAAGTAGGAAAACCGTTCAACGGGTGGAAATTTTACTTGTACTAGAGACAACTTAGCTTCACCTTGTAGGAGTACCCCACTAAGGATCACTAAAATCTCTTCCAAAACCCGATTTTGTGCCATGAACGGTGCCACACACGTTGGGCTTACCCCATGTTTAAGATTTAATGATTTTGACATGGAGGACCAACTGCTTTTTCATTTCGCACTTGAGCACCCTTTTTCGATACACGAGTCCACAACAAAACATAAGAGGAGTCATCAATACCACATGAATCAACGGTCCTAAATCCACTAATTCACAAAATCAACTGGCACAGCAGAGAGCTAGATATGAAAAATCTTATACTTCAACATCCTCCATAGTGCTACACTACCTCCGTAGGTTGCACATTACTATAGAGACTGTCAATTCAAAGCATACTGAGCAGGATTCTACAGGGAACAGTACTTGGAGCCCTCAAATTTAAAAATTTGGACAGTGGACTAGGCTCCAAGCACACAAACAACCAAACATTCACCCGCATACATAATCGAACATCCCCCCACACTTAAGCATGACATTGTCCTCAATGGAGGAAAGATAAGGAGGGTAGAACGAAGTTACCAGATTCATGGTGAATGATGGTGGACGGGGCAGGCGGTGTATTCCAGGAGGAGAGAGTGGTCAGAACACAAACACCACACAAAATCTCACAAAGGTTGAGTTATTGACTCTAAAATCAAATAACAAAACTGACTCAACCGAGGAGAAATAGAGAAAGAAATGCAAACCGATTGGTTGGGTTGCCTCCCAACAAGCGCTTCTTTCATGTCGTGAGCCGGACGATGGCTCCTAAGTTTCGGTCCACCCTAAAACCTCCTTGAAGTTGAGGTTCTCGTCGATGAGGTGGAGTCTCAAGTCACGAGCATGTGGTGTGGCGGGTAATGAAGGCTCATGCACTTGATGCAGATGGAGTCTCCACCCTCGAGACCTCTTATTCTCTTCTCTCGTCTCATTGCCCCAAACCAGATATGACAGCATCGATTGGCCACCATCGCTTCCACCAAGGGGGGCCAATGCCGACGTGGCCTTGGCCTGGCAAAGAGACACTGCAAATGGGTCCTTGCCAAGCAGCTCCTCGAAGTTTGGTGGAGATATCACATGTAACTCATGGCCGGTGCATGCCTCTTCCACCTTAACTTCGTCCTCAGCCTGGATGCCAATTGCTTCTTCAACCCCCCTTTCTTCTTCATGTGGTATCACCCCTGGGAAATGATCAAGAACTCCTCCTGCTTCACTTTCGTCGTCCTCCACAACTTCTTTCTGCACCCTTTCTGGCTCTTCTTCTTCTAGCACAGATTGGAGAGCAAGTCGCCATGTAATTTCTTCAATGAGATCATCTTGCATCTCCTCGCTCGGGCCCAGCATGTTAGAGCAGAAATAAGGAAATGTGTGATCTGCAACCAGAGGACTTTCCTGATCATGATTATCATGGGAGTTCTCTGTGATAACTTCTGTATGCTCCTCAACATCCCCGTAGCCTTTGTCATTCTTCACCTCTTCTAGCGTGGTAGCGGAAAGGTGATCTTGAGCAAGATGTGAGCAAACTTGCTCCACCCACTCTATTTGCTTCGCTGAGCGCTGAACAATCTCCTCCATTTCATGGAGAAATGAGGGATCGGAAGGGGCAACGGCTTTGATTTGAAGATCCATCTTGGAGCATGATCTCTCAGTGTCTCGAGCAAACTGCTCCACGAGAAGCCTTAATTGTTTGTTCGGATCTTCCAGTGAAGTGTAGCATGGCTCTGCAGAGTGGCACGTGAAGGCCTCCATGGCTAAATCCAGCTCCTTCTGGTTGTGGGAGAAAGTCTTCTTGGTAATGAGGTTGTTCTTGATATGCCCATGGGTCTGATTGTTCTCTGTAGTAAGGGGGTTGGTATTGTAACCCGAATCCATAGTCTTTTCCTCCTTGATTGCTCCAGGGAGTCTCGGGGTAATACCACTAGGATGGTGGTGGATAACCCCAATGGTTGGAGAAGCCATGAGGATCCATGATTCAGATCTGCACCAACAAAAACAAAAACACCCAAATGAAAAGCAAGGGTGGAAAAGAAAAGAAAAACGCTAAAGTAACAAACTTCTGGCTTTCCTAATAATCTAGAAAGTCCCCGACAACGGCACCAAAAACTTGACACGCTAAAACACAACACCTAACAATGGCCAAGTGTAACCAATGAAAGGGACTGCAGTATAGTGACACAAGTAATAAATATCAAATCCACGGGTCTCTAGAGTTACTATTACTCAGCTTCAGTTCATTATCTAGCAAACTAGATTAAGGATTGATTTATAAACTACTCTACTAACTACTCTAGTAATTACAAGTTGGGAACTCACTTAGGTATGATTCCCCCTAGCTCCTCAATTTGGTCCAAGTTGCAATTACTTTTGGTTGGTCTACTGTTGATTAAACTGCGGAAGATCCTAAATTAGCTTGGAATCTCTTTAGCTGACCAAGCCCTCTTAGATAGAATACCCGGCAGGCGACTAGCCTTCACCGGGATAGACTGCTAAGGCGATTCACACAGATCTCCACTACTGGAATGAATTCCAGTACAAAGCAGTGAATTGGTTGACTCTCGCACAACCAATTCACCACTATCAATCAAGGAAGCTCTCTTAACCTAATCAGATTCTATCTATCATAGGTTAAAGCAGAAATCAAGAGAATTTGATCAAGATTCAATTGACTCAATAAATCATGCCTCAATCGATTATAATCAAACAATATTGCATCCAAAACTTCATACAAGAAAGATCCTAAGTGAAGGGAAGTTACTCCATAGAGAAGAGAGAGACTGCAGAAATCTGATCTAGATCTTCAATCTCCATCTCCAAGCTTGATTCCCGAGCTCCAATGGCGAAGAAATCCTCCAAAATAGCTCCAAGAATGTTCCCAAGTCGGTCTCTCTCTAGGGTTCGTCCCTTGGGTGTTTGGGAACCAAAACCCAGCTCCCCCTCTCCTTTGCCTTGAAATTGGCTTAAAACCAGAAATTCCCGACTCACACGGCCAGGCCACCCGGCCGTGTGACTTTCCTAGCTGCCCGTGTGAGTGTCCAAACGAGGCGTTTCGATTAGTGGGCAACCAGGCAAGCTGCACGGGCAGAGGCCACACGGCCGTGTGGCTTCCTAGACTGCCCGTGTGGCTTTTACCGAGCCTTCACACGGCCACAAGGGGCCCCTACACAGCCGTGTGAGGTGCAATGGTGCCCGTGTGGCTTCCCAGCTTCTCGCCAGACATCCAAACTTCGTCCAATCGACCCCGAACTCATTCCCAAACCTTCATTCACGTACTAGGAACTGAAATATCACAAACAAGCACAACCTAGCGTGAAATCGGCCTAAAACACGAGAATCAACATCTCAAACGGCTCAAGAATAGGGGTAATTATTGCACTATCAGCCACGAAGGGACGCTGGCCTGGCCGAGCGAGGCGGGTGTATAGTGTCTTGAAGTTCACCCCCTCTGGCTCGGTGAGCTCGGTGACGTAGTCCCTATCATTGGCCAGGCCGAGGCCGAGGGCGGTCGCCAAGTCGTGGTAGCTCATGGAGTGGGGTGCACCGCTGAGCCTGAACTGGACGACTTCACCGTCTGCCCAATCCTCCGTCTATTCGTGCTTGAAGGTCGTGTAGAACTCAAGCACGAGCTCGTGGTAAACCTTCTCGCAAATGCATAGTAGACGGTGCCAGGGGCGGTTGGTGCCAATGGCGGAGAAGTGCTCGTAGCAGTGTATCTTCTCAAACTCCCGCTTGGACCAGCAATGAAGCTACCCAAACGAGCAGGCCAGGACGCTCTTAAAACGATCCTTGTGGGGGGCCCTCTTCAAATCCCGAATAAACGGGTGCTTGAGGTCGGGTTTCATCATGGTCCTGCAAAAGAACAACCCAAAGTGGAACCAAAAGAGCCAAGGAAATGGTTAATCACACCCCCACACTAGAGAACAAAAATCAGCCGAACCATGGTTTCATCCATAGTTCGGGAGTCAAAAAATCGATCAAACAAGCATAATCTGGGTGGGGGTGCACATTCCTGAAAAAATAGGCAACTCAAGGTTCACATCCATAGCAAACACACCCTCAAAGCACATCATTAAGGGCCCCAACCGGCTCCCACAAAATGGTACGAAAACAGGCATTTCATCGAACACCTTGTGTGCACTATTAAGTTAAGCAAGAAATTGACAATTTCTTGCACACAAGAGCTCAAACAAGCATGGGGGACATTGCCCAACACAATTCACACACAAACCAAGCTTTCCCCTCAATCAATTGCACACAATTCACATGATTCAAAGTTGTTCTCTAAACATACACCCTAACACCCAATTCTCCATAAATCACAATGTTAAAGTCAAAATCAAACCTGGAGACACAAGTAGAGGTGTAGGGGATGATGAGGGGAAGGCAATGGAAGCGACGAAGAGGCCAAAATCTGCCTGGAAGTGCTCGTCGGAGCCTCGTCGGAAATCGCCTCCGGCGACTCAAAATCGATCCAAATCGCCTCAAAGTCGAGGGATAGGCCGAAAATGGAGAGAAAAGGATGGGTGTGGAGGTGGTTTGGTGAAAAACCGACCAAAAATGGCCGAAAATTGCCAAAGAGGGCGAAAGGTCGCGGTTTTCCGGCGAGGGGGAGAGGATTTTGGCAAGAGGATTTGAATTTTCTGACCAGGCGGCCGTGTTAGCCAAATTTATAGAGGCTGGGCTCGGCCACACGGGCAAGCTCACACGGCCGTGTGAGGTGCACATGTGCCCGACACGGTCAGGCCGAGGATTTCCACACGACCGTGTGAAAAGCACAACTGGCCGTATGGAAATTGTCGAGGCTTCACACGGGCAGGGGGGCAATCCACACGGCCGTGTGAGGGACCCCTCTTGCCCGTGTAAAATTTCCAGGGCCTCCACACGGCCAAAACCCATTTCCACACGGCCGTGTGACTTTTAGGGCTGGCCGTGTGGGCTGCCAGAACTCTGAATTTGACCTGTTTTCACTCCAAATCGACATACGACTCTTGGACAATACCTCAAGACTCAAAAACACAAAAAGTCAAAAGGAAAAAGGTAAGAAAATGCAAACCTTGGCCCTCGTGGTGGTCTTCCACTTTGATCTATCTCGTTCGGAATCCTATTGGCTAGTAAGCTTCATCCGGTAATGCACGAAAACTCTGTCCATAAGAGCTTTTTACTAAGGCGAGTTTGAAGAAAGGACTAACGAAGTGAAGGGGGTCTTTGCTCGTGTTTTTAATCACGGCCATTACATGAGAACAAGGCATACCTCTTCCCTTATATTTCTGGCAGGAGCACTCTCCTTGTTTTGTTCTGAAGTTGACCTTTACTTCATTTCGATGCCCCCCACGTCTACCATCCTGCCAGTGTCCGGTCTCGACTGAATAATCACCAGCATCTCGATTCATAATAGTGACACTATGATGACTGCTCTTACGGTTGTGCCCAGTGGAGGTGATTGACGAACCAATGGTTCGCTCTCCAATATGTCATCTCCACAATTGCAGAGATTGGTAATGCACGAACAGCCTTGAAGGCGGAGTTGATACTCTCACTAGAGTTCGTGGTTGCAATACACCACCTAGTACCTCCGTCCTTGTGAAAAGTTCACATGGTTAGGTCATGTTGATCCATCCATTGCGCACCTTCAAGGCAAAGCTCGCAGATTTTCTGCATCTTTTCCAAGAATTTCTTCTCTTGGTAGGCTACAGCTGATGCATAAACAGAAGAAAGGGTCAAGTAACAGGTAAAACAATACAACACTCGTTATACTCTTAGGAGAGGTCTATGTCTCCTTAAAAACACAGCCTTTTTGACAGAAAAAGGGGGGATCCGAGGATTTCTTAGAACCTGATTTTCCCGGGAAATGGGAGGACCATGAAGATCGCTTAAGACCCCATTTCCTTAGGCATGAATCTCTTTATGAAGAGTCTTAGTAAGTGTTATATTATATTGTAAATCTAATTTTATCAAAATTAATTGGCCAATGTAGTATAACGCTTACCGGTCCACCATAGACTGTCAGCAAGTTTCTTTCGCTTGAAATGAGGTTCCAATTGCTCTTGAAGTGTCGTATGCGCCACCTCTGAGACCACTTCCAGGCTGGATCCAATCCTAAAATGGCGGCTCTGATCTCGACATGGCGATCTGAGATGATCTTTAGGTTCGTTCTCCTGGTGACATGGAGATGGATTTGTCGGAAAAACCATCCATAGCTATCGGCATTCTCTCCCTCAACAATGGCGAAAGCTAAAGGGAAGACTAATATGTTTGCATCCGCTCCACTAACAATAAGGAGAGCGCCCTTGTACTTGCCAGTAAAGAATGTGCCGTCCACTTGTATTGCAGGCACACAATAGGGAAAACCATCAATAGATGGCTTGAAGGACCAGAAAAGACGTTTGAAATGGCGTTTGTTACTGGGCTCCGACGGCAGAATTTCTTCATCTTGGTAGCGGGGGAGAAAACGGTGTCAGGGTTAGAGCCCTCCAATGCCAAAATCAATCTTGGAAGGAATGCATAAGATTCTTCCCAGTTGCCAAACACGGCAACAATTGCTTTCTGTTTCCCATGCTACGCCTTCTTGTAGTTAATAATATAGCCATAACGACTAGAAATGTTGGCGATGATGGCTTTAATCTTTAGGTCGGGTTGCTGCTCAATTAGATGCTTGATAGCCGAAGCAACCACCCTGGATTTCAACTGTCGATGGACTTGGGATGTTATGGATGACACACATGTGTGTGTGTTCATCGCACAGGATATGACCCAATGCCCGACTCTCTTGCTCTTGATGGCCCGGACTCTAGCCATGCACCCCTCGTGTTGATTTTGGCACCGAACTATGAGTCTCTTCGTGTCGATATGAGTTGTGCGCCATTCAAAACTCCGAGTCATTGCTTCGGTGTCAATAGCGTGTCGCACCTCCTTCTTTGTACCAAATTGTTGGCCCTTCGTAAACCCAGTGAGTGGACCCCCACATATATTTTTTTTATAATGGTGAAATTTTATTAGATATCAAAAGAAATCGTCCAAGGAGGACGAGGATCAAGAGAGCTGATCCTTAAAACGGACATAAAAAGAAAAACAAAAAAAGAAAACATCCAAGAGATCCCCATATCTCTATTCCTATACAAAGCAAAGCCTGGGGCAGAGCCCCTGTACCAAGCAAAACCCCTCTAAACAGAATCCCCTTTGATCCAAAGACAAAAAATCAGCATAAACCAGCACCCATAGGCCTGTACTGCACAAGTGAAAACACTGGATTCAACCCTTCATAGCAGACCCTCGCACCATCCCAAAAACACCAGCACCACTCCAAAAACATCGATCGAGAAGGGCAAAAAAGAACCCCAAACCCTGTTGCAAACACACAAATCTCCAAACCCCCATACAGACAAGGAGAACACCCAGGATCCATCCACCTCATACACCTTCTTGTTTCACCTCTAATTTAGCCTCATCTATGTCAACCATCCACATGCCTCCTCCTTCTGCACTTTTCCTTTAGCCACGATCCATTCCAAAGCCTTTTTCACCACCTTCCTCCGTACCTCTATCGAATGCGTCTCTTTGTCTTCGATCCATACCCTCTGCACTTTTCCTTCTTATACCCAGTGAGTGGACCCCCATATTGGCACCTTTGGCGGCTCCATGTCGGCATCAACATACTAATCTTCATTTGGAATGTGGTTTTAGTACGGGATAGGTACCTGGTCACGAGTCACCTCATCATCAGCTGAGTCTGAATTAAGGCCTGAATCATCGGCACCTTTAAGAGGGTCGTAGCTGTCTGCACTCACATCACCTTCCTCTTCTTCATCCTCAGGATTGTTGATTGGTCCTGGGAGGACATCTTCCATCTCATCAAGATCATGAAAGGCACCAACATCATCTCCGTAATGGTAGTTGTGATAACTACCACTGCCTGCATGGAAGTCATACTCGGGTTGATACTGGTAGCCATCTTCTTGGTTGTCAGTGTATCCTTGGGCTTCTCCTTGTTGATACTCATTGTAGGAATGACGATCATGGTCGATTTGGTACGGATGATCTTCATATAAACCCCCTCCACCGTGGATACCAGATGTGGCCTTCTCCATAATGACCTCCAACGCCTGCGACCGACTCGGTGTAAACGAACATATCTTCTTTGGAAATGTTATTGGTGGTCAAAAATTAAACCATGGAATCTACATCCGCCTTAGTGGTTATGACGAATTCCTCATGCCCAACACCTTGGATTGTCTGTTTGAATATCGATACACCATACGGTCAACTCTCCTCGTGCCACTTATGCAAGTAACCTCAGTACAAATTCGATGCAGACCTTCAAGGCTCGGTGTCGTAGAAACCTTCACTTTTTGAAAATTGCCATCGACGTAACGTACTCCCTTTCCGGTATCTTCCGTATAACCATTCCACCGTAACCCAAGCATGAACTTTTGGAATGTCATCTGCAATAAAACGGTAACTTAATTAATACCAAAAAATTTGTCAATGTTAATCGTTAATTGCAAAGAAAACTTACAATAACAAGTAATACCAAACAAACTTACAACGTAACATTAATCGCTATAATATAAAACAAAATCGCTAAAACAAAAACTTAAAGAAGAATAGGAAGAGGGGTGCAATGCTGTGTTTTCCGGGGCTGCCTTTTATAGCAAAAAAATTCCATGAACTCCCCCCCCCCCCCCCCCCCCCCCCCCCAAGTGGTTCTCACAAAACTTACTCCCCACTCCAGCAGTCCCCCTGCATGCCGACTGTTTTCCTGTCAGGAAAGTGGGGAAAACACACCAAAACCGCTCCCCCCCAGGGCGGTTTTGGTGTCGACAAGAAAACCGCTCCTCCATAGAATGGTTTTCATGGACTGCAAAATGGGGGAGTGGTTTCTATCATGTTGACCTAGGGCAGCCTTCAAACCGCTCTTCGGAAGGGCGATTTGTTGCCGAAACTAAAACCGCTTCTTCCCAGAGCGGTTTCCAATGAAAACGCCTCCCCTGGAGACGGTTCTTAGAAGAAAGGTGGTATAAGTGGAAATTTTTTGCATTGGGTGGTATTTTTGTAATTTTTTTTTAAATAGTGGTATTTCTAGAAAAATCCCCAAGAGTTACATCTCCAAACAACCAAGCATAACCCCGCACACAATCCTTTTATTTAATTTAATCTCCCTAGTCATACTTGAGCTCAGTTTAGAATGATCCTTACCTAGATCTGCCTTTTTTAGAACCTGCTTCAAGACAATAATAGAAGTCAGAATCGATTGAAGGGGTATTAAATCAGAAGTAAAAAAAGTAACAAAACAAAACCCTCCCTGTGTCGTCATCAGCCTATCGCCGCCAGACCTTCGCCGTCGGAGATCCTCGCCGCCCGACGACACCTTCTCCTCTACTAGATCCCAGTCCAGAATCAAAACCCAGAAAAATATCAGAAATCCACATCTTCAAGAAAAAAATCATGAAAAACAACATGCAAGCTGAATCTTACCTAGATCGAAGCCTCACTAGTTGATTAGAGGTTCTCAGGTCGGGTTTCTAGGGTCGACGGCGGTGGCGTGACCCGATGCCCGTCTTCTTTCTCCCATCACACAAACACAAAGCAAGAACATACATCAGAACCCGAAATCAACAAATGAAACCCAAATAAAAATATGCAAACTCTTAATCGTCACTTACCATAGTCGTAAGGTTGTCGTCGCCGCTTTTCTACCTAGAAAAAGTAGATTGATAACTCCTCGGTCTAGGTCGATTCTTCCGGAAATAAAATAGAAAAATAGGAAGAAGAACTCCGAAATCCCTAAAAACTCAAAGCCGAAACCAAAGAAAATTAAACATGCAACCTAAAAAACTCACATTCGTCGTTCGTGTCGTCAGCGACCATCGGGTTGCAATTATCGCCGATCTGTCTGGTCAACGAACTCCATTTTGTCTCAACATAGAAGAGATGACAGGGGATTTCGGGCGAGCTTTTCATGTTGGTTTTCGAAAGGGAGAAACGAGAGAGAGAGAGAAGACGGGGAGAAGAAGAGCAGCGGCTCTAGAAGAGAGGCTTTCTCGTTTCGTTGGAGGAGAAGATAGGTAGAGAGAATCGAGAAATGAGAGGGGTGAACAACGGCGACCGCCGCTTAGGGATAGAATGGATTAGGGTTTTTTTAGAACTTAGAGAGAGTTTTATACTCTGTGTTTTGAAATGGCAAAAATGCCCCTAGGGTTACGTCGTATTTACTACCCTTGCCATCGTGTTTTTGTGCATTTACCATAATAACCCTCCTTTATCTCTTTAAAAAGAAGAAGTGGCGAGTCTGGGTTTCGAACTTGTGACATTCGCCACCAATTATACTCGTGTAGACCAGTTGGTCTACAACAGAATTGTGCGATACGTTGATACGTTCTATTCCTTTTACTATGTTTTTCCAAAGCATTCTTAATAAGAAATTTTGAATGCGAATAATCACTAAGTTAAGTCAGTTTCATATATTCAAATATGCAAAATATTTATTTATGTTTCAAAACTAAACATATTATTCGCTTGATATATTTCCCTAATAAAATCATTCATTTGATAATCACGATCAGTGGAATGTGGTTATAATTAAAACACCAAAGTTTTAAACGAACTACGTGGACTTTGATCCCGTGTTACAGGTACATAGGAAACCGATAAGGTTCGAGTCCAACTAACTAATCAATTTTAGATTCAATTTTTACGTCAGTGGGCGTATAATTAAATTACAACTAATATGATTTAAATTCTTTAGTGGTCCAGTAAGGCCCTAAAAATACCAAATCATAAACTAATAGGTCAATGGACGTTGATGACTTGATATATACACATCACAACAGGTCGGCCTATTCCGAACTTGAGGCAGCAGCTTTTTGTGACTTTCTTTTCTTTTTGTTGCCAAACATCCTGCGATCAAACAAGCGAGAATACACGTTAGTCACATTTTCGAAATGAACAAAACGCGGTCGACCACTCCATAAAGCGGTCGACCTAAAACTGCACGTATAGATAAAAAGAACAACATTAGGTCGACCTCTAAAACATCATAGGTCGAACTAATACACACCAATTGTCAAACACAGAAAATCAAGCACAAATATGGTTCGAAGATGGACAAAATTAGAGTGCAAAACATCATAGGTCGACCTCCCAATCAGAAACGGTCGACCTCAGTTAATTTAAAACGAGAATAGGTCGACTAAAACCCGTAACAATTGGAGTACAAAAAACATAGGTCAACCTCAAATGAAGCATAGGTCGACCTTGGAAAATTTAAAATGAGTCTCTGAATGGACCAAATGCTTTAAAAGTTGAGTGCGAAACAGATTAGGTCGACCTCAAATTTACAACAGGTCGACCTCAATTAGTTTCGCACAAATAATTCGTAGGAGAATGGCAAAACTCGTATTTTTGCCTTCATAGGTCGACCTCAGAAGCATCATAGGTCGACCTCAGAAAATTTAAAACGAGTCTGAAATGGCCTAAATGCTTTTAATGTTGAGTGCAAAACAGATCTGGTCGACCTCAGAATTTCAACAGGTCGACCAGATTTAGTTTCGCAAAAATAATTCGTAGGAGAATGGCAAAACTCGTATTTTTGCCTGCATAGGCCGACCTCAGAAGCATCATAGGTCGACCTCGGCAAATTTAAAACGAGTCTTAAATGGCCCAAATGCTTTTAATGTTGAGTGCAAAACTGATCTGGTCGACCTCAAAATTTCAACAGGTCAACTAGAGTTAGTTTCGCACAAATAATTCGTAGGAGAATGGCAAAACTCGTATTTCTGCCTTCCTAGGTCGACCTTAGAAGCATCATAGGTCGACCTCGACAAATTTAAAAGAAGTATGAAATGGCCCAAATGCTTTTAATGTTGAGTGCGAAACAGATCTGGTCGACCTCAAAATTTCAACAGGTCGACCTCAGTTAGTGTTGCACAAATAATTAGTAGGAGAATGGAAAAACTCGTATTTTTTCCGTCATAGGTCGACCTCAGAAGCATCATAGGTCGACCTCGGCTAATAGAAAACGAGTCTGAATGGCCCAAATGTTTAAGATTTGGAATGCAAAAGGAAATCGGTCGACCTCAGCAACATCATAGGTCGACCTCAGTCCATAAAACAGAAGAATGGATTGATTGAAAGTCAGATGAGATCGAACACGAAGATCAAAAGGTAGACCGCATCTGACGAGCATAAGGGAAAATCCCTCTTTTTCCGCTTTAGATCTTACTAAAACCCTAAAAACTCGTATAGTTTTGAGAGCAAAACATCACAGGTCGACCTCAATAACATCAAAGGTTGACCTCAGTCCATAAAACAGAAGAATGTATCGATTGAACGTCAGATGCGGTCGACCACGAAGATGAACAGGTCGACCAAATCTGACGAACAGAAGGGAAAATCCCTCTTTTCCAGCTTTAGATCTTAATAAAAACCCAAAAACTCGTACAGTTTTGAGAGCAAAACGTCACAGGTCGACCTCAATAACATCACAGGTCGACCTTAGTCCATAAAACAGAAGAATGTATCGATTGAAAGTCAGATGCGGTCGACCACGAAAATGAACAGGTCGACCGCATCTGACGAACAGAAGGGAAAATCCCTTTTTCAATCTTTAAAAATAATCTAATCTACCAAAGAAGAAGAGAAAAATCGAATCAAATGAAAGGAAGATTGAAATACCCACCTTGTTCTTCTTATAAGTGGATGAGGATGAAATGGAATGGAGGTTTTGGTTCTTCACCTTAGAGATTTTAAAAAATGGAGATTTTGGAAATTGGAGAAGAAGATGAAGAAGGAAAAGGGGAGGAAGAATGAGTGGATGTGGTGGGATAGGGTTCTGATTGTGGTGTAGAATGAGTGGGGGAGGGTTTCTTAAATAGAGGATTGGGGGATAGGTTTTGGTGGATGTTGTCAAACAAACCGGTTTGGTAGGCCGAATTAAATACGTGGTCGACTGCGTTATTGGTCAGGTCGACCGTGTGTGTTATGAGGTCGACCGTTTTATTGTGTTTGTTTATTTCAACCAACAATCAATTAACTCATAAATTATTAAGATAATTCGAAAAAAATACAATGCAATTACAGTTATAAAAAAATAAACTCCTAAAAAACAATAGCAGAAATTTAAGATCCTTTTTTGGGATTTTTTTTCGGGCACTTAGGGCGAAAATGACCATATTTTCCACAGTTCGAACACTTTCTTACGCTTTTTCCCGATGCAGTTCGTGCTTACTTGAATGTCCCATTGGTCTTCCCAATTTTTGGATCTTTCACACTTCGAAGGGGTGCTAGAGGGTTTGCAGGTGTGGTGTTGTCCGTTCTCTCCCTCGCGAACTCAATTGCCCATTGAGTAAGGTCATCCAATGTCTTAGATACATAATAAAAATTAGCTTCACTACCACACGCGATGTCACACAAACGCTTACACTTTAGAGCCAATCCTCCATGTCTTATCAGTCGACCAACTTTATCTCCCACATCACCTCCAACTCCAGGATGACGATTTAGTGTCTTCGCATTTTGGGACCATCGAAGCTTGAACCACGAGGACGGTAGTGCGGTGTATCCCATATTTTTTTATTACTGTAAGCATATGTCTGCATGGAAACCCTTTAGATTCAAATAATGCACACTCGCATTTTAGATCTTGATTGGTCGTAGTAAATGTTAACCTCCTTATTCGATCCAGGTTCATGCAGTTCTGCAGAATAAATGTCTCGGTCTCATCTGATTCATTTCTTCTCTCCGCTATTACATAAGAAGCTTCATTCTCTAGTTCAGACTTGAAGATATCAAATGTACGATGTGTGTAGATACTTTCAGCTTGCATTTCCCATGTGCGAAGGGCATGCTTGCAGACCAACTTTATGTGCCTAGAAGTATAATCATCCTGCAACTCCGTGAAACACATCCCCTCCAGTGCTTCATCAATGCCCTAAACAAAACGTTGCAAGCTGTATTGAGTTCCCACATACCCATTTATCCAATGGTTATATGACTGACATCGCGAGGTTTATTGGAGTCCACCGAAATAAATATCCTTCAAGTATGCCTCTGCCCACAGTAATTTTTCAGCGTACAAATCCTGCAACCACTTATTTGCTGACAAACCATGCTCACTAATCAATTGCTCCTAACGCCTCTCAAACTCCTCAATCGATATACGTGCTTTCGCCAAGTAAATGAATGCACTAACGAACTCCCTATTATGAACGGTCGTTGTCGCATTTGTCTCAATATGCCAAATACATAGACGGTGAGGCACTCCAACCAGAACAGTAGCAATGGCACCACACATAGACTTGCATCCGTCTATGATTACTGAAGTCGACATCTTAGAGTTCATACACTCCAGAAAAGTATTCAACAACCAAACGTAGTTGGGGATTGTCTCGTTATCCAACTGGGCAAAACCATATATGATGTTACGGTGGTGGTGATTTACACCAACCATCATAACAAATGGTCGATTGTACTTGTTGCGCTTGTAGCATGCATCGAATGCCAAGACATCCCCCAAAAAATGGTAATATGCTCTAGATGTGGAGTCCGACCAGAAGAGATTGCCTAATTCACCTTCATCGTTGGTTGTGTACTTGAAGAAGCTGCCCGCATCAGAGGTATGTTTACTTTGCAAGTAACCCAATGTTCGGTTAACATCTCCTATTAGATCGTCGTTAACTGTTCGGGATTTCTGAATAGCGTTATCCAAATCCTTTGGAGTGTACCCTAGATTCTCATATCCTCCAACTTTATTCTTCATGAACTGAACAATGTTGCGTTGTTTTATTCCTTATTGTCACATCCCTATCGCCAGAGCCTTGTCTCCTTCACTCACATTTCGATGAGACCGAAGGAATTGAGTTTCTTCTTCATTGCAGCAACGATGTGAGTGTTTCCTCTCAAACTTAGAAACAACCCACGATTTCTTATTCCGATCAAAGCGTACAGTATATGATGCTTTGCAAGAATGTCTTGTCATCTTACGATGTTGTCGAGTCCGACCTTCTTTATCTATATGCATCTTCTCTCTAGTCCCCTCTCTCGAACATACCGTTGTCCTCCCAATTGCTACTCCTTGACGACTCCTCCGAAGATCTCTACGTCGAACGCTAAATCCTTTCCCTTTAGCATAGGCATCGTAAAATTTCTCTGCATCTTCTACTGTTTGGAACTCCATGGAAGGAATTTTTTGTTCATATTCAGTAGCTTCTTCATCATCCATAAATTCTTCTTCAGCACCCTCGGTTTCCTTATCATCCCCAACCACTTCATCATCCGTATCATCTGAATTATCCATAGATCCTCCTCGAGCATCCTTAGGTTCCTCATCGAAGTTAACCTCGTCAGCATCTCTATCATCTCTATTATCCATCCTGCAACGATCGAAATACGAATTTAATGTCAAATACATACAAAATTAGCTCTCGTCGGGTCGACCTGAATGAGCTGTAAGGTCGACCTTATTACTAAATAACAAAGATGAGGTCGACCAGAATTTACTGTAAGGTCGACCTAATCATATAATTACACAGATACGGTCGACCGGATGGTTGAGGTGGTCGACCTAATTAGGGAAAAATTTAACCACATACAACCTTTAACCAGCACATACGACACATACCTTAGCAAACACGGTCGACCACTTATTGTTACGGTCTACCGGAATAAGAATAAACCGCCACCAACACACGATCACAATAAGAGCGATGAGATTACAACTTCACTTCAACAAATTGCATAAATCGAAGTACGAATAAAGTCTTAAGACTTCCATCTATTTATAGAGAATGTAGACGAATTCCTTATCCAATTGGTGAAGGATATATAAAATCATAATTCGACAAGGAGAAGTACACAAAATCCTAATTGGACAAGGACAAGAATCATTTCGGTCGACCTCGTTTCATGAATGGTCGATCGTATTTGATAAATGTGAAACTGGTCGACCTCTTTACACAAATGGTCGAGTACTTTTTATAAATGTAAAACAGGTCGACCTCTTTACACGAATGGTCGACCATTTTGTATAAATGTGAAACAGGTCGACCTCTTTACACGAATGGTCGATCGTATTTTATTAAGGCTAAACAGACAAGATTCCATCCTTATTCCACATGGTTTTTGACTTTGCTACGGTATCATAGGTCGACCTTAAGTGTCACGAGGTCGACCTAAACAGACTAAATGCTTGATAAGATTTTCTCGTGCACGATTTTCAAAATGTGTAGCCAGATACCATAGAATCTCCTTTCGAGCCGGTAATTTGTGTTCTTCTCCTATCTGCATTATGGCATGTAAGACTTCGTTACAAATAAAAAAAGTAAAAATTAAACAAGTTATTTGTTTGACGATATACTCACCACTCTATCCAGATCCTTGGATCCATAGCGCATCCACTGCATGACGTGCACACCACACTCGGTAATATTCCTTTGCCCTTAACCCGTAGCTCTTCAAATTTGAAATCTCCAAAATTTGGTACTGCTACATTGCTCATGCGCTCCGGTTTGAAAATATCATCCAAATTGGACAACTACACACAAATAACGAATATTTTATGCTTATAGCATAATACGTGACACTTAGTAGTCAAAAAATATAGGAACACTTACCAGTTTCTTTCATAGTGCTGATTTACGCTTACGATTCGCCTCACTAGTTGAAGGTAGACTATCATGCAAAAATGCAGTTTTTTGCTGGACATTGACGAGATACAGAAACCAATGACGTGCTTCATCGTCAAGAACTGGCATAAATATCTAGCAACGAAACACTCACTATATGTTAAAAAAAAGCGACTACAAACAAATGCACTTTCGAAATTTAATGAGATAGGGACATTGAATAACCTTCTGGCATGCACTGACATTCGGCATATACACCACGCCATCATTCATCAACTTGTTACGAATTTGTCTGGTCTTCATGTTAGCGCGTACCATTTTCGGCACCATGTTTTAATTGAGATGAATTGACATGGTACAATGTAAATAACTAGGTTATGAAAAATAATTTAACATTACGGCTCTTACCGAAAACATATTTGGCAAATACCACACATTTGGCTCTTTCACATCATGTTTTTCAGACATTGTTAGTGCCCTTGCACATAAATCCACCAGCTACCATCCAACAATCAAACACAAAATCCTCGTAAATCGTAACATAAATAGTGCACAATTCATACGAAAGTCGTAGTAGTATAGTACTTACGGATGAGCAAACCCAGCTACTCTCGCTAATGACCGAACTCAAATAATTTCGTTGCACGTTTTCAGGAAAAAAAAAGTGAACATTCAAACTGCAAAAATCAAAATAACAGAAATGTCAATTGTGATTTGCAACTTACAGGTGGACCTGTTCACAGTCAAGGTCGACCTTATTGGATAAACGGTCGACCTCATTAACTAAACGGTCGACCACACGTACAAAAAAAAAATTCTTACTTGTCCCAATTCGTTTCCCCAGCCTTCTCTTTAGTAAGAACATAATACAAGTCTTCATCTGGATTTTGAAGATTTTTGGTGAATCCTTCTAGGCCCTCCACTTTCATGACCTACAAATCATAGTTAAAGTCACATATGAACACAAACACACATTATAGATGAATATGTAACGTAAACTTACTCCGTGCTTTTCGAAAGGACTCTTAGATTCATCTTCGTCGCTATCAACACTAAATAATCCTTTTCTTACAAAACGATCCTTTTGTGGAGTGGTGTAGGAGTCACTTTCATATCGAGGTCTCTTATACTTAGGAGAGGAACCCTTGCTGCCATTCGTTGTTTCACTCTGTCAAACATATAAACAAAACAAATTAGCACTAATGAAAGTAATACTAATATCTTCAATCACATATGAATATACTTGTCTACCTTTAAATTTTTCTCTTTCAATAAATCATCTATGCTCTGTTAGCAATTTGCAGAGTCATCATGGTCTTCCTCCTCTTTATCAAAGTCAAATTTCTTTCTTGTACCATCTCGTCCTCCATTCGTTCTGCACTTATATCTTTGATAGCACCTTCTAGCCTCTCAAATCCATCATGCATCATCCCAGTCATATCTGTCAATCGAACTGACAATTGCTCCACTTTATCACGAATGCACTTCTGAAAGTCATTGACTTGTTTTTGACACACCACCAACTACTCTTGTGTGGCTTTCAATACTTTCATGATTTCACCCAAATCTTGATGCAGTCTCTCATCATGCGTCATCGTCTAAACAATTTAAAGAAAAATTCAAATCATAATTCAACTTCAAATTTCTACAATTGACCAAAAAACAGAGATGAGGTCGACCTGACAAATTATTAGGTCGACCTGAAAGACAAATTGTGACTACCACAACCTTTAAGGTCGACCTCTGATCTTCCTAGGTCGACCTATCCAGCAGGAAAAGAATAATTAACCAACAAAAGCAAGTGCAATATTAAACCAAAAAACGGATAGGTCGACCAGATAGCTTTAGCGGCCGACCTTTTGACGCACACATAGTCTTACAAACAAAACCAAATTGACATTCAGGTTGAACAACCAAAACAAACAGAAACGGTCGACCTTGAAACACATTAGGTCGACCTATTGGGTTGATCGTCGTTACCTCGCAAATACGGAAGTCCAAGGGTTGTGCCCTCAATTCAATTCCGAAGAATCGTCTCGTCAGGTCGACCTGGTTGAGGTCAAGGTCGACCGAATGTTATTCTGCACGCAACAATATATCAAATTAGACGGTGGAAATCATGCATTAGAGAAGATGACGGCAAATGCTACATTAGGTCGACCTCACCTTAGACGTGGTCGACCACTTTCGACACGTATAACAGCAACCGCGAACAATCTTCTTCACAAAAGCTCTAAATCGAAAAAAAACCTAATTCAGATTTTTGGTGGCGTTGAAGGGGACTTATATTCGTATTTATAGAGATTTAGGACGTGAATGGGTCGACCCAATTCGTTTTCCTGTTATACCACCAAAGAGGTCGACCATTTTATGTAGACGGTCGACCGCGTCTCTGAACCTCACTTAACTGAATTTGTCAATTCGATCGACCGCCTTGAGTATTAGATCGACCGAAAAGTCCATGTCACGGTGACATGCATGTCAGCGTAGCCAAATCCTAAAGTTTATGGTACAATAGTTGTTTCTATATAAACGTATTATTAGACCGCACACTATGAAATATATATGTAACAATGTTCTATAATAGTTTTTTTATCTCCTACATCCAATTTTACCATAAGTTAATGATTAGTTAACTTTGACATAACACTTAAATCATACGTTAATTTTACCATAAGTTAATGATTAGTCAACTTTGACATATTAGTTTCATCATACGTCTCTTTGTAAAGTTTAATTTTATTATTAGACCACACACTATAAAATTTTTATGTAATAATGTTCTATAACAATTTTTTTTTATCTCCTACATCCAATTTTACTATAAGCTCATGATTAGTTAACTTTGACATGATGGTTTAATCATACTTTGCTTTCTAAAATGTAATGTTATTATTACCCTAGACACTATAAAATATCTATGTAACAACATTCTATAATATTTTTTTATCTCCTATATCCAATTTTACCATAATCTCATGATTAGTTAATTTTTGCATAATAGTTAAATCATATGTTACTTTCTAAAATTCGATTTTATTATTAGACCACTCACTATAAAATATTTATGTAATAAACGTTATCTCCTACATCCAATTTGATCATAAACTCATGATTAGTTAACTTTGACAAAACAGTTTAATCATATGTTATTTTCTAAATTTGATTTTATTATTAGCCACACCCTATAAAATATTTATGTAACGACATTCTATAATAGTTCTTTATCTCCTACATCCAATTTTACCATGAGCTCATGATTAGTCAACTTTGACATAACAGTTAGTTAACTTTGACATAACTTACTTTTAAAAATTTTATTTTGTTATTAGACCAAAAATTATGAAAGATTGATGTAACAACGTTCTATAAAAGTTACATAAATTACAGATTCATCATGTTACTTACTATAACTTGATTTTATTATTAGACCACATATTATGAAAGATTTATGTAACAATGTTCTATAATAGTTACATGAGTCTTCCTTAATGACTAAGACACAACGTAAAGCTTACGGACAAATATTTATTTTGTATTTATCAATTTTAAGTATTTCATAACGAATTACTCATATTATTCATAATAATTCAGATACTATGCGCAATTTATGTATATATCTTATATGAATAATTTTGTCAATTATTTGATTTTTAATTAAATTGTTAATTTTTTTACCGTGGTAGAGCGCGGGACAAAAAAACTAGTATCAATAATATCCCAAACTCAACATTATATATAAACCAATGGAATCACGGCCGGAAAAGGTAAAAAAGACAACCTCTTTATCTTGGATTTTAAATTGAAAAGAATACCATATAATACACTTCATGTTTGTGATGGCAATATTGTATAACATCTCTCCTCCCAAAAAAGACAAATTGCAGTTATGCTAGTAGAGCAATGAAATCCAAGGAATAATTCCAGAAGTAGAGATAAGATCATACTTAACCATTTTGACTGTTTGAGCAATTTCCAAATGTAAAAGTTCTTCCATTATGTGTTATCTAGCTAAATAAATCAGCACCGAAAGATGGAGAAGAGGGAGAGTTCGTTACCTTTTTATGGATTTCTTCAAAGATACGTGAGCTGAAAGATCCCTCCTACTGCAGTCGATCAATCCCACCATGTTGAACCTTTTCCCCAAGGTTATAGGTATAATATGACCCTCTACTATGACGCTTTATCAAACATGCCCCTCTACTATTTTTTACATCAAACATGCCTTTTTGTTAAATTTTCATACAAAAAACCGTTAAACAAGGCTGAACTTTAGTTTGGGCGACACAAATGACTAAATATCCCTAATAAATTCACTTTAGAATTTTTTTGGTTCTTTTGTATAATCAAATCATTCAAATCATTTCACTTTGAAAAGACCTAGAGAAATAAAAAGGGGACAAAACTGATATTTTCCCTCCCATTTGCCTATATCGGGTCGTATATATCTCGGTTCAACCATGATTGACAATTTTTTCAATAGAAATTTTAACAGAAGGGCATGTTTGATAATTTTTTCAAAGTATAGGGCCATATTTGATGTAAAAATAGTAAAGGGGCATGTTTGATAAAACGTCATAGTAAAAGGGCATATTATACCTATAACCCTTTTCCCAACAACGAATCATGCATCCGCTTATCTAAATATCTTTGATTCGAAAATTCAGTTGCATTGCTAATACCCAATCTTGCAGAACAAATCCATATTTTCGGAACTGAAAGCAGCGATGGAGCATTAGTACTAAACCCTAAGCGAGAAAAATAAGTAAATTCCAACATAGAATCTGCGAGACAATAAGGAAAGGGAGTGTTGACCTGCAAGGGCAAAATTATGTATGGATGGCATAGAGAAGGAGCAGAGAAGACAAACATTGACTCTGGCCTTTATGATTGAATCACAATTGCGCTTCCCTCTTGAAACAGTGAGATAACTACGATGACAGCTAGAAGAGGCATACACGGAACAAAAGCATTGGAAAAAAATCAATAAAACGTTGAAGTTCAACACTCACCATTATGTTGTGCAGAAGTTGTTCTCTAGATTGTTTATGGTTCTTTCTTGTTTACAAAACTGATGAAGAGGTAATCTTCCATTCTGTATACACTCCCCTGGCCCTAAGTACTAATACAAACGATTAGCTGACCACAACTTAAGATGGTTCACACAGAATCTCACCATTAATAAATTCCAGAACTCGGGAAAGAGAATAAGCAAATCAAATATGAAATTCCTTCTTACCACAACATTAATGCAAAGGCAAGCGAGAGTTGAAAAATCCACCAAGTGACCTGAAAGCCTTCCACGAAAACTCGGTCCAAGTTTGAGGGAAGGAAGCAGAAACCACACAAAACACCTGATGCAAAACCACCACCAGGCAAGACACCTTCGCCAAAACAGGTGAATCAAAGAACCCATAACGAAAATTGAACCCAAAACAAACAACACATGATATAACTTCGTTCTATCTTCATCAGAGCAACTAACCATCACATTGTTTGTCCACCTATGGTGTTCATCATGTATAGACATCATAAAAGTTATTGAATCCCTATAACTTTAAGCAGGAGTTATAAACTTTCCTTACAATGCAACGCCAAGTACGTGAATTCATCCATATTAAGCATCCAAGCAGTTTCAGAAGTGGTATGGTAAGGAGACATGTAGGCTATTGAGAATGACATCATTTTGTAGGAATTAATCACAACCTTTGGCTGATTATCCAGAGAAATAAACCATTAGAAGGAAGCTAAGAACACCATGTCAGGGTAAGTGTGAAGCGAGAAACTTCTGCGTGGAACTAAAAGCCAAAATGGAGAAATAAGCTAAGGACACATTATTCAAAACCAAACCTGGCGAAAGAAGGCAGCAATACCAACAGGAAACTGTATTTAAGTTATTAAGATCTTGATTGGGATTCGATGAATATATTAAGAACACTGGAACTCAAAACATGGCATACCAAACAACTTATGCAAATGTGGCAAGATGCAGAATGAGATAGTAATTGGGGAACACAGGTAGAAGGAGCCAATCACTACAAACGCTCATTCTATGATGTGTAGAGGAAGGTGTTAACTTAATTCACTTATTCTATGATGTGTAACCACCTGGTCTTCTGAAAGCCGATGATATCATCAACCCATCAATTGATCCATGTACTGTAGAATTCAAATTTGAGTAGTAGGTCTAGAACCTCTCGGTAGCTAATATGGAAACAGAGAAGGGAACCAGGGTACTATGGGTCTTACTCGCGGATACATACTGATGATGATGATTATCAATAAAAAGCAGGTCGGCAATGCTCGGAGACCAGGCATAATATGTATTGTCAATCCTGTAAATTGACAATATATGAATTAGAAATGAAATCATCATCAAAGAGAAACCAACCATGCAAAACATAATAGTAACAAATCATCAAACTGATCATAACCAAACCTCTCATTAAGTACAGATTCATTTTAAGCCAAAATTGCACAGCAGTCTAAAAAGGAGAAATCCATTAACGGTAAAAAAACAAACAAATTAGATGGAAAGATGATGGTACAGGGTTTCACTGAATGCACCAAAAAAATATAAAGAACCAGAAAAGAAAAATATATCAGAGTGGACCACTGACTATCAGCTTGAAGCTGCGTATATAGGAAGGTGAAGAATAAGGAGAAGGCAGTAGAAGGACTGAACTATAAAACATAAGAATGTATAAAAACAATTTGGCAAGTGGCAACCTAAAGCGAAACAATTCCAAGAGCCTGGACATAGCAAAAGAGGATGTATTAAGAAGCTAACCTTGCCACTAAATTGCAAGTAGAAGAGGATTCTGATCAACTTCATGCTGCAAATTGGGCATGTTTCTCTTTTAAATACATCGGCTACCCTGCACTCCTCTGATGGCTCTACTGGAACTGGTTCCAAACCTGCAAAAGATAACTCACTAAAGTGAGTACCTTTATGAAATTGGACCTCTGCTGGTTGAACTATCGAATTCATGAACATTGATAACACTATATCTGAACATGTTTTTCCTATCATTTCTTGATCGTTTGAGTCTGGTTTATCGCTCTCGTGGCTCGTTTAACACTTGTATGTGTTAGTTTATGATGTTTGAGGCCTTAGTGTGTGAACGGGTGCGAAGGAGCGAGTTTCGGGACATTCTGAAGCGGACGGGCCACGAGCACCTGAGAGTTACAGCCAGACCTTGCAAGTTACGGTCTGGCCCGTAACTTCCCTCAAGGAGCCGTAACTCCGCATTGAGGAGTGCCAAGTTACGGCCAAACTTTTCAACTTACGGTATGGGCCGTAACCGCTTCCCCTTGCCCATAACTCTAAGGAACCGGATGATCTAGGTTCCAGAAGCGATCTTGGAGTTACGGTCTCCCTCTTCAAGTTACGGTCGAGGATGTCACTCCTCCAAAGAAGCAGTAACTCTTGGTTTACGGAGTGCAGTAATGATGTCGTGTGATGGAGAGTTACGGGCGGGCAAGCCAAGTTAAGGCCGTAACTTAGGCCGTAACACGCGGATTCTCAGCTTATAAAAGGGCTGCTCGGGAAAAAGGCAAAGGATCCGGATTTTCTGAGTTCTAAAGGCAGAAAAAAACCCTAGAGAGAGAGTGACGAAGAACAACCCTTGGGCAAGTATTGGAGCAATCTGAATTCTTCTCATTGTCGCCAGGAGAAGATTCCCATTGTCGTTTTGATGTTGTCTTCTCCGAGCATGACGTTCTCACATCTTTCCATGGAATAATTTTCCATTTCATCTGGGTATAAAGAACCCTAGCTGTGTATGTTAGGAATGATTGTATGAACCCCATTTTAGAATGATTGATTTGATAAATTCAACATCGATTCAACTTGCACAACAAAATGTTGTCAACCGCGGTCTCACAACATTTGGGAAGATAGAATGAAAGAATTAGAAAACAGAGAATAAATTAACTTATGGATAATTACAAAGGGTGACATGTTAGAAGAACAATTTTGCCGACATCTGGCTCCACTCACTTAACAAAATGTACACCCGACTCAATCTTGTAAGTTAGAAAAACTTGTAAAACTTATTGTCGACGGAATACTCATCAAACCGCTGTTTAATAGAATAAAATAATAAGAAAAATAGAAAATAAATTAAATCCACGGATAATTACAAAAGGGTGACATGTTAGATGAATAATTTCGATGACACCGAGTTCCACTCGCTTAACAAAATGTACACCCGACTCAATCTCGTAAGTTAGAAAAACTCGTAAAACTCATTATCGATGGAATACTCGTCAAACCGCGATGTGATATAATAAAACAATAAGAAAAATAGAAAATAAATTAAACCCATGGGTAATTATAAAGGTTGACATGTTAGATGAACAATTTTGTCGACACCGGGTTCCACTCACATAACAAAATCCACACCCGACTGAATCCCGTGAATTAGAAGGGTGTGAAACTTGTTGCCGACGCAAATTTTATGGACATCGGGTTCAACTCGCTTAACAAAATGCACACCCGACTCAATCCCATCAATTAGAAAAACATGTAAAACTCGCTCCTGCAGCAAAATGCATCAACCTCGGTTCAACTTGCTCAACAACATCAACACCTGGGACAATCCCATAAATTAGAAAATTGTGTAAAACTAGTTAACGACGCAAAACTCGTAAACACTGCACTTCCACAACATTTGGGAAAGTATAGAACTTATTGGCGACACAAAACTCGCCGACACCGCAGTTTGACAACCTTTGAGAAGATAGAATAGAATAACCGACTCAATGCCATGAACTCGCTGCGAAGCAAAACCCATCAACCGCAGGTTCAACTCGCCAATCCCGTAAATTAGAAAAACGTGTGACACTCGTTGCCGATGCAAAATTCGTCAACACCGCTTTTTGACAACCTTTGGAAAGATAGAATAAAGAAATTAGAAAAATAAAATATATATAAACTAAACTTATGGTTAATTACAAAGAGTCACATATTAGATAAACAAAAATTACAAAAGGGTCACTCCTTAAATGTGTTAGATAGGGGTGGAAATTGGATGGGTGTGGTTACCCGCCTCACATTTTGCGGGTACCACACACACAAATTTACAATTATGCTACCCGCACTGCAGTGGTTAGTGGGTAACAATTACCCAACGTAGGTTGGGTGTGGTTACCCCAAAAATCCATATTTACAAGAATGGAGTTGAGGCCGCCACTGACGTATTTGTTGTTCGTAGCTAGACTATAGGGATATAAAATTGTGTTGCGTGGAGATACAATTTTGTATATCGATCTTACTCAACATATAGATTTTTCTTTTCGAGTTTGGTATTCAACTTTTGCGTCAGGAAGCTGTGATTTCATATTTCAATGACTAGGGGTGGAATATGACAATTAAATATGATTTTGTATTTTCGTTCACACAAAAAAAACATACAGATAAAAGTTACTAAACCTGGCCACTTTTAATGAATTTATTATTCTCCACTCTCTCGATTATAGTCTTTTATCAACTAAAAAATTCTCACATAAAACTGCTTAGGTGCGTATTTGATTTTGAACTTAATTTTTACCCTCCTATTTTTCACATACTATTATATTATAAAGTTAATACAGTAAATAAATATAATTAGTGTGGTTATTATGAATTTTGTGGATTAACCACGATGGATAATGAATAACCACTAACCACAAAAATCATTATTTTACTATCCACTACGAACTCTCTACCGACAACTTGTGGGTATGGTTACCCACATTGGTTGCGGGTTGGTGCGGTTTGTGGGTTATCCATAACCCGCAACCCCATTTTCTACCCTTAGACTGTTAGGTAAGCACAATTACAAAAGGGTCGCTCCTTGAATGTGTTAGATAAACACTTTTTGTTATGTGACTCTATGAAATAGTAACTTTGAACTTGTTCTTTTAAAGAATAAACTAAAATTAAAAAGGGTCACTCCTTAATGTGTTAGGTAAGCAAAATTACAAAAGGGCCCTCCTGAATGTGTTGGGTAAGAAAAAATTACAAAACAATCACTCCTTGTGATGTAACCAAGGTTGTCAACGTGTGGGTTGACCCAGACCCGATCGAGTTAGTGGGTCAAGTTAGTGGGTCACCCGTTTTAGCCTGTCTTAGCCCGGAAATATGGAAAGAGTCATTATATTGTACTTATCCTGATAAATTATATCAAATCTCATCTAAATATGAGTAATAACATATAACATTACACCAAATTAACATGTCGTATTTAGATCCAACATATAGTGAAATTTCACACACACTTATATAACATCAATATTCAAATGTTCAACTATGGATTTCAAAGATTGATTTAGTAGAAAAGAAAAATCAGTAAATAAGTGCATTTTGCAAAATGGCACAATTTGACCTCCAACCCGGTACCTTGTAGCGGTCGACCCTGCGGGTGCGTGCGACCCATTTTTCTCACTGGGTCAGGGTCAAAGTGGGTCAACCCGTAAGTCGACGCGCGGGTTGAGAACCTTAGATGTAACTCTATAAAATAATAAATTTGAAACTTTTCTTTTATTAATTAATTAACTATAGAGTTGCCCTTAATTATTAGGTTTAAAGACAAGACAAGACAAGACTAATAGACTACCATGTGTACTGTACAATACGTTCTGCATTGTAAGTCACATGTGCCTGCTATAGCCTTTATATGGCTAGCTAGCTAGATGCATGCATGTACGTTGCAAATGCAAAAGCCTAGTTCCAGTTCTACAGTATACACACTAAACTGTACAGGCGCTTCTCAGTCTTACCTCTTAATCCGATAAATTAAGCAACATCTGGTGAAATTATTCAAGTGGTTCCTATGTACAATAAATTCTTTGGACCCAAGGCAATGATTCAATTTATCAGGTTATTCGACACAATTGACATATGACACATGTATTGAGTCGAATCGAAATAGATTCATTCGCACTTTGAATGGTTTTGTGTTTGGGATAGATTTGAATTAAGTCTTACTTGGTTCAATTCATTTGGGATTTTGGGTTACACCCCAATGAATTTTATTGGGTCTAGATTACTCATGATTATACACACATAAAAAAAACATCAACCAATTCATGAACTACTTTCAACCCAATTAGTTACCTTTAGTGTATGAGCTTCCACAAAATAGTTTTATAATTGGATATCCATTTCTATGAACTTTCAATATTATGAGTCCAATCCAATTTGGACATGAATATGTCCCACAAGCAAAATTATCAAATTTGGGATAATAAATTGAATTTGGGCAATATCCCAAAATATTTGGTCCTTTAGCATTTGTTATCGATGAATAGGGGTGGCAGTTGGTCGGTTTCGGTTTAACCAAAAACCGAAATATCATTTTTTGGTTAAATCGAGCCTTCCACATGTCTGCCGACCACCGACCGTGAGGGAAGTCATGGTTAGCCAACCACCAACCGACCAGTTTTCGATTTTGGTTCGGTTATATCGCAATAACTGAATTTATTGAAAAAAACAAAAGAAAGGAAAGGAAGAAAAAAACCCAATACCCACCCCACCCACGTTACTTCTCTACTCTCTTGTTAGATAAGATTAAAAAATTAAAAAACAAATTAAAAGAAATAAAGAAAAAAAATCGTAGGCCACACTTTCCTTATCTTCTTCTTCTTCTCTTCTCTCTCTTTTCCACAGGAACAAAGAAAAAAATCAGAACTTATTCTCTCCTCTCTTTGCCTATAGACTGCTACCCTCCAAACAGACCAAGCCTCTTCTTCTTCTTCTCCTCTTTCTACCTTTGTGAAGGAGGAGGAGCGTCAGCGGCGGCGCTCGGCGGGAAGAGCAAGGCCAAAGGCTGCTTCGGAGATGGACGACGGAGACGGAAGCGACGATAGTGGTGGCTGGTGGAAGATTGGAGGCAACGAAGACGGAGATGATGGAAGCCGACGAGGGACGAGCGCGGAGGCGGAGAAGTACGCGCGACGGCGGAGGAGGATGCACAACGACCGATAATCTGGTCTCGGAAGAGGAGCGTCGCGGGGAGATCTGGAGAGGAGAGGCGTGGGGAGAATGGAGGAAGGAAAGGTTTTTTATTTTGGTAATTGGGGTTTTTCTAGAATCGGATTGGGGTAAGCGGGTGGGGATTTTGGAATGGTGAAGAGGAAAGGTTTTTGAGATTTTGGATGGAGGCGGCGGAGGTCTAATGTGGGGTGGTGATTAGGGTTATTGTGGGTGTGGTTGTGAGAAAATTGGGTTTTGGGGTGGAGGTCGGTTAGCTATGGTTAGTCGGGTAACCGCGGTTAACCGCTTTCGGTTACTCGGCTATACGCAGTCAATCTCTAGCTCTCCGAACACCGACCTTCCATTGTTTTTGTCGGTTTTGGTTAGCCGCTAACCGGTGATTTTCGGTCAAACCAGACGGTTAGCCGCTAACCAAAAACCGAACTGCCACCCCTATCGATGAACATGATGCCAAAATATGAGTTTGAGAGAGAGACCAGTAGCCCACTAGGGGAAGGTAGGGATATGGGCCTAAGCTTATGGAGAAAGTGGGGACTGACCGGACCTGCGACAAACCTGCATGGGCTCGAACCCTCCGCTGCCCCCCTACACTCTTCGTTGGGGCATCCCCATTGCTACCACGTGGCATGTCAACCCCATGTGACTCTCATGCTCATCATGTGCCGCAATTGTACATGGGCGCTGGGACGTGCTTGGGCCGCCACGGACACGCTTCGGGCCCGTTTATTTCGTGTCGTACTTGGCACGGCTCGTCAGTTTATGACACTTCTAACAACAACAAATAATTATATTTCTACTTGTGTTTTGTAATATTTGAACCTATAATTCTTTTTATATTTATTTTCTATCAAATAAATATCATTTTCATGCCATGTCCGTTCTTATACTCAATAAAGTCTCGAAAATATTAGGCCCGACACAACCCACTTATATGCCGTGCCTGTGCCCATGAAATTTAGGCCCAGCACGGCCCATAAAATATTCGTGCTCGTGCCGGGCGGGCCCATTTATTTCGTGACCGTACTCGTGCCGTGTTCTAACCGTGCGATGCTAGCCCCTGAGCGGCACTGCCCGGTGCCCACGTACAGACGCAATAGCAAGCAAATTAAAGCAGCCATATTCATATTGGGATGCGTATATGTGATTAGGATGAGGGCAAGGGAGTTGGGATTCATCGTGTAGGGATTAAGCAACCAGAACCAGAAAATCGATACTTCAATCCCTAATGTTATCACCTCCGGACTACTAGCAGGTGTAATTAGCCAACTTAAAACAATTCTTACCGCCAATCTAAAATGACTGCAGTAGGACTTAGGAGTCAAGACTCGAGATGCTAGTATTGATGCTTGGAGAAAAGAGAATATATTGCGCTAAGGGACACAAGACTCGAGAGAGGAGACAGGCCGGAAATAATAGGCTTCAGAGTTATGACCGGGCTAGGCCAGGTCAGTTGGGCATCCACTAGTTAGGGACGAAAACTAAACAGTACTTGTACGGTTTGTTGTCCTTTGAGAATTATTGGGGCAAATTGGAGGTTATTTAATAATTCGGGTAGCGATAGAGAATTTTCCATTTTTATATAAACTACTTGTACTGTTAAACATGGAAATTAATCACTAAGTAAGATTAAACCCTAAGCACTCTCTAATTCCTCTCCCTTCCTCTCTCTCGGCCAACCCCAATTCCCCTCCCGTCCCTGCTGCCTCGGCAGCTTCTTCTTCCTCCCTCACCTCACAATTTCCTATTTCCTTCTCCCTTACCATTTCCCCCAAGGAAGAGCTAATCATTCCCTTGGTGATTCACCTCTTTCTCCAAATCCCTAGAAACCGATAGAACCTAATTTTAGGTTTCTATCATCTGGTATCAGAGTGTGGTTTCGATCCAGGGACCTGTGGGTTATGGGACCACGTGGCGGCGGTGGCGACGATCCAGGCACCGGCGAACCAGGTGGCGGCAGCAGGAGCCGCAAAGGGGACGGCGGCGGCGGCGACTTTCGCAGGAGCGGGCGGGTCGGCGGCAACGGCGATCGGGCTAGGAGACAGGGCGTGCGGGCCAAGTTCACCCCGGGCCCAACAGTGAGGCGGGCCTGCTTCCTACCCCGACAGCTCAGGAGATGGCGGCACAGCGCAGCAAGGCCAAAATGTCAGGCTATGACAATGTGAGCCTAGTGAACCATGATGATGAGGGAAGTCGGGCTTAGGCCCAATGGGCAAGGAGGGATGGTTCTGGGTCCAAACCAAGAAGAAGATGAGCTGAGCCTGGTGGGCCGGACCGAGAAGTGGGCCGAGCTCAACTCAAGGGGAATCAGGTCAGACCCAATGTGGGCGGGTGACTATGGCGGGTTCCGATCGAGTCAGACCGGCTGGACCAAACCCGATCTGACCTGTTGGACCAAACCCGACCAGACCGCTTGGACCAAACTCGGCCAGACCGGCTGGATCGACCCGGGTCGAACCAAAGTTGAACCGCCCCGGGTCGACCAGCAGCAAGGCGGGCCAAACCGTGGGGTTCCTATAGCCGGGCGCGGATCGTAGGGCGAGGCAGGGTGCTTCCAACCACCTTGCATGGGCTCGGACGGGTCGGGACGAGTAGCTCCGGATCCGAGGAGCTGGTATGCTGGGCAGCCCCGTGGTGAGGAGGGAGCTGAGTACATGAACCGGGGGTCGAGAAATCCGCACAGTGGGAGGTATGCTGGGTATGACCGCTTTAATGATGTGGATGATGATTTGATTTTCAGAGCTAAGCCTCCTACCATTGAATTTCTGAAAGTCAATGGGCAAGAGGATGCAGGGTTATGGTTGTATGCAGCTGACAGGTGGTTTAAGAACCACCCGACTCGTGAAGAGCGGAAGGCGCACCTAGCGTCTTTCTACCTGGAAGGTCACCCGCTGCAATGGTGGGAATGGTTGGAGAGGTCGTACGCTGCTACGGGGACTTTGATCATGTGGCAGATGTTCCAAGAGGAATTTCGTTATCAGTTCGGCAAATTAGAGGGATGGGCCCCCAAGCAGCTAGCTAAGCTGAGGCTGACCGGAACAGTGGCGGAGTATCGGTCGAAGTTTCTCAAGCTAGGAAATCAGTGCAAAGGGGTTCTGGAAGAAACACTAGTGGGCCTGTGTCTGGCTGGCCTAAAGCCGGAGATCGCGGCAGTTGTCCGGGTGTTCGAACCTGATTCGATAAGAACTGTTTCCCGTTATGGAGGGCACAAGGAGGAGGAAATAGCCAGCTGGAGAAGCGTCATCGGCCGTTACCAGAGGCCGAGCGGAGGGGGAAGCAGCAGCGCCGCGGGCAGTGGGGGAGGTAACACGGCCGCGAGAGCGGGAACCGGAGCTGTAGGAGGGAATCCACCACCACCGGCGGCGACAAGGCCAAGACCGGGTCGTCGCCCCCCACCGAAGGGCTTCGTCAGGCTGACACCCGCTGAGATTGAACAGAAGCGTCGGGAGGGCAAGTGCTTCAACTGTAATGAGCGGTTCACCTTCGGTCACCAATGTGCGAGGCCCGATGTGATGATGCTGGTGGGACGATGGGAGGATGAAGCAGAGGACGAGGCGACGCAGGCCTTGAGAGAGAAGCAGTGAGCTCAAGTCAACCTTGAGGTCAAGGTTGTTTCCAAGGAGGCGGGGATGATAAAAACCCGCATTTTTATAGTTTGTTTATTCGGATTACTTTTGTCGGTTTGTTATCCTTTGAGAATTATTAGGGCAAATTGGAGGCTATTTAATAATTCGGGTAGCGGTAGGGAATTTTTCATTTTTATATAAACTACTTGTACGTGGGAATTATAGGTGTCAAAACATAGCCCGACCCGATTAACCCGCCCGATCAACCCGACCCGCAACCTGACCGCAACCCGAATTGACTAAAAGTCAACAACCCGTAACCCTCCCGACCTTCAACCCGATTGACCCGCAACCCGACTAACCTGCAACCCGACTGACCCGCAACCCGATTAACCCGAACCCGATTGACCCGCAACCCGACTGACCCGGAACCCGTTTAACCCGAACCCGACTAACCCGTAACCCGACCGACTCAACCCGAACCTCACTTAGTCCACTTAAATAATTATTATAATATACAATACATAGTTTTTCAAAATAAAGTTTTTTATTCTAAACTTAGGTAAAATTATTTTTTCATTTCGTATAGGGAATTTAAAAAATATGAAACTCACTTGATATTATGTATTTTAAGAAAATTACAAAAATTGAAACATGAAGGTCACTTGAACACTAAGTTCTTTAATAAAATTAAAAAAGTAAATATAAAATCAACATAATGTCAATATTAATAATGAAGAATTAATAATTGAGATCATGGACAATACTAATATAATATATAAATTAAAATTATGGTTAATTCAACTATTCAATAAATTATCAATTAAATATAAATAAAATAAAGTAATGTATTTGGTAATTTGATGTTTTTAAAAGAAGAGGAAAATTTTGGTGTATTCAACCTTTTGGGAAGGGAAAGAAGAGGGAAATTTGGTTCTTTGAATTTTTTAGAAAAGAAACAAGGAAAATTTTGGTGATTTTGATTTGTGGGAAAGTTTGGTTCTTTTTATTATGAAAGAGAAATAAGGAGGGAAATTTTGAGTTTTCAACTTTTTTTGGAAGGAAGGAAGAGGGAAATTTGGTTCTTTGAATTTTATGGAAGAGAAAGAGGAGGGAAATTGAGTGTTTCTAATTTATGGAAGGAGAAAGAAGAAGGGAAATTTTAGTATTCTTTTTTGTGAAAAGAAAGAATGAAACAAATTTGGTGTTTTCGATTTTTTGGTTTTCAAAATTTTAGCCTTTGAAATATGAATCTTTACTTTTTATAAGGAGGGCATGACTAGTTAAATTTATTCTTATATGTTTTGAAGGCTAATATATATATATATATATATATATATATGGTTTAGGCTAGCGTACGCCCAGGCGTACGTTAGACTACCATATGCCCGTTTGAGTTTTGCTATTTAGATCATGAATTAACCGGAGTTTTGGGCATGATGCTATACCCTAACCACTAATGGATAAACCCCAGTCCCTAGTTTTCTAACCCAAATCATGAGATTCGTTTAATCTTGAAATGAAAATCAACAATAATTTCGACGAATCAAAACCGTTGATTTTCATTTCAAGATTAAATGAATATTATGCTTTGGGTTAGTGAATTGCGGACTGGGGTTCACCCATTAGGAGTTAGGGTATAAAGTATATTGGTTAGAATAAATGGTATAAGGTACAGATGGTTTAGGGAGTATATGCTTAGGGTATAAGATATTGATGGTTTTGACGGTTCTAAGTTTTTTATTAACATATGTTCACTTGAAGTCATTTGATGTCTTTAACGGCAGGAGATCCCTTTTTAATTTATGTTTGTGGTACGTGGTTAGGGTACAAGGTATATGATGTAGAGTATAAGATATATGGTTAGGGTGTAGCAATTAGCAAATATCACTTTTTATCTATGTTTTGAAAATCAAAGTATGAATTTCAGTTTTAAATCAACTATACTAGCAAAATCACAACTCATAAGGACATATGGTTAGGGTATAGGGTACGTGGTTAGTGTATAATATTGATGGTTTAGGGTATACAATCAACAACATATACTAACTTAATATTGTCGATTGAGGGTAAGCCTAAGTGTATAGGATATATGTTATTGAGTAAGTTATGATTGAAGTCCCAATAATTTTACTAGATTTGATAGTTAATCTTTAATGATTCAATTTTCAGGATAATTCGAACAATTTTACAAATAACTCGTTTGGCAACAGTTTACTGAAGTTATTTGGGCAATGAGTTATTTTGAAATAACTTCTTTTATCACTCTGTTTTTGCCTAATACCACACGCCAAATACCACATTTGCATGGTTATACTAAATGAGATACTTTAATCCAATTACACTACTGAAATAATGCTAAAATAATTAATGGTATCTTTTGGTTGTAAATATTGATATCACCATTACTATTAGCTAGTGTACTTTACCAATTACGATTAATTACATAACAAGTATGCAAGTCATACAAATTGATTTAACATTTTGACTCATTTTTTTCAAAAAATTAAGTATATATATATATGAGGTAGAAATAAATTGGTTAAAAGAAATATATTGTTTTCAAATAAAGTTTTTCATTCTCAACCTAAGTAAAATCATTCACATTTAGTTAAAAAAGTTCAAAATCTGAAATTCACTTAAAATTATGGTTTTTAATTACAAAAATTATGACATGAATTTCTTTAACCAAATTACAAACAAAAAAAAACAGCACAATGCTAATATTTATAATAAATAATAACTAAGACCTTTTGTCTATAATAATAAACTTTATTATTGGAGAAGATGACAGGGTAAGAAGTAAGAAGTAATTTTGGGAGGGTGATGAAATTTTGGTTTTGTGCGGGTGTGATGAAATTTTGGGCGCCCAATTTTTTGCAAGCAGAGGGAAGGGTTTTGTGTTTTTGATGTAATTGTAGTGGGCGGGTGATGATGAAATTTTGGGCGGCCCAATTTTAGTTGTAGTGGGAAGGCGAGATTTCAAATTTCGATTGTGGTGATTTTGACTAGTTTTTCTTAATCTACAAATAATATAATACACCGAAGGGAAAAACGGGAACCCCATTTCAAATTTCCTGCAATGAGAGTGAAAGTAGGAAGGACATTTTGGTCTTCACAATTACTTTTTTTTATTCATTAAAAAGATACATACTGGGATTCGAACCATGACCATTTTAAAGAAAAGCAAAGATCATAACCAATCACACTAAATACATTTGTTGTATCTTTTTAAATTAAAAACATATAATAGTAGGGTGGGAAAAACTCTTCCCCTATTTCAAATTTCCTATTCCATGAGCGTTTGTAGGAATGGTGGAATAGGGAGTGTCAATTTTTTTCTCTTTCCTCTATGGAACGGGCCACCTTACCGTACACATGCGGATTTAAACGGGTCCAGGAGTGTCAATTTTTTTCTTTATACCCTTTTATTTCTCCGTGGTGATAAAATATATATGAAAAGGCAAAAATAATACTCCTTTTTATTATTAAAAATAAAAAATTTAACAATAAACTAATGCATGGTATCTAATGGGCTAACCGCTAACCATAAAACAAAAGAGTTGAATGAGCCTGACCTACATGGGATTTGGTCATCAAGTAAAACAAATGAACATCATTGGTTTGCCATTCTAAAACAAGCTATTTTCTCTGACATAATATATATTATGCTATTATTTTATATCTTAGTGGCTAAAATATAATGTATTTTAAAGTTATTCAATGGTTCAACCTCGACCAACCCAATTAGTCCAATTTTTATCATTTCAAATATATATTTTATAATTATTTGACATCATAATGATCAAATTATAGTGTATTTATAGGGAATCGTTTGGTATTTGTTAGTAAAAAACTAAACATAAAGATCTATTTGGTTATTTTAAACATTAAAACGATCCTAAACATTTTCAGTTCCTTTTGAATTTATATGGTTTTATTCCCAAATAAGTGATGTGCAAATGGCGAATTGTAGTCGTCTCTTTTCTTTCACTATTTTTTATTTTCAAATAGAAAGTTTAAAAGTAAAGAATAATTAGAATTAGGCATGGGTCGGTCAAACAGGTTGAATTTCAAGTTTTGGCCTGTTTGTTTTATGCATTGCAAATTTATTAGCATGTTGATGGAAATGGCTTGGAAAAAAGACATATAAGTTGTACCTTTGCAGAAATGTCCTCAAATGTTTGAATGCTTTGTGAATCAGGTTCTGTGACTTTTGTGATGGTGTATGTGCTTGACGATTGCTCGATGTTGTAACTACTTAATTTGAGAGTAAATCTTTTGATTTTCCCTATGAGTTGTGATACCAGTTCTGGTGGTTGCAGCATGTTGTCGTTGTTGGCCTGTAAAAGTTGTTCCGTCGTGATGTTAAATACCTTTCATTCTTTTTTAACAAATTGTGTAGTAGTGCTATGAAACAGACCACCCATGAACGCTACGCTTATTATGGTCTGTTCTTACTTCCGGTGGTGAGAAATTGTGAATTGAGAATCATATTCGCCTACCGCACTGTGTCTGGTTGGTGGCTGCTTACTATGCTCTCTAGAGTTATGAAACAGACTACCCATGAACGTTACCCTTAAGAGTCCATAACTTTGCGAAAAACCAAATTTAGGCAATCAAAGGTGGTGGATATCTGATCTTTGTATGATTAGAGGGGATGTTTGCTTAATAGAATAATCCATTTTAATTCATATTTATTTTTAACATGAACTTTAGTAACTCAAAACCTTCGAGACACATATCACCTACTGCATTGTATCATTTTGCCTGGGTGCTTGCTGTGTTGTCAAACTTCTTTGCTGCTGCTGCATTTACACTAACAGGGGAGTTAAGAACCCATGAATGTTTCCGTTTGACACAAACAAGAGGACTTACTTCTAAATCGTGCACTAAAGATGATTGGAGGAAACATCTCTGTTGCAGTTGATACACTGGAGACCAGAACAAAAGCAACGTATAACATCAAAACCAACCATCTGAACTATTAGCATTGTTGCTTTACTCTTTTTTCGTGGTTGAGTATCCTTCAAAAAATTTAGTTTGATTTTAGAAAATTTTGCTTCTGCAGTCCTGTCTTGCCACCAACGCGTTCAATAGATGGAGATGGCAGAGGCGAAGGCTATTTTTGTGTTGTTGTTGCTGGTTTAGGGATCGGTTTGTGAAGAAGAGGGAGAAGAGAGGGGGAAAGGGAAATGCATGGGAGGGGGATAACTCTTTTCTCCGACAAAAATGGAGTGAAGAAAGAAATTATGATCAGTAAGGATATGGTTATCTTACATAACTGTGTCTATTCTGTTTGAATTGAGCTTGAGAGGTAGTGATAAGAACGAGCTGCAACCAATTCATAGTGATAAGAGTGCTATGAACTGTGATCATGTATTATTTCAAGTTAGAAGGTAGTTTCAGTATAAGGATTATTTAATTTGACAAGTTGTTTCGTCCATGATTTTTGGTAGTTTCAGTGCCATTCTAGCCATTGTTTAGTCAATAATTTTTTAGAATTGATGTGCGAGTAATGACTTTCACTTAGCTTCAACTATTATGTGTGTATTTATTGGCATGTGATAGAATTCTCTTTTCCTTTTCTTTGATATCAGTTTCATACTCTAATTATATCATTTGTACATAGACAAATCATGCTCGAGATGACAACTCGCCGATATGGCTGGTGCAAGGAATGAAGCCATCATTAAAATTCAGACCGACAACGGGGAGGGATGCCTAGGACTAATTCAACGATGATTGATGATGGTATGATAAAAACTGCAGTCTGCATCAGCACCAATTTCTAGGACTAAGTAAAGTTATTCAACCCTGAACTCTGCTTAGCGCTAAAAATTGCCATCACCCAACATTGATCCTGTTTGACCCACTTCTGAAGAGTCAAGATATATTACTAATTCTCTCTGTTCGTATTTTCTTATTGACTCTTTCTGACCCTTTAGGTTGGGGCGGGTCGGGAAGAATCAGATTAGTGGGTCGGTCCTAATCAAGTGGAATCACAATCCCTTCACTCTCACTTGCTTTCTCTCCCATTCCACAAGTGGGTAACATACAGTAATCCGGCCAACGGGCCGGGTAATAAGCTAGTTAAGTATATATACAAGATAAAAAGAAATTGATTAAAAACTGTGAAAAATATTTTAAATTAGTGTAATAAAATGTGTAAGTTGGTAACGAGTAACTCGATGCGTTGACCCGAACATCCCGCAACCCGCCCAGTCCGAAACCCGATGAACCCAAACCCGATTTGCCCGTAACCCGAACCCGATCAACCCGCAACCTTACTAACCCACAACCTGATTAAACCTACAACCCGATTGAACCCGCAACCCGACTAACCTGCAACCCGATGAACCCGTAACCCGACTAACCCGCAACGCGATTGAACCCAACCCGACCGATTGACACCTATACTGGGAATTAACCACTAAGCAAAATTAAACCCTATGCAACTCTCTAATCCCCTCCCTTCCCCTCTCTCTCGGCCGACCCCAATTCCCCTCCCTTCCCTGCTGCCTCGGCAGCTTCTTCTTCCTCCCTCACCTCACAATTTCCTTATCTCCTTCTCCCTTACCATGTTCCCCAAAGGAAGAGCTAATCACTCCCTCCGTGATTCGCCTCTTTCTCCAAATTCCTAGAAACTGATAGAACCTAATTTTAGGTTTCTATCAGTTTTGCGCAAAACTGAAACAAACACAGAATGCACTTCAGCTCTACCTTGATTATTGATAAATTGTTACGCCAACGCCAGGCAGAAGGCCAAGTCATTTTCCAACTTGAATAATTAACTAGATAGACAAGTTCTGGGAAGTTTCTATACAAGATATATAATATACCCTATGCACAAGTGTCTCCCACCAACGAGCTTGATAGATAAACAGGGAAACTTATGGAGGCTCCGCGGCAATTAGGGACGGCTCTACTGCTGAATCTTCGTCCCAAAAGTGTTCTCGCCGCTGTAAGTGACATACAGAAACCCGTCTTCATCCTTCTTCTCTTCATATATTGAAGACATGATGGCACCTATATTGGATGAAGGCCACAGAAACACGGAAAAGACAATGGGAGGAAGAAAAGAATCAGAACTGCATAATGTTGATAGCAAACTGTACAATGGTAAGTGCTTACCGGTTGGTGGGAGGACATTGTCAACGAATATAAAGATTGCCTTCTCAGCGCTCAATTTGATTCTCTTTCGGATAACATAAACAAACTGTCCAACAGTCAAGTCAGCTGGGACAAGGTACCTGCTAATACAGACAGTGTCAATTCATATACAGAAAGCGGCATTCTAATAGAAGCTACAGAGATTGCATGGCCTTCTAGTAATGAGAAAGCATGAATCTACCAGGAAGGAGATCTCGTGTAAACTTGAACATGAAACACAATCATCAGAATACATACTTTTTCTTATCTATGTTCGGTATTTCGCTTCTCTCTGCCTTCTCTACAATGACCTTTAACACAAAAGGAGAACAGTGGGGGAAGTCAGCAACCAAGAACAAAAGAAGACAATTTCATAATTGATTCAGGCAATTCATAGCAAGCTTCAACTTTCAACTGATTCAAGCATCCCAGAGCAATAATGATCTCATTTAATCGAGCAAACAAATATATACATTGAGGATGAAATGAAGTTGTGTGACCCCAGAATAAGCAGAAACCAAACTAATACAACGCCTGCACCAGTTCAGATTTGTCTTTGATCCTTTCTAAAATCACAAGGCCATGTTCTAAAGCACAACATAACAAGCTAAATCGCAAACTATCTAGCTGGCGATATTCCCAGACTCGAGTTACCCCCATAAAGAGTTAATAAACCATCAATGCAAAGCAGTAAAGTGTAGACAAATTTAACGTTTCAGTATCATGATCAGCACCGAATTCTCACCGGAATTCTATCTGGGTATTTCTCCCTAATCCTGGCAGCCTCGGCTTTTCTCTTCTCTGAAAAAACAAACACACCAGCATTTGACTGTCAAAACCTACCTTGATATGAAACATACAAAAACAGACCTTTCGACAGCCTCAACTTTAACACATACCATGATCATGCTCTTGCTTGAAGCAACTCTTAGCCATTCCTTCCTGCACCTGATCAGCACAAAAGTAAATAGACAAGCTAAAACTTCATCCAGCGAAACAAAACCGTGTAAAGTTTTCTACTTCTATGTCCTACAGACAATTCCATTACTGGCCAGAATCTCAATTAACTGACTGCCCACCTAAAATCACAATCAAATAAGTAGACCCACTAATCAATTCAAGAGATTACGCTCTTCTTCCTCTTGCTTCGATCATCCGAAAGAAGCGAAGCCGAACAATTTTAAGCATCTCAAGTCAAAACCGCACGAACCCGAAATAGAAATTTTAGGCGAAATTATTCGTGAGCTGTTCAGCCGATTGTTCGACAGAAACACAGCAAATTCAGAAACTTTGAAAGGAATCCCGATTCCCAACTATGAGATAGCGTATGTAAAAGCGCAGACCTTGTGGAAACCAAGCCGAGGCACGCGAGCGGAGAAGACGAGGGTGAAGGCGAAGAGGCAGAAGAGGTTGACTACTCTGATCGGAACTCTGTTAACAGCTGGTGGCTCGGTTGGTTTTTTTGGCAGCCGATAATAGGAAAAACCCCACCAAATTTTATGCCTTTATCCAAAATCGAGGAGTAATTCATCGATTAAGAGGCCAGAAATAAATAATAAAAAGGGTTTATAATTGAGGAAGTTTGCTATGTGTTTGCGTCCCACGTTACTCCAGACTTGGATCTCAAGCTGGTAGATGTATCCAACGGCTGTAATACGATAAAGTTACGTGGTGGGCCCAACTTCTTCTGGTGGGAATGATGATGTGGCAAGCGGATATCCCTTGTTGACAAAGAATGGGACTAGATAGTATGACAACACCTCTTGTGTTGCTATTGTAACAATACTAGCTTGTAACCCGACCCGTTGGTCGGAGGAGCTGAGCCGAATATTGAATTATTGGGATAACCCGTAGATTCAACCATTAAGCTAAATTGGTCTAATGGTGAGTACCGCCTAGCATATCCTTAATAATCATACCAAAGTGAATATATTGGAACATAAACAGTACATCAAAAGTTGGTACAACCATGAAGTTAGACCATTAAAAACATACCAATGAAATTGAATAGCATCGAAAAACTTCAACTTCATTATATAATTACATGAGATCAGAAAGAGAACACCATTAATTTGATTTATAAAACTTTCATCTTGTCGTCATTGTGCTTTCTGGTTTTTGTCAGGCCATGATAAAATCTAAGGAAATCAAGAACGAACAACACGATTTGGGATAGGAACCGCCGTTGTCGTATTCCTAGAGAATGGTGGTAAACACGGACTCACCTGCCAAACTGGTTTGGATTGAGATTTTTATCGGGTATCAGGGAACCATGTGATTATAAATTAGACTTGATCAAAACGGGCCAAAACTTAAAATTCAGCCTGTTTGACCGACCCATGCAAAATTCTAATTATTCGTTACTTTTAAACTTTCTATTTGAAAATAAAAAATAGTGAAAGAAAATAGATGACTGCAATTCGCCATTTGCACATCACTTATTCGGGAATAAAACCATAGAAATTCAAAAGAAACTGAAAATGTTTAGGATCGTTTTAATGTTTAAAATAACCAAATAGATCTTTCTGTTTAGTTTTTTACTAACAAATACCAAACGATTCCCTATAAAATACACTATAATTTTATCATTATGATATCAAATAATTATATAATATATATTTGAAATGATAAAAATTGGACTAATTGGGTTGGTCGAGATTGAACCATTGAATAACTTTAAACTACATTATATTTTAGCCACTAAAGTATAAAATAATATAATAATATATATTATGCTAGAGAAAATAGCTTGTTTTAGAATGTCAAACCAATGATGTTCATTTGTTTTACTTGATGGCCAAATCCGGTGTAGGTCAGGCCCATTCAACTCTTTTATTTTATGGTTAGCGGTTAGCCCTTTAGATACCATGCATTAGTTTATTGTTAAATTTTTTTTTATTTTTAGCATAAAAAGAAGTATTGTTTTTGCCTTTTCATATATATTTTATCACCACGGAGAAATACAAGGGGTTAAAGAAAAAAATTGACACTCCTGAACCCGTTTAAATCCGCATGTGTACGGTAAGTTGGCCCGTTCCACAGAGGAAAGAGAAAAAAATTAACACTACCTATTCTACCCTTCCTACAAACGCTCATGGAGCAGGGAATTTGAAATGGGGGAAGGGGTTTTTCCTCCCTGCTATTATATGTTTTTGATTTAAAAGGATGCAACAAATGTACTTAGTGTGATTGGTTATGTTCCTTGCTTTTCTTTAAAATGGACATGGTTCGAATCCCAGTACGTGTCTTTTTAATGAATAAAAAAAAGTAATTGTGAAGACCAAAATGTCCTTCCTACTTTCACTCTCGTTGCAGGAAATTTGAAATGGGGCTCCCGTTTTTCCCTTCGGTGTATTATATTATGTGTAGACTAGTCCCCAACTAATAGGAAGCTAGGATTATGATTACTTTTTATTAGATGAGTTGACCTAGTGTAAAATCAAAGCAGGAGTATAATTGTCATTATGAAAAAACTATTTAAATAAAAAATAAATATTTTTTTATTTTCTGCCCAAAAATTTGGTCGCCGGAATTCTGTCACCGGTCGTCGGGAAATGGTCATCGGTCACCGGAATATGCTTTTTTCGCCGGAATATGCTTACCGGCGTCGGAATATGCTTACCGGCGTCGGAATCTAGTCATCGGGGCCGGAATATGCCTTACTGACGGTCACCGGAGTTCGGTCAACAAAGTTCGTTGACCGGTCAACGATCAACGATCACCGGATGTTATGGTTAGCATTGTGAGATTTATGGTTTGGTTTCTCATATTTTTTTATGCCTTTTATGGTTTGCTTTATTGTGTTTGTGGTTTGCATTGAGAAGTTTCTGGTTTGCTTTCAAAAACTTTGTGGTTTGCATTGTGAGGTTTCTGGTTTGTTTTAGGGTTAATACCCTAGTTTGGCCTGAAGTTTGGCTTAAGTGACAGTTCTGGCCCCATTTTTCAAATAAGACATTTATGGCCTACTTTTGAAACTATTGGACAAATTTGGCCCAAAAATTTCTTTGACCGTTAGTACTAACGGTCAAACACAATTCCGTTAATGACTCAACAAAAACTGCCAATGTGGCATGCCACATCATTAAATAATATTATTTTAATTATAATTCAATTAAAATACAAATTACGAAATTAAGAAAAAACCCTAAACTAAATCTATATCATCGTCAACAGGAGGGAGGCGCTCCTCCTTCTCTGAGAACCGCCGCCACACTCCCACCATTCATTTTTCTATCCCTTCATCCCTCTCTTTCTTCTCCTCGTCACTCCTTCCGCCATCGCCACCGGAATTGAGAACCCACCTCTGTACGTCCGGAGAGGCGATTTCGGTCGCCCTTGTCGCCGTACCTCCGACTCAAACACCAATGATGAGGACCCATCGATCTGTGATGCTGCCCATCAATTTTTCGCCTAATGGGAGGGAACCCATTAACCAATTTCACCTTCTTCTGCCCTTTGTTCGGCGAAGATTGATTGCAAAAAAAGGCGAGTTCTTCCAGTAGCGGGGCGGTAATTTCTTACCGCCGAACGACCAAGTCAAGCAAGATCTGGAGGCTCTCAACTGGCAGGAATGTCAGTTTCGCGTTGTGGAGACGACCGGCCTCGCTCTGAGCAGCAGAGCTCCGAGTTTCACAAAGTCCCGCAGTGGCGGCGCCGCCGTCTCGATTCCGGCGGAGGATCTCCTGGCATCGTCGATCAAGCGCAGTGGGTGGAGTCGGAAGAGAAAGTGGTGAAACTTGGGCTCCACAGGTGGCGCATCTTCATGAATTTTTCTCTTTTCCCCTGAGCAGCGCCCATGTGTTTAGGGTTTCATTTGGAATTTCTTTAATTTTTGGATGGCTTCTCTTGAAGGAAAGAGGAATCGGTGGATGGGGAAGTTAGAACATAATGGAAGAAGAAGAAGAAATTGTAGTGGTTGGGGTTTTGGGAAGGAAGGGAGATGAAGCAAGTTTTGGGAAGGAAGGGAGAGGCTGCAGAATGTTGGTTGTTGGAGGAGGAGGTGACTCCCTCTTGTTAACACGAAGAGGTTGTTTTAATTTTTTCTTCTTAATTTTTTAATTTTTATTTTAATTGAATTATAAAATTAAAATAATATTATGTTGATGTGGCATGCCACATCATCAGTTTTTTTCTGAGTCACTAATGGAATCGTGTTTGACCGTTAATATTAACGGTCAAAGAAAATTTTGGGCCAAATTTGTCCAATAGTTTCAAAAGTAGGCCATAAATGTCTTATTTGAAAAATGAGGCCAGAACTGTCACTTACGCCAAACTTCGGGCCATACTAGGGTATTAACCCTTTGTTTTAATATATTTGTGGTTTGCATTAGGACGTTTATGGTTTGCTTTTTGTGGTTTGATTTACTGTGTTTGTAGTTTGCATTATGAGGTTTCTGGTGTGCTTTCGCAAATGTTGTGGTTTGCATTGCGGGGTTTCGGGTTTGTTTTAGAGGATTTGTGGTCTGAATTAGAAGGTTTTTAGTTTGCATTAAGAGGTTTCTGGTGTGCTTTCGAAACTTTTGTGGTTTGCTTTGCGAGGTTTCTGGTTTGTTTTATGAGATTTGTGGTATGCATTCGGAGGTTTCTGGTTTGCATTAAGAAGTTTCTTGTGTGCTTCCGAAACTTTTTGGTTTGCTTTGCAAGGTTTCTGGTTTGTTTTAATATATTTGTGATCTGCATTAGGACGTTTTTGGTTTGCTTTACCGTGTTTGTGGTTTGCATTAGGGGGTTTCTGGTGTGTTTTTCAAAATATTTATGGTTTGCTTTGTGAGGTTTCTGATATGTTTTAACAAATTTGTGGTTTGCATTAGGAGATTTCCGGTATATTTTTTGTGGATTGTTTTATTGCGTTTGTGGTTTGCACTAGGAGATTTTCGGCGGCTACAAACAACCATTTTTTTTTAATTGCTTACTTACTCTGTCAATGCTGGGTGATCTGTCAATTAACTCTGAAGAAGAAACATTAACATAGTTACATGTGAGATCATGTCTAGCAGTACATGTGAATGCATGTGATAATTATAACGACGATTGTAATTATATACCAAGACATGGAACTAATCAAATGCCTAATCGGAGCTCCAAGTTTAGCTGCCGCTGTTGGTCATGATGATGACGGTGTCAGAGTGCATGGCTCAAGTAGCAGACCTTGTCAAGTAAATCCCTGTCAACTTGCCTGTCTGTTTAATTACAAGTTCCCATTGCACTGCAAGCAATTGTGTAAGTTAATGTGAGGTACAATGTGCAGACTTGTGGATAAGAGAGATATTGCAGAGCTGAAACTGAAGCAAATGGACTTTGAACTTATCATAAGGAAAAAATAGGTTTTGCCACCTGCTGCTCCTTTCATGATGATGCAATCACCATATCCACAAGCCATAGCACCACCACCACAGCCACAACCAACAGCTTCTCCTGCTCCTGCAGCTCCAGCTTCAGCACATAGCTTGCCTCCTGTTGCAAAAAACAATCGGAATTCGATAATAAAAAAACCCCATGGATCGAGCCTCTTTCCTAGCTGCTCCACCGCCCGATTTCCACTACGCTGACTCCGCCGCGCTGCTGGACCAAGAGCGATTCCAGCTCAACCCTAGATCTGCCACCCACGGGGAAGGGGAAGAACAATCAAATCGGCAGATCCAAAGCCGGATCGATGTTGAGCGGGCTGGAGGCGGAGGAGAATCCCTAATCGGGGAAGGGAAGGATTAAATAGATTTTATTTTTATTTTATTTTTTATGTTAAATTACCCTATTACCTTTAATGAATCCTATTGTTATTATAACAACACTTAAGGTGTTGTTATACTATCCGCACCCACTAGATAGTGTGACAACACCCTTTGTGTTGTTATTGTAACAACACTAGTCTCCAACTAATAGGAAGCTAGAGTTGTGATGCCTTTTTATTAGATGAGTTGACCTAGTGTAAAATCAAAACAGGAGTATAATTGTCATTATGAAAAATATTTTTCACCTCACTTCGTATTCTCTCTAAAAAAGCGAATTAAAAATGGAATTTTCATCTCATAATTTAGATTATAGGGCTATGTTCGTAATATAAAAAAAATATTTTCTGTCCAAAAATTTTGGTCGCCGAAATTCGGTCGCCGGAATCTGGCCGCCGGTCACCGGAATATGCTTTTCGTCGCCGGAATATGCTCACTGTGGTCGGAAAATGCTTATCGGCGTCGGAATCTAGTCATCGGGGACGGAATATGCCTATCGGCGCCGGAATCAGTTCACTGACCGTCATCGGAGTTTGGTCAATGGTTTTCATTGACCGATCAACGGTCAACGACCACCAGACGTTATGGTCTGCATTGTGAGATTTATGGTTTGGTTTCTCATATTTTCGTATGCCTTTTGTGGTTTGCTTTATCGTGTTTGTGGTTTGCATTAAGAAGTTTCTAGTTAGCTTTATCGTGTTTGTGGTTTGCATTGCGAGGTTTCTGGATTGCTTTCAAAAATTTTGTTTTTTGCATTGAGGGGTTTGTGGTTTGTTTTAGGAGATTTGTGGTATGCATTAGGAGGTTTCTGGTTTGTTTTTGTGGTTTGATTTACTGTGTTTGTGGTTTGCATTAGGAGGTTTCTGGTGTATTTTTAAAAATTCTGTGGTTTGCTTTGTGAGGTTTCTGGTTTGTTTTAATATATTTTTGGTCTGCATTAGGACGTTTCTGGTTTGTTTTTATGGTTTGCTTTATTGTGTTTGTGGTTTGCATTATGAGGTTTCTAGTGTGTTTTTGAAAGTGGTTTGCTTTGTGAGGTTTCTGGTATGTTTTAGAGCATCTGCGGTCTCGTTTAGGAGGTTTCCGGTATGCTTTTTGTGGTTTGTTTAATCGCATTTGTGGTTTGTATTAGGAGATTTCTGATGTGCTTATAAAATATTTGTGGTTTGCTTTCTAACTTTTCTGATTTGTTTTATGTGATTTATGGTATGTATTGGGAAGTTTCTAGTGTGCTTATGAAATGATAACTAACAAAAGAATGCAAAACTGTTACAAATCTACAACCCCATTTAGAATCACAAACCAATAATTGTAACAAAGCTCTTCCATATTGAACGACTCATAATTGAAAACTTACATCACAATCCAATCACAAGACTCCACCCAGCCATCTCACGAACTTTACAACTTGGAATTATCTTTTTTGCAACATAAACAGACATCTCAACTTTGTTCTTGGAGATGACCACACAACCAAACTCATAACCAACTAAAGATCACCCAAAAAATACCACATGCAAGTCGACTACAAAATCAGACCATGCTCATGTCATATCTGATTCAATTGACACGTCTGTACAAAGGGGCAATCCAACCTCTGCTTCCAAGTTCAGAAGCTTGAATCCTAATTCACTTTAGCTATTACTCCACTGCTTCCTCCCTCACTTCGTTGCGGTCTCTCCCGCAGCTTCAACGGGACCTCTCCAACATCAAAATTCTCCATCTACTGCTGAAATTAGCGTCATCTTTTGCACGTAGGGTTCAGATCGGTTGGTATACATATCAATCTCAAGCTGAAAAGCAAAAGCAAAAGAGGGCAGAGCCATCAATATCCACACTCAAGCTCACAATATGTTCTGATCCCTCCTGTGCCGACGAAGATGAGAATATGGGCTGGGTAGAATCCAGATCCTTGATGTTCTCGAGTACCGTAGTGGGCCAAAGTGCAGAATAAAGAACGAGGCAAGATTTGGCTACGATTGAAAGAGGAGGATTGGGGCCTTCGGCGTCGGAGTCGGTAACTGCATTTTTGGTGGCGGCGAAAACGAATACCGGCATTGAGAAGAGGTTTCTGATCGGTGCAGAGAGGAGAAAGATACGAACAGTGGGGAAATAACACCGTCGTCGGTCGTGAGGTTTGTGTAGTGCCAGGCCTTCCACGTCAGCAAGGTCGCCGTCGCGACCCACAGGCGAAGCGCTTGCTATTCTTGCGAGACGACGTGGAGAGGTTAGAAGGTTCAGATTGGGCGGCGTCGGCGCCGGGGAGAGTATTGGAGGAGAAGGAGCCGACGAGGAAGAAAGATACACGCGAGGAGGAGATCAAGAGACGGCTGCAGCTGAATATTAATTTTTTTTATTTGTTAGATATTGTGTTAATGGACCCTTTTACCCTTGTTGTTACTATAACAACAAAAGAGGTGTTGTTATAGTATCCGGAGCCACAAAGAATCAAACATGTGGCGTGGCGTGGCGCACGTCACGTGAAGATGTCAACAAAGATTAACAAAGGCCGAATAGCATACTATTGTGATAATGGGCCCATGGGCCTACCGTGGACAAAGGTTGTGGGCTCCTTCCTCCATTTTCAGTTTTTCCGCCACTGATTGGGAATTTGGGATTGTGTGCGAATCATATAGGCTGCCACGACCCAATTGGGATGGCAAATGTGAAATTGATTATACCGTTGCGCCCGTTTAGCAAATGAAATGGTTCGCCATTGGTATAACTGATTTGTTCATGCCGGTTAATATTTTATGTAGAAATGACAAAACCATTAATGTCAAATAAATTTAATCATTTATAAACCATATATGAAGAGAAATGTGATATTTCAAATAAACTTACATGCACTCATATTTAAATTCACTAAAACGACTCCATTTTCTTAGAAATTCGTAGATCAATCATGTCGATTTCATCACCGGCACCGATTGAACCAGGTTCAACCGGTGGCATGCCGACCGCGTGACAACCATGGATAACACTACAGGGATAGTATTTGGGTTGAGATTTTATCCAAAAATCTCATATTTGTTAGATTATGATTCAAGTTCATGTTTGGTTACAATATGAGATTTGCTTACTTCTAGTCAATATATATTTATCTTTTTCAAAAAATTTATGAACTCCAAGAATTATAAAACCTCAAGTTTGAAGGATTTTGGAATAGAAAAATCCATTAGGTGATAATAGTATTATCTTATTTTTTATTTTTTCAGTGAGTTTGAGTTGCTACTTATATTTATTTGTCCTAATTATCTATTATCAGAGCCTCGTCTAATAGAAGATGACAAGATTTAGTGTGAGTTTGGCTAGGATTAGCAATAATATCAAATAATAAGAGTTGTGATTTAGCATCAGTTTGGATATAATATTCTCGACAATTTGATCTGGGATTGACCAACAGTTTCAACTTTCAATTTTATTATTGATTCAACTTTAGATATTGTGCATAGTATTCATTGAATTTTTATTTTGTGTATCTAAATGTTCGGGCCAAGATATCATGAGCATCTACCATTTCCTTCAAAGAGTTCACAACTATTTCACATAGAGAATTCTATTTATATTTAAGGCCTAATTCCACTAGGAAACCCAAACTATTCTAAACGTGTCATTTGTGTTCTAAACTAATCAATATGACAAATCTGGCACGAACTATATGTGTTGTGTGACATTTGTGTTCTAAACTTATTCAATTAGACAAATATGGCACAAACCACATAAGTGCTAACTATATTTTTTGATAAACACTAACGGTCTACGCCGGTTGATTCGGGCCCAAATGTACACATTTTACCCCTCATTTCTTATTCGTTTAGCTTAGTATTTCATTTTTCCTCAACATATTTCACGCTAGGTTGTGCTTGTTTTGATACATTTCTGGTCCTAGCACGTGTGGAAGAGTCAAGGTCAAATTTTGGGATAATTGGAGGTCAAAAACTGCAAAAATCGAAGAAAAGTCCGAAGTCCCGGACGAGGCAGTTCACGGTCTCCTAAGACCATGAAATTCGACCACAAATCGTGAATACCGAGGCGTCCAACGAGGTTTCTGAAGTTACTGGCGACAAGGCAGTTCACAGTCTCTAAGACCGTGAACTATGGCCATTGACCGTGAACCCAAGACAGTGAAGCGGTGCGTTTCGGATGACGCTGAGTTCACGGACGCGTTTAGGTGTTCACGGCCGTGAACTGGCCAACGCGCCCGTGAACTGGTCACTTTCGGGCAAATATGAAAACAACAGCGGGGAGAGAGAAAAGAGAGCTGGTTTTTGGAGAAGAAACATTTTCTTTCTCTACGGTTTCAACCTAAAACACCAAAGGGGAGTTCTAGTGTGAGAGAGAGAGTGTTAGAGTGATCTTGGAGCATCATTGGAGGTTTGAGTGGAAGATTCAAGCCTAGAAGAACAAGAAGAAGATCTTGAGCTCAAATTTGTAATCCCCCTTTGACACGCTAAAACACAACACCAAACTGCGACCAAATGTAATCGCAGTCCGGAAATGCAGTAAAATGACAAGTTCTAATTATCAACCCGGGGTCTAGATCTATTGCCTACTCCGTGAATATCTATTATCTAGCCAACTAAGTCGATTGATTGTGGCTTTAACTAAAAGCAGTAAGAAAGTAGGAAATGGTTCGGTTTTCTGAAGCAAAGGAGAGTCACTTGGGAATGAGTCCCCCTAGCTCGCAAGTTAGGTCACAGTTGTAATTACTTTTGGTTGCTTTACTGCTGATTATAATGCCGAAGATCCGACACTAGCTTAGAATCTCTTAAGCTGACCAAGCCCTCTCAGTCAAACTACCCGGCAGACGATTAATCTTCACCGGGATATAACGCTGAGGCAATGAACACATAACTCCAGTAGTGGAATTAGATTCCAGTACAAAGCAATGAATCGACTAACTCTCGTATAATCGATTCACTACTATCGATTAAAGAAGCTCTAACAACCTAATCAGATTCTATCTATCTCTGGTTGCAGCAGAAATCAATAAAAGATGATCAGACTTCAATTGGCTCATTCAAAACACTTCAATCGATTATAATCAAGCAATATCACAATCCAAATGTAATTACAATCAAGATTCCTAACACATGGAACTAGGGTTCTTCATACCCAAGTGAGAGAGAGTTCTACTCCATAGAGAGAGAGAGAGGGAAACAGAATACAAAGCAGTCATACTCATAACAATGGGAAGAATCTGTTCTGGGATGTCAGTCATCACTCCTGTGATGATCTCCAAGCTCGATTTGATGAAACCCAGCTCCAATACCTTTCTTAGGGGGTGTTCTTCGCACTTTCTCTCTATAGGGCTCTGTTTTTGCTCCAAAAAGTGATTCCCTCTCCTTTGGCTCGAATTTGGGTTAAAACCCAGAAATTCCCGACCACACCGCCAGGCCACACGGCCGTGTGGCTTTCCCAGATGCCCGTGTGAGTGTGCAAAACGCCGCGTTTCACTTAAGTGGCTTCAGGTATGATACATGGCCAAAACCACACGGCCGTGTGGCTTTCCATGCTGCCCGTGTGAGCTCCCTGGACTTTCCATACGGCCACAAGGGGTCCCCTACACGGCCAGTGTGGCTTGCACGTGCAATTTGGTGTCACACGGCCAGGTCACACGGTCGTGTGGGTTTTTAGGCGTACCAGTGTGGCTTCCTCAGCTTCTCGCCAAACATCCAATCTTCGTCCAATCGACCCCGAACTCGTTCCCAAACCTTCATTCACGTACTAGGACCTGAAATATCACAAACAAGAACAACCTAGCATGAAATCGGCCGAAAACACGAGAAATGAGACTCAAATGGTGTAAGAATGGTGAACAAAAACATGTGTACATATCAAGTCATCAAATTCCCCCACACTTAACCGTTTGCTTGTCCCCAAGCAAACCAAGTCAGATATGAGGTAAGCTCAGCATATTTCAATCATACCAACATTGGGGACAAATCATATAGGCATAGAACACGTGGATCATACTGGCTTTTGATAATTGCGAAATGGACAACTCAACAGCAACCTAGACAACCACCACAGAGGACATTCGAGTGCAGCAAAATCGGGTAAAGGAAGAGGAATCCTTTCTGTTCACCAATCAACATAGACTTGACTCAACCACTTGACCAAGACAATCACCTATGCACAAAACTCAAGATATCAGAATTGAGACCGAGCAATCTAGGTCCTCACCGGGGTAAAAGAGTATAGAGAATATGAGAAAATGAATCGCTCACTCTCGACCAGTGGGGTCAGAACAATTTGATGCGAAAAATGCGCATGCTTATTCTCTCAATCCCTAACGTCTCTTCACCATGAAGGCAGCCTCTAAATGTTAGTGTTCACCTATGAGGTGTCACCACTAACTAATCCGGAGGTCTTAGACACAAGTTTAGATGACTGGCTAGGGTCTTGGACATGGAGAAAAGGCCTTTTAGGTGGTGGAAGTATAAATAGCACAAGGGTCCACATTTCCCAAACCAACACAATCACAGTCAATCAAACCACTTACTTTCTTTCTGCCATTCTGCATTACTCACATTCTCTAGAGCACAAGAGCGAAGGAGGTCACATAAATGTTAGTATTTCCAAACTAGACTGCTAAGAAACACTACTTAATGGGCACTATTAAGATTTTTGGTGGTGGCTCTCTTTTGCTTTCATTCTTCTTTTTTTCATTTCTTGAGAGAACCCCCACCTATGCACATTTTTCAAACACATGCCCAACTTTTTAAGAACTACCCAACTTTTTAAGAACTACCTCCAACCCTCACATTAAATTTAGCAGAAACAACAGAGAACATGTAAAAACCACTCTGTGGAACCTTCTAAGAGATGCAAAAGGGTGATTTTCCATTGTAGACAAAAAGAAAGAAAAGTACACGGCTCAACGGGGCTGACAAGGGGGCATGACACACCAGGACAGTCAATTTGGTCGTGGGCTAATCCTATGCCTCCATCATCTTAGCTAGTGACAACGTGAATGCTACACATCATGGAAGAGGGAACTATCGCACAAGAAAGAAACGAGCAGCCTCAAATCTCACATGGCTACCTATATGCTCTATCTCTCATTCTGATTCCCTGAACTAGATGCATAAAGGACTGTCAAGAACAAGTGATCAATCCAAGTCACAGTTGGTAAGCAAATAGTTGAAAATCTGAACTCCTACACAATTCTACTACACGTCTCAGTCATCATCATAGGTTGTCCTAGTTATAATCAAGCTGTCACGCAATAATTCGAAGCCATAATATTCATCAATTAACTCCACAGTGCCAATATAATCATGCAAACAATGATACTTGGAGCCCTCAAATCTCAAGATTTGGACAGCGGACTAGGCTCCAATCACACAAATATAGATTCCAACCGATACAAAGCACCCCCCCCCCACACACACACACACTTAAGCACGACATTGCCCTCAATGGAGCAGAGGGAGAGATAAGGGGAACGATGTTACCGGAAAGAAAGACTGTCGAGGGACTGGAAGTGGACCAGTCAGCGTGGCTAGCATCAGCAAAACACACTGGGTGATAGAAACCATAGTTCCAAGTGGACGAACCGAAAAACAAACGAAAGAAAAAAACCTTGGTGGGGTTGCCTCACCACAAGCGCTTCTTTACCGTCTTAGCTGGACGGTGGCTCCCAAGGTTCGGTCCACCCCAAAACCTCCTTGAAGTTGAGATTCTCGTCGATGATGTGGAGTCTCAAGTCACAAGCAGGTGATGTGATAGGTGATGAAGATGGCTTGTGGCCTTGAGGAAGATGAAGTCTTCACTCTTGAGACCTCTCCTTCGTGTATGCTCTTGTCTCATTGCTCCAAACCAGATAAGATATATTCGATTGACCACCATCGCATCCACCAAGAGGGATTGATGTTGATGTGGTCTTGGTCTGGCAAAGAGACACTGCAAATGGGTCCTTGCCAAGCAGCTTCTCGAAGTTTGGTGGAGATATCACATGTAACATAGGGCAGTGCAAGCCTCTTCCACCTCACCTTCATCCTCAGCCTGGACACCACTTGCTTCTTCAACCCCCCTTCCTTCTTCAGAATGTGGTCTCTCCCCTTGGAATAGATCAAGAACTCCTTCTGCTTCATTTCTGTCATCCTCCACAACTTCTTTCCTCAACCTTTCTCGCGCTTCTTCTTCTAGCACGGATTGGAGAGCAAGTCGCCTAGCAATTTCTTCGATGAGATCATCATGCATCTCCTCGCTCGGACCCATCGTGTTAGAGCAGAGATGGAGAAAGGTGTGACCTGCCACCATTGGACATTCCAGATCATGACTATCATAGGAGCTCTCCGCGACAACTTCTATATGCTCCTTAATGTCCTCATAGCCTTCGTCATCCTCCTCCTCTTCTAGTATGGTAGCAAAAAGTTGATCTTGAGCAGGTTGTGCGCAAACTTGCTCCACCCACTCTGTTTGCTTTGCTGAGCACTGAACAAACTCCTCCATTTCATGGAGAAATGAGGGATCAGAAGGGGCAAGGGCTTGGATTTGAAGATCCCTCTTGGAGCATGATCTCTCAGTGTCTCTAGCAAACTGCTCCACGAGAAGCCTCAATTGTTTGTTTGGATCTGCCAGTGGAGTGTAGCATGGCTCTGCAGAGTGGCCCGTGAAGGCCTCCATGGCTAACTCCAACTCAGATGGCCCCTCTGGTTGTAGCATGAACTCTTCTTGAAAAGGATATTGTTCTTGAGGTTCCCAAGGGTTTGGTTGTTCTCCGTAGTAGGGGGTTGGTACTGACATCCGAATCCATAGTCTTCTCCTCCTTGATTGCTCCAGGAAGTCTCGGGGTAATACCACACGGATGGTGGTTGATACCCCCAATGGTTGGAGAAGCCATGAGGATCCATGTTTCAGATCTGCACCAACAAAAACATAACACCCAAGTGAAAAGCAAGGGTGGAAAAGAAAAGAAAAAAGCTAAAGTAACAGACTTTCACGTTCCTACAATAACCTAGAGGTCCCCGGCAACGGAGCCAAAAACTTGACACGCTAAAACACAACACCAAACTGCGAACAAGTGTAATCGCAGTCTGGAAATGCAGTAAAGTGGCAAGTTCTAATTATCAACCCGGGGTCTAGATAGGGGTGGGCAACGGGACGGGACGGGGTACCCAGTCCCATTTGGAGACCAAAGTCCATCCCATATCCCAAACCCATATGGGAAACGGGTACCCATTACCCGTACGGGACAGATAACGGGTACCCATACTACCCATAAATACCCAATGTTTAAATGACATTTTACCTAAAATTAAATCGCTATCCCATACCTTCTTGGTATTCCTTTTCTTGTTCGGATTCAGGCACATCTTCTTCATCGATTAAAATTATATTGTTGTTGCTTCACAACCAATAAGCACCACAAATCAAAGCCTCAATCATCTGGGGATCCAAAGAACTTCTAAACTCATTTAGAACCCTTCCTCCTGTGCTAAAAGCCGACTCGGAAGCAACAGTTGATATTGGGATGGCCAATACATCCCGAGCAATTTCAGCCAAAACAGGAAATCGCAAACCATGAGTTGACCACCACTTAAGAATATCGAAGGAGTCCACAACTGAACCATTATCTTCTTGTTTCTTCTCCTTGAATTGACTCTCAGTCAAATAGAGTGTCAACTCAGAAACATCATTGTCGTCTCCTTCATCATCACTATCTTCTATAGCACTACACGAACCATGATTTGATAGCCTTCTTACATCAACATTAACCGTAGCCTGACTCCGAGAATGTGTAGAAGAGTCTTGAGAGTTAGAGTTCATCCTTGGACGAGGTGGAAGCAACGAATTCTTGTAATACTCAAAGAGTTCAGAAAACAACCCTTTCAATTCGGCCACCATCGAAGCTTCCCTTTCCACTCCGTACACTTTCTTCAAACATTTTTGGACATGCTTCAGTTTTTGTCGTGGATCCAAAGCCGGAGCTATGTATATGATCTTGTTTATCCTGTAGTTACCCATTGCTTCCTCCTCCCAATACTTAGCAACCTTTGACCTCATTCGTACGACCATTGATCTAACCTTAGGATCTTGATGTTTTTCCACATTAGCTATGTGATCAAATATATCACACATCTCCTTGAAGAACAAATGAGATGTCACATACGAGGTGCCAGAGACAAGATAAGTCAAATCATAGAACTTCTTCAAGTATTCCATCATCTAGCACACATTTTCCCAATCCTCCGGTCCAGGTGGACCAACAACCTCACCACGGTGCATGATTTTGTTTAACTCAGTCTCAAATGCAGGCAACATCCCTGCATAAACTGGAAAAGCAATCTCGAATGGTTCAGCGGACTCTAACATTAGAAATTTTGAGTTCCACCTTGTTGGTACATCAAGACTTAGTGATCTCTTGCACTGGATGTTCATGCTCTTGGTTGCTCTATTCCATGTCTCTTCTCTAGATGGCGAGGCAGTAATCCACCTCACAGCTTAACCCTTCTCACTGATACCCCAATCTCATCTAAGCCATCAGAAAAAACCAAATTAGTGATATGGGCTACACAACGCATGTGTAGCTATCTCCCCCCTGAGATGCTTGTCCCCCATTCTTCAAATTTCTCCCTCTTATGGCGAACAGCTACATCATTAGCCGAAGAATTATCAACTGTGCAACAAAGTACATTCTTCAAATCCCGCTCATTCAAACACGTCAGCACCGCATGTGCAATGTCCTCCCCTTTATGACTAGTGATCTTCTTGAAGCATATAATCTTCTTATGGAGCTGCCAACTTCTGGAGATGAAATGAGCTGTGATAGTTATATAATTATCATTCTTCAACGATGTCCATCAATCTGTTGTGATTGAAACCCTTCCCATGCCTTTAATTTTAAAGAAAGACTTCAAGCTATCTTTTCTCTGAATGAACAACTTTGCACAATCTGTCCTCACTATCTTCCTACTTGGGATTTTGAACATGGGGAAAACTCGAGACATGAAATGACGAAAGCCCTCCCTTTCACAAAATCTGAACGGTTGCTCGTCAAGCATAATCATTTCTGCAAAACCTAACTGTGATTCTTCTTGATTGAATCGCCAAGTTGATATTCCCCCTGCTCCGTCCCCGGAGGCACTAGGCTGCAAACTCAGAGTTGTTTGTTTAAGTTGCTCGAAATGTTTCTTATCACAAGAGATCTTATGATTCTTCAAGCCATTGGTGCCATGGGTGCTTCCAACAGCAATGGTAATTGCGCAACGATTGCATTTTTCTTTACGAACTTCAATCGGTGGGTTTCCTTCTTTAACTAATAACACCGAGAATCCGACCCAATGCAGTGATCGAAGGGCAGGTGCTTTCGCTTTTTAGACGCTGATGTATCCTTGTCACTTTCTTCACTACCAATACCCACATCGTTACTTGCTTGTTCAGTTTGAGGGGCTTCATTCCCTTGACTGGCTTCATTCCCTTGACTAGCCATGGAAACTAGAAACCAAATCAACAGAAACCAAAAAGACAGATGCTGGAAATTAGAAACCTAACTAGTAATTAGCACAAGAAATAACATTATAAAGTAACTCAATACAAAATTAGAAAGCAACCAAAGAAGGCCTGATATATATGGACATTCTGTACAACACATTCAATTCAATCACAAAGGCCTATGTATATATAGACATTCTGTACACATTCAATCTCAAACAATTAAACAGAAGATGAACATAGAAGAAAAGTAAGTAAACATAAGTACATAGCTTACTTACCAAATGCAGGTAAAACCAAGTCAGACAGAAGGAAGCCTGGCTGCTGCTGCTGGCCGCCGGGTGAGAAGAAGGAAGTCTGGTTGCTGCTGGCCATCGGGTGAGAAGAAGAAACCTGCTACTGCTGCTGCTCCGCTGGGTGAAAAGAAGGGAGAGCTCAGAGGCGGCGGCGGCGGTGAATGAAGGAGGTGCCGAGGCCCGAGGCGAGCTAGGTTTAGACCTTTCATCTCTTCTCTCTCGTCCCGCGAAGAAGACTCCTCCAGCCAGGGACAAGACACAAGACAGAGACAAACCTTTCCAAATTCCAGAGAAGTTGTCGCCTGCCGTCGCGTGTCTCGCATCTTCTAGGGCGTAGGGGTGCGTCAGCGTCTCAACTCTCACGGGCTGAATTAATTGGATTTTGTAATTTTAATTGATTTTGAATTGGGTTGGTCCTGGGCACATGGGCTGAATTATATGTCTTTGTAATTTGAATGGGTACAACGGGTACCCATATTACCCAAACGGGTATTCGCGGGTAACCCGCGGGTATCCATATTAGGACTGTACAATCCCAAGTCCCATCCGTTTAAAATATTATTACTATGGGTACCCGTAACCCTTAAAAAATGGGACAGGTACGGGTATACCAAAATACCCGTTTCCCGTTTCCCACCCCTAGGTCTAGATCTACTGCCTACTCCGTGAATATCTATTATCTAGCCAACTAAGTCGATTGATTGTGGTTTTAACTAAAAGCAGTAAGAAAGCAGGAAATGGTTCGGTTTTCTGAAGCAAAGGAAGAGTCACTCGGGAATGAGTCCCCCTAGCTCGCAAGTTAGGTCACAGTTGTAATTACTTTTGGTTGCTTTACTGCTGATTATACTGCGGAAGATCCGACAGTAGCTTGGAATCTCTTAAGCTGACCAAGCCCTCTCAGTCAAACTACCCGACAGACGACTAATCTTCATCGGGATATAACGCTGAGGCAATGAACACAGAACTCCACTACTGGAATTAGATTCTAGTACAAAGCAATTAATCGACTAACTCTCGTATGATCGATTCACTACTACCGATTGAAGAAGCTCTAACAACCTAATCAGATTCTATCTATCTCAGGTTGCAGTAGAAATCAATAAAAGATTATCAGACTTCAATTGGCTCATTCAAAACACTTCAATCGATTATAATTAAGCAATATCACAATCCAAATGTAATTACAATCAAGTTCCTAACACATGGAACTAGGGTTCTTCATACCCAAGTGAGAGAGAGTTCTACTCCATAGAGAGAGAGAGGGAAACATAATACAAAGCAGTCATACTCATAACAATGGGAAGAATATGCTCTGGGATGTCAGTCTTCACTCCTGTGATGATCTCCTAGCTCAATTTGATGAAACCCAGCTCCAAAACCACTCTTAGGGGGTGTTCTTCGCACTTTCTCTCTCTAGGGCTCTGTTTTTTGCTCCAAAAGGTCGATTCCCTCTCCTTTGTCTCGAATTTGGGTTAAAACCCAGAAATTCCCGACCACACGGCCGTGTGGCTTTCCCAGTTGCCCGTATGAGTGTGCAAAACGCCGCGTTTCACTTAAGTGGGTTCAGGTATGCTACACGGCCAAAACCACACGGCCGTGTGGCTTTCCAGGCTGCCCGTGTGAGCTCCCTGGACTTTCCATACGGCCACAAGGGGTCCCCTACACGGCTAGTGTGGCTTGCCCGTGCAATTTGGTGTCACACGGCTGTGTGGGTTTTTAGGCGTGCCCGTGTGGCTTCCTCAGCTTCTCGCCAAACGTCCAATCTTCGTCCAATCGACCCCGAACTCGTTCCGAAACCTTCATTCACGTACTAGGACCTGAAATATCACAAACAAGAACAACCTAGCGTGAAATTGGCCTAAAACACGAGAAATAAGACTCAAACGGTGTAAGAATGGTGGACAAAAACATGTGTATATATCAAGTCGTCACCTCTCTCTCTCTCTCTCCCTCTCTCTCTCTCTCTAGAAACTCACTCTTTTCTCTTGGGTGTTGTAAATCCCTAACTAATACTTTGTAATTACTTGTTTAGATTGAATGATTAAGTGTGGGTTTGCATCAATTTGAGTATTAGAGGTGTTTCAGGGTGATTGTGCATGCTCGTGCTTAGCAATCTAAGGGTTGTGCATGCTCGTGCTTAGCAATCTAAGGGTTGTGCATGTTTTGTGCTTATCATCCTTAGGTTTGTGCATTTTAGTGCTTAGCAACGTAAGGATTGTGCATAACTGTGCTTAGCACCCTTAGGTTTGTGCATGTTGGTGTTAGCAATCTAATTAGCCACCTTAACCTAGCTTAGAGAGGAAAATCCCCCTTCCAAGGGAGACTCAATCGAGTTGGTTTTCCTTCAGCTTTTTAAGCCACCTAACTAGGTTAATTTAGGGCAACCCTCAATGTTGAATTAAGCAAATCGGTTAATCGCGATTAAGCCGTCTGACCTTTGAGTTGAGTGAGGGAGTAAGTCAACTACTGATTGCCTAAATCGAGAGGGTTGAGTGACACGGCCTATAATGCTTACCTCGGTTTAGCAATTGAGATTGTGGTCTCCGAACATATATGCATCCCTCTACGGTTCGCGGTTACCTGGCCTATATCAATCGTTTCAATCCAATGAGTCACGGTACCTAGTTAGGGGGAAACAACTTCTGGGTAAAGCTCCCTTAGTTAGAATTTTCCTTTATTTATTTTCTTGGTTAGTTTGTAGTTCCAATAAACATAAACCCTAAAGTTGCTTGCTAGATAACAACCTAAGCGATTGAAGTAGGGGTACATGGATCGGCCTGGGTTGACAATTTAAATACTTGCTCTATACTGCACCCAGCTAGAGTTTAAAAACTTGGGCTCTAGTCTGGATTAATTTGTGGTGTAGTTTTGTGCGAGTCACCGGTCAATATTAACGAAAAAATAGTTCGTACCAGATTTGTCATATTGAATAGTTTAAGACACAAATGACACTTTTTGAACAGTTTGGGATTTCTAGTGGAATTAGCCCTATATTTAATAATAAAATATGTTTGATTTTCAACTTATTTCTCCATTCAAAATGCATATACTATTTGCCCCTCGTAGAACTAAAACCAAAGATACTATTATTGATCCTTATGCACCATGAAAAATTATTATAAATTTGCTATTTGGCTAAAAAAAACTCTTAATATAAGCGAAGGGACTATATCATTGGTGTGGAGCTTAGCTTTCTATTTTATTTTATTTTTAACCACCTTGAAGTTGATAGTTCTTTGTTTGGGATATACTTTCACTTTTCGACATAAAAATAAAAGAACACTGACATGTTCTTAAAGAAGGTCCAGAATGAAAGATTTCACATGTTTGGTAACTATGCATCCACGAAATATACATGGTTTAGGCAAAAATGAAAGAAAAAATTTGCATATCATGATCCAATTTATATTCCCAAAGTATACATGTTTCGGCAGTGAAAATAATTTCTTTCGTTTATTTCCTGAAGCAATTGTTTTGTGTTTCATATTGATGCCCTTCACTTTATCATTTAGCTTCTAGAGTAAATCATACTGAGTATAAGCAGCTTACAAGAAGCTTGTTGTATGTAAGAGCCACCAGGCCATACGTTATGTTTTCTATGTGTCTTATGAGCATGTTAATGGAAGCACCAACAAGTAGTAATAGCAATGAGGCGGGGAGGGTAGCTCAATACCCATACCCGCCTCGTACCAATCTCGGGTCGAGATGGGTAATACCCGCGTGGGTATGGGGCGGGGCAGATCGACCCACCCTTACATGTTAGTTGAAAAATATACACTTAACTTTTTATGATAAACTAAAGAGAAAACACTCAACAAATAAAAAATAGTGATAATATAATAGGCAATTGAGTCTAACTAGTTGAAAGATCAAGTCTAACTAGTTGGGAAAAGTCAAAATAGGATAAATATGAGTAGATATTATAAAACATTGAGATAGAATAAGACAAGAACAGAGCAGGACGTGACAAGACAGGTCAAAAATAGATACCCAAGCCCTGACCCAATACTATTGTGGGTTGGATAATACTTGGCGCATCGTGGGTCAGGTCGGGTAATGTTCGACATGGGGGAGGGGGGAAAATTGCCATCCCTACCATCAAGGCAACATCTGTTAGCTTCAAAGAGGGTACTGAGGTGCTTAAAAGGAACCATGACTCATGACATCTGGTACAAGGAATGAAGGAAGAAGAGCCTCTACTAGGGTATACAGACAGTGACTATGCAATGGATTGGATGACAGGAAGAGCACAAGTGGTTATACATTCGTCCTAGCTGATGGAGTAGTATCATGAGCATCAAAGAAACAACCGCCTATTGTCACATTGTCTACAACAAAAATACAGTTTGTGTCACACCTAAGGCGAATCCCGCATTGACAAAGCACGGGAGAGATCCATGGTTCATAAGTAAGAAACCGACCTTAACTGACAAGACGCGTTTTGGGGTGAAATGGAAGAGTTCTTGTGAGAACTCCAAAGTTAAACATGCTCAGTGTGGAGTACAACAAGGATGGGTGACCTTATGGGAAGTCACCTTGAATTGCACCCCAAGGCAAAAACCGTGAGGGTGGAGGCCCAAAGCGGAAAATATCTTGCTCAGGAAAAGGTTCGGGATGTTACAAGTGGTATCAGAGCCTCTTCACGTCCCTCTTGAACGATGGTGGGGCAAACCTCAACGAGGGCGTTGAGTCCCAAGGGGGAGTTGAATTGCACCCCAAGGCAAAAACCGTGAGGGTGGAGGCCGTAAGCGGACAATATCTTGCTCAGGAAAAGGTTCGGGATGTTACAAGTGGTATCAGAGCCTCTTCACGTCCCTCTTGAACGATGGTGGGGCAAAACTCAACGAGGGCGTTGATTCCCAAAGGATTTGGCAAAAGAAGGATTGATCGAGTTAGAGTGTAGTGGAACACATGAGCAGGTTTGTAGATATAATGACCAAACCATTAAAGTTGGAGATCTTTTAACTGTTGAGGAGCATATTTGAAATTTGTGATGTTATTGTATTTGCTGAAGTCAAGGAGTGATAAACTTAAGGAAATGAAGAGACTTCAATTCATGAGAGGATGTTAGAGAAGAAGAAGAAGAAGAAAAAGAAGAATAACTGGAGGTTGAACCCATGTTGCTATGGACGAAGGTGGTTTGGCCTGAGATTCACATTTGAAGTTGAAGAAGTGTTGTTGTTCCATTTTGGTCAATTAGTCTTTCGGTCATTTTAGTTTGTTAAAGTGTGAGTTGAGTCCAAAATCATGTCTTAGGCTGCTAGGTGTTAAGCAGCTTACTTAGTTGATTAGTGGAGGGGTTGTTAGATATCTTTCAAGTTAGTGGGAGCCTGATTTGGTTGCTTGAATCTTTGTATTTAGTTTCTTTTTAGTACTAATGAAAACTATTAGATTTCATTACAAGAGTTTTTCACACTCATAACAAAGTTTGACAACAATAGGGACGACAGGAGGCGATGATTGTAATTTCATGCTGAAATGGTTGGCATCCCTAAGTGGTTTTTCTATTCCTCAAAACTAGGAAAAATAGTCATCCTCATTACGCTCTTATAGTAGAAGTTAAACGTCTAACTAATAGCCCTCTACTGGCAGGTCAAGGTTGAACACGTTAACAAAGAAGACAACTTTGTGACCAACTACCTCACATTTGTTGGTCATACTCTTCCTCTTAGAGTTCATTTGCTTTCGATTCCTAGTGTAACTTTGAAATACTGTTTGTATTTTGATCAGGTTGGGATTTGGATACCCTACATTGTTAATGGATCAATCTAGACCACCCTATTTTATTAAAGGCATCTCAGCTTTCATTCACAATAAGCACGACTTAGAAATTCCTTGACAGTCATACAGAAGAAGGTAATGTAAACTCATATCAGAAACATGAAATACATGAAACCCCAAAGGTAGGGAGTGACCACTACTTGCCAATAAGTCAACACACTTGTTTCCTTCTCTATAAATATGGGATATTGAGGCTTCCCTGGCACCCACGAAGGGCCTGAAAATGGACAATGATGGTTCCATGTTGATGGTGAGATTGATCTCTGTTCTACAAAAGTTGCACGACACACTTGGATTCAAGCTCCACACATACCCGCCGATATCCATTATCCCATGCTACCTGAAGACCCCTCTACAACACTTCTTAATTCAACTCGGGTGATTGAACATATCCTCAGTTTTAAATCAAATGCTACAATTCAAAATCATGTATGATCTCGAATCAGGCCACTTACCGTTGTCTTGCCTAACATTGGTAGAACAAAACCGTAAGAATTGAGAGTTACCCACTTGGTAGGGGCCGATTTCTAGGAGATCCCTACCTTTGTTCTAATGTGAAGACGAGGTGTATGGACGACCTTGTCTTTGTCCATGCCATCCCTCACTACATTAACACATGCAAAGACGCACTGTAAGAAAGCTTAGTTAGTGACAACCTTGCTTGCAAAGACTTGATCATTCCTAGCCTGCCAAAGAGACCAACAGGTAATCCCAAATAGCAGCCATGGTGTTGGTCACTTATGTATTTTATTATCCAATCTTGTATTGTACTTTTGAAGAAGCATTGTTGTTCAGAATTCTGAATGGGTTGCAGCCAAGTTAACCGAGAAATGGAAAATCCCACAACACATGCATGACCATTTCATTACCCGTCGCCGCAAAGACTGCACCATGAGGAGCTAGTAAGGTGACGCTTGTCTCCCTCCTTATTGGTGAGAAGTCGTTCACGGATCGCCAGCCAAAGGAAAATGGTTTGCTCGAGCAGGGTGACTCGCTACGACACAACACCAGACAATGGCCAAGTGTAACCAATGAAAGAGACTGCAATATAGTGGTGCAAATAATAAATATTGAATCCTCGGGTCTCTAGAGTTATTATTAGTCAACTTCAATTCATTATCTAGCAAACCAGATTAAGATTGAAGAACTATAACTACTCTAGCAAACTAAACTACTAATTACAGGTTGGAAACTCAATTAGGTATGATTTCCCCTAGCTCCTTAATTAGGTCCAAGTTGTAATTTCCTTTGGTTGTTTTATTGTTGATTAAACTGCGGAAGATCAGATAATAACTTGGAATCTCTTAAGCTGACAAGGCCTCTTAGACAGAATATTCGGCGGGAGACTAACCTCCACTGGAGTACAAAGCTAACGCAATACACAAAGATCTCCAATACTGCAATGAATTCCAGTACAAAGCAATGAATTGACCGACTCTTGCACAATCAATTCACTACTATCAAACAAAGAAGCTCTCTTAACCTAATCAGATTCTATCTATCATAGGTCAAAGCAGAAATCAAGAGAATGTGATCAAGATTCAATTGACTCAATAAAACATGTTTCAATTGATTAAAACCAACCAGTATAACATCCAAAAGTTCATACAAGAAAGATCCTAACACATGGAACTAGGGTTCCTCAAAACCTAGGTGAAGGGAAGAGAGAGAATGCAAAAATCTGATCTAGATCTTCAATCTTCATCTCCAAGCTTGATTCCCGAGCTCCAATGGCGAAGAAATCCTCCAAAATATCTCCAAGAATGCTCCCAAGTTGCTCTTTCTCTTTAGGGCTCGTCCCTTGGGTGTTTGGGAACCAAAACCCAGCTCTCTCTCTCTCTCTCTCTAAAATCGTAGAAATTAGACTTATACCCGAGCAGGTGCAGAACCACGGTCGGGAACACGACCGTGTTTATTCCCGCCCGTGTTTTTCATCCCTTCAGCAGTCTTCACAAGAAAGGCTCGGCATAAAAAATACTGGCAATTTCCATACAAAACACGGTCGTGTTTTTAGGGAAGTCTGCTCGTGTTTCTTGCTCAGCTCTTGTTCCACTGTCCTTGATGCTTCGTTTCTCCCTCGTTCGGACTCCAAATCAGTCGTCGTTTGATCCCAGACGTTTGTAGTCTTGTCATATTTCTTTTCATGACAAACTTATATGATTCCTTGTCCATAAAATGAGGTAGAAATCCATTATTCTTCAGGTCATGCCCGAGTTTCTTCTTCCGAATCGCCAATTGATATCTGATTGACTTGAAACTTGCGCCTATGCTTCACTTTACCTGCTAGGACCTGAATTATGAAAAAATAACACAACCTAGCGTAAAATAGGCCAAGGAGAACACTAATCAAAGCCAAATTGATCAACATATAATGGTGTAAACATGTGTAAAAATGTAGTCATCAAATTCCCCACACTTAACCGTTTGCTTGTCCCCAAGAAAACCTGACTCAAATCAATGCAACTCTCAAGAACTTTATAAAAACATGCAACCACGATCGTCTGTAGAGGACGTTCTATTCATTTAGTAACTTACAAGGTCAACCAACGCACAAGACACCTCCTAGTTTCTTCAGCGAGGACTCTAATCCCGAGTTGGGATCATGCCAAGTAGTGATCGGAGGACAAGTGATTCGTGGACAAAGAGACTCTAAAAAACAGAAAGATCATGTACTCACTTTTTTAGGTGCTCTTTTTTTTTCCTTTAAAGATGGTTGGAACCCCCTTTCTTCTGTTTTTCCATTTTCTTGATTTTTTTTTATCTTCTCTTTTTCTTTCTTTTTGCAAGGGTTCCAACCTATTATTTCCAAAAAACGGGGCTCCCACCTAAAAAAAGGTTTGAGAGAACCCATCTCTTACCGGCCATGCAGGGAGCATATGTCTCAAGCCTCGTGCGGGGGAAAGAGGTGTAAGGGAGCTGGAGGTAGTAGGTGGAAGTTGGGAACGGATTACCATCTCCCCTTACACACTTTCACCGATTTCCACACGGGAGACATTATTTTAATAACACAATTTAGAGCACCTTTTTCAAAACATGATACATGAGTCCATGAGGGGAGAGAGTCATCGATACCACACGATTCAAGCTTCCTAAGATCACTAATTCACACAATCAAACAACACAATATGAAAAAGAAAGGAGACTTCTTAAATGCATCAACATCTTCCATAGTGCTACACTACCTCCCTAGGTTGCATGATACTATAAAGACTGTCAATTCAAAGCATACTGAGTAGGCAATTATAGGGAACACATACTTGGAGCCCTCAAATCGAATATTTGGACAGTGCACTAGACTCCAAGCAAACAAAGACAACCCAACATTCACACGCAAACACAATGGAACACCCCCACCCCTCCACCCCCCACCCCACACACACACACTTAAGCACGACATTGTTCTCAATGGAGGAAAGATAAGGAAGGTAGAACGAAGTTACCAGATCAAGTATGAATGATGGTGTCCGGGGCAGGAGGTGCATTCCAGGTGAGCAGAGAGAGCAGTCAGAACACAAACATCACACAAAATCTCACAAAGGTTGAGTTATTGACTCCAAAATCAAATAACAAAATGACTCAACCGAAGAGAAATAGGGAAAGAAATGCAAACCGACTAGTTTCTTTGCCTCCCAACAAACTCTTCTTTCACGTCGTGAGCCGGATGGTGGCTCCTAAGTTTCGGTCCATGCTAGAACCTCCTTGAAGTTGAGGTTTTCATCGATTAGGTGGAGTCTCAAGGTACGAGCATGTGGTATGGCAGGTGATGAAGTCTCGTGCACTTGACGCAGATGAAGTCTACACCCTCGAGACCTCTTCTTCTCTTCTTCTCTCGTCTCATTGCCCCAAACCAGATATGACAACAGCAATTGACCACCATCGCGTCCACCAAAAGGGACCGATGTTGATGTGGTCTTGGTCTGGCAAAGAGACACTACAAACGGGTCCTTGCCGAGTAGCTCCTCGAAGTTTGGTGGAGATATCACATGTAACTCATGGCCGGTGCAAGCCTCTTCTGTCTCAACTTCGTCCTCATCCTGGACGCTAATTTCTTCTTCAATCCCCCTTACTTACTCAGAATTTGATTCCTCCCCTTAGAAAAGATCAAGAACATCCTCTAATTCACTTTCGTCATCCTTCACAACTTTTTTCCTCGTCTTTTCTTGCTCTTCTTCTTCTTCTAGCACGGATTGGAGAGCAAGTCGCCAAGCAATTTCTTTCATTAGATCATCTTGCATCTCCTCGCTCGGGCCCAGCATGTCATAGCATAAATGGGGCAAGGTATGATCTACCACCAGAGGACATTCCTGATCGTGATTATCACGGGAGCTCTCTGTGACAACTTCTGTATGCTCGTCAACATCCTCATGATTGGCTTCTTCTTCCTCCTCCTTTACTTTTATTGTAGCATAAAGGCTATCTTCATCGAAATGTGCATACTCCTTCTCAATGACCTCTATGTGCTTCTTTATGCTCAGGAGGGTCTCCTCTGTTTCACGGTAGGCGAGCTGAGTTTGTTCAATGGCCTGGATATGAAGATCCATCTTGGAGTATGATCTCTCAGTGTCTCGAGCAAACTATTCCACAAGAAGCCTCAATTGTTTATTCGGATCTTCTAGTGGAGTGTAGCATGGCTCTGCAGAAAGGCCCACGAAGGCCCCCATGGCTAACTCCAGCTCTGATGGCCCTTCTAGTTGTGGGAGGAATTCTTCTTGATAAGCATATTGTTCTTGAGGTTCTCAAGGGTATGGTTGTTCTCCGTAGTAGGGGGCTGGTACTAAAACCCGAATCCATAGTTTTCTCCTCCTTGATTGCTCCACGAAGTCTCGGGGTAATACCACTCGGGTGGTGGTGGATACCCCCAGTGGTTGTAGAAGCCATGAGGATCCATGATTCAGATATGCACCAACAAAAACAAAAACACCCAAGTGAAAATCAAGGTTCGAAAAGAAAAACAAAAGAAAAAAAAATAGATTAACAAACTTCTTCCATTCCTAATAATCTAGAAAGTCCCCAGCAATGGCGCCAAAAACTTGACTCGCTACGACACAACACCAAACAATGGCCAAGTGTAACCAATGAAAGGGACTGCAATATAGTGGTGCAACCGTGCAAGTAATAAATATCGAATCCTTGGGTCTCTAGAGTTATTATTACTTAGCTTCAGTTAATTATCTAGCAAACCATATTAAGATTGAAGAACTATAACTACTCTAGCAAACTAAAACTACTAATTACAGGTTGGGAACTCACTTAGGTATGATTTCCCCTAGCTCCTCAATTAGGTCCAAGTTGTAATTTCCTTTGGTTTTTTTACTGTTGATTAAACTGCGGAAGATCCGATAATAACTTGGAATCTCTTAAGCTGAACAAGGCCTCTTAGACAGAATACCCGGTGGGCGACTAACCTCCACCGGGGTACAAAGCTAAGGCAATACACAAAGATCTCCACTACTGGAATGAATTCCAGTACAAAGCAGTGAATTGATCGACTCTCGCACAATCAATTCACTACTATCAATCGAAGAAGCTCTCTTAACCTAATCAGATTCTATCTATTGTCAAAGCAAAAATCAAGAGAATGTGATCAAGATTCAATTGACTCAATAAAACATGCTTCAATTGATTAAAACCAACAAGTATAACATCCAAAATTTCATACGAGAAAGATCCTAACACATGGAACTAGGTTTCCTCAAAACCTAAGTGAAGGGAAGTCACTCCGTAGGGAAGAGTGAGAATGCAGAAATCTGATCTAGATCTTCAATCTCCATCTCCAAGCTTGATTCCCGAGCTCCAATGGCAAAGAAATCTTCCAAAATATCTCCAAGAATTCTCCCAAGTCGCTCTTTCTCTCTAGGGTTCGTCCCTTGGGTGTTTGGGAACCAAAACCCAGCTATCTCTCTCTAAAATCATATAAATCATACTTATACCCGAGCAGGGGCGGAAACACGGTCGTGTTTAGTCTTGCCTGTGTTTAGTCCCGCCCATGTTTTGCATCCCTTCAGAAATCTTCACAAAAGAGGCTCTGCATAAAAAAACACTGGCAAGTGCCAGACAAAACACAACCGTGTTTTTAGGGAAGTCTGCCCGTGTTTCTTCCTCGACTCCTGTTCCACTGTATTTGATGCTTTGTTTCTCCCTCGTCTGGACTCCAAATCAGTTGTCGTTTGATCCCAAATGCTCGTAGTCTCGTCCTATTTCTTTTCATGACAAGCTTACTTGATTCTTTGTCCATAAAATGAGGTATAAATCCATTATTCTTCAAGTCATGCCCGAGTTTCTTCTCCTAAATCGCCAATTGATCTCCAATGGACTTGAAACTTGCGCCTATGCTTCACATTACGCAAAAGGACCTGAACTATGATAAAATAACACAACCTAGCATAAAATAGGCCAAGGAGAACACTAATCAAAGAAAAATTTATCAACAAATGAGGGTGTAAATATGTAGTCAATCACAGGGCCTCTCCATCGCCACACAGTTCACAGTTGACTTCCATGTGCCATACCCATATATCCCGTCGAGTGGCTATTCTGTTTTGAAATATTTTTATAAGAATAGGAGAAAATATCTCAAACAAGTAAAGTCCGAGTGTTCAATTAGTTCTTGTTATTTTGTCTATTTTTCTAATGATTACATTCGTCATTAATCAAGTACGTACTCTCTTAATCGAATAAACAGAAATTCAACGAAGCTTTCCTTATCATTAAAAAGGAATTTACTACCGAGGGGAGAGGGCTCAAGATAGGGTGCATAAACCATGGTTATGCACCCATCAATAACCAAATCTGGACCTTTCATTTAGAAAATCCAGATCTAAGGATGGAGAATTAAAGACCATTTTTATTTTTCTTAGCATTTTTAATCGGCTCATATCTTTTTCGTTTTAACCCGAATTTTAATTTTTTTTGCACAGATGGAACGAATTCATCTTGCTCTACAAAATGAGATCAATTTTCAATATTTTTTAAGAAAAAAAAAATTCTGGCCTCTCGGTACCAACTGCATACCATATGGTATTTTCTTCGTTTTTAATTCGTTTTTAAAAACGTTTGCACAGAAGGGACGAGTTCATCATGATCTATTGGATCTACAAATTTCTGGGTGAACAAATTACATGACCAAAAAATACCACACAATACCATACAATACCACCCTGGTACGGGGTGGTATATTATGGTATTTTCTTCGTTTTTATTTCGTTTTTGAAAACGTTTGCATAGAAGGGACGAGTTCATCATGATCTATTGGATCTATAAATTTCTGGGTGAACAAGTTACATGACCAAAAAATACCACACAATACCATACAATACCACCCTGGTACGGGGTGGTATATTATGGTACACAATGATAAAAGTCGTAAATGACAGTTAATATACTTCTACGATCATGTATTCAACCATCCTACAGTCTTGGTTTGTTCATACCACCATGGTACGTTTTTCAAACCATAGTTCTTATTTCAATACCAGTCAATACCATATGGTATAGACTAGTAAAAAATGGCTCAATTTTTTTTTGTTCGAAAAATATATAAAAGTGGATATCATTTTGAAGAGCACAATTAATCTGATCTAACTGTGCAAAAAAAAATTAAATTTCGATTTAAAACGAGTGAGAAATCGTCCGTCAAAGATTAAGAAGGGGAAAATTAAAGACTTTTCAAGAGAGAGGGATGCTGATGTCATGCTGATGTGGGCTGGTTACTCATGGTTACTCACCATAAGGTTACTGACCTGATCCGTTCCCAGGGGAGAGGAAGCCTTTTGTTTCTTGTGGGGAAAGAACAGTTCGAAACCCTTGCAATTGCATAACCTATATAAAGGGTTTGAGGGTTTCCTCTGTCTACTGCATTGCCTAACTCAACTCACCGGCAGCAAGATAACGGCAGCCGACCCACATGTAAGAACAGATCTCCCCCAAGGCCAATGGACAGGTTTGGCGAACTTCCCGGCCACCTCCTCCAACACGTTCTCTCCTTCGGTTACTCCAAAACCTCCGTCCGAATTGGAAAGGTGTCCCTGCCCTCTATCTCAACTCCATTTTCCTTCTACCCCGCCCCTAGTTTCCGCTTATTCTTCTAGGAAATCCTCTCCCGCCATTATGACTCCGCAGCAATTGACGACATCGGCTTGGAAACTTGGCACTGGATTAGCAGCAGCTTCCCGCTATACCAGAGTCTCCTCGATTACGTGGCCTTGCACGGAGTTCGATGCTCGCTCCTGTCGATCACACTGATACACAACTTTGGATCAAGGTGGGATTCAGTGTTATATCCTAGTCGAGAAATTTCAGTCGAACACCATAAGTTGGAGACTTGGAGTCCAAGTAGTTATTTATTCCAGTTCCTATCGGGCAGTACAAATTTCGGGGCCGAAATTTTTTATAAGGATGGAGGAAATGTAACACCACGGTATTTTAGATTTGGGTTCGACCATAATACGTGATCGGTTGGACTGACGATTACGTACGAAGAGTTGCAACCCAAATTATGAATAATAATAACTATTATATTATTATTATTATTAAAAATATATATATACATATATATACTATATAGAGGGCCGAGCGGCCCATCTCTGCTCAAATACCCCCAGTACCCTAGTAACCTCATTCCTTTTCCCCAGCAACAGAAACCCAAACCTAGTTTTTTTATTTGTTTCCCCAGCCCGCCGCCCCAACTTATTTGTTTTCCCAACGAGCGAGAGGAAGAAGGAGAAGAGGCACGCCCTGTTTCCGACCCGACCCCATCCCTTTCATATTTTTAGGTAAGAATCACAGATCCTTTCGCAATTCCAAACTCAAATCATCGATAATCCAATCTGAAACTCGTAGTTTTGTACTATAGCGTTTGCGGATAGATTTGAGGATTTGATCATCGATTAACGAGGAGATCAACGTCCCGGGTCATCTAATCTAGTCCTAGGCACATTCTAGATGTAAGGGAATTTGATCCCTCTGAGTTAGATCGATTAATTTGGGGATTTTTCCGTGAGGGTGCAATTCTGGGTTTTTAGCAACAGACTTTACAGACTTTTAGTGACAGAATTTGGGTGTCACTAAAGCTGCTAGGAATTTCCAGAAACGTATTTTTGGATGTTTTAATTGTTTTGAGCCTCTATGGGTATTGATTTCTAGGTTTAATAATTTTATAAATTGAGCGGGGTCTACCAGATGGTTGTAATTTCAATTGGGGATATTTGAAGATGTATTACTATTTTTACAAATTGGTCAAATGTTCATTTTGAATTTTAATTAAATAAAAATCTTGCCGAAGAATTTTCAGGAGTTTGATAATTTTTCTTGGTATTTGTTCTCATGATTAACATGGGAAAATTATTATTCGAATTTTTAAGAAGATTCAAGTTAGATGAAAAATTCGTACAAGATAAAAATAATTAGGAAAAATGGTCGGTTTTGAAGGGATTATCTCTAGAAAAATTTTAGAGGGGGTTGAGGAACCTTTGGAGCGAGGCTCGAGGGCTTGATTTTTGAGGAGAGGATGTTCTAGTGACTCAAAAGAGGTTTTATATCTAGAAAAGTCCTCTAAGAAAATGGATTCTTATTAATAGGTTTCCCCAAGATAATTCGGTTAAGGAGGGATTTCTTCGAGGAAGGAATTGAGGAGACATCTTTTCGAGGTGAGTGTAAAGGGAGTAAAATCTCTGTCGTAGGTATTTTAGTTTATACTTTTCGTTCAAGTTATTAATTAGTTGATTTTTAAGTAATGTGCGATATGTGTATGCGGCATCCCACCGCCTACTTAAGGGTGGAGGCACTCGTTGTGCTATGTATGGATTATGATTGTAATAGTTGGTTGATGGTAAGATGAACCCCCGGGCGGTTGGGTCACTACTGGATGGCGAGACGTAACACAGTAGTTACCCGGGCATGGACTGGACGGCGAGACGTAACGCAGTGCCATTGCCGAGTTTGGGTATGCAACCGGACGGCGAGAGGTAACGCGGTGGTCCCTAGTGTTGGTATCTATGGATTAAGAATATAAGTAAGGAAATTCTAAAGATAATATACGAGTAGAGATCTCTTATGGACTGCTTGATAACAAGGTATAAAGGATGAAAGCGAGAACAGCTTTTGTCTAAGTCAAGAACCCGAATAATGTGTTTAGTAAGGATGATTATTCAATAGCAGAAAACGAGAATGGCTTTCGTGCTAGGAAGGAAACTCTAATAACGTGTTAGTAGAAAGTTTGCTTAGGGCAAAGACCTTAGGAAGTAACGACGAGACTGACCCCTTCTCACTCACCAGGTCGAGGAAGGGTTAGCAGAGGCAGATTTCGAGAAGAGGCAAGGCGAGGTGAGTAGCTGCACTAGCATTGATGAGAAGTCAAGGAACTCGTGAAGAGTCAGAGCTAGAATAGTTTAATTTCTTTGTTACATGGTTAGGAGTGTAAACTGGAGATTTTGAGTTCATTCATTTTGAGTATTGGGGTTGTTATTTGCCCAAGTGTTCAGCCTTTTTGTCTGAAATTCTTAAACATTGTCGGGTTATTTATTTTAAAGAGTTGTTTGGGTTTCTGCGGAGTAACCGGTTTTTGGTTTGAGTTATGGTTTGACTTTCAAAAAGGATTGGTTCGTTTGAGTTAAAATACTAAAATTTTGGAACGTTAACCTTTATGTATCTTCCAAGTCATTATCATGTTGTCAAGTCAATATTACTAACAAAATTGCTAACTCGAAGTTCAAATTTGGCTAATCATTAGTAAAATATTTGGCTAATAAAAATGAATCGGAAATTTTTTTGGCTAATAAATAATCATTACCCAAATATCTATCTATATCAATCTATCTATCTATCTATCTATCTATACTATATATTATGGAAATTTAAAATCAATCTCTTTCCACATAAGCACTTGGATGATCCACAATTTGCCAAGTAGGACAACTTTTTTACAAATAAAAAAATTAGTTATTAATGTATTTATGGAGCTACCTCTCTCTTCTTTAATATTTTCAATTCTTTTATCCAATTATTCTTTTTTATTTATCAATTTATTTTTTGTTCTTTAATAATAAGTTACATGTTGATAAACTTAACCAAAACACACATAAATAATAATTTTTTTGTCAAGTAAACAAAATATAAATAAGAAAATAGAGAGTGACATATATCATATTTGTTTAAATAAAAAATATTTGATTAAACCTATTGAAGTAAATTTTCAAAATTGAAAGATAATTTACATTTTGATGAAAAAATTAAACAAACATACACATAAACAATAATATTTTTATCGATTAAACAAAATATATATGAAAAGAGAGAAAATAAACATTTGACATTCAATTACCTTTGAAAAATAAACTATATTACTTTATATTTTGTTGCAATGAAATAACTCTTATTCGTAAAGTATATGTCTAGAAAATAAAACAAGGATTATTTAGAAAAATGTCAGAAAATAATCTTGATCAAGTAGTTACATTTATTTATATAAAAATGACTTCTTATTCATTCAAATTATGTTTCACCTTAAACTCCTCAAATGAAGAGGAATCACATGTGCAATAATTTTATAATGTGTCCTAAGTTCAAATTAATAATATTTGCTCTATATCATGTTAATTGAACAAGCTCTATTAAGTTCCTAAGCCATATGCTAAAAATATTTCTTTCATATTGGAGTTATCTTCGACTATTATAAATCAATATTTCTTTCATATTGACAAACTTTGACTTCATACCCTAGGATGAGACACAAGATTCCTTGAAAGATAACATATGTGAAGGTTAGAGAAATCTTTGTTGAGAATCTACGATAAACATCACGTTTCATCAACTATTAACCTAGACATTTACCAAATAAAGGCTGGCAATTTTTAGTAAGATAGTCAATTGGACCTAAAATCTCAATCCCTTTCGGGGCTAAATACCTCTGATCACAACCATAGGTGCCAAAGAAGAACGAAAAGAAGCCCAAAAATAGCACAAAAGAACATAACCTCCAATGGTTGTCTGACGCTATGGGGGTAAAGGCGATATCTCTATCACGAGAGTGGGGGATAGGCAATTAGCACTCTTGATATGAGTATTATGCGAGATAAGATAGATATGACGAAATATCTGGGTAATTTTGAGTCTACTATATGTGGTACCTTCTACGGTACCCCGGGTGAAATCCGGGGTACAGCATACCTTGAGTATGAAAACGCTATCTAGACCTCGAATTAACAGGATTTTTGAGCATGATACTATACCCTAAACCTTAATGAGTGAGCACTAGGTCCTAATTATCTAAATCATAGACTATAAATCCTAAGATGGTGCATTGATTTTTTTGCCTATATTTGGACGAATCATAACCATCGATTATTGTTTATAATTAAATTGATCTTTGGGTATAAGATTTAGAGAATTTAGACCTAGATTTTTATCTTTAAGGGTTAGAGTAGGGGTGGGCATCCGGTTCGGTAAACCCGGACCGAAACCGAATAATATGAATTCGGTTCGGAAATCAGAAGGCAACCTCTTACATTTCGGAAACCAAGATAGCTCAACCGAACCCGAAATTCCGATTATCCGACCGAAAAACCGAACATACTGATCAACCTAGCATTCAAGCCCACTCCCAGCCCAATCTCATCTCAGCCCACATACTCAAAACCCAAGGCCCAAGCCTACTCCCCCATAACCCTAACAGAGCCGCCAACCCTCAACCTCCTCCTTATTTCCAAACCAACACAGATCCTTGAGCTCCTTCGATGGCGGCGAACACAGATCTCGGGAGGGATTCTTGGCGGCAAAGGGAGCTTTCCTCCTGTTCAATCTCGCTGCCGACAACAACATGCATGCAATTCATGCTACCAACCAGCCATCATGTCTCATTTTATCATCTCTCACTGTTGCCGTCGCCGCTAGATGGAGAAAAGGATCTGAAGCAGGACGCCATTACTTCTTCCAGATCCGAACTCTGAAGGAGAAAGAACGGGATAAGGAGAAGAAGTGTATATACGGCGGATGATCCTGCAGCATAGAGGGCGGCACCGACGGCGGCGTGCTTTTCCCTATCGGCTTGTCCTCTCTTCGTCTTCACTCGTCATTCTTCCCCGCCGCCATGCCTACAACCGCTTCCTTTCCTTCCCTGAGCACGCTCTTCTATTGATTTTTACTTTTTTAGTGTTGATTTTATCGTTCAGGGTAAGTGGAAGAAAGGAGAGAGATACGGAGAGGGGAAAATGAACGGAAGAGAGAGAGATGGAGAGGGGGGAATGGGTTGACAGATCCATAATTAAGGGGAATGGAAAAGGTTTTGGGTTTGGGGCAGAAATTGGACCGAACCGACATATATTTCGGTTCGACCTGACCAAACCGAAATATATTTCGGTTTGGGATCGGTTTGGATTTTGGATGATATAAGGGACCTGGTATACACAAATTCGGTTCGGTTTTAACCGAACCGAACCGATGCCCACCCCTAGGTTAGAGTATAGTATTATGTACGAAAGATCAGTCAATTCAAGTTCTGAATAGAGTTTTCTTACTCAAGGTATGCGGTACCCCGGATTTCGCCCTAGGTACCGTAGAACTCCCCATATATATAACATCAAGTATACTATACTTTTGATTTTACTTAAGGTACGATAGAAGATAGGTATGACGAATTATGTGCATAAATTAGAGGTTAGTGAATTATGGACTGGAGTTCACCAGGTTATGGTATAATATCATGCCCCAAAAAACTCCGGTTAATTCGGGGTGTAAATAGAAAATCTCAACAGTCGTATGGTAGTGTGAACGCAAAAGTATAGTGTACTCCTGCCGCACGCTAGTTTGAACTATATAGATATGTGTGTGTGTGGTTCGGGTTGGCGCACACCAAATATTAGTGTTTTGGTTGACAAATTTTTACATAAATTCTAAATGGGACGTGACAGCGCCATAATTTATGATTAGAAAACCAAAGTATCACAAGTGAGTGTTCTAAATATTGGAAATTTTCAATATAAACATACTAAAAACTTTGTTATGAATAAGAACACAAAATAATTAAAAGATCCAAAATGATTTAATCATATAAATAAGTTAATTAATATAAATTATAAAATAAATCTCTCCGGTCAACGGGTCGAGTAAGAAACTAGTTTACCATAGAAAAGTGAAATCTTTGTTTAAAGAAATGCGTTGAAAAATGGTAAATAGGTAGATCTCTCACCAAATTTCCTCGATTTTAAAACCTAAACAAAAGTGAACTCTTTGTTTTAGAACAAGTTAACCCTCTCTGTTCCTTCGCCTATCTCTAGTGGCCATTTTCTCCCCATACCTCCCAAGCACATCAGCCAAATCAACCAATCCAACCTCCCTCAACTTCTTCGCCGTCTCCAAGAACAGAACAACTCCTTCCTTGTTAGAGAAGTAGTGGAGAAACTTGTTGTAATCAAACCTCGGAACTTCCATCCCGCCATTCAGTATCCTCTGAACATACTTGGTAGCTTCTAGCGACTTCCCAGCTTTCACCAACCCGCCAACGAAAATGGTGTCGAAGTTCACAGTGGAGTCGGGACCCTTCCGCCCTCTCTTCCCCAAGTGGCCTTGCAGCAGCATCACGTACGTATGCATTATGGGCTCTCAGCCTCTGTTTATCATCTCCCTGAAGACTTCTGTTGCTTCTCTGGGTCTTTTCGAGCTCAGCAGCCCTTTGATCAGTCCGTGGTAGATGGCTATGTCCGGTTTCTCGATCTGTTGCAGCACTCTCTAGGCCTCGTTCACTCGGCCTCTTGATGACAGCCCGAAGAGAAGGGATCCCAACGTTGCGCAATCGGGTTGAATTCCTCTCTGCCGCATTTCGTCGAACAGTTGTTGTGCTTGGCTGAGCTTGCCCTTCTTGCAGAACCATGAAATGACGAGGTTGTAAGTCTAGAGTCCTAGTTCTTCCATCCTGTTAACTCGTAGGGTTTGGAACACTTTCACGGCTTCAGTGTCCTCGTTCTTTTTGAAGAACGTCTCGATCATTTTCTCGAACACTTGGATCTCCGGATCAAACCCATCCTCCACCATTAAATTCCAGACCTTTGACGCTTCAATCATGTCGTCGATGTCGCAGAATCCTTTAATCAGGCACCCGTAAGTGAACCCATCTGGGGGAATGGTGTCCTTAAGCTTCAAAGTCACGTACTTGGCCTCCTCCATGAGCCCATCTCGACACAGAGCCTCCACGACCTTGTTCAACCTCCGCAAGCTGTATTCAACCCCTGAATCATTCATCAGGTGGAAAAACTGAACGCACTTCTTCAGCTCCCTCGCGGAGGCCAGAGTTCTGAGAACAATCACGAACGTTCTGTCGCTCACCAACCCCAATTGGCCTGCCTGCTGAGTCGTTTCCCAGAGCAGATCCATGTTTCTCGCCTTGCCGTAGACATCGAGCATCTTATTGAAGGAGACGGAGGTGTGGGCGAAATTGTTATGTAGGGAAGGTGTTTGCTGAATGTACTGAAAGAAGCGGTGGACTGGACGCCAGGAGAAAGGGAATCTGTTGCACACTTGGAGGAAGAACTCGTGGGTAAGCTGGAAGACGCAGGTAGAGAGCTTGGATTGGAGCTTGGAGTCTGGAAAGGTTTGTTGTTGAAAGAGGATCGTGCAGACTCGAATTAGGTGATCTGAGTTAACTGGCGTTGGTTGCAGCGACGGCGGCGGAGGTTGGTGTTGTTGGACTATTGATTCGTTGGTGAGGAGACGATGGAGGGAGGAGAAGACACGGCGGTGGTGTTGGTTGAAGAGAGGTCTGAGGATCATTCTGCTTATGGTGGCGGGAGAGTGAGAAAAGTGTCGAAAGTTTAGTCCTTTATTGGCTTAGCTTAAGACCGGGTAAAAGAAATAGAAAACATGATTGGGAAATTGTACCGAGGGGGTATTGGAAAAGTTTAAAAGTATAAAACCGTTTGTATTGAAAGTTTGAAACTATAGCTTAATTAGGATTCAGTCGTTTCCTATCGCTTAATTTGCTTATCAATTTATGTCCGATAGGAGATGTTTTCGCAAATACAGAAAAATCAGGGTTCTAAAAAGCATGGTTAGGTACTCGTCTAAGCTCGCCTAGGAACAAGTCGGAAGGAAAACACTTCGCCTTGACAAAAAGCTAAGGAGAAGGCGTCACAATCACATTGTGGCTTTGGTGGCCTCTGGCCAGCTTTGAGTCGTGTCTCAAAATGATGTCATGATGTCTTTTTTCTATCTTTTGATATGCTAGAATATAGTTAGAGACGACAATATTTACAGAAGCGTCCTCTTTCTTTTTGCGCTTCTTCGTCTCAATATGTTTTGCTATATTCAAGCTTCTTCTTCCTTACTCATTTCTCCACACTATGTTTTATATTTTACCATGAGTGTTGGTGCAAGTTTAGAAATGAATGGTAGATGCGATAGTATTTGGTTCATAAACTTGTGATTCTAGACAAGTATGAGATATTATGTTACGTTTACATCTAGGAGTTGTTTGCTTGATGGATTTGGTGATGGACTTGGTAATAGATTTGGATCCATCATGGACTTTGTTCAAAATTCAATGTTTGCTTCATGTATTTTGGAGCAAAAAATCCGTGGGTCCCACGAATTTTAAGGGTCCAAATCCGTGAACCCCACGGACTTGAAAGTTCCACCACTTTAGGTGGGAATTGATCATGGACTTTGAAGTCCATCGCCTATGTTTGGCCCGACTTTTAGAAGTGCTTTTCGGCTTCAAAAGCTGAAGCAGGGTCAAACACCTTTAAAAGTTCGGCTTTTGAAAAGCCGAAAAGTGCTTTTATATAACATAAAAAAGCAGAAGTTGCGATTTGGAGCTTCTGCGAAAAGCTGCTTTGAAAATACAAGATTATCCTTACCATATTTTAATTTTATTTCAGAAAATATAATTTTCTTTCATTTATATATTTTTAAAAAATAAAATATAGTATAAAATCGTGTTATTTAATATAAAAGAAATCTAACAAGATTCACGTTGACTATTTTATTGTTTAGAATTATTATTCATAGTTTATATTATAAGTCCTTTATAGTCATTTTACACAACTTCTCATATCAAAAAACACTTTTAATAAATTTTCAACCAAACACTCAACTGTGTTTTTTTAAAGTACTTCTCTAAAAGCTCAAGCCAGAAGCTGCTTCTGAAAAAACTACAGCAAGGTCAAACTGAGCCATCATTTAAGACCAAACTACTCCTCCTATTTGATTTCTCTTCTCGTAAATGAGGGCAATAAAGGTAAATTTCATTTCATATATACAAATCTAATTAATCAATTCCTTCATGAAATCTATGAAATAAATAATAGTATTTTTCAAGTCCATAATGGATCCAAAACCCGTATATATCCATAGTTTTACAAAACGCAAATTATACGAAAATCTTCATTTTTCAAATATACGAAGCAATTAACCTGCTAACGCTTAGACACACCTACACAACGCCTAGACATACTGGTTGTCATTTGGGATGCCCTTTTCCTCCATCTGGTAATGTACTCAAGAGAATGACTCGGTTAGGTTGCAACTTGTCTCAAGGCAGAGCCTTGAACCTTGGGGAAAACACCAAAAAAAAAAAGCTCTGGAAAAGGTGCATTGGTGATGTCGGTTCAACTGGTTAACCTAACCACTACACATTTATTGGAACGGTCTAGTTCAGAAGAACTGGTAATTGATTGACAATACCAACATCACCAAAACTGAGAGCTTCCTTTGAAGCTTCAAAAGATCAATCAATAAGACAATGGATCCTTGAATAAGCCATCCAGAGAACTGGAGATCCAGATTCAACTATACCAACATCACCAAAACTGAGTTATGAATCAATTGCCCTCATGGTCCTTTTACTTGCTCAAAGTGAGACATGGACATCAACAGTGGAATTGGTCAATATGATATCTTTCGTGTTATCGGGTGCCTTAGGGTGATTAGGGCATTCTATTCTTATTCTGACATGCAGTGGTTTCACAAAGACGAGGTCTCTCAAATCCTTTTCTGATCTTGACAAGAGCTGAATGCATGAATCTCTTGTGGTTAAGCCGTGACTACCCCATTTTAGGATATCAGCTATCCTCGCTGCATGTTTATCCTGATTATCTTCTTCATCTACATTCGCATCTCTTCTGAGTCTCAGATACAGTGGTGCATATATGATCACCTGGAAATCAAAAGTGTGACCATTAAGCTTCAGGCAGACAAGTTAGGCATCCTGGTGTAGTGTTCATATCACAGTAGGACAAGGAATATTTAGTTACTAATGACAGTGTCGTAGAAACTCATTAACCTAAAGGATTTTGCCATTTGGTTGAGACGGATTTTATGTGGGTTCGGTTGGTATTTGGATGTAGAAACAATAAGGTAGTTACCTCACTCAAGCCAGGGCTCGTATTAACTGCACAATGAATCCGAACTTTGTCGTCCTCAAAATTCTCAGTGTCTGCAATTGTGCTATCATCATCCTCCACAATTGTCTCTGATTCAGCAGCCGATGAAAATGCCAGATTATCGAGTTCATCATACCACTTCTGGGCAACACCAACCTGTATGCAAACCATAAAAGCAGGAACTTCTAAGAGACCCAGTATAAAAGGAACACCAAAGGAATGAGATGAGGAAAGAAGACAACAGATAAGGACAATCAACCTTTTCCGAAGATTCCAGTTCAGCGTTTGTTCCTGAGACTTCAGTAGCAGCTCCTCTTGCCTGACGCCAGATACATCCCTCATGCAATGGTTCAACCAGTTCAGTATCTATTGGAATGTCGACCTTTATATCTACGTCTGTCCTGCCTGGTACACAGAGAAAAAAACATGCAAGCACAACATCCACTTAATTAGATATATTGTATGATATCATTTCAGAACAAAGAATTATATATTAATCAATGGTAAGTACATAAACCTGGCAATTGGTTGAAGTGTTGAAGATGATCAGTCCACAACTCATGAGTTGGAGAACTGCAAATCAGCCAGAAAATAAGCATCGTCAGCAGGTAAAGAGTGAGCAGTTTTTTTCTTCATTAATGGTATTTAAATAAATGCTCTAGTGTAATAAGAGCATTCAGTGCCTTCATACTTACAGGGAATATACCCTCTCCAGTGGGAAGGAGCACCAGTAGGGTAGTCCAAGGATCCTGTAATTCACCAACTGAAACATGGAGCAGGCCCTAGTTTCTCTATTCATTTTCACCACCTTCTGTGCAGCTTCAGTCAAAATAGGGGAAGAAATTTTGAAAGACCACAACGGCATAAAACAAGATAGGAGTAACGTACGAATAGCTGCTTACTTGTATCACAAGCAAACACGTGGCCGTTGAAAGCTGTAAGTGATGATATGAGGGTAGCATACAAGGTATCTTTACTTGACAAGTAAGTACCAGCCTGCTGTTCCAACCAATCACTTGGCATTTCCTTCAAGAGAGATAATTTATCTGTGATCAAATTTCCACAGGTATCTCGAATCTTTTGGAATCCTTCAGACACACAAGAAGTTAATGTTAGACAAACATACTAAATACAGAACAACTAAGCTAGGGTAAGGTTTTCAAACCTTTGATAACATCTTTTATCTCTCCAGTGGTCAAATCCATTACCCATAGTGTCTCAAAGCTGCTCATTAGAAAAAGAAAAAAAAACTTTTTTTTTATGTTCTTCTGAGACATAATTAAAGCAAGCATCTGAAATTAAGATCATAAAGTAGAAACGTTGGCGCCAAACTTAAGAAGACTAGGTAGTTGGTACATATATGAAGATATCTACCTCCGGTTAATGATTAAGCAGTGATCCTCCTCTTCTGACTTCAATAGATGCCAAGGAAACAGTAAAGACTGGGGATCAAACTCTTCGGATTTAGCTTCAACAGCAGCAATTCCAAAGCCCAGTTTACTTGCGATCTTTGTCCATAGACTTTCCTTTTCTACAGTAGCACTAGAAGAAGGATATAACGTCTCTAGAACCCGTCTCTCCAAGTCAGCTCTCCTGACTGCATGGTTCTTCGCAAACAAAATACACAAACAACGATAAATTATATAAGTAGATATATATTAGGGTTATAGGTATAATATGCCCCTTTACTATTTTTTACATCAAACATGCACTTTTGTTAAAATTTTCATCTAAAAACCGTCAACCACCTTTGGTTTGGGCGACTCAAATGTCTAAAATATCCCTAATCATTTCACTTTAGAATTTTTTTTTTTTTTTTCTTTTGTATAGCCAAATAATTCAAATAATTTCACTTTGAAGAGACCCAAAGAAATAAAACGGGGAAAAAACTGATATTTTCTCTCACATTTGCCGATGTCGGGTCATCTAAATCTCAGTTCAACCATGATAGACGATTTTTTCAATGGAAATTTTAGCAGAAGGGCATGTTTGATAATTTTGTCAAAGTACAGGGACATATTTGATGTAAAAAATAGTAGAGGGGCATGTTTGATAAAACGTTATAGTAGAGGGGCATATTATACCTATAACCCTATATATTAACACATTGAAACTTACAAAATTGATATTCTGACGAATTCCAATTCCAAAAGAGACCTCATGCATACCTCTGAGTCTACGAAATACAGACAATCCTCAGTGTCATCATAAAAGGAAGCTCCAGGGCGCAATAGCTTGGCACACTCAAAGTCTCCATCCTCAAAACCTGGAGAAGAACCAATCTGACACATAAAACTCGTAAGTTAAAAAGTTTTATCACTTTTCTCAGGTGTTAAAAGCAAAACACAACAGAATTGAGAAAGTAAATAGGCACCACAAAATATAAACTAGTATGAAGGTGATTTTAGAGTATCTATTATTCAACACTTTTAGCTGCAAAGAGAAGTGTTGAGGATACAGTGTTGAGGATACGGTGGAGGACATCACATGACACATTAACCAAATATATTGAAGTTATTAAAATTAATTACTTACACAGTCAAGAATACTTCCATTACCATCAGAAATGATGATACGGTGATGATTGGTGTCAGAAAAGAATAGCCGACTGCCACTTATATCTGCAGATATACAGCCTGCAGAAAACCGGGAGGGAAACTTGTTGAGCAAGCATGAACAACTTCTCTTAAAAATTTATATTAACAAAGTTATCTACTATAATTTATACGCATCTTGTTGAACATAAAGTTCACCAACTATGCAGTCTGCCAAGACTACATGCTGAGAACATGCAGTAGGACCAAAAATCTTAGGCAAACCACATAGATCCCAGGGATACTTTACCTGGGAAATAGAGAAGCAAGTTCTGAATAGGTGAAACAATGTATGGTTCCTTCACAGCATCAGCTAGTTTTGTCCAAGTGCTTTTCAAACAAGCCATACTGGAGTTTCCATCACCAGGATTCTGTTTTTGTAGTACTTGCATCTCCTCTACCACTGGAAAAGATTCGAAAAGACAAAACGAATATAAAGTAATCATATGATTATTTGTAGGAGTTTCTATCAATTTGACGTAGCTCTTCAGTTGCCCCCTAACGATATGCAACAAACTGTACCCATTTCAAAGAATGATACTTCTAAGAGGGGAATAGTAATGACAAACAGGTCATGCTAGAAGGCAAGCTTTTATCTAAATGCACATAATGTGAGAATGACAAAGAAATCAAACTTCAACTAACCAAGACAAAGACACCGCAATACCTGCATAAAGTGTTCCAATATCCAGATCCTTCTCATGCTGAACTAGAGGATTCTCTGAGTCTCTGAACATAATGTAGCAGGCTCCGTTTTCCATCTAAATAAAACGGAACATTCTTTTAATACTATTTAGAGATTAGCAAAAATCGGCCTATGGCATTTTCCTTTCACTCCACTAAAGCACAAAGTATTTCTTCCAAATGCATTAGTGGAGTTCCTTTCAAACCACACCATTTTTACCAGCACTGAGACTTGCCCAATCCCATATTTAGACATGACAGTCAAAGGCAAAACAACCATTCTTAGCTTTACTGACAGTGAATCCTAGGGTGGTTCTGAGAAGCTCAAGCTATAGTAACACTACAGTTCACAGCTGTTCTATGATGAACTTTATTACCTTACCTCTGTGAAGTTCTTGTTTGACAACAGAATGGGGAAGGTGATGTATTCTTTCATTATCAAGTCAATAACATGATCTCGATCAGCAGCGAAGCTAGCAGAACTCCCGGTATGAAGGCCCAAAACACAAAGTTCGGAGAATCTGGAACATAGAAGGGAGAAGATCCTCAAATTGAACAAACCTAACAATGCAACTGTTTAGATCAATACTGAAAGAAACACAAGTGGAAATTGGAAACTCGATCTCTACCTCTGCTGAAGCAACTTCACTTTTTCAAGCATGGCAATTATTTCAGAATCCTGTAAGAACTGTCCAGCGAGGATTAAAAATGTCCCATTTCTCTTCAAGAAGGGTTTATCTCCATAATATACATTTAACCAAACATGATTTGGGCCTGCAAAATCCATTTTGAAACCATATCAATGACATCATCTATCAACTAGCCAAGTGGACCTGAATCCATGCGTAAAACTAAAACTTGCACATAAGCAATCTAAACTTGGGCAACAACCTTCATGCTCATCGGCAATGGATCGAACAAAGGAGACCACCTCACCATCTGCTGCAGGGGCAGGAATACTAGTAGATGCTTCTTCTGATGCTGTCGAGTACCTGGAGATCACTGCCATTCATAAGTCAGGCAAAGTACGTAAAGCAAACACAGTGGTCTCAAACAAAAGAGCTTACAGAATGTCCCATTCCGCTGAGCAATTACCTCTGAGAATAAGAGAAGTTCCACCAAAGTATTCCTGGGTAGTTGGTGGTTCTAAGAAATGAACGAAATGGGGCGACTGAAGTGGAGACAGAGTAACCTCTTCTGGCTTCTCCGCTCTGCCCTAAGTATATTCCTAGCAACAAAAGTTACGTAATTGAAGTTCATAAATTTGACCAGTAGGATAGCTATCGAAACAACAAAGGAATTCCACCAAGGCAAAATGGGCTAACCAGAAGAAATGCGCCGGGAAAACCTTAAAAGTTGTCTCAAGCTTCTACATATCTGCATCATTTCGCCTTCTTTTGGTTTCGTTCCGCTCGTGTTCTTCCCGCGTCAGCCAGATAGTTACTTAGTAGAGAGCTTGAGATGGAGTTAGGATGCGAAACTGAAAGGCGACAAGGTTTTGAGGAAGAAGAAGCATTGGCGGGGATGGAAGTGCGAGTTCTTAGAGAGTCGCGGCGGCGTGCGATGGCGGCCAGAAGGGGAGTCCAATGGCCCGTTCACTTGCCATTCCATTTTTTATATATGCCACAACAGAAAACAAAATAAAATGAAAACATAACTTTCATATTCTGCAAAACAAAACCTGCAGAAAACGTGTTTAGCTGAGAATTTTGGTGAGTTCTGAAACTGAATTCTGAAAATAAAAACATGTTTAGTTATTTCCTACTGTTTTCTGCTAATTGATTATCACAATTTTTTCATTGAGTATCATACAATTCTAATCATAATTATAATTTTTAATATGAATGACATTGTTTTCAAAGTACTAATAAACACAATACAAGTATAACATCATATGTCGAATAAGTTCCTTTATTGCCCTCATTGCACTTCATTGACATTCTCTTTCATGCAATAATCTCGATAGTCTTCAAATAAAGTATCGTAATTGAAGTATTCTTTTCCACCTCATTACCATCCATTGCTTATCAAACTACAATTCAAACAACAAAGGCATCTACATATCCCAACCAAACCGTTTTCCACCTCATTACCATCCATTGCTTATCAAACTACAATTCAAACAACAAAGGCATCTACATATCCCAACCAAACCCACCGCCCAAAAAAGGACTCCAGATACACCAATCACCCAGGCTGATCTAAACCCACCCTTCCCATTAGTCACAGAAACTGCTCTAAGTGCCAAAATCACCACTTACTTTCAGTTGCTCATCAGTAGTCGGATCTTAGTCCTCAAATCGACAGTTATTGCTCTAAGTGGATTTGTAACAACTCAACTAATTAACAAGAAACTGTTAGGAGTGTCTTGGAGATGGTAAGTCAGGTATTGTCGTTTGAGTCGGTGCAGCTCGTTTTGGGTTATAGAGTTAAAAGTTAAAATAGTTAACGTGTGTAGCAGTCAGGATGAGTCGGTTAGTGCCAACTGTTAGTGGGGTTAGATGTGGCGAGATTAAAGGAGTCAGTTAGGAATCAGGAGTTCTGGTGTTTGTACTTAAGTTGTTTTTCATTGTTCAATAAAATTGATTGAGTTTCATCGGCTAATTATCTATCAAAGTGGTATCAGAGCCTATACGAAAAAACCCAAGGGACGCTAACTTTCCAGTGGCGGTGGCCACCAAGGCCACCGCCCGCCTACCGTGTGTAGGAAGAGGAGAGGCAGAGGTAAGGAACAACATAACTAAGGGGTCATCCAGAACTGCAAATTAATCTGAGATTTGACAATGGAACGATGAACTGGAGAATCGAGAGGTCGAGATGTTCTCAGTTACCTTTCTGAAAATGGTGACGATGTAGGGAAGGAAAAGATCAATTGCATCACCAGCGGGGTTTCCTTCTTAGGCGTCACCAGCTGGACGAAGATTATTAGCTTCCGGAGGAAGGAGGCAAGGAAGAAGACTAGAGAGGACACTAATGAAGGCGAAGGAGACGAATGAAACAACAGTAGCGGCGTATTTTTTTTTTTTTTACCACTGCTGGTGGAACTTGGCCGGCAGACCTTTGAATTCCTTCATTGAATCTTTGTTGGCCTCGCCTGGATCGATCCAGCTCGGTGACGAGTGTGCTTTGCCTTGAATCAGCTGTGAAATTGGTGAGTTTCTTCTTCGTGTTAAGCAGAGAATCAGTAGTGTTAGTCTTGGACTTTGTGGGTGATGTTGATTTAGAGGAATTGGAGGGTTTTGGGGTAATTAGTTTGATCTGGTTATTCTTACCACTAGAAGAAGAAGAAAGAGGCAGGACATCCCCAGTATCATCGCTGGTAGTAGTCCTCTTAGTGAGTTTCATGGAATTTGATTCCTCTTAGCAGTGAAAATGGTAGATTTGGAAGCGAAAATGGTATTTGATTTCTCTTAACAGCTTGGTGCTTGATGATCCATCTGATGGTGATGATGATAAGTTGCGAAGTACTGCTGAGAAGTACGTTCCTTGGACAGATGCTGTAGTTTTTGGTTGCTCATCCACGTCTTTGTCTAGTGAAGAAGCAAAGAGGATGAGCGGGGGAGTGAACAAGAAGAAGAAGAGCAAAAGCATCTTTATTTCAGGAACCAGGTTTGGTTTGATTCTGATAGGATATTCATGAACTTGGGATGAAGCTATACTTAGAGACAGTGGAGGATACTTTAACATTTATGTGCCCAGGAACTGTTTGATTTTTGCTATGGACAAATTACAAGAGATGGCAACATTGATCTTATTCAATGGGGGCAATGTTCACATGTCAAGAGCTAGAAAGATTGCTTTAGAGAGTGTATATGAATGGGTGAAGATTGAATATGAGAAGGCTAGAGAGAGATGTGGTTAAGACCAGTAGCGTAGATGTTCATGTGAAGCTGTGGGGTTCACCCAAAAGTAACACCATCTGGTTGGGCTTGTGGGATCAATCATGGTGGGTTTAGGTCTGGTCAATTCGGTGGAGCAGATGGGTACATATTGGAATGCAAGGAACTTGAGTTTTACATGAAGGAACTCTGGAGGGAGAAGGGAAAAGTTGATGCTACCGGAAAAGTTTAGTCTCAGAAAAGTTCTGGTGGGAAGAAAAGTATAGTGCCCGGGAAAAGTAGCAGCAGTTGCAGGACGACAAGGCTGTTGTGATGCAAACAACAATTGAGAGTTGGGAAGCTATCAAATCCAAATGTCAAGGATCCAAACATGAGAAGAATCAATGTAAAAGATGATCTCCATGATGGATATGCAGTTTCAGATGGAGGATTTCAAAGCAAAGATGGTGCTCATGCTGTGAACTGAAGGTTGTTTCAATAAGCTTCAGTTCAGGGGAGGAAATGGATCTTTCTGCAAGAAAGAGAAGTAGCAGCTTGTGATTGCAATATGGGGCAATATGGGAGTGCACAACTTTTGATGCTGCCTTGGTAAACTATAAAGTTTGTGCGTGTGATTGTAGCATAAGTTCAATTGGAGGCTTTCAGAGAAGTAGATGATTAGAGTGACTATTGGATTAAGGGAATCCATGGTTGTGCAAGGCTGCTCAGGGAATTGTTTAAGGAAATGTCAGCTGGGCATACCTACGAGTGAAGTAGGTGGTGTAACCTGTGAGTGAAGCAGGTTTGGTGTTAATGTCAGCTAGACATACCTACGAGTGAAGTAGGCGGTGTAACCTGTGAGTGAAGCAGGTTTGGTTTCAATGTCATTCGACGAATAGACAGCAGAATGACTGTTCTTATTCGGTGGACGGATGACTGGTTAGTAGTACTCAGTTGTTTGTCATTCAACAAGTAACAGTTTGAGAGCTTGCAACATAAAACTAAGTTTGTTGTAATTCTCGCTTGTTGGCAGATGACATAGGGGAGAGACCTGAGTTTGTAGGTCTAAGTTTGTAGGTCTAGAGAGTACAGTGAAGAAACCGGAAATCAAACAGTTGAGCGGGCCTTACCAAGAAGAAGATAAAAGAAAGTAAAGTTGAACTGAAGCCAATCTCATTGGAGGCTAGCATCAAATGTTTGAGTTTATTGATAGTGTTGCTACAAACTCAAAAGCTGCTGGAAAATATGAAGTTGCAATGATGCTGATTGAAGAAGTGAAGTTGTTGCTGTTAATTTGTTGAAGACTGGTGTTGCAGAAAGTTGGATCTCGCGGAAATATAGCTTTGAAGTAAACTGAATTGTTTCAGTTTGAGGAGAGGCAGAGGTTCAAAACCATGTTTACATGGAACGAACAAAGTACATGAAAGAAACAAACCCGGACTGCCTGTGAAACTTTTCTTTTGATTTCAAAAAGGGGTTTGGAAGAGCAACTCATTGCTTTGTGCAAAGCAAGTGGTTCAGAAGGGTTCTAAAGTGTGGATTGGAAAGGAAGTTGACTTGAAGGTACCAAAACAAATTTTGACAGCAGCATCAACCATTATCAATGATTGTTGTTGCAGTCATTTGAGTTTCCTGTGTTTGAAGACTGTTGTTGCTGCTTGAAAAGGATGTTGTTGTCGCTGCTGCTAAAGTTAGTGTTATCATTGCTGCAGGAGATAGTAAGCTGAATATTATAAATAATTCAGCTTAGGGGAGGATTTGTTAGGAGTGTCTTGGAGATGGTAAGTCAGGTATTGTCGTTTGAGTCGGTGCAGCTCGTTTTGGGTTATAGAGTTAAAAGTTAAAATAGTTAACGTGTGTAGCAGTCAGGATGAGTCGGTTAGTGCCAATTGTTAGTGGGGTTAGATGTGGCGAGATTAAAGGAGTCAGTTAGGAATCAGGAGTTCTGGTGTTTGTACTTAAGTTGTTTTTCATTGTTCAATAAAATTGATTGAGTTTCATCGGCTAATTATCTATCAGAAACAACCTCAGATCACACACTTCATCAATTGCCAAACAGATTACAAACAAACAAAAGGGCATACAATTCACAAAAGGGCAAACAAATTGCCAGTTCTAACACGTCTTTCACACACTTCACCGCTAGCTAATTAAACCACCACAATCAGCAAATTTGACGAACGGAGATAATTGACATCCGAGCTAGCTAATTAAACCACCAAAAACTTCAATGATGGCCCAAAGCTTGGCGGATGACATCAGAATCAGTTATCATATCATAGACACATGAATCAAACATGGAAATGGGTAGACTTTCAAGAGAACCAAACAGGGGAGCAAGTAAATCTTTGTGGAGAAGGAAATCTTTCATGGAGGCAATATGTTCTGTTCCTACACAAGGCAAAGTTGGAAGAGGACTAACCTCAAGCAGAGGAGATCGTCGATGCTGCTGGGAGCGGGAAGGCCGGCTGTTTCGACGCTGCTGGAGGAGAGGATTCGTCCGATGGAGAGGCTCGAACGAATCGTCGGGTGGAAGAGGGAGATGGCGACCGGCTGTAGGTTCTCTTCGACGGTGGAGAATCGCGTCGCTGCAGCTTGATTTCGCCGACTGGAGGAAGGATTCGCCTTCGCTGCTTCCCGTTGCAGACGCGGTCGTCGCTGCTGCTTCTCTTCTCACTCAGGCGCGGGAGAGGGATCGAGTTCGCCGCCGCAACTGCTTTCCGCCGGTTAGTCTTCCTGGATCTGTCTCGACCGCGAAGAATCCAGGAGTAGCAAAGGGGCGTCGACGGGCGGACCGAGCAGCACAGCAGCCGCGACGGGGCCCTTCCTTCTCCCTCCTCGCCTTCGCTCGGCGATTGAACTTGAAATTCCAGGGTGAACGGTGCAACGGCGACGATGGGGAAATTGGGTGACGTACTTCCAAGGCGAACGATGCAATGGCGGTGATGGGGGAATCAGGCGACGTACTTTCAGGCGAACGGCGGTGGTGAAAGAATCTAGGACGAGATTTCTTTCGATTCCGAATGGATGAACGACGGCTTTGGGGCGACTGATTTAGAGATTAGGGCGAACATTTTGGGAATTGGGGGACGAGACTATTTTAGGGCTTGGGGTAAAATTGTCCGTTTATTAATTTAGGGCGACAAAATTTAAAAATTTAGGGCATTGAATAGGATTTCAGTTTACTTTTAGTGGGCAAAACGGCGACATTTAGGAAAAGAGGAGATAAGTAAAAACAGTAGTCGCTGGCAGGGATCAAACAAACGACCTCATTAAACAGCAGTATCCATTTTCCGCTAGGAAACAGGGATAACCCGTCCCATTATTTCCAGGAAACAACTTTTAATGGTTTCCTTCTAGCTTCCTCATTTATGCCAAATGAATTTTTCCAACGAAAACGAAACTACAAGTGAACACGTTTCTTATCATTTGTTTCTTGATTTTCATTTTTACAATAGAAAACAAAAAACAAAATGGGAAGTGAACGGGGCGCAAAGGAAGTCCAAAGAAAAACCAGCGCCAAACAGGGAGAGAACGAAAGCAAGGAAGGAAGCTTGGAAGGCCGTAGTAAGCCCAGACTGCTTTGTCAGAAGTTGGCCTGGTCCGTTTAATTACATTCATAAAAGAAAAAACCACAAGATACGACGTCGTTTCCATCTCTATGGTCGGTTAATCAAAATCCCGAATTAGGGTAAGAAAAAGCAAAATAGCTTTCAAAGAGCTGCTGAAACAATCGGTCGGAAGATATACCGCTGAAATCTGCTGAGAACAGGAGCAATTTCCGGTACAAATTATCAGGGAGAGGTATCGGACGAGCTCGTCGCCGGCAAATCCAAGTTCGAAAACACTAGAAACAAGTAATGGACTTGCTCCAATGATAAAGTACAATAAAGGTGGCTGAAGGTACATATGCAAACACTAGAAACAAGTTGTTATGGTGGCTCAAATGGGTTTTGGCTTGTGTCATACAACATCAAATGTAGGGATTGAAGTTCTTGTTGAGATAGTTTGTTGCTACTATCCAACCATGAGCAAATGATGTAGTTGATTCTGTTGGATAGAGTGGCGCTGCTTGTGTAGTGATCACGACTCACGAGAAAGTCTAGCATTCCACTCAGTCCATAATAACCAGAACACTGCATGTGGAAGTGGCCAGAAAGCATTTGACAATCTGCAACCTTTGGTGACGTTTGACCATTGAACTAGTAGCTCGCTGCAACTACGAGGTAGAGGGCCAGCAAGATTGAGTCGAAAGAGAGAGAAGTTCCGTACCCTGGAAGAGTAGCTGCAGGGGAGAAGTAAGTGGTCTGCTGTCTCTTCTGAAGCAAATCAAAGACAACAATGATTGGGGAGAATCCACCCTCGTAATCGAAATTGAACGGTTGTCAGGATTTTTCTCCGAAAGCCAACCAACTGAAAATTGTGACTTTGGTGGGTACCATCGGCTGCCAATGGATTTTGTTGGGAATGACGATCCAAGCCCAGGAAAGAGATCTCGAGTCAATTCCTTATAACAGAGGCTGAGAAGGCATCCTCCTGCAAAGTGGATTACCTTCGAATCGTATTTGCCTCTGTAATATTGGCTTCTAACTGAATGTTCCTTTTTTCCATTGAAAGTGATTTCAGAGAGGGAATTATATTTTCCATTTTGATTATCTTTCCTGTGAAATTGAACTATGGAGGCGTTAAGCTGTTGAGATTAATTAGGTTTCTGGGGAGCTCCATGTTTAGTTTTTTTTTTTGGATAGACTTGTGATAGTTCATTGTGATTTATTAGGGTTGGCAGTGTTATAATTGTGCTTAATGATGTTTTGCAGAGGACAGGCTTCGGTGAAGCTGTGAATTTTTGCCCATTAATCCGGCAATGGCAGATTCAGGAGAATCTCAACAGCCTGAACAAGGTATTGATGCTCACTCTTGAACCGTAGTTTCTGCTTTGATTTGCTTTGTTCCCATTTTCTTGGGTTCTTATGATACATCTTTTCGCCTTCTGCTGTTCTGCAGTATGCAGCTTTTTCAGAAAGCCAACTAAGGGGAAGAACATCAGGAAGAGAGCAGTAGAAGACGATGATGCCGAGGATCCAAAAACCGACAGCTCTTTCTTAAACTATCAGAAGAAGGTGCCAAAGTCTTATAACAAGCTATACTTCTCGACAGGACCTTCCAAGAGCTCAAAGCCATCTGATTCCAACTCGGACAACAATGAGAAATCCATCTTTCAGTTTGAGTCTTCAAAGGAAATTCAGGTACAAAATGACAGTAGGGCAACAGCAACTCTGGAAACCGAGACAGACTTTGGAAGAGATGCAAGGGCCATACATGAAAGAGCTCTTAAGAAAGCAGAGGAGGATCTGAAGGGTAACAAACAGATTTCTTCAGGCGGCAATGAGAAGCTGTACAAAGGAATTCATGGGTATACAGATCACAAAGCTGGATTTAGAAGAGAGCTAACAATCGCAAGTGAGAAAGCTGGTGGATCACATGGGCCACTTAGGGCATCTGCACACATCAGGGTCTCAGCAAGGTTTGATTATCAGCCGGATATATGTAAAGATTACAAAGAGACCGGTTACTGTGGTTATGGAGCTTCTTGCAAGTTTATGCATGATCGAGGGGATTACAAGTCTGGATGGCAAATGGAGAAGAAGTGGGATGAGGCAGAGAAGGCAAGGAAGAGGAAATTAGCTATGGGTGCGTTGGCCAAGGAGGAAGGTGAATTTGATGAAGCCAATGATGATGACGACGATGATGACGACGATGCGCTGCCATTTGCATGTTTCATTTGTAGGGAGCCTTTTGAAGATCCTGTTGTGACCAAGTGCAAGCATTACTTCTGTGAACATTGTGCTCTAAAGGTACCTACCTACTCATCTCCCGAAATTTAGAATCATGATCATCAATTCTTTTGCCAAGTTCTATGTTTAGCTTGCAATTCTGTAACGTGAGTAACATTCACTTATTGTGTTTTCTTCTGTCTTTTTCTTGCAGCATCATTCCAAGAACAAGAAATGCTTCGTCTGCAACAAGACGACACTGGGTATTTTCAACACTGCTCATGAAATACGCAAGAGGATGGCAGAGGCGAACAAATGATCATGCTGGCTTTCTGCAGATGCTGTATCGGCTGATCACTTTTTGAGTCCCTGACACGGGCTGTTGCATCTTCCCGGCTCATGACACTTCGAGCAATTTCATTTTATGAGAGTTATTGGTGATCTAGTATGACACCATCGCATTAATTTAAGAGTATACCATGTAATCAAAAAGTTGATCTGCAAGCGTCTGGAGTCCTGATTTGCTTGTATTTTGTAGACAGTTCTTTTCATGTCTACATTGATGTGATTGCGAATTTCATCCTCCAATTAAATTTCAACCGAATAGGTGCATGAAAGATCTTAAGGGGTTGTTTGGATTAGAAAATGTGGGTAGGATTTTGGCACAATTTTTTGTCATTAGGGATTTTGTCACAATTCTTTGTTTGGATAGGAAAATAAAAATGAGAGATTTTGAGTCACTAGGAATTTTGAAAATCCTATCATTATAGGAATTTAAAATAGCTGATGGACCCCATATGTTTTGAAATCTCTGCCCACTTTTTCCCAACCTTGCTAATTTGTCCCTCCTTATTTTTTGTTATTACTTTCTTACCCTCACTCTTTATTCAACGACCCACCACTTCCAATTGTCAAGAAACAATTGTTCCCAATAACTCGAGTTGTTGGGAGAAGCAACTGTTGGATCTTATACTACTCTCTATCACGCCCCCTCAAACGAAAACCGATCCATGGGCTTGAAGTTTGCACAGGCCTACCATACCCTATGCTTTAATTAACTGTTAATATTGAGGGTCGTGGAGATTCGAACATACGACCACTTGGCCAAACTAGCTCTGATACCATGTCAAAACAAGTTGCTCTCAATAACTCGAGTTGTTGGGAGAAGGTTCTGCTGGATCTTATACCACTCTCTAACACCAATCTCTCTTTCCCATCTACATCTTTTTCTTCCCTCCCGATACGAGAAGCTGCAAGCAGAGTTTCAACCTCACATCGTTGGTGACTGCACCGGAAATAAACCTAGCGACGTCGGCGACTGCAGCAGAGTTTTACCAGCTCCGATCTACACCGACGTCGGCAGGCGCCTTGAAGTGCGTCCGATCTCCATATTCGTTCTCGCTAGCTTCGCGTGGGATTTGTGCTTCGGACTCAACCAACTGAAGCTTTGAATTACTTTAGGACTGATTTGGTCTCGGAGATGTGGCAAACTCGACCTGCTAGATTTCGAGCTTCTTCTTGAGTTTGATTCATTGTTGTTTGGTTGTATTCATTAAATATTGAGGACTTGTTCAGTTATAATTCAAGGTAGCTGTTTTGACAAGTAGACAGAATTGGGATCCCCTCTTTGCCCCTCTTTTTTTTTTGTTATAGTGTTTTCACTTCTGAAATATTACTACTCTCAGTTTTGGATTGTGAAAGAAGTTGAAAGTTTTAGATGAATCCCATGAATTTATCTGAATATTGGATCATGGCATAATAGCTTTTCTGCGGTTTTAAACTTGCTCCTTGATTTGAATGGAGGCTGTGTTCGGCGTAGTTGGGTTGTTATTTAATGAATGCCTATTTGGTCGCAGACTCGCAGTGTTTGATCCGTCTGTGGACCAACTTTGGCTTTTTGTCAGTGATTATCTTGGCTAGTAGTAGTCTCAATGATTGATTTTTGCTATGCTGGGTGCAGACCTGTTAGTATGAGCAGCAGCCAGCAAGTTCCTCTCGACATGATCGAAACAGAAATCGGGACTTATCTAAGCTCGTACCAAGTACCAAGTATATTGTTTGCTGGCTTTAGTTGGGCATTAGGAAACACCTAGGTAAGCCACATGGATAAGCTCTTTCACATGCAGGGTAAGATATGTATGCAAAGCCCTATAAGTAGTGATCATTTGTTTCCCTCCTTTTCAACGTCTGTTTAAGATGCCTGCTATATTGTAGTCTAGTTGAAGCTGATATTGATTTAGTTGTTTATCTTGTTTCCATTTGTAATGAATAGGGATGGCAAATTACCCACCCATGGGTAATTATACCCAAACCCAAGTAGACCCATTGATAATGGGTTGGGTATGGGTGAAGTGCATATGGATTTGGGGGTTTATAGATGGGTTTGGGGCTTCCATAATCTAAATGGGTATGGGTTGGATATGGATATCCATTTACTTGAGGGTGTTTTAACTACACATGCAAAAATTGGACCTATTTGCAAAACTTGAAAAGTTTAGGTACCAAAATGTAAGACCAAAAAAATTTAGGTACCAAAACGTAATTTTCCATCGATATTTTGAGGACTTATATGCAAAAAAAATTAAATTTAGGTACTAAATATGCATATCTATTAAATTTGGGTACCAAACTGTAATTTGTATTTGGGCATGGGTACAAACCCAAATCCATTTGATATAAACCCAACTCAACCCAAAGTAGATGGGTATGGGTACAAACCAATCAAACTCTACCCATATCCATCTATTTGGATTTCATACCCAACCCAATTGGGTTGGATAGTAAGAAACCCATGGGTATGGGCAAAGTTGCCATCCCTAGTAATGAATACAATGTTCTATTTATAGATTGGTTGTATTCTGTGTTTAATGTAATTATCTACAGCAGTATGAAACTAGAGTTGTTTATACCGTTCTCTTTGTACTTATCTAGGCTAAGACATGGATATCCTTTTTTGTATTGTTCTCTTTTGCAGCATGGGAAAGAGAAAGCAACGTGATGAGGATATGGATGGTGCTTGCTCTAAGACATATACGTACGGGAAAGAGGAACTAGACAAGCCATTTGCTGACTATATTATGGAGCTAGTAGAGAAGGGGCAGATCGTTGACGCCAACTGCAAGAATGGGGCTTATAAGAAGCAGTTAAAGAAACTGTTGCAGGGAAAGAGTGTTGGGATGCAGGTCAAGGCATATCCTAACATTGAAGGCAGGTTCAAAAAACTGAAAAAGAGATGGCATGCAATAACATTTATGAGGAAAAAAGTGGTTGGGGATGGTGCGAGGTCAATAAATGCATTGTATGTCCCGAGAGATCTTGGGATGATTTTGAGAAGGTAAATTACAGCATGATCTTCATTTTTCTTTCCTATAAGCTACTCCTTTTCTAATATAAGCTGCCATTTTCTTTCTATTTATATTGTTGTCTTGCAGAAGCACACAAGCTGCAGAGGGTTGAACAAGAAAAGATTTCCCGTCTACGATGACATAGCACCAGTTTTTGCAAAGGGCGTGCAAGTGGTGAGCATGTGGTCGACACCAATGTTGTTGACGCTATCGATTTAGAGGATGATGAAATTGCGCCTGTCGAAAATGACAAAATGGATCATATGTTGATGGAGGAAATACAAGCACAAATGGTAGCACAGAATAATCAATCTTCCAATGTTACCGCCTCAACCGATGGTGCTCCAATTAAGAAGAGAAAGAAAGGTCAGACAGTTGATGAGCACCTCGCCAACTCCACTAAGGAAATGAGAGAACTTCGACCACTGATTAAGCAATCAGTTGACACTATTGCGAGAGCACTCGGGGAGAGCGATGATCTCATTAGCAAGAGATCGATTCTGCTGAGGAAGTTGGAAGAACTTGGAGGCCTCACAACGGTTGATATCATTACTGCATTGCGAAAGCTCTCTAACAGCGACAGGGACCTGGTGACTAATAGAAATCTATTTCTAGGGTTCTATCGATTGGGTTGGGAAATTGGGGATTGATGGAGATTTTAGAGATTAGGGATAGAGATTGAGAATTTTGGGAAGACGAGATTGAGAGGAGAAGATTAGGGTTTTGGGAGGGATAACTTTCTTATTAATTTCTGCTTAATCGAACAAAAGACTCCAAGTACATATTTATAGTTAGGGACCAGGAAAACCTAATAGACTATCCTAATATGACTCAAAAACTACTAACTATTAAACGTATCTAAATAAATCCTAATAATAGTAATTATAATAATTATGATAGAACCTGAAAATTAGGTTTCTATCATCCCCTCCCCATTCAGACCAACATTGCCCTCAAGGTTGACCGACTCGACCCACTTCTTCACATCGCCCCTGCAACCCGCGTCTTGCCTTCTCCATCACTTGCGCTTCCTTTTCTTCCAATCCTGCTCCAACTTTAGTACTAGGCTTCTTCCACCGATCCTCGTGGGCTGATTTAATTCCTCGACTTTCACTTTCATGGGCCCACTAGTCGCTTCCTTTACAAATTCGAATAGCTCCTGTTTTGTTGGCATCATACCCCCGCCGCTTAAGGGATTCGAATGTATGTTCTTGTACAAAAACTTATCTTTGAGTACCAACTCATCAAGACCCGCGAACATCTTCCTTGAATCTAGCTCATTACTCTGTCAAGTTGTTTCTCCAATTAATTTTGGGCCTAGCTCTCTTGAAAGCCCATCTTTTATTCCTACCAACCCACATCTCTTTTTCTGCAAATCCATCCCATTTAAACATAACCCCAACTACCAGCTCGTTTGGGGCCCGAGACCACAATCTTGGTCGGCCCATTCTGCTTCAAGCTCCAGCCATTCAATGGCTTTGGCTTGGCCCACCTTGACTTGTTTAAGTTAGGCCCTACGAATCCTTCCTTGCGAGCTTACCTACTCTTCCCCAGCCCACACACAGCCTTCCAACTTGGCCCGCTCAGCTGCTCCAATCGACTTGACTTGAGCCCACTAATCACATTCGGCCGCACACAGCCCACCCTTGGCGACTTAGGGTTTGCAAGTGGAGGAAACCAGCCGCCAACCTCCTCCTCCGCCTTCTTCTTCCATGTTGTGCCGCCCGCCATCGTCGACGGTTCCTGCTTCTCCAGCTATGGCGATGCAACCCGGCCTGCTGGCGCCTCGACCCTCCTCCTCTCCTCCTCCGGTAATGCCTCCATTTCTGGCGACGTGCAAATCTCATCACCCGCCTGCTCTCTCCTTCTTCCTCTCGTCCTTCGGCGAACGGCGCACCAGGGCACTTGAAGTCCACCCCAGTGACTTCTTCTTCGGCTTCTTCACCCTGACGGACGACGAGCAGAGGGTTTGGCCGCCGCCAATCTTCTTCTCCTTCCTCGACGGTGTGTGAGCCATTGCCTCTTTCTCTAGCAGCGCACAATTCAACCGACGAAGCAAAGGACAACCCACTCCCATTGTTGCTCGTTCCCGCTCCCTCGTCACCGGGACTGGCGTAGATCGCGACGTCGGTGTGCAAATCCAGCGGCTCTTGGTTGCCTCGTTTGCTGGCGACGCTTGCCTCATCGAGAAGTCCACTCTGCGGCGAGATGGTAAGCTCGATATGGACGACTTCGACTCCGCTTTGCGTCGACGACTGACGCTAGCACGGGCCTCCCTCTTCTCATCGAGTGTCGCCACCCATCGCTTGCGGAATGCGTTAGGGTGGTAACTAAAGTTCTAGTAGCCATCGTGGCTACATCATTATCTGCCGTCCATGTTTATTTTTTTCATTTTTTTAATCTCATGGTTAAGATTACGTCAGGGTAATTTTGGAAACGAAAAAGAGTCAACGTCGGATTATTCTATATATTCTACCCAAACCCTACTTCTACACTCCCCTCCCTCCAACCAAACCCTACTTCAGACGGTTGTCAACTGCGGGTTGCCCGCCCTCCATCCCTCTCCCCTCCGACCACCTCCCTTCGGCGGCCGTCCCTCCCCCTCCTTCCCGATCCCCTCTCTCTCTTCCATCTGTTCTTCCTCCGCAATAACTGAACAACTGATTTTTTATTGGTATGTACTTTCTCGCATTGGTAGTATTTTTTTCCGTAATGGTAGTGTTTTTTGGCATTGGTATTGAAAAGGTGGGATGAATAAAAACCTTAGATTTGATTTTTTCTAATTGGTAGTGATTTTTTCGTATTGGTAGTGATTTTTCGTAGTGGTAGTGTTTTCGCATTGGTATTGTTTTTTCGCATTGGTAGTGATTTTTTCGTAACGATAGTGTTTTTTGGCTTTGGTATTGTTTTTTCCTCATTGGTATTGATTATCATGTAAGTGTATTGCTTTTAAGTGAAATGGTACTTTTTTGTAGTGGTAGTGTTTTTCACATTGGTATTTTTGTTGCATTGGTATTGATTATTATGTAATGGTATTGATTTGCATGTATTGATATTAATAAATCTGCAATAGTATTGGTGTTTTGTAAAATGGTAGTGTTTTTATTTCACGAATGGTATTGGTGTTTTATGCATTGGTAGTGTTCTTTTAATGGATTGGTATTGTTTTATTGTTAGTGGACGAAAACAAGGAAAAGATTGAAAAAAAAGGAAGAGAGATCTGGCTGGAGATTGTGGAAGTGAGAGAAAGAGAGAGAGAATTGTAATTAATATATTTTTGTAACTTCCTAAAATGTAATTTGTTAAAAAAGATAATTAATAATTTTTTGTCATACCCAGTTTGCCCTTAGTAACCACGGTGATTACTATTTTATAGTAATCACCATAACCTGTCCCCCTTCGTCTCTCTGGCGAACAACCTCTTCTTCTTGAACTTCCAGTTGACTCTGCAACTCTTCATTCGCAAACCTCGAATTGGAGTTTCTGGCTCTCGAAAATTCACCTGTGAGGTTCTCTCCAATTTTATATATGATTCATACTCCTCAGCGCACAACACGGCCACTTAGAACAAGCTCATTGTGGCCTTCGAAGCTGCCACAGCAGTGGGTGTCGGCGTTGGTGACGCTGTGCTCTGAATGGTAGTCGTTGTTGTTGATGATTGCGACATCATTTTAGCCGAAGACAAGGCCTTGTTGTTGGTGATTTGCTACTCGGCGGTGATGATGTTTGGGGTGGCAGCGGCGTCGTCAACACCTGCTCCATTTAGCACTGTCGTCCCATCGTCCGCAGCCTCCTCTGTGACTGTCGAGCCATCATTTGCAGTCACCTCTATCGGATCTGCCAACGCCGATTTTGGATGGATGTTGGTCGTGCGGCGGTGGGCCATAATTTTCTCGAGTTTGGCTAGAAGTTTTTCGAGGCCTGCCTCATATTGTTGTGGTGATCTTCCATGTTAGCTTCATATTTTGCTAGGTTGGGTTGGAGGGTTTCAATCCCTTGATAGAGGTTCTGATAACAATTCCCTGGTGAGAGTTGTGATGAACTCAGATTCGTGACCATGGCTCTGATACCAGATGATAGAAACCTATTTCTGGGGTTCTATCGACTGGGTTGGGAATTGATGGAGATTTTAGAGATTGAGAAGAGATTAGGGATAGAGATTGAGAATTTGGGGGGAAAAGACAAGAATGGCTGGCGACCTAGGTAGAGGTGAAGATGAGATTGAGAGGAGAAGATTAGGATTTTGGGAGGGATAACTTTCTTATTAATTTTTGCTTAATCGAACCAAAGACTTCAAGTACATATTTATAGCTAGGGACCAGGAAAACCTAATGGACTATTCTAAAATGACTCAAAAACTACTAACTACTAAGGGGTCATCTGGAGAACGGGATTTAGGGCGTGGATTCATTGAATCCGTAGATTTTGTAGAAAGTTATGTTTTTTTGTATTGTGAATTTTAGCTTTAGAGATTTCAAATCTCTAAAATCCACGGATACATAATAAGAGAGATTCTATATCTTGATTCGTGAGATTTTTTTTCTCTTACTTTTCTCCTTCTTTTATTTATTTATCATATTAAATATATTTATCAACAAAAAAATTTAATATTTCTAGAACCATTCTAATTTTTTTATTAAGGATAAACATGTTATTTAATAATAATAATAATAATAAATTATTTTCATTGAATGTTAACAATCACAGATACCAAACGGTAAACATTTTAAAATCTATTTTCAACAATCCGAAGAGTTAGAATATTTAGATTGTTGACAATCAAAGTCACGCAGCTAACGACTCAATCGAAGAATCGATTGAGCTCGGATCAAGAACGAAGCGTTCTTAATACGAACTTGGATAAAATGGAACCAAAAGGACAAATCCACACTTGGGGATAGCTCGATTGGTATAAAAGGATAGTTACTCGACCACGATTGAAGTGACTATTCAATCGATACACAAGCTCGGCAAGTTTGGAATCCACCAAACCCAAAACAAGTCGCAACTTGCACAAACCAAACGGTTTCTTTTCTATTCAACAAAGTCTGAGTTTTACAACGAAATGGAAAGGTTAAATAGGCCTAGCTAGGGTTACACACGTCCCATAAACTGCTAATTACAGTCTAATACGAAAAGGAATCAAAAACTACCAAAACAATGAAATCCTAACTATACAAGAAAAAGAAAATCTGCCTTTAGCTCCAAGTAACCAAACAGCTTTGATGCCATCTTTGAGCCTCTCGATCAAAGCCTTCCAGGTAAGCTTTCAATCATCCAATGCCATGTCTTTGTAGTAGAACATACCTACTTTCATGTGGTATAAGCCTCTGGACTCGAATCTCATCCATGCTTCTGGAATGGAGCTCCAAAGTAGGCTTCTTGAACACAGTTTCTGCCTGAGCCAAATTATGGCAGTTTTCCAGTTTTGAGGTAGCAACTTTGAGGCTTTGGAAAACAACCTTAATGACTTCTTCTGGATCCAAAAATCATACCATTGGGTAGTTGGAAACTTGATCTTTGAAACAAGCCCTTGAAAGCCAATTTTCAGTGATCCAATTGTCAGAACTATGCCTCCAAAGTAGACATCTCAAAACTTTTCCACAACCAAATTCTCCCTTTCTTCTTCCCAACTTCGATAGCTTCTTTGTCAAGTAATTGTGACGTGAATGGTTGGCAATTTGGGATCATATCATATTAGAAGGTGTTTGTTAATTTAAGATAATAGAGGGGTACAAAATGCTATTAACCCTTTTTTCAAATGAAAATCATTCGGACTAGAATTTCTAGGCTAAATTTAGAGTAGTGGTTTGGATATGTTCATCTAGACCATTTTCCTAGTTACACAAAATCCTATTATCCAGGGACGGAGCCAGGAATATTATTTAGGGGGGGGGGGGATAATTAAGAGGTTTGACGATAACTGTTGAGATAAACTTATCGAATTTTTATGTTGATTGACTAGTCTCAACTTTAAGTAAACCACGTAAATCGTCATGTCACTCATTTTTCAAACAATCTTTCGGTATTTATTGTAAGAGCTAAATGATAAATGATAAATTTTGGTATCTAAATTTTATGAGATATTTATACCTATAGTTTTTAAAATTAAATATTGGTCCAATGTTTAGATTTCTTTTGAATCCATGAATTCAATCCACAAATCCTTTTGAATCAATCCATGAATCCAATCCACCATAACATAAAAGTATAAATTTAGTTTGTACAATACAAGATATTGTATAACTCAACCTTAGAAGAAGATTCGACCATTTTATATTTACTCATTACGTGAAACATTAAATAAATGATAAAAGAGAGACGACTCTAGAATATTACAAGAGCGAATTTATAAACTCATTCAATACATTACGGGTACTAAACAAACTTTTACTAACTACATGTAACAAAATATGTGACATCTTCAAAATCAAGTGTCAATAAATTGTTATGGTGAAAAAGGTTGATTGTTGTATTGACGGTCAACTAAAAGAATTGGTCAAAACCTTTCCATCATCTATTTCATCTTCGTTTCATTTTTCACTAGCCTTCCATAGATCATAACGATTTCTTTATTTCTTACTTTGCCTTCTTTGTCTAACCCTAATTAGTATACTATTTTTATGTATTCTAATCACAAGTATGAACGGGTTCATACACGACTCACCAACAGGCTAGAGAACTAACAATTGAACCATGAACCACTAACTTTATCAGCTCAATGTCGAGTCCAATTAAAAATAAATATATATGGTTATTACTTATTAGAAAATCGTTATTTTCCACTTTGGGTATGAGGGCGTGAAATTTAAGCGAGTTCCCGTTTGTATTCCTTTTGCTTCTCTCTAGAGTTTTTCTTTTTCTCCCGGGCTAGAATTTTCAACAATGATACATGGAATGTTTGGCTAAGTATCAAATAAATATTTTCCATTTTTCTACCAAAAAAGTAAATAATCATGATCTTAAATACATCACCATAAAAGGAATTAAGCCTCAACTATGCAAATTACAGTTTTGTACCTAAACTTAATATATCTTTAGATTTATAACCGAAATTTATTTGTGTGACATATAAGTCCTCAAAATATTGATTAAACAATACATTTTAGTACCTAAAATTTTTGTGTATTACATTTTGGTACCTAAACTTTTGAAGTTCTAAGGTCTAATATTTGTATGTGCAATTAAAACACCCTCGAATAAATGGGTATCCATACCCAACTCATACAAAATTAGATTATGCAAATAAATATACATACCCTACCCAAACCCATATATACGTCACACATACCCTACCCATAATAATCAATGGGTCTACTTGGGTTTTGGTAAATATCATTTACTAGCCAAAATTTTTAAAAATCTTTAAATTGGATGTTGACCGCCATATATATATATATATATATATATATATATATATATATATATATTCTTAGTCAACATCTCCGCCCGCGATAAGACGCGACATCACTACCTAATAACTATGTAATTTAATAAGACAATAAAGAAAAAGAGACACAAGGACAAACACATAACAAATTACAAATATAAACACAAACCGATTATTTGTTGAGACAACAATGGATTGAACATAACTATAAAACAAATGATTTGCCTGTGAATTGAACTCACGATCTAACCATTTCAGAAACTACACCTTACCAATTGCACTACAAATAATTTCGTTTACATAGGCTATATTCAGCTTATTTCTACAATCCTATGGGGGCCATGGCCCCCTAGCCATGAGCTAACTCCGTCCCTGATATTATCAAATAATACTAAACCGACTTTTAAATAGTACTCGGTCGAATATCTAAAATCGAAAAATTTATAAGCACTATACTAGCTCTATATCCGGAGGAGGGTTGGGTCGTGTCCCGAGTTGGCCCAGCTCTAGATTACCCGCTGATAAGGAAGACAAGAAAAACATAGAGAATGAAGTGTAGAAGAAGAGAAGTTGCAGACGCAACCAATGGAAGAATGAGAGGAAAGGAAGAAGTAACAGAGAGATAGAATTTGTGGAAACTTTCTCAATTGTATTCGATGCCAAATACAGTACTAAATACTCAATATTTATATCTATTGATAATTACCAATCACTCCCTAGGCCTAATCTTTAACAGAATTCCCTCTTTAAGTCACATTCATGGTTTTCATGCCGTGGCATGCCACCCGGTCGAACCTGGTTCAACCTGTGCCGGTCATAAAACCGGCATGACACCACCGGTATGACCGGTATGATCGACTTACGCATTCTAAGCAAAATGACATCGTTTTAATGAATTTAATTAATAAAAAACTAATTTATTATTCATTTTTATGAATTTAATAGTTAAAAATTGATGATATTTGTTGGATTATAACTAAATTGTCCACAAATATGTTTTATATATGATTAAATACATTGGATATTAATTATTTTCATATTTTTTTAAACCGGCACGAATTGGCACAAAATGGTTATACCACCGGTCGTACCATTCCACTTGCCAAACCGACATAACGGTAGAAACCGGTTTGACAACCTTGTTCACATTCGTTACACGAAATAATCCCAACTACGCTGGACACCCCGCTGCAAGCTTGCATTGCATGGATTTTTTTGTGACCCTACGTACGTACTTCTATTGTGACCTACGGAGGGGCCATATGTGCCTTGTTCCAGGGGCAACCCGAACGACCGCCACACTTTTGCTCCCAAAGGTACGGCGTAATTAACAACCCGACTTTACTACTCGGCCTAGGAGAACGTGTTGCGTTGGGTCTCGTTTGTCCTTTGATTATTGTGGCTTTTCTGCTTTCCTTTGCTTTCTTGCGTACGAAAGTGAATCCGATTAAGGGGTCCTTTGGAAGTTGCGATTGTTTTGTTGAGATTGTCATTATGCATGTATTGTTTACAATGCATCGTATTTTTGTTTTTTTTAGCAGAAACAATACATGGATGGATTGTTTCTATGATGTGACAGAAACTATCACTCATTTTGAGTGATTGTTATATCTCAACTTTTAGTTGTGATTGTTGAGATAGTTGAGTTGAGATTGTTTTGTCTCAGCTTTTAGCTGATGCGACATACACAATCATACATACCAAACGTTGTATTCTACAATGCATCAAATTCGACAATACATGTATAATATTATACATGCATTCTCAACAATACATCTATTTAACAATCGCAACTTCCAAACGACCCCTAAATGGGGCTTGCTATTTGCCGCCAACCAAATTGCTATTTGCCGCCAACAAAAAAAAATATATATATGTACATCTTTGGTTAAAGAGTTTCACAATCTACAACATATCCAACTTTCAGAGAACGTATTGAATCTGAAAAATTCGACGCTCGCCGGAAAAGTCGTCGGAAAATCATCGGGAAAGCCTATCCTCGACATAAACTGCGTACACGCATCCATTAACATTTGACATTTGACTCATTCCAAAAAAAAACTTCCGTTGACGAGCCCAGTGCCTCCGTCGCCGGCACCGTTCCTCCGTCACCGACACCGTTCCTCCATCGCCGGGCAACCTCCCATCGCCCTCAATTGTCGGAAAACAAGTAAGTTCACTTTTTCCGGCAAGTTTTCCAGTTTTCCGGCGAAAAACACGGCGGGCCGAAAAAAGTAAACTTACTTGTTTTCCGACGATTGAGGGCGATGGGAGGTTGGCCGGCGACAGAGAAACGGTGCCGGCGACTGAGGCACTGGGCTCGTCAACAGAAGTTTTTTGTTGGAATGAGTCAAATGTCAAATGTTAATGGATGCGTGTACGCAGTTTATGTCGAGGATAGGCTTTCCCGATGATTTTCCGGTGAGCGTCGAATTTTTCTGATTCAATACGTTCTCTGAAAGTTGGATATGTTGTAGATTGTGAAACTCCTTAACCAAAGATGTACATATATACTCTTTTTTTTTGTTGGCGGCAAATAGCCGTTCACCCCTAAATATCCGAAACCGCGAAACCCCAAAGCTAATCGTTGAGCTCAAAACCCCACAAAAAACAATCACAATATTTCAATTGCCTTGCTAGTTAAAGGAAAGGGCGGTTGAGTAAGTAAAGTGGGTTGTTATTAATTTAATTATGTTGGTTTAGTGAATTAAATAATGGGATTAAGGGTTGCATTTGCATGTGATGGGTGGGTAAGACACCAGACAACCAGGCAGAATGGGGGACCATATGTATATCTCTCTTTTCTTCTTCTTCTATGGTGGGTGGTGGTGTCTTTCGTTTTCCTTTGCTTTGATCATCACATGGCGCCCATTTTGGCTTCATTCCTAATACAGAGGTTGTTTGCAATGTCGGAGGAGTTCCTATAATAATTCATTAATAATTTCCTTCCTTGATCTCTTTATTCATAATTACCTTTGTCACATTCGTTCTTTGCTGACGACTTGATACTATTTGCAGTGGCCTCTCTGGAGCAAGCGCAGGTTATCTCTGGGTGTTTGGAGGAATTTGGTGCGGCCTCTGAGCAATAGGTGAGTCGACCCAAATCGAGGATCTTCCTTTCAAATAATGTGATTACTTCGGATAGTGCAGCTATCAGTAGTGCACTAGATATCCCGGTTACCAGTAATTAAGGACGGTATTTGGGGGTGCCCGTGATTCATGATCGTGTCTCGAAGACTACATTCACAGATCTAATTGATACGCGATTGGCTGGCTGGAAGGTGAAGTCATTATCTCTTACTGGGCGGATCACTCTAGTGCAGTCTGTACTGTCCTCATTGCCGGCCTACACTATGCAAACAACATTATTACCGGCCGCAGTCAGGGAGTATATCAACAAGAAGATCAGGGGATTCCTCTGGGAAGCTCAGAACAAGGCAGGAAGATCCACTTGATTAATTGGGATACTGTGTGCAGGCCTAAGGAAGCAGGCGGTATGGGATTGCGAACTGCAACAGGTATGAATGAGGCATTTATGCTAAAGATTTCTTGGCGACTCCTTTCTAAGCAAGACAGTTTATGGGCTCCTGTTATAAGAGGGAAGTATCTTAAGAAAACAGCTGACGGGTGGCAACCGAGGAGGCAATGCAGATTGTCTAATCTGTGGCGGGGAGTATTACGAGTCCTTCATTGGTTACCAGAAGGGACTATGTGGAGTATTAGAAGTGGTATTCAAGCTTGCTTCTGGACTGATCGTTGGCTTCAGGATGGACCACCATTGGTGGAATTCACTCATGATCTCCCGGTCGAGGAAAGGAACTTGAAGGCTGCGAAATGGTTCTGAACGAAGCATGGAACATGGACTTTATCAGGATTTTCCTGCCCGAGGATATAGCGGATCAACTACTCCTCCACCCGGTGCCGCATGAAACCAAACCTGATGTCCCGTTGTGAAGGTTCTCGCAGTCAGGGAAATTCACGGTGAAAACAGCTTGGGAGCTGCTCACAAACGCGGGCGGCGATGGGGCTCGGAACCCAGTTTGGAGGGCAATTTGGAGTATGTTAGGACGACAGCGCACGAGATCTTTCATGTGTCTAGTTCTTCATAACAGGCTGTTAATTAACCACGAACGGTGTTGCCGCCACCTCACGCTAGAGAGTCTCTGCGCGATTTGTGGTGGTGCTCCTGAGACGACGGTCCACGTCTTGCAAGATTGCTCGTATGCGAGGATGGTCTGGTCTGAATTTTTGAGGGGGGAGCCCGATGAAGCATTCTATGAAGAGGACATACATAAGTGGGTGATGCATTATATTTCTAGCCGTAGTTCCATTGTTGATCCCACCCTTTTCGCTGTGCTTGTTTGGCAGCTGTAGAAAAATAGAAACCGGTGGGTTTTTGACAAAGAGGTGGAGTCTGCTGCACAATTTTCCTGCCTAATCCAGAGCTGGCGGAGTCAAGTGTCGAAGGCCATTGCGAACTCGATGCGGGTGACGGGGGGAATTTGTTTATGAAGCCTGGCTTTGATGAGCTAGCAAGGACCCGAGAACGATTGGGTGTGTGTTAATACGAATGGAGCGGTGATAATTGGGAAAGGAAGCAAAACAGCGGGGGGAGTGATGAGAAGAAATGATGGGAGCTTCATCTCGGCCTTCTCGGAGAACTTGGGTGGCGGCTCAATTATACACGCGGAGCTGGCGGGCGTCGTTTATGGTTTGAGGATGGCCTGGGAGAGAGGAGCCCGGAAGGTAGAGCTGCAAATGGATTCTATGACGGCGGTGCAGCTGCTACGAAGTGACACTGAGCACCACCCGCATCGCACAATGATCACCACTGTGCACAAGTTACTTGAGCTGGAGTAGGAGGTGCGTATCAAGCATGTTTACCGGGAGAGTAATTTCGTTGCTGATTATATGGCTGGTCTCGGCCATTCCCTGCCCATAGGGTTGCATGTGTTTGACAACCCGAGCCCGATGATGAACTATTGGCTGTATCATGATATCGTTGGAGTTCAGACTCTTTGTTTAGTAATTGATTAAGGGTTAGAGCGCCCTCTGCGCTCTGTTTTTCAAAAAAAAAAAAAAAACTAGTTTCTCCCCATTTTTCATACTGTTGTGATATCATAGCTTAACAACAAGTTACTCCCTTTCTCACCCATCACCATAGCAGTCTAGTTATCTTCAAACAGGTTTAGTTAATTACATGAGAGACCATACAAACAACCACATTTCTAACTTCAGGTGGAATTGTTATCAAGTTATCGTTGGTTACTATGTTGATTATCTATTCATTTATTTAAGAATAACTAAAAGTCTAAAACTCATAATAACTATTCATTTCTTTTAGATGGCCACCGATAAAACTGTAAGCTCATATTAAACGCACCCCTTGATTTGGAGAAACCCACAAAAAATTAGTAGTATTAATATGCCATTAATGAAATTTAAACCCCAAATTTTAATGGTAATTGCCAAAGTTTACAATTCAGCACATTCAATTATATAAGTTAGTTTTATTTATTAATTTCTACATTAATACAGTCTAGTTTATAATAATAGATTTGCCATCACAAGACTGATTTCTCACCGTATAAAAAAATCCCATAATCCGATGCATTTTGCTTGTTTATGGTTAAGGTTAAGTAGAAGTTACGGTCATGGGCCAGGGCTCCGCACCGTAATCTCTAGGAGCCAATCCAGGTGGTGGTCCAAATCCAATATAGTACTCACTAGTGAGGGTCAAAGCAGTCAAAATCGAGATTTTATCTAAAATCGAAAACTGAGATAAAATCGAATCGTAAAATTGTAGAATTTTAAGTTTCATATGAAAACTAACATATAATCATATTAATAAGGTAAATCATTTAATAACATAAAGAACAAATAACATTTAAAATGATAGTTCTCAAGATTAATGTTCCAAAATCATCATTTTAATTATTATTTAATGCATAACTCAAAATAATTCACGAGGAAAGGATAGAGCTCATGGGGCTTAGATCTTGTTTTTATGTTGTGTCTAAGTAGTTTAACTCAAAGTAGTATTTCGGCTCGGTTAATTTTAACATCGTCTGCTAATCATGATTTAAAACTAAGAATAAAAGAACTCCAATAGAATAATTTATGCTAGTGGTTGATAAAAATATAATCATTAATTGTTAATAATGATGTTCATTCTTACATACGTACAATATTAGGACAACTATTTTACCGATGAGTTCAACCGAACGAAGGGAAAGGGATTGACCGAGCCCTAATTTGATTATTTTTTTTCTTTTCAAATGTTTTTTAATAGAAAAATATATGAGAAGATGCCCATCATTGCCCTTTCCGCCAAAGCAGTTACGCTTTTTTTTAATTTGCTCAAACAACCCATTTTGTTCTCATACGATTTCAATCCTGATTTTGGTACGATTTTACTATTTTAATCTCGATTTTTAAATGGTTTTAAGGTCCACCAATTTTATAGTAAATCAGGATCGGAATCCCTAAGTAAAATCTTAAAATCCTACGATTTTATAATCAAAATCCCGACTTTGACTACCTTGGCGAGGTCATTGTAACCGGATATGGGCCTTGTTATTTATCTTACTGACATGTTGTCACTTGGCAGATTCGAGAGATCAATAGCTTCTAGTTTCATGATTGTGCAAAGCAATTCAGGCAGCCCTTAACGGTTTTGGTTATAATAAATGTGAAAATTGAAAAACGAACAATACATTGAGTTAAAAGATTATTTATTTTTATCGGATTATTAACGGTTTTCATTTTAACCAAAATGATTAAGAACTTGTCACTTTTATCCCATTAAAGAAAATCAATAAACTTAGAAAACCATTTTGGTTTTTTTTTTTTTTACAAGGTGTGACTGCATTTCATTAAGATAAACGGCACAAGCCCGTGGTGTTGCATGAAAGACCCAGAAAGGACTTAAAGCATGGTGTGATTAAATGACTTAAGTGTAGAGGGTTTCACAATCACAGGAAAGTTTACTTGCATACCCAGCAGGCAGCAGCTCTAGTTGAAGAGTTTTATACATATATTTTGGTTAAATTTGTGTTTAGTATAAATAGAATTGAGTTTGGTGAATGGTAATTACTAGTTAGTTGCTAGTTGTGAAGTTGTTATTTCAGAAAATTCAAAATTATGGGAGCTTTTGTTCATTTTTGCTTGGAACGCCTAAGCGAGCTAGGCGCTAGGCAGGAGCTCAACGCCCGTCTTACGCCTAGTGCTTTCTTGAACATTGGATAATATGATGTTATATTGGTAACCAATTAACCAAACCGATTAAACTTTAGTTTGGTTAATTTGGTTGTTGTCTTAGTTTGGACGATTTGGTTATCATAATGCATTCCATAATTAATAGAATTTAACCTTATTTAATTTGATAATTACCATGTTAACTATTTGAACATCACTAAATATAACTATTTGGTCAAACCCATAAAACAGTTAATTAGCCTTTAATTTAAATAATTGCTCCGCTCATCAATGCGCATGACTGCTTCTTTATTGAAGAATTCCACAGGTAGCTCCGGAAGCTGAGCCTAGACCATCGCTGAGTTGACATTTGATATCCAGGCAACACTACTGGGGGCAAGGGTCAAATATTCAAGGGTTTGTGTGGAAGTTGACCTGACGAAACCTTTATTGTCTCAATATAAGATTGAAGGTTGCATGTACGTTGTGGGCTATGAGGGGCTTCATAAGCTGTGTGGCCAATGCATCTGCTATGACTATCATGGTACCGAATGCCCAAACCGACCCCAAACGGAGGATGTATCAACAAAACAAGATGATTATTTGGGCAAGGATCAGGAACATACGGAGCCACTGAGCAGCCAATTATATGGAGACTGGATGGTGGTGAAGAAAAAAGTATGGCGACCAAGTAATAAGATGGCAGGGAATGAGAGGAGAGGTGTTTTGGACCAAAGGAAAAGAGATTACTATAGAAACCGATACAATGTACTCCACGACAGTGAGGAAGGGAATGAAGCAGTACCATCCCAAACTACTACTTCTACGACCCAGCTACCCCAGTAGGAAAATAGTAAGGGGTGACAAATAAGAAGCATACACTTGAGGAAGCGAGGAAAACAGTAAGAAGAAAGGCAAACCGGTAGCCATGAATGCAACAAAGGTTTCTCCAAAAGCACAAAAAGCAACGACCACAAATGAGGATAGCAGTAAGAAGAAAGGCAAACCGGTAGCCATGAATGCAACAAAGGTTTCTCCAAAAGCACAAAAAGCAACGACCACAAATGAGGATAGCAGTAAGAAGAAAGGCAAACTGGTAGCCATGAATCAGCCCGCAAGGCCGGAGGTGACTATGGGAGGCACGACAAAGGTTATATTTCGGGCAACAACTAAGGCTCCTAACCCAGGCGATAAACATACCAAGCCACAGAACCAGTTGCCGAACAGTGACGATGCTATTGTGGATACTATACCGAAAGGAAATCAAAAGGATCAGACTGAAAAGGCGCGGGGAGCCTATCCCCTTCGGGTAATTAATGTGAAATCTAAGCTATAACTGTCGCGGTTTGAGAAGCAAGCAAGCAGTTAAAGCTTTGAAGTCGCTACTGCGACAGGCTTCTTCGCAAATTGTTTTTTTAATGGAAACAAAGCAGACAGAGGATGAAAATGAAAAGAACCAACACGAGCTAGGATTCGAGCATGGCAGCCGATGGGCGACTGATATGTCAGGTGGAGGAAGAGATGGTGGGCTGAGCATGTGGTGGACGTCGGATGTATCTCTCACCTGCATGGACTCGGTAGCCAATTTCATTGATATGAGAGTCAATGACCACACTGGGGGGACTTGGCGGTTCACCGGGGTGTACGGATGGCCGGAAGATAAAGATAAGGCGAATACGACTGAACTAATTAAAGAGCTAGCTGCGAGATGGGATGGCTCGTGGTTAGTAGGAGGTAATCTGAATCAAGTAATGAGTGTGGATGAGAAGAGTGGAGGATGAAGGGTAGCAGATGTTGAGATGAGTAGGTTTTCCAGTTTCCTAACCGAGGTAGGGCTAAATGATCTTGGCTTCTGGGGATATCCCTTTACGTGGGAGAATAGGAGAGGGGAGAATGACCATATTGAAGAGCGACTAGATCGCTTCCTTGGAAATGATCAATGGAATGAGTGTTTTAAAGAAGGCCGAGTGCATCATATGGATCGCACGCGATCTGACCATCAGCCAATTGTGTGTAGTACAGAAGGGGAAGAAGATGAAGAACCCCGATGGGGCTGGTCATTCAGGTTCGATCCTTTCTGCACGAAACATGAGGAATGTGAAGCGAAAATCGAAGAAGGATGGGATAGTAACTTCTCAGCTGATATTCTAGGGAAGCTCACATCCTGTCAATTGAAGTTGGAGGAGTGGAGTAGAGAGCGGTTTACAAACTTCCATAAGCAAGGTAAGAAGATTCAGAGAGCCACTCGAAGCCTTGTGATAACGATGTAATTGCACATGTTTGCACCCCTAGTTCTTATCCGTTTGTGGGGCTTAGTCGTGTATTTTTGGCCTATTTTATGACGGGTTGTGCTACTTTGTCATATTTCAGGTCCCAGACGTCGAAGGAAAGGCTAAGCACGAGTTTTGGGGCATTTGGAAGTCATTCGGTCGAGCTGGAGCCAAAGCACGGGCTCGCCTAAATCAAAGCACGGCCGTGTTCCTGGACCGTGTTTTTACTGCCGAGGCTTGATCCAAGATTGTCTTGCGCTGGCCCAAAACACGGGCGGGACTGACTCAAAACACGGTCGTGTCCAACTTTAGGCACGACCGTGTTTTCCCCAAGATGTGGCCGTGTTTTTAACACGGGGCAAAATACGGGCGGACAAAACCAAAGCACGGCAGCGCTCTCGACAGTGTTTTTCCCAGGGTCGGCCTTTTAGGAAGATTTGAACCAAAGGAGAAGGGGTTCCGAGTTTTAGAGAGAGAGAGAGAGAGAGCGATTCCTAGAGAGAGAAAGTGACGAAACAGAGTTTCCAAGTGCCCTAGCTTGATCTTCATCACCATTGGAGCCCGGCTTGAGCTTGGAGAAGATCCGATTGAGCGCCAGAAGTAGATTATCATCCTTCACAGTATGGTTTCCGCATCTGAGCTAGATTTTCCATCTCTCTCTATGGAGTAGTTTTCTTATTCATCTGGGTATGGAGAACCCTAGATTTGTATGTTAGGTCTGATTGTATGAACCCAAGTACAGATTCTATGATTTGATTATATTCAATTGAGGTTTGAATGATTGAATGACATGAATCCTGATCAAATTCCTGTTATTTTGCTTTAACCTAGAAAGAGAATATCTGCCTAGGTTGATAGAGCACCCTTAATTGAAGGTAGTGAATTGGCGACTTTAGTCGATGAGCCAATTCCCTATTCTGTACCGAATTTACTTTGGTAGTGGAGGTTTGGTTCGTTAGGGCCTCAATCTGTATACTCCGGTGGAGGTTAGTTGCCCGCTGGGGACTCAGATTAAGAGGGTCTGGAGACCTTTAGTCGAGACTTCAGACTGCTTAAGAACCTCCCGTAGTATAACTATCATTAAAACTGAACTTGGTAAATTGCAATCCGGCTTGACTGCATTCTAGGGGGAACCATATCGGGGTGACCTCTCTCGACTTCAAAACAACCGTTTAATTGCTTGCTTGTTTGAACCTGCACTAATGTTTCACCGCTAAATAATAAGAATTTGCTGAGTAGTCATCACATCTAGGACCCGGGTTGACATTAAAACCCAAACCCGCTATACTACGCTTTAGGAAGTGGTTACACTTGGCCATTTTCTATAGTGACAGTAGGAGCGAGTCAAGTTTTTGGCGCCGTTGCCGGGGACGGCTAGGTTGTTGAAGAAACGTGAATTCTGTTAGTTTAGCTTTTCGTTTTAGCATTGTTTGCTTTGTCACACTTGTGCCTTCACGGTTTTGCTTGCTTGTCTGTGTGCTGGTAGTGCATGACCCGTAGCCAGTCGGGAGGTTTACTGTCGTTGGATCCAGAGCTTGAACGCACCTATCGCCAACTCAGGAGACAACAGCGAGCTAGACTGGCTATGGCGGAGCGCATAGACGGCCACTTGAGCAGCGATTCTGAGGAAGAGTACGAGATGGAAGGAGATCACAATCCACACCAGGGGAATCCTCACCAGGTTCCCCCGGTGAATCAGATCTTGGGGAACAACCCCATACCCCAAGCATATGGGGTTCATCATCATCCACCGCCGTCGGGTCCCACCTTGGAGTACTACTACACTCCACGGATTGCTGATATCCGCCCTGTCATCCTCTACCCGCCCATTCCAGCGAACAACTTCGAGATCAAGCCATGCTGGATTCAACTCATTACATCCTCTATCCAGTTCCATGGCTTGAAGAATGAGGAGGCAAGGGTGCATCTTTCCCGTTTTTTGCAGCTGACGAACAAGTTCAAGCTAAACGGTGTCCCTGATAACGCAATCCGCCTTCACCTCTTCCCCCATTCTCTGGCAGGGAATGCTAAGAGGTGGTTGGAGACCCAGCCCCCATTGTCCATCACTTCTTGGGACGATCTGGCCGACAAGTTTGTGCACAGGTACTATCCAGCATTGAAGACCACAGAGATCCAGCGGGAGATCACTCACTTCCGCCAAGAGCCAGACGAGTTACTTCGTGATGCATGGGAGCGGTACATGGAATATTTCTAGCAGAGCCCCCATCATGGCTTCAGTGATGCATTCACCGTGGGGAACTTCTACAGTGCTCTCTCTCCGGACAGCCAGAGGGTGATTGAGTCTTTATGCCCAGGAGGTGATATTCTTACTAAGACTCCACCCGAACTAAACCAGATGATCAGTACCTTGGCTGCCAGAGATCATTCATGGGGGCAGAGCACCAGAGGCAGGAATTCCCGGGATCGTGGTGTGCACGCTATGGAGGCCAGGTCCGGGCTCGAGCAACAGGTGGCCGAGTTAGTGCAGACATTGAAGCAGCCCAATAGTCTTATTCCGGGCAGAGGTTTGGCTACACCTCTAGTAGCTCAATGTCAGTGGTGTGAGAGCTCAAATCATCTGGTGGAAGACTGCCAGGCTATGCGGGAGTCTTCTACTCCCCAAGAGCAGTTGGACTTCATCGCCAATGCTCGGTGCTTTGACCCCTACAGCAATACATACAATGAGGGGTGGCGCCAGCATCCCAACTTCGCTTGGAAGAGCAACACCACTAAGCCACCTGGTTTCCCAGCACCAGCAGGTGGTTTTCAACAGAGGCAGCCTTTCCAGGCTAGACAGGGGCCAGTTCCTCAGCAGCAGCCTCAACGTCAGTATGTCGAGCCAACAACAGCTCCGGCTCTAGATAATCAGATGACGGAGCTGAAAAACATTCTAGCGGCATTCATGACTACCAGCCACAAATTTCACGAGGGTGGACCAGAACATAAATTCACTGAAGGCAGGCCTGAGGAACCAGGGGGCCATTTTGCAAGATTTACAGAACCAGGTTGGTGACATAGCTCGCCAAATTAATACCCGGGCCCAGGGAACTCTACCTGCCACTACCATCCCCAATCCACGGGAACCGCACCAGCAGCTGAATACCATCACCACCAGGAGTGGCAAGTCCACATCGGCGGTACCTGCCCAGGCTAGGGAGGGAGAGCCACTACCTGCTTCAGCACTTCCAGCCGATGATGTAGAAGAGAGGGTGGAGAAGGAAGCCCCTGCTCCCAAGCCACAACCAGTGGTTAAGGAGCATGTACCACAGCTTCCCTTCCCCACTCGACTACATAAAGATAAGCTGGAGACTGAGTTTGCCAAGTTCATGGCAATGTTGAAGTAGCTCAATGTCAGCATACCCTTCATGAAAGCACTGTCGAAGATGCCCAAGTATGCAAAGTTCATGAAGGATCTCCTCAGCAGCAAGAAGAAACTTGGGGATCTTTCGACAGTGATGCTGAGCGAGGAGTGTTTTGTCATTTTGCAGAACAAGCTGCCCGAAAAGCGCAAAGACCCAAGGAGTTTCACTATCCCTCTTAATATTGGAAGCATGCATGTAGAGAAGTCCTTGGCGGACCTAGGCGATAGCATAAATGTCATGCCATACAATCTGTTTAAAAAGCTAGACCTAGGTGAACTTAGCCCTGCTAGGATGAGCATTCAGTTGGTTGTTCGCTCTATTGTGCTTCCTAGGGGTATCATAGAGGATCTGCTTGTTAAAGTAGGCACATTCACGTATCCTGTTGATTTCGTTGTCCTGGATATAAATGAGGATGTGGATGTGCCTTTAATTTTGGGTAGACCGTTTCTTGCCACCGCCAAGGCGCTTATTGATGTACATAGTGGTAAACTGATCTTGCGTGCTGGGAATGAACAGGCTACTTTTTCTGTGGCTGACCCTGATTGTTGTGATATGCCTCCTGTCAACCCTATGCATGCTATTTCTCACCAGGTACACGAGCATGTCGTGTACCCCCCTGTGCATCTCGTTTTGCAGGATCCCCCTCTCACGCCTGCGCCGTCACTCCCTTCAACCTCACCACCAAACAAAAGGATCAAAGAGGAGTGGCGGCTGAAGCAGCAAGTGGCTAAACCTGCACGAAAGAAAGGTGGAGACCACTATGAGCTGGTTCCACCTCCTGCACCACGACCACCCTGGCCATCCGAGTACTCACTCGCCTACATCTTGCCGGATGGCCAGGTCGAGCTGACCAATGCTGGTGGTCGCACCCGTCGGTGCATGGCCGCAATCTGAAGTTGTACCTCAAGAGCGATGTGGATCCGCTCTTGGGGGCACCTGTTCCTGCACCCCGCTGAGTATCCACCATGGGCATCCGACTAAAAGACGGTAAAGAAGCGCTTGTGGGGAGGCAACCCCACCACGGTTTGCATTTCTACCCTTTTTCCTTTTCATTTTTTGTCGATTTTTGAGTCTTTGAGTCTGTCTGGAGTCTGTCTGGAAAGCATTTCGTGCCTCGGGCGGTCGTTTTAATATGTGACTGGGTAATTTTTAGAACCGGGGCACGAATGAGTTTTGGTGGTTTGAAATTGGGATTTTGAAAAATGTAGAGGTGGGCTCGGCAGTAAAAACACGGGCGCCATGGGAGCAAAACACGGCCGTGTTTTCTCCCCTGCCCGCCCGTGTTTTCAAAGGAGGCCTGAAGTGCTCTCGGCATTAAAAACACGGGCACTAGGATTCAAAAACACGGCCGTCTTTTGAACCCAGCCCGCCCGTGTTTTCAAAAGGGGGGAGCACGCCCTTGGTCATAAAAACACGGGCGCGGAGCACCTTAAACACGGTCGTGTTTCAGCCCGCCCGTGTTTTAATCCCCCCTCCCTATAAAATCGATTTTTGTTGTTTCGTTTTGTTTTTTTATTTTGGATTGTAGACTTGGAACTCCGGTTCTTTCACCCAGTGTGTGTCTTTTGTTGACTTTAGCTCTGTGCCTTGGACAAGTTCCCCTTCCAGTCCCCTGCTATTGACTGGTCTGCCTCCCTGTCCCCGTTCCTAATCTCATTTCATGGTAACATCGTTCCCCTTCCCTCTGCTCCATTGAGGACACTGTCGCATTTAAGTGTGTGGGGGGGTTCTTTGTATTAATTGGAACGTATATATGTGTGCTTGGAGCCTAGTCCGCTGTCCAAATCTCGAGATTTGAGGGCTCCAAGTATTGTTGTTTGCTTGATGTTTGATCGTATTGGCACTGTGGATGTGATTGGTGAATTGAATGGCTTTTGACTTAATGCATGACAACTTGAGTGTGACTAAGACAGCTTATTATGATGACTGAGATGTGCAGTAGAACTGTGTAGGGGTTCAGTTTTTCAACTGTTTGCTTACCAACTGTGACTTGGATTGATCACTTGCTCTTGACAGTCATTTATGCATCTAGTTCAAGGAATCAGAATGAGAGATAGAGCATATAGGTAGCCATGTGAGACTTGAGCCTGCTCGTTTCTTTCTTGTGCGATAGTTCCCTCTTCCATGATGTGCAGCATTCACGTTGTCATTAGCTAAGATGATGGAGGTGTAGGATTAGCCCACGACCAAATTGAATGTCCTGATGTGTCATGCCCCCTAGTCAGCCCTTTGAGCCGTGTGTTATCCTTTCTTTCGGTCTAAATGGAAAATCACCCCTTTGCATCTTTTAGAAGGTTCCACAGAGTGGTTTCTCCATGTTCTCTGTTGTTTCTGCTTAATATAATGTGAGAGTTGGAGGTAGTTCTTGAAAGAAAAAGGGGCATGCGTTTGCAAAATGTGCATAGGTGGCGGTTCTCTCAAGAAATGGAAAAAAAAAGTGAATGAAAGCAAAAGAGAGCCACCACCACAAAATCTGAATAGCGCCCATTGAGTAGTGTTTCTTAGCAGTGTGGCTTGGAAATACTACGTTTTATGTGACCTCCTTCGCTCTTGTGCTCTAAAGAAAGTGAGTAATGCAGAATGGCAGAAAGAAAGAGTGGTTTGATTGACTGTGAGTGTGTTGGGTTTGGAATTGTGGAACCTTGTGCTACGAATACCTTCACCACCTAAAAGGCCTTTTCCTCATGTCCAAGACCCTAGCCAGTCATCTGAACCTGTTTCTAAGACCTCCAGATTAGTTAGTGGTGACACCCCATATGTGAACTCTAGCATTTAGAGGCTGTCTTCATGGTGAAGAGACGTTAGGGATTGAGAGAATAAGCATGCGCATTTTTTGCATCAAATTGTCCTGACCCCACTGGTCGAGAGTGAGCGATTCATTTTCTCATATTCTCTATACTCTTTATCCCGGTGAGGACCTAGATTGCTCGGTCTTAATTCTGATATCTTGAGCTTTATGCATGAAGTAACTGTCTGGAATAAGTGGTTGAGTCAAGTCTATGTCGGTTGGTGAACAGAAGGGAGACTCTTCCTTTGCTCGACTTTACTGCATTCGAATGTCATTTGTGGTGGTTGTCTAGGTTGTCGTTGAGGTTATCCATGTGTTAATGATCAAAAGCCAGTATGATCCACGTGTTTTGTGCCGATATGATATGCCCTAAAGCCTACTTGATTGAAACGTTTTGAGCTTACCTTGTGTGTGTCTGACTTGGTTTGCTTGGGGACAAGCAAACGGTTAAGTGTGGGAGAATTTGATCCCTAAGTAATTGCACATATTTGCACCCCTAGTTCTTATCCGTTTGCGGGGCGTAGTCGTGTATTTTTTGCCTATTTTACGTCGGGTTGTGCTAGTTTGTCATATTTCAGGTCCCAGGCGTCGAAGAAAAGGCTAAGCACGAGTTTCGGGGCATTTGGAAGTCATTCGGTCTAGCTGGAGCCAAAGCACGGGCTCGCCTAAATCACAGCACGACCGTGTTCCTGGATCGTGTTTTTACTGTCGATGCTTGATCCAAGATTGTCCTGCGCTGGCCCAAAACACGGGCGGGACTGACTCAAAACACGGTCGTGTCCAACTTTAGGCACGACCGTGTTTTCCCCAAGATGTGGCCGTGTTTTTAACACATGGCAAAATACGGGCAGGCAAAACCAAAGCACAGCCGTGCCCTCGACCGTGTTTTGCCCAGGGTCGGCCTTTTAGGCAGATTTGAACCAAAGGAGAAGGGGTTTCGAGTTTTAGAGAGAGAGAGAGCGATTCCTAGAGAGAGAAAGTGACGAAACAGAGTTCCCAAGTGCCCTAGCTTGATCTTCATTACCATTGGAGCCCGGCTTGAGCTTGGAGAAGATCCGATTGAGCGCCAGAAGTAGATTATCATCCTTCACAGTATGGTTTCCGCATCTGAGCTAGATTTTCCATCTCTCTCTATGGAGTAGTTTTCTTATTCATCTGGGTATGGAGAACCCTAGATTTGTATGTTAGGTCTGATTGTATGAACCCAAGTACAGATTCTATGATTTGATTATATTCAATTGAGGTTTGAATGATTGAATGACATGAATCCTGATCAAATTCCTGTTGTTTCTGCTTTAACCTAGAAAGAGAATATCTGCCTAGGTTGATAGAGCACCCTTAATTGAAGGTAGTGAATTGGCGACTTTAGTCGATGAGCCAATTCCCTATTCTGTACCGAATTTACTTTGGTAGTGGAGGTTTGGTTCGTTAGGGCCTCAATCTGTATACTCCGGTGGAGGTTAGTTGCCCGCTGGGGACTCAGATTAAGAGGGTCTGGAGACCTTTAGTCGAGACTTCAGACTGCTTAAGAACCTCCCGTAGTATAACTATCATTAAAACTGAACTTGGTAAATTGCAATCCGGCTTGACTGCAGTCTATGGGGGAACCATATCCGGGTGACCTCTCTCGACTTGAAAACAACCATTTAATTGCTTGCTTGTTTGCTTGTTTGAACCTGCACTAAAGTTTCACCGCTAAATAATAAGAATTCGCTGAGTAGTCATCACATCTAGGACCCGGGTTGACATTAAAACCCAAACCCGCTATACTACGCTTTAGGAAGTGGTTACACTTGGTCATTTTCTAGAGTGACAGTAGGAGCGAGTCACCTTGAGCGCTTGCTGAAGACTGCAGCGGTTCTGCAGCAGCTTCAAAAACTTCGATCGGAGCTTGAAGAGCTTGAGGACAACGAGGAACAGTACTGGAAACAACGCTCGCGTGCTGACTGGCTAAAAGATGGTGATAAAAACACAAACTTTTTCCACAAAAAAGCAAGCGCAAGACGAAGAAGAAATATGATCAAAAAGTTGCGCGACGAGGAGGGTAGGCTGTATACAGGGAAGGAGCAAAATCTGCTGGAGCATTGGAGTGTCCTTCTATACTATATTTGGAGAGAATGCAATGCCCATTTGTTTAACGGCTACAAGCTGGAGGAGATGGAAATCGCCTCCGATGCAGCCACAATGTTAGTTGAGTGCCAGACGTTACAAGAGAAGGGGATTAGCGTTCAGACTGTGGCCCCTGTAAAGCATTGGATCGCACCCCCAAATGGTCGAGTAAAGATTAATTCGGACGTGGGCGTACTACCAGGAGGAGGAGGAGGGCTTGGTGTAGTAGCGAGAGATGCAACAGGGTGTTTTCTTTTTGTAGCAGCAAAGAAAGTAACAGGTATTTATGACCCTGAGGATGCCAAAGCTTTGGCAGTCGAGCTTGGTGTGCATATGGCAACTCAACTCAACCTCATGAATCCGATGCTGGAGATGAATTGCTTGAATCTTGTGACAGATATCACTCAAGCCGAGAGCATTAGATCGGAGAAGGGAGTTGTTTGTCGGAATATCCGGAGATTGCTTGGTCAATTGGGCAACGTCACGTGGCAATATGCTCCGAGGGAAGCAAACGCTGCAGCGCATATAATGGCGCATATGGAGACTATTTGGAACGAAAGATCAGCGTGGATGATAGGCCTCCCATCATTTTATTAGATCAACTAAAGTTGGACAGTGTAACCTTCCCTACTGATTAATGGAAGTTCTACAGGTTCTCAATAAAAAATAAAAAAATTGCTCCGAGGAAGTTGAGAAGTCATTTTCCACATAAAATCAAATAATGGGGGAGGGGAAATTTGGCAGAAAATTATGTATATATTGTTTTAGTCCTAATCAAAACTGCAGTTTAGATAGTGACGGAAAGGTCGTTATCAGCGTTCATTATTTAAATTATCGTCGGCCGCAAAAACAACTACATTCATAATTGATCATTATTCCCATCCCATGTATTATTTATTAATTGATTAGGTTAAGATTAGATTAGGTTAGTCCATGCATGCATATGGTCACTCGATGAGTTAGCTAGGTAGGTACATTTCTATAGAGAGAGGTTCTTTATTTGTACAAAAACGGAAAGAGGTTGAATAATTTTTTTTAAAAGCCAACAAATATGTGTTTTCAATGAATTTGATGTTTTTCTAAAAAAAATGAATTTGATTAGGGACGAAGTCAGGATTTTTGCAACGGGGCCAAAATCGAATAATTGTACGCATTTCTTTACTTCGTAAAAAAAGTGATATATAAAATTTAAATTTTCATGGTAAGATTAAGAAATTTATTATAAATTTCTTAACAAATTTATGTTATTTTCACAATTCAAAATGAATATTTGCTAATAAAACTAGATTTTGAATGAATCAAAACAAAGTAAGATATCTAGCGGTACAAATAATAAATACTAAAGGAAACGAGATTCAAATTTAAAAATGGATACTAAGATTTTTTCAGAACTTTCTCTAATATACATTAGATATTATATGAAAATTCTCTCTTTTAATTTTTAGTAGAAAAAAAAGAGTGAAATAATACATATTTAATGCAAGTTCTCTTAAAATTTGTTGAAGGGTTCTACCAAAAAAAAATGTTCAAGGGTAAGAGTGAAAACTGAAAAGTAAAAATGAGAAAGAAAATGCCGCAGGGATTGAACTTGCTTCCCTTTGTTTATAAAGAGACACAGCCTTTACCACTAGGCTACGATCAAATTATGTGCCCTAATTTTAAGTCCAAAGAGATTAATTTCTGAGAGCACATAGTGCATATCTATTGACTTACTGAAAATAGTTTAGGTTTTACCATACACATATCACATAAGAATTGGGTAAGAAATCAAAAATCATGCACCTATCTTATCATATTTTGGGTTTCCATAGATAATGATTTTTCTTCATAATTTCAGCCAACATGTCAACAATAAAAAATATATTAACATGACTTAAATGAAAAACTTCAACAATAACTCACTAGGATGGAGAAAATTAGTTAAGGAGAACAAAATTTCATGAACAAGTATATATGTATAGCAAATATCAAATATGATGGAAAAACGATAACTTTTAGACAAAATACATACACATATGTAAAAACGGATAAATTCGGATTGGATAACGAGAAAATCATGTTCACCAATTATCCTCAATATTCTAATTTTAATTTTACCCATACCCATTAAAAAATTTGCTATCAGATTTTACACTACCCAATTAGATCGAATTCGGGCAAATATCCACGAATATAATTTTTTTCGTTTTGAAAAATAAAATAAATGATACTCTAAACTTTTAGATTTGTGTATCTAGACAAATAAAGCCGAAGAATAATCAAGAAAAACTTCATGAGCATCTACATTGTATGGGTAAAAGTCGGTGCAATACTTGCACAAGTTCATGGCATACAAGGCTAGGAATCTTTCTGAGATTTAAGTTTGAGAAAGAAAGATTGCAAACTTAGCGAGAGTGTTTGAGAATATTGTCTTATTGTATATTGTTTATACTTGATTACATTGAAGTGATTTGGGCTCTAAGTCTAGGACTTTCAACTGTTGATTAATGGATCGAATTACCAAATTACATTATCAATTGTTATATTTGTTTTTTTTTTCAAGGAAAGCCCGAAAGCCATGAGACAAATACTCGACTCGGTTACAAGGAGGACTCTAAAAAAGGCGGTAATCCGTAAGCAAGCGGATTCCCGATGAAATAGCTTGTTCAACCACTATATGAGCCGCTCTATTAAAGCTCAGAGAAGCAAAATGACATGACACTGACTCAAAAAACGAGAAAAATGAATGAACTTCCTCCAAGACAGCCCCTGCACGAGAATGTGAAGTGTTCTTTGCCATAGCGTGCCTGATAACCAATTGAGCATCTCCACAAAATGTAACCATAAAAAAATTATGTGTTAAGCACCATCTCATAGCATCTCTAAGAGCTAGAAGTTAGGCAATGTAAGCCTCCGAAATTCCTTCGTAACATTTACCAAAAGCATAGGATAACGTACCGTTGCCTGATAATCCATCAAATTCGATTGAGCCTCCTTGGTTTTTTTCATGGCTCCGTCAAATCTAACCAGGATACCATTGCATGTGGCATCTGAATGGCTCCTTCGAGATCCTGTTGGATTGCTAGGATGTGCCGATGATCTCTGTACACCTGTGGATTGCCAAGCTTTCTGTCCCTCCGTTGTTTTTCATTCCTCTAGTTGCGCTGTTAGTTGTCGAAACAAAACTTGAGTTTGAAATAATACCAAAGCATAAGTAGCTTTGCATCTTCCTTTCCAAATTCATCAGAATACGAAAACTGTATCGACAATCTCGTTTTTTGAAAATGTGAGTAGCGCAGAATAGATTTTCCATGCCATATCTGATTGGAAGGAGCACATTAAGTTTCTACGATGTTCTAATCCACTCATAATCTATAACTCCTTTGCAATCCTACATTAAAAAAGCAATGAAGTGAGGTTAAATTATAACTTATAAGCATATGAAGTGAGGAAATAACATACTGAACAAACTTGCAAATAAGCCACCCACGATCCACTCTACTATTAGATGTTAATGCAATAAGATACTCTTAAGCATTCCTATTCATTTCTTTGCATCGTCCTACACACTCAACACACAAACTTTTACTTAATGACTCGTAATATTAAAGATGAGATTCAGTCCAATAATGCCATTAGATGCCTCTTTGTTGATCAATCAGTTGAACAAGGTAAACATAATCCAAAGTATATCTATTTGTAGAAAATACACATACCTACTCTTGTGTTTGGAGTTGTTATGTGCCAAGCCACTTAGATCCACTCGAATACCAAATGTTAATGTCTGATACTCTTAACGATTCCTACTCAATTTCTCGCATCGTCCTACACATAAAAACATATTAAAATGAAACTAACATTGCAAATTTCAAATGAACATCAACATCCAATAAACTGAAAGAGTGCATGAATGACGAAGACTTCGTAATGACCTACCAACCATCACTCAGGCCTATTGAACTTGGATCATTCATATAGTCCCTTCCGGACTGACGAAGCAACTGGTAGCACAAACCAAGTGAAAGAGACTTAATTTCAACATCAAAAGATCACTCCCAAGTGAAGTCCTAAAATGCTAAATCTTATAAGAGCGACCAAAACAAAAAGTCTAACAGCATTGACCTAAGAATGAAATCCATTTTTGAGCTGGGCCTATAATCTGGGCCTTATTGTAGAAGATCTACCCGAGCCCAAGTCTGTCAGACCCGTGAGCGATGACTGATGAGTCAGGACTCCAACCGGGTCAAGTTAGCAGTACCCGACGTAAGTTCGGCGGCAGACGAAAAGATATGTCCAGTTGCTTCTTCTTTTTTATTTTTTAAATTTTCATTTTAGGAGCTTCTGACCTGTAAAAATGGTGGGAAAAGAGTGGACCCCAAATCACAAATTGGCTTATATTGGTGGGAACCGGGAAACTTTTTGGCGGAGGGTGGGAAGGGAAGAAGATTTTTCCTTTTTTGTTTTTGGTTTCTGGGGCTTCCAATTCAATTTTTTTGTTTTCTTTGGCGTACCCAGAAAAAGAAAATTTCTTAAAACAATTCGAGTTTTTCGATTTATAGTTTTTTACCCTCCTCTGTAAACTCAACAGTGATAGCACTGTAGAAAGGTGACAGACAGAGTCAGGCCGCAGCAGGAGAGAGAGAGAGAGAGAGGCAGACCACAGAGAGAGAAAGAAGTGAAATGGGGGGATTTTTCCAGAAATAGCACTGTTTAAAAAAAAATTCCAAAAATAGCACCCAACTCCGAAAAATTCCAAAAATAGCACCCTTTCTGAAAAACCGCTCCCTACCAGTGCGGTTTAAGCGAAAACCGCCACCCAGGGGCGCGTTTTTCGATGAAAACCGCACCCCCACCATGCGATTTGGTTGCAGATCGCACCCCCAGGGTGCGATCTGCTTTTTTTTTTTTTTTTAAAAAAAATCCTAACCTAGGTGTAAACTTCAAACGGCCGTATCTTTGTGTTCGGGTATCCGATCGTCGCGTATTTTTTTTTTATTCCGCATAACTTTTTGAGATCTTGCAAGCCGAAGGTGGTTTGATCCTGCCTTCGTCCTAAAAAATGTCGTTTGCTACCTCGAACGAGCTTTTTCCCGATTTCGTCAAACTTTGGACAACCATAACTTTGTGCTCCAAAATTCAAACAACATGAATTTTTTTTTATTTCGCATAACTTTTTAAGGACTACAATTTTTACTAGAATGAATTTTCAAAACAGGAATTATTTTTGGATATACAGGATTTTGGGAATAGCTTACCTTCCCTTCTCAGCAATCCACGTACATTTTGAAATTGTGTCTATGATAAAAGTTGTAGTCCTTAAAAAGTTATGCGAAATAAAAAAAAAATTCTTGTTGTTTGGATTTTGGAGCACAAAGTTATGGTTGTCCAAAGTTTGACGAAATCGGGAAAAAGCTCGTTCGGGGTAGCAAACGACATTTTTTGGGATGAAGGCGGGACCAAACCACCTTTGGCTTGCAAGATCTCAAAAAGTTATGCGGATTCAAAAAAAATTTTGCGACGATTGGATACCCGAACACAAAGATACGTCCGTTTGAAGTTTCCACCTAGGTTAGGATTTTTCAAAAAAAAAAAAAAAAACAGATCGCACCCTGGGGGTGCGATCTTCAACCAAATCGCATGGTGGGGGTGCGATTTTCATCGAAAAACACGCCCCTGGGTGGCGGTTTTCGCCTAAACCGCACTGATAGGAAGCGATTTTTGGAAAAGGGTGCTATTTTTGGAATTTTTCGGACTTAGGTGCTATTTTAGGATTTTTTTTTTAAACAATGCTATTTCTGGAAAAATCAGAATTAAAGTGCTCCCTTCCCTCCCCCAAATAAACTAAAGAGGAGAGAGAGAGCAACAGATAGGGACTAGAGATAGAAAGAGAAGTAAAGAGAGAGAGAGAGGCGAGGAGGAGGGGACACTTTATTTGCCTTTTTCATGATGCACGCATCCATGGCAGAACAAAGAAGGGTACACAGTACTGCTGCTGCGACATAACACAAGTTTTTTTTCCCCTTCTCCTTTTCCTTTGCAAAGAAAAAAAAGAAGATATTTCAATAGTTAAAGAAAACACAGAAGTAAGGAGGAAAAGAAAGAAGCAACAGCCCACAGATTGCGCAGAGAGGTAGAGAGAAAGGAAGAGAAGCCACGAAGGAGGTGGAATGAAGGTATGAAGATGTTGTTGGAGAAGGAGGAGTATGGAGCTGATCAAGAAGGTTGTGTTGATGAAGGAAAAAAATGGCTGAAAGTGGTAGCAGAGGAAGAAGGATAGAGCTTCCAAAGATGAGAGCTTGATGGCATGCAAGGAGAGATAGAGAAACAACTAGGAAAGAAGAAAGAAAGCTACTTCCTTTTCTTTTTGGTGTTTTCTCCAAATCTGAGCACAACCCATCTTCACCCCCTCCACAAATCTTGCTTCTTCTCCCTCTAAAACAAACAAAAACAGAAGTTTTTGTTTTCTTTTCTTCTTTCCCCTGTTCTTTTTTTCCCTTTCTTTTTGGTGGGTTGCTGAGGGTTGTTATTTTGACTGGCTGTGGTAAATATATGAGAGGGATGCCCTTCCAATTGCAGGGGAAGGGGGGTTTAGATATTGCAGCTGCAGCTGGTTTCGCAACGATTTGCTCTTCTCAGCAAGAAGCTTGGAAGCTGCTTGAACAGAGTCCAGAGGAGGAGAAAGTTCATAGCTTTGGAAGCACAGAGCCCACCTCAGTTCTTCATATGAGAAGGAGTCCAAGCCCACCCACATCGGCTTCCACTCTTTCCTCCTCCTTCAACAACGGCGGCGGCGGTGGGGACAACACTGCCACCGCCACTCCGACTGCCGGCGAAAAGGCCTCTGAGTGGGCTAATGAGCTGCAGCCAATCCCAGCGGGACTCGAGATTGTTTCTTCCAGATGCGGTCTAGGGTTGGACGATTGGGAGAACATGTTGTCGGAGCCCACTCAGGAACAGTCCCTACTTCGGTGGATCTCCGGCGAGGTCGACGACTCCTCGTTTGGTCTCAAGCAACTCCTCCAGAACAACAACAGCAACAACAATCCGTTGGATTTCGATGGCAATGGCGGCAGCGGTGGTGCTGGAGGATTAGGGATGGTTGAACACCGAAATGGGTTTGATTCAATTGGGGGAATTGGAGCTGGGGTTTCCAGCATTGGTCCCAATTTGGGTGCTTTCCCTGCTTCAGGGTTTGTCGGAGCTCATGGGAATGGCAGAACTGCTGGTGGCTTGGTGTCTCCCAGCTCTTCTTCTTCATCTGGGTTGGTTCATTTCAAACCTAATAATAGTAGCGTTGGTAATGATCTTCCTTCTACTATGCAATATCATCACCCACAGCAGCAGGAGGAGAAGCCACATGTTCTGAACCCTATGATGAATCAACACCAACTGAATTCTCCTCAAGCTCCAAGCTTTTTCCTGCCTCTGCCGTTTGAGAATCATCATCAGCTTCCTCACCCCAAGAGGCAGAATTCTGGGGGTAGGATGGAACCCATTTCTCAAATGATGCCAAAGCTGCCGTTTTCAGATCCTGGGCATCATGAATTGTTTCTCAGGAAGCAACATCAGCAGCAGCAGCAACAACAACATCATCTCCAGCAGCAGCAGCATTTCGGATTTCCTCCCGGGCTTCCTCCATTTCTCCAACAACATCACCAGGGCATTCAGCAGAACACCCTGGTGGGGAAGAAGGAAGACCCCGGTGGAGGGCAGCAGCACGAATTGCTTGACCAGCTCTACAAGGCAGCAGAGATGGTAGGGACAGGGAACTTCACTCACGCGCAAGGGATATTGGCGCGGCTCAATCAACACCAACAGCTCTCCCCAATTGGGAAGCCTCTCTATAGGGCAGCTTTCTACTTCAAGGAGGCTCTCCAGCTTTCACTCGGTCACAACAACGTTAACAACAACCTGGTCAACAGCCATCCTATCATGCCTCGAACCCCAACCCCATTTGATGTAATCTTCAAGATGGGCGCTTACAAGGTCTTCTCAGAGGTCTCCCCACTCATCCAGTTCATCAACTTCACTTGCAACCAGGCTATACTGGAGTCCCTGGAAGATGCAGACCGAATCCACATAGTCGACTTCGACATTGGGTTTGGCGCTCAATGGGCTTCCTTCATGCAGGAGCTACCTCGGAATAGAGGCATTACACCTTCCTTAAAGATCACAGCTTTTGCCTCTCCTTCAACTCACCATCCTATCGAGCTTGGCCTTATGCAAGAAAATTTGACACAATTCGCCAATGAGATAGGTATAAGCTTCGAGCTTGATGTGATCAATTTTGACTCTTTGGATCAGCAGAGTTGCTTCTCTCTTCCGATATTCCGAGCTAGCGAGAATGAGGCTATTGCGGTCAACTTCCCTGTTTGGGCAGCTTCCGGTCAACCATCTGCATTGCCCTCATTGCTCCGCCTCATCAAGCAGCTTAATCCGAAGATTGTGGTGTCACTGGACCGAGGGAGTGATCGTAGTGATCTTTCATTTCCGCAACATGTGCTTCATGCTCTCCAATCTTACATTAACCTATTTGAATCATTGGATGCTGCTAATGTGACTAGTGATGCTCTGAACAAGATTGAAAGGTTTCTGCTCCAGCCTAAAATCGAGAGCACTGTGCTGGGGCGACTTCGTGGGCCCGACAAGATGATGCCCAATTGGAAGACGGTATTTGCCTCTTCTGGATTCTCGCCTGTGCCATTTAGCAACTTCACCGAGACTCAAGCGGAGTGCGTGCTAAAGAGGGCCCAAGTGAGGGGGTTCCACGTCGAGAAGCGACATGCCTTCCTTGTGTTGTATTGGCAGGGGAGAGAGCTCATATCAGCTTCTGCTTGGAGGTGCTGATTAGGGAGGGTGAAGGCCAAGATTATCAACTTACAGTCTAATGCGGGTAATGAAATGTCAATAAATTTTTGGAAGAAACTACTACTGTTGTTGGTGATGATGCCTGCTCTCCTTTTGTGACTAAATATGAATTTGTGTAGTTTATTTTGGGGGGTCTTTTTCTGTGCGTATTGTTTGCATATGTAAGTCCCCTGGTAGAAGAAGAAAATGCCCCATCTAACTTGGAGGGAATTTAGTAGGGTTGTTGTTGTTCATCCTCCAGAAAATGGTTTATTGATGGTAATGGTATTTCAACGTATCTATGCTGATTCAAGGTGCCCTTATTTCGTGCGCCATTAAGCCATTGTATCTTTGACGACAAGTGAGGAAACTGAAAAAAGTAACTGAACCATCTTTTCCCTTTGCCCTGCCGTGTGCATCAATTGTTCTTGCTGCTTTCCAGTTTCCTGCTTGTTTTGATTGCAGTCTTAGTACGAACTCTTGGCCTAGGTAGCAGGAACCAACGGACTCTACTCGTTTTAAAGCTTTCAAATTATATAGAACAGGTTTTGAACTGATGGATGGTGAGGTATAGATTACCTTCTTCCTTAGTTTCTTTGGTGAATCTTGCCCAGATTTCTTGTGCTATTATATAGCTTTGCATTAAGTCTTGTATAAGATCTTGTATCAGATTAGATATTTAAGATCTGTAACGGATGCTTAGATGGACGTAATATGAAATGGTATGGTTCAAACCTCTTGTACTCTGAGATTTCATTAAATGTAGGTTGTCGAATTGTTGGCTTAACTGGATTACTGGCAGAATACATGTAAGGATATCAATGAACTGGTGTGTGAACTAAAACTCAGCTTCTCGATCGATCCCTTGTGTTGTTGCTGGACATTGTCTGATGCGATGAACTGTTGTGTTTTGTCTGGCTTGAGTATGCTGTCAGTTTGTAGTTTAGATGTCTGTTGAATCTCCAATGTGATTTCCAATATCTTTGATGGAATCTAGCTGGATAATTGTTCTACCTTAGAGGGTTACATGCTGAGTTGGAGGTTTGGCTTTATGAAACGAACATGCTTGCCTTTGCCGGCTATTATGATATTATTATTATTATGTTATTAGTTGCAAGGTTGATTGTTAAATGCATTAGGCACTTAACCTAACTACGTACTTATGACTTCCCAACCATTATATCTCGATAATGCATTGCATGGGACAGGTTACGGTGAGTAGTAAGCACCATGGTTATTAATGATAAATTGGGTATGGAAAAATAAATTGTATTAATTAATTTTTTAAATAAATTTATTTTAGATTGTTACAAAAATCTATTAATTACAATTCTTTTTCTTTCTCTCACTTTCGTAATCTCCAGCCAGATCCCCTTCCTTCTTTTTCTCAATCTATCTGCAAAAAAAAAAAAAAAAAAAAAAAACAACAACAACAACACGACATCACTACCAATCCATACCATTACACGAAAACTACCAATATAAACAATCTACCAATATAAATCTATATCATTTCACAAAAAAATCAATACTATTGCAAAATAAAAAAACAAGAAACCAATACCAAAACGTTAACAACTACCACCGCAGCCTACACGAAACACTACCACTGATTAACAACTACCATTGTAGATTATGACAATACCATTACATGATAATCACTACCATTTAAAAAAAAACACATATATCATTACAGAAAAAAACAAGAAATCAATACCAAAACGTAAATACACTAGCACTACCACAACATATACTACTTATTAACCAATACCATAGCAGATTAAAATAATACCAATACATGAAGATCACTACCAATACAATAACATCGTTATCAAAAAAATAATACCACTACAATAAAATAATAAATTAATATCAATCCATTAAGAAAACACTATCATTGCACAAAGCACCAATACAATTCGAGAAATAAAACCACTATCATTTCACAAAACACCAATACCATTGTAGATTTAACCAACTACCAATACATGGAAATCAATACCATTACATAATAATCAATACCAATGCGAAAAAACATTACCATTACGAAAAAACACTACCAATGCAAAAAAGTACATACCAGTAAAAAACTAGACGTCGTCTTCTCTAGTCGAGTTCCCCAAAAAAATTTCTTTTTCCCAACCGTCATTTTTGTCTTGCTGAAGAAGAACATAAGTAAGGAGAGAGAGGGGATTGGGTTTTAGCCTTTAGATATACTGGAGTGGGGAGGTCTCCTGCGGAGGAAGAATGGATGGGAAGAGAGAAGAAGGGGATAGGGTTTTAGGTATACAGTAGTGGGGAGGGTCTCCCAGTGGCGGATCCAGGAACTCTACGTAGGGGTGTCCTCTATAAAAAATTAAATTAAATAATTATTAAATATAAAAATATCTAACTAATAAAAGTTTCATTAAAAGTTCAGATGTGTTTCATCAAATGATAAAATGCATTCGGTGTTTATACTGCTCAACAAATATCTCTCGACATATCTTACTAGACAAGGATATCCTGTAATTGAGTTTAATCATTTCGTTTTGAAAATAATTTGAGATAAGAATAACATTTTACTATTATATTTGGATCTAAAACACAATAACAAATGAGTTGTAGCGTAATTGAAAATATATTAACTAATAGTGGCAGTGTCCCAAATTTAAATCACATAAACTACTACTTAAAGATTATTTATACCAATACGCAAACTACTACGGGAGATTGGATAATCATTTTCCCAAATTTTAAAGGTGTCCCACTATCACTTAACATTTTTTTTTCCTCATATGGAAATTACTATCATAGGTTGAATAATCGTGTTTCCAAATTTTAGGGGTGTCCAACCATACATGTATCCGCCATTGGGGTCTCCTGTAGAGGAAGAATGGATGGGAAGAGAGAGAGGATCGGGAGGGATGGCCGACGAAGGGAGGTGGGCGGAGGGGAGAGAGGGCAGCGGAGGAGAGTGGGATGGAGTGCGGGCAGCCGGCGCCCGGCGTCGATGAAGTAGGATTTGGCTGGAGGAAGGGCAGTGTAGAATTAGGATTTGGATAGAATATATAGAATAATCGGGTGTGAACTTTTTTTTGTTTCCAAAATTACCCTGAAGCAATCTTAACTATGACATTAAAACAAAGAAAAATAAATGGCAGATAGTGATGTAGTCAAGGTTTCTACTAAAATTTTAGTTGTCACCCTAACGCATTCCGTTAAAGATTAGTAAGATTGTCTTCCTAAGCAATTATTTCATTTTCATTTTTAAGGAATAAAAGACGGTTCATATTTGCTAGTCATGCTATGCTAACATGGCTATGTGCTTGAAATTTTTGTCAATGCTCTTTTGTCTACTAAGGAAAACCATTTAATATACTTCCATTCATCATCATGCGTGTACTTAAACGGTAAACCCGACAATTAACGCGTCACACTCATTTTGCTGCTTTAAATTAAGATGCATTTTAATAATTTATTAAGCGTCTCTTTATAGCAGAAAAATTATTTGCCTCAATTGTACAGTGAATTTAGCTATTTTTTTTAAAGGAAATTAGTTAATTGGACATCTACTAATTATCTCACATGGGTGGTCTTGGTGTTCTATTATTTTTTTAAGAAATAAATATTTATTTGATGACTTTTAAAAAAAAAATAATTTGTGTGAATATTCTATGCTATGTTGTCGCCTGTTATTTGAGTACTTGTGGTGGAGGTTGTTTTGCTTAAGAAGTAGACAAATAATGAAATAAAGCTTAGTGAATAAAATAATAGGAATGCCAAGTATGACATTATTATTTTATGATGGCCCCTCTTCTTATGTTATGGGAATGGTGTTTGATTGAGTGAATGTAACACAATGATTTGGGGGATTCATTTATAAAAAAAAAATAATTAGTATCTAATTCAACGTATTATTTGTGCCTCGTGAGTGACTAATTCAATACCCATAATTTCTTTTCATAGAAAGTTATTTGTGATTGGAAAGTTGTATTGCGGCAATCTTCATATTTACTTCTTTTAAACTCAACACAATACAATATAAAGTTAACCATTTTGTCTCTTTGGTGACATATCCGATAAACCTACACATTTCCTATAAAGATTTTTCGTACAAATTTCGTCTCTTTGATAACATTCGATAAATCTACACATTTACTGCATGTAAAGTCTTTTCATACTCTTGTTTCATGTTTGTTTTCATACTCTTTACTTTCATTGTAGTTTGTAGTGCATTGCATCCCATCTCGTCATTTATTGATCCTTCTACACATCGAAACTTGTAAGTGTCATACATTAGTGGAAGAGTTGCGTGTAGTACTCTATGGAGGGGTCAATAATTCGAAGGTTGTAATTGTGTATGCTTTCTTATGCAATTATCAGAAAGTGTCTATATGGTAGATTATTTGAGTAAGCTGTGTTTGAGCAGATTAAGAAAGTGGTTTGAGATTGAATGATTTGGTCGGGGTTCAACCTATTTGAACTGGTTTATACATTTAGTAAGGGATCGTTTGGTTTTGGCACGTGATATTTTGGTTGAGATTGTTACAATGCTTATATTGTTCACAAATGCATCTTTTTTTTTTTTTAATTTTCTACACAAACAATACAAGCATTGTTTGCTTTGATGTACATATAGGGGTCGTTTGGTTTTGGTGATAGTTTGATTGAGATAGTTACAATATATGCATATGCATCGTTTTTTTGAATTTTCTGCACAAAAAATACATGCATTGTTTGCTTGATTTGACACAAACTATCACTCAAAATGAGTGATAGAAATCTCAAGTTTTGGTTGAGATTTTTTGGTAGAGATTGTTGGGTTTTGTTTTGTTCCAACTATGTCCCTACATTTTTATGTGCGTTTCTTTTTTAATATTAAAAACGAAGGGAAAAAGTGACATTTCATACAAAAAGTAATATAACTTATTTTAGTATTTGAATAACTATCACATAAACCAAACGATGTAAACTATAATACACCAATTTTCTTATATACATGTATATTATTATGCATGCATTGATAACAATGCATCAATTTCACTATCACCAAAACCAAACAACCTCATACTATCAACCAAAATGAGTGATAGTTAGATCTCATGTTTTAAGTGAGATTGTTGAGAGTGTGGTTGAAATTGTTGTTTTTATTTTTGTTTCAACTATATCTCTAACATTGATATGTGTTGCTGTTTTATATTAAAAACAAATGGTTAAAGTGGCATTTCACCCAAAAGAGTCATATAATTTATTTAGATACAACAATAAAAATCATAGGAACCAAACATGTAAACTATAATATACCAATTTCCTTAAATACATGTATATTATACATGTATTGATAACAATGTATCAATTTAACTATCACCAAAGCTAACCACCCCTAAATATGTTACAAATAATGTAGTAATGTAAAAGTTTAATGACGAAAATGAATGTATCATCTAGTACTTTTGCATTTCAATATATTACAGTTCATTAAAACCTTAGCCTCATCTCATTCAGTATTTTCATTCCAAAAAAACATTTTGCCATGGAGTCTAAAACTAGAAAAAGTGATATGACCAATGGTTATCCCAATTTCGACCGGCTACTAGCTAAAATTCAAAAGAGCTTGTTGGAGACCGTTTTCATGGCCGGTTCCAATCAAACCTGGTCCAACCAACCGGTCTGTGGCTTGACAACCTTAATTTTGTGTCACTGATCTAATTTATGGCTAGGCTGCTACAGTATTCAGTATATTTTGGAATCCACAATCCAATACAAATTTTTGAGAATATTCACAAAAGAGCACCACATGATTTAACATCTTAGTTACGGTAACTAAATTGTTATGATGATTTATATTTGAGTCCAATTCTCAATGTTAAGCATATAGTATTTTGACCTTAGAAAACTTTAATTCGATGAATTCTTTCATTTGAGGGACGTGTTAGTAAATAACATGAGATTCATAACTGAACCTATTATAACATATCAAATTATTGAGACTTTTTTTTACAATTCAACCAATTTGAACACAAAAATCTCTAATAATGAAAAAGACTTATTAGTAGGTATATTGGTGTCAGTCTTTATTTTTTATGATTTTAAGTGCCAATCTTCTGCATAGAAGGTTTAGGCCTTAAGGGACAAATTTCATATTTTATTTTAAATTTAACTTGATTTTTTTTATACAAGAGCTCAAAAGAATAATCACATATGACAAACTGAATAATAAAAACAACTTTGACCATTCTATTTGTGTATAACCTTATCAACACCCTAGTCTTCCTACTAATGTTTTGTTTTAGAAGATGAAACAAGCACTAAAATGAAGCACTAAACAACATTTCCCCCTAATAATTAATTACAAGGAAAAGAGAACAAACAGAAAGTCAGAATACAAGAAGTTCCAAATAAGGGGGTGGGAGATAAATGGAAGACCCTCTATAAGAAAACAGAAGAAAGGACTATATTGTTTGCAATTGGGAAAAATTAGAGAGAAAATTTTATTAAATGTTTTCATTAGCTAAATGATTTCATGGAAAAAAAGATTTTATCAAGGGAATGATAAGGTATAAAATGTAGAACTGTAAAACGTCTTGTTTTTATCATATTTTATCAAAACTATACTATGATGATACAATTATATCATAGGATAGACTGATAGAGGGTGGTATGAATCGTTTTAAAGATGATAAGAATTAGGAAATGAAAGTGAGGTTTAATAGCTTAAGATTTTGTATGATAATCCAATTTTTTTATTAAAATCAATTAGATAGCGACTTGTTTCTTTGGTTTATTGAATGAGCGTCAAGTTGATCAATATATTAATATAATTTAATATAAAAAAAAGAAAGAAGAGGGGGATGACGACTATATATAACATGCAGAGAGAACATGCCTTGTATGGACAGCGACAAAGATTAATCCCCATCTTATCTCGTAACCTATGATTTAATTACTTAATTAATTGATTAATGATATACATGTAATTGTCGGTTTCGTTGAAAACGAGCCATCTTATTATAAAAGACATATGTAATTGTAACAACCAGACATGACAATTAGTTTGGGAGATTTAGAGTAATATTTCCACCCAACTTTGGCTTAACTATGTGTTTAATTAATTGATTAACAATGTGATTAAATTAAAGGAGGGTTTTGGGTTCAAGATTTGATTATTGGGGGTGGTGGTGGTGGGTATGTGAGGAGCAAGTTGGTTAGTTTGCAGTTATAATGGATGCAAGTACAAATTGAGTTGACGAGTATGGTTATCGATAAAATCAACCAAATTAATTAGTCATTTAAATGTACTTAGCCGGCATTATAATAACAAAAATAAATTATAATGAGGGAAAATTAACGGAGGCAAGCTGGTGGGCTTCACTGGCGAGGCCCAGAGTTTTAAAGTTGGTTTACACTTTACAGAGTGAAGCTTAGGCTGGCCCGTAGATTGATATGTGTAATGAAGTGGTTACATATCGTAAATAAATATGTCATAATAATTCGAGTTATTTGGATCAATTTGGTTGATGACATGATACAAGAGCAAGTCTGTCTTTGAGATTGAATGTTCCACTACTCTCAAAAGTCAAACCCCAATATTAATTGATGTCTTAAAGCACATAGTATCGATGGACCTGTGCAAATTTCAAACTCATAAGTTGGTTTTTGCGTCGTTGGGACTTATAAATAAGCAGTTAAGTATCACCAATGTAGTCAAAAGCGTGTTTTTACGTATAAGCTTTTTAGTGATAAAGAAGCGTAAAATCGTAATTTTTTAATCTTTAAAGTGCATTTTTAACTACATTAGCTATAAAAACTGTGATTATACATAGATGCGTTTTGGTGATCTACAAACGTAAAAACTAAACATATAAACTTTTAAACTTTAAAGCACGATTTTGATGATACACTTGTTTCAAGTCCATGTATAAAAAAGAGAAAAAAAAAAAGAAGTAAATTGATAAAAAAAAAATGGAAATGGCGAAGTGGCTCATATATGATATACCCAGGCCAACACCTAGCCTAACCCTTATCCTTGTTTATTCTCTTTCTTCTTCATTTTTGGTCCCTTCCCATTTCTCTTGTCCAGTTGAAGATTCATGCTGATATAGACTTTATACTATGTGGCTCTTCTTTTCTTTTATTTCCACAGAAAAGACTACTACATTTCTGTCAAATGTAACGAAGTATATCTAACTGCCAAATCACTCAGAGTACGATATTTTTCTGGAGTATATAAGTGATTATCATATGTATGATTTTGTTTTTGGTACACTCACTTTTTTACTTTGTATCTAGCCTCATAATTGTCAATATGACCAGGAGATCCATATCAAAACGATGTCAATAGTCACTTGTGATATGATAAACAAGAAACATAGGAATTTGCACAAAAAAATCATTCCAGTTTTACTTTGATTTGAAAAATTTAGAGTTAGGGTTTGAGGTTACAATTTGAAATGTACTTTATACGCTTATTTTTATTTGTGTAGTGTAGAAGCCACCATATTTTTATTCCCTGCCCTTAATTTAAAATCAATCAAGGAGTTAAACATCTTGAATTAATCATAATTGGCCAGAGCCAGTCTACCTTATATACTTTTTTTGCCTCTATAGAGAACGAATAATTTTGTGAGCATATCGATCTCTCTCTATTTCTATTGCTAGCAATAGCATAGCATGCATACAATGTGTAATGCTCATAGCTAATTATTTGCGAGATCAAGATACATTGAATTGTCCTTTTTCTAGGATCACATTATTAGTAAGTGGTCTGTTTGAGACTTGATACCCTTTGCCAGATTCCCCTGAATCCTCTTTCGCCAGGCTCCTATCTGCACACACTAACAAGGAGGGGGCGCCTTGGCCCGTTAATCCTCCGACGCCCAAGTTAGTTTCCAGGAAGAGAGTAGAGTCTCGAAGCTAGAGTTTGTGTGAGAGAATCCAACCTGCGTAAATGCTACCAACTGCCTCTATTTATACTTACCAGAGTTCGAGGTTGATCCTCTCTGCCTCCCTGCCCTCATTCAATGCTTTTGTCTCTTTCTGGCCAGACATCCTAACCACCTTGTCAGACTCCTGGCACGTGACAGGCGCCCGCAGGCGCTGGACCACATGACAGCCTGGCCTCCCTTGGCCTCTTGTGCCTTGTCTTCATGTGACATCCCCTTTACTTGGGCCTTGCCCCCCACTTGGGCTGTTTGGGAGCCCACGTTTGCCTAGGCCTTGCCCCCCACTTGGGCTTTGCTCATTATACCCCCAACAATTGCCCCCCAGCTAGGTGCTCATTGCTCTGCTGCTGAGCGCCTAGCTGACTCGGTGGTTGCCTTGTCCCTACTTAGGCGTCCGATTTCCAGGGCGCCTCGACCTTCCTGTAGTCCTTTTCGGGCGCCGGATTTAAGGCGCCTCAACCCCTTATGCCCCCCTCATGGGTGGGCGTTTGATATTGACCCCACGTTTTCCTTGTTTGAATTTTGGCCATTTTTTTTTTGGCCAAAATTCCAATCAGAAAAGGAAAAGGTGGGGGGAAGCTCAAAAGCCCGCCCTTGACGATGACACGTGGCACGCTACACGCATCTACCCTCCTGCTCTTCCTTTCCTTTAAATACCCCCCTTCCCCATCAGTCCTTGTCACTTTCCACATTCTCGCCTCTCTCTAAGATTGTTGCTCTGACTTCTCTCTAGATTCTCTCTGACATCTCTCTAGATTCTTCTGCTTTCGTCAGCTTTTCCGTCCATACGTCCAAGCATGACTTCGCAAGGAGACAAAGTTGTCGGCCAGGGCACCTCCCCTGTTGGTGAAGAGACTAGGCCAGGCGCCTCTAACGCTGGCGGCGAGGCAAGGCGCCCCAGTCGAAGTGGTAAGGAATTTTCTTGCTCTACTAGTTGCGTTCCTTATTTTTGTTCTAGTTCTCTAGGGTAGGGCGTCACTTACTCTGCGGCCATATTGCGCCTGGGTCGTTTATTGGTTTAGAGAGGGCGCCTGGGTCGACGTCCGCGGGTCCATCAAGCGCCTCCACCCCGGGCTTCATGCCCGCCGATGGATCTTACAAGATATCCGTGTGGGAGAACTCGTTTCCGCTTGATCATCTCCCGACGGAGACGGAGTCGTTGCCTTTCGACGTTGCGGGTCCACAGCACACCTCTACCGTCACCTTGGCTCGTGTTCATGAGCTAGTGACCAGCCTCCAACTGCCCCGTGATTGGTGGTATGCGCCTCCCTCCCCTATCGCACGAGTGGGCGTCTGTGGGCCTAAGTGGATAGGGGTGTATCAAGAGTACTTCCGCTTTCGGCTGCGGTTCCCCCTTGACCACATCATGGAGGGGATTATGAAGACCTGTGGCTGCCCATTGGGGCGCCTGTCTCCTTCGGTGATCATGGTGGTCATCCTCTTCAAGCTGCGCTGCCGCGAGCATAACGTGGAGCCTACCTTCAATCTTTTCCGATATTTTTTCAAGATGGCGGCTCATGATAACTGCTTGTCACTTCAGAAGAGGAAAGGGCGCCCTTATCATTTTGTAGAGAAGTGCCCGAAGTTGGGGCGCAGCTGGTTCAACGGATTTTTCTTCATGAAGGCATATCGGGACTCGTTTTTTGAGAATGAGGGCGCCTTCTTGAGAGAGTGGGCGCTGGGGAGTGTGGAGGAGTTCAACAAAGACGTGAAGTTGTCTCCAACAGAAAAGGCAGGCGCCCCGCTGATTTGCGAGACGCGCGTAAATTTGCGCAAGACCGTGAATCGTCCTCCTATTTTGGAGGCGTATTATGATGATGGTCCGTAGGCGCCCATATGTTGTGCTAACGTTTTTCTTGCCTTGTCCTGTTGTCGATGAATGTTTGCTTTGGTGCTAACTCATTTAACGATGTGCAGGATCAGACTTCACCAGCATCGCGAAGCTCATGAAGAGCCGCCTTGCTGCCATGGCTGGGGGAGCGCCCCCACCACCAAGGCCCAAGGCGCCTGTTCCGGCTGCGCCGGAACCGCAGGCGCCTACTGCTGCCCCCAAGAAAAAGAAGAAGAGGGCAGTGAAGGGGGGTACCACAAAGACTGCCAGCGTGGCCTCTTCAGCACCGGAGGAGGAGGAGGAGGCGCCGCACGTAGAGGCACCCACTACAGAGCCTGCGGAGCAGGAGGGGAATTCCGGGGAAGAGGAGCCCGAGCCCCTAGTTAGAGACGGGGGAAGCGGGCTGGGTCCCCTTTGGGCAATGTCAGCAAGAAGGCTGACAAGTGGAAGGAGAAGATGGGCGCTGGCGCCCGAAGTGGGGGAGGGGGCGCCTTCGAGTATCATCTTACCGAAGAGGGGCAGTGGGTAGGCCCCGACGGGCGCCCCCCCCCCCCCCCCCCATTTTCCAGCCCACACGCGCCGATGTTGGGCGCATTGAGCTGCCATGCTCCCCGCTGGTAGCTGTTGACCGAGGCTGTGCCATGGGCATGGCAATTACGGCTGCCAAAATGTGGCAAGTGCCGTCGGAGATGAACGGGGATCACCTATTTGCTGAATTGGCGAAAGTGGGCGCCAAGGTACGTTCACCGTTGTTTGTGTTCTTGATTGTTGGGTTTTGTTAAATTTTGCACAAGTACTAACTCTTTGTGTTTTGTGTGTGTAGATTCTTCTCTTTGCTGAAAGAGGGCGCCGGGCGCCTAAATGAAACAAAAAGAGAGGCGCTCGAAGCCTCTTCTTCGGCCTCCCAGTTGCAGCGCGACCTTGATAACGCGACGGAGCGTCGTGAACAACTTGTGAAGGAGTGCGATGAGGCGCAAATGAATGCGGCCTTGCAAGTGTCGCAACTTCAGGGCGCCCTCGACGAGGAGCGCAATAAGTCAGCCACCCTTGAAGCTGAGAAGGAGGCGCTGGCGTAGGGGGCGGGCGCCCAGGCCAGCGAGATTGCCATCCTCAAAGAAGAGAAGAAGAAATGGCAGGACGCCTACAAGGAGTGCAAGAAGGAGCTGAAGGAGGCGCGGAAGGAGATCACCAATTTGCGCCACTCTCTGGACACATTCGAGGAGTCCGAGACTGGGAGGAACATGAGTGCCAGTGCTATCTTGTCTGGCCTGCAGATCTTCCACGGAAAACTGGTGAAGGATCACCCTGATCTTACTTGGGATTTTACTGAAATCGCCGAGTATGTGATTGGGGAGTTGGAGACTCCACCGGACACGGGGAATGCGCCCCAATCAGCCAATGTGGAGGAGCCTAAAGATGACTCTGTTCCTGTCTCTCCTTCCCCGAAGGCGCCTAGCGCAGGTGATGCCAACTCAGGCGCTGAGTGAGTGTAGCTGGGCGTTCCGTTTTCCTCTGTAGTTTTTTTTTTATTCGGATAATAAAAATGTTCTTCTTGGATGTTGCGACCATACTTGTGTTTATTTTCGTATTGAGTTAGCGTTGTGTTTGGGCGCGAATAGTGTGGGCGCTTTTAAACTTCGGAGGCCAATTTCCTTTATCACTGATTGCTATGTCCCGAGGGCGCAAATGTGGGCGCATTGATTGTTCTGATGTTGGGCGCAGAATAGAGGGCGCTTTGGTTTTGACGGGCGCAAACTTGGGCGCTTTACTTACTCACGTACCAACTGACAATCCTACGATAGGGCGCAATTTTTTGGGCGCTTTGTACTTCACAAAATTTCCGGGCGCGAAATTAGGGCGCTTTTACTGCTTAAGAAAGAGGAATTGAAAACATAAGTCTCAAACGAGCGCTGCAACACGGGGCGCTTTTGGACACAACACGGCGTTACTTTTACGAGCGCTTTTGAACACAACACGGCGCCTTACACAACTGTCTCTAACACTAACAATGCTCTTGCCTACGACCATCCTTTCCCTTCTTGGCCCTTATCGAACGGAGGCGCCCTCATGGTAAACCCGCAGGTTCTGCGCATTCCAAGTTCGTTTCACGCTTTTGCCGCTGGTATGCTCTAGCTTGAACGTACTTGGTCCCACCACCTCTCGAACTCGGTATGGCCCTTTCCATTTTGGTGCTAACTTCCCTTCACGGGCGTCTGGGCGGAAGTCACGCTTGAGAACTAGGGCGCCCTCGGTGATTCCATGCGCCCGCATTTTCTTGTTGTAGTACCGAGCCACTTGGCGCTTCATTTTCTCCAGCCGGATGGCCGCTACTTCCCTCACCTCATCTGTCATGTCTAGCTCATCAATTCTTGCTTTGCCATTGCTGCTTGGGTCATACTGGCCAACGCGGTAGCTTGGGGTGTTGACTTCCACCGGGATGACCGCCTCACTTCCGTAAGTTAGGGCGAAGGGTGTTTCTCCCGTGGCTGTTTTGTAGGTTGTGCGATGCGCCCACAGTACACTTGGTAGTTCTTCCACCCACTTGCCCTTGGCGCTTGCTAATCGGGTGTGCAACCCGTGGAGAATACTCTTGTTGGCTGCTTCCGCTTGGCCATTTGCCTGCGGGTATGCCACTGAGGAGAACCGCAGGACGACCCCGTTGTCATCGCAAAACTCAACAAATTTCTTGCAATCGAACTGCTTCCCATGGTCTGCGACAATGGACTCGGGTAGGCCGAACCGGGTGAATATGTTTTTCTTGGTGAACTTTCGCACTTGCGCTTCTGTAACAGTGGCCAAGGGCTCAGCTTCTATCCATTTGGAAAAGTAGTCGACTGCCACGATCAAGTATTTCATTTGCCCGGGCGCCTTGGGAAAAGGGCCTAACAGGTCTATGCCCCATTGGGCGAAAGGCCAGGCTCCTACATTGCCTTGCATGGGCGCCGCCGGGACATGAATGTCGTTTGCATGAATTTGGCACTGGTGACAGGCGCCCACGTGTGCCCTTGCTTCCCGCCTCATCGTTGGCCAGTAATAACCTTGTCGCAGCAGCGTTTTTTCCAAACTGCGCGCCCCTGCGTGCATTTCGCACGTCCCGCTGTGCACCTCTTCGATTGCCCCTCTGCTTTCCTCCTCGTTTAGACACCTCAAATATGCTCCCGAATGGGACCTCTTATACAACGTTCCTTCAATCATGGAGCAGCGGGCCGCCTTTCGAAGGAGGCGCCAGGCCTCCTTTGGGTCCTCCGGCACCGTTCCTTGGGTCAAGAATAATATGATCGGTGCCATCCACCCTGAGCCGGCGCCTTCGTCCCCCAAGGTTGCGACCACATATTGGCGGGGCACTTCCGCAGTGACAATGACCTTCCGATCCTCCGCAAACTCTACTGCGGTGGCCAATTTGGATAGGGCGTCTGCATGCGCGTTTTCCTCACGCGGGATGTGTATGAAGGAGATTTCCCCAAACCAGGCTCCCAGCTCTCTGACCCTTTGCACGTACACTTCTAGTGCTTCCTCCTTTACTTCGAATGCTCCGTTAAGTTGGTTGACGACGAGGGCCGAGTCGGACTTGACCTGGATTTTGTGGGCGCCCAGCTCTTTAGCCATGGTCAGGCCAGCGATCACCGCCTCATACTCTGCAGCGTTGTTTGTTTTCAAGGTGGCGAATCGCAGCGCTACCTCGTGCATCGCACCTCCCGGGCTTATCATCACAATTCCTGCTCCGGCGCCGTACGACTGGCCGCTCCATCGACTTGGACTTGCCAGCAATCATCTGTCCCCTTCTCGGTCTCAGCTATTCCTTCCGCTACAAAGTCGGCCAGGACTTGGGCCTTGATGGCTGGTCGAGGCGCATATCTGACATCGAACTCGCTTAGCTGGACTGCCCACTTGACGAGGCGCCCGACCACATCCATTGACCCCAACGTGGATTTCAGAGGGAGGTTGGTAAGGACTGTGACGGTGTGAGCTTGGAAGTAAGGTCTAAGCTTGGTTGCAGCCATCACAACCGCCAGCGCGGCCTTCTCAATGGGCGCGTATCGCCTTTCGTGGGGAACCATAGTGCGACTGACGTAGTACACCGGTCTGTCCTCTCCAGAGTGGGCTCCTCTTGTGACGAGCACTGCACTTACCGACACCTCCGACACAGCAATGTACAGGTATAGTGGCTCTCCCGCCTTAGGCGCCGTCATCACGGTTGGGGCGCTTAATAGTTGCTTCAACTCCTCGAATGCTCCGTCACACTCGGTGGTCCATTGGAAATGGGCCACCTTTTTAAGCGTTCGAAAGAAAGGGGCGGCCTTGTCTGCGGACCGGGGGATGAAGCGCCCCAATGCTGCCAGCCTGCCCGCCAGGCCTTGCACTTCTTTGGGCGTCTTTGGGGGGGTCAGCTTAAGGATCGCATCCACTTGGTTCGGGTTGGCCTCTATACCTCTTTTGGTGATCATGAATCCCAGAAATTTTCCCACTTCGGCGCCGAATACGCACTTGAGGGGGTTTAGCCGGAGCCTATGCGCCCTCATGGCCTGGAATGTCTCTCGCAAGTCTCCAATGTGGTCTTCCCGTTTCCGACTCTTGACTATGAGGTCGTCCACGTAAGCTTCCACATTCCGGCCAATTTGCTGCTGTAAGACGTTGTTGACCATCCTTTGATATGTGGCGCCCGCGTTCTTGAGCCCAAAGGCCATGACCTGATAGCAGAAGTTTCCGAAAGGCGTCATGAAAGCCGTCTTGGGCCGATCTTCCTCTGCCATGGGGATTTGATGGTATCCTGAAAACATGTCCACGAAGCTCAGCATCTCGTGGTATGCCGTGGAGTCCACCAGCAAATCTATCCGTGGCATTGGGTAGGCGTCCGTTGGGCACGCCTTGTTGAGGCTTGTGTAATCCACGCACATCCTCCAGTCGCCCGACGGCTTGGGCACAAACACCACATTCGACAGCCAGGTAACATAAGAAGTTTCTTCCACCAAATTGGCGCCCATAAGCTTGTCCACCTCAACCCTTAGGGCTGCCTCTTTTTCCGGCGATAAGTTCCTGCGCTTCTGTTGCACAGGACGTCTCCCTTCCTCAACCTCTAATCTGTGCACTACTGTTTCGGGTTTGACGCCCGGCATTTCCATGGCACTCCACGCGAAAAGCTCTGCGAACTCTTTTAGAAGCGCGATGAGTCGCTCCGTCATCTCGGCAGGCGCCTCTGCCGAGATCCTAACGCACCTTTCTGGGCGCCCTTCCTCCAACGCTATCAAAAGGTCCTCATCGGCCGCCTCGGCTCGGGGCGCCTCGTCTTCCCCTACTTCCATTACATTGATTCTCGCCTCGACGTGCCTTCGCTTGCGCCCTGTCTCCTTCGCGTAACGCGGGGCGCCTCGTCCTCGGGCCACGCCCACCCCTTGCGGGGCAATGAACTTCAAGGTCTGATGACAAGTGGAGGCCACCCCATTAAACAAAGCCAGGAGCGGCCTCCCAAGGATCGCATTGTATGGTGAAGGGCAGTCCACTATCCCAAAGTCTATGGCGCGCGTCACCCTTTGCTCCCCATCTCCCAACGTGACGGGCAGGCATACCCGCCCAATCACTCTGGCAGGCGCCCCCGAAAAGCCTACTAGTACCGACTCCGATGGTCTGATCATCTCTGGGGATAGTTGCATGCGAACCACCGTATCCTTGAACAGCACATCCATGGAGCTTCCTATATCTACCAACATTCTCCTCACCCTGCATCCGGCTACTACCCCTTGTATCTCCAAGGCGTCCATGGACGGGAGCATACACGCCTCCTCCGGCGCCTTGTTGAAGCTAATGTCGATCGACTCCTGCACATCTGCCGACGCCGCCCTCAACCGACGCTTCGCTTCTATTTTCTCCCTCAGATCCATTGTCCCTGAAATGGCTTCGATCGTCAGGCGCACGCGGTCAGGCGCCTTTTCTTGGTCCAAGTCATAGGGTGGTGGCGGCAGCTCCTCCCCTGTTCTCACTACTCCAGCCACACACGCCCTATGCACTCTTTCCTCGGGCTTTCTGATGAAGTCATTGAGCATTCCCCTGTCCGCAAGACCCTGTAGCTCTGTCTTAAGTTGCTAGCAATCAGCTGTGTAGTGCCCAATCTCACGGTGGAAGTCGCAGTATCGGTCCAAGTTCCGCTCGTTGGGTTGCCCCCGCATCGGGCCTGGCCACCTGATGTGGTATCCCTTGTCCTTGACGTGCTGGAGCACATTCTTCAGGGTGTCGTTATACTCGGCGAAGGGCCCAGCCCCTCTAGGCGCCTGGCGCCCCATATCGTTCCTCCTTGGCGGTGGCTGGCTCGTGGGCGCATAGCCCGAACCGCTCGTTGGGTACTGCCTCCTTGGTACCTCGACCTCCTCTACTCGTGCCTTCCTCCGATCTGCCCTCCTGGCCGCTAATGTCTCCTCCAGCACAATTACCTTTTGCACTCTATAATCCAGGTCTTCTGTGGACACCACATCTCTCTTCGCAAGCGCCCTGCACAACTCCTCACTGGAGGTGCACTCATTCAGACACACCCCCAGCACCGACGGCTGGGCGTCCTTCACTGCTAAAGCCACAGATAGCCACCTCTCGTAAAATTCCCGTAACGCCTCTCCCTCTTTCTGCTTGACCTTAAACAAGGCGCCTATGGTCAAGGAGCGCCTTTTTCTGCTGGCAAACTTCGCCAAGAACATTGCTGCGAACTGTTCGAAGCAGTCGATGCGCCCTTCACCGATCTGATGATACCAATCGAGAACCACACCCGAAAAGGTGGACGGAAACACCTTGCACAGGGTGGCATCTGTGCTATTATAGAGTTGCATTTTGGTGAAATATCCGTTGAGGTGGTCCTCGGGGTCTCCAGTTCCGTCATAAGCTGGGAGTGGGGGAATGTTGGTTCCGGCTGGCTCCGATAATATGCAACGCGCCAGAGGCTGCCTCACAGGACAGTGGCGTGAAAGGCGCCCCAATATTCCTCCATTCCATCCACTATCGTCCGACGCCCCGTGATCACGTGGGCGCCATAGGCCGGGACGCCTCGGGCACCTCGATTCAATCTCCGTCTCTTCCGCCCTTTCTCTTTTCTTCGTCGGGCTAGGTGTCATCCCTTCACCCCTTCTCAAGGCGTCCACTTCACGCCGCAGCGCCTCGATCGCCTCATCTTGATTCTCAATGATCCGGAACAATTCTTTTTTCGTGACTGAGGCGCCTTCGGATCCCCGCAACGTGCCTTCACTTCCTTCACCTTCTTCCTCTTCGGGCGTCTGCCCTCTCATTCGCTCCGACTGTTCTTCCGTAATTTCTTCCCTTTCTTCGTTCATGGGCGCCTCTTCACTCATGGCTCCTGGCTATATCCCCCTTCCTGGCGCGCCAATTGTTTGAGACTTGATACCCTTTGCCAGATTCCCCTGAATCCTCTTTCGCCAGGCGCCTATCTGCACACACTAACAAGGAGGGGGCGCCTTGGCCCGTTAATCCTTCGACACCCAAGTTAGTTTCCAGGAAGAGAGTAGAGTCTCGAAGCTAGAGTTTGTGTGAGAGAATCCAACCTGCGTAAATGCTACCAACTGCCTCTATTTATACTTACCAGAGTTCGAGGTTGATCCTCTCTGCCTCCCTGCCCTCATTCAATGCTTTTGTCTCTTTCTGGCCAGACATCCTAACCACCTTGTCAGACTCCTGGCACGTGACAGGCGCCCGCAGGCGCTGGACCACATGACAGCCTGGCCTCCCTTGGCCTCTTGTGCCTTGTCTTCATGTGACATCCCCTTTACTTGGGCCTTGCCCCCCACTTGGGCTGTTTGGGAGCCCACGTTTGCCTAGGCCTTGCCCCCCACTTGGGCTTTGCTCATTATACCCCCAACATGGTCCTTGTCCAACAAATTGCTCTCACTGTTTCCATGGATTTTTTCCCCATGGCATCCGAATTAGGATTTGAGATGCTTTATTTATTTTGAGGTGTTGGTTAAAAATTGAGGAATTTATAGTGAAGAATAGATCATTACATCTTATGCCGTAACCAGACTACAAAATCAAAAGAACGACTCGCAAGCGTTTGACATCATGATCTAATCAACATTTAATTATTGTGGCGGGTCATGGTTGTATATATGCACCTGCAAATAATTAGTTACAAACAAATTACATGCCCAAATTACAAGGTGAGCTCAAATCACGATCTAATCAAGTTGTACTGATTAAAACATGGACCTAAAATTGTAACCCACGCTTTGACCAGAATGATGACGCGTGGACACTGGCTGTATCCGGGATATGGGATGGGAGGAGGAGTGGCCGGCCGGCAGGCATTGCCGGCGGAGGCGGTGTCGTGAAGTGGTGGCGGCGTGGGGTTTCGGCTGGGGGAAGAAACATCGATATTTATTATCCAACATTTTTCCATTCATCGACACGTCAGTGACGGAAACGGCAGTCATCTGTGTACAGTGGCGGAGACGTATTTGAAGCTATCCCGTCCCCCCCCCCCCCCCCCCCCCCCCCCCTTTTTTTTGTAGGATCCGTCCCCTTGTCAAAATACAAATATATAATTAATTATTAATATAATTAAAACTAATAATATGCAAATAACTAATTCATAGATAAAAAAATCATAAACTAATATAATTATATTTTGCATAAACAACTACGACGAGTTTTCGTATTATGAAAGAAATGCAAAATATATTCATTGTGTACACTTTTAAGTAAGTCTCTTTCAATGTATCTCACTAAACAATCATTAGGAAATTGATCATCAATTGAACTTTGAAGTTATTTATAATACAGTTGAAGCTAAAAATGCTATTTCTACACTTACAATTGTAACAGATAGATACAAAACTAGTTTCAGAAGCAAATAAACTTACGGATATATGACTTATGCACTTTCGTCTCCACCAGTATTCGAGGTAATTTATCATGTTCAACCTATTGTCAAATAATAGTGTCACGAATGGAAGTAATTAATCAATTTTTATCAATTAACGAACAAGTAATAAGTTATATTGTAGTAGCAAAACATCCTTATGTTACTGATAGATGTGATATTTTTTTCTCTCCCAAAAATTACCCTTGTCCCGGACAAGGGAAAAATGGCCTAGCTCCGCCTATGTCTGTGTCGCAGTGTCTGGAACTTGACGGGAAGCTACTTAATTAATTCCTTAAAATTTATGGAATTCATTTACCAAACAGTATGTAAATGATATTGCATTCAGTTAGGCATAGAGGTGGCAATTGGATCGGATTCGTGGATTGGGTTGGTGGATCCATGGATCAAATGAATTGGATCCAATGGATTGGTGGATTGATCCATGAATCCAAATGACATCCAAGGCTTGGACCAAAATGTAAAATTTGAAAAGTTTTGGTACTAAAATGTCATAACGAAAAATTTTAGATACCAAAATGTAATTTTCCAATGATATTTTTTGTATAAAAATATAAATTTTAGGTACCAAAATGTAACATATATAGGTACCAAATCGTAATTTTCCATTTGGATCCATGGATTGATCCATGAATCCACCAATCCAATTGGATTTGGATAAAATGGATTGGATTGGGTGGATAATTTGGTGGATGGATTGGATTGGATTCATGGATTTGAATCCTAATTGCCACCTCTAGTTAGGCAAGTTCGCCAACACACCATACAGGGGCGGAGGTAGCATGTAAATAGGGTGTTCCATGGCACACCCTTGGATTGGGACTAGATCATCAAAAAATAGAGGTATTAATTATGTGATACCCCAATTCGGTTTATTGTATATATATAATTAATTTACGTTTACAAATAATAAGTAAACTAAAAAACTCATAATTGTATCCTTATTCAAGTAGTAATCGGAACGTTAGCCCTAACAAGCAAGACTTCTCCCAGTCCCACCTTTCATCTTCCTTCGTTCTTCTTTCTCTTTCGGCAATGAACTAAGTGAAAACACTCTTCGGAGTGAATAAGTGACGATATCATGAATGAATTTTTGGTAGGATACATTGAGAGTGACATTCTTGATAGTATGGATGATGAATGTATTTTACAGAGTTTTCAAACTATGAGAATTCGTCATGGATCACTCTCTAAAATTGATAGTCACTTTAATTTTTTTAAATTTACACCCCCTTACCCAAAATCCTGACTACGCCACTGACACCACAAGCATCGATCTCCTCTACATAGAAGAGAAGGAAAGTTAACGTGTCCTGATTTTTGTGGCGACGTCTTGAACCAATCATGCATTTGCTAGATTGAACCATTAGCCCATCACCTCCTACCATACCACCTCTGATATGATCGTATTAGCAGTGACAGAACGACCCTTGTCAAAGGTGGGTCTTTGGTACGACATTGACTCCCATTAACGAGAATAAAAAATAATGGTCTTGGAGTGTTGCGAGTATAATTCAAATCCAAACATTATATTATTATCAGGAAGCGTATATATCAATTAGGTACAGTTAGCTAGTTCTTTGATTTGATTTTTCATTCATATATTGATTCATTTACGTTTTTCATTGGCGTATCGACTTGAAAAATTAGTATTATATTGTTGCTATCAATTGCAAGAAGTTTTGAAAAAACATTTTCCACAATGAAGTATGTGAAGAACAAACTTCAATGTAATATGAGTAAGGAAGATATGAATGAATTTTCAATGGGTACACGCTTTACAGTTTGGATAATAAATGCATTTACGGATAATATTTTAGGATATAAAATGACACGAATTATCGAATAGTAATATAAATTAGCACATATCTTTTTATTTTATTTTTGCGTCGCATCCACCATAAACAAAACCTTGGTTATGCCACTACGTATCAAGGTGGTATATAATAATCTATATCAAAGGTGATAAAACTAAGAGTTTTGTTAATCCAATGTAGTAGTATTATTAGTTTATTACCATGTTCCATGAAACTGTACCGGAGATCGTTTCGGAAAAGTCAACGGTAAGGTATTTTATGGCAAATCCGTAGTTTAACCGTAGTTCACCATTAAATATCGTCTACCGGTTTAGCCTCCATACTGATATTTTGTGACTGAACCACTGGTACGATACGGTTTCAAGGACCATTTATTATCCGAGAATTCAACATTATAAAAGAAAAAACTAAAATTTTGTTACAATTATTAGTTTTGTAAGGTAAAATATATGTAATTTAGCCCGAATCATACGTCCTCACGCTCGTTTTATCATTATCATACAATTTAACGCTTAAAGAGAGAAAGGCATGTAAATGAATAAATGTGTAATAATCGTACTTGGCCTTCTATCTAATAACGAACTCAAAAGAAAACCTGAAGAAAAACCCAAGTTCTTTACAGCCACGAGAAAAGCCACCCTTTAGCTACCAGAACTCAATAACTCATCTCTACTTTCTGCTAGTACCATTCTCAATCTCGAAATGTGGACACATATGCTCAAATAAGTAGTCTATGTAATTTAGGGGTTAAACGTTAAATGCATTGGGTATCATCAGGAGCGGAGGTACATGTAACCTAGGGTGGGTCCCGGCCTCCCGGATTGGTCCGGGCCCCTAAAATTTTAAGAATAATTAGTAAAATTTTTATAAGTAGACTTGTTCTGTAAATCTAGTTGTGTAATAGTCATGTGGTCTAATGATAGCCAAGCCTGATTTGTGTTTTAAAGTACATGAATTCGTTCCACCTTGGCCACGTATATTTTGTTTAATTATTTTCGGCCCCCCGGTCTCGAAATCCTGGCCCCTGGGTATCATTTAAGTATTGCTTTTGTTGCATGTTGACCACCTATTTATTTAGTTGCAACTAAATCATATAACTTCGCACATAGTTGTATATTTTCTGTTTCCAAACTTAACGGTAAGTATCAAAATGTAATTATTCACCTTGGCCACATACATTTTGTTTAATTATTTTCGCCCCCCCCCCCTCTCGTAATCCTGGCCCCTGGGTATCATTTAAGGGGTCGTTTGGATGGAGTATTTGTATGAGTTATTTGGATGCAAATACCTCGTTTGGCAGCGTTTTAGTGAAATGAGTTATTTGGACAGTGAGTTATTTACAAATAACTCAAAACGAGTTATTTGAAATAACTTATACTCATGTGTTATTTCGAAATAACTCGTTTTATCACTATACTTTTATCAAATACCACATGTCAAATACCACATTTGCATGATTCAACCAAACGAGATACTTTATTTCAATTACCACTAAAATAACACTGAAATACCCACTACAAGAAAAACAACTTTTAGTGACTATGATGATTTGCCGCCATAAGGCATAAATCTGCCTCTAAAGCTCTTTAACGGCACACAAATATGTGCAGTGAATATTGTAGCCGCTAAAAACAATTAGCGACAAAATCTAGCGGCAAAAGTATATACGCCCCCAATACCATGTTTAAGGGCAAATAAATGTGCCTTCAAAGGTAATGCATAAATGTCGATCATGCCACGTTTGAAGGCAGATGGATGAGTTGCTAATTGCAAGATTTTGTGGCAATTAATTGCCAGCTTACATCCTTTCTCCAACTCATATATTAGCCGCTGATTGAACTTCCTTTCTCCAACTTATATATTAGCAGCTGATTAGTTTAGTTAGGGGCTGTTTAATGGCCTCTAAAATTATTTTTATTAGCTCTAAATATCATTGCTTCTAACTTTGATCTCCAACATAATTAAATAAAATTGAGAACAAAAATAAAAACATAGACAATTCTTTTGCTTGTGATATATCGTTAACAATAATTACAATACACTGGCAGTTAACTATAAGTACTTATACACTGGCACCGACGAGATAGAACTTAATTAGAAGTCCCAACTGGAATATGAGCTAATAAAAACTAGTCATACAAAAGAGTTCAGATATGTTGAGATTTCCTCAGGTATCAATCAATAGCATCTATGTTTGCAAATGACATTGAAGGCTGGTCATCTTCTTGTCGAACTTCACAAGTACACCTCTCTTCTGTGTGACTAAAGTTGAACTCTTGTGCTTTAGTGAGTGATCTACAATATGAAAAATTATCAAACTCCTTTAGTGAGATATATACAGTACCCTCATGCTCACAATGAACAAGTATTCCCAATATTGGATTCTACGAAAGACGTAAAATGTACAACACACAAGCAGAATGAAATAGGTAGATGAAATTACGCAGAAGCTGTTGTAGCTCTGCATATCCTTGGTAAATAGCTTGCAGATTCACTAATTCAACTGCAACTCATGAACATGGCCAAGAACAAAAAAAAAAAAAAAACTAACAGACTGATCATGAATTAAAATGTTAGGGGCTTGCAAAAATTGCACAGTAAGAAACATTGGCATTTACCAAATCTGCAACCATATGTCCTCTGCAACTGATTAGCGGGTACCTCCTAAGAGAACTTCAGGAGCTGTAGCAACAAAAATGAGAAGAGAAGGATGTCCCTTTTCAGCCTTACCTCTTTTGTGTACTTCTTAACAAGAATAGTGAATGCACGAGCTAGTTGCAACCATAAGCATATACTTTTATCCATCAGCAGACTGTGGACTTAAGAGTTAGAATCCCTACACAGGAGAGCAACCACACGAGAAGGCATTAACAACCATTAGTAAAAGAGCATAATTAGATTAAACAAACATTTCGAGAAAGGGTTTGAAATACCTCTGCATGATTCCAAACCCGTGATAGAATGCAACTTCCCTACACAATTTTTTTTATGAAGGTGAAAATTCATTACCAACAAAATATGCCAGAGGTGTACAGGAAAAAGAAACAAAGTTTAACAAGATCAAGAAAGGAATCCATCGGAAACAACAAATGGAAAGGAAATCACAGAAGGCCACGAATAAGACCACCCCAGAAATAACCCAAGAACATCAGACGAGGAACAAAGGGCATCTACCCGATGCCACCTCATGACAACATCATCCTTACTCAATCGATACATCATGCTCTGAACATGGTATGATAGAAAAGTGGAATTAATTACCAAATAGAATTCCTCTACAGAATCCTTGAACTTAAGGTTTCCAAACATCAAAGCGATAGGTGTATAACCTTAGAAGAAAAAGAATCATCATGGAACAAATAAAGGATTTAATAAAATAAAATAAAAACAGGTGCAAGGAAATCATTGTAGAAGAACAAGAATTCAGAGAATCATAACGCCAATTGCTTAAACCCTTACACCCAAACCTTGTCATTCGTCGTCAATGCAAATATCAACCTCGATCTCGCTCTCCTCGAAACCCCCAAATCATTATCGTTTGTAAAACCTAATTTTTACATGAAAGAAACGTCAATCCTCGAGATCTGATGGAACTAGGGGGAAATGAGGCAAAGTGAGTGGGAAGTGGCTGAAGCCAATATAACCCTAAAATCGAAAATACACTTGTGAATTGGTGATCGAATCAATTTGATCATAGAGGACATAAGAAAGACGACAAGGAATACCGTCGGGTGTATAAATCAGAAGGACAAGAACTGAGACGGGAGTTATTTGATGGTGGGGAACGGAATAGTAACGGCGAGAAGGAAAGAAACACGGCGAGGAGAAGGCTTGACAAGGAATTCTAGAGAAGTCGGGAACTGATTACTGTGCGGAACTAGGGGTCGAGGGCCATAGGCGTAGGACGGATAGAACAATGAGGACATGAGGGGAAGGATAAAATAAAATACAAAGGGAATAAATAATAACTAAAGTTCCCATCTTTAAAAATAACAAAGAATGCCTTGTTCATTCTTTCTTTCTCTTCGTTTTAGTGGCAATTGTTTTTGCATGTAATCATATAATACTTTTATCGGCAATTCAATGTGCCTCTAGTATTTTTCCCTTCAACGAGTTTCCGTAAACGGCCCCTAAAATAATAACTTACATATAACTTTAAAATAAATAAAAAATGAATTAGAGACAAATGATATAACTTTTAAAGGCAAATAAGTAAATTGTCGCTATATACAAAGTTTTAGGGGCTGATATATAAAGTGTCGCCACTATTAGCCGCTAAAGCTCATTTTTCTTGTAGTGACCACATGAGCAATAAATGAGTTATTGGACATTACAAATACCACATTGACAATTAATCCATCCAAATGACCCCTAGTATTGCTTTTGTTGCATGTTGACCACCTATTTATTTAGTTGCAACTAAATCATATAACTTCGCACATAGTTGTACCAATATATTTTCTGTTTCCAAACTTAACGGTAGTATCAAAATGTAATTATTCACTGTTATATTTTGAGTTACATGAGGAGCCACTTTTATCCCTGTTTCACCTGGGTGAAAACTTTTGAATCCAAAAATTCTTTATTTAGAGCCTTACACAAATAGCATTCATCAAATCCGCGATATCAACAAATATATATATTTGATATCGCGAAACAAATACCGACCTGTGATGCCAATAATTTTGTCAAGTTCAACAGCCCCCAGAAGGATACCCAGAGCCCATGTAACAAAATCTGGTTTGATTGACATACAACTCAAGAGCCTAATTGCCTCGTTGAGATGCCCAAAGTAGTTAATTAGCAAATACTCCGTTTAATACACGTATATGTACCCGTACTTATTTTATCCGTTTAAAACTTCCATATCCGTATTATTGTCAAGCCGTTTCATTTTTATCCGTTCATTTGATGGCTCTCGTACTAAACGCGTATAAAACCCGTATAACATGTTTATTATCCGTATTTTTTGAATTAAATTGTTAACTTTACTATTATTTATATTTATTTTTAAAATAGTTAATTATATATTTTTATGACTATTAACATACTATTAAACGTAACTTTAGCTTGTAAACAAAGTATATTTAAAATATATTTATTTTTAAAATAGTTAATTATATATTTTTATACGTAACTTTCCCGTACCGTATTTTACTAACTATGCGGCCAACACCTAATAACATAGCCATTATGCTCAATTTATGGAACAATCCTTTATTCTTTTTATATATCGTGGAAGTACACGAGGCCTTCATCGATTTTCTTTCAATTAAAAACAAACTTTAGATGGGCAGAAGCAGAGGTATAATTTTTGGATCACTACTATGTTGTTCAAACGCAATTGGATCACAGAAAGAATCAAGAACATCTTTCCAGCTAGAAATGTGAAGATTATGGCTACCAATCCCATAACTAAAATGATGAGAGCTGACAAGTTTCAAAGCTCTTAAATATGTCAATTATGATGATCATGTAACCAATATATTTATGAAACATAGGTAGAGTATTCTTGCGCTAGTGGAGTAAATTCAACAGTTTTTATCATGTCCTTTCAAAAAAAAAACAAAAAAAAAAAACAGTTTTTATCATGGGTTTGCAAAATCTTACTAAGTTCCTTTATATATTATCAGATTGAAAATCTCGATTTCCCTCTTCTCCAACGGTCTTCTTTCACAACGACTTCGTTTTGTTCTAACGGATGTCTTGTTTGCTGCGCTGCCGTTTCAACCCGTTTCCGAGATTGAAGAGCCACGCTGCGATGTCGTTTTTCATTACTCCTTTTTGCTGTACTTTCTTTTTCGTCAAGATAGGGAAGTTTCTCTTCCAAGCTATCAAACAAGTTCAGCAATGGAACTTGTCTTCTTCCACTTTGTACTGCCTATAAAAGGCCATCCTTTGCAATGAGAAAAGTAGATTTTTAGGGTTTTCATTCACAAAACTTGTTCTTTGTTATGGTATCAGAGCCCGGGATAAAACCCTAGCCGCCGCTCTTCATTCTCAATGGCTGAAACAGAAGCTCAGAACGAGCCTGGGCCTCAACCACAGCTAGCTGTTCAACCTCCTCCCATTCTCGATCCACTCTCGGATCCTTTCTTTCTCCATGGCTCCGAACAGCCTGGATCTCTTCTTGTGGCTGAAAAACTTACAGCTACCAATTACAACGATTGGAGCAGGGCAATGTTCAATGCTCTTGCTGCAAAAAACAAGCTTGGTTTCATTAATGGGACAATCCCTGAACCTCCTGTCACAGATGCAAGGCATGGAGCTTGGGTTCACAACAACGTGATGATCTTGAGTTGGATTCAGCAGTCTTCTTCTGCAGAAATACGCAAAACCATTCTCTCCAGTAAAACTGCCTTGGAAGCATGGAAAAGCCTGCAGACACGCTATGGATCTGGAGACTTGATTCGCATAGCTGAGTTAGAGGAAGCCCTTTCTTCACTCCAGCAAGGTAATCAGTCTATTACAGAGTACTATGGTCGTGTCATAACTCTCAGGGATGAATTAGAGAATTACCAGCCCTTATTGCCTTGCACTTGTACTCCTACTAGTCATCTTGATTGTGCTGCTATGGCTAAAGTGTTTGAATATCAAGAAACCAGCTATGTGATCAAGTTTCTTCGAGGGTTAAATGACAACTTCTCTGGTGTGAGAGCACAAGTCTTGTTTGGTGATGAGCTCCCAAACATAAACAGGGTTTTCCAGCGTATGCTTCAACATGAAAGACAGATTCTCAGTTCTCATTATTCCAAACCAGTTGCATCTATTCAAACAAATCTGTCTGTCTCTGCTATTCAAGGTTCCAACAGACGTCCCAACTCTAAACCACCATTTTGAACATTCTGCAGAAGGGAAGGACATACAGAAGACATTTGCTTCCAAAAGCACGGCTGGCCTCCAGGAATGACCAGAACATCATATCCTGCTACTGGAACACCAGTAATCTGCAACTATTGTAAGAAAAGAGGGCACACTGAAGAAAAGTGTTTTCAGAAGAATGGTTATCCACCTAACTTCATTCCAAGGAATTCCAGTTCTTTTTCTAATAGGCCTAGACCTGCTGTCAATGCTTCTACTTCTTCTGATGATGAAGTCAAGCTCACAAGGTCCGACTATGACAAGATTATGAGTCTCATGCACTCTAAGAGCACACCATCTTCCTTTTCTGGTGCAGCCTATGTCAATCTACAAGGTAACACTTCTTCCTTGTCCACCTTCAGTGCTTGTTCAACAACCTCTCCCAGATGGATCCTTGACACAGGTGCTTCGGATCATATTGTATGTTACTTGGCATACCTCAAAGACCCTGTGCCATTAACCAATGTGTTCATATCTCTTCCAACTGGACAACAAATACAGGAAACTCAATCTGGAACAGCTATTTGCAATGATGATTTAATCTTAACTAATGCCCTATTTGTTCCCCAATTCACCTTCAATCTCATCTCTGTGAGCAGACTCACTTCCTCCAATACCCTCTGCTTAAATTTTCGTTCCACACTTTGTCTTATACAGGACCTGCAGCAGACGAGGGTGATTGGTTCTGCTAGTCTCATTCATGGCCTTTACTACCTTGAAGCCTCTCTTTTACCTAAGCTGATATCTACTGCCTCTACCACCACCTTTGATCTGTGGCATTTTAGACTAGGACATGTTTCCCATTCTAAAATCCCCATTCTCAAACAATTTTGTACCTCCATTACAACTCAGAGGGATCAACCATGTGATGTCTGCCATTTTGCAAAGCAAAAGAGGCTTCCTTTCCCTTCTAGTCAATCTGTAACTCACTCTCCTTTCCAACTACTACATTTTGACATTTGGGGTCCCAACCCTATTCCAACATATGATGGTTTTAAGTACTTTCTCACTGTGGTTGATGATTTCACTCGAATGACATGGATTATTTTGCTTCAACTCAAATATGAAGCAAGGCCTAAACTTATATCCTTTTGCAATCAAATGGAAAGACAGTTTAAGACAAAAATACAAACCATTAGGAGTGACCAAGGAAAAGAGTTTCACATGAAAGAGTTTTTCAACTCCACAGGCATCATTCATGAGATGTCATGTGGGGAAGCTGCCCAGCAAAACAGCAAGGTTGAGAGGAAGCACCAGCACATTTTAGCTGTGGCTAGAGCTCTTCAATTCCAAGCTGATTTGCCACCTGCTTTTTAGGGAGACTGTGTTAAACACGCTGTCTTTCTCATAAACAGAGTTCCCTCTCCCATTCTTTCTCAACAAACACCATTTCACCTTCTCTACAAAAAACCACCAGACCTTTCTGAACTAAGAGTCATTGGCTGTCTTTGTTATGCTAGCACTCTTGCTAACCACAGAACTAAGTTCCAACCTCGTGCAAGAAAAGCAATTTTCCTTGATTTTTCACCTGGAATCAAAGGCTATAAGCTCTATGATATATCCTCCCATGACATCTTTGTCTCACGAGATGTAATTTTCTATGAGTCATTTTTCCCCTACAAATCACATATTTCTGATCCTCCTTCATCTCCATCTCCTGATCTGGTCTATCCAATTCCTCCTTCTATTCATGATGACTCAACATCACCACCTCCTGCTGTCATACCACCAACTGTGGATCTCCACTCTCCTTCTGCTACCCCTAGCAGTACAACTACTTTGAGTTGTACTTCTACTTCTTCTCCTACACCATCTCCACCTCCCAGTCCACCACCACCATCATCACCTCCTCCTCCTCCACCACCTCCACCTCCACCATCATCCTCTCAACCAATAAGAAAATCCCAAAGAACTATCAAACGTCCTTCCCATCTAGTCCAAAATTACCACTGTTTCCTTTCCCAGGGTACTAGCAGCATCAATCCCCAAGCTCTGCAACAGGTCAAAGACAAAAGGTATTCTCTTTCCTCTATGCTCTCTTATGATAAGTTGCATCCCAACCACAAAAGGTTCCTCCTGAACATTTCTACTCATCTGGAACCCCAATCATATATAGAAGCATCCAAAATTGATGCTTGGAATCAAGCTATCACTACTGAGATCAAAGCTCTTATTCAGAATCATACTTGGGATGTGGTTTCCCTCCCACCAGGAAAGAAACCTATTGGAAACAAATGGGTTTATAAAGATAAATTTCTCTCTGATGGCTCTCTTGAAAGATATAAGGCCAGGTTGGTTGCTAAGGGAAACACTCAACAGGAAGGTCTTGACTTTCAGGACACATTTTCTCTTGTGGTTAAAATGACTACAGTGAGAACTTTTTTGGCCATTGCAGCCATGAGGAATTGGAATATTCACCAATTGGATGTGAATAACGCATTCCTCCATGGTGACCTTGATGAAGAGGTCTATATGACTCTTCCAAAGGGTTTTACCCCTCCTCCTGATATTCCTAATCCTGTCTGCCGCCTAAGAAAGTCACTATATGGCCTGAAACAAGCATCAAGACAGTGGTTTTCTAAACTTACAGACATTCTTCATCGAGTTGGTTACATTCAGAGTAAGGTTGATCATTCACTTTTCTACAAAGCAACAGAAACAAGCTACACTTGCATCTTGATCTATGTCGATGATCTAGTCCTCGGTGGGAATGATCTATCTGCTATTCAACAATTGAAAGATGTATTGCACAAGGAATTCAGTATTAAGGATCTGGGAGACTTGAAATTCTTTCTTGGCATTGAAGTGGCAAGAAGATCTTCTGGTATTCACATTTCACAAAGAAAATATACACTGGAGATCATCGAACAAGCAAATGTTCTGGATTCAAAATCAGTTTCTACCCCTATGGACTACAAGATACATCTAAGTTTATCTCCTGATGTGCCATTTGAAGATCCTGAGCTTTACAGAACCATTGTTGGCAAGCTCATTTATCTCACTACAACAAGACCTGACATCAGCTATGCCACACAGCAGCTGAGTCAATTCATGTCCTCTCCTACAGACACCCACTACAAGGCTGTTCTTCGTATTATTCGTTGCCTCAAATCTGCTCCAGCTACAGGGTTGTTCTTTCCATCCAAAGGGACTTTTCAGCTTAAAGCCTTCACAGATTCTGACTGGGCTGCGTGTGTTGATACCAGGCATTCTACCACTGGTTTCTGCATCTATCTCGATGATTCTCTGATCTCCTGGAAAACAAAGAAACAACACACAGTTTCAAGATCTTCTTGCGAAGCTGAATACCGAGCTCTCGCTTATACCTCATGTGAAGTTCAATGGTTACAATACCTTCTCCAGGATTTCAAGGCTTCCTCCTCTGCTCCAGCAACTCTTTATTGCGACAATCAGAATGCAATTTACATTGCCAAAAATCCAACTTTTCATGAGAGGACGAAACACATAGAACTGGACTGTCATTTCGTCCGCGAAAAGATCCAATCTGGCAGCCTGAAGTTACTCCACATTTCATCCAGCCACCAATTGGCCGATCTCTTCACGAACCCACTATCTCCGGCACCTTTTCTCTCTTTGCTGTCCAAGCTCGGTGTCCGAAATCTCTGTCCACCGGCTCGCGGGGGGGGGGGGGGGGGGGTATCAGATTGAAAATCTCGATTTCCCTCTTCTCCAACGGTCTTCTTCCACAACGACTTCGTTTTGTTCTGATGGATGTCTTGTTTGCTGCGTTGCCGTTTCAACCCGTTTCCGAGATTGAAGAGCCACGCTGCGATGTCGTTTTTCATTACTCCTTTTAGCTGTACTTTCTTTTTCGTCAAGATAGGGAAGTTTCTCTTCCAAGCTATCAAACAAGTTCAGCAATGGAACTTGTCTTCTTCCACTTTGTACTGCCTATAAAAGGCCATCCTTTGCAATGAGAAAAGTAGATTTTTAGGGTTTTCATTCACAAAACTTGTTCTTTGTTATATATGGAACCATTTTGGTGTTTGTGATCAATTATTGAGAGTTTTGAATTATAGATTGCGACATTAACACTTGCTCTGTTTTTTTTCTGTCTTGTTTCTGATTTTTTTTCTGGATATGGCCCCTAAACTTTTAGTGTTATGCTGTGTTTTAATGAATTGGTCCTACCCAAGTGTTGAATAACCTTGAAGATAGATTCTTTGCTGGGTAACTACGAGTCAACATTGTTATGGAGAAACCAAGGCATCACTTGTTGAGAAGTTCCAAGATCACCATGTGAAATTCGAGGTTTAAGACACGGTACATGTACTGTGCAATGCTATCCGATATTTTTGTTGCTATTGGTGATCATGAATGCTCTAAAGACTAAAGTGAAGCTGCAAATGTAGAGTGTTCGGATATAAAAGATTTACATGTCTCGGTTATTTTTCGAGTAGGATGCCCATGTGCGGCGAAAAATTACAGTTTGATACCAACCGTTAAGTTTGGAGACAGAAAATGTGATTTTGCAAGCGAAAGTAGACTTATATGGTTTGGTTGCAACTAAAAAGAATTGGGTGGTCAATATGCAACGAAACCAATAATTAAGTAACATTCGGTGCATTTAACCCTAATTTAGGTGTATGCACCATGAAGACTTGGGCCTCGTTTGGACAGAGGGACAAAGTAGTGGATTTCGAGCTAAAATATTGCCTTAATGAATGAATGCATGGATATTCCTTCATTTACATTGTTTGGGAAAGAGGTGCAAATGAGAGGCGTGCAAATGGGAGGGATAAACACAGTTTTCAATATATTTGCACGTTTGATTAATTTGTAACAGTAGGAGTGCAAAATAGGGGTGCAAAATTACTGCTTCGGCTTACCCCAATTGGGGTGCAAGGGAAGGAAGAAAGAAAGGGGGAGGGGGAGGGGGAGGAGGGAGTGGAAGAGAGGAGAAATTATTTTCTAATAATTTTAATAATTTTATAATTATTAATATAATCAATTTTTGTTATAGTTATCATTAATGTATATAAGTTCGGGTTTGACCGTTTGACTCCGAGAGCAAGTTTATCAATGTTCGTCTAGTCAAATCGAGATATCTTGGTTGACTCGAATTTGCGTTTGAAATTAGAGACAAGAAATGCTTATGGAAAATGTAGCGAGAAGCAGGTTTGGTTGAATTAGTTTAGTTGACTAAATTGATAAAACGTACAAATTCGAACGTGTTTGACTAAGTTTGACCATATTCAATTTAAAGTTAAATTATACACGAGAACCATGTAGGATGTACCAGTTACGAGTTGGACTTCGAGCTTCGAGTGTCGAGGCCGATCGATCAATGATTATTACAGTTGTTATAATCAATTATTAATTGAGCATAATTTTCTTAAATTATAGTTATTATTATTTATTTATTATTTTGTGATAATATATTATAAATTTAATCAATTTATAATAATATATTTACTCACTTTTCACTTTATTTGCACCCCCTACTTTTTAATCCAAACAACAATTTACTTACCCACTTGCACCCCACCAATTTGCACGCTCTTGCAATCAGGGGCGGAGGTAGCATGTAAATAGGGTGTTCCATGGCACACCCTTGGATTGGACTAGATCATAAAAAAATAGGGGTATTAGTTTATGTAGGGGTGGATATCGGTTGATTTCGGTTTAACCGCTAACCGTAGGGTCGATTTTCTGGTTAACCGAGCGACCTTAATCAGCTGTCGAACACCGACCGACAGACACTTAGTCGGTTGCCGAACACCGACAGAACGGTTATCGCGGTTAACCGCGGTTAGCAGAATTTAAGGGAAAGCGAAGGGGTGCGCGCTTTGGTCCTTCTCTGCTTCTCTCGACGGGAGCGATGGGCTGGCTGCTCTCGACGGTGATGGACAACCGGCGACGAGGATCGACGAACCGCGACGGGGAGGAAGGAAGAAGAAGACGGGTCGCGGTCACCTGCTCTATTCATGTGGCTCGCCTGCTCTGCTGTCCTTGACGGCGACGACGAGTATAGACGAACGGGGAAGGACGCCGACGGAGGCGGAAGCGGAGACGCAGTTGGCGACGGGAAGTTTGGGCAGCGGCGCTCGCGATGGGAATTAGGGAAAGAAAATGGAATTAATTGGATCCATCGGGAAATTAATCTCGGAAAGGAACGGGGAATTAATGGAATTCATGGGGGATTAATTGGAATTGTATTTATAATTGGGGAAAGGGAAATTATCAAATTAAATGGGGTAAATGGGAATTAATCGGATTCAGTGGGGGAATTAATTGGAATTGTATTGGGTAAAGGGAAATTAAATGGGTTAAATGGGATCGGATCAGTGGGGGATTAGTTGGAATTGTAATTGGGAAAGGGGGAATTAATTGGATACGTGGTGGGGGGATTAATTGGAATTAATGGGGAAAGGGGAATTGATTGGATCCATCGGTTTTAGATCGTTTAGCCGGTTAACCGTCGCCGGTTACTCGGTTAACCGCGCTCTCCCATTGCCCTTCCGAACACCGACCGCCTCTACTAATTTTCGGTTATCAGCTAACCGTTAACCGGCGGTTATCGGTTTAACCGACCGGTTAACCGGTAACCGACAACCGAACTGCCACCCCTAAGTTTATGCTATAACTAGGATTTGAACATGGAACCCCATGTTATAAGCTTTGTCATCTTCCATTAAACTACAACTACTTATGTATGTGATACCCCAATACGTTTTATCGTATATAACTATATATATAATTAATTTACGTTTACAAATAATAAGTAAATTAAAAAAACTCATAATTGTATCCTTATTCAAGTAGTAATCGGAACGTTAGCCCTAACAAGCAAGACTTCTCCAAGTCCCACATTTCATCTTCCTTCGTTCTTCTTTCTCTTTCGACAATGAACTACGTGAAAAACACTTTTCGGAGTGAATAAGTGACGATATCATGAATGAATTTTTGGTATGACACATTGAGAGTGACATTCTTGATACTTGATAGTATGGATGATGAATGTATTTTACAGAGTTTTCAAACTATGAGAATTCGTCATGGATCACTCTTAAAAATTGATAGTCACTTTAATTTTTTTAAGTTGGCACCCTCTTACCCAAAATCCTGACTACATCACTACTTGAAATTCAACAATTTTTCCCTCAATTTGCACCCCTCTCGAATATTCACCCCTTGTTGCCAAACACAGTGTTAGTAAGGTAGAAGACAAGTCAACCATTAATGTATGTTAATATAGTTGTGAATTTGTTCACCTTTTTCCAGTATTTAAAACCACTTATAATGAGGAGGGATTGTGAAGCTTTTGAAAAGATAGCGTAGGTAATTAGTAATTACTATATATTATTGTTACAATTATTTTATGACCGGATCCAAATGTATACATTCGAGCTTATGAAGTTATGTCATACTTTATGAACACATTACAAACTCACAAGAGTGAGTGATTCAAATTCATAGCGCTACATAGAAATTGTCAATTTTTTTTGGTAAATACTTATTATCAAACATTTTACATTCTTTTTTACTAGCAACACTTATTAAATTAATTATTAATAATTTGCCAAATGTTATAGTATTTTAACTAAGAAAAGAGTTACAGAACTCTTAATGGTAACAGAATGAGGACTAATATTTTAATACATTACAAAAGATTTGGTTAATTATTATTAATTAAATATGTTTTGCTAATAAAATAAATGAGGAATTTTTCTGGTTAGTAATTAGTATTTACCCAAAAAAATTCTACATTATGAAACCAAAAAATTCTACATTATGAAAATTATACATATATACCATTTATGATATTTTACCATTTGAGTTATCCTTAATTAAGAAACTAAATTTATTATTGTCGATCACTTACATATATAATAAACATTCAAAATCCAAACTATAACGTTTTGAAATCAACTCACTCTCCTCTAACGATCTTATTTCTAATTTCCCAAACAAACCCTAAAAAAAAGGGAAAGAAGAAAGCTAAGCAAATGATGGGCCACTTTTGGAAATTTAAAGCTGGCCTGGGGGAGGAAAGGGGAATAGAGAAAGCTTTTGTCATGAAGAAGCGTCCATATCCTATGGGCTATGAGTGGCCTGCAGGAGTACAGGAGGGGCTTTTTGGTTCAGACTTCAGAGTCGAGACCATAAGACAGAGAGATAAATAGATGTAGTCGTGATAACTATCGGAGTGGTAGAGTAGTAATGTACTATGCAAGTGCAAATACTAGCTTGTGTTCACTTAAGCTTGCCTCATTAATTAGCTCAGTATTTCTATTATGAGTTTGACTCAACAATTAACTCAGAAGCTAAACTCGAGTCTAACTCTTTTTATCCTTCTAAATACCAGAATCCCCAAATTAAGAGTGTGCCTACGGTGACATGCATGTCACGGTGACTTGCACTTTCCGGTCGACCTCAGTTAGGATTAGGTCGACCTCATTTAGAATTCGGTCGACCTCATATAGGATCTGGTCGACCTCATTTAGGATTCGGTCGACCTCATATAGGATCAGGTCGACCTAATCTGTTGTTTCAGTGTAAAAACAGTTCATGGTGCCTACTTTGGATATTCATATCATAACAATTGGCTAGATGGAAATTGAAGACTAATGACTTGTTTTGAAGCTGGAGTGTCCCTCTACATATTGAAGAGATTGAGAGCTCGATAGGAAGTCCAGAAGACCATTTTTGAACCTCATCAAAAGGCTATGCCAAAACTAGGAAACTGCCTAGAAATGTGTTTGTGAAGCCTATTTTGGAGCTCAATTCGAGAAGCATGAACGTGAGTCGAGTCCAGGAGCCTCTACCACGTTAAATTAGGTATGTTTTTCATACAAATTCAAGGCATTGGATGAAAGATTGGATATCTGTAAGACTTCAAATAAAAGGGTCGAAGTTGCTACGAAGGCTGTTTTTCTGGCAGACTTTGAGCACAAGCAAGCGGCTAGAAAAACAGCTTTCGTAGCAATTTCGAGCCTTCTGTTTGAAGCCTTAAAGATATTCAATCTTTCATCCAATGCCTTGCCTTTATATAAAAAAAACAGGTAATTTAACGTGGTAGAGGCCTCTGGACTTGACTCGCATCCATGCTTCTCAAATTGAGCTTCAAAGTAGACTTGACAAACACGTTGCCAGACTTAGCCATTTTCAGGCAGTTTCTCAGTTTTGGCATAGCCTTTTGGTCAGGTTCAAAAATGGTATTTTGGACTTTCTATTGAGCTCCCAAGTACTTTAATGTGTAGAGAGACACTTCAGCTTCAAAACAAGACTTTAATTTCCAATTTCCATCTAGCCAATTGTAAGATATGAATCTCCAAGGTAGGCACCATGAAACTGTTTTTACACTGAAACAACAGATTAGGTCGACCTGATCCTATATGAGGTCGACCGAAAAGTGCATGTCACCGTAGCAAAGTCCCCAAATTAAACTTTAATATATTTTTATATATTCTATAATTTGTATGCCACATCACACATGCGATCTATGAAAGAGAGAATATCGGTAAATTTTCATCATTAATTGACTCATGTTTACATACTTCGTCGGCATAAATTTTAGTAAATTGATATCATGCTATTTAGTAGTAGTTAGTATCTAAACAATATAATAATAAAAAAAATTCTCTTTTTAAATTACCAATGATACATATTTTATCACCTATTCAAAATCTTAAACATGATCAGTGGCGGATTTAGGGGGTGGACATCCCGGGCCATAACCCAACCCTCCTCTGCATTCGGAGCTAGTACAACACTTACAAATTTTTTCGATTTTAGTCATTCTATCCAATGTTATTTTATGATAAGATTGTCAATAAGTTGGATTGTGGTTCAGATGAAAATATTCAAATGATCACTACTCTAAATTTAGCCTACAAAATTTTAGCCAAAATGATTTTCCTTTAAAAAACAACGAAACCTAAAAGTCTAAAAGTCCCTAAAAGTAAAAAACTAAAAGAAATATGTGGTTTGTTTTCTTGCAAAATTACTAGAGATGCTTATGAAAATATGGATGACACACAACACAATACAATTTGATTGGTCGGTTGATTCGTCTAGTGTTGACATTGCCCGTTTTAGCGGCTATTACGGAGTGAACATTTTTTTTGTAAGAAACGGGCGCTAAAGGGCACCCAACCTATCAACTAAAAGCAAACCTGGGGCTTTGATTCCTCGCCAGGTCATACAACAGCTAGAAGCTAAGAAGAGGAGATGGGATCGAAATCAAATGTACCCCAAAGGGCAGGGTATTGCCCCGTTGACGCCAGGAAGTCGGCCACGACGTTACCCTCCCGATAGACATGTTCAATTTCTTTCTCCCATTGCCGTTGTCTCAGTCTTCGCACTTGTAGCACAAGTTGGTAGTGGGGATGCGATGTATTTGCAGATTGGATAAGCTCCACCGCCGCCTTTGAGTCCGTTTGGAGTACTGCTTTCCTGACTCCGAGCTCCCACGCGCACTGCAGGCCCTGGATAATGCCCATCAATTCAGCTCGAGTAACCGAGCCCTCACCCAAATTCATAGCAAATGCGCCTAAGAATCTTCCATCCTCATCACGAATTACGCCTCCTGCCGCCGAGCTTTGTTGGCCCAAAACCACCGACCCATCTGTGTTGATACACGAACACCCGGGTTGAGGCTTCCGCCAACCAATCTGCCGCCAGGTGCCCTGCTCTTTGTCTCCCAGCAAAGATCCTTCTCGTGAAAAAGCCTCCTCCATATTATGTTTCAGTCTCCGGGCGCCACTCTGTATTTGTGATGCTGCCCCCATTCTTTTCTCAAACACCCACTCATTACGGTCCCTCCATAGTAACCAGCAAACCGCCGAGAACAGCGTCGCATGGAGATTCTCACTCCTTCCTGATAGGTAATGGAGCTCCCATTACCTCACTCGCGAAAGGGCAGTCGCGGAACACATGCAAAGTGGTCTCGACTCCGTCCCCACAAACAGGGCAAGAGCAAGAGCTGGTCAGATGTCACCTCGCGCTTTCCGCATTTGTCAACAGTCTATTGTGCCCCACCAACCAAAGAAAGGCCCTGATACGTTGAATCGTCGGGGCTTTCCAAATTGCTCGCCAGACGTGGTTGGCTGGCGCAGGCTGATGCTCCTCATCAATTAGAGCATATGCCATCTTGAGTGAGAATTGGCCATTTGGGGTAAACCTCCATGTTGGCTCATCATCTTCAACCTCACTTGGGACCTCGTGGAGCTGGATCTGTTGTACCACCTGGAGGGGAAGGAAGGCGTTAATGTAATCAAAGTTCCAACTTCCGTTGAGGACCATCTCTGCAACATGCACTGATCTCGCTGCCGGTGGTAGCCCAGGTGCCAAATCTGACAGGGACAGGCCGTCAAAGAGCCATCTATCTTCCCAAAATCGAACCCGAGTACCACTACGTACATTCCAAAGAACTCCGTCTGGCACCCAATGGATCACCCGTAGAACGCCATGCCATAGGTTAGAGAGACGACCTGTCGTACGTGGCTTGAGTACTCCATCTTCTTGCTTCAAGTATTTGCTGTGAATCACCTTGGCCCAAAAACTAGGAGAGAACATTTTCAACAATGAAACATGTGAAAACTTAATTGCACAATAAAATGAGCGTTGACTTTCTCAGTGATTGCTTAACTATTTTATTTGAAAGGGAGTATGCTATTGGTATGGATAAAAACTCTACTATTAATGGATTTGCTAAATTAAAAGATGTCGTGCAGAATTGACATTATAAAGAAAACTGTGGTTATGATATTTTTTTTACGGTATCTAATTTTTTTAATGAAATCGGTCTAGTGCTCTACTATGTCCTGAATTCGCCGCTGAACATGATATGTGGTGAAATATATAATCTAACAAACCTATGAATCATCAATGAAACAACTCATAAGCTATAGATTGATTCTATGGATGGCAATGGGCCGGGTCGGGGGCGGATAGTGCAAATCTGTTACCCTACCCAATCTAGTTCGGGTTTTACCCATACCCGTACCCATACGAGAAACGGGTAGAAAATCAAAACCATGCCCATACCCGTTCGGGTTTCGGGTATCCACGGTTATCAATGGGTAATAATTTCTCCTTATAATTCCAACCAATATGTTAACATTCACACGTATACTCACATTACGTAAGAGGAAAAGTACGACAATAATTCACTAGAATGACGAAAATTAATTAAAACAACATAATTTCATGAAAATATTATACTTATATGCTAAATATAAAATATTCTAGAGAAAAATAATGATTATTTCTAGACAAAATACATATGCATGTGTATAATCGGGCGGGTTCGGGTTGGATAGTGAGATAACCATGCCCACCCATTACCCGCAACATTCGGGTTCGGGTTTTACCTGTACCCACGAAAAATGCTTCGGGTTCGGGTTTTACCCTACCCGATTAGGTCGGATTCGGGTGGATATCCACGGTTACAGATACTTTTGCCATCCCTAATTGATTCACTCGTACACGCTACTTGAGCTGGCTCGATAGCCATACTGATGAGGCTAATGAGTCAACTAACGAGTTGAGCGTAACAAGCCACCGAGTTGTGCTGGCCAGCGAGCCTCGCGAACTGAAAAAAAGGTTAGTTCAAACTCGTCTTGTTAGTTAACGAGCTGAGTATTGAACGAGTTTTTACTAAATTGAACATTGAGACGCTAATCGAATGTCAAGTTTTTCCTAATTTGAGTAACAAGTCACAGAGTGGAGATGGACAACGAGGCTCGGGAGATGAACAATGGTTAGCACAAGCTTAACTAGTTAGTTCATGAGTTGAATATTAAACGAGTTTTTTTTTAAAATCAAACGTCAAGTTGCTAATAAACAGGTCGACTCATTTGTATCCTTTTGCAAATTAAGTAACCAAAAGGGTAAGAATTCATAAATACACGTAGGTAGGATTGGTGTGGGCGTGTGCATGGTGGGAAAAGTCATGGTTGTTGTCACTCAAAACCTTTTGCTTGTGTCTTTATGAAATCTTTGGTCACACATTCACACACCCAACATATTATCTTCTCCACTTCCATTCATTTCCATATTGATTCCTTCCTTCTTCCCTTTATCTTTTCTTGTTTTCTTCGATCACTATCATTTTTGGGTTGTCTCTATTCGTAAGCTTATAAACAACGCATGCACCAGGCTTTTGTTTTTGAGGGTTCCTTTTCAGTTTTTGTTTCCATTTTATTGACTGATATAGATTTTAGGTGTACAATAGTTTGGTCCGATCTAAACTCATGAGAATTATTGTTCAATTGTTAAAGATATTTTAGTAATAAAGACAAGATCAACATTGCGTTCCATCCGCTTTCATGCAGTGCTAATGTCACTTTGGTCTAATTTCCTTTAGTATTTATAAAATCATGAAATCAAGAATTAGACTATGTCTTGTTCAATTGTTAAACATATTTTAGTAATAAAGACAAGATCAACATTGCGTTCCATCCGCTTTCATGCAGTGCTATTGTCACTTTGGTCTAGTTTCCTTTAGTATTTATAAAATCATGAAATCAAGAATTAGACTATGTTATATTAGGTTCGGTATGACTCGATATAAATATAGATTTGGTTCGATACGGTATGACACGGACCAACTCATTCCATACCCTAGATATGGAAGTGAATATGGACTCATACCAAATTTATCAGTTTGAGGCTTTCTATATACATCATAGTTCATGTGAGAAGTTCTAACGAAATGCTCCTAATAATATTATCAAGAACTAATCGTGCAATTAAGAACACTTATCGAATCCTTATTTAATCGATTGAATTGTGCATATGATCTTTTAAAACCTTTATGTATCATTTTTCCTCGGTTTTGAAGAAAAACAAGAGAGACACTCATATATATAACGTGCTCTGACGCTCCTTACAAACAAGAACATACAACCCTTACGTCGACTCTCTCTCAATAGCTATGTCAATACAATAGCCATACTGTTCTACCTATCTTCTTGTATTAAACATTTATCTAAATGATTGTAAAAGTCTAGTAGAAATTGTAACCCACAAAATTAGTAGTAGTGTATTTTGTGCTGATCGTGGTGGTTCAATCTCTTAATACCGTAACAGATCATCTACCTATTCAGATTCTTGTATGAAATTTTTTCGGTCGGACCATAAATACGATTGTAGAACTGATTAATATATGTACTTTTCAGCCCTGGTTTCTTTGCTCCATACAATAACTTCTTAGTGGAACCTTTGAACTTCGACACTATCTTACTATGACAACTTGGAATGTTTGCTTCTATGCATTGTTGTCCATGTGCACACCACACCGGTACAAGAAAAAGGGTTTATTAAAGAAAAGGGTGGCAACTAGACAGGGAAACTCTGCAAGATCATACCCCTACTTTAGGTAAGGTGTGGTGATCTCCACATCCAAAGATACAACAATTTGCAAAAAAGCTCTCTTCTTTGTTGGGAAATCCAAATCGATGAAAAGCAGAAAGGGTTCCAAGATTTACAACAGTTAGGCTCGACGTTGTAACTTGTAAGAATGCACAGTACTAGCTAGCTAGTGTTTGACATAGCAAGATAATATAGATGGACTTGCTCAGTTACTCGAGTGTTAATTAAACGGTGGAATCAAATTGTAGACCACAGTGATTGTGTAGAGTTTTAAACAAAATAGAGTTTCTATAAAATTTTATTATATAATATAGAAAGAATTGTGTAGAGTCTCACAAACTCAAAAAATCTAATTAAACTGCATGAATCACTACCTTACAAATTGTTTTACGAATATGATCCGTGCATACTTTCAACAAAAATGATTAATAATTTCAGTCTCACAACCGTTGAATTCAAAACCAAGTCTTCTCTAATATTTGATAAAATTCATTTTTATGGCTGGGTGCGGATTTAATTTTTTGAAAACCGTATTGTGGTTGGGTGCGGGGTTTTATAGTTACAACCCAAAATTAACCAAACCGACCCGTGATGCTACATTATACAACAAAATCTTTCATTTAAAAAAAATATATTGCTCTTATACCAAATCTCTTTTGCTAAGTTCTACACATGTCATTAGTATATGTGTTTATAATTGATAAATTATAAAGTCAATTATTTATTAAAGTGTTCACTCAAGTGAATATTATTTTGATTCTTTTATTTTTCTAGTATGATGCACATTTTATTATGATGTTTTTTTATTTTATTTAATTTCATATATGTATTTTTTCAGATTAAATTATAAAATTTATATTTTTAGTAGAAATACAAATTTTATTCTTCTATAATGGATTTGATTTCCATCCAAACTGACCCAAACCATGACTCAAGAAATTCATAGGGTCTTAAATTAATGGGTGGATATGAATTTACTATAATTCAACCCGTGAATCATTGGTTGGATGGATAAAATGCTCAAAACCTACCCAACTGATCCATGTACATTACTAGTGATACATATCATAGTTAATAAAATACGGTACAGAAAAGTTACATATAAAATACGTACGGGTATTATACTTCATCTCTAAGTTAAAGTTATATTTTATAGTACTTTAATAGGCATTAATATAAAATTTAATTATTTTAAAAATAAATAATATATAAATAATACTAAACTTAACAATTTAATTCATAAAATACGAATAATAAACGTGTTATCAAACGAACGAGGAAAAATAAAAAAGCTTAACAATAATATGGATACGGAAGTTTTAAACAAATAAAGTACGTACGAGATATGGGGGATATGGAGGTTTTGTTTGCTACAGCCAACAATCTGGGTCATTGCCTCATTGGCCCAAATTAGAGAAACTGCTCGGCCCACATAATCGAGACCCGAGCTGCCGAAGTCGGCCCATACGCTTTCCAACCCAGGATTTCAGGACTCAGAATACTTACCAAACCGGGCCCGCTTAGGGGATACGTCAGTAGTTAGCACAGTCAGCTACCGAAGTGGGCCCCGCCGGAGCTGCTAGCCAATACTGTGCGCGAGCTGCTGCTACTTCCCAGAATCTTCCCTCTTCTCTTCTTCCTCCGCAAACAAAAAAATAATTCCCTCTGCCCCGGCAAATCTTGGTGAAGGGGTTAGCCAGACCTTTCTGGCAGATCAAAATAAAACCCTTGTCGACAAACCGATCTGCGGCAAGGTCGTCCTCCCGTGAAGCAGCGTTTCTAGGGCTCCGATTAGAACTCGTCGGAGGTTTCCGGGAATCGGCCGGGGGCGGCGGCGATGGGGATTGTCAGGACCGGGTTCAATTTCATGCTCGGTACGTTCTTCGGTATCTACATAGCTCAGAACTATAACGTGCCTAACATACAGAAGATGGCCAACACCGGGATGGCCATCGCCAAAAGCATCGAGGAGTCTAATAGGAAGCCCAAGAAGAGAGACGCCGAGGATTGAATTTGATTCTCTTTCCTTTTAGGATTTCGGTTTTGGTTATCACAGTGTTGTTTCCTTATTGCGTTGCGCCTTCGATTTGGCGATGCCATTTTTTGTTAGAGGATTGTTCAGGTCTTTTTCTCTCTTTTAAACCTTTATTTCTGACTTGCTTGAATATCCAACTTTGTCAATGGAAATCAGGGTGAATAAATTGAATTACTTTGCCCCTTTTCGTTCTTGCCATCTTTGGAAATTCCCAGTTCTACTTCAGAAGTCTCTTTGTGCTGTTTAATGTGATAATGGGTTGTACAGAAGCTTCTTCCTTGTGCTTTGTTAAGCTTGAGTTGCTTCAAGAATCGCAATGATAGTGTTGTAGCCGACTTCTCTGAAAAATGTAGTGCCAAGAGCTTATGGAGTTAGAAGCAAGTCATGTATCCTATGATTGTAATGCACCACTCATTGCATCTGTGGATGGAATTTAGTTGTGGTTTGTACTGTAAGCTCAAGTATCTTTCGGTTGTTAATCATGAATTTTCATGCCATTATCTTGCAGAAGGAACAAAGTGGGAAACATTTAACATTTGTAGAGTGTAAAGAATGTGCTGTCTGTCGGGTTTTAGTGCAAATGTGGACATATCTTGGCTTATACTACTATCTGCTGATCACTGTTTCCATAAACTTATGATCGTCAATTAATTCACGTTCAAGGAGAACACTCAGTTTCTTAATTGCTGTGAGGCAGTCAAATATATTGGGTGGAGAGCGTGTGAACCGGAGGTAAGTTAGGCTTTAGTGATGCAGAATTCTCTGAAACAGGCAGTAGCCTATGAGTTCTTTGATTCTCTTGGCTCGTCCATTCACTTGCTAGCTTATAGCTAATCAACTGGGTTGGTAATCCACAGTCTATGGTCTTTGGTATGAATAGCATTGATATTATTGTCTATGATATTTAGCTACAAAATATAGTGACTTGTCTCTGCAAACAGTTAGCAGTAGTAAGTAGCTGAGGCCTTTGACTTATTCCATAAAAAACAGATGAAAATCTCATCTACAAGATAACATAGCCTATCTTAGCTGCTTAAGGTGCACTGTATTTCAGCTGATGGTTAGGTACTTGTGCCTGTCTCCTGCATTGACTGAAGCTGTATCAGCATTGTTGGATGAGGAGCTACAGCCAGAGGTTTGGTTACTTAGTGCAATGAGCGCCAGTCCGCAATGGTTGTAATTTTGTCGGAGTACACAATGGATAGTGAACTTTGGTCAAGAAGTTCCACTATCTCTTCCATCTGGCCGAGGAGGTAGACAGCTTCCCTTACACTTGCTTTTTTCTCTTCAATTGTGCTTTTCAAACACTTACCAAATACAAATGGTCTCAAGTTAGTGAGACTAGCTGCCAATATGTCGGAGATCAGCACAACTAGTGTTCCAAATAAGCTTTCCTCTGAAGTGCTGCTGTTGTGGTGATAAATGTGCAGAATTGTGTTGCTTATCCTGTAGATGGAATTAGCTGCCAATGCCTCAGCAGGCCATTCTGAAGGGCTAACTTTTGGGCATTGTGTTAGATATGTGCTCTTAAAGTTTGCAAGCCTTTCCTTTCCAGCTTCAACAAGCCGTTCTAGTACATCTCTTGTGCCTTTTTGATTTCAGGGATAGTTGGTGAAGATCCAAATCTAACCATTTGTGGTAAATGTCGACCCCTGACCACACATGATATGCTGCTCTTCTTATGTTTGGCAGCTCTTCTTTCCCATCCTCGTATTCTTCTATGAGTTTGACATACACAAGTCCCTCATGTACACTGCGTATCAAGTGTTTAACCGAACAACTACTGACATTTGGGAGTGAAACTGCAATCGCTGTTAAAGTAACTATAGGAAGAGACCAAGATTGTGGAGGTTCTTCACCTTCCAGCCTGCAGACTTGGTCGGAGTCGAATTCTGCTACTCCCTTGAATCCTTCCGTAAAGGTTGCCATTTTTAACAGGTCTGTGAGGTGTTTTGGCTGTTTCTTTTTCCCCTTCCGCATCCAATGATCTGTGGCAGTACAATTCTTCCTCATTGTCACTTCCACTAGTTCTTCCTCACCTTCAAGATGCAAAACAAAGTGGCTTAGATCTATTTTATTGGTCTCAAGTCCTTGATCAACTGAAGTGCCATTACTTGGTAACAACCTCTTCAACTTGCAGCAGGAATCATAGACCCTAACAATTCTGCACGCGCATAAGATGCAGATGCATTGAACCAATTTGCATGCCATCACGATTCCAATTTGTGCTTGAATACAAGTGTCCAAGAAGCTGCGCTTTGCTTTATATGCAAGTTTTCGGAGTTGCTGGCTTTCTATGTGTATGAATGGACACTCTTTGATCTCCACCAAGTACTGAATCCAGTACTTCTCCACTTTAAAATATGTTCCTCTGTTACTTTTCTTCCCATTTTTTGGTAACCTGTAAAACACTGATGTGAACCATCTGACTGCTGGGGCAACAGTACCGACCCCAACTGCTACAGTCTGTGCAATCAAAACTAAAGTGGTTGACCACTTGTAGTCAGACTCCCCTACACAAAACTTGAATGACCCTGGCATGTAAAATGAGCGCAACATGGCATCTGCAAGAACTGTGGCGCTAAGGAGACACAGTGCACCTGACGCAGTAGAAGTAACTGAACGGGCCATTACAAATTGAGGGTTGCTGGTATGTGCCATTATCCAGAACTTCATCAGGTCTTCTTTCAACTCCCCTGGTGTTCTTGTGTTTATATCCTTCAACCCTTCTTGCATAGTCATGTCACATTTCTTCTTGTACTTGAACTCTAATTCCGTCTTTGTTGTTACCACAGCTAAAGCTGAGGAGCCCAAGATCATGAGCATGACAAGCATAAGAGACATCAGGACAACATGCTCCCACCAGCAAATATAGATCACCCCCGTGCCCAGTTGGATGGCAATGTTGACAAAAACAGCGACCACCAGTATAGCGAAGGCCATGATATTCATCATGATTTCCTTGTTCTTCGCTGTTCCTAGTGATGGCATCGAGTTTGCAATTGTCACGCAAAGCAACACCGCACTGCTGAGCTTGGAGAGCTGGTCGACTCGGCTGGGCATGGGGGTGTTGAGATCCACTGAGAACTTGACTGCTACTGCTATTATGGTGAGTGAAGTGGCGTTGATGGAAAAGAACCGACTAGGGAACCAGAATTTTCTGTGACGAATACCATGGATGAGGTCAGCAGCCATGGCAACTGCACAGACTAGAGATGCTGCTGCTACATAGAGTCCAATCCATGGTAGAGGTTGAGTGTACTTTTCTTCATTCAGGTTCCCATCAGCACTGCAACCCACCATTTGAGGCAAATTTTTTGCTACTGGGTCGAGTTTTCCTGAAGCTTATAGGAAAGATAAAGTACTTGGTTTTCGTGGGTCAATGGTTAATTGTAGAAGATGAAAGCCTTTCTGGAATGAAGCTGGAAGATGTTTGATTTATCAAACCCAAGTGAATGATCTAGAATTTGTTTGGTTTAGACCAAAATTCAAAGGCAGAGGAACCCAGGCGACTCGGCAGTCTTCGGCTTTACCAGAAATAAATGATGAGAGGACTAGAAGCAAGTGAGCGGTTCATAGAATCATACATGATTGACCGTTATATTGGAAAAAATTAGATGAAGGATATCCGAATTCTTTCGAGGCCTACTGATTGTTGTCGTATAAATAAAAATCGGGTCCCAACAAATGATGACGATTGAGGTGTTGATCATATCAGCTCGAGTGTATAGAGGTTGCAGATTCCAGTGTATTCTTCTCATTCAAAGTCTGTAGTGTTGAATCTTGACCCTAGACTCTTTGGCAGGTGGGCCCACAGTGCCATCCATTGTTGAGGAAATGACAAACTGATTTTCTAGTAATCTGAGTACCCTGAGGTGAGCTTTCTTCTTCTTCTTCCGATTGCCAAGTTTTTGTAGCTTTTGGTGGTTCTTCTTCATGGTTACGACTTACGGCAGGGTTCCTTCGTGGTGCTAGTGGTTTTATGTTATTATTATTATGATCTTTTACCAAGATCAATTCAGTTCAAATAAGTTTAGTGACAAATAAGTGAATAACTTCCCTGTTCATTGTGATTGTGCTGTTGCAATATCATTGTGTTCCACAATCTGCAGGTCGGTGGCAACTGAGCGAGGATTCAGTGCCTGATTTTATGTGAGTTATGTGCAAATAGGAGTGGGTAAGTAATCAAGGACTCACAGTTATGATCAGCTAGATGTCGACTCTCCATGAAAAAGCTGTTGAAATTAGTCGCGTATATGAAAGCAAGATGTATAATATACATTTTAGTCAGAATTCTTATAAGCATAGGCATGTTTCAGCTTTCCCATTTACTTATCTGTTTTGCTTTAGTGATGAGATGCTGATTGTGCCAGGCATTAGTATGATGTACTTTGACGGGCAATATTTACATAGTTGATTGTTATCATACACTTTGATAAGCAATATTACATAATTGTCCATGATTTGCAGCCGCTACAAAATTTAGATTCTTACATCGAAATATTACTCTGCATATGCACAAAGTTACCAGTAGCAAGTAGTTTCAGTCGATCGCTAAATATGTATCTCCCACATTGAACAAATCGGCATCGTCCAGTGCTGGATGATCAATGATTGCCAGAGGTTTACTCGCTTTGTGTAAGGAATGCCAGTCACCGACGCTACTGATTTTGTCACAGTAAACAACGGACAGTGTACTTTTGTCAAGAAGCTTCACTATCTCTTCCGTCTCGCCTAGTAGGTACACTGCTTCCCTCACACTAACTTTCCTCTCTTCAATTGTGCTCTTCAAACACTTGCAGAATATCACTGGCCTCAAATTAGTTAGGCAAGCTGCCAATATATCGGAGATCAGCACGCTGAGTGTTGCAAACAACCTCTCCCCTGAACCGGTGCTGTCCCTGTGATGATTCTGCAGAATCGTGCTGCTTATTCTGTACATGGAATTAGCCGCCAGTGCCTTGGCGTGCCACTCCGAGGGGGTTTCCCTCGGACATTGACTTGGATAAGATTTCCTAAACTCTGTTAGCTTGTTCTTCCCAGTTTCTGCCAGCCCTTCCAGTACTTCTTTCGTGGTTTCTGATTTCAGGGACAGTTCATTCAGATCCACGCCACACCATTTATGGTAGATGTCGACACCTGCCCACACATGAAATGCCGCTCTTATCACGTTACTCAGCTCTTCTCTTCCATCCTGGTGCTCTTCCACGAGCCTGACATACACGAGGCCCTCATGGACGCTGCGTATCAACTGGTTAGCCGAATGAGTGTCCACATTCGGAAGCGCAACTGCAATTGCTGTAAGAGTCACTATAGGGAGAGACCAACAATGGGGAGGCTCATTACATTCCAAGCTGCAAACTTGTTCGCAGTCGAATTCCCTCACACCTTTAAATCCTTCTGCGAAGCTTGCTCTCCTCAACAGATTAGTAAGATGTTTCGGCTTTCTCTTTCTCCCCTTTTGCAACCAGTGAGCCGTAGCAGTACAATTCTTCCTCATTGTCATTTCCACTAGCTCGTCCTCGCCCTCTAGATGCAGAACGAACCGGCTCAAATCAATTTTGTTTTCATCCTTTGTTCTCCTCTCGATTCCTGGTTCAACCGAAATGCTATTTCTTGGTAACAAACTCTTCAACTTGCTGCAGGAATCACAGACATAGACAATCCTTCCCGCGCAGAAGATGGAGATGAACTGAATCAACTTGCACACCATTACTATCCCGATTTGAGCCCCAATGCACGTATCGAAGAATCTGCGCTTGGCATCATGAGCAACCTTCCTAAGCTGCTTGCTTTCAATCTGTATAAACGGACACTCTTTGAATTCCACCAACAACTGAATCCAGTACTTCTCCACTCTGAAATACCCTCCTCCTCCATTGTTGCTCTTCTTCTTCCCATTTCTCGGGCACCTGAAGGACACCGCAGTGAACCATCTCACAGCCGGAGCAACCGTACCAACTCCCACTGCCACCGTCTGCGATATGAGAACTAAAGTCGTCGACCATTTGTAGTCAGACTCCCCTGCACAGAACTCAAACGACCAGGGTGTGAAAAACGACCTCAACATCGCCTCTCCCAGAACTGCGGCGCCGAGAAGACACAGCGCGCCGGACGCCGTACACGTCACTGAACGGCCCATCACAAACTGGGGGCTACTGGTATGCGCCATGATCCAGAACTTCATCAGGTCCTCTTTGAGTTCCTCTGGCGTTCTTCTGTTCATATCTTTGGACCCTTCTTGCATAGCCATGTCGCATCTTTTCTTGTACTTGAACTCCAACTCTGTCTTGGTCGTAGGCACGGCGAGAGCGGAGAAGCCTAGTATGATGAGCATAAGAAGCATCAAACCCATCACGGCAACGTGCTCCCTCCAGCAGATGTAGATCACTCCCGTGATCAACTGGATGGCGATGTTGACGAAGACCGTGACGACCAAGATCGCGAAGGCGATGATGTTCATCATGATTTCTTTGTTGGTGACCGTGCCGAGGGACGGCATGGAGTTTGCGATGACCACGCAGAGCAGGACTCCGCTGCTGAGCTTGGTGAGCTGGTCGACTCGGCTGGGCATGGGAGTGTTGAGGTCGACGGAGAATTTGACCGCTACTGTGATGATTGTGAGAGAAGTGGCGTTGATGGAGAAGAACTTGGTGGGGAACCAGAACCTCCTGTTGCGGATGCCGTGGATGAGGTCGGCTGCCATGGCGATTGCGCATGCGAGCGATGCTGCTGCTACGTAGAGCCCGATCCACGGGAGGGGACGAGTGTACATCTCCTCATTCAGCTTCCCGTCAGCACTGCAACCCACCATCTGAGATTTGATGAAAGCTCTGCTTTTTTTTTCCTGTCTGTCTTTGGAGGGTTAATGGTCAACCGTAGCCGAAGAAGATGAGTTGATTCAAGGCTTCACATTTATGAGACCCATGTGAGAGATTTGTGGACATGCTTGGTTTGAACATAGAAAGTCAAAGGGCAGGAGGGCCATGGTGAGTGGTGACTCTTTCTCTTGAAATTTACTGCAAACAGTCGTCAGTGCACAGCACAGGCAGAGGATTGAATGGAGCAGGTAGTAGTATTTGGTGACGACCAAGGAATTGAAGAAAAGTAAAGCAGACAGACCAGAAATTTTCCTACTGATTGAATGGATTTATACAAGGAAGCCGAAAGGTCGCAACAGTACAAATGATGACGTGATTGATGGCATCATCAAGCTGCAAATCTCACTCAATCAAAGCTTTGTTGAATGTTGATCAGAGACTGGGAGTGTTGTCACGTTGAGTTCTTCATCCAGTCCAGGATTCACAATTTCTCGCCGGCTTTGGTGCTTCAGAATAGTTTCGATGCTCGCTACGCTAAGGGTATCATTTTTTCCCCCGCGAATCCCACCGCTAAGGATAATAATTTGTCGTCTGCTTGCTCTTCGTCGAGTTGATTAGCGATTGTGAATTGATAAATGCGAACTGGGAGAAGATACTGACCTAGATTCTTTTAGTGGGATGAGAGTAGGGGTGGCTCGTCGCTAGTTACCTCGTTTCAGTGTATGAATTTTCGAAGTCCTAAAGAGTATCATTGGGCTTTGTATTATTGTATGAGCAGTTAAAAATTGGTAATGGGTTACGCATATTTCAGTTGGCAATTAAGGACTGGTAAATAATGTGAGGATCGAGGAGAGATTAATTTGGAGGTTAAAATGCACCACTCTTTTACATTATTTTTCGGTATTGTCCGATATTTTGGTATATAGCGATCCCAATCTCATTAGCCCTAATATCGAATTACACTTGAAAATCAATCTCAATCTCATGAAAAATTCGTATATTCGATAATACCAAATATCGACAAATTTAATACGGTATTTGATATATACTTAATACCGATACCAAACTTCCATCCCTACCCACGAGAATCGAACTCATTCGCTCCAAGTGCTTCGAGACTACATTGCCTTGGGCTTCAACTTGGTGATTGTCATTTTGTTCCCCACTTTGTATGTCCAACATCGGGAAAAAATCCCAAAGTACACACGTTCTTAAAAAAAATTCCCAAAATACATGAGTTATAAAAAAATTTCCCAAAGTACACATGTTTGAGCATCACCGTTTTAGACAAACGCGGTGAAGATCATCACCGCGTTTGACTAACACGGTGAATACTTCACCGTTTTAAACAAAAACGGTGAAGTATTCACCGTTTCAGACCAAAACGGTGAAGTTTTCACCGCGTTAATTAACAACGGTGAATACATCACCGTTTTGGTCAAAAACGGTGAAGCCTTCACCGTTGTTAACTAACGCGGTGATCATTTCCCACGTTTCCCACCCCTGGTAGGTCAAAATTAGGTCGCAGCTACCACCTATTCACCGTTTGAGACAAACGCGGTGATAGTGTTCACCGTTTTTGACAAAAACGGTGAATAGTAGGCAGATTTTCCTATAAATACCACACCACCAGCAGTTGTAAAAACATAACCACTCCCCTTTCTTCAAATTTCAGCAGCCAAAATCGAGCATAATACACAGAACATAAATTTTTCGGTATGTTGAGACTTTTCGTATTATGGTCTAATTATGTTTTTAGTAGTTATAGTATGATTTAATTTTCGTATTATGTTGTTGTTAGTTAGTTGAACTTATGTTCGTTAGTTATAGTATGATTTAATTTTCGTATTATGTTGTTGTTAGTTAGTTGAATTTATTTTCGTTAGTTATGGTATGATTTAATATTAGTTGTACAATATGATTTTGGTTAATTTTACTATCTTTAAGCTAATAGATACTTATTGTAAATTGTAGATATGGGTAAATTCAAGAAGTTTCATCTTACTATTCGGTGGAATGGAAGGGTGACAAACTCTGACATAGGCATTGATTATGAGGACGGCGAATCCATTATGCTGAAAATTGAATCCCGATTCAATTTTCAAGAACTCTATGATCTTTGTGCAGAAAGGGTTTGTACGAGCGGACAGACGAGACTTGGCAAAATTACTTACCGGTATCCAGACATGAGTGCTGGCGGGGTCGTGTTCCAAGAAGTTGTCATAAACGATGATGACGCGGTTATGATGATGTTACAGTTCCTAAGCGATAACCAAGTCCGGCTTGCAGAGGTGTATGTTGAGACCGAGGCGCTCGGTGAATCTCATTCTCACCAGTATTCTTATGATGATGGTTTTGCAGGAGGGTACGAATGGGGTGGTAGTTCGAGCAACTACCAAGGCGGTGGTTATACAGGAGGTTACGGGGAGGGTGGTGGTTCAATCAACTACGGTGGATCGAGTAGTGCAGGATGGGACCAATACTCGCAACCTCCTAAACCAGCCCCATTTGTTGAGGCCGATGGTGTTCAATGGCCTGCTTGGGGGCCAGAGTGGTATGGAATCGAGAATACCATTCGATCAGGGCGTACTTCACATGAACGAGAGGACGATGTTGGTGATCGTGGTCATGTTGATCCTTCTAGCTCGAGCTATCCATTCGAGTCAAGCGACGAGGATACTGAGGAAGATTTGATATCAGTGAGCGAGGAGGAGGAAGATACTGATGATAACGAGGATGAGGCGGCATTTCGTGAGGCACCCACGCCATATTACACACAGGTTCCAACTCAATTTTTACATAGTCAGAATGATCCCCCCGACTTTGTCCCTATGCCAGTGTACAATCCAACGGCCAATCTGGAGGTGGGTATGGCGTTCACATCGAAAGACGCTGTGCAGGATGCATTTACAGAAGAGGCGTTGAGGAGCAATTTCGAGTGGAAGGTAAAATATTCTGACAGTAAACAATTACATGTCATATGCAAGCATGATGCAGAGGGTTGTACGTGGCAACTGCGGGCTGCAAATATGAAGAGAAAGGGTGCTTGGGTGATTCGCAAAGCTGAGACGATCCACACATGCTCCTCTTCTATACTTTCCCAAGATCACAGGCAACTAAAAGCAAAGAAGGTTGGGAGAACTATTAAGCACCTTATAGAAGCACAACCAGATATCAAGGTGAAAGCTATCATGGCAGAGGTGAAGGATCGACATTCTTACACGATAAGGTACAAAAAAGCATGGCATGGTAAGCAGAAAGCCATGGCTGAGGTGTATGGTGATTGGGAGGATTCGTATGCTTTACTCCCTAGACTTATGGGAGCAATGGAGGAGTCCAATCCTGGGACTGTTTTCGTCCCAGTATACAACAATGTATACACTGAGGAACAAGTTCGAGTACAGGATAAGCTGATGTTCCATCGTCTTTTTTGGGCTTTTAAACCATGCATTGACGGTTTTGGGTTCTGCATACCGGTTATTCAGGTATTTTATCAACTAGTTCCGGTTTTAAATGTTGTATTATTTGCTGTTAAGTATATTTCATACTAATTATATCCTAAATTTTTATTCAGGTTGACGGAACTTTCCTTACTGGGAAGTACAGAGGATGTCTTCTAATTGCCACTGGTGTTGATGGAAACAGGCGGATTTTCCCGCTTGCATTTGCATTAGTGGAAGGGGAGAACAGTTTAAGTTGGGCTTGGTTCTTTGACCAACTGCACGAACACGTGACACAGCGGGAAGATATTACGATTATATCCGATCGACATGCGGGGATAAGGAATGCTGTTGGTGGTTTTCCCGACGAGTGGGGGTGGAGATGGAGATGGTGTATTCGGCACTGGCTCGCCAATTTCCAACACAAATTTGGGAAGAAGAAAGACATCAAAAATCTACTTTGGAATGCAGGTACTCATGTTTTTCTTATGCGAATTAGGGGAGTGTTTATTAAGCTGATAAGTTGATGTTATTCATCATGTATTGACCAGTTAGTCTTTTGTTCACCTTTTAGCGGTTGCACATCAACCAAAAAAGTACGAGCAGATCATGAAAACGATCCGTCAGACCCACCGAGCTGGAGCAGTATGGGCTGAAGGTCAAGAGTTGCCCATGTGGACGTTCCATATGGACAACGGGGCTAGATGGGGCATTGCAACTACCAACCATGGAGAAAGTATAAATAATGTGTACAAGGGTCTTCGAGCGATGCCTATTTCTGTCATCGTGGAAATGTCTCATTGGAAGGTCAACGAGTGGCGAGTTGCTCGGCTACAGCTAGCTATAGGGAGGGAGTTGCAAGGTCATTCAATAGCACATGACGTATTCGCTCAAATGCAGAAGAACGATGAAAAATCAAGTAAGCATAAGGTTGTTCTTTTTAACCGCAGTGAAGGAATATTCGCTGTCGAAACAGGTATATGGGGTGGAGGGAGACGTGGTCACAATCGTCAAACGGTCAAATTGCACTACGAATTAGGGGAGTGTTCTTGTCAAAAGTATCAGAACGAAAGGATACCCTGTTCACATGCAATGGCGGTTGCTAAGTCAATAACCATGAACAGAAACAGCCTGGTGAGTCCTTACTACACTGAACAAGCGATACGGAACTCATATAATGCAGCTTTGAGCCCCATGCCAGATGAAGCGTATTGGCCTATATACGCTGGAAAGTTGATTATCCCACCGTTGCACCTAAAACGCACCAAAGGCCGTCCTAGAGTTGAAAGGATACACAATGAGATGGATCAAGTTGAACGGACGAGAAGGGGACCGAAGCGATGCTCTAAGTGCAGACAACCTGGTCACGACAAGAGGCGTTGCCCAGGACAACCATCAACTTAATTTGCATTTACTTGTATTCTGCTACTAAATTGATCGCTTGTTTAATTTTTCATTAATGTTTGCATTTGAAGTCCAAGTATTTTGTTAAATCAAAAATGTTTTCCTTGTCGATACGATCGCGCGGCCGCAAACGGCTCGTTATTTCGACCTCAAACGAATAAGATACGGGCGTTTTAGTTTATAGTACGCAAAAGTTACTTTAGCGATACGATCACGCTTTGACGTCACTTATCTCACTCGTTTGGACTCGGAATTGGGATCTGTAAAATTCTATGTGATCGTGGTTGATTTGCCCAACTTTTTTGTGTTGAGGGAAGATACTGATTCTTGATAAAATGATCCAGAAAATTCATTCGACAACTTAAGTGCGTAGGATAGTTTTTAGACAATGCAAACTCAAATAACAACACCTAAAAATCACAAAAACAACATTGATAGTTCACTACAATGATAAAACGATAAATTCACTAATTTGCTTCATTTTGGCCCCCATCTCCACCTCTTCCTCCTCGTCCTCCACGACGTCCTCGACCCCTTCTTCCCCCCTCCGCCGCTGCTTCTTGGCGGGCTCGCTCAACGGCTGGTCGCGGATTTCTCTTGACCCGAGCCCCAACTGGGGTTACATATGGTGGTGGTGGTGGCTGAGTTGGAGCGGTAGCTTGACGAATGATCGGAGTTTGTTGTTGCGGGGTCTGAAACATCGAACTTTGTTGCTGATGTTGGAATTGAGAGAACCCATGAGAGAAAGTGTCCCATTCCTGAGATCCTCCACGACTCGATGAGCCTCCACCGGCATCCGCTGTAGGTGCCCACTGGTACTCGAACGGTTCGGGGAGCTCGGTTTCTTGAGTGGTACGCACCTCTTCGAACGTAGGCAAAGGCCTGCGTTTGCTCCTTCGTGGGGGCTCAACCGGGGGCACAATGGCTGCATCATCACGGAATGAGGGTCGTGCCGGGGCAGGAACGGGAGGATAGGCCACGACATCCCTCCTTTGCTCTCTGGTGCAACTCAGGAGGTTATTCATAAGTCGGGTCAACCAAGTAGTCTTCCGCTCATCCATGGTTGGAGCACTTTCGAGAGTGTACTTCGCGTGTTCCAAACCATCAACCTAAGGAAAGCACAAAATATATCAAATTAACTAAACATTAAAATAAATATATTTAAGAATGAGGGAGATTAGGATGACTTACCACCGAACCCATCACAGCACCTTGCTTTGACACCCATCTCAGGGTGAACTTCCGATACCACTGCATGTACCCATCGTGGTAGCCCATCGGTCTCGTCTCCGGCATCCCTTGCACCACCCATTGGGATCGATTCTCCCAGATGTTGATGTAGAATCCATGCTTTAGCGTCCAGTTTGCATTGTTTCGGAGGTCCATAGCATGTAGCTCCCTGAAACCTGCTGGCGGGTCTTGTGGAATTGGTTGCTCCATTCGATACTGCCTCAGAGATCGATCGGGTAGGTGCCATTCCACAATGTGCCAACAGATCAATGGCACCTTGCACAACCACGTCTCGTGATCCAGAGGGTGCCTAAGATGATGCAGCTCAACCACTTCACGTGGATATGGATCCCATATAACCTAAAATCACAAAAATTCGGAATTAACGACCATTTAATTTGATAAAATTGATCTTGTTCAAATATGGACAAAACATGATTACCTGATTCCACCATGGTTTATCTAACTCAGAACGATAAAACAGTAACGAATGCTCAGGCTGATGGTCATTCGTATTTGCTCCTATCCACCTTGTAAGTAAAAGTACGGAATCAATTTAAATTCAATTTAAATCTAGCTCAAGCATGTAATAAAAATTTAAATTGGGCTAAGTACGGAATAAATTCAATTTAAATCTAGCTCAAGCATGTAATAAAAATTTAAATTGGGCTAAGTACGGAATAAATTCAATTTAAATCTAGCTCAAGCATGTAATAAAAATTTAAATTGGGCTAAGTACGGAATAAATTCAATTTAAATCTAGCTCAAGCATGTAATAAAATTTAAATTGGGCTAAGTACGGAATAAACTTACTTGACACCGTAGGGGAGATTTTGCAGAAGGTTGAGCTCATCATCGTTTCTCCGGTATGGACGTGGGTCGAGAGGTGCGAACATTGGAAGATGCTCCCATACCCACAGTTGAACGATGAACATCGCAGCACCAGCTTGCTTTGCCCCAACCCTCGAGCAAGTACACAGCTCCCGGTATACGCCCGCTAGCACGGCCGATCCCCAACTCTTCTCTCCAATTGCATCCCAGTCACCGGTGAGCAATGGCAACCATATGCCTTGAATCCACCGGTTGGACTTGTCGGGGAACAAAAATCCACCCACCAAACCGATGAGGTAGATGCGGGCGTAGCACTCGACTTGTTCTTCCGGTGTCTCGTCATTGATTTCCACCTCTTGCTGGATGTGAGATACCAGCCACGGGACCGACACTTGCCCCGCATTCAACGGTGGATGCCCCCGTCCTTGATTTGGTGTGGTGGTCGGCATGTCGAAGCCCAAACGATCACGGATGAGCGGCCCCCAACCTCCTCCGGGTTTGGTCGTGTTCCCAATGATGGCATCTCCAGATATAGGAAGCCCGGTGAGGATCGCCACGTCTTTGAGGGTGATCGTCATTTCCCCCTCCGCAAGGTGGAATGTATGGGTTTCGGGACGCCATCGTTCCGCCATTGCCGTAAGCAGCTCGTTGTCGATCTCGATCCGCAAGAAATGGCGCAACATTCCCAAACCGGTCCTCGCTATATAGGGCTCCAACCTTGGATGCCAAGCGGGCAAGTTATTGGTCCCTTTATGAACCACGAGAACAAGAGATTCCTAAAAAAAATAGGAAAAACATCAATTAATTAGATTAAATAAAGCAAAATAAAACATTAGAAAATAATAAAATAAAGCAAGTCAGTTCATCAAATTACCGGATTGTTATCCCAAATGGCACGGGAGCGATGCATTTCTTGATCGGTTAAGAGACTCGCATCCCTTGGGCCATAATGGATATACAATCGAGGATCGTATATCTCGGCACCCATCTATAAAAAAGTAATATAATCAGAGATTGTTTTGATAAAAAATAAATCAAATTGTTTCGATTAAAAAAAAATCACAAACCAAAAACCTACACGAAGAGCCTCTTCGTCCATTATTGGCGGAAGCCGGACAGAGGTTCGACGGGTTTAGCTTTGTAAGGGACGGGAACTTAGCGGGACGGGGGCTTTAGGGTCAAACTCTAGTAATTCTTTCTGATGTGGAAGATCGGACTTAGCCGCAACCACAGAGCATACTTAGAACGAGACTAGAGCGGATAAATTGAGGGAGAAAGAAGTGAAATGTTTGTGGGGTGAGTTGAAAGTGAAAGGGGAAGGGGGTATTTATAGATTGGGGGAAGGGGGGGAGGAGCTGCTGCGCAGTTATTTCACCATCCATTCACCGCGTTCATCAAACGCGGTGAACTCACCGCTTTAACCAAACGCGGTGAATGCATGGTGACGTGGCGTGCTGCGAGGCGTCGGATCGTGGGAAGAAAACCACGATCCGCGTCTCACCGCATCCAACGGCCACGGTGAAAGCACATTGCGCGGATTGCTGACGCAAACAAACACGGGTTATTCACCGTGTTTGTCTAACGCGGTGAATACCCCGTGCTGTCCACGTCAGCAGCTTCACCGCGGCCGACAAAAACGGTGAAGCCTTCACCGTTTTAGTTTAAAACGGTGAAGGCATCACCGTTTTAAATTAAAACGGTGAGTACTTCACCGTTTTAAACAAAAGCGGTGAACCCTTCACCGTTTTAGTATAAAACGGTGAAGTACTCACCGTGTTTGTCAAACGCGGTGATGTCCTTCACCGTTTTAGACAAAAACGGTGATGCTCAAACATGTGTAGTTTTGGAATTTTTTTTATAACTAATGTATTTTGGAAATTTTTTTTAAAAACTAGTGTACTTTGGGATTTTTTCCTCCAACATCGTGGGTTTTGCTTCCGAATCTTAGAATTATGTACTTGTTTGTGTATAAAACTTTGATCCCTAGTTTCTTGGAGTGCACCATTATTTTAAGGGCAACCCTCAATTCTACCTCTCCATATGGGTAAGCCCTTACCTCTCTTCTACCTCAAGTTCTTAAAAAAAAAAAATTCACATGCTTATTAACTTCACATTCACTTTGACAGTTCACTATTCCAATAAGAACTACACAATGCCCGACCTGTTGGTCGATGAATTTGATAATTATATAATTTGTATGTGTCATTCATACTGATAATGTGTGTTTTGCTTTGTATTTTGCCATAAACTATCTACACAATACTCAAACTACTCTTTATATGCTTTGAATGTATTGAAGCATGAGAAATATCAAATGACTAACATTCTAACAAAGAAAATGCAACTAATAGTAACATAGCTAATTACAAACAAAGTGTTGCCTATATAAAAAAAGTCCATAAATGACAACATGAGAGTTGCTTCCTATGATACATACATAGTCAATCTTCGCTATAATTTTTTTTATTGCCCTTCGATGGAAAATATGATGGTTAACGCCTTCGAAAAGCTTCAATTAATGACTATCTGAACATTGGTACAAAGAAAATTCTGTCAATGCTAACTCTCATCACATAAATAAACGAACTCAAATTTCACTTAATACAACCTCTAAATCCATTTCTAGCTCCCCACTTATATTTATATGTAGAACTCTATCTCATTTAATTATTCAATTACCACATATAATGACTTATCCTTTAAGTTCATTTGTATGAATTCGTGTGACAACTAAGAACAACACAACCACTATCTTACTTGGTATCACAACTAACTAAATGTGTCAAGCCAATTTGATGTCCCAAATTAGCAAGCACTTTAACCAATCTATCAATGCCCAAGTTTTTATGGAACGTTCATTAGCGGTCTCTCCCAAACATCAATAATTTAAATTACAACAGATATATAAGTTCAGAAAAAACCTCTAAGCAATTACCATAAACAAATTCATCAAATCTAGCCTCAAATAAAGTTAAAAATTTTAAGAAATAAAACACTAGGCATATAAAATATTAGGGTATGCCTACTATGACATGCATGTCACCGTGACATGGACTTTTCGGTCGACCTAATTCTGAAGGCGGTCGACCGAATTGACTAATTTGGGCAGCACGAGAAAGCATTGTGGTCGACCTCAAAGACCACCCGGTCGACCCTTTTTTAGTTTAAGTTGTTATTTTTGGTTGACCAGAATAAACCTCGGTCGGCCATTTCGTTGGCGTCAGAAACAACATGGTCGACCAGATAAAGAAAGAGGTCGACCAGATAGACGACAAGTGTTCTATCAATTTATCCAATCATTTGACGTAAAATGAAGATCAACTGTTGGTGTCGAGATCGACCTAATCCAGTACGAGGTCGACCGAATATAAGAAAGTCAACCTATGCCCCGTGTCTTTTTTGCTTATGTATGTCGATTTGTGTGGTTCTTTTGCTCGTCTAAATTACGCTTTAAACCATCATAACTAGTCATAAATAATGATAACAAGGACTCATCAATTATGCTATGAATTGAGGTCAACCGCCTTTAAGATTAGGTCGACCGCAATGCTTTCTCGTGCTGCCCAAATTAGTCAATTCGGTCGACCACCTTTAGAATTAGGTCGACCGAAAAGTCCATGTCACGGTGACATGCATGTCACCGTAGCAAAATCCAAAATATTATACTTAAACTAAATAAAATACTCACACTAATAATAGCTCATCTATTTATCTTACTAGTACTTTCAAAGACAAATTTTTATCATGTCGTTGCATTAACGGGAGCACTACCAATTGGATGATTCCACCAAGCGATGAATTGATTAATCTGTCAACCATTACTACATTTCTTGCTTATGAGAACATATTTTTAGGGTATAATTTAGAAGTTTTCATTCCGTTATGGGAATGAGAGTAAACGATATTGGGGTAGACCCCTAAAAACAACTTTTAAATAACCTCCATATTGGCTAGCAACCACTCCAATCTTGACTCCTTCTCACTAAAAATGGTCGTCGCCAAAGTTGGAGAATAATGAAACTCACAACCTCACATGGATCCCACAATTCTCGATGAAAATGACCAATCGCACCAAACTAATCATCGGGCTAAATAGTTGTTACAAATTTCAAGGGATTGCCAATTGGTAATATGGAAAGCTAAAATTTATCACTTACTTTGTTCTAACTATATCGTAAAAAATCAATCTAAATGTAATAATTAAAAATAAATATAAATTATCAAATACTAATTCATTAGTAACAAATATATATCTCCAAACAAATTTGTGGTTGATAATAGCTTACATTGGCATATGAGAATGGTTGAAGGTTGTTACCAAATCTTAATTTTTTAACTTTTTCTTCAAATTTTTAATTAAATAAAATATTTAATTCTACAAACATATAATTACTTGTTGTGAAAATATAATTTTATAAAAAAATTCATGATTTCAGAAAAAAAAGTCACATAGTATTGAAAATATATATGACTATTTGGATCATGGGTGCTGCAATTGGTGGCAATGGATATGAATTCCTAATACTATATGTAGATATTTTTATAGAAATGAATTTTTTAAATCCACAACTATAAACATTTGCATGAATAAGTGTATCCTCATTCTTACCACCAAGTTAAAAGAGACTTTGAATACGAGATGAAATCTTATATTTCAACTTATTTTCTCTAATGGGACAAATAATGAGTATACTTCTAAACAATACAGAAAAGATTTGAAACATCACGATATTATAAATGTACTAGTTATTGTAAATGATAAAACCAGAATTCATTCAACCTAGAGAGTGAGTATAGAGTTTGTTCATTCTTCAAACTATTTTATTTATATGAAGAATCAAAATATATAATGAAGTTTATCTTGCCTGGACCTACCAAATTTATTGACACATCAAAACATGGTGAATTGAACCACATGCAATGACATGCATGCTCCTCCGAAAAGCTCTCTGGTGGCTGTAAACTTGAATTCCTAAAAAGCAAACACATATTTTGCCTTTATATCTTTTATAGATTATCAATTCTTTCTATATTAATTTTATATAAAATAAATATTATTTTCGTGTCATGTCTGTTCTTATACTCAATAAGATCTGTAAAATATTAGGCCCGACACGACCCACCTCATGCCAGGATGGGCTATATATTTCAAATCAGTGCTCGTGCTGTGTTATGGTAGCCCGTGGGCGCCCCGGCTCGGTGCCTACGTACACTCATCACTTAACATATTCTAGAGTTTAATCAAAGAAATAACAACAAATATAATGTAGCATAGTTGTTTATAATGCCTTGTCTTCATTTAAGTGACCAGAGTTCAAATCGCAAAGATGACTTTTTTATAATATATAAAGATGAATTGGGTGAAATACTGAAATGACAAAAATAACATTCCCAGAATTACTCCCGGGTTACAAAATTTAAAATGGGACAATTCCAACCCATGAATCTGCTTTAAATATACTAGTACCGGGCCCACCCCGTTGGGCGGGTAACCTATAGATAATCGTATCATTTGATAAATGTTGAAATATAAACCCAATTGAAAATAATTATTTTTTTGGGTAACTTTTGTAATAGAATGGTGATTGTACAAAATTTTAGTCCAAAAAATGTGTTTATTAATACCTATGGAAGTTTTATCTAAAAATGACTGTATGGAAGTGTTTATGGTAGAAGCCGAAATTAAACTTTCCATGCGGATCGAGCCAGTCAATATTTATTTTGAAGATGAATTAAAAGAATTTATTTATAATTTTACAAACAACAATAATAAGCGTAACATCCCTAATGTATTGAAAAAATGTTATATGATATGAACGAAAAAAGTAAAAGGAAATAAATACTTGAGCCACCAATCCAACAGTCTGATTGATTTTCAGCCCATCAAAGATTGGGTCAATACTTGAGCCACCAGATTGAATGACCAGGAAAGTGGGACCAAGGCCGAAGGGTGTACTCGTCATTCACGTACCAACAATCGATTGACTTCCTTCTGGTTTCTAATCGTATCTTAGATTCTCAATAGTTCTACTTTATCTTCCCTGGGTTCTCTAGCGATTCCTTCTAATCCTATCTCTTCACCCTCACCAATCTGAGAATCCATATAAAAAAACTACAAACTTGAGCTTCCTTTTGGCTACATAACCCCTTTGCTGCAAATCGCATAAAACAATGCCCATATCAACCTCTACCTTTAGCTCCTAGTCTGACCCCCTCTGTGCTTCAAGGTAGTCGTACAACCAACAAATTGAACATTCACGAATTTCATATTATTGTAATTTCATATTATTTTGGAATGATTGTTTTTATTTTGTAGTGTTGCCCATAATTTCACTTCTAGGTAATTGTTGAAGACATAATCCAACCATTTCCATCACTTTGTCCCTTGGCCAGGATACTAAGATTTATTTATGAAAGAACTTACCATGCAGAAAGTTGAGAGGTTGGTTGTGTATGGTGAACTTCACCAACTAAATCGGTCATAATAATCAATGAACATGAGTTTTATAGTATGCTATAAAAATGGTCTATTATAAGTTCATACAATTCTCTTCACAAAAGTAAATAAAACTCCAAAATGAAAACTTCAGTCATACCAAAGTTACCCAAAACACATAAATCTAGATAACAAGCCTTCCTTATAATTGAAATAGATTTAGTAATGTAAACAAAAAGTAGAGTAATTACTAATTAGCGTAGAAAAACTTATGGAGTATGGACATAGTCTGTTATGATAAATGACCAGAAGTACTAACGAAGGATGCATAAAGAAGGCTAAAGACCTAGTTTGGAAATATTGTTTATTGTCTACGTACAGTACTTTTGGTTCAAATAATATGTCCAGCATAATTTTTTGGACTCTAAATTTTCAATTTCCAAATACACAAATACCTAATTCAGATGATGAATCATCTTGTTGGAAAATACCAATACCAATTCGAGTTCCAGTTCCTTTCTATAGTATCCAAACAGATGACCAAAACCCACGAAGCTTATGACAAATAAGAGGATTGGGGGGTTAGAATTTTGGGTAGGAATAAGGCTGTCAAGGTTCAGAAAGTAGAATGGTTCGACCAATGGTATAATCGGTTTGTATAGGTTCATGTCAGTTTGACAAAATATGTAGAAATGTAAAAAATCATGAACATCCTTAAAATGAATATTATCACATATATAATATATTTGAAGACAATTTACTTACATTCAATATTAATATTTAAATAAAATATGACATTCAAAGTCAGATAACAAATACTCACATTTAAATATAATATTTAACATCAGTTCCTAAACGTTTATACTTGAATTCAATAAATAACACAAATATTTAGATTTTAAATTCACAAAATAAATAAAAAATAAGTTTTTATTAGTTAAATTCACTAAAACACGTTATTTTGTTTAGATATTACAAATCAATCATATGGGTAATGTTCACGTCTGTTTCATAAGCCGAACCAATTGAACCAAGTTAAACCGATTGTCATTCCACCATCGTGACAACGAAACACACCAAAACAATTACCGGGCCATTCAATTGGACGTGAGAATTGATTGAGAAGGAACCAAAACCACGAAACATAGGAACTCAATCTGAAGCTACATATGCACAGAGGACCATTTAATCCAATCCGTCAAGGGGTAATTTGGCATACCAGTTTCTTTCTAGCTAGTATCTACTGCACTTTTTGCTTGAACTCGTCTATTGCGGAATACATTTGAGGGGGTTAGTTAAGAAAGGGGGAAGATATAAAGAAATTGAGTCATATGTTGACCTTAGAAAAAAAAGGACTTGTCAGTGACAATATGCACCAAAAAATAAACGCATTACTTGATGAAGCGATGACGGAATAGTGGGGAGTGAATTGTGATGAATAACGAATTGCTGGCAAAATTATTTTGGGTTATCTTTGAGGACCTGAACAAAATGACACCCCTCTTCCCAATCCATTCATGAAGCATATGCAGGGGAGTTTGCGGCTCTGTACAGCTGTAGAACTTGGACAATTTGAGGCCCATTCCGGGCCCAATTCGCAAAGCCATTATAAAAACTCGGTGGAAGCATTGAATGAGGGTTCAAATGCGTGGAATAAAATGCAGCGGGCCCATTTAATTGGGGCGCAAAATGACATAAAATCCCTTCAGTAAAACCCTCAGAATACAACAAATTCAAAATGCTGAAAATCAAACCCATGAATCTGCTTTAGGGTTTAGGGTACAAATAATGAGTATACTTATATTTCAACCTATTTCAGAATACTGCTTTGAATACCATATGAAATCTTATATTACAACCTATTTCCACTAATGGGACAAATAATGAGAATACTTCTAAACAATACATAAAAGATTTCAAACATCACGATATTATAAATGTACCAGTTAATGTAAATGACAAAGCCAAAATTCATTCAACCTACAGAGTGAGTATAGAGTTTGTTCATTCTTCAAACTATTTTATTTAAATGAAGAATCAAAATGTATAATGAGGTTTATCTTGTCTAGGCCTACAAATTTATTCACATAAAAAAATGGTGAAATGAACCACATGTAATGACATGCTTGCCCCTCCGGAAAGCTCTCTGGTGGCTGGAAATTTGAATCCATGAAAAGTCAACCCATGTTTTTCCTTTATATCTTTTGTAGATTATTAATTCTTTATATTTAATTTTATATCAAATAAATATTATTTTCGTGCAATGTCCATTCTTATACTCAATAAGATCTGGAAAATATTAGGCCTGACACGACTCACCTCGTGCCGGGATGGCCTATATATTTCATGTTTGTGCTCGTGCTAGCCCGTGGGCGGCCCGACCTGGTGCCCACTTACACTCATCACCAAACATATTCTAGAGTTTAATCAAAGTGACAATAAATATAATATAGATTAGTTGGTTATAATGCTTTGTTTTCATTTAAGTGACCAGAGTTCAAATCCAAATGATGACATTTTTAATATATAAAGATGAATTGGGTTAAATGACAAAAATAACCTTACTAGAATTACTCTCGGGTCACAAAATTTGAAATGAGACTATTCCAACCCATAAATTTGCTTTAAATATATTATAGATTATAGATGGCAAACCAATGGAAGTGGGAGGGCAACATTTGTGACAAAGTCAACATAGAAGCATCGTTGTCTTGAAGTGCTTCGTTTGGGAGTGTCTGATATTCGGGAACCCTAATGGAGTTGCCGCATATGTAGTCATTAACAACCCTAGTTTGAAGAAAGTGTTTGTAGTCTTGTAGATAACTACCACACAAATTTGATCATCCGCCACATTGCAGAATCAAGGCTTCAATTTCAAATATGGGGATGGAAACTTGTGCCAGCAACGACGAACTAATTGGGCAGTTACTGGTGGACCATGGACATGTCAAAAAAATAATGATGGACATTCTATCTCGTCTTGGGATAATGAACGAGGCAAAGGGATGCATCATACGTTATAGATTGTGGAGGTGCATGCGGCGATCGATCAGAGCAGCATTCTAGACTTGGATATGTCAGTTAGCCTAAATCTGAACACTATCCCCCAACTCCCTTTCGACCCTGATTTTGGAATTAAAATCAATTGGAGATTGACCACCCTACCAGAAGAAAGGGGTTGGTTTTTAGAACGGGTCATCCAATTCATGATCCCATCACAATTTAGACAAGTTGAGGATAACTTTTGATTTATACCAAACAGAAGAGGTGTTTATATTGATTGAATTCAGGGTGACTCGCGTGAAAGAGTTGAGTTTGATGTCTTGCTTCAACCCCAACCCTATAATCACAGGTTATATTCAATGCAATCATCCGTGCATTTCTCACCCATCACGATTCGAAGGGCTCTCTTAGATATCTCAAGCTGCTATGGACCATATTTCTTAACACTGCACATCCCTTTGAAGGTTTGTTTTTAGAAATTGTACCCAACATATTGGCACCGGTAGTAGCCTCCAGATTTTTGAGTTTGAAATTCCGCAATCGCCCATGAGGATCGATCTCATGTCCGCTGCAAAGCTTCAAATCCTAAAATTGTATGCATTCAAGAGAGGTACAAAGTTGGAACTTGGCAATGAGTTGCCTCAAATTCAAGAGGTTACATTTGGTGGGTCGGAATTTAATGAAATACCCTACTATCTCCTTTGCTCTCAAATTCAATTCACCAAATTTGCTACGAGACTACATCTCCTTGGGCTTCACCTTAGTGGTTGTCATTTTGCTCTCCAATTTATACGTCCACCATCGTGTGTTTGTTTCAGAATCACAATTATGGAGTTGTTTGTGTACACAATTTTGATCTCTCCAAGTTTCTTGAGTGCACCATATGGTTCTAAGGAAAGCCCTGACTTTTCGGCAACCAACCATATGGGTATTCCCTTACCTCTCTTCTATCTCAAGTTTGTTTTTAATTTTTGGCAAAATACACTTGTAGAGCCATAACTATCCGAAAATACAAAACAACCAATTTCGTCCATATTGTTAACGACATAAGTTGACGCTATGACTAGACTAACGAAAGACGCAAAGTTGGCGAGTGAGTTGCCCCACCGATCGATGTGGGATTTTTTTTAAAAAAAATTAAAATTAAAATCACAAAATCATAAAGCAACCTAGCTACCACCATTCGTCATTCCTTTCTTCGTTTTTCATTTTCTTTCTCCCTTCGCCTCTCGTCCTCTGACCATGACGGACGACAAGCATTTAGTCTGTCCCCTGACTCCGATCTACTTTCAATAACCAATTTCCCTCTTCCGACTGACGTCCTCAACCCTTAGAAATCCCTATCTCCACCCCAAAACTGTCATCGAAACATCATCTCCCGACTCTTCGCCTCCCTTCCAATGACAAACTCTGCCATGCATCCAGCGTAATAGACCGACAAACACTATTTCCCGACGAAATCCAAGCATCCTAGTAATGCAGAAAGCACCATCGAAGCCTAGGAAAGTCTTGTTTCGTCATTTCTGGAAAACTAATTGCACTGTAGAAGCGTGATTTCTGGAGGGACGATTCTGTTACGATTGGTGAGTTTTTAAGGGAGAGGTTGGGTGTTTCGATTTTGGGTAGGAGGTACTTATAGGCTGCTTTTGATCTCCTTTTTGACTTCCTTTTTGTAGTTCTAGCTTGCTGTAAAGGAAGGAAAGTGACTCTGCATATTTGAAATGAGACCACTTCAGATTGAAATTGTGCTTTTTGTGAGTTTTCCCCTCAATCCGGCGGTGAGTGCCTCCAATTCCTGGGTAGAATAGTCATTGAAACCTTGGTTTGTCAAACCCCTAGCATAGAAAAATAGTGGAAGATTGTGCTCTTCATTTGTTTGTTAGTGAATAAAAACATGTTTATATGTTAGGTTAATGACTTTATTAATGGTTTATCTTGTTTAGGGTTTAGATGGGTGATTCATTTGACGAGCAAGCTGGTGAGAATGATCCTAATCAAGTGGGAGAAGAGAACGATAACTTTGCAAGCTTTGCTCGTGAAAATGAAGCTACTTCTGTAGCACAAGAAGTTTACCATGTTTATGATTCGATGATGCAGACACGTATGATGATGAGTACCATGAGGCGCAGACCAATCTATGAGTCTATGGGGAAATGAGAAGGAGGAAGGTGAAGGCAATGAGAGATGGTCATGGGGAGGAGGTTGAACAAGATGAATATGAGGATGAAACAGATGATGAGGTTGTAGTGGAAGTCGCAAATGGTGATGTATTGGAGGAAAATGTGAATGACATACCCGAGTAAGCAGCAGTAAATGTGAATGCCATACTCGAGCAAGAAGCTGAAGATGATGGAGCACCTCCAGTTCAGGAACCAAGAAGAGAAGACTCTCAACACTTTAGCTAAAGACTATCAGAGGATTCAGAGCATGTTAGAGGCAATCTTTCGGATGAGGGTGGTGGAGAGTCATTTGGGGATGTTGCACACTATGATCCATCTTGTGATCACAAGCAGTTTCAGTTTATTCCAAGGTTGAAGTTTGAAAGTCCTTAACAGTTCAAGAGTGTTGTTGTCTTGCATTCTGTGGCAGCTGGTGCTAGCTTGAGATGGGTTAGGAGTACCCCATCAAGAAATGAAGTAAATGCAAGGACCCTAGATGTAAATGGAGGGTGTTAGCTAGCTGGTTTAGGAAGAACCAGAGTTTCATGGTGAGGAAGGTAGGTCTGCCCCATGCTTGTTCACGTAAGCTGTGGGTCAATCAGATTACTATAAATTGGATTGCATCTGATATGCTTGAGAGGTTTCACATCAATCCACAGTGGGCTCCAGATCAGATTATGGCAGAAGTTAAGCTGAAACACAACGTGGAAGTGGATAAAAGAACTTGTTACAGAGCGAAGGTGGCAGCTATTCGAATGCTGAGTGGGTCTTTGAAAGCTGAGTTTCATAACATCAGAAGTTATGTGACTGAGATGCTAAAGAGGGATCGACATGGGAGATTTGTGTTGGAGGTTCAACCACACCCTACTAAAGACAAAGTCTATTTCCAGAGGCTGTACGTAGGGTTTTCTAACCTGAGTGACGGATTTATTGATGCATGTTGACCAATGTTTGGCTTGGATGGGTGCTTCTTGAAGGGAGAGGTGAAGGGGATGCTACTGACTGCAGTAGGGAAAGATGGAACAACCAGATGTATCTAGGGGTGGCAGTTCTGTTATTTCGGTTATAACCGGTAACCGATCGGCCGGTTATCGGTTAACCGAAATAACCATCCTCTCTACTGAACACCGACCGAAGTAGGCTTCGGTTTCTCGGTTATCACGTTTATCGGTTAACCGAGCCACTTTTAAGGCCAAAAACCATTTCGTCCAGCCTCCGATAACCGACCAAAGTTCAGTTACTTCGGTTACCGGTTAGTGGATAACCAGTCGGTTATCAGTTTAACCGGTCGGTTAACCGGTAACTGGTAACCGAATTGCCACCCCTAGATGTATCCACTGGCTTGGGCTGTTGTTGAGAGTGAGAATGCAGATTCATGGAGATGGTTCATAAACATATTGTCTCGAGAGTTGAATATGTTAGATGGAAGGGGTTGGAGTGTTATCTCTGATCAGCAGAAAGTAAGTTCCCATATGTTTGTTTTTAACCTCCATTTACAACATATTGTATGGTTTATTCTAGTGTTTATTCTATTTTATGATTTGGTGACTTTATGTTAAGGGTCTTGTTGATGCTCTACATGAGATCCTACCTGATGTTGAACATTGAAAGTGTGTAAGGCACGTTTATGTTAAGTAAAAGGTTAAGAACAAGACTGATTGGGTGATAAAGCTATTCTGAAAGTGTGTTTATGCTTGCAATGAAATCGACTGGAAGAAAGCGACTAAAGATATAGAGGAGATTCAAGGTACAAACACACTTATCACACCCTATACAAACTTCATGAATGCTGAACCTAGATTCTTTTGTTGATCTTTCCTATCTCCCATTCCTAGATATGCTTGAGGGTATTCGGGTTTACATGATGGAAAGGATTCTCATTAAGCACAAAATGTTAGTTGATTTCAATGATGATCTGTGCCCTAGAATTAGGAAAAGAATCGAGAAAGAAAAGACCCTAGCTATGTGGTGTACCTCTTAAGTTTATTCGGTTGTCCATGATAATCACGTTGAATGATATTGCTTTGCTTTCTTAAGATTATTCTGTTGTCAATGATAATCATGTTGAATGCTTTGTTTTTACAGCTTAATGGAGCAAGGGGGCGTCGTGTAGGTGACAACGAACCAACTATTGTGGAAGTCCAGGGAAACTAACCACCAGTCACTCAAACTTAGATGTTTCAGAATATGGTCGATCAACATTTTGTCAACCCCATGTAGTGAACTTCCACTCAGGATAGTTTGAATTCGACTCATGTAATGTATTGGGGGTACTATTTTAGGCTGTCTTGCAATCGACATTGCTAGCTTGTTCGGATTTTATCATTGTTGTGTAAAGAACAAATAGAACCATGTATGCACACTTGTTTGTTTAAGATTTGGTGGTTCAGGTTGCCATATTTGAGTTGTTCATTTACTTATAATGGTTAACTATTGATCTCGCTCTTTTTTGTGTACTAAACTATGGTAAAACTTGAAGAGCCATTTGGCAGGAAACACATCGTCCATTGCATTAAACAAGTTCCAGTTGTTTTCCAAGGAGTACCATAACCCCAAATACTGAAACTACATCTACATACCATATTCGTACCCCCACAAAACAAGAATGAAAGAGGCATACACAACAAGGAGAATGGATAACATAATTCGAATAAATCGAACATCAGCATTCAATCTCCTTCCTTGGGCTAACATAGTCTCATGATCCTTCATCCACACCATCATCTCTTCAGCAAATCACTTTTTCTCCTTCTTCCTCCTCTCTGCTTTAGACTCAGCAAGGTGCAAACTGTCCCCAAGTTGGCATATTAGGCTCTCCATACCACTCTTTTGGTCCTCCATTTCATCACCAACCATCTCCACCCACCTTAAAAGACGACAAATTTTCTTCCTCAAATTTTTAGTCCCATTATGCACCATGAATATAGTTAGTTAGAAAATCAAACAGTCAAAGAATCCCAAATGCCTCGAGAATCAATTTATCCCTTACATTCTTCCAATATGGACATCCGTAAAATTGTCTGCCTGGGTTCGTCTTGATACTAGACGTCTTAATCACGACAGGAATGTTGTGCTTGCAAAGGACTGTCCCACCACTGCTGACGTTTTTCGCAGATGAAGAACCTCGCTGTGATATCACTGCAAATCGAGAAATATGAAGGGGAATTGGGAACGGCGGAGGCGTGAGCAGGGAGGAGATGAGGATCGCGGGCGACGCTCTACAGTGGCGTCGTCGTAGTCTCCAGCGGCGGTGTGGTCTACAATGGCGCCGTCGTCTCTCAGAACCCTAATTCGTGAGTTTGGGATTTTCGGGTACATGGAGGAAGGACGAAGGGAAGTCGACAGATATAAAGGGAATTAATTTTTTTTCAAATTAGTTGTTGACGTGGCAATCCACGTGTACAATATGCCGATGTGTAACTGATGTGGAGGTCGGATTCCATCCTCGTCAGCGCTATGTCAAACCATTTAACGAAGTCACAGAGGCTGTTAAAGTTTCTAACAGATTTGGCTAGATTTGTCACACTCCATTCAATTTTTTGGGCTATTTTTATTTTCGAATAGTTATGGCTATATTTGTCAGAAACATGAAAGTTATGGCTATACAAGTGTACTTTGCCTTAATTTTTTACATGTTTATTAAATTGACATTCGCTTTGGCAGTTCACTATTCCAATAAATAATGGCAAACTAGTGGGAGAGGCAACATTTGGGTGGAAAGTCAACATGGAAGCATCATTTTCTTGAATTGCTTCATTTTTTAGTATTGTCCCGATATTCGAGAACCCCAATTGGAGTTGGTTGTATATGTGATCATGAACAACCTAGCTTGAAGGAATTGTTAGTAGATACTCGTGACCAAAATTGATACTCTGCCCCATTACCGAATCAAGGCTTCAATTTCAAACCTGTGGATGAGAACTTCCACTAGAAATGACAAATCAATTCAACGGTCATTGGTGTACATGTTGGAATAAATTGAGGAGGACATTCTATCCCTGCTTGTGACGGTGAACGAGGCAGCGAGATGCATCTTACTTTGTAGACATCAGAGGCGCATGTGGCGATTCGATCAAAGCAACATCCAGGACTTGGATATATCCGATCGCCTAAGGGGGACACTACCCCAAACTCCCTTTCGACCCTGCTTCTAGAATTAAAATCAATTGGAGATTTACAATTACACTAGAATAAATGGGTTGGTTTGCATAACTGGTTAGCCAATTCATGAATGTGCTTCCCCATCACAATTTTAGACGAGCTTAGGATAGCTTTCGATTTACACCAGATGGAATACTTGTTCATATAGATTGTATTTGGGTTGACTCAGGTGAAAGAGTTTAGTTTGTTGTCTTGCTTCCACCCCAGCCCCCATAATCAACTGGTTATCCTTAATGCAATTCACCCCTGCATTTCTCACCCATCACAATTAGAAGAGCTCTCTTGGATATCTCAAGTAAATGTTGGCCATATTTTTGAACACTCCCAAGCCCTTTGGCTGTTTGTTTTTAGGAATTATACCCAACATACTGACAAAGAGTTGGTGAATAGAATTGGTACCAGTAGTAGCCTACATAGTTTTGAGTTTGAGGGAGTTCCTCAGTCGCCCATGAGGATCGAACTAATGTCCGCTCTAAAGCTTCAAATCCTGAAATTGTATGCATTTAGCGAAAGCATTGGTACAAAGTTGGAGTTCGGCAATGAGTTGTCTCAATTTTAGGAGTTTACATTTGGTGGTCAGAATTTAGTGAAATACCCCAATATGTCCCTTGGTCTCAAATTCAATTCACCAAGTTTGCCTCTAGACTACATCGCATTGGGCTTCATCTTAGTGATAGTGGGTGCCCTGGTTTGATTGCGTTATCCTATTGAGCGTTTTTTTTTGCAACAACCTCTGTATTTTCTACCCATTTTTGTGCTAATATTATGAGTGACCTGCTATTGACCCTTTTCTTTTGTTTGGGTTGAGCAGAATGGTCTAGATTAGCTAGTGCCTATTGTTGCTATTTCTCTGCAGCCTCGTTGATTAATTTGTATCTCGCTCTAATTAGAAAGATCATCAATATCCTAGGAAAGGATTTGCACTGTTAGCAACAACAAAGATGATGGTTGTAAGACACTAAAATTTGTGTAGTTCATGTTGTCCTGTTATCCCTGTAATTTTAATCGTTTAACTTTATAATAATTTAATCCAATACCACTCAATTTATTAAAATTTGGCAGTTTGGCCTTGACCAGCCAAACATTATCTGGTATCTGGAACAATCCAACCAATCATGACCATATTCGTGTGCTGGGGTGTGTTACTTTAGTTTTAGATTGGATCTTTTGGTTACCCTCAACGTTAATTAGGGTGAGACGGACACAAAAAATGACCCTAATTTGACAACTAAATCCAAATTTAAATGACAAATATATAAGAAATTGAAGCTCAGTAACCATACTGCCAATAAACCCAAACTTCAACGACCATTTATATAATTGACCCATATATGCCCTAGGCTTGGCAATGGGCCGGGGAGGGGCTATCCGCCCCCCGCCCGAATGCCTATCAGTCTTTCCCCGAATCCGCCCCACTAGCCATGTCAGGGTCATTTTCAAGCCCAACCCCGAATCATCGGGCAGCGGGCTCCAATCGGTTTTAACGGGTTTACTCGCTACCACTGTCAGCCTGGAAAAAAACCAAAACAAACAAAATTCAAAGGATGCAGCCTGGAAATTCTTAGAGAAAAATCAAATGGCACTCCAATTCCAATTTCCAAAATCTAGACTGTCTAAACAAATAAAAAATGATCAAGGCATCCAATTCATAGTAATAAGTTCATAAACTTCAATCCAAGCAATAAATCAAAGTAGCAACTAGCAAATCACAAGTCCACCAAAGTGCAGCAAGGCAAACTTAAAGGAAATGAGCCATCAAGCTCAACATTAAACAGCAGAAACTCTCCAGCAGTAGGCAGTAGCAACTCTCCAATCACCAGTCTCCAGCTCCAGCAGGCAGTAACAACCACTCTCCACTCTCCAGGAGGCAACAACAGCAACAACAAGCACTCAGCAGCAGCAGTCACATGCTTGATCTTCAAGCATCAAAGTCCAGGAGTGCACGATCTTGAAAATCTGTGACCAAATACAAATTTTTTCAGTATTCACCATCTTTGAAATTGAAATTACTAAGCTAATTGTTCAGTATTCACTAACCTCATTTCTTTAAGTCTTCACAACTGGGATCCTCCATTGTCAATGCAGAAAACAGCTTTCCAATCCATTAATCCCATCCTTTCCAGCATCTTCAGACAAAAGAAAGGAGAATTGAGTTAGTTAATTTCACATTAAACCACAAACAGAGCTGGAAACAATTAAATAAACCCCTTACCTTTGCTAATATCATCCTTAATCTAGGTACAGGTGCACATGATTGCCTCAACAGTTTCAAAGTGCAGCCTACTCTGGTGAGGATCCAACAGCCTACCATTGGAGCTGAAGGCTGATTCTGAGGCCACAGAGGTCACTGTCACAGCAAGCAAATCTCTTGCTACCTCTTGCAACATAGGGTATTTTCCAGCATTCGCCCTCCACCAATCCAAAACACCAACATTAGGAGCTCGAGGACTGACACCCTCACACAGATAATGGTCCAATTCAAAGAACAGTGAAGTTGTTTTAGACTTTTTCCTTCGGCTTAGATAAAGCTCAAAGCCAAGTTCGCTCGATGTATGCACAACAAGACCATTTCCAGAACCAGAGGAGGCAGAAAGATCATCCATAGCCCTCTGTTTCAACTGATACTCACGTACCACATTATAAACAGTGGTCTTAACAGTCGCATGATCAAGAGTATGATCAAGGCTTTGAAACTTTTCATAATAGTACCTAATGAACTCAAGCTTGTATGCAGTATCAAGCACAACAGCCACAGTAAGCAACACATGAATATGAGTCTAGTATTTGTTGAACTTGATCCATATTTTTTCAGCCATTGCACCAAAGATCTCATCAGGACCATATCTCCACTCATTCAGTTCGAATTTCAAGTCACAGATCTTTGGATAGAACAAATTAGCAGTAGGATAATTGCTTCTAGAAAACAGATCCAAATGTTTTTTGAAAACCTCCAGTTTTTAAGAGATAAATGTGGCAAACTTCCAATCATCACAGCTAGGCACAGAAGTATAATTAGGTTCTCTCTGACTCAAACGAGTGAACACAACCTTGTAAGGAATTGCAGATTCAAGCATAGTGAGTCTGGAATTCCACCTAGTAGGGCAGTCTAGTGCAAGTTTGGTAGAAATACCAACATCTTTTTGCTTAGAAGTCTCATCAAAGAACTCAACTCTCCGTGGAGTTGCAGTCCAATATACCACACTTTCCCTAATCTTTTCAATCTCATCTTTGATAATTTCAAGCCCATCTTTCACAATTAAGTTCAGAATATGAGCAGAACATCTCATTTGCAGCAATGAACCATTCATTATGAAGTCAGAAATAACCATCTTTCTCTTAATCTTATCAATCACGGCATCATTTGTAGAACAATTATCAAGATTGATAGTGGATAACTTACAATCCACATTCCATGACATGAGGCCACTCGAAGCACACTTGCTAATTTCTCACTAGTATGAGGAGCATGAACGTAGAGAAACCTGTGATACACAACATCAAACAAGAGGCAGACCAAAATAATTAGTTTGTGGTTATTGTTAAACACATAAGCAAAAAAAAAAAAAGGATTCAAACAACCATAATGTCATATATCTTAGCAAGTGACATCTAAGGTTCCACTGATTGTCAACATAATGAGCAGTTACAGCCATGTATGCTCTCGTTTGATTACCTGCTGTCCACATGTCAATGGTGATAGCAATTCGAACTTTGTTACCATCAATCAACTTTTGCATCTTTTTCCTATCAATCCCATACATAGCAAGAATGTCACTCTTACAAGTGTTTCTACAATGAACTTTGAACACGGGTTGCAGAGAATTGCAGAATATTTTGAAGTACAAATGATCCACCATACTGAGTGGATACTCATGCATCAAAATTATAGTAACAAGTTCCTTCCTAAAAACCTCTGCATTAAACTGACCAGTACAGATTTCTTTCCTCCCAAGAACACCATTTGGAAGAAAATTAGTGGCAGTATTTTTCTGATGGCCATCATGAATCTGTTTTTGAACACACACTTTTTTTATTATTTCTCAAATGAGAGGTACCATTGCTAGTATCACCACTAAGAACCTTACGACAATATTTGCACTTAACTTTCATCACACCAGACTTATCAACAAACCTAGTAAAGTGAGGCCAAACATCGCTTTTTAATGGACGTTTGGCCCTAAATGGAAGCGGAGAAGGCTCGCCATCATTGACTGGTGCATCACCAACAACAGTCACTACATTACCATCATTCATTGCAGCTGTTGGTGCATCACCAACAATCAATGGTTGCTGCTGCTCGGGTTCAAGGTTGATGAGCGGGGGTGTGGATTGAGAGTTGGGAGAGTTGCTGAATTCAACACCTTCCATTGCCTCACCTGTTCATCAATCAGGAAAAAAGAAAACAAACTAAGGTTAAATCAACTGAAACTAAGAACTAATGAGTATTGACTAATACTAATAAGACTCCAGACTATAGAATCGACTAAATTACCTTCGTGATTAGTTAATGATCAATAAAACAGGACAGTCAGTAACCTTGCAACCCTACAGAATTCACGAAACAGGGGATGAGTTAAACATGCAAGTATGCAACACGCACTCATAAGTCAGAATTTCCCAAATCCATAGAGTAAGGCTACAAGAAGACTTACGGCTTGTGCAGTTGTGCTTCTTGCAGTTCCAGTGACTGAAATTCCAAACAGGGATTACACACGGCTACAAGCTTCGAGAATGGTTTGCGACTTTGCGTTCTGTGAATCTGAGATGGAAATTGCCAAAACAATCAATTATACTATTTATAAAGGCAAGCTTGAAGAAGAAGCAGAAGATAAAGCTCAAGACAAAGAGAAAGAGTCGATTAAGGGTAAGTGCAGTTGTAATCGCCATCAGCAATGGCTCGATTCGAAAAAATCGACGGGGTTTCAACAGATTGATTGGGTATCTGATCTTTTGAGCAATCAATGTAGGGATTATTGCCGTTTTTTCTTTGCAATCAAAGAGAAAACTGCAAGATTTGAGGAGAAGGGGAAGGGTCGGGCTTGGAGATTGCTATATCAGAGGGAGAATTGGGATACAGGAGGAGGATTTTTTGCGAATGAAGTGGGAAGGGGGGGGGGGATAGGGTTCTCTAAATGCGGGTTTCGGGGGTTGTCGGGGCGGATTTTAACAAAGCCATCACCGCCCGTCAAACGGCTACAACGGGTTTCAGTTCCCCGGAAACTGTCAACAATCCGGTCAAACGGATTTAACCCGCTAGGAAAAGGATCGGGCCCATGCGGGTACCCGGAATACGGGCCAGTTTCCAAGCCTATGAAAGTTTTTTGAAAACCTCTAGTTTTTTAGAGATAACAGTGGCAAACTTCCAATCATCACTGCTAGCCACAGAAGTATAATTAGGTTCTCTCTGACTCAAACGGGTGAACACATACTTGTAAGGAATTGCAGATTCAAGCATAGTGAGTGTGGAATTCCACCTAGTCGGGCAGTCTAGTGCAAGTTTGGTAGAAATACCAACATCTTTTAGCTTAGCAGTCTCATCAAAGAACTCAACTCTCCGTGGAGTTGCAGTCCAATATACCACACTTTCCCTAATCTTTTCAATCCCATCTTTGATAATTTCAAGCCCATCTTTCACACTTAAGTTCAGAATATGAGCATAGCATGTCATTTGCAGCAATGAACCATTCATTATAAAGTCAGAAAGAACCATCTTTCTCTTAATCTTATCAATCATGACATCATTTGTAGAACAATTATCAAAAGTGATAGTGGATAACTTACAATCCACATTCCAGAACATGAGGGCCTCTCGAAGCACACTTGCTAATTTCTCACTAGTATGAGGAGTAGGAATGTAGAGAAACCTGTGATACACAACATCAAACAAGAGGCGGACCAAAACAATTAGTTAGTGGTTATTGTTAAACACATAAGAAACAAAATGAAAGATTCAAACAACCATTATGTCATATACCTTAGCAAGTGGCTCCTAAGGTTCCACTGATTGTCAACATAATGAGCAATTACAGCCATGTATGCTCTCTTTTGATTACCTGCTGTCCACATGTTAGTGGTGACAGCAATTCGACCCTTGTTGCCAACAATCAACTTTTGCATCTTTTTCCTCTCAATCCCATACATAGCAAGAATGTCACTCTTACAAGTGTTTCTACAAGGAACTTTGAACAAGGGTTGCATATAATTGCAGAATATTTTGAAGTACAAGTGATCCACCATACTGAGTGGATACTCATGCATCAAAATCATAGTAACAAGTTCCTTCCGAGAAACCTCTGCATTAAACTGACCGGTACAGATTTCTTTCCTCCCAAGAACACCATTTGGAAGGAAATTAGTGGCAATATTTTTCTGATGGCCATCATGAATTTGTTTTTGAACACACACTTTTTTATGATTCCTCAAATGAGGTACCATTGCTAGTATCACCACTAAGAACCTTACGACAATATTTGCACTTAGCTTTCATCACACCAGACTTATCAACAAACCTAGTAAAGTGAGGCCAAACATCGCTTTTTAATGGACGTTTGGCCCCAAATGGAAGCGGAGAAGGCTCACCATCATTGACTGGTGCATCACCAGCAGCAGTCACTACATTACCATCATTCACAGCAGCTGCTGCCGGTGCATCACCAGCAATCAATGGTTGCTGCTTCTCGGGTTCGGGGTTGATGAGTGGGGGGTGTGGATTGAGAGTTGGGAAAGTTGCTGAATTCAACACCTTCCATTGCCTCACTTGTTCATCAATCAGGAAAAAGAAAACAAACTAAGTTTAAATCAACTGAAACTAAGAACTAATGACTATTGACTAATACTAATAAGACACCAGACTGTAGAATCGAGTAAATTACCTTTGTAATTAGTTAATGATCAATGAAACAGGGCAGTCAGTAACCTTGCCACCCTACAGAAATCACGAAACAGGGGATGAGTTAAACATGCAAGTATGCAACACGCACTCATAACTCAGAATTTCCCAAATCCACAGAGTAAGGCTACAAGAAGACTTACGGCTTGTGCAGTTGTGCTCCTTGCAGTTCCAGTGACTGGAATTCTCAACAGGGACACGCGGCTACAAGCTTCTAGAGTGGTTTGCCACTTTGCATTCTGTGAATCTGAGATGGAAATTGCCAAAAACAATCAATTAGACTATTTATAAAGGCAAGCATGAAGAAGAAGTGGAAGAGAAAGAGTCGATTAAGGGTAAGTGCAGCTGTAATCGCCATCGGGAATGGCTTGATTCGAAAAAATCGATGGGGTTCAATAGATTAATTGGGTATCTGATCTTTTGAGCAATCAATGTAGGGATTATGGTCGTTTTTTCTCTGCAATCGAAGAGAAAACTGCGAGATTTGAGGAGAAGGGGAAGGGTTTGGCTTGGAGATTGGTATATAAGAAGGAGAATTGGGATACAGGAGGCGGATTTTTCTCGAATGAAGTGGGAAGAACGGGCTAGGGTTCTCTAAATGCGGGTTTCGCGGGTTTAACTGATAATCTCGTACCACATTATAAATAGTGGTCTTAACAGTCACAGGGTCAAGAGTAGGATCAAGGCTTTGAAAGTTTTCATACCAGTACCCAATCAACTCAAGCTTGTATGCAGGATCAAGCACAACAACCATAGTAAGCAACACATGAATATCAGTCCAGTATTTGCTGAACTTGATCCACATTTTTTCAACCATTGCACCAATGATCTCATCAGGACCATAACTTCCAATCATCATTGCTAGGCACAAAAGTATAATTAGGTTCTCTCTGACTCAAACGAGTGAACACATCCGTGTAAGGAATTGCAGATTCAAGCATAGTGAGTGTGGAATTCCACCTAGTAGGGCAGTCTAGTGCAAGTTTGGTATTAATACCAACATCTTTTTGCTTAGCAGTCTCATCAAAGAACTCAACTCTCCGTGGAGTTGCAGTCCAATATACCACACTTTCCCTAATCTTTTCAATCCCATCTTTGATAATTTCAAGCCATCTTTCAGAAAAATAATACCTTATTTTGGCCCGAACTATGACCATATAATCAACTTTGGCCCGTGGTTTCAGAAATTAACATCCTGGCCTCAACTATGCAGCATATAGACTCAGTTGGCCCGACACATAGTTTGACCGTCAATTTGGATGGTCAACTCCGTTGACCGTTAGTCAACACGCCATGTCATTGCCTAGTCAGCCTAAAAATCATTAAAAAAATTATTGATTATCAAATTAACCAAAAATTAAATTATAAAAAACATAATTTTTTTTATTTTTTGGATAATTTGAAAATGATAAATTCTATAAATTAAACAAAAATTATCAAATTACTTTATATTTTTAAACTTCCCAAAAAAATATAATTTATAATAATTTTTTAAATTTATAATTTAATTTGATAATTTTGGTTAATTTATAAAATTTATCATTTTCAAATATCGCAAAAAAATTATTTTATATTTTTAGAATTTTATTTTTTGGTGAATTGGAAAATGATAAATAATAGAAATTAGGAAAATAATTTGAATTTGAATTTTTTTAATGATTTTTATGCTGACTAGGCAATGACATAGCATGTTGACTAACGGTCAACGGAGTTGACCGTCCAAATTGACGGTCAAACTATGTGTCGGGCCAATTGAGTCTATATGCTGCATAGTTGAGGCTAGGATGTTAATTTCTGAACCAACAGGCCAAAGTTGATTATATGGTCATAGTTCGGGCCAAAATAAGGTATTAACCCTTCATAATATGAGTAGAGCATCTCATTTGCAGCAATGAATCATTCATTATGAAGTCAGAAAGAACCATCTTTCTCTTAATCTTATCAATCATGGCATCATTTGTAGAACAATTATCAAGAGTGATAGTGGATAACTTACAATCCACATTCCAAGACATGAGGGCCTCTCAAAGCACACTTGCTAATTTCTCACTAGTATGAGGAGCAGGAACGTAGAGAAACCTGTGATACACAACATGAAACAAGAGGCAGACCAAAAAAATTAGTTTGTGATTATTGTCATAAGAAAAAAAAAGATTCAAACAGCCATTATGGCATATACCTTAGCAAGTGACTCCTAAGGTTCCACTGATTGTCAACATAATGAGCAGTTACAGCCATGTATGCTCTCTTTTGATTACCTGCTATCCACATGTCTGTGGTGACAGCAATTCGACCTTTGTTACCATCAATCAACTTTTGCATCTTTTTCCTCTCAATCCCATACATAGCAAGAATGTCACTCTTACAAGTGTTTCTACAAGGAACTTAGAACAAGGGTTGCAGAGAATTGCAGAATATTTTGAAGTACAAGTGATCCACCATACTGAGTGGATACTCATGCATCAAAATCATAGTAACAAGTTCCTTCCTAGAAACCTCTGCATTAAACTGACCAGTACAGATTTCTCTCCTCCCAAGAACACCAGTTGGAAGGAAATTAGTGGCAATATTTTCTGATGGCCATCATGAATCTGTTTTTGAACACACACATTTTTTATGATTCCTCAAATGAGAGGTACCATTGCTAGTATCACCACCAAAAACCTTACGGCAATATTTGCACTTAGCTTTCATCACACCAGACTTATCAACAAACCTAGTAAAGTGAGGCCAAACATAGCTTTTTAATGGACGTTTGGCCCCAAATGGAAGCGGAGAAGGCTCACCATCATTGACTGGTGCATCGCCAGCAACAGTCACTACATTACCATCATTCAAAGCAGCTGCTGGTGCATCACCAGCAATCAATGGTTGCTGTCGCTCGGGTTCAGGGTTGATGGGTGGGGGTGTGGATTGAGAGTTGGGAGAGTTGTTGAATTCAACACATTCCATTGCCTCACCTGTTCATCAATCAGGGAAAAGAAAACAAACTAAGGTTAAATCGACTGAAACTAAGAACTAATGACTATTGACTAATACTAATAAGACTCCAGACTGTAGAATCGACTAAATTACCTTCGTGATTAGTTAATGATCAATGAATCAGGGCAGTCGGTAACCTTGCAACCCTACAGAAATCACGAAACAGGGGATGAGTTAAACATGCAAGTAAGCAACACGCACTCATAAGTCAGAATTTCCCAAATCCACAGAGTAAGGCTACAAGAAGACTTACGGCTTGTGCAATTGTGCTCCTTGCAGTTCCAGTGACTGGAATTCTCAACAAGGATTACACGCGACTACAAGCTTCGAGAGTGGTTTGCGACTTTGCGTTCTGTGAATCTGAGATGGAAATTGCTAAAACAATCAATTAGACTATTTATAAAGGCAAGCATGAAGAAGAAGGAGCAGATAAAGTTCAAGACGAAGAGAAAGAGTCGATTAAGGGTAAGTGCAGCTGTAATCGCCATCGGGAATGGCTCGATTCGAAAAAATCGATGGGGTTTCGACAGATTGATTGGGTATCTGATCTTTTGAGCAATCAATGTAGGGATTATTGCCTTTTTTCTCTGCAATCGAAGAGAAAACTACGAGATTTGAGGAGAAGGGGAAGGATCGGGCTTGGAGATTGGTATATCAGAGGGAGAATTGGGATACAGGAGGAGGATTTTTCGCGAATGAAGTGGGGGGGGGGGGGGGGGGGGGGGGGGGCTAGGGTTCTCTAAATACAGGTTTCGGAGAGTGTCGCGGCAGATTTTAACAAAACCATCACCGCCTGTCAACCGGCTACAGCAGATTTCGAATTCCCCGAAAACTGTCAACAATCCGGTCAAACGAATTTAACCCGCGAGGAAACGGATCGGGCCCGAACGGGTACCCGGAATTCGGGCCCAGTTGCCAAGCCTAATATGCCGAGACGAAATCGGATTCTGCGTTTACGTCAAAAATCCATCCACGGTCCTCACTTCTCCTCCTCTCCCCAAAGCGCGGTAAAAAATTAAAAGGGATTTCTCCCAATTCGTTCTACAATCTCAATTCGCCAACCCTAGATCATCTAATTTTCCAGCCTGATTAGATAATCTTTGTAGCAAAATCGATCATGGGAGGCCACGGAGGTCTCAACATTCTCCCGCAGAAGCGATGGAATGTCTACAACTTCGACAACAGAGAAAAAGTCCGGAAGGACGAAGAAGCCGCCGCCAAAGAAGAGCAGCTCAAGCGCGAACAGGCCAGGAAGAGGGACACCGAGTTCCGCATCGAGCAGCTCCGTACCGCCCGCGGACTAGCTCCCATCACTAAACCGCCGGCGGAGCCTGCGGCGGTGGGGGCACCTGCGAAGCCTTCTGAACCGGAGGAGGTCAAGGACGACGGACGACACATCAATCTCTTCGAAGGGATCAGGATTTTCGATCCGATCATGAAGCCGGTGGAGAAGGAAGGGAACAGCGAGAGGGATGGTGGTCACAAGAAGAAGAAGATGAAGAAGGAGGAGGTTAGGGTTGTGACGGCGGAGGATGAGAAGTATCGATTGGGATATGGCCTAGCCGGGAAAGGAGTTAAGTTGCCGTGGTATCTGGAGAAGCGGAAGGGAAAGGTGGAGGAAGATGAAGATTCCCCGAGCGGTAAGAAGGATATGGAGAGGAAGAAGAGCGGGAAGAAGACGGTGGAAGAGTTGAGGGAGGAAAGGTTGAAGAGGGAGAAACGTGAGAAGGAGAGGCAAAGAGCTGTTTTAGCCGAGCAGAGTCGCAGAGATGGAGGGTTCTCTAGGAGGTGAGACTGATTTTCCTTCATTATCATGTTAGTTGCAGAATTGGCCATTGTGTACTGCGTAGTCTTATGCCTGTAACTAGCAGGAATTCCCCATCTCAATGGCAGCATCACGTATACATAAACTATTCAACCTGGTGTTCTTAATTAGTATATAGACTTGAATTGGTTCGTTACTTGATTAGTTGAAATCTTGCCTCTCATGGATTATCTTGCTTGATTTCAGCTTTGTGACATCACCAAAAGCCTGAGGCATATCTATGTGACTATGTTGGGAATAGTATAGAAATTTGAGTTATTGGGACCAATGGTTCTTGAAAATATGCAATTCCATGATAATTTTATGGAATCGGAACCTTGTCATCCTAGTTCAGGTAGTGTTGTGTAGGAGTTTTTGATATTGATTCGTTCAGCAGCTCATATTATACATGGCCATAGGGGTCGGATATTGTGAAACTTTGGGATGTATGAACTTGAGCATGCTAGAACCTTGTGGAGGGGACAATTGCAATTCCGTCTTGGGCGGAACACTGATGCAAGACTTGAGACAATGTGGAGGACCGATGATGGATTCAGCTTGTGTTGTTTAGAGAGAGAGAGAGAGACAGAGAGAGAGAGAGATCATTCGGGATGTATCCGATCATTTTGGATCCAGTTGTCCATTGTTCTCTGGTTTAGTACTTGTCCTGTAGAATCTGTTGTTCTCTGAGAGCTGGAGGTATCTGCGATTATGCAGCACAACCATGTCATCCTAGTTCATGTAGTGCTGCTTAAGAATGTGAAAGTGCACAACATGATTTGAAGACTCACCGCTCTTTATCTTCTACATGAAAAGCATTTGATGATTCTTTCTATCTTCGCAGGAGGTAAAGCTCATGTGCTACATGGTCGCAGCTGGGTGTTTGCCTGAATTCAAGTATGGCATGCCTCATCTCGGAGCTCTCTGCTACGCTTCTACTGCGCAGCTAGCTAGTCCCCTCTCCCCTGCCTTGCTTACAAAGCTGAACAGCGAGGCCATTGGCTTGATGTCATCTTTTGCAGCAACTCTGCCATAATCACTTCCTTGGTGGGAAAACTAGTGCTGCTCCTAACAATTTCGGTGGGTGGCCGGTTTTGGTTTCGGATGGAATGGAATGGAATGCTGTTGTATACGTCAATGACTCTGATGTCCTGTCTGTTGTTGAATCCAGATATGGGTAGCTGGTGAGTTGTGACCAATAGCCGTGGATGTTTGTTTGCGGGGGGTTTAAATTAGTAGTTGAACTTGGAAAATTGTCAATGCATGTTGAAAGGCGACCCTTCTCAAGGACAAATCATCAAATTTCAATGTATATTATAATCTTCTTTTAAAATTCGACTGTAATTATTCCCACTCCTACGTCATATATATCATTATCGTTATGAGTTATGATCGAGTTGGATTCAAATGTTGATCTCAGTAGTCGAATCGAATATTGTTTTGATATTGTTCGATCCAAACACCAATTTGGTTCCTCTATTGGTGAATCGAATATCAACACCCAGATAGGCAAAGTGGTATTGCTTTTTTCGGGTTATCTATAACGTGTACTCTGACAAAGTACAGCTGAGGTAGTTATCCAGAAACAAAAAAAAAATGTCTTACCTAGAATACAAATTCGTCCATGCCTCAGTAATTCGCACCCATATCTTTGTCTTGCAGAGAAGCACTTATTTATAAGAACGGATGGGAGGCAGATAAGACCAAAAAGAACATGAAACCCACAAAATCCAACTTCAGAGCAACCCCTGATGCTCTACTGCTGCTTGGCATATAATGGTGGTGGCCTTAACGTGCCAGCTTGAGTTTAGTGAGGCAGATTAGAAAATACATACAAGCTGACAACACCGAGTTGTTAACCTGCTTAGAACACTATAAAAAGGGTGACAACCCCATGTTTAATCACTTGATTAAACAAATCCAATTAATCAATTCATGATCATCTTAAGTGACAAGCATGGCGTTGAACTTTAATCTTGTTCTGAATATTTTAAACTGTGTTTTAGTAATCTGTCACTTTAAGTGGAGCATATAAATTGCAGTCTGTAGGTGGCTTGGGTTTCAGTTTCATCGAGAGAGAGAGAGAGAGAGAGAGAGAGAGAGAGAGAGAGAGAGAGAGAGAGAGAGCTCAGGTCTGGTGTTTTGGCTCTGCAGATTGCAGCAATGGTGACATTCTCCAACAGTTCACTCATGTACTTGGAAGATTTGAGTTTCCCCAGGGTAATAATCTTTATGGGTTTTTTTTTTTCTTTCTAGAACTTATTTTATTTCCGCGATTCTCAAATCCTGGCTCCGTCTAACCTTGTGAGTACAGATTCAGGTAGTAGTGGTGACAGCGAGCATGGCTTGCTCCCAGTGTCGCCAAAGAGTCTCCCGTCTCCTTTGCCGAATGTCTTCAGGTTCGGTTAAAATGATTTACATGCTTTTAGCGACGAGTAGGGGTTTTTTTCGTCATTAATTCTCACGGAGGGAATGTTGCTGTTGCTTGCAGGTTTGATAGAGTACACGGTGGATGTAAGAGGGAAGCAAGTTATTTTCAAGGGGGAAACAGAAACTCTGGGCGGAAATGAGTATCACAGAAATAGTGACGGAATAAAGGAAAATCGTCGCTATCACCTAAAGTGGTTCTCGTTGGTTTCGTCATTTCTCCTCTTCACTTGCTGCGTCTCCACCAGAAGGAAAAGCTACGGCTGCTGATAATTGAAGTTCCCCCATCTTCAATTTCCATCCTTACTGCTCTTCTCGTCTTAGATTGTATCTTCTTTAAGAATTCCCCTGGCATTTTCGTTTAATCTGCTTTTTGTTTGTGTTTTGGGTTGTTTTAATCGTCCAGAATATACTTATTCATGTATATTTTATACATTGAGATCGTTTTTAATTCACCAAGTTACATACTAATATATGTAATCTTGAAATAAGACCGGCTTTACTTGTTTAACTCATAATCATGAGAGAATGTAATAGTCAAACTACATTAATTCGATTATTATTAGAACCGAATCGGATCAATCATTGTTTAGTAGAACTACTAAATCAGTTACAATAGCGATTCGGTTAATGTGATTGAACAGTTAGTGATGGATTCAACAGTTTTTTTACGAGTTGACATTAAATCAGATAAACCACCACAGTTTAATTAGTTCACTGGTTTACGGTAAAATAAGATTATCCAATCTAAAAAAACATTTTATTTATGCTTCATTTTCTTCATTTTCCAACCCGTATCAGGTGTATGTTGCTCACTGCGAATTGCAACACAAGTGACTAGGGGTGAAAATCGGTACGGTATCGGTATCCGAATACCAAATACGAAATCCCGAATACTGAATTACACCCTGAAATCAATCCCAATCCCAATCCCAATCCCTAAATAATTTCGGTATCCCAATCCCCAAATATTTTGGTATCCCAATCGGTATTATCAAATATAAAATTAATTACGTTTGTCATTAATAATTAAATATATAAATTAAATTTTATTGTTTAATTTAGGGCAAAGAGACTAAGCAAAGAGTCTTAAGTTGCCTAGAGCTAACATCTCAAGTTTTTGTGATTGGTAATCTTTAATTTGATGAATTTGAGATTGAGAGACGACTAATACTAATGTGAAATAGTGATGTAATGATCTATGTATAATTAAATGACACTCTTGGTGGTTGAGGGTCACGTAGTAGTGAATGAGAGAGTCTAGTTGAGAGGATAAAATACACACTAGCTTATATTTCGGTACTGATCGCCATTTCGGTATATACAGATCCCAATTCCGTAATCCCTAACACTGAATAGCAATTGAAACTCAATCCCAATCTCAATCCCACAAAATAATACGTGTATTCGGTAATACCAAATATAGACAAATTCGGTACGGTATTCGGTATATCCCAAATACCGGTACCAAACTTCCAGCCCTACAAGTGACTACTAACTTGAATTTAATAATTTTTTTTATTTCTTTAATTCTATAGTTTGAATCTTTTGTTGGAACTTTTTGGTGATAAATGATATGAATTCGAATTTGTTCAGAATTAGTAATAACTTCACTCCTAAGTTAGTGTATTATATATGTATTTTATGTTATAGTGTATAAACGGTTTAGTCAACGATTAATCATTAAATCATCAACCACTAACTTGACCGATTCAGCATTGTGTGCGTATATGAAAACATTCATCAATTCCGATTAGTGGGCTTCTAGAATCAATGTTACTATTGACTCAGCATGAGTTATGGGGCCCAAGTATATATTCAGCCCACTATTTAAGACTATATAAAAACTGGGTTGAAAGCTGAGAAGGCACAAGAGGCTGTCACCTGTCCAATACCACTACAATAATTTCTATATTACAATCTTGCCATTCACAGAATTCCAGAACAGTCTGTCTTGCATGTCGATTGGGGCCTCTGATAGCTGCCCTACCGTTTCCCCGTTACTAGGGATGGCAATAAAATCCGGACCCGCGGGTACCCGCCCGACCCGACCCGGTCAAACCGGGTAAAATCCGTGTTGACTGGGTTCGGGTTGGGTTCGGGTTAAAACCCGGTGGCTGGCTGGGCGGGTTGGGTCGGGTTCGGGTTTGGGGGAACCCGACCCGTGGATACCCGGATATAGGTAAAACCCTAATATCTCTAATGTGGCATTAAGTGAGTCAGTCGACCTCCTCCAACCCCAAATTTTGGCCGCCACTAAACCTCCCAGTAGAGTGCAGAGAGGAGCAGCACGCCGCCACCAAATCCTCCCGTCTCCATTCCCGTCGCCGCCCGAATTGGGATCCCGTCTCCATTCCAGTCGCCGCTCGCACTCCCCCTGCTACTCCTCTGCTCTGCGCCTCCAAGTCCCCACCTCCCCGCCAGGCGCCGACGGCCGACGTTCGAATCCATACCGCGCCGCCCTCCCCCTGCTACTCTACTCCGCGCCTCCACATCGCCGCCTCCCGCCGACTCCAGTCCTGCTGCCCTTCAGTCCCGCCGCCCTCCTCCTTTTCCTCTGCTCTGCGCGTAGTCTCCACATCCCGCCAACGCCGACGGTCCACACCCGCCGCCCTCCTCCTGCTTCCTCTGCTCCGACCCTTCCCCTGGTGGGTGTAAGTGAACTTGTTTTTTTTTTTTTGCTGTGTGAACTTGTTTGATAATGTGTGAACTTGTTTTGTTGCTCCGACCCTTCCTCTGATACTGTGTGAACTTGTTTGATAATGACTGTATGCTAATCTTCCTTTCTTTTCTCATTATGAAGTCTTTTCCTTCAAGAGTCTGGAACTTGAAAGTTTCTGTGGCAGTATTTGTACAAGGCTAAGAAATGATCCAAAGTTTTGTCCTTTGTGCCCATGTATTAATCTGCTGTCCAAGAGCCCCTAGTATACCATCTTTTTCCGACCAAAACATTGCTACTATGCTGATGGGGTTGGAGTTGGGGCGAGCTAACAGTATCTGTTGTGCTGCATAATTTCGTGATTTCAATTTTATTGAATTCGTCCAACAATATATTTGCAAGTAATGTTCTTATCTGTATTGTATGTAGTGAATGAGATAACAACACCATATAATTTAATGATATATATCCCACTATGATATTTGTTTGTGTGTAGTGCTTGAAATGGCTTCAAATGCCTCAGAAGCTGGAAGTCCAATTGTTAGTGGAGGTGATGAGACCATTGGTACTACTTCTACACATACTGGGGGATCCCAGTCTGAGCTTCCCAATCCCACTAATGATAGTGGTAATGGTGCTGCTGCAGCACCTACTGGTGTAATGGAGAGTGAACGACCAACACGTTCTAATGATACTGATATTCTTGATTCAAGTGGGCTTAAGAGTGATGTTTGGCCGCATTTCAAGAGGATTTTGAAAGATGGGGTTGTCAGAGCCGAATGCATACGATGTAAGAATATCAGTATCATTAGATGGCTTGGAAACAATTGATAAGCTCATGACTTATGCCACTGTTAATGATGATCTAGATCCAGATTGTGCTTCATGTGTTACCGGTATATATACTATTTTAAGCAATATATCTTCTTTAAGAAATTCATCTTCCTTTTGTTGAGACATGTCTAATTTTGGTCTACCTAATTGTGTAGAATGAAGTTCATATTGTGACGCGGAAAGTGAAGCGAAGATGATAATGTTCTAGTTCTCAAGGAGGAAGAAACTTCAATTAATTTGGTTGTTTATGGATAATTTTTGACTTTCTTGAATTTTTTAGATTGATGTTGAACAATTTGTATGGATAGTGTGTGATTTGTTTGAATTTTCTAGAATGGTATGTTTAAGTATGGATAGTTTGTGTTACGAGATTGATGCTTAATTTTCTAGAATGGTATGTTAATTGTTATTTTAATTTTTTTATCAAAAAACTCACGGGTACCCACGAACCCGTGGATACCCAGCGGGTTAGGTTGGGTTTGAGTTTTTCAAACCCAGCGAATTTTACCCCTGGTTTTTTTGCCGGATAAACCCAGCGGGTTGGGTATGGATTTGGCAAAACCCACCCCAACCCGACCCATTGCCATCCCTACCGTCACCTATTCCGTCCGCCACCACTGCTCCCGGAGCCGCCCTTGCTCGGATTTCAACGGCCGTTCCGCATACACAACTCCCCGTCATGGAGCCTATTTGCATGGCCTTCTGTATCACAAAAGATAAACCCAAAATAAATATATTCAAACAACAGAAACAATTGATATGAAGATTGAAAAGAACATATCAAACAATATATATATATATATATATATGGTGGCTTCTATAGTACCCCGGGTGAAATCCGGGGTACCGCATACCTCGAGTATGGAAACTCTATCTAGACCTCGAATTACCAGGATTTTTGTGTCTGATATTATACCCTAACCCTTAATGAGTGAAACGTAGGTCATAACTATCTAAATCATAATCTATAAACCCTAAGATGGTGCATTCCTTTTTGTGCCTATATTTGGATGAATCATAACCGTCGATTATTGTTTCTAATTAAATTGATCTTGGATTATAAGATTGGGAGAGTTAACACCTAGATTTTGATCTTTAAGTGTTAGAGTATAGTATCATGTCCGAAAGATAGGTCAATTAAAGGTCTAGATAGTGTTTGCATACTCAAGGTATGCGGTACCCCGGATTTCACCCAAGGTACCGTAGAACTCGCCATATATATATATATAGGCAGTTCTAGGGTGCCCAGGGCAAAATCCGGGGTACGGGTAACCGGGGGCAAGGAAAATTACCAAAAGTATCACGAAGCGTTTAAGCGTTGTTCATTGGACTTCAATCTAACTGTACCCGGTTTAATTATATCGATTAAGAGGTTAAACCCTATGGATACGACCCGCCGCCCTAACCAATTTCTAGTCCCTCATTCGTCTTGGAGGGGACGTCCCCTCTTAGTTCGAAGTTCGAACATAATCCTTTTATCATCGTTTCTGAAATCTTAAATCTCAAATCCTTTTATCATTTGATCGAATGTATCATTTGATCGACATTCGATTTAGCTCCCAATCCAATATCAAATCCCCAACATCATCATGTTTTGAACCCCAAATCTATGTATCCACGTTCGAAGAGAAGATCCCTTTTCAATCTAAAATCCCCACATAATCATCATTATGAACCACAAATCCTTGTATCCACAATCGACGTTTTGTTCTTCGCCATTTTATTTCCGACCGGAATCTAAAATCTCCACATAATCATCATTTCCTTGTATCCACAATCGACGTTTTGTTCTTCGCCATTTTATTTCCGACTGGAATTTACACAAATTGAAGATGAAATAAGCAACACAGTCTTCGACCTAATTGAGGAAGAAGATGAAGAAGACAGAATTTGATTCGAATCAGATGGAGAGGTCGCCTTAACTTGTGTTTATGTATTAACGGTGCGTTTAGGACAAAGTCTAGTTGGGCTTTTAAATTCCCTTCAAAAGTGGGCTTGTGTACATGATCCGGATTGTGAAGAGGTTGGGCTTTTATTTACATCTGCGTCTGCTTCTGCTTCTGCTTCTGCTTCTAAATGCTGATCATGTCTTGCGTTCATGCAATTTAAACACAATTATGTGTTCCATCTTTTTTTTGGGATTCGGTAAATGGTAGCGTGTCTATTTACACATTTATCGGTACGAGGTAAAAAACAATCCGCCCAATTTAACTCTTTATTAATTGCCCCTATTCCACTCTCTCACTGTTTGCCCCTCTTGACATAACAAACCTCTTGTAGACTAATTAGAGGCGTGTGGTTAGATACTTAGTGAGGACATTTTTTGAATTTATGTTTTGAAACGAAAGTTAGAATTTCGCTTTTGAAGTACTTGTGTACTTTACTTGGGCAAGTATTTTCAAAATGTAAAATTTTATCAGCGTATAGGTATGCGATTATTGTATAAGGTGTTTATGGTTAAGTTAATGATTACTAACTGGTTAGTGTATTAGGTTGTTGATGATTTAGAGTATATGGTTTAGAGTATATGGTATATGGGATGGTTTATAAGGTGTTGAATTGTTGATGGTCCAGAGCATATTGTATTGATTGATTCGGCTGAGGGTAGGTGTTGTTTTATTTTTCTCGATTTTATATTGTCTTAACATCTTCTTATAAATGCTGATCATGCCTTATTATCAGGAAATTTAGACATAATTATTGTAGCGTGTCTCTTTACACATTTATCGGTACGAGAAAAAATGATTTGGTGTGTGCAAAGTAGGTTCTCATTAACGATTTTGCCATGTTGGTTATCCCGCCCATTAGCGATTCGCCACATATGGAATCAAAATTAGTTAGAGTTCTTAACTTCATCTTTCTTCATTTATTCTTTGACTTGAACCAACACGTCTTTGCTCCGAAGGATTTTGGGTGGTAGTGGCGTGCTAAAGACAATCCGTCCAATTTAACTCTTCGTTAATTCCCCCTTTTCTTTTCTTTTTTGGTAGAATAATTACCCCTTTTCCACTCTCTCAGTCCTCGCCGAAGTTGAAACAATCCCCTGTGATATATTTATCGTTCATTTTAACCCTTCACTTAATAAGAAAGCAAAATTATGCAAAATGGTCATCAATGTGATGTAGCTTAATTGGTTAATTGTCCGTTATTTGCTTAGTCAATAAAGTAGAGGTTTGTGGTTCGATACTTAGTGAGTATCAATTTTTAATTTATGTTTTGAAAAGCAAGTTATAATTTTAATTTATCAGCGTATAGGTATACGATATTGTATAAGGTGTTGATGGTTTAGAGTACATGGTATTGGGTTAGTGTATTGATCATCTCCATCCCTAAAATACGATATTGTATAAGGTGTTGATGGTTTAGAGTATATGGTATTGGGTTAGTGTATTGATCATCTTCATCCCTAAAATTGAACAACAATTTCTAAACGAGGTCCCTACCGCCACATCATCAATTTTAGCAATTCATCACTTATCAATTTCTATTCATCTACATCCCTAAATTATGCTAGCAATTGCCAAGGTGGGTTCCATTTTATATTTCAAAGGAAACACTTATTATAAATTGAAAGTTGGGGATGGAGATAGAAGAAGGTGTTGTTGGTATACAGTATAAGGTCTTGAAGGTTATGGTATAAGGGAGGAGCAAGGTGTTGATGGTTTAAAGTATATATGTTATTGATTGGTTACGGTATAAGCCTATAAGGTGTTGTTATTGTTGTAGAGTATATGGTATTGATTGGTTCGTGTATTAGGGTTTGGTTTAGGGTTTAGGGTTTAGGGTTATGATTCAAGTTAGAATAACATAAACCAGATCAATAGAGTAATGTTGGTAAACGAAAAAGTTGGTTAATCTACAAATTCAGACTATTTATAAAAGCACATCCCCATTTCCCACCGTCAATTCCTAAACTTTTCCCTTAATCCGATGGTGAAATACCTTCGATCCTTGTCGCGTGCGTGTCACCCAATCAGATATTGCCGAATTCGGAAAGTTTCTTTTGCCCATAACCAATGCTGGCGTTACCAAGGCCGAGGCAGTGGTAGGGAGTGTAATTTTCAGTAAATGTGAAGGGAGGGAAATTAAAAGTAATTACGAGTCAATCTTTAAATTTGTTAATCAGTGAAGGAGAGACCGTGCTCCGAAACCCGAGTGGCACTCATCTCCTGCTGCTGTTCGTTCCTCCTCCTCTCAATCCCTGAAAAGAACCCTTTCTTCCATCTTCTCAATATGAAACTCCGAAAATCAACCCCATCCGCCTCTTCGTCCTCCTATCCCATGCTTTATTTTCGGGTGCAGTGGTAATGATGAGACTGCGTATTATTTTAGATCTCATTTCCTTTCATTATGTCATTGTTAGATCATGACTGTTAAACTAAATCCTTCGTTGTATTGTTTCTCCTTTTCTCTCCATGCAGGGTCTTTGTTAGAGGCAGGGAGGGGAGCAATGACAATAAGTCGCCGTCTGAATATCGCCGAAAGAATCATCACATGTTGTTGCGATTCCATAATATGTGTTGTGGAACCCTACTTCATGTGGTGGTTCTTTTGTGCGATATTGATGCGTACTTGTTGATCATGCTCCCAAAATGTATACAAGATAGAAAAGTTGCCATATGTATAATAGGATAAAATAGGGAGGGAAAGTACAGCTTTTTGTTTTTGTTGGACTATATGTAACATTTGTTTATATTTGTATACTGTTTTGTTATTTTTTCTTCTGCTTCTCTCTTCGCTTCCATGGCGGCTTCCAAAAGTGTTTGAGATCTTCTAAATCTGCGAGGGATCCTCCACTCCCAATAAAAATACTGTACTTTGTACTATTAGCGTTTGAGATCTTCTAAATCTGCAGGGGATCCTACACTCCCAATAAAAATATTGTACTTTGTACTATTAGCGTTTGAGATCTTCTAAATCTGCAGGGGATCCTACACTCCCAATAAAAATACTGTACTTTATTTGTTGACTACTGACTCCAACCGGATTTTTTGCCGGATTTCGAACTCTGCTCCTCTGTCGCCACATGCTCTACCCATTTAATGAGTGCTCAAAATTAGTGCAAAAAATACGATATAATAATTGAATAAAAAAAACTAGTTCTCAAGATTATTCAACTGAAATGTTGCACATGATTTATTTAGAGTGCTTAAAAATTGCCTTCAACTGACCATTAATGAGTGCATAAATTAAACGACACCGCAAGAGCCAACAGTCTTCTTATATACCAAACGACTCGGCATAGGAGGACTTCCAGTTTCAGTTCAAGTTTCCAACACCGAGCAAATATATGGTCCCAATTGCCACTTCAGCAACTTTAACTATACATCAATTGTGACCGTGGGTCCTACTTAATTTTCAATGCAATTCAATATTAATTGGTGAGTGTGTTATATTAATTTGAGTTTTCTCTCAAGTTGTTTTTTGTCGTTGTGTTATTCGAATTATGTAAAGTATTATGATTGGAATTGTATATATGTGTGCGCTGCATGAAAATTTGCAACTGCATGAGAAAACATTCATCAGATGCAAATTTGCAACTTTTGTAATTGATCCCACATCAATGCAACTCACCATCCCACTTTCACTCCCTTGCCACATCAAGTTGCAATTCTCAAGAATTGCACCATTGGAGATTGTCTAAATAAGCAAGGTGTTGATGGTTTAGAGTATATATGGTATTGATTGGTTAGGGTATAAGCCTATAAGGTGTTATTGTTGTAGAGTATATGTTATTGATTGGTTCGTGTATTAGGGTTTGGCATTGCAAGAAGAATTCCTAATTTAGCAATCTTGCTAGTTTAGAAAAAATATCCTAGGTGGCATTGCAATCTTGCTAAATAATGGTGCCACCTAGGATTCCACTAAATAAGCAATGGGATGGATTGGTTCGGGTATAAGCCTATAAGGTGTTATTGTTGTAGAGTATATGGTATTGATTGGTTCGGGTTTAGGGTTCAGGGTTCAGGGTTTAGGGTTTAGGGTTACAATTACATTTACCAAATCGGTAGATTAATTTTGGTAAACGAAAAAGTTGGTTAATCTACAAAGCCAGTCTAAAAGCACATCCCCATCTCCCGCCGTCAATTCCTAAACTTTTCCTTTAATCCGATGGTGAAAGAGCTTCAATCCTAACCGTGGCGTGTCACCCAATCAGATATCGCCGTTTTGGGAAAGTCGCATTTGCCCCTGACCAGTGCTTACGTTACCAAGGCCGAGGCAGCGGTAGGGAGTGTGATTTTCAGTAAATGGGAAGGGCTGGAAAGGCAAAGTAAATTTATGAGCTCATTTATAAATTCTTTAATCAGAGAGGGAGAGACCATGCTCCGAAACCTGAGAGGCACTCATCTCCTGCTGTTGTTCGTTCCTCCTCTCAATCCCTGAAAAGACCCCTTTCTCCCATCTTCTCAACCCCGAAAATCAACCCCATCCGCCTCTTCGTCCTCCTGTCCCATGCTTTATTTTCGGGTGCAGGGGTAATGATGAGACTGCTTATTATTTTAGATCTTAGTTCCTTTCATTATGTCATTGTTAGATCATGACTGTTAAACTAAATCCTTCGTTGTATTGTTTCTCCTTTGCTCTCCATGCAGGGTCTTTGTTAGAGGCAGGGAGGGGAGCAATGACAATAAGTCGCCGTCTGAATATAGCCGGAAGAATCATCATATGTTGTTACGATTCCATAATAGGTGTCGTGGAACCTTACGTCATATGATGGTTCTTCTGGGCTACATTGACGCGTACTTGTTGATCATGCTCCGAAAATACTTACAAGAGGGGAAAGTTGCCATATGTATAGTATAAAAGTGGGAGGAGGGAAAGTACACAGTTTTGTTTTTCAAGATTTTTACTTTTAGTGTTTGAGATCTTAATAATATATCGGTGAGGGATCTTTCACTCAATAAAAATACTGTAGTTTATTTCTTGATTACTGCCTACATTTTCAGAAGTCCTCTGTCGGCGCATGCTCTTGTCATTTCACGCCCAAATTACATTTCATAATTTTAGTAGCCAAAATTAAGTAACTTTATAAACAAGTAAAAAATCCGATTTAATAATTCAATAAAAAAAAACGAGTGAGAAAAATAATTTAACTGAAATGTTGTACATGATTTATTCAGGGAGCAACATCCATATCGAATTCAATCAAATCCATCCGAACTAAATAAAACGACACCGTAGAAGGCAGTAGTCTTCTTATAAACCAAAGAGACACAATGACACATAAATAAGACGACACACAATTAAAACGACACCGCAGACGGCAACAGTCTTCTTATAATTCAAACGAGGCCGCTTCAAGCTGATACTGGCAGTCTTCACATAGTCCATTAGTCCTAATCCGAATAGGATAAGGACGTCCATCTTCACTTCAAGTTTTCAACAATCCTTAGGTTGCTACTTCTTGTAACAGGCCTCTTCTGCAAAATCGATAACGACAATTTTAGACGTACAAAAATATTGGATGCAACTGCATTGTGTAGACACGAACAATTATATCTTATTCTTACCCTAGGTTGCTCGTAATCGTCGTCATTGTCATTTTCATCATCGTCATTTTCATCATCGGATGGCCCAGACCCAATACACGTTCTTGCATTATGATTGGTAGAACCGCACTTATTGCAATGCTTTTGCCTTCTCTTCGGTACTGTTTCCGACTGATCTTGAGTGGTGGGAGGAACAACATCGGTGTCATCGCCACCGCCACCTTCTTCCGAAACACCATCATTCGGGGCATCACCGTTTGAGGTTGGCTTCACATAGCCAACAGGATGTGGGCATCGGGTCCTATAGTGGCGCCATTCACCGCAATTGCTACACTGTCGTGGTTCTCCTTTCTTCCTTTTAGATTTTTTAGCCCCCAAACCTTTAGCTTTGACCTGTAATGGATCCAACAAAATTTCATTCGCCTTCGGTCTATTAATGCCGGGTATGTCCACGTTGCCAGTGTCCACCATGTCCAACTTTTCACATAATGACTGAATTCCCTCACGAGCAATCTTGAAGCAATCACTAGATTTTGCCCCTTTTAACATTAGTTGTAAGCTGTGTTGTTGAATACTACCATACCTGATTGACACAATATTTTATACAATGTGAGTAAAATTAATGTTCACCTAGCTTCGAACCAATATAAAAAAAAATTAAAAGTGATAGTCATGGCAAACCTTAATGCGAAAAGTTGAGATTCATCTATTATGTCTGCTTCCTCCAAGCTCTCTAGTGTCTTCGGCTTCTTTGACCATCTTCGACGTACTAGGCCTTCAGGAAGTTCCAGTATGCTCTCTTCTTTCAGTACAAAAATCATATGACGGCATGGTATTCCCATATATTTGTAGTGATTACAACTACACTCCATTGCAAAGGGTTCAACTGCGTACGTGACTTGAAAAACCTTATCCATGCCAGACACCTTGACCTTGTACACACGCTCAATTTCCGATCGCTCTGTCTCCAACCTTATGCAACATGCCGACTTTTCAACCTCGTCTCTGAATAAGAAGAATGCGTTCTTTGTGAAAACCGCCGCTCCACTCTTCTGAAGTGAGACTAAGACATTGCTTGTGATGGTTCGTTCTCGATGAATGGATTCAAAATGAGCATGACGCTCATTCTCCCTCATATCCCTAGTCCAACGATCAAAGTGAATAAAGAACTCAAGGAGATTTTTATCCTTCTCGATATAATTGGCAAGTTGAGAGTTCAGTCCTTCACATCTTGATGTTGTACTCAAGCTTGCGAAGAACTTCGAACGCAAATATGCATACCCCCATTCATGTCTTTGCTCAAATAAATTGGAGACCCAATTGTTGTGCTGAAGGGAGCATTCCTCAACCACTGATTTCCATTTTTCTTCGAATTCTGAAGGTTTCCAATCAGCTGACACAAAATGCTTCCATCGGGGCAAAAAAGTAGGATGATTCTTCACATTTCTGGTTATAGTCTTGTCTATATGCCAGGAACATAGACGATGTGTTGCATCGGGAAATACTTTCTGAATAGCATTACGCATTGCTCTATCCCCATCTGTAATAACAGTCTTGGGATCTACACCGCCTAGCCTTCTCTTCAAAGCTCCCAACACCCAAACATAATTTTCCTCTCTCTCGTTAGCCAAGAAAGCACATGCAAATACGCAAGTTTGCGAATGGTGGTTGACACCTAAAAAAGTTTAAACAAAGTTAGATTATGCAATCTTCTAGGGTTATTTTAGCATGCTTGGGATAATTCTATGTGTGAAGGAAAAGTACCTGAAAAAATCACGAGAGGCATCTGGTAAATGTTCCTTTTGTAAGTAGCATCGAATGACAGTAATTCTCCAAAGCATGCATAATCAGCAACAGAAATACTATCGGCCCAGAAAATGTTAATAAGCCGGTCGTCGTCATCCTTCTTTAGTTCAATAACGAAATGCTCGTCCGCGCTGCATTTAGCTTGCAGGTAGGCTAGGGCTGTTGCGGCATCACCTTCACTGATTTGTTCTTTCCTCTCTTTGTCCACATAATTATATGCATCCTTCCTCGTGTACCCCAAATTGTCGTAGCCTCCTGCTTCTGATACGGTCAGATTCACAATTTGAGAAGTTTTCATACCTGCAGCTCTTCTAAAATTTATCGCTGCTTTGACTGCATCACTCATACGAAGTTTCCCTTTCATGTAGTGTCTATATTCTCTGGGGATCGTTTCATGTGTGTGTACATCATCAAACTGGTGCACATACTACTTCCCATCGACATTGTCTTGTTTAACATGCATCTTGGCTCTGCAGTTAAATCTGGTCTCCCCTCTTGCTTCTCTCTTTCGTTCTGTGCTCTTCATGCGCCTCTTTCCCTCGCCAGAGCATACATAGTCACGCCATATCATAACTTTGTTCTTATCACGACCAATGTCTGATTTTCTGATGTCGAAGCCTTTGACTAACCCGTAGTCCATGTAGAAATCATAGGCTTCTTCTGTATCATCGAACTTCATTTTTTTAATATCTTCAGGCTGTAGAAATATGAGATCGGCGACATTATCATCCTGGGTGGTGTCACTGGCTCCGGCACCAGCGTTTTCTTGGACTTCCTCCGACGTCAATGGTGAGTCTGCCTCCGACGTCATTGTCACTGCTGGAAATTTTGGGGAACCAAGGACGTAGATTACAAAACCCTACTGGGAATGATGGCCGAATTAATGCTTCAATGGGCCACTTAATAATTATCCCCATTAATAACACGATTTGTGATATCTTATATTTTTGGTAGGAACGAGTTAACTTTCTGTTCTTTATCTTAGTGATCTCTTTACCATTTTCACAAATAACGAAAATATTTAAAATGAAAAACCTTTCTTAGTAAAGCCAAACGCCAGCTGACTCTAGCTGTGTACTACGTGTATGGGGAAGGATCAAATATTAATATGAGCGAATATTTACTAATAGCACTCAATTCTTTATTCGATCGAAAAAAGTATATTTTTAATTTTAGGTTTAATAACTACCCATGTTTATCCCAAGTTCATGTACCTTAGACTAAACCCTAACTATTTTACCGCGGGAAAAATATGGCGCCACAATTTATCCTAACCTTGTATATATAATTAACCTTCATCAGTAGAGCAGTGGTTCCATATCCTTCTTTGCCGCGATTTTGAGTACAGAGTAAAGTTTAGATTAGAGGCACAACATGGAAAATAGGAGAATTACTCGCTCTTCGTCCAAGCTTGTGGTATGTATAATAGCTCTTTTTACCATTGAAATTCATTCTAGTTAATTTATTAATCGCAGGTTCACTGACATTGTAGGAGACAGCCGAATTTGTGACTCCAACAAAGAAACCAAGGATACCCAAAGGTGTAAGCACTCCACCCACTCCTGCTTCAGTCATCGTTTTTATTTCGGACGATGAATCTGACTCCGAGGTCGCACCAAAGAAGCCAAATGGAAAAAGTATTTGTCTACCTTCTGTTAACAAGGTAATAAAGGTGTCATGTTTGCCATTGAAGTGTTCTTTGCCGTTATTCCGTCATAACGAATGCATTTCCACTCGTGTTTATTTGTGGCCCCTATTCCAGGTTGTTTTGAAGGTTAAGCTACCTACCGCTATGGAATACGATGATGAGCAAATCCAGCTTGCTCACTATATATTTTTAGCCCATCTGCCACCTGACGAAGTATTGGTCAAAACCTCTAACAACTCTTGTACGAGGAAGTCATTGTGGTCCTTAAGCCCTCGCTCATTCGTAGATGCTGAAGTAATCAACGGAACTCCAAAATTTTGTTTTGTTTGTCCACTATCAATGCTTTCTACGTAGAATTATTTTATAACAACTCGATAGTATCATGAAGTGTTTTTTGTCCATGTTATATTAGGTTATAACAGCGATGACCTGCCACTTGACTCTAGAAGAGTTGTGGACAAATTCCAAGGATGGAAAAGGAGTGTGCTATCTGCCTGCTGAACTACAGGTTGTGCTCCGATTATACTTAATGACAATTTCCTCTCACCAAAAAAATTACAACACATGTTTTTTTAACGTGAATCATATTGTGTTGACAAAATTTCAATTGTGCAACTACCACATGGGCAGGAACTAGTGATTTCATGTGGAATAACACCCAAGAGGGCATTAGACCTATACGAATCAAAATTCCTTAGTCAAACCAATATGGTGAACAAGGTAAACTGTTAGTCTTAATAAGTATTACATGGTTTGCAGTTTATTTTTTTAATACGTGTTGACAATTTCCGCATATGTAGGTGTGTGTTCCGATGAGAGATAATGCCCATTGGTACTTGGATGTCATTAAGTTGGACAAGGAAGAAGTCCATATCTTGGATCCACAACCAAATGAAGACCGCAATTCCTTTCGACTACAATCTGTTCAAACAATGGTAAATTTGTGACATTGTGCCGTTATAACGCAAAAAAATGTAAATAACTCTTTCTAAGTACAAACGTTTCTTAATTTGTACAGATGAGATTTATGCAATCCTTGTGGAAGATTCTCTATCGTGAACAAGGTCCGGGATTGTCGCCACCAAGGATTGCGGAGTTTTCGTACCCAAATCCTTCAAAGGATCAAGAACAACTTCATCGGTAAGTATGCCCATTTTTTTGTGATATTAAACGACGACTTATCAACTTGGTTCTTATCACGCAATGCTTTTATTTTATGTAGGTCTGACAGTGGAGTCTGGGTATGCATGTGGATGTATGGCGCAAGCTGGGAATCCTCTTATATTTGGGTAAAGACAATTCTAATTCGCATATTAGAAAACCACAATTGATTGTTATTTTTGAATCATGCGGTAAGCACCATGTTTGTTGATGTTGATAGCCATGCACTCAAGTGAGGAGGATGCAGATCGCTTTGTACCTTGTTCGAGAGCCCATGAACTACATAAGGCATATGGTGGTCACGGAAGCAAGAAGAGTTGCACCTCAAGTTGAAGCTGCAGTGGAAGAGTACAAGAAAACCCATGAAAGGAGGAAAAAGGAAAGAGAAGAGCACAAGGAAACCCAGTCAACGAGCCCAAGAACAACCTGATTTTTCGTTTTAGTTTGCAAGATGATGGACAACAGTTATGTTTTTTTTTCTCAGGATGATGGACAATCGTTTTTTATTTGGTTCAGTGAATGCTTTTTATTTTTGGTTTTTATATTTTGTTTTTGGTTTGGTGAATGCTTTTTATATTTGGTTTTTGGTTTGGTTTGGTGAATGCTTTTTATGTTTGGTTTTTGGTTTGGTGAATGCTTTCTATATTTGGTTTTTGGTCTTTGTGAATGCTTTCTATATTTGGTTTGGTTTGGTTTGTTTTTTCGTGGAAATGGCAAAGGGACTTCACCAAAATTCCAACTTCCAACTTGTGAGTGAGGCTGCTTCTGTTCAAGGCTTCAAGCCATTGTATCTTGTAGAGAGGTTTAATTGGGATCATGTATAGTTAAACTGATTGGCTCCCAATCGTATAACTAAATTTGCATTCATGTATAGGTAACCCAAAAGGTACAACTGATTGGCTCCCAATCAGTATAATTAATGACCAAACCCTGTACAAGGCAGATAGAAAATTCTTATGTAATTAATTTAATGTTCCTAGGATATGGAAAGGCTTCCATTCCTTGAATTTCCACCAACGATGTTTTCACTCCCCTTTTAGTCAGAGAATTCATTGTAGTATTAAATACAATAAAAAGGCTTACATAATTAATGGATTCTTTATTGTGTATAATTAAAAGGATATTTTACTATAAACGAAGCATGATAGATTCACAGGGGGGTAAAAGAAGCATGAGTCTTGATGAAAAAGGGGGAAAAAATCACCATAGATAAAAAATCATTATACTCAAGCCATATCCATACTATTCACGCCTATCATCGTCACTATACTTGTGACCAAATATAAATAAAACCATAATTTTCGAAAACCATTAAAAAATGAAGATTAAATAAGTAACACATTCTTCGACCTAATTGGAACTGCTTAGAACAAAAGCGGATTAAAATCTCCCACAATGAAATTCATTTGCAATTTCATAGGTAGTCCCCTACTTCCACTTCTATAATTTTGAGAAAACATTGCAATTTCATCAATGGTCCCCACTCGTGGGCCAATTTCAATTGCAAGCAAATTTGCACCCTTGCAATAGCTTCTCACATCATAGCAAGTGTAGGATGCAATTGCACCTCCTTGCTTAAGGATGACCATTACTGCATCTCGTCACCTGTCTTAGGAAAATTAGCCATGGCAAATTCACAAAATAATGCATGCATAGAAAAATATTTGTCTGGATAATTAAAAAAATGGGAGACTTTCCTAGTCAGATGATGTACTGGCTCCCCTCAGTACCTGACAGTTTTGAGTGCTGGAGAATAAGACTGGAAAAAAAAAACCAACAAAGCCTGAGTAAACTTATTAACAAAAGACATCCAATGCTGGCCCCTTTGCTGCTCCAACGCTCCAACCCGCCCTGCATCAATCGACTCTCATGTAAGCCGAGGACGTTTGCTTGAGGATGCCTCAGGGGTCTCTTCATGCTCCGTATGCCGAAGATCAATAAAAGTATTGGTCAATTCGACGATACGGTAGACTGGCAAATAGGCGCACTGGTCCTCCTTAGCATAAACCCCCATATCCATCCCAACCCTTTCAAGAAAGGTGGTCAAGAAGGTGGCATATGGAAAGGCAGTGTACCAGTTTTCCCCTCTAGGAGCAGCCTCAACCATGTTCAGGCACATGAGAGATGCGAGGTTAACAGGAACACCTCTTTGAGCTTGCACAAGGATAAACAGGTCAAGTTTATGAATAATCGAATGACCACAGTACCTTGGCATGAAGCAGTTGACGATTATCCAGTGGAGGAATCGAAGAGGATCTGGGAGGAATGAAGCCTGGATGTGCCCCTTCGTCAGTTTCGCCAGTTCAACTTCAAACTCAAAATCGTACAGCCGCCCAAGATCGCTTCTGCTATCAATGGGGTGTCCTGCGGCGGGGAGATCGAGGATCTCAGCAAACTGATGAGGCTGGAAGCATACTCTATAACCCAGGAAGATCGACACGCGATGAGAATCGCAGGGACCAGACATCTCTAAATTGTGGTAGAACTTCCTCACCACATGCGGGCAGTAACTGGTGCTTCCTCGACTCCGGAGATCAAAGAACTTTTCCCAGCCAAGATTTTTAATTAACTTCTTCACTTCTGCAGGGAAAGGACTCAGGTGGATGAACTCGTACTCGGCCACAATTGATGTCTTGCTTGTGAATGAAAGATAGTCCCCGAGACTTGGGGTGGATCGGCAGTCATCGTTTGAAAGAGATAGTATCCCCATTTCCGAAAAAGATTTACCTTTGTTTGCCATGGAGTCAGAGGAAGAAGGAACAAGGGAAGGTGAAGATGAAGGAAAGAGAGAATGTAGGTGTAAGAAAAAGTGATCGTGGGTGTTGAGTGTCGAGACGTGAGTGTGATGGAGACGGTTGAGTCTGGATTGTCAAGAGTTAGAAGATTTCGGAAGATATGTAGTAATGATGATGTTAACTCGTGTAGCTTAAACTAGGGTAAGTAAAGCTAGTTAAACTAGGGTTGGCGCACGAATTGATACTGCAGGAGAAAACAAATGGGCTCGCACGTTCCAGGCCCACTTTTGAATATTGCATGGGTCATGTACAAGCCCACGTTTGAATCTTATTTAAAAGCCTGCAAAAATCAATGATCAGACCTAGTCCAACTAGAATTACTCCTAAACGCACCGTTAATACATAAACACAAACTAAGGAGACCTCTCCATCCGATTCGAATCAAATTATGTGTTCTTCATCTTCTTCCTCAATCCTCTGGGCGAGACGAACACTACATATCAGGAAACCTAAATTTCACCGAGAGATATAAGGTTCGAGAAAATCACAATAACGCTAAGACAAGATGACAAAGCACTAGCGACATGAACCCTAGGGTTAGCAAACCTCTTTCAAGGGTTCTTTTGCAAATGAAAAGTTCGATGAACAAAATAATAGACACGGTCGCCGTAATTGTGTTAGAAAGAGATAGGCGAGGGGAAATAAAATGGCGAAGAAGAAACAAGACAAAATAAATTGGGAAATTCAAGCTACGTCGAATGTGGATGCAAGTAATTGGGATTCAAAAAGATGATTAAGTTGGGGAGTTCAAATTGGATGGGGAGCGTCTCTTGGAACTGTGAAGGGGTGTCCCTCCAAGACGAGAGAGGGATCGTGTAATTGGTTAGGGCCGCAGTGGGTCTACCCAATTGGTTTGCAGTCTTAATCAATTTAATTTAATTTAATCGGGTCAGTTAGTTGGACTAGGATGAAAAAAAACTTAACGCGGCAAGAGTCTTTTTGTAATTTGTTTAGTTATTTAGTGCGCAGGAAGGTTTAACAAACGTGAGCCGTGGAGATTGAAAACGAATGGTTAAGATCGGCCAAGGTACCCGTACCCGAATTTTGCCCTGGGCACCGTAGAAGTCACCATATATATATATATATAATTGAGGAACCCAACCTGTTGCCGATCGCAGTAGGAAGCAGCTAAGTGGAATGAATTTTGATTTTGGAGAACAAATCTAAGGGAAAAGAAATTGAAACAACAAAATCTGAACTTTTTACCATCAAAATTTTTATCACTAGAAACCAAATTAGTTTGAGACAGCATCTTCTCTTCCCCAAATGAGCTGCATGGCGGCAATTGAAATGCATATAAGAAGAGAAGAAAATATCATCGTCAGTGGTATTTGAGACAAAAAAAAAAAAAAAAGATTGCATCGATGTTTGAAATAAACAGAGCGAGGAAGATTAGCGAGACGGAGGAGGCAGGGAGGGAGAACTGTGATGGTGAAGGAGTGTTTGCGGCTAACTGGGATCACAAATAGGCGATAATATTTTAGATTTCAGAGAGAATCGTGATGGTGGAGATGGGGGCGGATCTGAGATAGGCATGGCAACGGGGCGGATCGGGGCCGGGTACCCTGTATCCGTTCCCCGTCCACAGTGGGCTTCGGGTTTACCCGTCACCGCTGGGTTTTCGGGTGCCCACGGGTCTGAAAAGCCCGTAACAATGACAACCAAAACGACAAAGTACATTAAAAAAAACCTGAAAATCTGACATCTCCTTTTATTATCAATAAACTTATAAAAGATCTCAAAAACTGAAGTCTGAACCTGACATCAGTAACATTCGAAACTTGAAAGTTGAGATCAACAATCAAAATTCAAGCAAAGTATCAAATCATCCAAACTGAAATCAACAAAAGAGAATCCATTCTCAGCAGTCTGATTGCCGAGTCTTATTCAAAGCAAGAACAACTAAGCTAATTAGCTAAACAAAGCCATAAGCCATCCTAACTATTGAGATCAATTCCAACAGCAGCCTTCCTTCGAGCAAGATGAAGCTTCAACTTGAAATTCTACACCAACAGCAGCCTTCCTTCGAGCAATATGAACCCATCAAGCCATTAGCCATCTTACGCAATAGCAGGTAGCGGCAGTCATCATTCATCAATTGAAATTATGCACCAACATTCAAGTAAAAAGACTTAACTCCCTAAGCCTAACCAGTAACAGTGTAACACCAACAAACTCCATGTTCTTGCAACAAAAGAGAAGAAGTTTTAAAGTAATTAACCTGGCTGGACAGTAGAGAATGGTTCAGTCTTCATGGCCAAATGGTGATCTCAGGAACACCATTTCTGGACCTAAAAACCAGAAAGCAAAACACATTAGTTCAACCTCAAATCTCAATGAACAAAATTAGAAATGCACTAATTTTCTTACCCCCAGGTTCTGCCTCTTCTACAGTAGTATCTTCGACTGACAGTGCTGAGAAGACTCCCTCCAATGCCTCCACAGCAGCAGCCTCCGAATCTGCAGAAAAGTGTATACAAATATTAGTTACACTTAAACAAAATTAGTTGTACTAGAATTTAGAGATTTAGTTGCATGTTACCTCGTTGCATGTCTTCCATAATCCAACTTCGTGTGCACATCATTGATTCAACAATGGAATAATGAAGCCTGCTCCGGTGAGGGTCTAACAACCTCCCACCAGAACTAAATGCACTTTCAGAAGCAACAGATGTAATTGGGATTGCCAGAAAGTCCCTTGCAGTTGCTTGCAAGGTGGGATACTTGAGACCATTAAGTTTCCACCATAAGAGCAGATCAAAGTCTGCTGTCCGAGGAATAATATCCTCGGAAAGATACATATCCAACTCAGTAGTAATCAAAGAACTCTCGCTCTTTTTCCTTTGACTTACAAAGAGCTCAAAGTCAAGTTCAGTAGCCGAGACAGATCCAGAACTAGCAGAAGAAGTTCCAGTTTCAGAACCAGAATTCTTCTCGGCTTTGGTTTGATAATCAAGAATCAAACAACAAATAATCTTCTTGATATTATCACCAACCAAGTCAGTTTCCATACTCCCAAACTTCCCAGCATAGTATTCAATCACATGGAGCTTATATCTAGGATCCAAAACAACTGAAACAGCAAGTACAAGATGGATATCATCCCAGTACTTATCAAACTTCTCAGACATTTGACTGGCCATTCCAAAAATCACAGGGTTGGGGTCAAGACCCCACTCATTCAGTTTCAATCTCAAGTCACAAATCTTTGGGAAGAAAAGATTGGCAGTCGGATACTTGGAACCAGAGAATAACTGAGTTATCTCAGAAAATATTTCCAGCTTATCAATCACAACAGATGCAAATTCCCAATGTGAATTAGAAGGAACAGATGTGTATTGACTGTCCCTCAAGCTCAAACGAAAGAAAACATCCTTATATTGAAGAGCAACAGAGAGCATATGGTATGTGGAATTCCATCTAGTTGGACAATCAAGTACCAGTTTTTTCTCAAATGTCAACTTTAGTTGCTTAACAACTTCAAAGAAGGTTTGAACCCTCTTAGGTGTAGAATTCCAGTAAACTACACTCTCCCTAATCAAATGTATAGCATCTTTGATTGCATCCAAACCATCCCTCACAATCAAGTTCAGAATATGAGCTGAACACCTCATATGAATCAGTTTACCATCAAGCAAGAGATCACTACTCACAAGCTTATTTCGCATATGGAATATCATTGAATCATTGGTGGTACAGTTGTCCAGTGTGATTGAGGACAACTTACCATCAATGTTCCAATCAAGAAGTGAATCAAACAACCTATCAGCTAGCCTTTGACTAGTGTGAGGGGTTGGAACATACATAAACCTCAACATTATGTTACGAAGCTTCCAAGAGTTGTCAATAAAATGACCAGTTACTGCCATATACCCCATTTTCTGATTTGTGGCAGTCCACAAATCAGTAGTGACTGAAATTCTGCCCAAATTTCCATCAATCATTGTCTGATATTTAGACCTCTCAACCCCATACAGACCCAGAATATCCTTTTTCACTGTGTTTCTACTAGGGACAGCAAACTGAGGTTGAAGAGAACAGCAAAAACGTTTGAAACCCACATGATCAACAAGGCTAAGGGGGTACTCATGGACCAGAACCATAGAACAAAGTTCCTTCCTAGAAACCTCATAATTGTATTGAGAAGCAGAGAGTTGAGGATTTCCACCAGGTTGATAGTTGGGGCCAAGTATTTTTTGAGAACCATCATGTATCCTCTTCTGGATACATGTTTTGATATGGTTTCTCAGGTGTGAAGTTCCATTACTTGTTTCCCCACCAAGGGGTTTACGACAGTACTTACACCTAGCTTTCATTACCCCATTAATCCTAACTCTGTGGAAGTGAGGCCACACATTAGAGGTTAACTTACGTTGTGCTTCAAGTTCTTCCTCATTACCATTAATCAGATTATTTGGAACAGGAGGAGGTTGTTCAGGTTGGACTTGGACACCATTTCCAGGGACATGTTGATCAACATTCATAGCATTAGCAGTAGCACCTTCCATATGAACATAATCAAGTTATATATCACTGATTAGACCTTTCATTTTACATTTTTCCTTACTTAAATGGACACCATTTTCAACCAGACAACATTTTTTCTTCTAACCAGCAAACAAGACACCATTTTCAACAATTTACAAGCCATAGTGGATTAGTGGTTACCATTAGCAAGCCATAGTGGTTACCATTACAGTTTATTATCATTAACAAGTCATAGTGGTTACCATTACAGTTTACTTCTTCTAACTAAGTTATTATCACTAGCAAGCCATAGTGGTTACCATTACAGTTTATTATCATTAACAAGTAAAAGCAACACAACAAACACAATGGTTACTGCCTACTGGTTACGACTTAGGAGAACGAGATTACCTTGTCTTTCTGTTTTTCTGAGGACTGTCGAGTACCCAATGACAGTAGACTGATCACTGATGATCACTATCACTCGCTCAGTTGCTCGTCAGAGTTCAGTCCTTCAATACAGCTTCAAATGAGTCCAACCTGGCCAAAAAAGAGTGAACAACGAACAAAAAAAAATTAGAACAGGAGACAAGCATGCATGTCTGTATTAAGATCCTTACCCAGAAAAAGACTTGGACTCTTTCTGGATGCTCGTCGCAATCTCTCTGTCTCTACTCTCTGTGGACTGGGTGTTCTCAGTTCTGGGTAGAAATTTAGCGAAGGTCAGGATGGTGACTGGTGACCTCTGAAATCCCCCTATATATAGCAGTACGAGTGTCAAGAAGAGTCAGTAGATTGAGGATACAACAAAGATAATCGAAAGAAAAGAAAAAAACCAGAATTGACTTATCTGTTATCGACGAACAATCAGGGATTTGAACTCCAAACGACTCATTTTTGGGCTGTGCTCGATGAAATCGGCGTCGGATCGTTGCTCTTCCAGCCATGCAATTGGTCGAATGGAGGAATCGAAGATAGATCGTAGTGAAACTAGGAGAGATTCGAGGATTTGGAGAGGAGAAAAGGCAAAAAATCGTGATTATCTTGCGATTCGACAGAGAAGAGGCAGAGAGAAAGAAGGAAACTAGGGTTTGGGGTTTGTGGTCTGCGAATTGCAAAATGAGGAATGAGGGGCGGCTGCTAGGGTTTCTCAACACAGAACATGAATATATATATGGAGGGCGAAACGGCGTCGTTTTGGTGCACGGGTAACCCACCGAGCGGGTTACGGGGTGGATAGTGACCAAACCAGCCCCACCCGAAAACCAGGGTTGACGGATCCCGGTTTCCCCGCCACCCGTTGACGGGCCTGTGCTACCATCCCGTTTGGGCCCTTAACGGGCGGGCCTCGGGCGGGTATCCGCTAACGGGCCCGGGCCTGCCATCCCTAATCTGGGAACGTTTTTTTTCTTCGTTGGTGGATGAAATATTAGGGATGGACTTTTCTTTATATGGGCCTATAAAACTTACCAAGCCAGAGCAAGAAGCCCAGCCGCAACGCAATGCGGCCCATGACATTCTTGTAGTTAGTTAACAGTTTGAGCCTTAAGATTGTAAAATTTAATCCCATTAGTAGCTATGCCCCCTTTCCAATAATTAAGAAAAGAATACATTTTGGTTCCAAATTTTATTGTTGAAGGACCTTATAATCTTAGAAATCATATCAAATAATAATTTTTTTTACTCATGAAATCATCTTGATTTATGCAACAGTAATGGACAATTTAATGGAATAATATTCATAATTTAATCGATAATAAATGGTGAACGTAATATCTTTGTTTTAAATAAAATAAAATTAAATTAAATATTCAATGTGTATTACCCCCAATATAAGACCGGTCAAAACTTACAGGTATATTTTAGATTTTCATTTGAACACGTAAATTCGATTGATATGAATTTTTCTTAATATTTGTACATTACCCGAACTTGATTGTCAATATCCATTTTTGTAGTCTCACCGTAAAATATGGTATGAAAAAAGATTATTCATGCAAACAATATGCATGAAATTGATGAGACAAATGATATTTATCAATATAGAATTGGCCCTAAACTCTCAGTTAGGATTTATGACAAAGGTTGAACACATATTAGTTAATAACTGGATAAAAGTGAGATGAGTGGTTTATTAGTTTATATACGAGTAAAGGACTAAGGCTAAGAGGTATGGATCCTTGGAAAATTCGTTAGTTTAAAGCTGAGTATATGGAAGAGATTAATTTTAGTGGAGGATTGCTTACCTTAACAATTTGTCTAAAACTTATGCACAACATTCTCAAAATAGACATCAAGAGTTCTCAACTAAGACTTAGACGTGAGGTAAAAACAAAATTAGGTCAGAAGGAAATCGGTATATGTATCATTTGAACTGATACCAATGTCTTTTATCAGTGTTCCTATTTGGTGGTAGGATAAATTACTGTTTTGTTTTCAGCCCAAGTTTAGGTTGTCCATCCGTTATTTTCTTATGTATTATTTTTACATTTTTAATTATTCACTTAATATATTGATGTCATCCTTATTAAAAAATAATTAAATTAGAGAGTGTTTCTTTTGGTTGGGTGATAGAAACCTGCCTGAGCGGGTTGGTTGAGGTAGGCGGCTTGACCGAGTGGGTCGGGTTGCCAATGTCACATTTGTTATTTCTTGTTTCTTTTAGAACTCCTATTTAAGGGTTCATTACCGTACTTTTTATATTAAGAAATCATTATCAAACAATTTCAAATACCTAATCTCATTACTCTCTCTCTCTTGTTTTTCCCCAATCTCTCCAAATCCCTAATATCTTCTCTTCTCAATCCCTAAAACGCCAAGTGGGAATTCTAGTTTCTATCATCTGGTATCAGAGCTAGAATGAGCTTGTCACAGCTCTTTGATTCAGAACGGGTTCGACTACAGGAGCTGTTGTGCCAAACGTTGGACCGATGGGATTAGGAGGCTCCGTTGAGGGCGACAAAGAAGGGAGAGGTCGTGGCGAGAGGTGCGGCGCCGGGTCCAATCACAATAGAGGCCAGCGCGCTGCAGGATGAACTTCCCATCATCTCGCTACACTCTGTAGCGGGGCAAGCCTCACCGTGAACGCTACGTTTCCGAGCAGTTGTGGAAGGACGGTCGACCATGAACTTGGTTGATAGTGGCGCTCACTGAACTTTATCAGCCGAGAGTTCGCGGAGACACTGAGACAAAAGGCCACTCCGGCGAACCCGATCGTGGTCAAGGTCGCCAATGGAGTACCAATAGGGTGCAAACAGGTATACCGGAGTATGACTCTCGATATTCAAGGGTTAGAAATCACTGTCGATTTGTATGTGCTGCCAATCAGGGGATTTGATGTGATTCTAGGCGTGCCGTGGTTGAGAAGATTGCGTCCGGCAGCCAGTGACGGGAGGAGTTTGACCATGTGTTTCAAATGGAAGGATAAGGAGTGGACCTTGCAAGGTTTCATGACGGCGATAGAGTCCATTTCTATTCGGGACTGCGCGCCAGGAAGGGAGGCCAAACTGGTCGTGCTCTGCTGGACGCTAGCTGAGATGGCGAAGTTGGTAATCAACGCCGAGCTGCAAGGGGTATTGGATCGGTACCCTGAGTTGTTCCAAACCCCTACCACTCTTCCTCTGCACCGACAGGTTGATCACCGGATTCAGTTAAAGGAAGGAGTGGAAGCAGAGAATGTTCGACCATATCGATATGGACACTCATAGAAGGAGATCGAGAGACAGGTGGCTGAGAAGCTGGAGACCGGGATGATCCGGTCTCGTACCAGTCCTTTCTCTTCACCGACTATCACGCTCTCAATGAAGCAATCGTGAAGGAATGTCCCCTATTTCGATGAGTTACATGAGTAAGCCTACTTCACCAAGCTGGATTTGAGGGTCGTGTATCACCAGCTTCGGATGCAGGAGGAGGACGCGCATAAGACATCCAATATCAAAATTTCACAAACGTTTTTTTTTAATCTGCATAATTTTTTTGAGTAATACAAGTTTTACTATGAAGGAATTTTCAAACGACATTTTTTCGGGATTAAGGCGAGACCAAACAGCCTATGGCTTGGAAGATCTCGAAAAAAGCATTCAATATAATAAAACTGAAAGGGAAATTAAAAAAGTAATTTCATAAACTAAGGTTCAAACCCATGATCTGAACAAACACATAACAAGATTCCATCCACTTGGATATCTTGCTTTATTTTTCATTATCTCGCGAAAAAAATATTAAGTACAAAACGTAGCGGGTATGTGGTTTGCATGTAAACCGCCGCTGGCCCCCGCGGTTTATCAGACCATTCCTACCGAATGCTGTTTTCAGCCGACATTCTCAAAAATCGCTCCCTGCCCCATCCAGCGGTTTATGAAAAAGAGTGGTACTTTTGAAATTTTTTGGGAATGAGTGGTATTTTCGGAATATTTTTTTATATTTTTGGTGATATTTCTAAAACATTTCCGAAAAATATTTAGTTAATGACAAATTTATTATGAGAAGATTATGTTAGTGATACAACGTATTGAATAAAATTAAGAATTTTCTCTAAGAATTAACTGATATTTAATGAATAATCATTAACTAAGAATTATTTTACTAATGCTCACCTAGAATGATAAGAAATATCAATTTAGGCTGCAAACCTTCCACAAGAGGTGTCGAAACTAAAATCTATTAACCATATGGTGTAGTATTTGACTGAGAAATTTTGACTCATGACGAGTATAGTTGAATGAAAGAAAAACTTTTGTTAATGGATTAGGATGTTTAGGTCAAGGCTAAATAGTTGGCTACAAAACGAGGATGCACTTAAGAAATATTGGCTTACTCTATTCATCAAATTCGAAAAAGAATATGATTTCTTGGGAAATAAATAGGAATCAAATCGTTTTCGTTTCGTATTCTTCACTAGCCATCATTGATGGTTAGAATAAGGAATTTGGTTATCGAGTTTTTGACTTTTTGTAAGTATCATTGTTACAATGTTTTCTGTCCTACTTTTTTCTTTTGTATTTTTATTGTTGTTGTAACTATAATATTTAAAAGTTTATTTTTGTTTTATTATCATGGGCCTTTCAAAGCTCTTTAAGATAATAAGATCAAATTCAATGTATTTTTGTGTTTTTAATATATGTAAGGGACGTTGATCTTCGTTTTATTCTCATGGGCCTTTCTAAGCTCTTTAGGATAATAAGATCAAATTTCAAAAAACAATGTGGATATTAAGGGTCAGATTGGTATACTCCTGGAGTATACTATACTTCAGGTACTACTTGTAAAATATCTCTACCTAGAACATGAATTAAACCGAGTTTGGGGTATGATACTATACCCTAATCTATAATGGATAAACCCCAAGCCCCGATTTACTAAACTCGATCCCAAAGTTCAATTTAATAGAAAACAAGAATTGACCGTTGAGATTGGTCGGACCTTATCAAAGTGCATCTAATGCCAGATCCCTTAGAGTATGCTATACTCATGGAGTATACCCGTCGTTACCACGTATTAAATATACAAAATGCTCAACACATGTAATTTGCATATTCATACGTCTTGGATAACATTGCAAATTGAATATTGATAAATAAACCACAGAAGATAAGAATTATTGGTCAAGAAAATTTTAAAAATTGTTTGATCGTTGTTGTTTGGAAGATGGTGGCGGTAATGGATTTGGTGGTGGAGGTAACAATACTATTAAAATAAGGAAGAGAGTATTCATGGTGGAGATAGAAGTTTCAATGATTGAGATAACGAGCAAATATCGGACAATGCTCCTGATTTGGGCGAGTAAACTCTATTTGCATGGAAATGATGTTTTGAATTCACAAATATTTTACCATTAAACTTTTACCTTCAATGAAATACGAGAGAAGAAGAAATATTATGGTAATGGCGGAGGTAGTGGATCCCGATTGTTGATGGTGGAGATCTTGGTTTCATTGATGAAAATGAAGGCATTATTATTGGTGGATATGATTTTGATATGGCGGAGCAATCACAAAGGGGTCTTTTGGAAGTTGTGATTGTTAGAGTTGTGTTTGTTGAATACATGTATTGTGCACAATACAATGTTTGGAAGTGCCAAAGTGTTAAACAATGCATGCATTGTTTTAGGTAGGTCTCACCAACAATTACAAAAAAGTATGCATTATACAATCTCAACTAAAAGTTGTGATTGTTGGTTTTAGATTTGTGTCAACTTTGTCTTTCCATTTTTATCCCCATTAGTTTTTGTGTTATTCTAAAAGTTGAGTGTAAATGTGGCATTTTCCCATAAAAATAACTTTATGTAAATCAATGCATAAAGTAGAATCTCAACAACCAAACAATGTATTCTTAAAATGCATCCATTATATCAATACATGCATTTATATTATGGTGATTCATTACAATGCAACGATTTAACATTCGCAACTTCCAAACGACCCCAAATTTTTTTTAAAAAAAATGCTATATTTATGAAAAAAAGGAATAAATCGAATTCACTTGATAAACCGATTGGAGTGTCGGGGAACTTTATAATATATGTTTTTAATTAACTATATGTCATGAAAATTAGAAATGGAGAAGAAAATAATAACAATAGTAGCGAGGAAAGACACGAGAAAATGAGAGAAGTGATCTTCTTCTTATTAATCTCATTCCTTTGTACAATGAGGTGCTCTATCATAGGCACATATACATAACATTTACAATCTCCTCTATCAATGCACATGAATGTGATCTAATAACCATGAAAAGGATTCATTTCCATGATCAATGTAGGGAGGTAAATACCTCCTAATGTAACATACCATATGAAATCCAATGTAGCATCCAATGTAGAATCCCATGGACATCCACAATACTACGTAGTTTCATAATACTCCCCCTTGGATGTCCATTTATTAAGAATATGCATCATTAAAACATTATTAGGAAAAATCCTATGGGATAAATTCATAGCGAAGGAAAAAGAGTGCATAATCATAATATAGTCTGGGTAAGTTTCTTAGTGATCAAATCTTATAGATTGTCACTTTATGCATGATCTAATATGACCATTTTCTTCATACATGATCTTGAAGATCATTTTCTATACTAACACCGTATGATATGCTAGATGGGTGTGTGGATAGCAAGATACAATAGCACTCTAATGACATCAATATACGATACTTCGAGACCTAATCATTCATTTCTATCTCCAGGCCTACATGGATCCTTTGTCACTTCTAGTGACCTTATGATCATTAGGCTACTTAACTTATGTCATTTTTCATACAAAATAGCTCTTTCACCTTTTCGATTTAATCTTCTTGATCCACAAGAGAGTATGTCACCTCATAATTAATGTTAGGTTTCTACAAGAAACCTCTTACAGAAAATGTGTTATATCTCTCACAATTTCACACATTTCCTTACACGTTTGCATAAAACCCATTAGTATCCTGTTAGTTTTACATCTTCCGGTGTATAAGGACTTCTGGTCCGAAACTTTTACCAAATAGCCTAATGCTTTCTTTTATATTGGTTAATGCATATTCCTTTGTATGCATCAATAGACTTTTACTTTTGATCCTCTTTGTATCTATCACGTTCAGCACTGCAACATAATTAAAACCCTTGTCGATAATAAATTCACTTCGGTTCCAACTTTTTCATACAAGTCACTTAATTGAGATCTCTTCATTTTAAAACTTTCAGGTACCTTCTATTCTTCAAGAACTATCATCTAAATTATATGACTTGACTCTTCTAGAGCCATTATATCCTCGAGGATTTTTATCTTTGGAATCGATTGGTCTATCACGCTTCATGCGCTCGTTTAGACTCATTGGATTGTCCAAAATGGACATCAATTTGTATTGGAGCATTCACAATTGGGCATGTGACATAGTCACTCCTTTTGGTGAGTAGAAGACGTTTGGCAATCAACACGTTTATTTTCAATGAGTCATAATATGAACTTTGGGTTCATATTTCTTAGTTTGATGATCAAAATAAGATAATGATGATTCCAACTCACATCTATGCCCAACTGTTTACTTTCTCTCCCTTAACGTTCGAAAAGTAATTCATCAAAATGATGATATTAGCTAAAAGAGTCATGAACAAATCTCTCATTGCAATGGGCACTCATGTCGAACATAAGTTCTCATAACGTGTTGTGGTAGAGCAATTTGGATGTATTCTGCACATCCAACTTTTCTAGCATTTGAAATGTTTGGTCCCTAACCAAAACCATTTGTATGAAAGGGGGAAATTATAATAACTTGTTGGCTTCATGCGAAATAATGATATCATATGCTAACTAGCATGCCTCGACAAGAGATCAATAGGCTTAGCTTGTTCTCATAAGAGAAGTTATGTGTGATTGGATAATCATCAAAATACATCCATCATTCGACAACTAACCTCATAAACACTATGTTGTGATTAGATAGCAAATACATATGTGATCATATAGTTGATGCATCAATCAAAATCATAATATTTTCTATATGAACTGCACGATGAGTGTATTTTTTTGCATACACTTTCATAAAATCTCAATAGATTCATTTACTTTCACAAGTGAGTATATTCTTCTCGAAAGCATGCATCACAAAATCAATCCTTTGATTTATGAATTCTCTAAACGCTCACTTGATTTTCATACAATATCTCAATCATTTTTTTTTCACATATGTATCTGAGATGGTTTGATCGAACATGCCAAAACAAAAAAAGTTATATGATATTGTAAACCTCTAGTTTACACTTTTATATGTACTAATATACTTGTAGTACAAATTTCTCTAGTTAAGTATATGTTCTCTAAGAACACATTTCTTATGTAATCTCAATTATGATATTCGATTATGCTAATATCTTCATAATTTGGTAATGCATCTTCAACTAACAGTTTAGTTCCTTCACGTCTCAAAACACTAGCTCTTCTGGAGCCTTCACATACTCTTGTACTACATTTTGGCCATTTGGCACCATCTAATTCAGTGAATTATTGTAAACACATATCCATAGTGATAAGAATATTACCATACTATTGTTATCACTAATATATTGTTTATTTACTTTAAGTAGCAAAAAAATCTCTTCGAGATCTTTTTCTTACTATCATACTTTATGATATAATACCAGTATTGACTTTTGTGAATATTCATTCTATATAAAAGCAGACAAAACAATAATAATAAATTATCCCAATCAAATATAATAATAATAATAATAATAATAATAATAATAACATATGTGTTTCATAACACATTACGACATACGAAGGTTACGGGGATATGATCATGACTTTTGCTACATGAATTGTTGTGTCATATTTATTTATAATTATTTTATCTTTCACTTCCGATGAAAAGATATCTTTGTTGATTGTCATTATCCAAACACCAAATTATATATACCCAGGGTGAAATCCAGGATACCGCATACCTTGAGTAAGAAAACACTATCCAGAATTTGAATTGACTGATCTTTCGGATATGATATTATACTCTGACCCTTAAAGATCAGCATATAGGTCTTAATTCTCTAAATCTTATACCCCAAGATCAATTTAATTAGAAACAATAATCGACGGTTATGATTCGTCCAAATATAGGGTGAAAATCAATGCACCACCTTAGGGTTTATAGTTTATGATTTAGATAATTAGGACATAGGGTTCAGTCATTAAGGGTTAGGGTATTGTATCATGCCCAAAAATCATGCTAATTCGAGTTCTATATAGCGTTTTCATACTCAAGGTATGCGGTACCCCGGATTTCACTCGGGGTACCGTAGAAGGCACCATATATATATGACAAAGGCTAGCGTACGTCAAGCGTACGCTGTACGCCTGTGTTCACATTTAGATTTTGCACTTCAATATATTTCGCTGAATAAAAATCGTCGGTTATTATTTTTTAGATTAAATGAATCTTGTGGCTTGGGTTAGAAAATTCGAGATTTTTTTTTTGTTGGGCAATATCAAAAAATTTTATTGAGCTCTATGTGTCTCCCTTAAAACAGGGGGATGCACATCTGGATCTTTACAAACAGCATCAAGCTAAAAGAGACTACTGCTACTATACTCTATATATACACAGCAAACAGTAATACCAGAATCTACCCTAATCTCTATATTTACTAACTAAAGATCGCGCGACAATCAGTGTCCAGAGCGGCATTGCCATGTCTAGCCAGCTCAATTGTCCTGCGTACTGTCCTGATCAACTCCCCAAACTGCATAGCAGAACTTCCATACAATCTACCACAGCGTTCCCGCCAAATCAGACTCACAGCTAAGTTCCAAACCAATCGACCAACCATGGCTAATGCTTTCTTCCCCTTGAAAGTTCTAACCACCCATTGCAAGTAATCATCATAACCATTTAACTGAGGGCAACTTAGATTAAGCATTAGCTAACAGCCCTTCAGCACCTGGGAAGTGTATTGACAATGAAAGAATAAATGGTCCCTGTCGTCTGTATGAGCCGAGCAAAACAGACAATTTGCACTCGCTACCTTCCCCCAGCTCTGCAATTGATCAAGTGTTGTTATTCTATTTCGTGTTATAACCCAGAATAAAAAGCTATGTTTTGGAATCGAGTATCTTCCCCAAACCAGGTGATACCAAGCCACTTGGGGCCTAACCGGCTGCAAATCTTGCCAAACCTGCTTCACAGAGTAACATAGCATCCTTTTATCATTCCAATACACTTGTGTTCCCCAACAATGGAAGAACCCTTCCACCTTGTCCCTTACCTTTAACAATCTCTTCCAAACCCAAGAGGCAGTGCTGCATTTTCCCAATTCCCAGAAGGTAAGATTCTTAATTCGATACTGGTAGTTCCATGCAACCCACCAGGATCCTTCTTTTGCAAGCAAAGCCCATATATGCCTTGTAGTACAAGCCACATTCCATGTCTCCGGATGCCTAACCCCCTTCTTTCTTTGGTATTGCCAGTAACCCCCAAGCCATAACAGCTTTCTTCCTCATGGAATCTTCAGTTATCCCCCATAGGAACTTACTACAGATCTGTTCTATCTCTTTTATGATGGACAGGGGTAGAATAAAAACATTCATCCAGTAAAAGGAAAGGCTACTCAGCACAGAATTGATAAGTTGAAGCTTACCAGCATAGCTAAGCAGTCTAGGCTTCCAACCAGATATTCTTTTAGTAATCTTCTCTACTAAGACATGACAGTCACTTGTAGTTAGTTTCCCTGCTATTAGAGGAACTCCCAGGTAGCGAACAGGTAATACAGCTTTTTGAAATCCAGCCAACTGAGCCAGTCTATCATGGTTAGCCTCTTCAATCCCTGCACAGAATAATTGACTCTTTTCTGGATTAAACCTCAGTCCTTAAAGTCTATAGAATTTGTCCAGCAAGCCTTTTACACTCTCCACAGCTTTTGTAGAGCCATTGGAAAAGAGTAACAGGTCGTCAGCAAACACTAAGTGAGTGATACCCAACCTCTTGCATCTAGGATGATATGGAAAATCACCAGAAGCTGCTCCCTTATTCAATATACAGGATAGCACCTCCACAGCAATTGAGAATAGAAACGGGGACAGGGGATCCCCCTGGCGCATGCCTTTCTTTGATGGGAAGTAACCACACCCCCCCCCCCCCCATTTATCCCAACACTAAGCATTGGGGAAGAAACACATACCTTGGTCCAAGAAACAAATTGTGAAGGAAGCCCCATTGTTGTCATCACCGTAAACAGAATTTCCCAATCAATGGAGTCGAAAGCCTTCATTAGGTCAATCTTCATTGTACACCTAGGTGAGATATGTTTCCTGTTATAACCTGCTACCAATTCAGAAGCCATCAATATATTGTCACTAATGCTTCTCCCTTTCACAAATGCTGACTGACTTTTACTTATTAACTGTGGAAGAACCATAGAAAGCCTATTTGCCAAATTCTTGGCAATGCACTTGTAGAGCACATTGCAACAAGATATTGGTCTAAATTGCTTCATCTGATCTGCCCCAGCTACTTTTGGAAGAAGAGCTAACACTGTCGAGTTGATTTCCCTGGGAAGAAAACCTGTAAGGAAGAAGGAACTGATTGCACTTATGATATCATCTCCCACTACTGACTAGGCTGCCTTATAGAATTCTAATGTATATCCATCTGGACCAGGGGATTTATTAGTCCCCATTTCGAACAAGGCAGATTTGATTTCCTCCTTAGAGTCACTTCTACAAAGATGCTCAGTATCCACAGGCTCCACTTTATTAACCAGTAATTTTTCCATCTCTTCTACTGAAAAACACTGCACTTCCTGATTTTTTTCCCCTAGCAGTTTCTTATAGAACTCTACTGCTACACTTACAATATCCTCCACATCAGTAACAATGCTACCATCCTCTTTCTGAAGTAAGGAAATATGATTCCTATGCTGCCTCACCCTTAATGACTGATGGAAGTATGCTGTGTTTTGATCCCCTTCAGTTACAGCTTGTATCCTGGCTTTCTGTTTATAGAACCCTTCTTCTGCTTTTTGAAACATAACACACTCTGCTACTGCTTTTGCTTCTTCTTCAAACAGTTGTGGGGATGGATCACTAAACACCTTGTGCTGAATAGTCTTCAAATCATCTTCTGCCTTTCTAGCTCGTAAAGATATGTCTGAATAGAACTCCTTATTAAACTCCTTAAGCTTTTTCTTCAGTAATCTCAGCTTATGGCACACTCTGAAAAATGGATAACCAGTAACCCTTGTATTCCATACTTCTTGCAGTATTTCCTGAAACTTTGGATGATCACTCCAGAAGTTAAAGAACCTAAAGGGCTTAGGTAATGTCTTCTGGTTGGGGAAAGAATTCAGAAGTAGTCCACAGTGATCTGAGTGTGTGCCTGGGGTTATAGTGCTAGCAAAACTACTTGGAAATTTTGTTAGCCAATGGCTATTCATGAAAATTCTATCCAGTTTACGAGCTATAGGATTTCTAGATTGCTTATTAACCCAAGTAAAACATTCCCCTACTACCTTGTGCTCTTCCAATTGCATTCATCTATCCAGTCCTGAAAATCCTGCCCACTAGACCCTGGAGGAGTTCCATTAGAAGCTTCAGATGCAGTAAGTATAGCATTAAAGTCCCCAAGAACTAACCAGGGCTCATTACTGGTTTGAATAGACTTCATTTGTGCATAAGTTTGACGCCTTACTACTTCATCATTTGACCCATACACCACAGTAATCTGACAGTCCACACCTCCCCTAACCTTCAAATGCACAAAATTTTCCTCTATTATCTCTGCTGTAACCTTCAAATCCCGCCTAAAGAAAATCCATATCCTCCCATTGGAAGATTTATCATAATTCTCCAAACACCCCCATTCTGAAAAATAATCAGTACAAATTTTCCCCATTTTACTCTTCTGTACTCTAGTTTCTAGCACTGCCAAGATATCCACCTTCTTAGACCTCAGATGCTTACTAATAAACCCATGTTTTGAGGCTCTATTAAAGCCTCTCATGTTCCATGAGGATACTATCATTTGTGTTTAGAAGACCGGCCCCCACACCCTGCCTTCTTGCCTCTTCCACTGGTGATATAGTCAAAATTAGCTAGAGATGAAACCCCTCCCCCAGTAAACTCTATATTTCCACCATCCCCTGAGAAGGAGACCACTACTGCCTTTCCTTTAGAGATTTTTGCAGCCACTGCAGGACTAACACTCTTTCTCCCCTGAATTACCTCCTGGAATTCCTCCTCTGAAGGCAATTGATCCACCACCTGCACTTTCTCTGCAATCTTATCATTCCCCTGCCCTGGTGAAGGATCCTGCATACTGCTCTCAGTGCCTACCACTTCCATGACCATATCATTCATCGCTACTCCTAGTTTCAGACTCTCCTCCCCCTTATCCTGATGAACTTCACCCTGATTCTCACTCTCCGATTGCACCACAAGCTCCCCCTCAGTAACTGGAGGTTGAGTTTTCTTCACTTTAGGCACCCACACTCGGCGTACTTCAGAAACCTCTTTGCTGCAATCATGTCCAAACCTTCGACACTTCTGACAGACAGGAGGTAAATTGAAATATTCCACAGTAGCCGAGAAGGGAACACCTTCGTCAGGGACAAATCTCAGCTCCTTGGGGCACTCTGAGTCCACAGTAATTTCCACACAGCATTTCGCAAACCCCAACTGATCAGTAACTCTAGTAACTTGAGAACAGAACGGCTTTCCAATCATGCTAACCACCTTACTCAAGCACTCGGGCAACAGACATTCCATTGGCAATCCTGAGATCTTCACCCAAACCGGTAGTCCAGGCTTCTCGGGGGCAACTGGCAAAATCCCTTTCTCCCATTTCCTCAAGAACAGATTGTTGCCCCAAAGATGCCATGGACCACCCCGAAAAACCCAAGAGCAAGTCGAAGCATTCGGAAATTGGAAAACCAGTAGCTTATCCCCAAACCAGGAAACCCTAATTTTCCCATCTCTCCCCCAAAGCTTATTTGCCCAATTTCGAATAACTCCTAGAGATGGCGGAGCAGAGATGAATTGACCTACCAAACAGTGTTGCCAACGAGCAGCACCCTTGTCCAGCAAGACCTTCGGCAGAGGCAGCGCTCCATCGACAAGATCTGGCTCTTCATAGTGAAGCCGACAGCTCTCATCAATTGTGAAGAGATCTGCCCACGATTTTCCTGATTCTGCCATGGGAGTCGCGAGCCAACCAAAGAACTCAAGAAAGAAAGGAGAATACCGACGACGAGGAGCGCTGCCGGATGAATTCGCCGCCGGCAGGAGGCCAGACGGCGAGGGAGGACCAGCTAGGGCAGCCGGGAACCCTCGACGGCAGGAGGCCAATCGAGCGGGAAAAGTTGTTACTCTCTTTTTTCTCTCTCTCTCTAGCGTACCTCCTCCCGAAAAATTCGGGATTGGGGGTTCACCTATTAGAGGTTAGGGTATAGTATGATGCCTCCAAACTTTGGTTAATTCGTACTCTATGGGTCAGACTCGTATGCTTCTGGAGCATACTATGCTCCATGTACTCATAGTGAGATATCTCTATCTAGACCAAGAATTAAACTGAGTTTAGAATATGATACTATACTCTAACCTCAAATGGATAAACCTCAGGCCCCGATTTGCTAATCCCAAACCCAAAGTTCAATTTAAGAGAAAAGAAGAGTTGACCGTTGAGATTGGCTGGGGCTAATCCATGTAAATATAACGGTCAGATCATCAGGAGCATATCAATCGTCTCCATATGTGTCAGACTCGTGTGCATAATGGTGTCTCTCAATGTATTCACTTTTAAGAATGGTTTGTTTCATTTGCTTACGGGAATGAAACAACACCCTTTGAATCAAATAATATAATATTTCTCATCACAAGCCCAATACACTTTTCACCTTTAACAAACAAGAAATTAACTTGTACTTTATAAAACCTGAACAATAATATGACTACTGCAGGAGAACATATAGATTTTCATTTTCCTTCCAATGAAAGATAATCCGAATCTAGCTAAAAAAAATCCCCACTGGAAAATTTCACCGCCGACACCGATTTCACACTCCTCAACGAGCCCGCCATTTTCACCGCCTCCTCCGCTGCTTTTGCGAGTCCTCTTCTTCCTCTAGGATCGTGATTCAAGACTGGAGGAAATCCCAATTCCATATCTGGACGGGAAGAAGAGGATTCTGGAATAGGGCAGATGCCATCGTCGGCGGTGAATTTGTTATGCGATTTTGGTATTGGTGTTGAAAGGAATCTGCTTCTACAATCCGCCACTCCCCTTCCGCCATCAGCTACCCTACATCCGGGAAGAAGGGATTACTAGTCCATCGCAGAATAGGTTGTGTACCTGACACCAAAACTCACTAACGGAATCGGAATCCTCCCACCAAGCTTCTCTGCTTCTGAAACCCAGGTTCCACTGATTCTTCACTCTATTCCCGTTATTGTGTTGTCCTTATGCTTTAATCCCAAATTCGAATGGTCTAATGTCCTTCCTTTCTTCTTCACCCAACTCCCACTCTGCTTCTCCAGTTGTACGAGGCACTGCCGTGCATCTTGGAAGAAAGAATGAGAATCGAGGGAGATCGAGATGCAAGGAGTGATCAAGGGATTTCATTATGGTGTGGACGTTTTTGAAGAGACAATGTAGACGATAGAGATTAGATGAGGAGAAAGGGTTGCTTGTTTTTGGGGTTGTCGTGGTTCGGGGAAGAAGAAACGAACGATAGGAGGAAGATATGCGGTGGAGGTGGTAACGGAAGAAAGGAGGTGGGTTTTTCTTATTGCAATTTTTCCTTTTTTGTTTTTTTTTTTGTTTTTAAACTAAATTATGAGGTTAATAATAATTTTTAATATATTTTTGTTGTTGGTAATCCACGTCGGTTGGTGGGGACCATAAATCGCCAACTCAGCATTTTTCGTCAGTCTAGTCAGATTGTTAAGTAATATCGTTAAGGAGATGGACAAAATTGGCTATTTTATGTTTTCAAATATTTATGGCTATATTTGTCAGAAACGTGAAAGTTATGGCTATACAAGTGTATTTTCCATAAAAACTACAATAATAACGAACGGTAGTCCGTATACAACCAGACTCCCGATGAAAGAGCCTGCTATGCCACGAGGTGGGCAGCTCTGTAGAGAGCTAATGACCAACCATGACTTTGGCAGAGTTTGGTGGTGATAACATGTTATGAAAATTATAGAAATGTAGAAGAAAATAAGAATAAAATTAGAGAGGAAAGACACAAGAGAAAAGGGGTGGAGTGTCTTCTTCTTATTCATCTCATTCCTTTGTCCATGAGTGCTCTATTTATAGGCACATATACATAAGCTTTACAATCTTTTTTATCAAAGCACATGAATGTGATATAATAACCATGAATAAGATTCATTTCCATGATCAATGTAGGAGGTAAATACCTTCTAATGTAACATCTCATATGTAATCCAATGTAGCATCAAATGAACATCCACAATACTACATAGTTTCATAATACTATATCAATATTACAATTGTTGATGAAATGTATCCGGTAAACTAGCCGGGTACCAAGCTAGTATTGTATACAAATATATGTTACCTTGTGTAAACATAAATAAACACGTGTGAATAATTTATAAAAGTTACACGGAAATATTACTTTTCTAATTAAAAATAGAATTAATATTTTCCTCTGACCTCAACTTTACACATATTTAACATCATTGGCCAATCTTTTCGATTATAACATCGTGACATGAACTATGCATCAAATTTACTAAATTGGCCAAACTGAAAAGTTGATCGTTCAATAAAAAACAATAATATCAAAAAATTCAGAAAAATCTATATAATCTCCAATTGCATAATTTCCCTAATTTGCACACAAAAAATTAAAAAGGGAGAAGATAAATTTTTCCAAGATACATTATGGGCTAAGAAAGCCAGAAGCCCATGCTACATGAGTTATGGGGCCATGGATCTATTATGTACACTAGCAAAAGCCTGCTCGCTATCGCTTCGTCGTATCAAATAATAAATCTTTTAAAAAGTAATAGTTTTAATGTTGACCCAAAAGTGAAAGTAATCATATTTCATTCTTAATCATTCTTTTCATAGGTTTGTTATTTACAATAGCATATGGTCGATGAACTTGCATAAGGTAGAGGGGTAGTCAAATAGATTATTTATGTTTAAACTTCTTTCATGATGCTAATGTTTCAATTTGTATGACTTTCATTTTTTTGGATTTGAGGTAATCGTGGTTCTCATTTATGAAATTTTTGGACTGATTGCAGGTTTGAGAAGTTTCAACTCGCATTGATTGGATCAAATTAGGTTGGATACCCATGGATTTGGGTTCAATTGTCTTTCTCAAACAAAAGGAAAAAGCGAAATGAAAAACACTAAAGCCAAAACTCGCTACCGACTCAAAACTCGTCAACACAAGGTTCAACTCACTTTGACCTGGTTGGACCGAGTTTTGGAAAAATTCACACCTGACACAACACGCCAATTACAAAAATAAATAAAACTTGCTCCCGCCAAAAACCTGTAGAATCGGGTTCAAGTCGCTTTGGTCGTGTTGAATTAGGTTATATACCCATGCATTTGTACTCAATTGTCATACTCAACCAAAAGGAAAAAAAATAAAAAATACTAAAGCGGATAAAACTTGCTCATGACTAGGGATATCAATCCAACCCGTAACCATGGGTACCCTACCCGATCGTAACCGGTCAACGAGGGTAATTACCCGCTTTGACGGGTTAAGGGGCAGGTATGGGTAATACCCGGTTTCAAAATAAAGGGTAGGGTACGGGTATGGTAATCGATAATACCCGCCCCGTTATACCCGCCCCGCTAACCAAAGGGTCAATATCCCTTGAGAAATTTAGTTTAGCTTGAGAAATTAAGTTTAGCTACCATTATTGATGATGAAGATGTATACGATTATTATGTTTGTGTGGATTGTAGAAGCAAGAACAATTATTATGTTTTTGTTGTTTTTATTTGTGTGGATTGTTGAAGCTAGAAGTATTGAAATTTTTTAATGGACAACAGTATGTATGTGCATATATGTGTATAAGTTCATAGTTTAGAATTCGTACCCATGGTTACCCGAATACCCGTGGTTACCCGGAGGGTAGGGTATGGTTATATAACTTTCATACCCGGTGGTTATTTGGTCGGGTATTTTAGAAGGCTCTACCCGGCGGGTTAGGAGTTGGTATAGGGTAAACCCGCACCCAACCCTACCCATTGCCATCCCTACTCATGACCCCTAAACTCACAACACCGCGTTCAACTCGCTTTGACCGGGTCGACCCAGTTTTGACAAATCCACAATTTACCCAACTTGTTAATTACAAAAGCGGATAAAACTCGCTCTCGATATGAAACACGTCAACAATGGGTTAGAGTTCAATTGTCATTCTCAATGAAAAGGAAAACTGGTCAACAACGTGTTCAACTCGCTTTGAACAATTTTTAACAAATTAACACTTGGTCCAACCTGCCAACTACAAAAGCAGATAAAGCTCGCTCACAATACAACACTTGTCCAAACCTTAGATTCGGGTCAATTGTCTTCCCCACCAAAAGAAGAAGAAAAAAGAATTTATAAATGCTAAAGTCGGTTTAAAGTCGCTTTGACTGGATCGAATTAGGTGGAATACCCATGGATTTGGGTTCAATTGTGATCATGTTCAACAAAAAGGAAAAAAGAAAAAAAATCACTAAAGAGGATGAAACTCGGTCCTAATACAAAACTCGTGGTATCTATCTTGGGAAACGATGGTGGGGAACAACATAGGATTCCACCGACAGTATTTTGAGATGGGCTGCAAAATGGTGGGCAAAGGAGATGATTTGTGCAAAAATTCATAGATGAAAACCTAGCGAACAATAACAAAACACTAAAGAGGATGAAACTCGGTCCAGATACAAAACTCGTGGTAGCAGACTTGGGAAACGATGATTGGGAACAACTTAGACGAAAACCTTGCAAACAATAACTAAACATAATGGCGATGATTTGTGCAAAAAACCATAGACAAAAACCTAACAAACAATACAAATTACAAATGCGTTGATTTGTGCAAAAAGCCATAGACAAAAACATAGCAAACAATAACTAAATAAAAAGGTTGTAGAATAGAGAGTAGGGTAAAAGAATGACTTGAAATTTTCCCACTTGCACTTGAAAGAGTGTGAGAGTCACTAATAAATAGTAACTCCCATGTTAGTCGTTTATATATTAATAATTAATATTAATTAATAATATATATTAATAACTAGAGATAGCATTCTAATCTTTCCATTTTCTGTATGGTTGATTTTGGAGCTTTTAACAAGGAAAAAAGGTAGAGCGACTGACTTGTGAGGCTACTTTTGCACAAGACAATCCTCTCGCCCATCGATAAGAATTTCCCTCTCCACCCATCAAGTCTTGACTGAAATTTAGCAAGAACCTTATTCCAAATTGAGGTAGAATTCGTACTTGCACCAAGAGGGGCGTCGAGATAAAAAGTCGACAGGTAACTCCATCCACAACCAAAGATTCTTGCAAAGAAGTATCATGAAGGAGGAAGGTCAGTTCTGGAAATTTGCATTTGTTAACCCGGGTGGAGGAGCTTGGGTGTCCTTTTGGAACGTGATTCGTCCCAAATACTACCATAATTTCCCGCCTAAGGGCCAAGTATAAACCTTAGTAGGGTGTAGTACATGATAACTATGTTTAAATATCAACCCGGGCTGGTCCTTCTACCCCTACTTCAGTCATTTGAATCATTATCTAGCAATAAGATTTTGGTTGAAAAGTTTGCTAATTAAAGTAAAACAAGACAAAGGTGAATGGTTTTGAAAGCTCTATTGTGGAAGGATCACTCTGGTGTCGCTTCCCCATAACTACTACCATGTTATGTGAACCGAAACGATTGCTATAGGAAAGGTGAGCGCTAACCGCTAGGGGACACAAATATAGTCATAGACCACGCTCATGATTGCTAAACCGAGGCATGCATTATAGGCTGTCACTAGGCCCTCTCGGTTTAGGCAATCAATGGTTGACTTACTTTTTCACTCAACCCAAGAGTTGGGCGGTTTAATCGCGCTTAACCAAATTGCTTAATCCAATATTGAGGGTTGCACGAAATTAACCTAGTTAGAAGACTTGAAAAGCCCTAGGGATACCAACTCGATTGAGACTCCCTTGGAAGGGGGATTTCCCTCTCTAAACTAGGTTAAGTGGCTAATTAGATTGCTAGGCATAAACATGCACAATCTCTAGGTTGCTAAGCATAGACATGCACAAACCTAAGGATGCTAAGCACAAACATGCACAATCAAGATGAATAATACCTCAAACATTTGAATTAAACAATACCCAATGACAATCATTCAATTCACATAAAAGAAAACTACATGGTAGAGTTAGGGTTTCACAAGACCCAAGTGAAAAGAATTCTACTTCATGCTAGAGATGGGAGAAACACAAGAAGAAAGGGTAGAAACCATCTTGGAGGAGGCTTCCAATCTTCTTGGCCCTTGTGTTGAACTTTCCTTGGAGGAAATCTTCCCAAAATCCACCTTGGGGCAAAAACCTAGCCTCCTTCTTCTTTGGTTCGTGTTTCTCTCTCTAGAAATCAAAAGAAGGATTTCTCACTCAAATGGGCTCCCCCCTTTCTTCCTTTCAGTTTAGCTTTTAAACAGGGAAAGGGCTGTGTTCACGGCTCCATTTCTCAGCTGTGAACACTGAAACGCATCCGTGAACTCCAATTGGGCGCCGAAACGCACCGCTTTGCTTCCTTGTGTTCACGGTCCACAACTCCTGTTCATGGTCTTAGTGACCGTGAACACGTTTTGCGTCAGTAACTTGCATTTTGGCTCTGGACGTTTCAAGGTTCACGGCCAATGGCTCTTCTTCAAGGTCATGTAAGACCGTGAATAGCCCAAGAAAACCGTGATCTCGCCCTTTTTCACATCTTGTCCTGGTTTTAGATCCTTTTCGTCCAACTTTCGACTCAGAGGCTGGTTTCACCTGTTAAATCCTGAAACACACTAAAACACGAGAGACCTAGTGTAAAATCAACATTTTAGGAGTGAAGTTGCCACAAACGACTAAGGAAAACGAGGGCAAAACATGTACATTTAGGCTCGAATCACTCCCCCACACTTAGACGTTTGCTTGTCCCCAAGCAAACCATTTCACAAAAGGTAATATTTCAACCTACACAAATACTTTGGGGACAACTCAAAGGGTACAAAGTGGGAATTCTCAATGGCTATTGGAAATCAATACATGGACTGTTGCAAGCAATATCGACATCCACTAGAAACGACATTCGAAACCACAAAAAACGAGCAAACGAAAAATTCTCACTTTTTATGTGGATCAATGCAAGTCTCAACAAGACCACTTATCAACCACAACCAACCATGCATGGAATTCAAGTTCGAAGAACCAATGGAAAGGCAACAAAGGTCCTCACCGAGGTATGATTTGATTTGCAAAGCAAGAATGAATTACTCACTCTCAAGACCAGTGGGGTCGTGACCTTTTGGGTGCAAAAGATGATCACAATCATAAACTCTTGTCCCTATCGTCTCAATACCACGTCGGTAACCTATAAATGCTAGAGTTCACGGGATGGTTGTCACCACTAGCTTGTCCGTAGGTCTTCGACGAGGGTTCAAATGACTGGCAATTGTCTTGGACATGGGAAAAAGGCTTTTTGGGTGGTGGCAATCATGACGTGAGGTTTCACATCTTCAACCTAAACCCTAAGGTTCTATGGTTTCGACTAAAATCCTTCTCTTCAACCCAAGGCCACTAGTATCGGCCAAAAACCTTATCTCTCCTTTCCAAACTATCACCCATCGTGAACTACATTGAAGCACTCTTCATCGGTCTACTCTTGCTAGCACATTAAGGTTTGGTAGCGAAGGAGTTCTAAAACAATGTGGGGGTTTCAATGGCTTGGGTGCCAAGAAACCCCTCCTAGAGCTTTTATTTTGGTTTTTCGTGGCACTCTCTACTTTATTTACACCATTTTATTACCTCTTTTTTGTTTCTCTTTTCGTTTCTTTATTTTTTTGTTCTTTTTGAGGGGGATACTAGAGAGTAAAAACACTTTCCACCTATACATTTAAGGACCAATGCTCTCTTTTTGAGGAACTCACTCAAACACTACACTTCATTTTTTTCATTCCTAGCAAGAACCGCTCACAAACCTCCTATGTAGAACCTCTAGGGAAACTCAAAGGTGAGAGCACCGGGACACAAGGACGACTCATGTTTAGACACAAAGAAAGGATTGGGTGTCGTTCTATTAACACCATTAAGCTCACAAGCACGAAGCTCCTAACTTAAGAACGACCCACGAAGCTACAAGGCTCAAAGGGATTGACTAGTGGATAACACATTTCGGGACAATCAACATTTGGGCGTGGACTAATCCTATGCCTCCAATCATACTCACTAGTGACAACTTTGATGTTACTCGCCATGGTAAGAGGGATCTAAGCACACAAGAAGAAAACGATCGGCTCAAAGCTCACATGGCTACCTAGTCACCCAACCATCTATTCCAATTCACAAACACAATGCATGGCAATTGTAATCAGCAAGTAATCGAGTCAAGACATCCATTCATTTATGCACACATGAGAACTAAACTTTTGCACTAACCTAATGAACCTCTCAGTCATCATCATAGATATACTTGATCACATGCAACAATTCAAGATCAATGCCAATAAATACGAGAATTTCCCACACACCGACCACTTTGATCATGCAAACATTGCTTGGATCCCTCAAATTTTTGAATTTTGGGCATTTATCAAGGCTCCAATCATCCATCACACTCACACAAGCATAATAGTAAACTACCCCCCCCCCCCACACACACACACTTAAACTCGACATTGCCCTCAATGGCGTAAGAAAGGGGTAGAATGATGTTACCGCTTGGGCTTGGTGAGTGAAAGTTGGAATCGAATCCGAGGTATGATATTTTGAGCTTCAAGGAGAGACAAAAAACACACACACAAGCACAATACGACTCGCTCGAGGCGAGGTTATTACAAACACAATACGATAATAGTGGTAGGGAAAACTTGCTAACCTCTGCTGGGTTGCCTCCCAACAAGCGCTTTTTTAACGTCTTGAGCTAGATGGAGACTCCGGGTCTTACATTTTGCAGGAACACCACTGGGTCGGACTCACCCACTGCCAATCCGAGATAGGGTAGATGATCCCGACATCCAGTAGTTTGATCACTTCTGTTTTAACTACTTCTTCCAGATTAGGATTCACTCGCCTCCAGAAGTTGCCACAAACGACTAAGGAAAACGGGGGCAAGACATGTACATTTAAGCCCGAATCAGAACGACTGCTGGATTCTAGGAAAGATTCTGAAAGATGACTTCCCCAGGGTTGTTGTTGCTTCTTCCAACCATGATGCTTGGGTGTCCGATCACATATCCTTTGAAAATGAGTGTGTGAGGTGAGATCTTTCCTTAAATATAACTCTGAGTGGTGGGGAATCGTAAGAGGAGTGACCTTATGAATGTTTTTTCCCTTTTACCCCCTAATTTGATTACTGCAGGTCCAACTAAAGTTCATTGGAGTCCATGTCCAAAAGATGGCTTCTCTGTGAAATCTATGTACCGCATCCTTGCTAAAGAAAAGTTAACCGGTGTCGACAACTTTCCTCATCAGGTGGTGTGGCGCCCGGATGTTCCAACAAAGGTGAATGCGTTCCTTTGGCTTCTCATGCACGAACTTATCGTAACACACGAGAACTTGAAAAGAAATGGATGGAATCTTGCGAGCATATGCGTCCTGTGCAACGAGGCTGAGGAATCCAGTAACCATCTCTTCTGTCATTGCCAGTTCAGCAGCAGAATTTGGTCTCTCCTTCAGCAGATGATCAAATTCCAGGGACCTCATCCCCATTGCTTTACCTCCATCATTAGAAGTTGGACCACTGACAATTGGCAGTCTTGGAAGAGTGCGCTCGCATCCGACTTGCTTCATGCGTTCTCTTGGGAGCTTTGGAAGGAGAGGAATGCAAAAACTTTTGAGAATAAATTTAGCACTTGGCAGGCTGTTTTCCATAAGATGTGCAGGTCCCTCTTGAATTGAGTTATGGTGGCTGGAACCCTGAGCGATCATAGCCGGAAAGAGTGGTTATCGATGATGCATCTTCTTTGTCTGCTTCGCAACCCGAGTCATGAAGTTGTTGGGTCTGATTTGCGCGGGGATGCTAACTCTTAGCTGTGTTCGCTGCTGCTCTGGCCTAGTGATGTTGTGACCTGTTCATGCTGTTGTTTCCTACGTTCTCCTTTTGCTTGTTTACGTTTGTTGGCCTTGTCCTTTTCCTTTCTCTGTAGGAGTGGTCTAGTCCACTTAGCAGATGGCTCCTTGTTTGTTCTCCGGATCATGTTTCATGATCCCCTTGTATTTTGAACCTCTCTTTTCCATTTCAATCAAGTTTCACCATTATAAAAAAAATATATAAACAAGAGCTAGCAAACAGTCGTCTCAACTAAGTTGAACGAAACACGACCTGTTAAAAAATCCTCAAACGCGACTAAGGATCAATATAAATAAGTAATGTAACTTTTTATTTTCAGAACTACCCAAAACAATATTGAATATGGATCGTTAATTAAAAAAAAAGGCTTAATCGCAAGTTTGGTCACTCGAATTGCTATAAAATTTCACGTTTGCCACTCAAATTAATTTATTCCGTTTATAGTCACTCGAATTAGTTGAACAGTTCAAGTTCGGTCACTCTCCGTTAACCTCAGTTAACTTTGACTGACGTGGCGGTCAACTCTGACCGTTGACCGTTAAATGTGTGATGTGGCAAATAAAAAATAATTAAAAAAGAAAAATTAAATTTTTAGAAATTACACATCATTATAAAAAAAAATTATAATTATAAATTAAAAATTAAATTCTTCTTGACGGGTCTCCCCTCGAGGCGGAGGTCCTCTGCTAAGAGGACCGTGAATTCGAGAGTCTGGGTTCCGGCGGCCGCCATTTTGAGCGTCGGAGGTCCTCGCCATTCTACTACCCACGGTCCTCGAATACTCCAATTCCTTCGCCGCCACCAACCTCCTCTCCGGCAATTGAACGCCACCGAGAACCGTTTCATGGCCTTCGAGTTCGACATCTTCGGCAACTACTTCGATCCGGTTGGGACCCACGTTGGGATCGACATCAATTCGATGGCATCCGTGACGATCGCACCTTGGGGAGGCGATATCATGGGTGGGAGGAAGAGCGATGCTTGGATATCTTACAATTCCACTCTCCGTAACTTGAGCGTTGTGGTAACTGGGTACGCGGGGAACGTTTCGACGATTCAGCGGCTCGGCTGCATTGTCGATTTGTGGGATTACCTTCCCGAAGAGACCACTTTTGGGTTCACCGGTTCCACCGGTCGGTTAGTCGCCGTTCACAGGATTCACTCCTGGGATTTTGCTTCCAACTTGGAACGATTCGTTGCTCCTACTAATTCTGCTCCTGTCGCTAGGAAGGGCAAAAACAGAGTTGGTTCGAGGGTTCTAGTGGGTTTTGCAGTTGGTGGGGGTTTTCTGATTAGTTTGTTGTCCTTGATTGGGAGAATTGTGTACAACAAAAGACTGCGTCGGTTGAGAGAGGATGCAGAGCAACCGGAACTTGATGGCCGACTGATGGATGAGATCTTGGGGAAAGGGGCAGGGCCAAGGAAGTTCACTTTCAAGGAATTGGAACGAGAAGGTTGTCGTCGAGATGCCAATGCCGCCGGCCAATTCGGTGACGTTGGAAGTCCGATCTGGAAACAGAGTGGTCGGAGTGGCAGTTCAAGTTTTTTGATAATTTTTTTTATAATTATAATTTTTTTTATAATGATGTCTAATTTCTAAAAATTTAATTTTTTAATTATTTTTTATTTGCCACGTCACACATTTAACGGTCAATGGTCAGAGTTGACCGCCACGTCAGTCAAAGTTAACGGAGGTTAACGGAGAGTGACCGAACTTGAACTGTTCAACTAATTAGAGTGACTATAAATGGAATAAATTAATTTGAGTGGCAAACGTGAAATTTTATAGCAATTCGAGTGACCAATCTTGCAATTAAGCCAAAAAAAATTGAACGTTGTAGATATAAGTTGTCACGTAACTCATTTCGGGCGAATTCTGTGGTACAGTGCCGGCACTAGTGCCGCCAGTTTCTGAAGCGTTGAATTTGTGATATTTAATAAGGACCATTGATTAATAACAACCACTTAACCAAAATCGGTTGAACCTATTATATTTGGTTGAACCTGTTGTTCATTCAACAAAATCCAAGTAATTGAATTGTTTCCACGTGATTTTCCCCAATTTTACGGAGAGCAAATTCTGAAAGAGATCTCACCTCCCTAATCCCCTGTTCTATCGGAAAAATCAAATCCATCTTCTCCACCTCACTCTGATCACTATTCATATAGTCTGCATCATCATGTAGTGCTTTCTGAGTGGGATTTTTGTATTTTTTGACCAAATTCTTGTAGCAGCAGCATCATGCAGGCGATGGAGATTATTGATTCCCAATTAGCTCTGTTCCTTGAAGCTACTCCTTTTTTTTGCAGCAGTAGGCAAAATCTCTTAGAAGGAAGACTCTCAATATCATCATCCTATCGCCCCTGGTCACAGTGGCAATTTCAACTGACTGGGGGTCGGTGATTGCTGACCAGCGGCACGGCGGTGATGATGGTGGTGGATTACCTCGGCAGAGACGCCGTTGGCGATGACCGGGCCGCAATAGGGCTGATGACGGTGGTGATTTCGACTGACGAGGGTTCTCGGTGATGATGGCCGATTAGCGGAAACTTGGATGTTGGTGGTGGATTGCTGGGGCAGGGACGAGGCGATCGATGACCAAGCGGGAACAACGGGGCTGATTAAGATGGTGATTTCTACTGATGTGGGGTTCGGGTTCATAGTGATGATGGTTGATCAACGAAAACGGCGATGATGGTGGTGGATTGTTGGTTGCTGCTGCGATTCGATGGAGTTCGAAGGATCATAAAAGAAGAAAAAGAGTGAAGGAGGAACGGAACCCTGTACCCTGCCTCTTGTTTTTATCTTCTTTTAATTTCTTCTTGTTTTATTTATTAGTTAATCAGTCCAGATTCACCCAATAATTGCAAACCCAACCACCTTCCTGAACCATAATATACTGTTTGAACCGGTCATAAATAAGTGCCGGTACCGGTGCCGTAGCGGCACCACAGACAGAATTGCCGCTCTTCGTCCAAATCTTAATGCAAAACCTAAACACCTCTTAGTTATCTTGCCTGAATTATGGGCCCTGTGAAGCCCTTTACAAATAGCAAAAACTCTAAACGGATGGAATGCCTCACTCTTCAAAAACCCTAAAAAGGAATTTATGACCAACAATCGTTAAATATGTACAGAGATCCAGATCACGAGAACTGAGACTACACACCATACTTTGTTCATCGAATCTCCAACATGACCGGCGGCGGCGTAGCCTCTGAGCAGCGCGATAATTGGTCGGAACTGCCGGGAGAGCTCCTCGACGCGATCATAAGGCGGCTAACCAAAGCAGACGACGTCGTCTATTTCCGAGCCGTTTGCAAGCCATGGAGGCGCCCCTCAATAAAGCTTCGTCAATCCTTGCCGTGGCTGAGATGCCGCTATATAAAGAAGCCCGATTGCTGCTGCGCGGGCGAAAACTGCCATCACTTCATTGATCTCGCGCGGAGATCCAACGACAAGATCCGCCGCGTCGATTTACCCCAAAGCGTGGAGGCCAAGGGAGCTCGCGGCTCGGCCTCGGGCTGGATGCTTATACCAACCAAGCCATGGATTTCCGACGAATATTTTTTGTTGGAACCTTTCACGGGGAATAAGATTTGTTTGCCACCAATTACATTCTTCCTTTTTTACAGTATTACGTGCTTTGCGATGTCAGCTGATCCCATGACGACGGAGGAATGCATCGTCATGGTTCCCTACCATGGATATCCGGGTCCCGAAGGCGACCACGGCCTAGCTTTTTGCAAGATTGGATCTAAACAACAAGAAGAAGGATATTGGACCTCGATCCCTTTCCCTCCTTACACGGTGGAGCTCATACAGAATATTGTTTTCTGGAAAGATCGGTTTCACGTCATCCGTTGGGACGGAGAAATTCTGGTCTGTGATCTGGATGGCCCGCATCCAATGGTGTCACGAGCTTTCCTAATTTCTGATCAAATCTGGTCCCAAATTCGTGAGTTTAGCATTCTGGTAAATCCTGACGGGGAATTGATGCTGGTGATTAGCCGTAATTACGATCATCAACACGAGGACCTCCCAGCAGATATTGCTAGGAGGTCCTCGGATTATAAGGATATTGCTTTCACCGTATACAAGATGAACGAGGATAAACAAACATGGGATGAGGTCCAAAGTATAGGTGATTACGCATTGTTCGTACATGGTTTCAATGCTATGTATGTGTCTATCAAAGATCATCCCGAGTGCAGAAAAAATCGTGTTTATTACGAGTTAGCTGTGTACAATATCAGCTCTAAGAGATTGGAGTCGTTTTGCTCTCATGATACATTTGATAACGTGTTTTATGCAGGGAATTGTACTTCATGGATTTTCCCTTCTGTTTAATAAGCAGTAGTACGTGGTATCTGTGGGCAAGAGAATTTGAAATTGTTTTGTACACATACGCTTTGACAGCTTATTTGTATGAACGTACATGTTATGCCTGCAGATGATACAACTTATTTACTGTTTAGGTGATGAGCAGGTTCGAAGTTGATATCTAATAAAATTGAGACTCTAAAAAATGCATGTTCTTCGTTCATAACGTAAAAGGTCAGAAACGGAAAACTCTTGCACCCATTCTTTTGCACACCAGTTTCCGCTTAGCGGAAAGGATGAACTATAATAATGAATACAACAGTAGTACTGGAGACCTCGGGTTTGGTATGAAGAAGGCTGGATTTGTTGAAGGGTATTTATAGTTGGAGGTTTAGCATGAGGTTGGCTTTTAATGTCTTGATTTCACTATTTTCATGTGCTACTTTTATCAGTTTATTTTTCCAGTTTGATTGTATATATAACTTCTATTCTAGTTTCTATTTTTATATATATATATATATCACTGTAACAAAAAAAAAAAAGATGTTGTTTGAGATTAGGAATTGTTGGGTTTCATTTGTAGAGCGTGTAAAACTATAAGAAAATTCGATATTCCTAACCAATAAAATTAGTCGTGCATGAACCCTGCACTATTTCTTTTCCTAACATAGTCCTTCAAATATAACCATTTTTCTAATGTGACCCTTACTGTTAAAAGACTGTTAATATTCTCTTAAACAGAGATCAAACTGCTCACATGACACACTAATTAGGTGTTGAATTAGTCATAATATAATGTAATTACAAAGTTATTCTTGCTATTTTAATCCTTTTTTAAGTTTTGACAAAAGATATGCCGATCTATTGGTTTTTATTTGAAATTGTACTATTGTAGGGTGAAACACGAGAGGGATTAGTTGGGGAGAGAGTTAAAAATATGGAGGAATATATATATATATATATTTTTTTTTTGTAATTATGAGGACTTTTATAGAGATGACTAATGAGTCCGTGTCAATGCTTTAGTAGGTCCCAATTTGACGGAGATTAATGAACTTTTGAATGCTAAACATCAGATTCGGAAAATTCTATACTTTTGGGGCGATGATAGAAAAATAAATATTTTAAGGGCTAAAAGTTAAATGCTATTAACTGTAAATAAAACTAGTTATTCAATTTGGATGGTATTATTTACATATTAAAGTATTTTTTTTTAATTAGAATAATGAATCAGTGGACCAGTAAAATTGGAGTGGTTCATTTGATTTCATGTCTAACCACTAAAAACCATTTGGTCCATATCTAGCCGTCCAAACAAATGGATCGGACCGAATCGCTATTGTAACTAGTCTGACTATTCTACTAGTTCAGTCGCTGATTCAGTTTGGTTTTTATAACAATGATTATATAATAGATGAAATTTGATTGGTAGATAATTCATTAAATCTTTTGGTGTTTGTTTTCACGTACTCTATCAAGTATTTGAGCAATTTACAAAGTGTATGAAAAAATTGATCATAGGACCTTCCAGCAAAATATACTAGGGTTTTTCTGGTACTATAGGAGTATTATATTGCTTTCCCCGTAGACAAGATCAATGAGGATAAGCAAACATGGGATGAAGTCGAAAGTATAGGTGATTAGGTATTGGTCGTGGATGGTTGCAGTGCTATATATATGTCTACCCAAAATCATCCGAGTGAAGCAAAAATTGTGTTTATTGCGGGTTGGTGGCAATTCAATATCAACTCTAAGAGAAAATATCTAATCCATCTGTCATAGATATCACATAAATCGAATTATCTTGTTTTTTTTTTTTTTCATATGTTCATTTGGATTGTTCATTAACATCCGATAGAGAAAATATATGATCCATCTGTCAACCATAATGAGTTCCATTTCAAGGGGATAAATATATAAGCACCAAACATATCTTGCAAATTAATTAAAAGGACATACATGCATGATAAAAATCAACTAACAAAATCCATAAACATCCATTAAGTTTACAACAGAACATAAAATAGCCCAAGATAATTAAACAATGTTCTAAGGTCCAACTCCATTGTTGTCTAGGTGGTGAGAATCTTGGTAAAAGTTTTCCAAAGCAGTACTGATCCACTAATAAATTAGCTCTTAGCTTTAGCAAGCAATCAGCATATGGCTCACCCTTTTATTTTGTTTTTATGAATATGACATTAGTCATCGTTCCCATCTTCCCGGAGGACAATGACCACACGAGAGGTATCGCCGCCTTCTGCAAGCAAATGAAATTAATTTAAGTTTAGCACAATTTTTTCAAGTTTTGAACAGTAGTTTTGACAGTACTTACCAAGAGAAAATCTTTTACTGTATTATGATGAGAAAAAAATATGATTTTGGACAAAACTCATTTACGATTTCTAGTATTTTACGGTCTTTTTGTATATCCTAGAAATTCGACTAATTATATTTTTTTATGATGGTGATAACAATTTATTAAAATCAAGGAAAATACAACATCTTCGCAAACGAACCGGGATAACAGAGCACCACTACATAGCAGATTTATCTAATTATTATTTCGGATAAGTTTTGGGTGGATTGAGAATCACCTAAATGACTTGGAACTCACCTTTTTTTTATGACGAAGAGTGTTTTTTTTTTTCCATACTATCCAAAGATCGTCATATTTGTTAACCGTATGACATTAATAACATTCCGTACATCTTTATTACCAATATATTGTTCGTTTTGGGTCTAACCAACACATTTTTTGCATTGTGGTGCATATCAAGGTGACTTTTCGAGAGGTCAAACATCCTTGCATTACTTCACAATGAGCATGTTTAATTCAAAGTTCTTACAAGAACTCTTTGAATTCACACAAAAATGCATCTTGTCAGTAAACGTCGGTTTTAACTTATGAATCATGGATCTCTTCTTTGTTTTTTTTTTTTTGTGAATTTGAGATTTGTCTAATGTCTTACACTAACCATCGAATTCCAAAACAAATTTTTATTTGGCTTACTAATATCGGTTACTATATTATCTAATGTTTGTTTGATAATGGGATGCATATTACAAACAATTATTGTATCAAAGCCAAAATAAACATTATTTTTGTCTGTAATTGGTTGATGGATTGAGGAAGTAATTGAGGAAATAATTGATAGCTTTTGCCAAAGAAATGAAATCAACATCCGTGAAGAGTCATGGTTTCTAGGGATATATTGTTATTGATTTTTTTTTATTCTATCAACGAGTATTTCATTAAAAATGACCAACTGAAAAGTTGGTATGACTAATAGATTCTTTGCACGCTACAAGTAATTATTAGATTCATTCATGAGATACAAAACGAGATGTAGAAAAATTTATATAATCTTCTCAATTAATTTGGAAGGAATTTATTGTAAGAAATATTAGTGAACTCATCTAATGGTTAGTAGAAGAGTCAGTTTTGCGAGTCAATCCAAAACCCGATTTGTTGGGTTCGTCCAACTCATATGGTGGTTGGATTAACCGGTTTGAGTTTTGGTTGATTTCTAGAAGATCCTCTATTTTCAAAAATAGAGAGTTATTGTCCGGTCAAAAGTGAAAAGAGGAGTCAGCCTTTCATTTTTAGAGAGTGAGAATCAGAAAAGAGAAGAGATAAGGAAAAAGAGAGAAGAGAGAAAGAGTTGCAGTTTTTCGTTTCTGCAACAGGGCAACCTGTTCAAGTGAGAGTTCTGGAAAATTGAACCGTTGGATCGTCCTGAAATTTGGACAGTGGGTTCGCAATTGTCTGGATTCATTCTAAATGGAGGGATCGTCATTCAGAGCTCTATTTCGTCGAGAATAGCTGCTGGACAGAAGGTGTACTAATCTGTCTTTTGGTATCTCTAAACCTCTCTTTGTCTTGCTCTTGTTCTAGTTATCCACCATGTTGGTGAGAGCTATTGTGGTTGATTGTTGATCCAAGAAGGGTGTTCTTGAGGTGTTTGCAATCCTCTAGATAGTCTAGAGAGGACTTGTAATCCCACCAAAGTCTAGTGGAGTTGTGGCTTGGACAAAGGTCCCGTGGTTTTTCCCGATTTAGGTATTCCACGTAAAAATCGTGTGTCTTATGCATACTATTCTTGCTTGTGGTTGCTGCCTGGTTTCTCAACAGTGGTATCAGAGCATTAGGTTGTTTGGGGGTTGTGTATAGTGAATGGCCAGAATTGATGATTCAAGTGGAGCAATGATCAAGTTGACATCATCCAACTACTCTATTTGGAAGCCACAGATGGAAGATATTCTGTTTTTCAAGGATCTCTATGAACCAATTGAAAATGGCAGCGAGAAGGCGGAAGACAAGACCGAGAAGCAATGGGAGGTCTTGCATAGCAAGGCGGTGGCAATCATTCGACAATGGATTGGCCAAAGCATTTTTCACCATGTTGCAAAAGATACAAGAGCAGATGAATTGTGGCACAAATTGGAGTCCATGTATGAGAGGCAATCGACTCAAAATAAAGCCTCACTCATTCGAAGAATTGTGAACTTGAAGTACAAGGATGTGCATAGTGTCTTGGAGCATTTGAGTGACTTTCAATGGCTTGTGAACCAGCTAACTACTATGAAATTAGCACATTGATGATGAAGTGCAAGCATTGTTAGCTCCTTGCTGGATAGTTGGGAGACTTTGGTGGTCTCACTTAGCAAGCACCTAATGGCAAGTTGACGATAGACATTGTCAAGGATAGCATGCTGAATGAAGAGGCAAGGAGAAAAGATTTGGGGATTACATCGGAGTCACATGCTTTGGTGGCGGATAATTCTGGAAGTCGTGGAAAAAACAGAAATCGAAATTCCAACTTCAAGAACTCTCAGAATTAGAGGAAGAAATATACATGGATCAGCCGGAAGGGTTCGAGGTTAAAGGCAAAGAAGATCTTGTATGCAGATTGAGAAAGAGCTTATATGAGTTGAAGCAAGCACCAAGGCAATGGTAAAAGAAATTTGACTCATTCATGGTCAACCACGGGTATGCAAGAACTACCTCCGATCATTGTGTATTTGTGAAATACTTTGCTGAAAATATTTCATCATTCTCTTGCTTTACGTGGATGACATGTTGATCGTGGGTCGGAATGTTGGAGAGATTGATAGAATGAAAAAGGAGTAGAGTAAATCCTTTGCCATGAAGGACTTAGGACCGGCGAAACAAATTCTAGGGATGAGAATCTCTAGGGATCGAAGGAATGGAAAATTTTGGTTGTCCCAAGAAAGGTATATTGAAAGAGTTCTTGAGCGGTTCAACATGAGCAAGGCTAAGGCGGTTAGTACTCCACTTGGAGGACATTTCAAGTTGAGTGTGAAGCATTGTCCTACAAGTGATTAAGAGAAATAAGTAATGAAGAATGTGCCTTATGCATTAGTTGTGGGAAGCTTGATGTATGCCATGGTTTGCACAAGGCCGGATATTGCTCATGCCGTTGGGATTGTTAATCGGTTTCTTTCCAATCCGGGGAAAGAACATTGGAGAGAAGTGAAGTGGATTCTTCGCTACTTGAGAGGTACTTCTAGAGTGTGTCTATGCTTTGGTAATGGCAAGACCATACTTGATGGATATACCGATGCTAACATGGCAGGTGATGTGGACTCTAGAAAGTCGAATTCTGGATACATGATGACTTGTGCAAGTGCTGCAGTTTCATGGCAATCTAAACTGCAAAAATGTGTTGCATTATCAACAACAGAAGTCGAGTACATAGCCGTGACAGAAGCTTGTAAAGAGATGCTATGGTTGAAGAAGTTTCTTCAAGAGTTGGGCATCAAGCAAGAGAGGCATGTGCTCTATTGTGATAGTCAAAGTGCAATTCATCTTTGCAAGAATCCAACTTTCCACTCAAGGTAGAAACACATAGATGTTCGATATAATTGGATTCGTGATGTTTTGGAAAAGAAGTTGTTGGAGCGCAACAAAGTGCATACGGATGAAAAATTGTCCGGACATGATGACTAAGTCTCTCCAAGTGGAAAACATACCTTCTGTCGAGATGAAGCAGGTTTGGTGCTACCTCCCATATGAGCTGGAGGGGGAGATTTGTTGGGTTGGTCCAACTCATATGGTGGTTGGATTAACCGGTTTGAGTTTTGGTTGGTTTCTAGAAGATCCTCTATTTTCAAAAATAGAGAGTTATTGTCTGGTTAAAAGTGAAAAGAGGAGTCAGCCTTTCATTTTTAGAGAGAGAGAGAATCAGAAAAGAGAAGAGATAAGGAAAAAGAGAGAAGAGAGAAAGAGCTGCAGTTTTTCGTTTCTGTAGCAGGACAGTCTGTTCAAGTGAAAGTTCTGGAAGATTGAACCGTTGGATCATCCTGAAATTTGAACAGTGGGTTTCCAATTGTCAGGGCTTCATTCTGATTGGAGGGATCGTCATTCTGAGCTCTATTTCGTTGGGAATAGCTGCTGGACAGAAGATGTACTAATCTGTCTTTTGGTGTCTCTAAACCTCTCTTTGTCTTGCTCTTGTTCTAGTTATCCACCATGTTGGTGAGTGCTATTGTGGTTGATTGTTGATCCAAGAAGGGTGTTCTTGAGGACTTTGTAATTCTCTAGCTAGTCTAGAGAGGACTTGTAAACCCACCAAAGTCTAGTGAAGTTGTGGTTTGGACAAAGGTCCTGTGGTTTTTCCCGATTTGGATTTTCAACGTAAAAATCGTATGTCTTGTGCATTCTATTCTTGTTTGTGGTTGTTGCGCGATTTCTCAACACAATCGTATCCATCCAACACAACTTGAAAAAGAATATGGGTAAATGATGGGTCGTGATTCTACCAACTGAGTAGTAATCATCAGTGGGTTAATTTAACACCCAAATCCATGCAATTACCTACTTTCCACGGCTAAGAAATAATGAATGACATGCACTCATTTTGTGTGTATTGCGCCGTAAGAGCCACCAAATTGACCAGTACAAATGCAAAGGCACAAAAGCTAGCTTGCCGATCGAGCAATAAGAAGAATATATATATATATATATATAATTTATAATGCGTACGTACCTTGTGAAACATAAGTACGTTTGGAGAGATGAGCTCCTCTAAGGCACTGATGCATAAAGAAGTAATTAACCAAAGAGATGAACTCTCTGTTGCCGGGTTCAGGACCACAGAGCTCCAGAGACCTCATTCTTTTGAATGGAGAACCTTCTGCTCCTTCTAGTAGACCAGGAACCATGGTGACGAGCCGCTGATGACCACAAGAAATTAAAAACCCAACAATTAATCAAACGTATTACGTAAACCTTAACACTTCATCATCACAAATCAATAAATATGCATGCGCCACAAAAAAGATAGATCTCAACCGTACGAGCTTCCATTAAACATGTTTTAATTAACAAATTAAATTGTTTACCTCAATGGTACTAGGATGCAGCTTGACAAACATGGCCCTCCCGAACTTGTGAAACGTATTCAGAAACCTGACGTCCGCATCCACCCGCTCCTCCCAGGGGACATACAGCGCTCGCCTCAGCCGGGCAAACACCGTCGTATCCCACGGCCGCCTCACCCACACGTCGATGTCCAAACATTCCAACGACGGCAGCTTCACGCTCGCGAACCGGCTCAGGCTCACTCCTGCCAGCGTCAACTTCGTGGCCTTGGGCGCGCAGATACTTGTGACCAGCAGATGTGGCTCGTCGGAGAATACGATCGTGATCTCCTCCAGCTGTTCCCCCGACACCGTCACTGCGTTCTTTGTCGAGAAAACGCTGTCGATCAACTCCACCTGATCAAGAGTGAGTGAGTTCATGGAAGTTGAATAGGGTGCCTGCCTCTATAATATTGCGTTTCATGAACACGGTGCACATTTACTAATACTTTAATTGTGATAAAATAAAATATAAATATATAGGGTGCGACTATATATGATACCATCTGCATCAGCCGTTTGGTTCCAATAACTTAGGTAAACTGTGAATTTTATACTACTTTAATTTCTAACTTATACGTTCCTTCAATCTCAAATCAATTCACGAGATTTAAGTTTGCACAAACTTATTATATCTTGTGGTTTAATCAACGATAATATTCTTGCTCTCGTCTAGGCCAACTATGATACCATATCATAAACAGTTTGGTTCAAAAGGTACAAGATCTATATATATATAATCAGTTCCAACAACTCGGGTTCTTGTAACCAAATGGTTTAAGACATATTTTCAGAACCTTAGATGACTGAAATTAAAGGTTCTGTGTCCGGATCCTGATGACCCCAATATTAGGCACATGGTTTTGGTACTCTTGCAAACTTCAATATATGAATTTATGCAAAAATCATACCCATTTCTGAAATTTGTTCAATAAAAATTATAGAAATTCATTTTTACTGTAGTTATAAATAAAAATTTATTAATGAAAATGTAGACCAGTTGAAATTCATTATAACACTAGTACTTGTCCTTAATTTTATATATATCACCACCTTCTTCAAATTGGGCAGGCTGGCGAACGGTTCATAGTCCAGAGCTGGCGGGGCATAAAGCTCGCAGCGGAAGAGGCGGAGGGCGGCGAGGCACGGGAAGTGGGAGGCACGGCGGCGGAGGTCGTCGAGGTCGAAGCTGACGAGGGAGAGGTCGAGATTGTGGAGGGACATGCAGAGGCGGACGAAATCGGGCGGAAAGGATCCGACGATCTCCCGGGTCGGGGCTCGGAGAGAGAGCTGGAAGGTGCGGACCCCGTGGGCCGATCCGTAGGCGCAGATCCGATCGAAGACGTCTGCGTATTTTGGATCGAGGGCGTCGTTGGCGGTGATGGAGATGAGGGTGAGCTCGGAGCCAGCCTCGCGAGCCGCCAGCAGGGTCTCGACGAATTGGATGAATCGGAGTTTGTTTCTCAGGGTGGCGAGGTGGCGGGGTGGGGTTTCGAACCGGAGTTGGCGGATGGTTGATTTCCAGAGGTCTCGCCAGCGGCGGGAGAGGAGGGAGGTCTGGGCGGCGGTTCGATGGTCGAGGTCGGCGGCGATGAGGATTGTTCGTAGGATGTCGTTCGGGAGGGCGCTCAGCCTGTCGGGTTGAGTTTCCGCCGCCATTTGCTTGCTTGGATTTTGGGATGAGAGAAATGAGATAGATAGGATTCTCGGACATGGATTTGTTGTCTGCTGCTGGGCCGCTGGCTATTTATACCATCGGATTAGGGTTAGGGTTGGCGTAGGGGGGTCATGATTCATGGGCTCTGAGGGGCCCAAATGATTGAATGAAGAATTTGCTGACACAAGGTAGGGGTTGGAATCTTCATCATTGAAATGGAACTCATCCTTTGCAACAGGAAAAATTAATTACGACGCAGGTGGTGGAAACCTTAGTTAAGAATAAGACTTGACTTCAAATTCTTCTTCTTTTAATGCCGATATGATTCTTGCATTTTGGAGACGACATGACTCATGAGCAATATTCAAGACTGATTCTTTTAATGCGGAGATAAAGCTTAGAGTTCGGAGAGGACACGAGTTGGATATTTGAATTGATGTGGTAATTAATCCAGTTTTCATATAACTTAATCGATCTATTTCTTGTATTGAATTGATGTGGTAATTAATCCAGTTTTCATATAACTTAATCGATCTATTTCTTGTATTGCTGATGAGATTCTTGATTTTCGAAGAGGCGATGTGAGTAATATCGATTCCATAATGATCTAGTAATTGAACTAACATATATGATTAGATCGACTTTCACAAAACAAGATTTATTTTCGGGGGCCTGGTTGTAGTTTTCGACAATGTGCGCTTATATATATTTGGATGCAAATGCATCACTCTTCCATTTATTCAAAATCGGGATTCACAAATCACAAAGAGCCAGAGAGATCGACAGAGCATATACACTGGTGTTTTCCTCGCAGCGGGTGGGTTAAGTTGAATATTGATTTGGCCTCGGTGGGCAATCCGGGACTTGCTGGAGCTGGTGGCATCATCCGTGATGATCGTGGGAGGTGGGTAGCGAGCTTCATAGCCAAGGTCGGGGAAGCCTCGGCGGCTCTTGCCGAGATTTGGGTTATCTTCTATGGGCTCCAACTTGCCCGAAAAGTGGGGTGTACGTGCATTATTGTCGAGTCTGACTCTCGGTTGGCCATCAACTTGGTTAATAGTCGTCATGATCTTGTGCATCTGTATGCATCTCTGCTGGCTTCGATTCGGAGGATGTTAGCCCAGGATTGGTTGGTTCACATGGGTCATGTATTCCGAGAGGGGAATAGAGCCGCAGACTGGCTCTCGAAGCACAGTCTCGTCTATCGTCCGGGTATGCATGAACTTGCTGATCCGCCTCCGGAGTTAGGTTCCATTCTTAGGGAGGATAGTATGGGTATTTCTTTTGAGCGTCGGGTTGTGACGTAGCCCTCTTCTCTTCTGTAGAAAATGTTCATACAAATGTACCAAACTAAATGTAAGCAATAAGTTTCAAATTATACTCCATACTCTTACGAGTATTTATTAATCATCTAGTATTACTGATATATTTCCTACTCGTCACCATTATTAAAAAAAAATCGGCTACCGTGTGATTAGATCGATTTTCACAAAACAAGACTAATTTCTGACAACCTCGTTGTAGTTTGGAAAATGTGTTCTTATTTATAATTGGATGAAATCTATCATTTATTCAAAATCAATCAGGAATGGCAAAGCCACTGACAAGCGTACACCATTCGATAGGAATGCATAAAATAAATCAAGTTATTAAATGTTTGTAAGTTGTAACTGCCAGCAGAAAATGTTCATACAAATGTACCAAACTAACTGTATGCAAGAGGTTTCAAATTATATCCACAATAGTACTAGTATTCATTAATTAGTGGGGAAAATCCATGAAATATAATGCAACATAATTCATCAAATTACAATAAATATTCTATTAGAAAATTTGGGATGAAAAACGAGTGACATCAGGAGCTGCGGCCTGTCAAGATAGACAACCAGAAGTTCTCCGTCCCAACACATGGCATGAAACCGAACTTTCCATAACACTATACAATATTAAAAATATGCTTCGTCGCAAGGAACAGAGGTCCAATGCCCTCATTGTTATTGTCGTCGTTCAACTTCAATGTTGCAAAACGCTAGGCCTTTATCATAGTGAATCATCATGATAAGCCGTTAATTGCACATGTTTTTACCCCTATTCTGGAGCCGTTTGAGGTGTTGATTCTCGTGTTTTAGGCCGATTTCACGCTAGGTTGTGTTTGTTTGTGATATTTCAGGTCCTAGCAAGTGAATGAAGGTTTAGGATCGAGTTCGGGGTCGATTGGACGAAGATCGGGCGCGAGGCAAGTCACAAAGGAAGCCACACGGGCACACTCACAACTCACACGGCCGTGCAAGTGACCAAGGAGGCCGTGTGGGATTGTGCGAGCCTTCACACGGGCACAACTAAAATCCGCACGGCCGTGTGAAGTTGCAATTTGGCCGTGTGGAATTCTTTGAGGCTTCACACGGCCAGGCTGGGTGAGCTACACGGCCGTGTGCCCCTGGCTGTGTGGGAAGCATAAAACCCAATTACTCGAAACGCTGCGTTTTGACCTCACACAGGCAGATGGGTATGCCACACGGGCGTGTGGCCTGCCCGTGTGAGTCGGGAATTTCTTGTTTTTACCCAATTTCGGGCTGCAAGTGAGGAA